>OX638249.1:25149701-27549701 GCA_951806755.1 Brenthis hecate
ACCAAAAAAGCTTTAAGTTAATAAAAATCCTTTAAGCTTAAGCTTATTTAATGTATTTTAAAGAGTTTTATATTTATAACTTACAAGTGTGTTTTTAAAACTATATTTAATTAAAAATTTCGACGGCCGTAATGCTAAAAGCCAAACTCTACGGTTACTTAAATTTGAACCCCACATACAATATACATAATAGTGTTTATGTTTATTTTTATATGAAAGACGCAGCTAGTGCTAAAAATTACTAAGCATTACCGTCAATTATATTTTAAATATTCTTTGTTTCAAGATATTTGATTCAGCAAATTATTTTTTTTACCAAAGAAAAATGTACGAAATTCAAAATACATGAATTCATTTAAACCTTTTACATTATTTCTAACTTTTCATCGATATTTAGGAATATGTATTAAACCGAATTCTGATTATAAAAGCTAAGTTCAAATTATATCAGTATTATAACGATTTACGACATAGCGCAGCTGTTGTGAGAAGGCACGCTGCACGTACGTGGAACATTTTTCATGTATCGAAGAATTTAAAATTTTGTAATTCAAATACATACTATGATATAAAAATTTCAATGAGCTTTAGTTTTATAACATACTAGCGCTAGATTGCTTCCCCCACACAAACTTTCATCCCCATTTTCAACCCTATAAGGGATGATTTCCGGGATAAAAACTATGTCTATGTCCTTTCCAGGGATTCAAACTATCTTCTTACAAAATTTCATCTAAATCGCTTCAGTAGATCCAGAGATTTCTTCCTACAACGTCACAAACTCACAAACTTTACCTCTTTATAATATTAGTATAGATATGATACGTATTTTTTGGTAATTAATTGTCATAATAGGATTACTTTCCCGTTATTTATTTTGACATTTATTATTTAAAGTTAAAATTAATTTTTGCAAAGTTTGTTTTAATGATATCATTAATTAAGATAATCCTTGCTTATATAAATTTATGGGATTTCATATTATTTTTATTTTACTTATTGAAATAATAATTATCGAATCTATTTTTGAAAATCGTTAGTTTTGTTCTAATTTTTTTTTATGGGACTAAGGGGGCAAACGGGCAGGAGGCTCACCTGATGGAAAGTGATCACCGCCGCCCATGGACATCTGCAACACCGCAGAGCTTGCAGATGCGTTGCCGGCCTTTAAGAAAGGAATACGCTCTCTTCTTGAAGGTGGCCAGGTCGTAGCGGTTCGGAAAGACCGCAGGCGATAGCTGGTTCCACAGAGTGGTTGTTCTAATAATATTTTTAAGTACTTCTAATAATATTTTTATATTATGTTGACAGTAATATATTATGTTTTTTTCTTAAATTTTACTACTAATAAGTAATAACATTTAAGAAATAAAGAAACTCTTTTAAAATAAATAATACGTATAACGTACATTTCATAAAATAAAAAATACTAAACGGTTTTAAATGACTATTTGTTGTAATTGTTTTTTAACATTAAAAGTGTATTTATGCATACGTCGAGATTCACTGGCTAGAAAAGCCAGTACACCCTGAGCCTACTGAGATAGACCATAATAATTAGTGGATTTGCCTCCTGTTAGGAGCAATCCTCATAGTATGCCTCATAGTATGTTCACACACTACTTAGCAATACCCAAAAATTCTACCTTATACCAGTTACGAAACCTATGTTACCTATAGTTACCTACCTATTATGAAAATATTTAAATTATTAATGATTTACGAAAATTTATATAACAGGTATGAACCAATTGTTTCGATCCGAAATATTCCAGTTGTCTTTGTTTAGTCTAAAATGTGTACACACTTCATTGAACAAACATTTCTATCTATTATTCTACCTATTTCAGCATCATTTGCCATATGTATAGTGTATACGAGTATAAATGGTTTTAGTTGAATTTTCAATAAAGGCCTAGATAAATATTTATAATAAGTTATATTAATATTTGAACTATAAATATATATTTATTTGTCATATATTTTGGGTTCAATATTTTGTTAATATATTTATAGTATTCTAGCGACTCACCCTCGCTCCATTCGTCCCTAGTTACGTTTTAACGTTTAGTATAAAATTCTCAGAGATGAGATATTTTACCGCAGTAAAAAGTATCCTATAAGGCGACTCGGATAACCAGCTATCATCATACCAAATTTTATCAAAATCCCTACAGTTTTTACTGTGATGCCATCACAGACAGACAGACAAACAGACAAAAAAACTAAAAACTATGGACTAGGCCTCTGTATCGATAATAATTTCTATTTCAATAAAATTTTCCAAAAAATATTTAATATACAGATTCGAATTAGTTACAATTTTATTATATGTATTTATTAATAGTATAGTATAATATATCAGAAGTACATGTGCTTAGGCTTTAAGCTATCAACAACAAGATCTGGAAATCTAAATTTTATAAATATAAAATAAATAAATACATTGGGACATTAACACACAGCGCCATCTAGTTCCATGGTAAGCTACGAGGCTTGTGTTATGAATACCAGATAGTTGATACACTACACATATATAACTTTAAATACATACATATTATATATATAAACACCCATGACTGGAGTACAAACATTCGTCATCAAACAAATGAATTCCCCCAGCGGGACTCGAACCCGCGACCGCTGGCACAGAAAGTAGGGTCACTTCAAACTGAGCCAAGCGTGTCGTCTTAAAACTTTAAAACTACCAAATCGTATTGAAAAAATATATAATACCAATGTTATAAATGAGGAGTACGTATATAAATTTCTTCATTGGTTTGGTGACTGGCATATAAAGCTGTAGATATTGAAATCAGAAGGTTTTAGTCCCGTCTTGTCAAAAAATAGTCTGTAACATACGAGATATGTGTTTAGTTGAGAAGATGACAGAGGTACAGTGCTTGAAGAGGGCGTAAAGTTCTTGGTACTGTGCCTGATCTATCACCGTGTTAAATTATCATGGCAACACAATTTGATATTCTGAAGCATATAGTGTGCACTATAATATTATATCGCAAACTTGATTATTTCCGATGTGATTGATTGCCATTACCAAAGTCGATCAGGAGGAAATTATGTGCGTGAAACGACATTTCCTTTCGAATAACAATCAAAATATTATCACTCCATCTAGAATATCTCTTCGAATTTTGCTCTAATCTTAAATGGTTTAGTGCGAAATTCGGAATTTTGAGAGCCATCTGGGATTAACACAGGCTACTTTTTAACAAACCATGTTCATTTCACCACGCAAATGGAGCAGAGTGCAAAAATATGTATAAAATATACAATATTATATATTTGACGACATGATTGGCTCAGTTTGTAGTGACTCTACTTGCTGTGCCAGCGGGTCGCGGGTTCGAGTCCCGCTGGGGGCATTCATTTGTGTGATGAGCACGAATGTTTGTATTCCAGTCAGGGGTGTTGAGAGATGGGTGTTAATGTTCCAACATATTTATTTATATTTATATTATATATATTAATAAATAGATAATTATTATGCATCTATAATAACCTTATCTCATAACTTTATGGGCGTATAAAATAAAATGAAGAGAAATCTTGTTTTTTTTTATCTATCTGTACACAAGGTTCCAGCTCCTTTCGCTTTTATAAGTAAAAAAGGTCATCAAACTTTTTCATTAAAAAAATATACTGTTTGGGAAACAAATTATCTGAAAATTCTCAATGAGTTTGCTTTGACTTCATCCTGAATAGACAATTTTTTACTCATACAAAATATATAAAAAAAATTGAGCTTTTAAAAGAACAGTATAATAGTTTTTCCCATTCCTTTTGACCAGCATTTACAGATTTTGAATGGGTAAAATATGTTGACTTTTACGTACTTGAGCTCAGGCCAAGCTTATTCGAAATGAAAATAGCTCCAAAGTTACTATAGTTCCTTATGGTATTGGCTGGAAATATGACATGCCTCTGGCTGTAAAGCTATTTACTATGTGCATTTCACGAAAAAATGTCATGAAATCGTCTAAACACCGTCTCTTTTCTATACATATAATAAAATTGTACCTAAGCCGAATCCGTACAATAAATATTTTTTAGAAAATCTTATTGAATTAGACATTATTATCGATACAGAGGCCGAATCCATAGTTTTTAGAATTTTTGTCTGTCTGTCTGTTACCGCATCACAGAAAAATCACTGGAGGGATTTTGATGAAATTTGTTATGATAGATGGTTATCCGGGTCAACATATAGAATACTTTTTACCGCGAGAAAATGTCTCATTTCTGAGAAAAAATGTAAAACCTAAGAATTTGGTTTTTGGTCATCTGAACGCGGGCGGAGCCGCGGGCAGTGCTAGTCATATTATATGTATTACTATAGGACTTTTATTATGAATGCATAAGGCAGCGTCTTTGAAAGTCAAGTGAAGGAGGTTGAAATCCTGGTAATATATACATATATATATATATATATATATATATATATATATATATATATATATATATATATATATATATATATATATATATATATATATATATATATATGTATATATATATATATATATATATATATATATATACCTCTGATATTCTTACGTTCAAATCCTTTTTAAAATGATTACCACTTTCCTTACGGTAAAGGAAAATATTATCTCGAAGAAACATTCATCTACATGCAATTTAAGTGCCAAGCAAGTTTTTGAAAGACGTGTCAATTCTCCAGTAGTGGACTATGGCCGATTTCCCCTCGTATTGAATCGTGCCCAGCAGTGGGATGTGAAAAAGGGCTACATAATATTGTATACGCAAAATGAGAAAGATTTTATCTACGTGTATACATATCTTTGTAACTCCTTTCAGGCTGAGACGGCTGGATTGTATGAAAACGGAAAGGTTAGTCGCGGTTAAGCTAATCCATTTATGCTAGCGTTAGCAAAGTTTTATTACACCTAATATGTACAACACTCAAAATAAAATAATAATAAAATAGATGGAGCACACAATTCACAGGTGGGTTTTATACGTGTTTTCCCGTGAAAAAAAGGTAATCTACCGCGGTAAAAAGCAGTCTATGTCACTCGCTAGCCCTTCAATTATTTCCACACAAAAAATCACGCCAAACCGTAACTCTGTTTCGATGTGAAAGAAAGAAAAACAAACAAACACACTTTCACATTTATAATATTAAGTATGGATAATGGATATGGATTTTAAATAAAATAAGTGTAGATACTATAATGATTTAAATATTAACATAAAATTACCAAAAAATGTGGTATAAAACCGAAATAACGACAGCATACCATTTGGCTTTGGAACTCGAAAGCGAAATGTAGAAGCATTTGCAATTTTAATACTTACATACGTTTTATATAAAAATTTAATATGGATGCGATGTGAGTGCGCCATATATAGACTGCTGTCGCAATAATTACATTCCAATGACTAAAACCAATGCAAACTAATATATCACGTTTTTAATTTATACGCTAAGAGTGATATATGAAATTCCAATTTGTATGCTATCTAATAAATATATATGGATACGTTGGTCTAGTGTTTAGTATATACCGCGAATTCCATCATTCAGTGAAAGTCCAGGGTTGAAGTCCCAAGTCGGACCAAATATAGTTATTAGGTAGCTCTATCAAGAAATTCTCAGAGGGGAAGGGGAGAAGGGGTTAAAGAGGGAGAGAGAGAGAGTTTAAAGTTTAAATGAGATATAGAGAATTAAGTGTTAAGGTCTGAAAGGTTATGGTATCATTTAACCTATGTGAAAATTGCTAACGTGGCTTATACTTTTGTATACTGTTTTATTAAAATAATTTTTTTTTATGGATGGCATTGACAAATGAAATCAACTGGTATATCAACTGCTTTCGTGGAATATTAATCACATATTATAAGAACTTAATTTTGTTTCGTATTTTTATTTTAGTACTACCTGATCCTTATCTGAATTTTCATAAACGTATGATCTTTGATGTTATACAAAAATTGTATAGAAATGAGTATTTCCAGTTTTGATCGAATTGCCCAATTTTGTAGACAATTAAAAAAAAAACACTCTCCTTTCATGTCGGCCTATTAGAAAGCAAAAGTAGCAATTTGGTCCAGTATCAAGTGATGCTATCGCCAAAGAGAAGCATTTCATTTTAATTATATACATTTTAAATGTTCTTAAGTTGTTCTGGAGTTCTTAAATTGTTCTTAACTTAAGCTACTAAGTAAGACTCAAGTTGCAGTCACTCCTTAATCGATAAGGTTAGCAATTTACATAAAAATAGCATTCTTTAGAAAGCACAACTTTAAAGCTAACGACTAAAGCAATCTTGTCCACTGCAATGTGCATAAAGAGATGATGGATGAACTTTTTAAAATACGCCTTACTCTATTCCTTTATATTGGTTTTTGAATATAAATATGTTTTGCTTATGCAGTCATAAAATATTAATATTTCATACTAGGGATTAACCCTCGCTTCGCTTGGGTTCGTCCCTACTTACGTTTTAACGTTTAGTATCGATTTCTCAAAGATGAGATATTTTCCCGCTGTAAAAGAATACTTTATGTTGACCCGGATAATCAGCTATCATTATACCAAATCTCATCAATATCCCTCCAGTGGTTTTTTCCATGATGCGGTAACAGATAGACAGACAGATAGACAGACAATTCGGCCTCTGTATCGATATTTATGTCTATTTCAATAAGATTTTCCAAAAAAATATTTAATATACAGATTCGGCTTAGTTTCAATTTTATTATACGAGTATGTTAAGATGGATGATAGTGATTTCTTTATGAAATGACGGAATTAAATAAACTAAAACAATTAACGATTCGTCCTCAATATATCATGGACTAATGGGGTCTAATTAAATAGCCATGTAGGCTATTACTCTGTTTAAACGATTTAATGCTCTTATGCCTTAAGCTTTACATGTCTAGTATTCAACTATAATTACTGTGTTAATCTAACGTATTTATTCTGATGGACATGAGATTCAATTCTTGGAAGGATCGAATTTATTTGTTAGCATATAGTAATAAAATATCCTATAGAGTATATAACCATTTCATATTTTATACAATGTCAAAATAAATTCAGGAGAAAGTACTGATCTATACATAAAATAAAATTCTAACTAAATCGAATCTGTACATTAAATATTTTTTGGAAAATCTTATTGAAATAGACATTATTATCGATACAGAGGCCGAATTTGTAGTTTTTAGAATTTTTGTCTCTCTGTTACCACATCACAGAAAAATCACTGGAGGGATTTTGATGAAATTTGGTATTGTGATAGCTGGTTAGCCGGGTCAACATATAGGGTACTTTTTACCGCGGGTAAATATCTCATTTCTGAGAAAAAATACCAAAACTGCATTGTAAGAGTATATGTAAAACCTAAGAATTTGGTTTTTGGTCATCTGAACACGTGCGGAGCCGCGGGCAATGCTTGTATAACATATGTATGTAAGTAAAAATAATTATGTACAGTACAACGTTGAGTCAATTTTCCAATAAAGCAATCGTAATTGATATTGAAAATATTTACATTTGCAATTGAAATATAATTCAAAATGAATCCTTTTTATTATTCATGAGTACTATAATCATCGCATTACTTTGACGAGCTTTTGTAATTGCCTTTTAATTCCATGCATTTTGTTTTATTATCCAATTGGTTTGATTGAACCCTTTTAATTGTTATACCATTCGTTTCTTCACCTCAAATGGTTGATACATATAATGTTGCTGGTTTTCAATTAATATTTTACAATGTATTTAGTAAATTATTATTTTTGTATACACAAAAATATAGTAGTGAAAAATGAAGAATTATTATTAGAATAAATTCTTAAAAATTTAAACTTTTATGGTTTATTAAAAATACCAGTGCCAGTAAAATAATATTATATAAAAGTAATTATAATTTGTTTGACTCTATTATAAATCACTTTCTTCAAAACGTTTTAACAAAATATAAAACAAAACCGTGACATTTTTTTTTAAATATTGTTTAATTTTAAAATGTCAAATATTTGCGTAAATCTAAGAAAGCACTATTCCAACAAATTTAGTCCTGCAAGTGTCATGCAGCATTGAAAAAGCAAATGATAGGTGGTTACTTTCGGATTTTAGTATCAAAGAAATATGAATATTGTCAAAAATATATAGATAATAGGATGACTTATTAGCTCAGTCATACAATTATTATTTTAAACCATTTTTTTAAATCAACCCATAAAATAATAATATTATTACATCGTCTATGACAAATGGCTTTATTGCATATAAAACTACTGGATTTAAATGTTTGAAACTTTGGCTCTGTAATGGAAGGGATAATCACAACGAAAGGGTTCTATTACTATTAAAATACCTCGTGGATATCCAATTTCAGTCATGCAGTAATGGTATTAATAGGAAATAATTATATATTCCGGAAATGTTAAATTAATCAGTTAAAAAGTAAACCCTAATTGAAAAATTAATGGTAAAAAAATATTTTTAATAACAAGCTTATTAAAAGCTCAAAAAGAAGAAAATAAACTTTAAACTAAATCGAACAATATATAAGATTTACCTATTTTGAATGTTTTTTATCTACACAGGTAAATCTTATATTATTTCATAATTTGTTTTTTGTAATGTGATAACTTATAGTTCCCCTAATTACAATAAGTTTAATAATTATGAGAGAATATAGAGTTAGACATACATACATATATATTATATACATACATAGAGATCAAAAACATAGCCGTCTTTTTTGGTTAAATGGATGATGGGTAAAAAGTAAGTGGGTTAAGCCGGAACAGGTTTCAAGTTCATTATGTAAATAGACGTGGTATAGAAAACGTCGACGTGTCAATAACGGAGACAGCAAACCTATCTCAACTGGTAATTTAAGTATAACAAGAACGTCCTTGAAGTTAATTCAAAATTCAATAGCGAATAAGAAAGTGGGTACTCCTCTCGAGACTCTGTTAAGTAAGCTACCGTGAATTTGGTGCTCTTACTGGAGTGCCTCTAACAGTTAGATTAAAATATTTTACTTGACATTTATTAGGATTTTGTTAAAATTCTTTAATTCTATCTATGTTTTAAACAATAATACCCTTGCAGTTTTTAGGATAAGAAGTATCGCATATGACGATACGTTTGGGTCAGTTTAGTGACCCTACATGCTGTGCCAGCGGTCGCAGGTTCGAGTCCCGCTGGGGTCATTCATTTGTGTGATGAACACGAATGTTTCTACTCCAGTTATGGGTGTTTATGTTTATAATATGTATGTATTTAAAGTTACATATGTGTAGTGTATCAACTATTTGGTATCCATAACACAAGTCTCGAAGCTTAGGATAAAAACTCATAACAGGTTCCAACAAGTTTGTTAAACTTCTATAGGATTAAAAAAAGTATAGTAAGAATAGAAAATATAATATTTCTGACTGAATCTACTTAATATTTTCATTCTTTATCAAAAATAATGAAGTTGGGGTGAATTCCTAGTAAATATTCATCAAAAACTTTTATTCAAAATAGTTTCCCCTAGCCGTGCCAGTTAAATATACAAACATTTTATTTACTATTCTCTTTCTCTCTCTCTTTCTATCTCTGTCTCTCTTTGGTTGTGTACTGATTGTTTATATAATAATATTTTTTTAGATATAGGTACAAGTGTATATATGTACCTTGTGTTATTCCCTAAAATTACTTGTATACATCTGCTAATACAATCTAACTAGATATGTAATATGTAGGTAGGAAAAGTTCTAAAAACTTGAACAGTTAATATCATAAGGCACTGCCTTAAGATATTAACTGTCTTAAAGGCAGTGTTCTTTTCTTTTTCATTTGTTAGTCTTATAACGTTAGCTCGGAAAGATAATGATCAAAATTAGATAATTATAAAAACTTTTTAACAAAAAAATGAAAACCGACTTCAAACAAAAGCACTAAAAAGTGAAAAATAACTGATTGGTAGTTTTCATTTACTATACATACCTAATCAAATATTTTCGAAGTCGGTGTGCTTTGGCTAAGTAATTAAAGCCTACCTATTAAATACATACCTAATCAAATATTTTTGAAATCGGTCCGAGCCCATACAAAGCAAAGCACACCGACTTCGAAAATATTTGATTAGGTATGTATAGTAAATGAAAACTACCAATCAGTTATTTTTCACATTTTAGTGCTTTTGTTTGAAGTCGGTTTTTATTTTTTTGTTAAAAAGTTTTTATTTTTCCCTTTTTAGTGTAGACAGTAGTAGCAAAGTAAGGATTCTAACGTGTTAGGCTTTTCAAATCAAACAAAATAAGCCCAAACTCAAAGTATCTACTATTAGCCGTTGAAGAGTTCCACCTATCCACCTTCTGGCCTTGCCATCAGATCAGGTCAAACACCGAACCACTGTACTATCAACGGAAATAGAAATACTTGCAAAGTTTCAAGTCAATATGACAATTAGAAGTAGGTTAAATTCATCATTAGTTGTTTTCCACCCTTAGGGCTGGTATTTTTTTTTGAAATTTAAATGGGACCAATCTGGAAGTATACCCTTTCAAACAAAACAAAAATTGTCCAAATCGGTTAATAAATGACGGAGTTCTGAGGTAACAAACATAAAAAAAAAAACATACAGTCGAATTGAGGACCTCCTCCTTTTTGAAGTCGGTTGAAAAGAAAATATGAGTTTGGCCTTTGTTGTTATAGTGGGAGAATGTGGGATAATGAGTTTATACGAGTATATTGTGATTATTTCCTAACTACGAGTATTATTAATTAGTCCTGACTGTATGGAAAACCGCTGGTTTTAACCGCTGGTTTTAATCGCCTTTGTTGGTTTTTTAATACGGTTGTGATGCGGTTTATGTACGTAAAAATATAAAAACTCCTCTGAACTGAATTTCAGCCATTACTGTTCACTTTACTGAGGCTAACCAGGGGTGCTCAAGATAGCATAGCGCACAAGTTTTTTTGTTTACTTTAAAGAAAAGAAAAAAAGCTTTATTTTTAAATAATAAAAATAAAATATAACAATTAACTTTGGTATATAACTAGTGTACCTACTATATACATATTAAAATCGTTTTATGTATGTCTGTAACACTTTTATAATGATATAAATTATTTATTATATATGAGTAAAAATAGGATTTATAGGCATATATAACTATACGTATATATAACTGTAAAATAATTATTTGAGCTTTTTTAAGTTGTGATCTTGAGTGGGAAGGGTGGAAAAAGTGTTGTGTTTTATTTCATGATTAATTATATATGTATCAACTAGTGATTCACCCTCGGTTCGCTCGGGTTTGCCTCTAAAAAAACAAAAACAAACTTATCCTACGGAAACTGCTATTTCAGACTATAATCTATCTCTGTACCTTTCATCCAGATCCGTTATGGCGTGATTGAGTAACAAACATCCGTCTAAACATCTAAATTTTCACATTTACAATATCTTACGATAATATTCGCTATTCATTTTCCTAATGTTGTTGGAGACGTTATTACCTGAGTGTAACAAAATAATAACTGTGCATCGAATTTTACTTGGTCTACCTGACCTACTTCTGTCATATTACATATTTCCCGTTGCAATATCTTCAATGTTAATTTAAAGTTGTTATGTAAGGAAGGTATGTATGTGCGCTCTCTATTTCTTTTACTCTCATAACCTGCCAAGTGTAGATAATATAAAATACAAGCAAAGTCACTGGAATTGGCTAGTCTGTACAGATAAATAAAATTGATGTGTCTGTTTGTAATGTCAAAATAACTGCTTTTTACTAAATGTACCTATATGAAATTATATACGATACATAATATAAGAAAAACACAATTTTTAATATTTCTGTTTGTTTGTTTGTTACAGCTAATCTTCGAAATGGCTAGACCGATTTTGACGCGACTTTCCCTGGCAGGTAGCAGATGTAGTAAATAGTAACTTAGGCTACTTTTATTTTAGAAAAAGAATTAGCGTTAAAAAAAAAGAAACTTACCTACCTATGGACAAGGGCAAGTCGCTAGTAACTAATAAATTGACTGTATAACAATGTAAATTGATACACCCACAAAGCTGTTATTGATGCGCAATCTTGCTTATTTGCATGTAAAGGGAAGTGGACTCAGCGGTCAGCTCTAACGACCGTGCTAATCTGTAAGCAATGGGAGCAGTTATTGATAAATTTTGAACATCGCTCCTATTAATATGTGAGAGTAATTAACGTATAGAAAATATTATAAACTAGCAGACCTGACAGACATTGCTCTGCACGAATAAGGTCTTCATCATATATAAAGTCCTAGAACCCGACTGCAGTGTCATCGGATCCTGTGGTAAATTTAAACCATCTAGGAGCCCACTCAAATACTCACAAAAATTTTGATCAAAATCAGTCCAGCCGTTATAGAGAAGTTCAGTGACATATACATGTATAGAAAGATATGACATCTAAATTAAATATTTATCATATCCATTTTTTTTATTTATCTCCTTCCATATTTTAATTTTATCTTTTTTATTAGACAAAATTTTTAACATACATTTTAAGTCATTATTTGACATCAAGACAATATTATAGCTATATTAGTAAGGAGTTATTTAAATTCAATTTAAATTAATGAAATTAAAATTTCATGTATTAACTTTAAGCAACAGGAAATGATATTCGAATACCTACTCAAGGCATAATTTTTAAGATTCCGCTTTCGATATAAAATATTATAATATTATTCTAAAGACAGTTCCACAAGGCTCAGTATTTTGAAACAGGCCTTGGAAAGCAATTTCATCCCAAAAGAAAGCTTTCTTTACATACATAATTATGCTGATATCAAAAAAAAAAACATTGCTGGAATTCTGATAGTTATTGAAGTTTTGCTGACGTTTTGTATAATATGTTTGGTATTTTTATATGAAAGGTATATATGCTCATTAATTCCCTTGTGAGTGTGTTCAGGAACAGAACCCGCAACCTTGGATGTAGTACAGAGTGCCAATCGATCCATAAAACTTATAATATTTATCCAACATATTAAGCAAGCATGTTTCTACTTTCCTTATATTTATTGATTTAAAAGTTGTTTCCCAAAGAGCACATATTGGGTATAATAATATAAAACAATCATGGTGTTTCTTATAACTTCCCTAGACGCCTTTTGTGGCTTTAAACAGTGCTATCCAAGGCCATAGTCTACTTGTATCCGTTGATATTATCTATCCAAATCGCCCCGCTCTCTCAATGTGAAGGAATAACTACACACACACAAACACACACACACACACACACACACATATGCAAGCACGCACTCACGCACTCACTCACGCACGCACGCACGCACGCACGCACGCACGCACGCACGCACGCACGCACGCACGCACGCACTCACGCACGCACACACACACACACACACACACACACACACACACACACACACACACACACACACACACACACACACACACACACACACACACAGATGCACGCAGACAAACTTTAACAAATAGTATATTTCTATGACTTATAATATGTTGCAGTAAAATAGAAAGATGAAAATTTCATTTTCAAGAGTAAAATCTCGTATGCACGAAACTTTACACAAGTTCAGCCGCAGGCTTTGGTCTTCATTTGTAGAAGATGATTATACCCATTCATTGTTTTCATCCATTGTGCTGCGACTACGTTTGTTTTAATTTTCACAGATAATAGTCATTAAGGACCAACGAACATAATTGGATTTATTTCAGTTTTATCTCTAACAGAACATTAAATTCGGACAGAACGATAATTTTCGTGTTAAACAGGTAGGTAGCGGTTAATCTTAAATATTAATCATATAGCCTAGTTTACAATATTAATGTTATCTAGATCATGGCACTAGATATATTTTTTATTTTATCTATATATAATATACATACAATAAAATTGTAAGTAAGCCAAATCTGTACACTAAATATTTTTTGGAAAATCTTATTGAAATAGACATTATTGTCGACACAGAGTCCGAATCTATAGTTTTTAGAATTTCTGTCTGTCTGTCTGTTACCGCATCATGGAAAACTTACTGGAGGGATTTTGATGAAATTTACTATGATGATAGATGCTTATCCGGGTCAACATAATATAGGATATTTTTTACTGCGGGAAAATATCTCATCTCCGAGAAATCTATAGTAAACGTAAGGATGAACTCCAGCGAAGCGAGGGTGAGTCGCTAGTCTCCCTTAAAATTAAAACGTAAAATAATAATAACGTAGCCATAATCTAAAATGTACACAAGATATTTGTATCCGAAAGAACTCATTTCTAAAACATAATATTAATACCAGACTTTTATTTCGTCCAATTATCTTGCTTACCATTATTGTAAATACAATTATACTACTTTTTGCATTTTGCTACAGGCTTCGCTCGTTTAATAGACAATACATACGCCATTTCTAATTATATTCAAACGCGTCTAGCTGTAGTACCTAGAACATCGTGAAGAAGTAATAAACAGACTTACGCAATTTCAAACTTTCTCATATTAGTATGTATATAAGGAACAAGTTAAAGGTATTTTCGTTTATTTTCGTTTTAACAAGTTTGTTATTAACAGAAGTTGGGTTGAACAAGGTTAAATTGACGGTAAACGCACACGGGGTAGGCCACATAAGAGGTAGTCGGACGCGGTTAAGAAGACAGGGGCACAACTCTCCATCCCGCAGTCCAGGCATCGCTGAACCAGACTGGAAAAAAAATATAAGTGGTCATGATCCTCATCAGTCATCTAAACAAAATTTGAAAAAATTATAATGAAAAAGTAGTGTGTTTGTTATTTAATGACAAAATTATCGTTCATATAACGAATTAATATATCCTTTAAAATCAAATTACCATATAATACAAAACAGAGCTGTGTAATAAAGCTTGAGTGTTAGTTTTCCTAGAGGATTGTGATCGCAATATACTAGTTATAAGGCTAGAATAAGTTAAGAGAGAAAATAGATTTTATTATTTACAAGAAATCATTGTAACAGTTTTATTTTGTAAAATAATTTAACCCAATTTCGTTATTTGATATACAAAATTGATATATTCTTATTCGTTCGTTCGTCGTAATCCTTTTGATAGTAATTAGCGCAAGGTAAAATTACCACGTTTTCCCCTCATCATATTTTATTATGTAAATTCGTTAACAGTTATTATTTTCACGATAAATAAGAGATATTAACGGAATATTTGTCGCAAATATTCCTATAAATAGGCACTTACGGTATGTATCGCGTACTATAGCTTATTTAATTTTAAAGTTATACTAGCGACTCGCCCTCGCTCCGTTCGGGTTCATCCCTGGGTATCTTTTAACGGTTAGTATAGATTTTTCAGAGATGAGATATTTTATCGCAGTAAAAAGTATCCTAAATGTTGATTCGGATAACCAGCTATCATTGTACCAAATTTGATCGAATTTTTTTCAGTAATTTTCTCGTGATGCGTTCCCAGACAGACAAAAAATCTAAAAAACAATAGATTCGGCCTCTGTATCGATAAAAAGGTCTATTTCAATAAAATTTTCCAAAAAATATTTAATGTTTAGATTCGGCTTGTTTACAATTTTATTATACGTATAGATTTTAAACCAATGGTTTTATTTGGTTGATTTAATAATTTGAGACTCACTTTCAAAAAAATATTCACAATACAATTTTTAAAATTTCTTTGTCCCTTTAGGAATTAAATTCAGCCAAAATATAATTTTCCACGCAGATCAAGTTTATTTTATCTTATACCTGATTATCTTAGGGTGCTTGTTTCACAAAAAAACCTGTTTAGTAATTATAATATACTGGAATATACATATATGGAATATACATAGGTATTGTCAAATATTTGTATTTCTTGTGTTATCTAATCTTGAATGAATCCGACATTCCATCCGACAGTCCGACGTGTAATTTTATATATTTGATAGAGAGCTACGATATTTTTTCTAGGGGATCCGTTCGTCTAAGTACCTGCAATATAGTATTTTATTTCGATCTTAGTATACACGGAACACTATGGGTTATGTGATTAATAAATATACCACGGTCGCAGGTTCGATATTTGCTTAAAGTGAATCTATACTAATATTATAAATGTGAAAGTTTGTGTGTATGAATGTATGCATGTTTGTTTGCTACTCTTTTACGTCAGAACGGCTGAACAGATGTAGATAAAATTTGGCACAGAGGTAGATTACAGTCTGGAATAACACATAGGCTACTTTTTATCCGGGAAAAATGTATGGTTACCGTGGGATAGGGTTGTTTTTGCCTTCCTAGAGGCGAACCCGAAGCAAGGGTGAGCCGCTAGTATTTGAAATAATTAATCGAGCAGGTAAGTACCATTCAATAGTGAGAAAGGCAATAGTCACTTGAAGATTCTACGTTTAATAAAACTAGCCAAGTGTAAAGTCTTCCCTCCCAATTTATTGGTAAATCAGTAACATAATAAAATGAGGGGTGCAAAAACGCCTCGACTCACTCTCACACTTAGACTATACTTTTCCACTATAACTCAAGTGATAGTGTAAAAGAATAGTCAAACTGAGTCCACGAAGCTTAAAATTGCTTCAACTTTCAACTTTTAAGTCACAAAATGTCTGACTGTATTTGAAATTGTAGTTTTTGGTAGCGCACGACTTCGCTGGCATCATGTGCATTTCAGTGCCTGCAGTGCGTCTTTTTTATGTGAAAAAGAAAGGCTGGTTTGCAAATCTATGCAGATACTGGCAATGCATCACTAGAATACTCAAATTTTTGTAAGGTTAAGATCGAAAGATTCGATATCTTAAATTACTCGTAGGAGATTTTAATATTTTATATTCTGTAGGATCTTTAATTAGAAATGGCATTGGAGCATTCATAAATAATAGCTTTTGAAATAAAAATAATTAATAAAATTATTATATCGTTGTTAAAGTATTTAAATATTAAGATTTTAGGGTTCCATAGGCAAAAGACAAAATTACATAATCCTTACTAATACTAATCCATACTAATATTATAAATGTGAATTTCTAATGTAAAATGAGTGATTTTTAGGTACAGGCGTTTTTATATGCAAAAAAAAAAACATTAACCTACCGAGCTGAAAACTAATTCTTTTAGATCCCAATGTTTCTCAGAGAAAATAAAAATAACTTTCGCAGTCACAATATATCACACATCAACAATGATCAGACTAATATTTTTTTTTCTTTTGATTCACGGATGAATAGATACACCGTTATTTACACTAATATTAAAAAGAGGTAAAGTTTGTGAGTTTGTGATGTTGTAGGAGTTATCTCTAGATATACTGAACCGATTTAGATGAAATTTGGTAAGAAGATAGTCTGAGACCCAGGTAAGGACAAAGGATACTCTTTATCTAGGATATCATCCCTTAAGGAATTGAAAATGGGGATGAAAGTTTGTGTGGGGAATCAAGAGCGGAGCGGAGCGAGGGTGAGTCGCTAGTAGTATATATGTTACTCTTAAAAAGAATTTAAAAAAGACAAAAATGATTTTTCGAATACCTTCGGTAGTTTTAGAAATTAAACAAATATTTTTTTGTAGCTTTATAATATTAGTATAGATTACCTCTATATTAAATATTGACTACTCGTTAATCAGATAAAGTGAGTATGAGGAGGGTCTAATTTTGTAGCAAATTATACGAGTTTATTATCGGAGGCTGGCTCTATAAACAGATGTTCCATTTCCATTTATTTTCTGGGTACATTAGCTCGCTGCGAGTTAATGGCGGTCTAAATAATATAATTAAAGGAAAATATGAGCAGCTCCGTTGGGGAGTGGGTTAGTGTGCAAAAGTACCGACGGAACGTTTACAAGAAAAATTACCAGTTTTTTGACCATTGCTACTCAATAATTTAAAAAAATAGTTTATTTAACAATAAATAAGATTTAGAGCTATAGTATTTTATGTTGTTTTAAAAATTAGAATTTCTTCTCATTCTGGAAACTTTCACTTGTTATATAGGTAAAATATTAATAAGCGACTTTACAAGTTAATTGCTCGAAATACTAGGCAGGTAATGGAGTGGTAACATTATATGCTATACTTTTTACTTGTTTAAAGATTTGAGCAGTCTATATAAACTATATTCTAAAGGGTAAATAGTGCCTTGAGCTTAGTAGAAAGGTAAAATGCCACTACACGAGGCACTCGTTATTAGAATAATCGTTTACTACAGTTTACTAGTGGTAAAACTATAAATAATTTTAGTAAATATTGTGGAGTATAAATAAGCAATTATGAATTATTTATAAACTAGCGACTCACCTCGCTTCGCTCGGGTTCGTCCATAGGTTGAGTCCCTATACAATCTTTCACCCCCATTTTCACCCCCTTAAGTGATGATTCCGTGATAAAAATTGTATGTCCTTCCCAGGGTCTCAAACTATTTTCTTACCAAATTTTGATCTAAATCGGTTCAGTAGATCCAGAAATTACCCCCTACAACCTCACAAACTCACAAACTTTACCTTTTTGTCATTTTAGTAAAGATAATAATATGTAAATAACCTAGCCACACTGGTGATTTTGAGTTTAAATACAGCGATAAGTGTCGATGATTTCTGAAATTTTCATTCACAACCAAACTACACGATTAACCTTTTTTAATGAGAAGTTTTTTTCCATGAAATAAAATTAAACCAGTAGTAGCTCAGTGGTTACGCGCTCACTCTAAATAACAATTGAAACGGGTTCAAATCCCGTTTTCATGTGCAAACCATTTTTTAATGTAAGTCAAGGAAATCATCATGAGTAAACCTGCATATCTTAGAGAACATAACTAGTTTTCGAAAGACGCCCACTGCATATTATAGAGAGGCCTTTATTCAATAGCAGTTGATTAAAAGAGAGGATCTATTATTATATTTTTATTTAAAAAAAAAATCATAACAGTTGTAACTCAGCTTGGGAGTATCTTGTGCATATTGTAAGCCGATGGATCCGTGTTCCATTTTTCCATATTTTTATTCCAAATGTTTTTGTTTATTTAACAGACGGTTTAAATTAACTAGAAAGCAATCTTTTGTTAGTAAAAGCAGATAAAAGTGAGAATGAAGAGTATAATATTATAATACCTATAATTTTTTTCCAAATAAGCACTCAAATTGGAATGATAATTAATTGTATGGTATCCTCAGACTAATAGTATGGTTGGTATCGAAATATTAACATGGTCAAGTAGTCACTGTTATAAGGGATGATTTTTTTTATATAGGTACTTTGATATTGCGAGTATCTTCTCATTAAAATAAAAATTAGTGGGAATTAACTTTCACGAAAACTTTCTGTAGCGGGAGCAAATTAAAAACTTTTTCGATTTATTCGTAAAAATCACAAACAAAAGCTTTTTCAAAACTTGTTCTTAATTAAATTGGAAATGGTGATTGTAAGATATTTTAAAATATTTTGTATTTAGATATATTTTGTTAAAGAAATAATAGTTAGAAGTCTAGAATTATTAAAACATATTTTATAGACAAACTTTGTTACATTTTAACATATAGTATAGATTTTTCAGGGATATTTTCTCGCAATAAAAATCTGTATGTTGACCCGGATAACCAGCTATCATCATATCAATATTCATCAAAATATGTCCAGAGTTTTCTCGTGATGCGTTCTCAGAAAGACAAACAGACAGACAAAAATTCTAAAAACTATACATTCAGCCTCTGTATCGATAATAATGATTATTTTAATAAGATTTTCCAAAAAATATTTTATGTACAGATTCAACTCAGAACTTTATTATATTATGTAAAGATAAACTAACGAAAAGTGAAGAACGAGGAATAAATTAATAGAATAAAAACAAATAATTTGCCCGCAGCTCCGCCCGTGTTCACATGACCAAAAACCAAATTCTTAAGTTTTACATAATATTAGTATACTCTTACTTTGCAGTTTTTAGTATTTTTTCTCAGAAATGAGATATTTTCCCGTGGTGAAAAGTACCCTATATGTTGACCCGGATAACCAGCTATCACCACGAATTACATCAAAATCCCTCCAGTGGTTGTTCTGTGATGCGGACAGACAGTCAGACAGTCAGACAAAAAATCTAAAAACTATAGATTTGGCCTCTGTATCGATAATAATGTTTATTACAATAAGAATTTCCAAAAACTATCTAATGTGCAGATTCGACTTTAGTTACAATTTTAATATATGTATAGATTACGTTCTATGTTTTTCTGCTGCTCTCAGTCAATGTGATGATTTAAAAAATAGGTAATTATTTAAAATATTATGAACTATTTATTTAGTTAGCATAAAAATTGTCGAAGTTTTAAACAAACAAACTAAAACTAAAAAGATATACATAAACCTTTTATTTTACTAATCTATACTAATATTATAAATGAGAAAGATTGTGAGTATGTATGGAAGTTTGTTACTCTTTCACGCCAGAACGGCTGAACGGATTTGGGTTAAATATTGCACAGAAATAGATTATAGTCTGGAATAACACATAGGCTACTTTTTAATCCGGAAAAGAGAGGGAAAAAAGGGAATAATCATAGATTTGTTTTTACTTTACTAGAGGCGAACCCGAGCGAAGTGAGTTTGAGTCGCTAGTACAATATAAATTGTTAGATTTTGTATTTAAAACGAATTATGAAATTAATATTTTTTTATCAAGAGACCGCTAACTTACTCGTAGTATAAAGATGTAAAATATTTCACCATATAGTTATATAATCATTATATACAATGTCTTATTTAAAACTTTTCTAATATAACGAGATAATATTGTTTCCAACGCCATTTTAAATTAAATTGTGTATAATTTATGAACCAACGATTTATATAATGTGAATAAAAATATAACAGTGTTTTTTAATTCAGAATAAAAGTATTTTACTTGTTTATTAAATGATAAAACCTTCAAAAAGTTTGCCACCGAAATAAAGGCATAACTTCCCAGAAGAACTGGTGAATGAAATTCAACAGAATTCTAATTTAATTTTTAATCATTCTTTTGTTTAAGCTTAACAGGAATCGAACCTGTGAATTCTAAGAACAATAACAATGGCATTGTAGAGTTTGTCAGTTACACAATGATCACCGAAATTTTAATTATCTTATTGAAGCCAAAAAATGGTCTATACATATAATAAAATTGTAACTAAACCGAATCTGTACATTAAATATTTTTTGGAAAATCATATTGAAATAGACTTTATAATCTCTCTTTCTCTCTATAGTTTTTAGAATTTTTATCTGTCAGTCTGTTACCGCATCACGGGAAAATCACTAGATCGATTTTGATGAAATTTGGTATGATGATAGCTAGTTATCCGGGTCAACATATAGGATACTTTTTACCGCGGGAAAATATCTCATTTTTGAGAAACAATACTAAAACTGCAATGTAAGAGTATACTAATATGTAAAACCTAAGAATTTGGTTTTTGATCATCTGAACACGGGCTGAGCCGCGGGCAATACTAGTATTCTATAAATGTTTAGACAATTTAATTTTTTTGACTCTTGCTCAATATTTACTCGACATACTCGTAAGAGTATAATTAGGTTTTAATGGGATATAATTAGAGCATATTATTAATTTATTCATTAATTAAAAGTAAATCAGTTATCTAACGTCACAGTGAATTGAGAGGTTCAGTTAAATTACAGCACTTTGGTTTAATCCCGGATAATTCCAAAAGCCTAAATGGTTTAGGATATAGATTAAATTTAACGATGTGATCCCAATTTCAGCTTTCAGTCCTCAAACAATTTAATACATGTTTAATATGGCGCAACGAGCGATATTAATTTTGGGGGTGCTCTAGCGACTGTTAACAGTAATCAGTTAGTTATCCCATTGGGATACGCTGAATTTAAACTTATGTTCTACTCACTAATCTTATTTAAAGACAAATAATTTCATTCAATTTGTATGAAAATTTTTAATAATTGATTTGATAACTAGCGGCTCGGGTATGTTATTCTGATGTATAAGATATATTATTGTAAAGTTTCATCAAAATCCGTTGAGTAGTTTTTGCATGAAAGTGTATTAAAATATACATCCATACATACATTGTTACAAACTTTCGCGTTTATAATACTAGTAGGATTTAATACTTATTCAAAATCTATAGACGAAGTTTAAGCTTATTTATACTTCTTCTTCTCGTACGTTTACTTCAAAACAACTGAGCCTAGAATTATGAGAAGTTTAACTAAGTACTACACAGGAATAATATAAATAGGAACTCTCCTTGAGTATAGACTCTAACTTGAGACATTTTTTTACACCCTATTATGTAATACATAATGTACTTATATATAAAGACTGCCTCGGTGGTGTAGTGGCTAGCATGTACGGCTGCACACTCGGAGGTCCTGGGTTCGATTCCGGGTCGGGCCAAGTTTAGTTATTGAGTCTTTCTGTATAGTAAGCCTCAGTAACAGCCCGGATTTGGGAAGTTGGCGGTGTTTCTCCCCCGTGCCTCGGAGAGCACGTAAAGCCGTCGGTCCTGCGCCTTAACTCTCACTGGTCGTGTTGAGTGGTCGTCCCATCGGAGTATGAGAGTGACAGGAATAGAGAGTACACGTGTGTCTACGCGTACACTTATGTATACTTATGCAATATAATGTCTCCTGTGCAGTTGGCTAGTCTCAATGAGATTGGCCGCCGTGGTCGGAATCGGTCAGGAGAACATCATCATCATCATATAAAGATTATACTCCGCAATATGTTAGTATTAAAGTTCAACAGATTCTGCCATTAAACACTTCGATTATTAATATGAGATCAAATGATATATTAAATTGCGCGAAACAAGATGAGCGAAGATGAGATTATTACACCTCATCAGATAAAAGAAAAAGGTTCAGAATAGGGCGCCCAATGCCGTTTCCTTTTATAAATCGGTTCAATGATAATAATAAAGATTTATGTAGCATACGCGTAGATATAACATAATTTAGAATTAAAATGAGACCAGAAATCGTGTGTCACTAGCGGCTCACCCTCGCTTCGCTCAGGTTCGCTTCAAGAAAAACAAAAACCTATCCCACGAAAACCGTACATTTTTCCTAGATAAAAATTTTGTGTTATTTTAGATTGATCTGTTTGCCAAATTTCATCCAGATCGGTTCAGCAGTTCTGGCGTGAAAGAGTAACAAACATCCATACTCACAAACTTTCACATTTACAACATTAATAAGTTTAGATAGATATAAATATAATTTTTATATAATAACCATAAATAAACAATTTTTGCTTACAGTTAGATTTCACTTGGCAAATATCTTTTTACTTTTACATTTCTAACAGAATTTTAACAAAAGTTTGCAGAATTTCTATAGGTATAACAAGAAATTTTGTAAAGGTTAAAGGTTAAAATCAGTTATAGCAAAAATCTATCAGGCTATTTTAATGTGTACAATGAAGTAGACGATCAAAACTTTTCTAACAAAAATAGGTAAAGAAACCTGTAGCCGACACTGCTCCATTACAACTTTACACTATGTTCAGGCTATTGACAATGCCTCGAGCACTTTTCTATTGAGTGGATTTCGATTAACTCCATTCATCCGTTGCGGCCCTTGATCTTAGTAATTACACAGCCAATTTTAGAGTGGTGTTATAAAGTATCTGATTTTTGGTTTCTAGTTTCAATTGAAATTATTTTTAAAATTATATAGGAAATGAGATTATTTGACTGGTTGGTTTTAATTTAATAGGATCACGAAGTAAACTCCATTCAATAATTACATAGACTTATTCTCTGACCTAGCTTTGCGTGGCTGGTTTATTTAAATTTTTATTCTGAAAACTGCTGTTTCAAATATAAACCTGGTCTCTTCACCTCTTTTGTAATAAAATAAATCATTCGAGTAACTTCTATATAATATAAGCATCGTTAAAAATATTTATAACATTTTTTTTACAGTACATTTTAATTTACAGTCTATGAATGGGTTCTTAGAACTTTAATCGACTGAAAAGTATTTTTACCTTAATAGAATAAGTTAGGGTTAAAACAGATTTTATATTATTATTTTTGCTTAATCTTTCTTAGTAATTAGTATCTAGATGCCATTTTTTAAAGTTAAAACCTCCAGGTAAATTTCTAAGAAATTAATTAAAATTCTAAGAAATCTATTGTTAACTAACACCTCGGGGGGGTGTCTGCGGTCGTGGAGGGAAGAAATGCACATACACATACATTCAGGTAGTTATGTGGACTCACCGGCTAGAGTATCTAGTACCACCCAATAAAATCTAACAGAACATTCCCGGCTTAATGGGGATCACTGTCGAAGGCACTACAGCAGTCAACCATAACGCCTCGACTAGGCTGGTCTACCGATGTAGACCACAAAAACCAGGGGGTTGCCTACAGTGTCAAATTTGCTATCAGAGAAGTACTACGAGCCCCCCACCCAGTTCCTCTCTTACTCGCGGCTAGATTGCCGGATGCTAATGACCCCCCACTACGATAAGGTGAACACGTATATACATTGATTTAACATAGATTAACTAACATACTATTAATTTACCCTTATTAAATAAAAAGACAGACTTTTCTAACCTTTACTAACGTAACTAAGCATTATACAAAATGCCGTCCAATATTAACAAATTGTGGATAGTGCTTCCCACAAAATGCTCCCTCAACTCATATAATTTAATTTAGTTGCTGCTATATTATAGGCCAACTACTTCACGCACTAGGTCAAAATATAACCTCACTATTTTGAATTATGTTTATCTAAACGTGTATAATACGGTCAAAATGGTACATTACTTTTTTATGATGTCACAGTATTTGGATTTTTATTTTTGTGTGTTTAATTATTTGTTTGGGATAATAAAACATTATTTGGGAATAGCTGTGCATATGCAGAGATATTTCATAGAAATATTTCTATGAAACTTACGAAATTGTAGAGGTAACATTCTGACTTTGATACATTTTAAACTTTGAGTTAGAATAGATCACTTCCTTCCTCTAATTTTGGTATGAAATTTTATTATAGCCTTAACTTTTGTTATTTATTTATAAATTACGTAGTAACAACAGTAACAAAGACATATTCTAGACCATTAAATAAAAAGAAAATCCACAATGAATACTCCGAGAAAAGATGGTTTACCGGTAACCTATTTATGAAGTTAAATGGAATATGACGTATGAATGTATGTGCATTTCACATTATAGTTTCACTTTGAATGTACGCTATTTTAGCTGGAAATTTCTAGAGCCTTTATATGTTACAGCCATGTTTCACATCGTTGACACTAAATACGGGGGAATCTAAAAACAAGTCTTCATGCATTATGCTCATAGACTTAACGTTTTAAGTTATTTTTAAAAGGGAAAATTTTTAAGGTGAGTTTTCTGTGAGTATTTTTATATGACCTAAATTTTACCAAAAACGTTATTTATAAAATAATTATATGTTTTTATAAAATCTAAACAGGTGCTTTAAGAAGTAATTGAATGGTAGGAGCTTGTTAGTAAAATTAAAATTCTGTAAGTTAAATTTTAATTTCTAAGGCTAGAATATACCAATGTACAGCTCCACGTATGTGGTAAGTTGGGCAGGGTAGTCTATGCCTCGTCCCGTCCTATCCCCATGATGCAATCTATATCCTTGCCATAGCTCATCGAAATTAGTTAAGAATACAATAAAAGGTAACAAACAGACAAATTTGTATTCACATATACGTATATTATCATTAGTAGGGATTTCTTGATAGTTTAACTAACTAGAAGAAATTATTTATAAGAATGATTGACTCCCGTTCACACACGTATGAAGTAACCATTGTGATTTATTTAAATACGTGATGAAAATGACAATTTCGATTTCTATTATACATATGTATATATTTTTTCCATTTTCCATGTAAATGTATATATATATGTATATATATGTATATATATATATATATATATATAGATATATATATATTTATATATATATATATGTATATATATGTATATATATATATAAAACAATTTAGGACCTTTTTCTCCTTTTTTTTATTTTGTTTAGTAGCTATTTACGAGCTTTAATGTTATCAATAAAATAAAAAAGCAGTCATGAGGACTGCCGACAGAAGTGAACACTTAAAACTATAAACAAACAGTTGTTATTTTTGGATATTCATATTAATTATTTGATCTTAAATTAAATTTGCAAAATTAAAACTGTTTACATTTATCTGGTTTTGAAATCTATCGGCACTCTGAGTGTTAGCGGTAGCACGTCACGTGACCATGTCGATGACGACTTACATGATTTACTCCCCATCCAAACTTGCCTATAGAAGTTTTCACTTTAAAAATGCTTAAGGACGAATAAACGAAATAAATAAATTAATTTCGACTCGGTCGTTCACTTCTAAAATTAAATGTTCTATTCTATAGCATTAAGTAAAATATATTGTTAGATTAACAATTTAACAACACACAGTTGCCTACTAGCGAATGAAGGTAATCGAGATGAGCCAATAAATTAAAGGAATCCCAATGGAAGTGTTAGTAGTTTGGAAACATTTAAAGTAACACTTAACAAGAGTTAGAACTGTTCTTATCGGTAGACCCCTCCCCCCCCCCAACGTGCGTTCACCTTGTCGTGGTGGGGGGGGGCTCAGTAGTGCCCGGCAACCCAACCGGGCGCAAAGCCAAGAAACGCACAGGGAGGTGGCCCACTTCGGTGGGCGGTGGGAGGTGGCCCTCTTCGGAGGGCGGTGTACCATGCGGGTTGCTCCTGGTACTTCTTTGATAGCAGAGTGGACCTTAGAGCAACCCCGTGGTTGTTGTGGTCTGCTTCGGCAGACCTGCCGTCGGGGCGTCGTAGTTGAACGCGTAAGCGATTATGCGACGCCCCATTAAGACGGGGGAAGGCTTTGTTGGATTTTAGTGGGTAGTACTGGCTTTGCCGGTGAGTCCCACACCTCGTGCGTAAATGCATTTCCCAACGTAAAAAAAAAGTTCTTATCGGTAGAACGGATGTCAATTAAATTTATAGATTTAACATAAATAACGTATATCGGAGCACATACAAACATAAGTGATATTGTTTATTAATTATTTAGGTAATCCGTCTATTCATACAAAGTTTTCTGATCTGCCAGATTCATAAATATACTTACTTGTAAATCTGAAAATTTGATAACCAAAAATCTATAGTTTTTATCCTTTGTATGGGCATAATGATTTGACATTGGAAAGCCTAAATCTGGCGTGGTAGTAAATTAGTAGCCCGCGAATCTTCCTTCAAAAATCAATTTTAATTTGATTTGAAAAATTAAATTTAATACTGATTTTATAAATATAAGATAACGAAACAACGTTCATTAAATGAACAATAAAGTCAGCTTGTAGTGAATATTTGCTCTAAATAAATTAATTTTCGAAAGTTGTTTGGTAAATATTATAAGTTTCGTAATGTAACTTAGTAGACATTTAAATATAATTTTAGTTTATTAGTTGTAAAAGGTAATAATTTAGTAATCCAAACAAAAGTCTTAATAACTTTAAAGTATATTCTATGTAGAGTTTACGAAAACTAATCTGTTAAACTCCAGTACTGAAGCTAAGACATATCAAGTCTTAAACTTCTGCCAACACTACATGGACGTAGTATGTAGATTTTAGGCAATGATATTTCATCTAAGTTGAGATATGGATTCTACCTCATAATATTCCGACTGAATATTCAGCTACAGTAATAATATTCTATTAAAAGTTTGCCTACACTAATCCATGGCCAATTTTAGTTTATATTTACAACATGGTATTAGCTTTACGTCCAAATATGTAAATATAAACAAATCTTGAAAATCGATTTTAACCTTCTCCTAATTCTTGCATCGGATTGAAAGTTTGTTAGTGTGTGGAATACGAATGACAACACAATACCTTCTTACAATCTACTTGATGTGATGATGGTAGGAGGTAGTTAGTGGAACTATTCAATGGCTTACTAAGAAAACGAGTTTTGTGTCATTTTAAAAGCCCCCAGAAATTACATACATTTTTGGTCAAAATTATGTTCTTTTAATGTCATAAAAGTACCGTAATTTAGTTTATCGGTTATTTTAGGTTAATATTCGTAATCAGCAATTTAAATATCCATATTAATATTATAAACGTGAAAGTGTGTTTGCTTGTTTATTTGTTTGTTTTTCTTTCACGTCGAAACGGCTTGGCGGATTGGCGTAATTTTTTGTGTGGAGATAGTTGGAGGGCTGGAGAGTGGCATAGGCTACTTTTTGCCGCGGGAGATTATTTAATTCCCACGATAAAACACGTTATAATACAATCCAAAAAAATAATTATGATCAGAATTACTTGAAACTTGGTGTTAATGCTCTTCAATAAAATTAGATAAATACGTGTTTTAGCAATTTTTGAAATTCATTCTATAAGGGGGCAAAATAGGAAATGAAAGTTTGTGTGAAACTACCTTTTTAGATATTTTATGTAGTTTTAGCGCGAGCGATGTCGCGGGTTATGCTAGTATGTTTATATATGTATGTATAATTATCTAGCGGCTTACCCTCGCTACGCTCTGGTTCATCCCTAGGTAAGTTTTTACCATAGATGAATAATAAAGGTTTTAACGGCTAGTACGGAATAGATACTATATACATAGGTATGATGAGTTGCTGTGCGCTGTATTATAACGTGTCGAATGAGATAATCTCCTGCGGTAAAAAGTAGCCTATGTCACTCTCCAGCCCTCCAACTATCCCCACACAAAAAACTACGTCAATCCGTCACTCTGTTTCGACGTAAAATAACGACAAACAAACACACTTTCACATTTACAATATTAATAAAAGTATAGATTTTACTAACCTCTTCTCTCAGACCCAGCTATGTAAATAACTTACGTACTTGTAATTACTTTAAAACAAAATTGAACATGTTTTTATCCTTCTTTTATTTTATCATTTTAGTCACTCTTTTTCAAATCTTATATTCATCAGTAAGGGTTCTGTCAAAATCAGCTTACCTATTTAAGAGATTACAAAAAAACACATTTTGAATGAAAATTTATAGTGAGCTTAATGTTCGCCATTTTGTAGTTACAGATAAATCTATGTATTATATTATTTACAAGATTACAGTCAAAGTGATATTTTTTTTTGAATTTAGATTTTACTTATTGTAAAATATTCTAAAGAAATTCAGAAACATTAGCTTGAGCACTTTTCCATTGGCTGAATCTCGATTAGCTCCATTCAGTAAACTGCCCCAGGCATTACAGGCAGGTCTGTATAATGGCTTCATACAAAACTAAAGGTGGACTAAATGCATTCGTTTTACTACTTGCAGTTGAAGTAAGCTAGTGCTCAACAGGATTTTTTAGCTGGAAATTTAAAAATATTTCTTAAGACAAATGTTCAAATGAGCGCTTATTCGGTGAGGACATTTTTTGTCGGTGATTGTGTATCTAGTATTTTTTTGAGCGATGAATCCATGCAATATTTTGTATATATTATATTTCTATATCACAACACATTATATTATAAACTAAGCATATTTTACTTTCTTACAATCCTTATTTTTACTTCATTGAGAGCCACATAGCTGGTAAAGCTCGAGCTATAAGCTATATCACTCAAAAATTATAAGGAGAATTGAATTGAAAATCAGTCAAACGTTACAATTATGTTAAAAAAAGTATAATTAATTTAGGTAAGGGTAGAAAAGTGGTGGAAATTTGTATGATTATATATTGTATTTTATAATATTTATTAATATAGAAGTTTTAAAAATATCGAGTTTTCATAAATAATTAATATTATACAGCCATTTATGATTTCATATATTGAATTATATGTATGAATATTTTCAGTTTTATGGAAACTTTAGCATGCTTCGTTTAGATAGGATAGATTTTACAAATCTAAGACTAAAACAATTCGCTGTGGTTAAATAGATATAAATCCAGCTTATAAATTTAGGTCTAACCGCGACTTATGGTCCAGAGAGTACGTGTGGTTGTGAGCAAAACATTACGATGAATGGCGTACGTGAATACTAGCTTAATTGTTATTAAAAGGGGTTTTACATTGCTAATTTAATAAGGATTTATGAAAGGTAGCGCTGTGCTACGCTATTGTTGGTTAGAGAAACCGAAAAGACATGAAAGTAGTTTTTGGTTTATAATCCGTTCTGAGCTGAATCTATGCTAAGCCGATTTTAATGGAATTTGGTACGAAGGGATATTATAAACCTTCAAAAGAATTAAAAAAAAATTAAATGGATATAATAAAGCTAAAGAGACTTTTACGAAGTTGTGGGTGGCGTTACATAGTAATGTAATGGTTGTGATATTGTAAAATGACTAATGAACATCGTAGAGCAAAGAAACACGTTATTTGATTATCTTATATATACAATTTCCATGTCACAATGTTAGTTACCGTACTCCTCCGAAACGGCTTTACCGATTTTTACCAAATTTTATATGCGTAGGTCTGAGAATCGGTTACTATCTATTTTCCATACCCCTAAGTGATAAGGATAAGGGTGGTCCTTCTAGACCCCACCTCAGGGACGAACCCGAGCGGAGCGAGGGTAAGTCGCTAGTTAAATATACAATAACCGACATTGACTTCTTGCTTCTTTGAGTGCGAAAATACTACTCCTATAATATGTGCACACTTATTACACTACGTTACGTTTTAAAGTTTAGTATATATTTCTAAGAGATGAGATATTTTCCTATGTTGACCTGGATAACCAGCTATCATCATACCAAATTTCATCAAAATCTGTCCAGTGGCTTTCCCGTGATGCGTTTTAGACAGCTAGACTGACAGACAGACAAAAATTCTAAAAACCATAGATTCGGCCTCTGTATTGATAATAATTACTATTTCAATAAGATTTTTCTAAAAAATATTTAATGTATAGATCATCAGTTAGAATTTTATTATATGTACACTGTGTACAGATTAGAAGTGGATAAGGCCTATCGGGGATACCATAAAAAACGCGCCACTTATTCTACTTCGTGGTGGTGTGGAAGTGAGTTTTTGGCCAAAACGCGTATAAAGTTAATAATTTAATAAAATTAAGTAAATTGTTGCGGCACCCTGAAACTATTAATTAAAAAAAGAATTTACTATATGAATTTTAGGAAATTTCATCTAGTTTAATTTGTTACATGAATAGTTTTTTCGTTAAATGAGTCGGAAAGGAGCTATTATTAAAAAGCTGTTTTTGGCGCCATTTTTCTAATATGGAGGCGCGATCTGCAAAGGTACAAGATAGCAATGCGAAAATTTCAAATGATTATGAATGCAGCTTATTTAGGACCTTAAATTTAGATTTAAATAGACAAGCAAAAAATCGAATTAAAATATTAGATATAATTTAGAATAAAAGAACAAAATGGGAATAAAATTAATTTTACGATAAATTAATATTTTGTATGTATATTTGTATGTATAAATGTATATTTCATTTTTTCTTATGTAATATGTAGAAATATATAAAAATATCGTTCTCATTTCAATTTTGAAGATGATGAGAAGGGCAACCTCATGAAAATATAGCGCTAACAATGATTGATTTGTCACATTAGCGTTGTGCTCCACTCATTTATAAGCAGATCGAAGCCTGATGACGTTAGGTGACACCAATTTTATCTAATAAATGAAAAGATTTTTTAGAAATAAAAGTAGATTTTTATTCAATACTAACGACTTACCCTCGGGTGCGTCCAAGTATGTTTTATTTTTTTTGAGCAAAACCCTATTTTTCTAAAATAAAAGTAGCCTAAGTTATAACATCAGGTATCTTCCAGTGAATGTCACGTCAAAATTAGTCCAGCCGTTTTGGAGATTAGCTGGAACAAACAGACAGACCGACAAAAATAAAAAAAATATGTATTTTTCTTATAAGTATCTACTTGATATGCACTTAGTAAAAAGCTTTTATTTCAACATTGCAAACAGACACTTCAATTTTATTTATCTGTATAGATTATCAGTTACCCTAATCTTGTTCGGATATATGCTCTTTTGTATTTGAAATATTACTAGCGATTTACTCTCACTTCGTTCGGGTTAGTTAGTCTCTAGGTGCCTGTGTTACTTCAGGTATCTGTATTGTAAATCAGATTTTTTTTGTTCATTTTTTACGTTTTTTATGATTTTTTAACAAAACTATGACTAAATTTTATAAACATCACCTTATTTTTTTAAAAATTTTTTTTTAAATTAACGAATAAAAAAGGTTAAACTAAGAATGAATTTCATTTTTTTTTCTGTAATTAGCTTATAATCAAATTTTTCACAAAAATCAATAAAATTAACTCTAAAATCGATCAAAAACTAAACAAATATCGATAAATTCGAAAAAAATATAACATACATAGATTTTACGGCAAAAAAAAAACAAAAGCAATGGTATACTTTACATGAATTCCAACTTTTATTATTTTTTCACGACTCGTTAAATTGCAAAGTATAATGTTTACGGCGTCATTGTTTAAATATATATAATATAATAAGCGTCAAATTAAAAACTTAAGGGTACCATTTCTATATATTAATTATTCAAAATTTTTTTTTCTTAAGAATATACTTATTTTAATAATATTTATTATATATAAATTATAACAGTTATTTTAGGAATATTATTTATTAAACTTTTTTTTCTCTTAAAAATAAACGGATTCCAATTGGTCTAATAGTCAATACAAATATCTGAATTGAACCAGAATGGAGCCAGCTAAAGTCTGTAGATATACTTAGAAGTAAAATTAAAGTGTCCGTTGGTTATTTTTAAATAGCCTTGGATTTAGTTTTCATGTGTTACTGTTTGTACATATTGTTTGTTTCCATAAACGGACCAAATCATGTGATCAAAAAAAAAAATGTAACTATTTGTTTGTGCTAATCTACGGAACAGTGAACCAGTTTTAACGAAATTTAGAAACCGTAGTTGACTTTAGAATGAATGAGATACTTAATTTATATGTATTTTTAATTTTGAATGTACATAACTAATTTTACAGTCATCTTCATAAAAACGTTTTATATGAAGTTACAAATTATACCCAATTTTCATTAACAAAGCTTTAATAGTGTCTGTGATTTCATGATTAATCAGTCAATGAATGAACAGCATTTCGCTTTGATAGTAAATATAGATAATATAATTGAATTCGTGATACAAACCAAATCGATTGATTGTAGAAACGTGCCACGGTTTACTGAATTTGAAATATCGGGCAAAATGTTCTAGCCACGTTGCTACAATATATTAATGCAAAATTATTGCCACTATAAAATATTTATTTGTTAATTATTAAGGTAGATTTAGGCGGCATTTTGTAAAAAAAACATACAGAAAATTCGACAATAGTATATGTCTATCTCTAACCTAAGATATGATCACAATAACGATGCTTATCTACATATATAGAACGTAGATATATAGAGTAATAATTAGAAGAGACATACTCTTAGGGAAGGAGAGTACACCGCTTTTTCATTTTAAATATGAAAGTTTGTGAATAAATATGTGTATTTGTTTCAACTTGATATTTTAACGGCTAAACAGATTTGAGTGAATTTTGTAAATAAATAAATAAATATGTTGGGGCATTAACACACAGCAGTTAGCACCATCTAGTTCTATGGCAAGCTACGAGGCTTGTGCTATGGATACCAGATAGTTGATATACTACACATATATAGTTTTAAATATATACATATTATAAATATAAACACCCTGGATTGGAGTACAAACATTCGTGCGCATCACACAAATAAATGCCCCCAGCGGAATTCGAACCCGCGACCGCTGGCACAGCAAGTAGGGTCACTACGTACTGAACCAAACATGTATATAGCTAGATAGCTTTTTATCAATATACAAAATATTTGTATTAACTATGAATTCCAATTTATATCCAGTCATTTAATAATCCGTGTATGCGATCTTTGATATCTTTGTTGCGAACAAAGCATTCACTTAAAGTTATTCAATGAATTGTGTGTCTGTTATCAATATCAATAATTCAATATATTGTAAAATTATTGCACGAGTATAATATTAGAAATTAATATCAAATTCTAATCAGAACCCTATACTATATATACATATAGTTTAGTTATCTATTGTTATATATATGTATTAAATCGATATAATTAATCAAAGTAAACTGACTTATCGGGCACATTTACTGAACTAGGTGGTATTTTTGTAACTTTATTAATATATGATATATTAACCTATCATTAATATATAATATAACCTGCATGTCGTGTTATCCATATACTACGAACATCATCTTTGGTGATTACTCATCTTGTGGGCGTTATCAGGGCTCAAATAATAAAGTATTCAGTGCTCAATACACAATTTAATCAGGGAAGTCACAATGTTATAAACTTGAAACGGTAATTCTAATTATTTAGAGCTAGCGGGTTCACAGTCACCGATCATCGACTTCCAACTACAATATCAAACATAACTCTCTATGATCCACCATGATCAACCAACGTTACTAAGCCGCGTATCTGCAAAGAATGTCGTGATGGCGTCTCGACCCTGCTCGAGACTAAATCTCTACTCTAAATTCAAAATAACTTTAAAAGCAATAAAAAGTAAATTAAAGAACATAGTGACTAAACAATAATAAGGTTTCATAACAGAAAAAGGTAACTAAATCCTCCTCCGTCTCGGCCATCCTGCTGTTCACACGCCCTCGTGTGATCTTGAAAGTCTAGCATAAACGTCATCTATAGACAGAAAAAGCAAATTTTAGAAAACATAGTTCGGCCAATCCTGACCAAATATGACCACGGTGGCCAATCTTACTAAAACTAGCCATCGGTGCAGTAGAAATTTAGTGCAAAAGTGTATGTACGGACAGACACCAGTTCACTCCCTATTCTTTTGACTCTAAATTCCGATGTACGAAATATCAAAATGTGTATTGGCTCCTTTTTTAGCCTTATATGTTATCAATTAATATAACGATTCACATCATATTTTACTTATTCTCTCTAAATAGTTTCCTTTAAGACAAATTTCTCAAAACTTAATATTTAAACTGACTGAAATACAACTTACCATTGAGTACAAGTTACAAAAGTAAGTGTCTCATATTATGTCAATCAAGTTAAGTTGGTGCTACACAAATCAATCGATGCGACATAACCCAACCAATGCCACACAGACAATTCTCGCCATTCAGGCTACATGTGCCACCAAGTTACTTTTGCCACACAGGCAACTCTAGCCACTCAGGCCAGTCGCTGCCTCACAGGCCACTACTCCGGCGACTCTCGCCACTAAAACTACATTTGCCACACAGGCTTGTCAATGTTACATAAGCTCGTCAATTCAGTCACCCTAGCTTGTGCTACGTAGGTTAATTAATGTTAAGCTGCTAGATATTATTGGAAATAGCTAAAATTACAACCGTCTTTAACGGTATATTCCGATATCAATTGCCTGACAAATCTAAACAAAACGGAAACGTCTCACCATATAAAATTCATATTAGATTAAATGTAAACATCCACAGATATCCATTTTTGGCATAGCCCAAGCATCTCTGGATACCGTCTTCTTTTAGGGCATTGTATACGTCTCATGTGGTCTGGCTTAGCGTGATTTATTTATCTGGCTGAAGAAATCGTCCTCTCTACGCTAAATACATATTTTTAACACTTGAAACAAAGCACCTGAAAATTCATATTATTAATAATTGTGTCACATAGTTGTTACTACCATCGGCCCGATCTAATTATGTTTAATCTTTAGACCAAATTAGGACATGTGAAATCGGTATTATAATCAAAGATTTCTATCTTAGCCTGCGTATGAGAATGTCTTCGGAGTGTACACAAACATTAGTTTTTCGCTGTATCACCATTAATACAGTTGACTATTTCTCATTTATATTTCTTTTGGAACATCTTTTACCTGATGGACTGCTAGAAATTTTTTAAATTAGTATCAACTGCTAAATAAAAATTTTATAACCGAAATGAATACGCAAGTTAAAGAAACTATGTAATTTTCCCAATATAATTCGCAAATATCGACTGTTTATTTTCCGTCGATAAATAGTTAAATCTGTTAGTCAAATCTTTAAACAAAAATATCAACTCATTATTTTCACTTTAGAAATCCTGAAATAAAGAAAATATAAAGCAAACAATTACAATATAAAACATTTTTGACACTCTAAACATCTGACATGATTTATATTTTATTTCAGAACTAGAAGAAGGTCCTTATAAGCATCGAACAAAAACATTTCAAAAATAATTCTCGTAATTTATCGATTAAATAAATTAACTTCACATAACATCCTGAAATAAACAAATTTTCCATTTACTTTCTTTATACATATTGTGTTCAAAAATATTTATGCAATAATAATATCAAGAAAATCAAATCCAGCTAGCAACAAATGTATATCGACGTCATGTCATTCCATAAAAATTAAATTGAGACATCTATGATTATTTTAATCTTTTGAGCATCTTGCATATCATATATCATGATTCATGATTATCAAAGTAAAAGTAAATCTTCTGAAAAACAACCCGCATATGCATCGCCATTATGTGCGTCATTTTTAACATTTAACATGGCATTTCGTTTCAAAGTCTGAAAAAAAATTTTCAAATGGCCGCTGTCATCTATCTTTGCCCTGTTCTTCGGGTATCATACCACTTCTGATGTCGTGTTATCCATATACTACGAACATCATCTTTGGTGGTTACTCATCTTGTGGGCGTTATCAGGGCTCAAATAATAAAGTATTCAGTGCTCAATACACAATTTAATCAGGGAAGTCACAATGTTATAAACTTGAAACGGTAATTCTAATGATTTAGAGCTAGCGGGTTTACAGTCACCGATCATCGACTTCCAACTACAATATCAAACATAACTCTCTATGATCCACCATGATCAACCAACGTTACTAAGCCGCGTATCTGCAAAGAATGTCGTGATGGCGTCTCGACCCCGCTCGAGACTAAATCTCTACTCTAAATTCAAAATAACTTTAAAAGCAATAAAAAGTAAATTAAAGAACATAGTGACTAAACAATAATAAGGTTTCATAACAGAAAAAGGTAACTAAATCCTCCTCCGTCTTATATATATATATATATATATATATATATATATATATATATATATATATATATATAAGATCAACAGTTATCCTTGCTGAAAATTTGTGTACATAAGACCCTCGCTTCGCACAAGTGCGTCCTTAGGTGCCTATCAGTAGCTGATGTTACTCGAGGTCAATCTGTCCAGTTATTTGAGCATAAAGAAATAATAACCATACAAACATACAAAACTTTACATTTACATATGTATAATAGTAGTCCAACTTATTAGATATTATTCCTCCTAAAAATTTCTTAAAGATTTTAATATTCCTATTGTTCAACAAAATAATAAACATATTTATATAGAAAACTTATACAATGATCTGTTTTCTTAACACTAATACTATCGGCTACGTGCCTGATGTGAGGTCGAACAGATTGAAGCTGAGGGATTATGTCGCTTAAACTTCTTTGCTTTATCGTGACAGAAAGCTTATCTTTTCAGAACTGGTGTAGCTTTATGAATAAAAGTTTATATTTATACTTATATTATAAAGGGACAGAGTTTGTTTGTTTGTTTGTTTGTTTGTTTGTTTATTTGTTCGACGGTGTTAATCACAGAAACTAGTAATTCGATTTGAAAAATTATTTTTGCATTAGATAACACGTTTATTGAGGAAGGCTATAGACTGTATGTCATTCCGATGTACGGTTCCCACGGGATATATTAGTTTTTGTCTAGAGCAAAAGCAAACAAGCAAAGCGAGGGTGAGTCGTTAGTGTATTTATAATTTATAAGCACTTTTCTAATGGACAAGTGTAATTATTTATTTTATAACTTTTGCTAACGGCTTCGCCCTTAGTTTAATAATTATTCTCGATAAATAGTGTATGAAAAAAATAACGCACTGACAATTTCAGAGATTCGAACGTTAATGTTAACAAAAAAGACATATTCTGTTTTAGATATCAGTAAAGATGATACTAGTAAATTAAAACTTTCAAATACATTTATGAAAGTATTATGGCTATATAGAGTAAATGATAGAGTTTTATTAATTAACGATTCTCGAGATTTTAACGACTATCAAAATTCTTTGTACTTACCGTGCAAATGATTGTACATCTTGACCTAAAAACTCTACAGCTACATTTTCTATATATTAATAATTTTTGCTATTGTTTATTTAGATAGAAAATAGTATAATTGCATTGGATTCCAATGCTATTCCAATCAACGCGCTCTACTTTCATAATATTTTATCGTTGAATAAAAAAATATAAAGCCGATTGTAAAATTTTAATATTTAACGAATTCCACTGAAAAAGGCATTTTTTTAGTATTTCGTGTAAATAGCATACAATACTTAAGTCCATCTACACACGTACGATTCTCGTTTTGAAGTATTATAGGGAGTTATTAATGCAGAAGACCGCTTTCCAGCACTATACATAATATCGTCACGTACGTGCATAGCGAACTTATCTAGACGAATATTCATTGTGAATCTAATGTTTTGATTTTTTGCCTGAAGTCGATAGTCAATGAATGTTTTATTTTGTAAATATTTTATATCCTACAGTGCTTATTATGTTTTTCAATTTCCTTCTCATTCTCCTGCTTGTCTTTAGAACTAATATATATATATATATATATATATATATATATATATATATATATATATATATATATATATATATATATATATATATATGTCTTTGTTTCCATTTGTCAAGAGTTTATAAAATTGGTAAGTAATTTTATTTTCATTATATTCTTAGTGTTAAATGGACAAAGAGCTAATAAAGATAAATAAAAGAAAGCCGTGCTCTAAAAACAGACTTTTTTCTATTAGATATCTGTTATTGCAACCAGAATATTCATTTTATAGGATAAATAACATGTACAGGCGATTTCCAAAGGAGAATCTACATATTTGGTACGCTGTGGAGTGTTCATGCCTACGGCTTGGCTAGCTTATTGGTTATTAATCTAGTTTAACACCTGAGCTAGCATTGCTTTACCAAGGAATGCTTTGGTTTTATCGTTCAATTAATTGCTATAATATTTCAGATTTACGAAGTAAGAATAAAAAAAACACGATATTAATAATATTAAGGTAGCAATTCTTTTACTATATAAATTTATTTCATCTATCTCGAATTTGTATCAAATTTTGCACTTAGGTAAGGTTTTGCTTTTAAAGTTTATCTATATAAGTAGGTGTCTTTTTGAAAAAAAATTTTTTTTTTCCAAAAACGCCGAGTGAAGCTCAGTCACCAACGTATTATGTATTAAAGAAGTAATTCTACAGTATTTTTTATATAAAAGAGATTTCCTACTAAGATTAATAAAGGGACCATAGTAACGCTTAGCTATATTTTTTCTCTTTTATCATGATGATGTTCTCCTGACCGTTTCCGGCCACGGCGGCCAATCTCATTGAGACTAGCCAACTGCGCAGGAGATATTATAGTGCACAAGTGTACGCGCAGACACAAGTGCACTCTCTATTCGTGTCATTCTCATACTCCGGTGGGATGACTATTCGACACGACCAGTGAGAGTTAGGGCGCAGGACCGACGGCTTTACGTGCTCTCCAAGGAACGGGGGTGAAACACCGCCAACTTCCCAACTCCGTTACTGAGACTTACTATACAGAAATACTCAATAACTAAACTTGGCCCGACTCGGGACTCGCACCCAGGACCTCCGGGTGTGCAGCCGTACATGCTAGCCACTACACCACCGAGGCAGTTTTTCATAGACAATAGTGGTTGTGTATCCAACTTCATAATACGTTGACTTTTAATCGATAGGTATATAAAAGTATTAGTAGTTAGTAGTAGTAGTACCTTTTTTTCTCTGTCAGCCATTTTTTTAAATTTGGTTTATTAGCTGTTAACGAGTTTTAGTGTTAATAATAAAAAATGTATATAGATATGTAAATATGCATGATAAATACAATATCTATTCGGTGCAGAATGTAACCCATGATTTTTGTGGTGTTAAATAAAACAAATAGTTTATCAAAATCGGTTCACCCGTACAGGAGTTACGAGGGAACATATTATGATCAGACACATACTTACTTAATAAACACGTAACTTAAGGTTTTACCAAAGTCGGAAAAAAAATAGCTATAACATAAAAATTACAAAATAAACAAATAACACACGAACTATAAAAATGGTCTTTATTTAAATCAACATTAAATTTGAAAAACAATTTGACTAGACTATCACTTAAATAATACTACATAAATCTTTTAATTCTATACAACAATTTAATGAATTTCACATTAGAAATATTCTAATGTTTACTTCCGCTGGTACTTTACCCTGGTATTCAGGATAATAAAATGCGGTACTCGATACTCGCTTCATATATTTCAATTAGATGTCTGACATCGTTATATTATTTAGACATGATTTTTAATTACGGCATAGCTATTATATAATAAATATACCGTAATTAAAAAAGGTTTTTTATAGTAATAAATTGATAAATATTTACAATATTCTTTAAGAAGTCAAACAACACTTTCATTTATGTCACTTATATTAAAGTACCTAATAACTATGTGTTTATATCACAAAAACAGCCAAATATAGTATTACGGTGGCAACACACAGAAGCGAGGACAGTCCCAGGTCTCTTACACAGTGCGCTTTGCCTTGCATAGCGGCTGGAGTCTCCCCTGCAAAATAATTTTGTATTAATAGGATTAATTAATAAGGTATCACACTTAACTCTTGTGTAAGACCCCTTTAAGAAGCTTCTAAGGTTTCAAGGGGATAGAGTAGATTAAAGGGAACGAGAGTAATCGATATTTAGTTTTTTATTATGTTTTTCCACTTTATATTTACTATAGACTCGATTAGAAGAATGATGCCTCAGTCTTAGGTGTTCACGAGTCGGTTCCGATTGTGTTAAAAAAATGCAGTGCCCAAAAATATCGATATTGCCAATAGATATATTTTCGTGGAGTGGAATCGAACCTATGGACCATAGGGGGATAATTTGTTATTAATTTAACAGAGATTTTATAAAATTATATGACGTCTTAATTCTTTTTTACAAAAAATAATAATATTTTAATACCAAAACGTATAATATTTTGTTGGTATTTTTCGTGTAACGATTTCATTTACTTTTATTTCGTAAAGCTAAGTAAATCTCGTGGGATATAAACATCCATATTGCGAAAAATTGCTGGAAGATTTACTGAATACTGAATAGTATAGTTACTGAGCGAAGGAAATGTCGTCCATGAAATATCAGAATATTCTACATTCGATTGGCATTTGATGAACTTGAAAACCCATACCTTACATATTACTAAACTAGCGACTCACTCTCGCTTTGCTTGGGTTTGTCCCTATGTTGACTCCCCATACAAACTTTCATTCCCATTTTCACCCTCTTAAGGGATGATTTCTGGGATAAAAAGTATTCTATATCCTTTCCAGGGTCTCATACTATCTTTTTTCCAAAATTCATCTAAATCGATTCAGTATATCCAGAGATTACCCCCTAAAATCTCATAAACTCACAAACATTAGCTCTTTATAATATTAGTATAGATTATAATTACAGGGAAACTATGCAATAGAATTATACAGTACCATCAACAATAATATTCTCAGAACTGATTCAGGCTAAGGCAACCAATCCCACTGAGGAAGGCTGTTTGAGACTAGATAGAAGATATTATTATAGGCCAAATGCAGATATACATTGTAATCCCCCACTTTCACAGTCCGATAGAACGACAATCTGACACGATCGAAGAGAGAGGACGACGGATCTACATGCTCTCTGAGGTACACAGCTATCTAAATTCCGGATACTGCTATGAATTCTTCAACACTTTTACTCTGAACTACTTATTTGGCGATTCCATACAAACTGGTCTGTACACCAATGAAGCAGAAACCAATATTGTGTCTATATTCGATTTATTTCATGAGATTGATTTTTATAACAGACTAGCATTGCCCGCGGCTCCACCCGCGTTAAAATGACAACAACAAAAAACCAAATTTTTAGATTTTACATAATATAAGTACACTTTTACTTTGCAGTTTTTGTATTTTTTGTCAGAAATGAGATATTTTCCCGTGGTAACCAGCTATCACCATACCAAATTTCATCAAAATCCCTCCAGTGGTTTTTCTGTGATGCGGTAACAGCCAGACAGAAATATAAACAGACAGACAGTCAAAAATTCAAAAACCTATAGATTCGGCCTCTGTATCGATAATAATGTTTATTTAAATAAGATTTTCCAAAAAATCTCTAATGTACAGATTCGGCTTAGTTACAATTTTATTATATGTATAGATTATCAATTTTGACAAGTGCTAAAATATCGGGAACTTAAAAAACACGCGAAAACATTTATAATATCTCATTTAAAACGATTTAAATTTTAAATAATGTTAGGTAATTTATTTATTTTTAGCTGACATCAAAACGTAGGAGGAACTGAATTAGGTTGTTTTTTATACGTAAGCTACACGATATATTTGATTATTTTTTTAATGAATTGGTACCTCAAGAAATTAATAATTAGAAACCAACATACATACAAAAAATTAAAGCGAGTACTAAATTCGGGTATTGCCAACTCTGACATTTTTATGTGCTAATCTAATTATCAACATAATTACTGCTAGTGAGTCAAAAGAACCTAACTACTTTTCTAAAGACGACATGACGTGAAGTCCATCAACCCACATTTGGCCAGCATAGTGGATGTTGATCTATTACATTATTCTCATCACATTGAGGCAATGAGACCCGAGACCTAGCGCTGAGACCTAGCGCTGAGACCAGCACTGAGACCTAGCGCTAATAAGGACTGGGTTATTTAAATGTGAAATGTACTTGTCCTTGTATTTTTTTGGTATTATCCTATAGTAGCTAATGGCAGGAAACAGAAATAACTGTGTGACATTTTTTAGTATATAATCTATATACCAAATTCTCTTTACCTCATTATTCTGTGAAAGAAACAAACTAACAAGAAAGCTTTCATATTTAAAATTTACATAAGAGTAAAGACTTAGAGAGCATTCTCGATGATTTTAATATTTACTCAACTGTCTCATTTGCATCTCATTCAAAGGCAGTAGTGTATAAACAAAGAAAACTTGACCTGGTTTTATAAAGAGTTATCTTCATGTAATTGATATTTTATAAATATTATAATCTTCTTCTTCTACCTGCCCATTTCCCAATTACTTGGGGTCGGCGCAGTACATCTTCTGTACTGCTGAAAGGATTTGGCAAAAGTCTTACGACCGGCCGCCTGCCTGACGTCAACCCTCCTTGGGAATGCTATTGTTTATCGCGGAATATGTCTTATGATATGTCTCTTATATATATCTCTGATTATGTCTTGTAATATGATGCACTTTCGATTTTTTTGTTTTTTAAAACATTTTTTATACTATTAATTAAAGTTTAATGTTATTTTCGAATATATTTTAAATTAATTACACTATAAATTTTAGTTTAAATATTATAATAAGTACGTATATTACTAACCAATAAAAATATGCTTTTATATATATATTCTAGTTTAAAGTTTCATGGGTAATATAAAACTATTTAGATTATTTATTTCTACGTAACTGGTTCTTGTTGCGGTTATATATGCGGTTAATACCGGTTGCGTGTAAGTTACGTCAGAAAAAAATGTCTCTATCTTATTGTACACATATTCACAAATTTTTTTTAATATATTTTTCCCATATCCTTTTAAATAAAATAAATGTATCACTGCTCAACCTGTTCTGAAGATTCGTCCTGACGATAAGTCCACTTAGTACTTGTTTGTCAAAACTACCAATACTTGTTTTACTTTTTTTAAATGTGTATTTTATAATAATAGAATTGATGTTTAAAAGTAAATTATTAATAAAGTAGTAATAATTCTTTCGAAAAATTCGTCGTTTGGACAAATAAGCATTGAGAAGACGAATCGACAAACAAACATTAGACAATATCCATTACCTTTAAGATTTGAGTAAAAAAAAATATGAACGTTTTGCTTATTTTACTAATGAAAACTAACCCAATATTCAAATTTAACTGAAGAGAATAATATTGCCTATGTATCCAAGTGAAAGAATTTAATAAAAACAATGTTACTTTTTTCTAAAACCATTAATACCAATTTCTAAAGAACATTTTAACTTTAAAAAGACTATTGAAAATTAAAATGAAAAATTCTTGCGGGGATGAAAAATACATCAAATCTATATCTCTATCATATTGTAATTATCGATACTTATCTTTGTGAAAATCTTATTGATTTAACTCCAATGATTTGTTCTGGACATCGAAGAATCAGTCAAAATAAGACAATATTCAAAATAAGAAAAAGCTTCTAATACCTACAATACATATTTTGGGTTATTCACTTCTATAATATTTGATTGTATTTTATTTAATAAAATACAATGAAAACCCTATTTTCCTTTAAGTCAATTAAATTTCTCGTAAAGTCTAAAAACATTAACTATTCATTAAATATAATTGTTTCGTTATCTTAAATTTATTCATATTTAAAAGGCAATAAAGATAGTATTATTACACTGTCAAAGTAAATAAAGCTGTCGTTGCCACAGTTATGAGGCTAATATTCCGAGAGCTGGCGACGAATTTTGGGAAGGTCCTTTTGGCAAGTTGAAATTGTGAAAAAATATAATTTCGTGAATTGGCGAGTAAGTCCCGCGAGTCTGGTATAGCTTTAGCGGTTATTTCGTTATTGCGCAGTATATAACATTGCAAAAAAATATCCAAAAAAAAAACATGTTTTTGGCAACTTGATTTTTGTTTAATCTTTTAATTTAGTTTTCATATAATTAAAAAAAAACGAACCCCAGCCGTTTTTGTTGGTTATAAAGTGTTGCCAGACCTTCCCAAAATTCGTCACGAGCTCTCGGGCTATAATAATAAACCGCTTCTGAAAAGGACGTGGCAACTCCAAGTCGACATACACGTGAAATGAAAGTTGAAACCAACTTTCATTAAACCATAATGATATACGAGCTTCTTATTAATTTTATTTTTATGAGTCCCAGTCATGAAAATACGTTTTTTCTATTTTTAAACTTTTGTAATATAATTTTTTTTATGTAACATGTATTTTATTTTATGGGAAATGGGAAATATATTTTAAATAACTGTGAGTACGTATACGTCATGCAAGATAGTCATTTTTAACCGACTTAAAAAAAAGGGGAAGTTATCCCACGGGAACCGTACATTTTTTAGAGATAAAAACTATATTATTGTAAGGTTTCATTAAAATCCAATCAGTAGATTTTTTGTACTAAGCTAAGTTACTATAGTTTTATAATATCCTACAGGAAATCTTTAATTTTCCGGGATGAAAAGTATCTAAAACGTTGACTGGGAATATAAGGTACCACCATGCAAAATTTCATTTAATTCGGTCAAACAGTTTCGGAGACTAGACCCGTACAAACAGACAAACAGAGAAACAAAAAATTAAAAAAATATCTGGATTTGTTATATCTCTTCTATATATATATATATATATATATATATATATATATATATATATATATATATATATATATATATATATATATATCTTCTTACATCCCTCTGACTCGGTTCTTAGCATTTTTATTATATGTATAGATTGTACTAAACAGTATAATAGTAAGTTATGAACAGTTAGTTGCATTTATAGCTTTTGAGATTCAGTGTCTGCATAATGCAGGATGCCTCGGTTTAGATATCTATTCAATGTGCAACTTTTACGTTTGAATCTAATAACTCGATTTTAAACTAAAATCTAGTAAGCGCAGAGCGTGTGAATAGAATTTTCATTTGTAACCAAACATAATTAAATTTGTGGCCTCGAGCATTACAGAATAACTTATTTTTCATTGAATGAAATATAGAAACTAATTTTTTTTTTAATGTAATACGCAAATTAATGACTGAATTTACATTGCATTCTAATTATTTTTACATAGTATATATTTTCTTGTTTTGAAAATGAAAATTTGTATAAGGAATATGAGAATAATATTTTATTATTTTTAAACTAAGCTAAAAGGCATTTTAAAAATAATTTCTATCAACAACCAAATTGAAAACATCCTTTTTTGAAATAAGTTAAAATATAACTATAAATAACTATGTTTGTAATAAAATATATATTTAGTAAAATAATTATAGCCAAAAACCACATAAGAAAATTATTATATTGTTTGAGACACCTGGATTCTTACGTTGCTTATTTAATTATGTCGAACTTTCATAATAATGAAACGTGCTAATGGATAAAGTATCAAAAGTAGTCACTGTCAATTAACAAAGTATATCAGAGAAAAAAATAACATTTCTTAATAACTGAATACATAGCGCTTGTGGCTCTCACGTTTGAAAATTGTGATTTTGTTATAAATTGTATTTTAAAAACTTATAATTATTTATAATAACAATATAATCGTAATGCAGTACGGGTTTGTTTTTTATACCAGGTATATTTATTTGATAAATTTAATCTTGTACTATATTAATCTTTTAAAATCTGCAAACCTATTTAACGACAATGAAACTCGGACTAAACTTAAAGCATCATTTAGACGGATCCGCCATAAATACATAAGTTCCAAGTTTTGACAACAGACTTATAGTTATACCACATAAACTAGAGCTTTATTAAATCAGAGTAAAATATCAAAATAGCAGTATCAAAACTAAATTAAAATTTCATTTCTTACCAGTTAACACGTGAACTCTAGCCGTGGCAGATTGAGCATTGTCTGGAACACATTGGTAGGCTCCAGCATCTGACGTGCGTGCTGCTTGCACCAGAAGCCTACTGCTACTATGAATTCCCTTCTCAGTGACTAATGATATGCCACCTCGTGTTGAATCGAAATTTATCGTCTGTGAAACATAAATAGATTAATAATAGTTATTTTAAGTACCTTTTAAGGTATTTTAAAATCTTTTTAAAAATAATTTCCTTATTTTAATATCTTATTTATAGTATCAGTAAATTGCCATTACGGATATTATCTATTGTATATGTGAAAAATGTGTATGAAAAAATATGTATTAAATACATAATGTTCAATCAAATAAAGTAAAATTATTGAAATTAAATTTGTATAATGCAAAATCATTGTTTACGTGTGTACGTTAAACGAGAATGTTAATATAGAACTAATATTATAAAAAGATAAACTTTGTCAGATTGTATGTAGGAGGTAATTATGAAACTATTGATCCGTTTCCTAAATTTTTCGTTTGTTTTTCGTTAAGTAATATATACTTTTTTTATTTATTCCTGTCAGAAATGATAATAACTTTAATTGAAATCAGGAAAAGTTGGCCGCTGCCTAAACAGTTTGAAATTGGGAATCTGTTAGCTGTCAAGGAACAGTGAGACAGGCTTTCATGTAAACTTATACGAGTATGATACGTGTAGAAGTTTACATTTAAGCTTACGTAAGTTTATTCGTTTTATTAAACGACTTCCAAAAAGGAGGAGGTTCTCAATTCGTCAGAATCTTTTTTTTATGTATGTTCACCGATTACTCGAAGACGCTTGAACCGGTTTAGAAATTTTATCGAAATCAGTCGAGCGGTTTTTAAAAAAATTAACAATTAATAATTTTTTAAATACATTTCTTAATAGAATATGTTATTAAAAAGCTGATGCAAAGCAAATCTAATATATTTTAATACGTAAAATACATATTTACCTATTAGATATCTTAAAATATTGTCGGCTGGCACCGACTTCGAAAATATCTGATTAGGTGTCTATTCTAAATGAAAACCCCCGTTTAATATTTTTTACACTTTTTTTACACTTAGTCGGTTTTTTTAAGTTTTTATGAAAGTCGATCTTCTTAAATTAATATACAGATTCGACTCAAATTGAATTTTATTACACGTATATATGTCAATCACATACTAATTGTATTATAACAAATATTTAAATAAAATTCAAAACGGTTCAATATAAAGTAAGCGATACGATCGTTAATATCAAGGAAACCAAGATCATGGTAAAACTTGCCGTTACACCGTATCGTGGAACGGAATACTTAATGGAATCCCAGGGGCAAAGCAACGAATTTACAAGCCATTTGTGACTCGTAGAAACCCAATCAACTTCAATATATGTAAATTCTACCTTTGGTTTAATGTTTTATTGGAAGGAGCTATAAATGCAAGTATAGCTGCCTGGACGAAATTTATAGTTTATACTAGAGTGTAGATCTATCTATTGTTTAAGTATTGCACTTAAAATATGATACAGAAAAAAAAATAACAAAGTAAACATAGTTCACAAAGGTGGACTTATCTCTAAAAGAGATCTCTTCCAGTCAACCCCTGGTTGTGGAAGAAGATGTCAGCGGGCAATATAGTGCAAAAAAAAAAACTAAATATATACTAGAAATAAAGGTAATAATAACCACTTATACATACATACATACATATATACATATATTATATATAAAAATATATAATACTATACATATATAATACCTAATGTAAAGACTACTTATACATACATACATATATACATATACATAGTTAATATATAAAATATGAAAATAGAGAAAGGTACTGATTGATACTGTCTACATTTGTGATAATAAATAATTTTTTACTTTACATTTAAAAACATGAATAGATGGGCTCTCATGGATGGTTTTGGGCAGTTGGTTCCATAGTACTGCGGCATGGACAGAAAAAGAATTTTGTTGGAATTTAGTATTGCTCCTAGGAATGTCGAGCATAGAAGTACTGCAAGATCTTCTGGAACGTGTAGGGATTGGTAGAAAGTTAAAACGGGAACGAAGGTAAGGAGGGAAATTTTGATTTTTAAGGATATTATAAAGGAATGATAGGGTGTGCATATTACGGCGAAGACGGATGGGGAGCCACTTAAGTTGAGCACGGAAGTCAGAGATGTGGTCATATTTCCGCAAACCAAAGATAAAACGTATGGCGAGATTCTGAAGACGCTCCAGTTTATTAAGTAGCTCCTCTGTCACATCCAGGAAGCAGACGTCGGCGTAGTCGAGAATGGGTAATAGGATGGATTGCGCTAGCATTATTTTGGTTTTGAATGGGAGAAAGTATTGGAGACGCTTGAGAGAATGAAAGGAAAAATGCATACGTTTACTTAGTTCGTTAATATGAGGTGCCCAAGACATGTTACAATCAATGATGAGACCTAAATTTCTCACCTTGTCCGAGTAATGTATAGGGATTCCAGAGTACAGGATATCAGGTACTAAAGTCCAGTCAATCCTACTTCGTAGTCTGCTGCTACCAATGATTATAGATTGCGATTTTTTGGGGTTTACTAATAGACCGAAAGATTCAGCCCAGCTTTGGATCGCAGCTAAATCATTGTTCAAAGCCGTAACAGCCTCAGGCAACTCAATTAAATTACAATGTCTGTATATCTGCAAGTCATCTGCATACAAATGGTAGGGAGAAGAAATGACATGTGAGATATTATTAATGAAAATAGAAAAAAGTAGTGGGGAAAGTACGCCGCCTTGGGGAACACCAGCTGTAAGATCCAACCATGACGATAAGTTATCATTGGCTGTCACGCGCTGCCGGCGCCCGAAAAGATATGACTGGAACCAATTTATAACTGCGGGAGACATATTAACAGTTCGTAGAGTGCCAAGAAGTATATCGAAATCAACCGAGCTGAACGCGCTACTGAAATCAAGCAAAACCATTACAGTGAGCTTAGTGTTGTCCATGGCGGACCGAATGTCCTCCGTGATGTTCAGCAACGCGCCAACAGTACTGTGAAAGGGACGAAAGCCTGATTGGAAGGGACATAACAAGTTATTCGAGGTGAGGTAAGTGTAAAGTTGGCTATTAACGATAGATTCTAGGACTTTGGAGAGGATAGGGAGAATAGATATAGGGCGAAATTGGGTGGGGCAGGTAGGATTAGAGGTTTTAGGTAATGGGATGATAAAAGCATTCTTCCACAGTGAAGGAAAAACATTGGAAGATAGTGAAAAATTTAAAATGTGGGTGATCACTGGTGCAATGTCCTCTAACACAGGTAAAATCATATGTAGACTGAGATTGTCACTTCCAATGGCTTTAGTCGAGATAGATCGGACACACTTCTTAACAATGTCTTCAGAGACAGATTTAAATGAGAAAGGGAGAGAGTCAGGTGGGACAACGTGAGATAAAAATTTAAGGGTATCGGATTTTACTTGAGGGTTTAAAGTTATGGGTGGAGTTGCAAAATGAGAATTTAATGTATTAAGATCCTCGGAGACCACATGGGTATCCGAAGTTTTGCCCACGCCTAGCGACTCTAAGAACCTCCAAACTTGTGCTTGGCAAAGATCCTGAATGGTGGAGTGAATATAACGACGCTTAGCATCCCTACACATTCTGTTGCAGATGTTGCGCAGTTTCTTGTATGCATTAAGATTTTCTTGAGATGGATATTTTTTGTTTTTAACTTTGGCCCTGTCACGTTTAGCCATAGTTCTTTTGATGACTGGCGTTAGCCATGGGGCAGGAGCATGTTTCATTCTAACAGGCCTAACAGGAGCATGTACATCGTATAAATTAATCAATTCAGTAGTTAGTGAATTAACCATACAGTCGATGTTAGTAGAAGACAGTACAGACGACCAATCTATGTTCCTCACATCCTCCCTTAAGCGTTCAAGATCCAAATGCTTAAAATTGCGCTGGAAAACTATTTTGCCTCTAACCTTGGGAGGTCGCAATTTATATGCAAGGTATATTAAATCGTGATGAGAAAAAGGGGCAGTCAGCTGACCATGAGAAATAACAAGGTTAGGGTTAGAGACGAACATGACATCAATAAGAGATGGCCTACAATTCGGAAAGTAGTGAGTGGGGAAAGTAACAGGTAGAACGTGCAAGTCATATGAAGTCATGAGCGCGTTCAACATATGTGTTCTCGTGTCATTTTTTAGGAGACACGTGTTTAAATCGCCCATGCAGATAACATGATCGTAATCAGGTAAAAGATTCTCAAATAAACATTCCAGGTTATTAAAATAGTTAATTTGGTCGTTTGGACAGTAAAGAACGCCGATAAGAATTTTTTTATGTTTTAAAACTGTTTTTATAAAAAGGTATTCAAGATGACCTGTGGGCTGAGAGAGGGAGCAAGTAACAACACTGGCAGGAATGTTGCCGCGGAGGTAAATGCCAACGCCGCCACCACCCCTTTCGGTGCGGTCATTACGGAATAGCTTATAACCAGGAAGAGAACAGCTAGAAGAAGGAATAGATGGCTTTAACCAGGTTTCAGATATTAGAATACAATCAACTTCGCCGGCGCTGAAAGATGTGAGAAGATCGTTATAGTGAGCAGGTACGCTCTGCGCGTTAATATGCACCAAGGAGAATAAAGAGCCGTCAACAAAGATCTTTGACAATTTATCATTCAGCGGTTCTGAGTCAGAAAGCGACGTATGACTTTCAGCACTATCATAATCACTAGAAGAGCACGAAAAATATTCATTATCAATCATTATTCTACAATAGATCAGTACTTAAAAATAAGAAGAATATATAATATGTATATAAAAAAAATATGTATATAAAATATATATATTAAAATATAAATATATATAACAAAATAAGTTGATAACAAAAATATTAATAAAAGTACAACTAATTTTATCCACCTGCATAAGCTGACTAAAGTTAAAAAAAAAACAATACATTTAAAAAAAAGAAAATTTCAAAGCAGACAGTTTACATTTACAATTAACAATAGACTACAGGCAACACCAGTGGGCACTGGGGAAACGAAACGTAACTTTTGACAAGTGTCAATGTATACATTTTCAATTTTGTGACAACTGACAAGTGACAAACAAGAAAAGTTGAAATTGTAAATTGAACATATAAATTAAATAAAACGTTACCTACTTGTACATACCCTGCATAAGTAAAAAAGTAAATAAGTTTATTAACTTAGGTTAAGCCTTAAAGTATAAACCGACCAAGTTAAAGTGGTGTAAACAAGATTCAGTTGTTGTCAGCGGGCTTCATTGTTGAACTTTGTGCAATAATTCTCTTCAACTCAGACAACGATGATATTTTGATTCGGGACTTGTTTGGAAGAAGAATAATGATCATGCCGTCTGCCGACCAACAATTCCTCATTCCAAAGTGGTTGCGAGCCGCTATGAATATTTCTTGTCGGGGCTTAGTTAAAAACTCAGTCACTGTAATTTTGGAGCCTTTTAAACTTGTTTTGGCCTTCCACACGCAAGATCGAAGATGCAGATTGGTGAATCTAACTAAGATGGGACGAGCTGACTCCTTTTTTGCGCCCAATCTATGGCAAGACTCAATTGCAGTAGACTTGGCATCCGACAACTTCATCCGGCCGGTTAATACTCCAAGAGTCTTCTGCAGCACATCCTCATCCTTGTCTTCACTGATTCCATGTAAAAGAAGAACTTTTCTACGGGACTGTGTCTCTAAGCGGTCCATTCCAAGTGCAACAAGCTCAACCTGGGACTTTAATAGGCCAAGAGATTGCCATACAAAGTTCTTGAACGTGTAGAATTCCGCGGCCAAGGCTTTAACTGTTGGAGCAGGAGCAGAAGAACCCGGTTGAGATAAATTTTTTTCAAACTCTCCCATTCTGGTTGTGAATATGGAGGAAAGTTCCTCCATGCTTTTAAGAAGCTGTTCCACTGGTGTATCCATGGTTTATTGGTATTTAAAGTATGTGTGTGAGTTCAGTTAAGTCAACTTAAGTACAGGTAATACACAATCAGCACATATAAATTATTAGTTATATTTATTTAATTAAATAAAGTGGAGCTCAAAAAAATATGTCTATATACTTTTATGTCTACCCGCCGAAAATTAAGTATTCACTATTTTTTAATAATTATTATTATTTATTGTACTATGTAAAGTGACAATATAAGGGGTTAAAGTAAGTAAAGCAAGTTGTACAAAAAGGGTCAAAAAAAAAAAATAAGTTGAACTACTATCTCCTAAACTAAGCCAGAGCCTGTATTTTAGGTGACGGACGTTCCGCTTTCACAATTGAATTTACAACTATACGTCATGCGAGTGCTTCAAAAATATCAACAACTTATATTATAAATATGCATCATATTTAGATAAAAAAAAAGAATAAGATTTTATTTTTACATTAAAATTAAAATATATACTCTAAAATAATGAAATCTCCATAAAATTCGCCTATTAGAAATAAAATTTTTACTAATGGACTACGGAAATACATGAAATTGCAATAAAATTCATGAACGTATTATTTGAAGTCACAAAAGCTCTAAAAAATATGTATAACATTATATTAATATCTTAATGCATTTTGAATCCTTGGGCTTTTTTGTGGATACGCTTTACATATTTCATACAATGAACCATCTTTTAGTAAGAAACATGAAATAAGAGCCCATTCTTGTATTTTCCGCAATATCTTAAAAATAAATGTTATGGAAGGTACAGACATTATGGGCAGTAAAGCAACATTTCATCTAAATGAGATTCAAATTACTTTTAGACTTATTTTTATACAAAATATTATAGTAAGAAAATTCAACTGGAGCATAGAGTGATATTTTTTGTAAAGTTACGCTCAAACCTACTGCATTATGTTATACATTATATTATACAGTGTAATTGGAAACAATCCATACTAATATTATAAATGTGAAAGTTTGTTTGTTTGTTTATTTGTTTGTTTGTTTGTTTGTTTGTTTGTTTGTTTGTTTGTCCTTCTTTCACGTTGAAACGGTGTGACGGATTGGCGTGATTTTTTGTGTGGAGATAGTTGGAGGGCTGGAGAGTAATATAGGCTTTACCGCGGGAGATTATCTCATTCCCACGGGGAAACACGTTATAATACAACTTGAAAAAAATATTCAATCAGAATTACTTGAAACTTTGTTTTAATGTTCTTAAATATAATTGAATAAATACGTGTTTTAGCATTTTTCGAAATTTATCCTGTAAAGGGGTAAAGTAGGGGATGAAAGTTTGTTAAAACCTACCATTTTAGAGTATTTTTTGTAGTTTTAGCGCGAGCGTAGCTGCGGGTTCTGCTAGTGTAGTATAATTACATTAGTACTTAGTCCCTTCCATATAAAATTTGTATGTGCTTAAAATATACAATCTTTTACCTTTTCGTTTATAGGCAGTAAGGTCTTTGTTTAATTAAATAATTAATAATATTTAATCCGTTTAAACATGTTGATTCTTTTATTTAACTTCTAACTAAATCTCCATTACTTTGTATGTATTGTATTCAGGCCTTTTTAACGTCCCACTGCTGGGTACGGACCTACCTTCAATACGAGGAGCATCAGGCTATAACCCACCACTCTGGCCAAGTGCGGTTAGGCGGATTGCATTACTTTATTAATATAAAAAGCTGTATATGTTGTATGCTTTTTGTTCTTAGAGTTCATTCGTATTTCATACTAGCGTTGCCCGCGACTCCTCCCACGTTCAGAGGATCAAAAACTAAATTCTTAGATTTTACATATTACTCTTACTCTTACATTGCAGTTTTTGTATTATTTTCTCTAAAATGAGATATTTTCTCGCGGTAAAAAGTATCCTGTATGTTGACCCGGATAACCAGCTATCACCATACCAAATTTCATGAAAATCCCTCCAGTAGTTTTTCTGTGATGCGGTAACAGACAGACAGACAGATAGACAAAAATTCTAAAAACTATAGATTCTGCCTCTGTATCGATAATAATGCTTATTATATGTATAGATAGATGTATATCTTATCTATTAAACTAAATAGCATTATTAAGCCATTTTAAACTCGACTAATGAAAAAAAAGAAAATTGAATATATAAAAAATAAATGCAACTGGAATTGTTACGAGTCGAACGGCTATAAATTGGATTTGGTGACTTTTTTCATCTGGTAAATAAATAAAGTAATTGAATTATGCATGTACATACATATATATATATATATATATATATATATATATATATATATATATATATATATATATATATATATATATATATTATATATATATATATATATATATATATATATATATATATATATATATTACACGTCTGCACTACGTGTTAAATAGTTTAAGTTTTTATAATTAATATATATGTTAGTTTTAAGGTATGTATTATGCTATGGGCCTCTACACATTTCAGATCTTTTTGTAAATATTGCCTGAAATGAATGAAATGTAGGAAATAAATTCCCAATAAAATATTTAACGTAACAACTCACCTTCATTACTATTTTATTAGTATACAAAGTATTTTATTTACCTTTCCTCTATGCGTCCAATTGATAGTGCTGGGCGGCTCTGGTGTGTGCCTCACTATGCATGTTAGGTTTATGGTCGATCCCGCGTAGATGAATAAATCCGGACCTCCCATTATTTCCGTTTCTGGTTCTGATAAACAAAGACTCGGTCAATACTTTGTTACTTTAATATTGTATGTGGAATAAAGGAATCAGCTTTTTCAATCACTTTCATTCTCATATAATTCTTATAAAATGTATAAACTTTAAAAGATATAATATATTTAAATATTCATTAGTTTTATTTTTACTGTATATATAAGTATTTTTGTGATAGTTTTTATATCTTTGGACATTTTGACAACTTTATTTGCAACTACAATGTTCGTTGCATGTAGATTGTACAATGTAAAGCCAGCAGCTTTGTATGTACAATGTTCATATACATATGTACGTACATTATGAAACTTCAAAGGAATTTAATACCCGTAGTCCGTTTCGTCTTTCAATATAATCTAACCATCATTTTAGATTATACTGTATAAATAGAGTTTAAGACAATTTTCAATCTTTAATATTGATCAAATTATACTATAACATATTTTATTCCACAAATGTGAAAGAGATAAAAAAGAAATCAAGTATATTATTTATCTACAAAGGTTATCATTTACCGTATAATATTCTATACATATTTTCGGCAAACGTCTTTACATACGATATAAAAGATAAGACCTTTAAGAGTCAATAGAGATTTTCTGCTGAGATAAGTGGAAGCAAACATTCGTAGAGAGATTAGCTCTTTGACGTATACTCATACAAAGTTAGTAAATAAATAAAATATTTTTTTGTTAAATTCAAGCAAGCTACCAGAGCTTTGATGCCTTAAGTAAGTAAAGGCTTAGGAGAATAACATGTCGTTTGTTAACAAATAAGATACAATCTTCACATACATATAATTACATCTTACCTACAATATTTAGGTACACAGCGTGACCGATAGGTGGTGTAGTAGATATTTGGCACTCATATTGTCCAGAGTCTCGTTTCTGTGGACTACGGATGCGTAATGCCCATTCTTCAGATCTAGGCTTGTGCTGTGCTTCGAAGCGCTGGTCAGAAGTATACGTATAGCGACCCACAGTCAATAAGTGAATATCGCGATGACGAACCCATGATACCTGTTAAGAGTAAAATTTCTTTATTAAAAATACAATGGAACTAAAAATATAATTATTATTTACAAAGCACATTTTTGGCAAATAAGGAGCCAGGGGCGTTTACAAGATGTCTTGACTTTTTTAAAACGAATATGTGTGACAATGTTTGTGGTGACAATGTTTAATGTTTATATATTACTAGCGACTCACCCTCGCTTTATTTGGGTTCGTCCCTAGGTTCCTTTCCCATACAAATTTTCATCCCTATTTTCACCCCCTTAAGAGATGATTTCCGGAATAAAAACCTATCCTATCCTATGTCCTTCCCAGGATGTCAAACTATTTTGCTACCAAATTTTATCTAAATTGGTTTAGTAGTTTCGAAACTTATTCGGTACAAACAAACAAACAAAACCTTCCTCTTTATAATATTAGTATAGACTGATGACAGATAATATTTTTAGCAGGTTGATATTTCACGATAATCTTTGTACTGCGTCATTATCTTCGCATTTAATACTATATAAGTGTGCACGTCTTGTTAAAATTATAGAGAATTTTATGCTTATTCATCAAATATACACATTTTAACGTATTTCCGATAGATAAGAATCAAATATTTTTTATCGTCCAATGAAACAAAATAACGTATGTCATATACAAAATACATTATTTAAAAAATTTAGAAAATAAAACCAATCTTTTCTGTGACTAATACTACGAAATTAATTATTATTTACTTACATAATTTTCAATACACTTCAAAAGACGTATTCATTTTGGGTGTATATTACTCGATATTTTTGTCAATTATTGTAAACCTATTATTATTTTTTTATGAGTAGCTTTTATACCACAAGCGTATCAAATTACATAAGATAAAATTCCACCTTTAATAGCGAATATTTATTATATATAAATACTTTTCTTATTATGTACCTCTTCTCTTTACTTACATAAATAAATCCTCTTTCATTAAAAAAATATTAAATTTATATGAAAGAAATAGTATATGTATACAAGGTATAGATACTATATTTGATTTATACAGATATTATAAATTAGCAACTCACCATCGCTTCGCTCGGGTTCGTGTCTAGTAACGGTTGGTATGGAATAGATACCTATACTATATTTTGTATAATATATAGCTTTTTGGCTTCCTTAATAAACGTGCTATCTAATGCAAAAAGGATTTTTAGTAGTTTCTGAGATTAGCGCGTTCAAACAAACAAACAAACAAACAGACAGACAGACAGACAGGCAAACTCTGCTTCTTTTTAATATTAGTATATATGTGAAAGTAGCTCTGTCTGTCTTACGACTTAAAGCATAAACCACTAAATAGGTTTCTATGAAATTTGCTAAAAAACACTGCATTATGGAGACGGACGTCCGCTTTGTATGCGAACAATGCCGCGGGTAGAAACTAGTTTTCTTGTTTTTGTTATAACATAACACGGTATCTAAATTATGCTTACAAAACTCCTTTCATCTGCTAAGCGTAAGGTGAAGGATGATCTTACTTTGGATTTTGTGCCGTAACTTTAAACAATTTTGCAAGTCGAAGTAGTTCAGTACTAACGCTTACAAACATATATCAGGTTTACAATGTTACAGTAACTTGACGTACGGATCATTTACTCTCCATATAATTGTAATGCATTAGAACTACTGTAAAGTCCTGCGCTACAGGTCATTGAATGTCTTCCAAGCACGTAGTAACATGTTTACTCGAGATACATAGAACATGTTCTATTTACCTTTATTTTCCAGAAATTTCTACTAAGAGCATTGAACTTTAAACTTTGATGTTACATATTATTTATCACATATCTATGGCTAAAATATTACTTGTTTTTTTGAAGTGAAACTTCTTTAGAATTGTTGTAATTTGAAACTCAATGACGAACGAAAATGCGTCACGACAAAGAAACAAACATAAATTTAAAGTATTAAACCAATGAGAGAATGATATAAAATACATAGGAAGTGAAAAATAATAAAATTAATACTGAATAATATATAATGTAGTATATATTAAATAAAACGTAAAAAAACTTTTATACTTGGTAAAATATTATTAAAAAAACCTTACAATTATCCTACTCCTGATACTCTGTGTTCATATTGGATGATTTTTTTGTGTACAACAGTTAGAACCTTGATGAATCTAACCGTTGTTGAGATTCAGATTTATTTTAAATTTAATCCGTGGTAGGACAACGTCTAATGCTAGGTTTTTTTATACATTTATGTATATTATAGGCATAAATGTTTATAGGCATTTTGTGTCCGTACATATTTTATAGGCATCAATCATAAAAAAACTGTCATTTTTATGGTTTTGTAACCAAAATTTTACACGGAGACTGTTAAAATATTCATTTCAATACGGATACTATAATGTGATATTTTCATACGCGTAGAAAACATTGACAAAGCTCTTTTTCTATACATTTAATAAAATTATGACTGTGTCGAAATTGTACATTAAATATTTTTTAGAAAATCCTTTTGAAATAGACTTTATTATAGATACAGAGGCCGAATTTATAGTTTTTTTTTAATTTTATCTGTCTGTCTGGTAACGCATCACAAGAAATCCGCTGAACAGATTTTGATGGGTAGGATGATAGCTGGTTATCCGGGTCAACATATAGGATACTTTTTACTGCGGGAAAATATCTCATCTCTGAGAAATCTATACTAACCGTTAAAAAGTTACTAGAGACGAACCCGAGCGGAGCGAGGGTGAGTCGCTAGTGATATTATAAAAATCGTACGTCCTACTTTCTAGGTAAATTTGTACTCCGATTCAGACTGTGAAACGAGGTTACGTGAATATTATAGAGGCTGACCAAGATTGAACGACCTAAGTGACGCTTTTATTTATAGCTTTGGTATTCTAGAAAATGAATCATAAAAATGTTTTATTTTTCATAGGTATAGTTTGGTTTTATTTTACTCTTATACGAGTATAATACAAATATCTCGAAATCTATACATATAATGAAATTGTAACTAAGCCGAATCTGTACATTATATATGTTTTAAAAAATCTTATTGAAATAAACATTACTATCGGTACAGAGGCCGAATCTATAGTTTTTAAAATTTTTGTCTGTCTGTCTGTTTATCTGTTACCGCATCACAGAAAAACCACTCGAGAGATTTTGATTAAACTTGCTATGGTGATAGCTGGTTATCTGGGTCAACATATAGGATACTTTTTACCGCGGAAAAATCACTCATTTCTGAGAAAAAAATCAAAAACTGCAATGTAAGAGTATACTAATCTGTAAAACCTAAGAATTTGATTTTTGGTCATCTTAACGCGGGCGGAGCCGCCGGAAATGCTAGTTTCTTAATATATTTATTATTGGTCATTTTCAGGTCATAGTTGGTCAATTTAAACTGTAATGGCATTTCATCTTAATATGTCAACTTTTAAAATATTTATTTATTACCACATACCATAACATATACATATATGTAAATATTGTACTTATCGTGTCTTGAGTAAAATATTTTGAACAAACTAATATACCTATACTTCGAACCCTTTATATGGTCTATCATAAATTGTACACCTATTTATGCCAGCATTTACGTTAATTAGACATAACGTTGTTATGTGAAAACTTATCAGTATATTTTTACATTAAGTTTTTTTCCGTCGGATAGAAACCAAAGAGATAATACTTAAGTGAAGCCAGGACGAGGTACTAGCGATAAATAGAGTTCAAGAATACAATACGTAGCGCAAATGAAAAATAGCTTAGAAAAGAATAAAATAAAAATGAAGTCAACGACGTTTGCACGAAATGCCCTCGAGGAGTCTTAGCTAAATGTTTTCACTGCTGTCAACAAAAAGTCTACAAGTTTTTGTTTTGAATTATCTTTTGAACAGAAGAATTTACTAAAGAAGTGGAAGCATCTGCTACTTTATAATTGACTGTATTTTTAAATTGTCGTATGCTCATAATTGATATTTTTTGTTTTAAGGTTTTGAATCGTGTTTCAGATTTTTTTTGTTTGTGAAAAAAAAAACATTGTATTATTTGTATATCTAATCTAATATATTTAACACGTTCACTGCGGCTGTGATTTTTCTATACTTTCCATTCCTGCGGTACAAGATCTATTCATTCTTGTATATTTACACCGGCGATCTCGGAAACGGCTCTAACGATTTTGCCGAAATTTGGTATGTGGGGGTTTTCGGGGGCGAAAAATCGATCTAGATTAGTTTTATGTCTGGAAAAACGCGAGTTTTCTAGTTTTTTTGTAGATTTCTTTAGTTTGCAAAATATGGTCGCTAATTTCGCACGCTCGGACATAAGCATCGTGCTCAAGCGGCCAAGGCGCAAGATTGACAATCACAAGTGTCTGGGATTATTTTAGAAAAAAAATCACAGCGTCAAAATAAAATTTATTGTGCAATCAAAATTTATTTTAAAATATATCCGAAAATAACATTAAAAATTCAAGTAGTTGTATAAGAAAATGTTTTAAAGGACAAAAAAATCGAAAGACAACGAGAGACAATAGCATTCCCAAGGAGGGTTGACGTCATGCAGGCGGCCGGTCGTAAAACTTTTGCCAAATCCTATCAGCAGTACAGAAAATGTACTGTGTCGACCCCAAGTGATTGGGAAATGGGCAGGGAGAAGAAGAAGAAGAAGTGTCTGGGATCGAATAACACTGAATTGGAGTTTTTTTTAAAAGAAAATTGAACTTTTGGCCAAAAACTCCATGAAGCTCGGTCGCCCAGGTGCTAATGTAGTAATAATTAATATATTATTTTATCATTAACTTTTACTAGTTTGTAATTAACTGATCTCAAATACTGTTTTTTAGCTTAAAAGAAAGTGGTCAGGTTTATTATCAATTTTGCATAGTCATTAGGTGATAATATTGAAATTCATCACTTTTCCTCATTTTAGAATAAAAATTATAAAACAACTACAGTAAAATAAATAGCTCTAGTGATATTACAATAAAGTGCAATTTGTTTGTTTGTTTACACAATATCTAAAACAACTGAAGAGATTCTAAAGATGCTTTCACTAAGAAAGTACAGGGCAAAGAGAGCACTTCACTTCACTTCCCTTGTAACAGTGTATTCAAGTCTTGGAAGTTGATTTTAACCTATTTTAAATTATCGTATCGCTTTAGAACTTTGTAGGTAAAATTTAATATTATCATGCAAATTTTAAATGTCTGCATGATAATATTATATTTTCATAACCTCGTGCTGATGGACAGATAGAGAGAAAATTCAATGCCTCCTAGTAAAATTTTCGAGTTTGGACTTAATTCGATGAATTCTATTATTTCGACATCGAGAGATGATTATTTATCGATTTTGTATTGACGAGTCTGTTAAATTATACTTGGTAGAATCGTGTTATGAAAATATCGAGGTAAATAATAATAACACAACGTGCCAAAATATACATCGCATCTGGTGTAGCAGTAACCGACTGACATAAATCAGGCTGGTGAAATAAAATTAAACATAGGCTATAAAAATGCTTAATAAGATTCTCCATCTATAGATATTTTTTACTCAATACTGATAACGTGTATTTTAATGATCCAACAGCAATTTGTCCCACTTAGAATCATAATATTTTGTTAATAAACGATTTTCCTCTATATTAATTGTTAGAAAAATTTTCTTTGAATATTTCGTCAAGTTTTACTCGAACCTTAATAAATTTGGCAGTGTTCATTGTATCATAAATTATTCTAAATACAAAAATCCATTTTTAAAAACAGTATTTTTTTATTTATTTTGGAAACAAAAGGTACAAAAAATATAGAATAGAAATTAATTACCAAAACTTAACCAATAACAGTTTTCAATGTTACTAAAATACATATAGTTAAATTATTTTGTCAGGAGCTTCGTTTTTAAGGAAAGGTATGATTCATTCACTGACTTACCATGAAATCTCAAAACTATATGGCTTGTGAAGCTGAAGGGCAGGTAGGTGGTTTAAATATAAAAAGTCAACCAAGAACCGACAGGACAGAATTATAGGGTCTGAAAACTATCGGAATATAATGAAATCCTATGTACGTTTTTATCACTAGAAAAATCAAATCAAATCAACTACAGAATGAAGCAGTGAGCGACACTAGTGTAACTATATGTAAGTAAAGTATCAAACTAATGTAAGCTTTATACAGATATTAGGCCAGTGGTAGCCCAGTGGTAACGCGCTCGCTTGAGAAACCGAGTGAAGTGGGTTCAAATCCCGGGTCTCGCACCTCTGATATTTTAATGTGCGAATCACTTCTAACATGATTAACACTTGCCTTACGGTGAAGGAAAACATCGTGAGGAAACCTGTATGTCTGAGAGAACCTAGCAAGTTTTCGAAAGACATGTGAAGTCCGCCAACCCGCACTTGGCCAGCGTGGTGGACTATGGCCTGATCCCCCTCGTATTGAAGGGAGGCCCGTGCTCAGCAGTAGGACTTTAAAAAAAGGGCTGAATACACATACAGATACACCTTTAAAAGAAAATTTTCCAAAAACGACTAAAACAACTTACGTTTTAACAACATTAAGAAGATTTAAAGACTGTAGTAAATTAGACGGAATTTTCTACACGTCGATTTACCGCTGTACTCTACGACATATCCTGAAATTTATACCCCACTTCCGTTCTTAAGATGCGAATTTCAGTGCAACGAGGATGAAACGGAGACGCCAAATGTTTTGGATCTACCTACAGAATATTCTATATGTATATTATTAGCAAAGTTTTTTTTTCATATTTTATCTATATATCTTTCTTTTACCTATATTTACATTACATTTCTATCATACTAACGTCTTACTATTACTATTCAATACTTGCTATTCATTTTTTTTGGGCCAGGAACTTTTGCGGACCTACGCAGGACTCACCAAAGTTTCATCACAATTGAATGAATGGTGTAGGAATGCATAGAACACAATTTAACCTGTTTTGTGAGTTTAGATGTATTAGTAATATTACAAGCCAATATAATATATTATACTTCGAATCTTGCTTACTATACATTATGTATAAAACGCGTTATGTTTTTATTACTAAAACTATATGTTTTTGTAGTTAAAAGAGCTAGACATAAGAAAGTGTTGTTACTTTTTTGCTGCTGTTAGTTTTACTAAAGTGTGTCCTTTTAGTTTTTTGTAACTTCAAATTATAATATAAATAGTTCTACTGGAGTTAAATATATGAATATAAAAATCTGACTGTTTATTTATTTTTTAATGTTTTTAGGCCTAAACCGCTGTACCAATTTGAATAAATTTTTAGTAGACAGGTTGGACATAGGAGAAAGCTAGTTTTTGCTGCAAAAATAAAACTTATAAAGGGTAAAAAAGGGGTGAAAGTTATACTTGAATACACATACATCCCACTCATCACTTTTCAACTACAAGTATAATTGAAGAGCTCGAAAGTGATATAATTATGCTTTTGTATACCTGGAAATAAACCCAAGCGAGGCAAGGTGCGTCACTAGCACACAATAATGTACAAACATACCTTTTCGACTTATTATAAATATAAATATTTTTGTTTATTTCATTAATTAAAATATTTAATTTATTAATAACGATCATCTTTAAATGAGCTTCAGCTTCTTAGAATTAAAAGTGCTAAATAAATTGTTAAATACTCACAATTAGATACAAGAAACTATATTTTAACGTTCGTAATAATTGTTAAATCTTTGAAATACATAAATAATAGACAAAATGAAATTATAAGTTAACTCTATAGTTATTTATGTAAACGTGCTCTGAAACAGAAACAATAGAGCTCAGGGTATGATCATAGCTTATGTATTGTCACAAGTTATGTTCAAAGTAAAGCAATTTTATTAATATTGTGTACAGTTTTAGGTTCAACTAGATGTTCTACCATCGACATCGCTAGTAAACATTAAAAATAACATAATATTCATACCACGTAACATTCTATCCATTTTTTAAATATTTCTATACATTTTTTGATATTGTAAAGGTATATCTGTTCCTTGAGATGTGTTATTTTTAACCCCCGACGCAAACAGAGGGGTGTTATACATATAGATGTCTGTCTGTGTGTGTGTGTCTGTCTATGGCATCGTAGCTCTCAAACGGATGGACCGGTTTCGATGCGGTTATTTTTTATTTCAAAGCCAGTTTCCTTGCGGTGGTATGTTTGGTTAATATCGGTCCAGCAGTGTAAGAGTATCAGCTCCTGTCCAAAATTGCAGATCTGTAGCCTTTTGTAATATTCAAATTTAAATAAATTTATTATTTAATATATTCATACGTACAATCATAGGAAAACTTACTGTTCGATTTTGTAAATTCTTCACTTTGCATAACAATGTAACTGGGTGTCCAACTAAGCCGGTCACGTTGTCAGGAGTGCTAGGGTCGAAGTAAGGAGCCCCTGGTGCCTGTGGCCAGTCTTCTAAGAACTCTGTACGAAATCGCCGTGATGATTCAGAGACCGTACTTTGGTCTCGAGGCCTATTGTTACCGCTGTCCTGGCGACATACTGCAAAATAACACAATAACTTTACTACCTTTCTATGTTGCCTTTTATCATTTAGAGATAGTTTATTAATTAACAATGTCTAATACTGCGGAGTTTCGATTAACAACGGCGTCCAATAAAATTTACCTATCTCTAAATTTCTTACTAGCGATATGCATTTGACATAAATACCTAATTTGTATAAAGCTTATGTCGTATTTCTAGTAATAAAAAACTTTAGATAGATAGAAATATTGAACACCACTGTAAGTCAAAGACCACGATAGGGATAGCATAAACTACTATTCGCAAGATCTGATCTATCTTAGGCTACTAAAAATAAATTCAGTTCTATAATAAATAAATATGTTCGAACATCAACACACACTATCTAGTTCCATAGTAAGCTACGAGGCTTGTGTTGTGGATACCAGACAGTTGATACAATACACATATATAACTTTAAATACATACATACTCGTACATATTATAAATATAATCAAACATGACTGGTGTACCAAGTTTTATGTAAATATTAAGCAAATATATATGTTTTGTGTATAATAAAAAAAAACCAACTAAAAACGCCATTAACCGTAAGTGGAATAAGGTTACCATATTCTTTTAGATTAGCCCGTAAAAGGAAGAGCTTGAAAGTAGAAGTAATTTATTATTTATGTTTATAACTTACAAAAGCTGTTTGAGAGAACATCTTTAAGGTAGATGCAGCTATAGCAATTTAGATATTTCTCTTGATTTATTTGCAGCAACGGTTACCGTGTTACAAAAATAAAACTAGAACTAGTGACTCAGATTTGCTCCGCTAAGATTCGTCTATTTCTTAGAGATGAGATATTTTCTTGCAGTAAAAAGTACCTTTATGTTGACCCGGATAACCAGCTATTATCATAACAAATTTCATCAAAATCTGTCTCAGAGGTTTTCTCGTGAATCCAGACGGACAGTCAAACAAAAATTATAATTAATTAATTAATTTGCTATTTCGTAATATATTATTGGACTAATTTATTTACTAATTATTATTCGTTATGGTACAGCTCCCATCAAACACTATTAAAACTTTGTCTATCTAGAAGAAATAATGAATCGGCCTCCCTTGTCAAAACTTTGGTTAAGCATTTTGAAATGTCATGGTTTTTTCATTCTTTTACGCTATTATTAGAGGAATAATGTGCATGGAATTTGGTTTAATAGATAATTTTAAAAGTATAATTTTATAACAAATGTTTTGGTATCCTTATTCAAACAAGTTTAATAAGCGATATTGTTTAAAAAGTAATAAAACATTGACATATAAGCAAAGTCAGTTTAAAATTATTATTGTATGAAATAATAACAAAAATATTACGAAAGTACAATAGTATCGATCAAAAAAATTATATAAAAAAAACCCCATCCCATGTCCATGGCAACCATCATGAAGCTCCATTGTAAGGAATTATAAAATTTCCTTTCCTACTACAACTATATACTCGTACTTATAACTAACATTAAAATTTAAGCTTTGTCATATTGTGTGCCAAGAGGCAAGAAGCTTAAACCGATATTCTAAATAGGTTTCAATAGTAAATAACAATAGATTTACGGGGGATTTGACTTTTTGAACTATCTTTCCGGATTTTTTCTGTCGGATTTATTTTGATTTTTGGTTGCCGAATATCCGAATGCTTTACAACAATCATGGTCACGGAGAATCTAAGGTTTTTTACCACAAAACCGTATTACTAGCTTCCGCTGTCCGTCCGCCCGTCTGTCAGAGGGCTGTATCTTATGAACCGTAATAGGCAGAGTTTAAATTTGCACAGAGTATATATTTATTTCTATTGACACTATAACGACAAAACATTAGATAGAAATAAAATAAAATACAAATACAAGAAACAGTTTTTTCATGTTTGTAATTGATCATAGAAGTTAATAATATACTATTTATGTCTCCAACTATTATAAATAGTCGTAGTACACACAATTATGCATTATTTTTGAAAAAAATGTAAAATATAACCGAAGTACATTAACATTTCAAAAATCTTAATTTATAATTTTATATAGTCCAATCGGAATCCGGTTTGGGAACAAAATATTGGAAACCTGAAGTTTTATGATTTTAAAACGTTAGCAGGTATATAATAGCAGGTATACTGCAAACATTTTAAAGTCATAAAATTTCAGGTTTTCAATATATATTTTTTCGCATAAAAATAAACGGATTCCGATTGGTCTATTAGTTTTGCTATAGTTTAACAATTTGATTTTTGTTTTTGTAAAATACTATAACAAATTCATGATTTGTAGACAACGTTGGAAATAACTAAACATTCAGAATTAAAATATAAATCCAACGTAAATTTTACGTAACTGAAAAGTCCTAACAGATTTTTTACTTTTTTATATTTAGAGGTTTAATTAAATAACAATCTGGACATGGTTTATTTCTATACAATCGTGTTATCGGAGTTTGGCTCTCCACAAATTGCTAGAACGTCCAGTATACGTTTGTATAAAGATTTATGATAGAAGATTTTTTATTTATGAGACAGTTTTACAAGTATTCCACTTAGTTTACCTACAAGTAATTTTAATTAATAAGTAATATAAAAGGTATCACTTTCGATTAGCAGCTGATAAATTGCTTTAACTATATAAAGGTAAAATATATATCTATACTAATATTATAAAGAGGTAAAGTTTGTGAGATTGTGCGAGTTTGTGACGTTTTAGGGGGTAATCTCTGGACCCACTGAACCAATTTAGATGAAATTTGGTAAGTAATTTGAAGATAGTTTGAGATCCTACAACATACATAGGGTAGTTTTATCCCGGAATCATCCGGGATGAAAGTTTATATGGGTAAACAACGAACCCGAGCGAAGCGAGGGTGAGTCGCTACTCTATCAATAAATGTAAAAAGTCAGTGGTCAACGTTAACTTGGGACACCAAGTAAAGCGGGTTCAAATCGCGAGTCTTGCAACACCTTATATTTTCATATGCGAATCATTTCTAACATGATAACGCTTATCTTGTCCGAAGGAAAACATCGTGAGGAAACTAGTTTTCGAAAGATATATGAAGTCTGCCAACCTGTAATTGGCCAGCGTGGTGGACTATGACTGGATCACCTTGTATTGATGAGATATACAGCATATACAGCAATATTTAAAAAAGGGCTGAATACAAATAAAGAAAGTCTTTCTTTTTCATACACACGTATCTATTATATTTTAAACTTCATATAAATATGCACTTGGTATATTCTGTAAAATATGGTTAATTCAGTACTATTTAATTATAAAACCAGAACCCAATATGCTTTCCACCAATAAAATAGCATATTTAGTACTCGATAACTGAAAAATATGCTTGGACATGTCATTTGAGACACAAATATCGAACAATGAAAATAAATCTGAATACAGCATATATTTAATTGGAGGTCAGGTGACGTCATTGACCTTTTTTAGGCCAGGTGAGGTTCCGTTTATGCAAATAGTTATGTCCTCCATCTCCTGACCGATTTTTGTTCACGGTGACCTATCTCACGAGTCGTCACAGGCATGAACATTGAACGTAAGTTTTTGGCTGTGACCCGTTACAAATGGTGTACGCCTTTTTATGATATATTTTTGAAGTTATCATTCTTTTTACACTTTTGAAAAAAATATGAGAGTAAAATTTTTACGATACGCGCGTACATCGACAGCCAAAAAGCGACATGATGAAGTTAGCTGAAAGCGATAAATGAAGTTAGCTGCATTCCTTTTACAAACAGAGAGTTGTGACATACGGGATGAAATCTTTAGCTATTTTTGTTCTGTTACAACAAACAAGTACCTATAACTTCTTACGTACGTATATAAGTACACACACACACGTTTTTTTACTGTTGATGCAATAGTTAGCTTTATTTATCAATAAATATCATAATTTAAAGCTCCCCGCCGCGCTGAAGTTGTGATTGCAATCACAGAAACTACTGTACCGATTTTCATACGGTTTGCGCCAATAGAATGATGGGTTATTTGGAAAGGTTATAATAATTTATAAAATTTGGAATATGCTGTCGACATAAGCTACATTATAATGATATATTTTATAAATTAAGTCGAAGAATATCGTCCCTTTTTAGAGTTTTATAAATGCGAAGAGCATCTAGGGACGATAGTTACTAGTTTTTTCAATAGTTGCATGGGTGAAGCTAATGCGTATCTAGACATGGTGCGTATCTAGACGTACTCCAGTCTTAGGCAGCACTACATGCTACTTCAAACGTTTGTAATAAATCACGATTCTCAGACTATAGGAGTAACTCATAGATGATGAGATATCGTAAAATAATCAGACGTGGGAGTAACAGCATTGTGTCTATATATGTACATTATACAGATGTACATATATAACAATGTATGTGCCATCTTTAAAGTTCCACTGTTGGGCACAGACCTTCAATACGAGGGTATCAGGCCATAGTCCACCACGCTGGCCAAGTGCTGGTTGGCGGACTTCACATGTCTTTCGAAAACTTGCTAGGTTCTCTCAGATATGCAGGATTTTTTCACGATGTTTTCCTTCACCCTAAGATAAGGGGTAATTAAGTTGGAACCAATTATCTCATGAAAATATCACAGGAGACCTGGGATTTGAACCTGTTTCACTCGGTTTCCCAAGCGAGCGCGTTACCACTGGGCTACCACTGTCTTTATTTAACAATATCCACGATAAATTAATTATTATTGCATCAAAATTTGCTATAACTCCTTGTCATAAATAATGCCGCTTAATATTATTCAAAAATTAAAACGAGCGTTCACACGCTAACCGTATAAATTAACTTGACTGCTTAAATTATTTGTACATACTATAAAAGTCTGGACAAGTAACTATTTAAATTAATAATATTTTTGTTATATTTTCAGTTATTATCTTTCGATAATATAACAGGTACGATTATTCTGAATTAAGGAAATCCTACCATTGTACATATAATTTTTATTAAGATGACACTCTATGTATGTAGCATATTAACTTTGATGATCGAATACGTACGTTAAAAAAAGTTTCTTGTATTTTTAATTTTATTTATTTTTATTATTTTTTTGTTATAGCGGCAATAGATATACATACCCTGTGAAAATTTAACCTCTCTATCTATAACGGTTCATAACATACAGCCCACTGACAGACGGACGAACGGACAGCGGATGCTTAGTAATAGGGTACCGTTGGCACCCTTCGGATACGGAACCCTAAAAATGTTTAAATGAATGGATATTGTCATTGTCAGTTACATTATAATATATAGTTTATCCGTCAACCATTCAAACTTGTCCAGCCATTAACGTTAAGGATTTACATTAGCAATACACGCACGATTATATGCTATTAATTTATGTATCATACGATATGTATCATCGTATTTAAATTATAATTGAAGTCAACATCTAGTACTTAAATCTTATTGAACTTTCATCTTTATTAGTCTTCTGTTATCACAAAAAAACCGTTAAAGGTATATTAATTTAAAAAAAAAATGTCAAACATGTTACTACTCTTTTTATAAAGTTGGTAATAATTTGACTTCACTGGATCTAAAATAAAGCACTTTCTCATACTGTTCAGGGGTGGACAAGATTCCTACATTATGCAAATTTATGACAGTAATGGAAACTTTGTGTTGGGATGAAGGAATTAGGGTGAAGTAAGTAACAGGAAAATCAACAGTTTTATAATTTTTACTTGTTACTGAAAAACCGCTGAATAATGTTGTCATAAAAATGGAATTAATTACAAGCTTTTCTTTAACTTGCAATATTTGTATGTATGTTTGTTTGAGACAAATTTTGCAACTGAATTTTAAAGCAGTTATACTCAACTGATTGAGGTGAAATTTTGCACACACGTTTAGTTTTGATGAAAATTTATAGTTAGACTAGCATTGCCCGCGGCTCCATCCGCGTTCAGATGACCAAAAACCTAATTCTTAGGTTTTACATATTAGTATACTCTTACAATGCAGTTTTTGTATTTTTTCTCAGAAATGAGATATTTTCCCGCGGTAAAAAGTATCCTATATGTTGACCCGGATAACCAGCTATCATCATACCAAATTTCATCAAAATCTGTCCAGTGGCTTTCTCGTGATGCGGTAACAGACAGACAGACAGACAGACAGACAGACAGACAGACAAAATTCTAAAAACTATAGATTCGGACTCTGTATCGATAATAATGTCTATTTCAATTAGATTTTCCATAAAATATTTAATGTACAGATTCGACTTAGTTACAATTTTATTATATGTATAGATAAGTGACGTCATTCTAAATTCAATATCCTCGTAAGGCCCAACAACCTAATTTAATGACAAAAATATGTAGACATTTCGGCCCAAGATAGTTTTAAAAATTATGAAATTGCGGCCCAGCGACCTAATATTATGACATGATATTGAAATATATTTTTTGAGTTAAATGAGCCCGCCAATTTAAATCTGCCATCAAAAAATTATTAACCTTGAACGCATCTCTAATTTTGACAATGTCAACTTGACTTTTTATAACCAAGTATCTGTCTTTTTGATGTTTCATTTCGTCTGAACGGAGGCCTCGTGGAGATAAGTAAGTAAATCTTTTCATATCTTCATAATCATCACATGGTAATATCTAAATTGTATTGCTAATAGTTGTGGAAATGTTATATTTTGTTTCCACGCAATTCTTTTAATTGAAAATTCATTTTAATTCAGTAATATGATGAACGATAAAACTATGTCCCAAAATAAGGTCGGTGGGTTTTTATTGTAAAATTTAGCATAACGTCTGTGTCATAATTTTAGCACATTGGGTGTTTACTTTAATGTTCTTGTGTTTAGGCTATGAACGACGACGCAATAGAATATCAGCTTAATTTAGACCTATCCGAGTTTGAAGATGATGAAGACAACGATGATATTGATGACGTGGATTATAGACCTCAGAACCGAAATCGTCAGTCGGATAACTCAGCCGAATCATCTTCTGATTCTGAAGCCGAGCTTTCAGTTCCAAATTCTCCTGCGATTTCTAATTCTTCAGTTACGCGAGGAAGGAGCTTACAGCGCCGAGGAGGCCGTCGAGGTCGAGGAATTTCTTCGATTTCTAGACAGAGTAGTAGACAAAGCAGGTCATCTCGTGGGAGAGTGTATCATCAAACGGAAGCTGTAGATAACGAGGATATTGGAAGTTACGATGGACAAACTGGACGTTGGGCAGAAAAGGATTTTAATCCTGATATAATTCCCTTTATGCAGCCATCGTATTTACCTCTTAATGACGAAGCATTCAGTAAAATTGATTACTTCCGTCTATACATAAATGATGAGCTAATACAAATTATTGTTGATAGATCCAATGAGATGTATCTATCAAGAAACGGCAAGTTTTTGAATTTGACACTTTCCGAGTGCTACATTTTTATTGCAATTAATTTGGCTATGTCTTGTATTGGATATCCGATTCTCCGCATGTATTGGCAACATAAGTTTCGTGTTGCTTTTGTTGCTGATCATATGTCACGGAACAGATTTTTCACTCTTCGAAATTCATTAAAAATTGTCAACGATAACGACTTTTCCACTGAAGAGAAAAGTAAAGACAAGCTGTGGAAAGTTCGTCCACTTGTCAAAGAAATTCTTAAGGGTTGTCATTCCATACCAAAACATCAAAAATTGTCAATTGACGAAATGATAATTCCTTTTACAGGCTCCTGTGGGATTAAGCAATATTGCCCAGGTAAACCTAATCCCACAGGTTTAAAAGCTTTCGTCTTGGCGAATCCCACCGGAGAAGTTTGTGATTTTACTATATATCAAGGGGCAACTACGTATCCTTCTTATGCTGGCACATCATTCGGATTGGGAGAAAAGGCAGTTCTTGCCTTAACGGAGGATCTGATGCCGGGGCATATAATTTACTGTGATAGGTTCTTCACCACCGAGACACTGATTTTGGAATTGAAAAACAGAGGTGTGATGTATGCTGGTACCTTAATGCAGAATAGAGTACCTAAGCCCGCAAGATTAATACTCAAAGAGGACAAAGATTTAAAGAAAGCAGGGAGAGGGAGTTATCAAATATTGGTCAACGATGAGAAGAATATAGCTATAACGAAATGGTTCGATAGTAAACCAGTCACTTTCATGTCTAATGTGCACGCTGCCCAAACTTCCGACACCTGCCAAAGATGGTGTAAGCAGAATAAAGTTTATGTTACTGTTCCAAGACCGGAAGTAGTAAAACAATATAATTCTAATATGGGAGGAGTCGATCTTGCCGATCGTCTCTTAACTGTGGCGCCGTCGAGATATCGAACAAAAAAATGGACAACGCGATTTGTCGCGCATATGTTTGATTTGGCTATAACCAATTCATGGTTAAATTATAAAAAAATGAGTTACGCAAAAATATTCCACTGAAAAAAATTCAACAACTGAGGAGTTTTAAAATGGAAATAGCTGAAATATTAGTAACTGCAAATATCTCCACTAGTTCCGAAACAGAAGATGAAGAACAGTCTCGCTGTAACCGCTCTAAACCAGCTGTACCGCTTCCCAGCGCCAGGTCAAGAACTCATGGTGCCCTTCATTTGCCCTCAGCTGGAGAAGTTCAAAATAGATGCAGAAGACCAGGGTGCAATAAGAAAAGCACAATTATATGCAAGAAGTGTAATATTCATTTGTGCCTCACTAAAGAAAGAAATTGTTTTTATATGTTCCACACTGAGATATATTGATCTTGTTTTTTTTTATATTTTCTTTATATTTCTGACTATTGTGATACGATAACTTGAATATTAAAAGAAGACTTTTGTGATTGCTTTAAGTTCGATTGTAATAATGGATGTAAAGATTTTAGACTGGTTCACCATTTTTATGTTACACATAACAATGATGAACTGGTCCAAGATCTTAATTATTATAATACATATAATACTATTATAATTCGAATTATTACTATTGAATTGTTGAATTGATTGATAAGTAGATAGTAAGTAGGACATTATTTTGTTATATTAATACTTGTTTTGTTTCATTAATAATTAGTCTAATGATACATTTTTTCCTAATAATGAGACTGATTTATAGAGATTTTTGTTACGTAAAATTAATAAGAAAGGTTTTAATAAAGATATTATTTTGTTATATGATAAATACATGTTTTATTTCATTAATAATAAGTAGATAACATTTTTTTTAAACTAATATTATACTTCAAACTATGGCCCGATGACCCAAAAAGAGAACAAATTATTTCAACATAGTTTTCGCATGAAATAGTTAACTTTAGGCATAAGAAGTATCATTTAAAAGAAATAATTCATAAGCTTTTCATTTAAATACTTTTTTACTAATTCAAATTTCTGGGCCGCTACCACTTCCACCTATTTTTAGTACATTGGGCCGTAATTTATATCGACCTAAATTTAGGTTGGGCCTTACGAGGATATGGCGGATTCCCAAAGATGGCGGACTATATTTTTTTTATGCAAGGCATGATATGGATAAAGGGTTTACTGAAAAAAATACAAATAAACACCTAAAAAATTAAAAAAAAAACTTTAAATTAAATCAGACTCATTTATAACATTACATTTTTAATATTTGTACTTTATTCAAATATAATACGAGAATACAGATCAAGATTATTATATATTTTTAATTCAAGCCAATATCAAAAATTAAGAAAACGCATGCATTACTCTCTATTTGATTAGTTTCTATATAATAAATTTATTTAATATCTTTGATCTCATACCAAAAAAATGAAAAATCAGTTTCTCCTTAACATACCAATTTTTCGGGCAATTTTACTCGGACTATCACGAACAAAAAAAAACTAAAGCGACCCAGTGTTTTCCAGCGATGCATACCAACAAACATTCAATTTTTATTTTATAGATATATAAATAAAAACATGAAGAATATTTTCGCTAGTATTATACATTAAAATTAGATGTGAAAATTAATGTGACTTTTTCACGTTTAAAATTAATCATGCCACGCGAAGTCTTGGGTCTTGGAAAGAAATGGCGTGGAAAATAGAAGGTCCTTAGGGAGAAGACGTAAATCCTAATTGTCAACTTGATTAAGTGTTAAATTTTAAATTATGATCTCTGAGCTCAGTAACGTGCCACGTTTGCAGTAATTACGTATTCTTGTAATTTAGCAAATATTTCGTTGTAACAAACTGTAGCAAGAATAGGCTATTTTGATTAAAATGTAAATATTTGTATAAAAAATATATTTTAAGCAGGTATTATTTGTGTATTCAGTACCTTAAATATAAAAATACAAGATTTTATAATTCTTTAGAGACCTTAGATATGATATTTCAGGCTTAAAACTAATTAGGTACATACATACTTTTGAAATAAAATGTAACTTTATATAGATACCAGTGACTCATCCTCGCTTCGCTCGGGTTTGTCCCTAGCTTGATTCCCACTACAATCTTTCATCCCCATTTTCACCCCATTACGGGATGATTTCCGGGATAAAAATCCTATGTCCTTCCCAGGGTCTCAAACTATCTTCTTACCAAATTTCATCTAAATCTGTTCAGTGGATCCAGAGATTACCCCCTACAACATCACAAACTCACAAACTTTACCTCTTTATAATATTAGTATAGATTTATAGCTTATCTAACTTTATGCCAATGTAGTTTTCTAATGATAAAATAATTATTTAAATAGGTTCAATACTTTGAGAGTTTATAAATTACAAACAAACAAGCAAATCTTTCCTTTTAATATAAGTATATATATATTATGTATATATAAATTATAAAAAAGGGCGACGAAAAAAGCGTTGTTCGTAGAAAGTGGCTTCGTTTTATTAGAAAATGAGGTAGATTCACGACCGTCGTCTCAAGTCGTTTCTCGCAAAGACAAAAATAAATATAGCTAATCAAAGTTTATTTACTTAAAATACAAAATTCCTAAACATCACATAAAATAATACTCAACACGATACATTATCCAAAAATTGACACATAAATCGTTACTTTTTACATAATAGCATCGTTGCAAATGGACACATAAGGGCTAAAATCGTTTACACCGTTTCCCGAGAGCAGGGCACGGGCGCGAATAACTCACCAATAATGCACGAGAGAAAATGGACTGTAAAGAGGCAGGCGGCTGTAGTGCGCGTCATTTCTCACAACCCCCCTGGGTAGTACATGGTTCTGAAACAAAGGCGTTAATAACTCCTCAAAGAAACCCTTAGTCTTTGTTTTTACTGAAAATGAACTGAAAAAGTTTCTAAATAATAAAATGTGATATTTTATAAAATAAAATTCTTTCTTATTATAGTAAAATATACACTACACATGTATTATTAAAAATTAGCTATCAAATATATATATATATATATATATATATATATATATATATATATATATATATATATATATATATATATATATATATATATATATATATATATATATATATATATATATATATATATATATATATATATATATATATATATATATATATATATATATATAATTAGTTCTAGATAAACTAAAGGTAAAGGTATATGAAAAAATATTTTTCCATCAAAATGAATAATTAGGTTCAAAGCACATATACTTTTATATATGTATTCAAAAGATCTATCCAACAAACTGTTTATAATACAGAAACGTAAATTTTATGTAATAAAGAAAAAGTATGTATATTTTTCTACACCGTCAATTTGAAACGTGTTTCCTCTATAAACACATACTTAACGCGTTTTCACGCTTACGTCGGCTAAGTAACTAATCGCCTGTATATCGATCTCTTTGTTGGGGATCTGTCAACGAACTCTAAGAAATGTTTTCTTTACTGTGAAAGAAAAATATTTAATTTTAGCTGTAACTTTAATATATGCATCAAAAAGGTAACGGAAAATATAAATATTTTTTTAGTTATTACCATAGATATTTTTTTTGTTATTATTTATGTGGAGGAATTAGAAAATTTACTTTTTTTAATTTATAACTAAAAAGTATCTTCTAAGGAATATTAAAAAAAAAAATATTAAAATTAATATATTTATTCATCGGTCATACTCGAAAACTTTATTAAGAGAAAAGTAATATAAATTTAAATTAAGGTGTTTATAAGTTTAAATATGAAAATAAATGTTATTCAAATCCATTATCTTTATATATAAAAGAAAGTGGGGTTTGTTACAGCATTTATAACTCAAGACCGGCTGGACCAATTTTGATGATCTTTGATTTGTTGGATTTGTTTCGAATAATAGAATAATTGTAAAAACAACGGAAAAATTCACGAAAAAAGAATTAAAATTGACATGTTTAATAATAACTATAATTTATATCTATTTAAAACGTACCTAACGAGGTACCCGAGCAAAGCAAGGGTAAGTAGCTAGTATCTAAATATATTTGACTGTTTTCGAATTATATATTTCAGAAATTCGTTTTTATAAACATAACTAGTGACTCACCTTTGCCCGGATTCGTCCTTAGTTACGTTTAAAGCTTTAGTATACATTTCTCAAAGATGAGATATTTTCCCGCAGTAAAAAGTATCCTATATGTTGATCCTGATTCCTGATAACCAGCTATCATCATACAAAATTTCATCAAAATCTGTCTTGCGGTTTTCTCGGGATGCGGAACAGATAGACAGACAGGCAGACTGACATACAAAAACTCTAAAAACTATAAATTCGGCCTTTGTATCGATAATAATGACTATTTCAATAAGATTTTCCAAACATACTTAATGTACAGATTCGACTCAGAATTTAATATATCAAATATTATAAGAAACAATAAAATATAACAGAAATTCCAAGAATTTGAATACTTATTTATAAGCGAAAATATTTACAAAAATAAGATTTATTAAACAGATTATAATATGCGAATTACTTGGTGATTTTATGTAAACAAGAACAAGCGAAGAGCATACTAAGTACTCGATAAAGTTTCTGGAAAGTCATCTTTCTGCTCTACTTACCAGGTTGAACCGATAAAATTACTACTTAAGCATAATCTTACTTGGATTTTGTTTCATGTTAAAATTTGGAAATTTAGAGCCTTCGAAAGTTTAGTAAATCTATATATATATATATATATATATATATATATATATATATATATATATATATATATATATATATATATAGTAACTAATCCGAATCCGTACATTAAATATTTTTTTGAAAAATCTTATTGAAATAAATATTATTATTGATACAGAGGCCGAATCCATAGTTTTTAGAATTTTTGTTTGTCTTTCTGTCTGTCTTTCTGTTACCGCATCACAGAGAAACCACTGAAGGGATTTTGTTAAAAATTTTTACGGTGATAGCTGGTTATCCGGGTCAACATATAGGATACTTTTTACCGCGGGAAAATGTCTAATTTCTAAGAAAAAATACAAAAACTGCAATGTTAGAGCATACTAATACGTAAAACCTAAAAATTTGGTTTTTGGTCATCTGAACGCAGGCGGAGCCGCAGGCATTGCTAGTTTAAATAATATAAAATCGGACAAGGACATAGATAGTGTTCTGGGGATAGGCCACCTTTGATGATCCCGCTCTAGTTACCAAGTGAGCGAAGCCGGTGGAAAAAACTAGTTTAGTATAAAAATAAAAGCTTACAAAATAATTATTCGAATATAATATATTTTCCCGTTCAGTGACATAGGTTTAAGTGTAATAAAGTGAATACATTTTCATCCCTAGTCCTTTTATCGTCCTTTCACGTAAATAAGATGGATGACCGTTTCAACGATTGCCAGACTTAGCCTTGTCTGAACTATTTTCGCTACTTCTTAATAATGATTTATTTCATAAATATTATAATAATATTATATTTGTTACTTTGATTCGAGCTTTAGTTAAAAGGCTTTAGAGCTTAGTGTCTTAAAACACTTAGATATTTCAACTGAAAATCTAAATTAGATTTATTTATAGCTATATTTTTTAGTGATGGAAACTACAGTAAAGTGCAGTTCTTGAATATTACGTAGCATATTTACATAATAATCGCGTTTGCCCGCGTCTCCGTCCGCGTCATAGCATTAATTGTGATTACTTCACTTATTACAAGCGTGATGATAATATAATCTCAATAAATCCGTACTAATCCGTATTTTTAATATTATAAATGTAAAAGTTATTGAGTATGGATGTTTGTTACTCTTTCACCCCAGAACGGCTGAACGGATCTGGATGAAAGGCACAGAGATAGATAAGTCTGGAATAACACATAGGCTACTTTTATCCCAGAAAACATGTACGGATCCCGTGGGATAGGTTTGCTTTTTTTCGCTAGTATTATAAATGATAAAGTAACTTTGTTTGTTACTTTTTCACGCTTGAAACCGCTGAACTGATTTCGATTGTACCTACTTTATTTCTTTCTACACTAATTTAGGACGTTTTATTGACAGTATCGGCCTATATACAGGTATTTTATTAATTATTATTCTTTATACTCGCTTACTTTATATCGTGAATGCATTATGTTTCATGCAGAATTTAAAAATATATGTAAGATTTCTTTAAAAATCTGAAAGAAAACTGAGCTGCCTTGGTGCCTGTATGAATTTCGAATAGATGGTCGCCTTTGTAAACAAAGAAGCTTCTTATTATAAAGTACAAAGCCTCTATTCCACGTATTATTTTCGTAAAGGTAAATATAGAACAGCTTTGCTCTTAGAAATCAGTTCACGCCCGCCGTGCTCTTATTTGCCAGTATATTTTCTTTGTTTACCTCTTGCTTAGATAATTTTTTAGATAATTAAGATTTTTTTTATATTTTATAAAATATTGAAATTTGCACATGAAAATTAATTATGTACATTGAATTCAATGTTACGTTAACTAGTAGTTACTATACTACCCATTTTTATATGCATTACTCCAAAAATTAAAGCCTTGTGATTGGCCACTGAAATATAGTATAATCGCAAAAAATCTCATCGCAACCTCTATTTATAAAAGCTCTAAAAAACCTTTAAACTATAAAAAATCATGTAAATTTTGTTATAAAATAATTAATCATATTATTTATTAGAAAATTTCTTTTTAAAAAGCCAATTCTTTATATTTTTATTTCGTATTTCTAAGAAATAAAATAACTAATTGTTAGACAAAAATACGAATCAAGAAATAAAATATATGTAGTACACAAATATTATTATTATTAGTACACAAACACGGTATGAATACCTGTGCAATGCAAAGTAAATCAATCTTTATGAAACAAAAAGGTATGAAAAATATGAATTTTGCATATCACTAAGAATAAAGATAAAGAATTTGCATAAAATATATTAAACTCCATTACGTTTCACGGGGATGAACCAATTTGTCGTTGTCCGCGTAAACAAGACGGATGGCTTCCTTTGCGATTCATCATACTTGCGGTGACCGCCTTTGATGAAGCATCGGTTTACTTATTATCATTTGCGTGGTTTTACTTTCAAACATTTATTTTATTTATTTTTAAGTTTAATTCTTAATCAATAGATAATAATCAAAATCGTTTAAATCTATACTAATACTAGCGATTCACCCTCGCTTCACTCGGGTTCGTTCCTAGGTACATATTAACGGTTAGTATGGAATAGATAGACTATTATATATACGTCTACTCATAGGTATGATTAGTTGTTGTGGGTAGTATTATAACGTGTTTTCCCGTGAGAATGAAATAATCTCCCGCGGAAATGGATATAGTATGTTATCCTTAAGAGGTAGACATATTTCGTCCTGGGTTTTTCTGTAGACTTATATAAGATACACAATTTCACCATACATTATTTTGTTACATCTCAAAGGGTCTAGGCAGCGTTTTCGTTGAAAGCTCCCAGACGGCTTATTTTTTTCAGACACCTCAAATATATTTTAGCCAATGTATACAAAAACTTAACAAATTATATAATAAAATATTTCTCAAGAACCACTCTATCCACTGGTGAAAACAACCTGAAAATCGGTGCAGTAATTTTTGAGCTTATCGCGAACAGACAGAAAGGCGCGGCGGAGGACTTTGTTTTATAACATGTAGTGATGATTATAAAAAGGTAAAGTTTGTAAGGTTGTAGGGGGTAATATCTGGATCTACTGATCTGATTTAGATGAAATTTTTTAAGAAGATTGTTTGATACCCTGGAAAGGATATTTTCTATTCCGGAAATCATCCCTTAAAGAAGTAAAAATAAGATGAAAATTTGTATGGAGAATTAACCTAGGGACTAACCCGAGCGAAACGAGGGCGACTCACTGGTCTAATATAAAATAAAGTCGGGCTAATTTACACCATTTATAACTCAAGAACGGCTGGATCGATTTCTATGATGTTTGTTTTGTTGGATTTGCCACCGTCCCGATTAGCAGAGTAACTATTAAAACATTACAAAAAAAACACGAAAAAAATAATATAGCTAACGCTAATAATTATTTATACTCGTACGAGATACTTAAAACGTACCTAGGGATGAACACCTGACAGGCGTTTTGTCCAGATATCAATCAAGTTTGTAATCTTTGAGAACATACAAAAATCCTACAATATAAATAAAAATTTCCAAATTTTTCACAATTTTTAGAGTAAATAGTCTTATAAAATTTTTCTCCTAAAATATTTTTAAACTATTTATTACAATTCAAAATAACAATTGTTATAAATCTATATTGCTGTTCTCAAGTGATGCACTCACACAAACACTCACTAATTAAACGTATTTCATTTTTATTTATATAGAATTATTATGGTATGACAAAAATCGTATAAGTTGTTTGCGTATTTTGTCGTTTATTTTAATGAACTTTTTGGACGAAAGAAATTCCTCTACATTTTTATTTACTAATAAAGCTTACTTTAAAATATTAATCATTATATATATATATATATATATATATATATATATATATATATATATATATATATATATATATATATATATATATATAAAATATTAATTATTCTTTAAAAATTTAAATCAATTCGTAGAACAATTTTACTTTGAAAATAGCATACATATGTATGTATAGTGAAAGAGATGTACAACAATAAATATGTACCGACTAGAACAAATCGTAAAGGCTTTATTCTGCAAGTTGAATTTTAAATTAAAAATATAGTCAAATTTACTAAATCATGAATACTTTGTATAGAATTCTCTTGCTACAGAGTAAAAAGCGTTTAAACTTTATACGCAACTCGAATTTAGTTAGACTCAAAATAAATTCAAACACACGGCATATGGTTTTTAAGTTTTATTTATTTGTTTGTTTTCATATATGTTATATTTTGTCTGTCTATTTCAAAAATTTGCTCAATATTAGGTGGAACTCCTGGCTGTTTAAAGAGTACACCACTCTCACTTCTAAATTATTTACTTGAATAGAGAATATTGGATGAATTCATCAATTGTTCTAATCATACAATTTATTTGGGTTAAATACTTTTTGTAATTTTGACAGTTTCTTTTGACATTTTCATTGGAATGGATTTCGTAGGTAAATAGATAGGACCAACCGATACCCGACCTTTAAAGACAAATAAATAGCAAAAGAAAATTCAATGACATTTTTATGATATTATGGTAATTAAAAAGTTTTACTCCAGAATCAAACCCGAGAATTTCAAATATAATATCTGCACTCTTCCTACGTTTTAAATGCGTTAATAAAAAAATCTATTAGTTAATCCAATACACCAATATAAACCAAGAACTAACAAACTCACTCAAAAACTACTATAACATTAATTAAAATACATATGATACTGACTGATAAGAACTGAACTATCATTATAATTATAATATATATATATATATATATATATATATTTAAACGTCCCACTGCTAGGCACGCGCTTCCCTTCAATACGAGGGGGATCAGGCCCCATAGTCTACCACGCTGGCCAAGTGCGGGTTGGCGGACTTCACATATCTTACGCAAACTAGCTAGGTTCTCTCACACATGTAGGTTTCCTCACGATAATTTGATTTGTGCGACACCCGGGATTTGAACTCACTTCACTCCGTTTCCCAAGCAAACGCATTACCACGGGGCTACCACTGCCATTCAAAATCAAATAAACCAAATAACTGTACAAAAATATATTATAAATAATAGTGGGTATAAGCACTTTAGTTCATGCATGTATATAATGAATGCTGAGTCTCTTTGAGATTACATTGAAGACGCGGAGAGCTATCCGATAACTGTAGATAAAACACCGGACTATCGATGAATCGTAAAAGAATCGTTTTAAAATAGAAGAGCATCGAATTTTACGATGACCTATAAAATGGTGAATAACTACGATAATAGCGCAGGCATCTTTCACCACTAAGGGTCACTTGCACCAAAATTTTGATTTGATTTTAAAAGTTAAATATGTCAAATTGTACTGTCTGGCCCATATGGACAAATATTTGCGTATGTATTTTATTATTTGTATATGCAATGGATAAGAAAGTTATTATAAGTCATAAATAATTTCAATCTGTTTTTGCTAAATTTATTTTTAAATATGAACTAGTTTACGCCCGCAGTTTTCATCACATAATAGTGCTTAGAATACCTAGAGATAGTTCTTTCGAAGTGCTATCTAATAACAAATTACTCATATATTATTAAAATAATTTGAACTTAATTAAAACAGTAATAGCGGGAAATACATTTAGATGTTTTTCCATAATATTGATCAAAAAATATTTTCATAAATTTCAGATGACTAAAAACCAAATTCTTAGGTTTACATATTAGTATACTCTTACATTGCAGTTATTGTATTTCTTCTCAGAAATGAGATGTTTTTCCGCGGTAAAATGTATCCTATATGTTGACCCGGATAACCAGCTATCATTATACCAAATTTCATCAAAATCTGTCCAGTGGTTTTCTCGTAATGCGGTAACAGACAGACAGACAAAAATTCTAAAAATTATAGATTTGGACTCTGTATCGATAATAATGTCTATTTCAATTAGATTTTCCAAAAAATATTTAATGTACAGATTCGATTTAGTTACAATTTTATTATATGTATAGATTAAGGTTTTTTGAAATTCAAGGCAAAATCTCGTTATGTAAGATGCTTACGAAATAGTATATAGGTATATACTACATAAGATTAAAGTAAAAATGAAAATTATATAACACAAATACATATTTTTTCAATTTTGTGATCAAAAAATGTACTACTATACAAAGCATATGCATATAATTGGGATTATGTAAAAAATATATGTATATGGCCATTAAAAAAACAAATGTGTTAAATATGTTGAGTCCTTAAGACACAGCACCATCTAGTTCCATGGTAAGCTACGAGGTTTGTGCTATGGATACCAGATAGTTGATACACTACACACATGAACGAATTAACCACTGGACCAGACATATAAGCGGACGTACCTTTACCGGTCATGTCACTAGCCTAAGTCGTTTGTTTTTTGTGTCAGTCTCAAGCACTTACTTGTCAACAAAACATCTCCCAAAAATGACTAAATGTTCTGTTAAATGGTCTATACATTATTTTATTACATTTATTGTTATTTATCACAAAATTTAATTAAATATAAAATTTTATGTATTGTTGACATCTGACAACCATCATAACATGGCTGGATTATACCATTAAGAACAAATGACAAAACTGTCGAGTGAGTCCGTTTGACATCGACTAGTGCTTGACAATGTCGAAAAATATATCGATATTTGACGAAATAACTGAACAAATTGTGTTATTTGTACAGTACAATAACATAAAATACTTTTATTACCGATATATGTATTTTATCGATTACGTTCAAGCACTAGAAATATTGTATTGTGTATCGGTGTTTATAATAATGTAATAAAATCTCTGTGTGCGTTATGCGTCACTTGGTTGAACTAGTTTTCATACATTTGTATTTTATGTCAGGTCCAGTCTCTAATTCGTCCATGACTACACATATATAACTTTAAATACATAGATATTATAAATATAAATATCCATGACTGGAGTAAAAACATTCAACATTTAAGTATGCTCATCACACAAATAAATGCCCCCCAGCGAAACTCGAACCCGCGACCGCTGGCACAGCAAGTAGGGTCACTACAAGCTGAGCCAAACGTCTCGTCATATGTATCATTGTTGCCGAATAAAGAACTTCATATAAAAAATTAGGGTTGCAAAATAAATGCTTATTACGTATCCGTAGAACTCTAAGCTCGTTGATATATAGATATTCTGAACGGCGTATTTATCTTCTGCTAAAATCTAGGTAACCTAGCTTAAAGTTGAAATATTTAGACATTGCTCTTCCTTTATGGTTAATGGGTATGATATGCTGCAAATCTGTTCACTTTACTCTCGCTATACTGATGGTGTGAATATACTCGTATCTAGGGTTCAATATACCATGAGAAAAAAAAAATTTTTTTTGGTACACGGGTGTGTCCGTCAAAGAAATAACAAAATTTTATGGGATATTCTATAGTTACGTTCATTTTGTGATATTGTAAATGCGAATAATTGGATTAGGTATTACATTCGCTTAAGAAAACTAAATTATATAATATCAAGAAATTCATACAATGTTTGAGAATTGCACATCGATTTATCAAACGTCTTATTAGTATAAAAGTGCAAAAAGTAAGTGGGTGAGCTTCATAATAACTCTCGTATAGAGCATCGTCGATTCGATGGCCATCAATCACTTTATACACTCCAAGTAGCACTTCAGGCATAATTTCGATGTTTTGAACGATATTTGTAATAAATTTTGTCTTAAGATATTTTTTAAATATTTATTTATTTACGTACCTCAATGTCGTAGTTTGTAACCGTATTTATTTATTTATTACTGCGAAATATACAGTAACAAACTTTCAAAAAGGAAGAGGTTTTATGTTGCATATTTATTTGTATTTTTTGTATATTCACCGATTTCTATTTGTCGATGTTTTTCTGTAGACGGCTTAACCGATTTTGTTATTTTAAACTACATTCTATTAAAATAAGTCCAGTTAGGAATTTTTCTTTGACACAGAATATATATACCGTTTTTGTGATGATCAGGAAAAACTATGAGATATGAAATCTGTTAAGAGGGTGGGTCTAATTAGTCTTTTTTACTTATAAATCGATAGTTTGTTTTGCAAGTTATTTATTTACTAAGTTTTTTTAAAACATTTAATACGTAGTAATATATATAACAAAATATCTAATAATGGTATCTAATTTTTAAATTTATTAACACTAACGCTAATTTTAAAGTTCACTTACAATTAAAAATAGAAATCGTGATTGTTATCGATTTCGATCGAATACGAATATCGAGTACATGATGTTTAGCACAAACTATTTTTTTTGTAAGCAGATGGGTGAAGGACAACCTTACAATAAAATAGAATAATAACATAATAGAAAAGGCACCAATTACGTACTACAAAGCAAGAGCTTCATAACGATCACACTATTTCTTGCATAATTTCTTTTATGATATAGAATTGAGAACGGTTTTGAATCGTCGTATGTATTGGACATATAAGTATATTATATAAGATACTGTTGCAAATAAAACATAATTGTCAGTCTAAATGTGGGATACTTATTTGCGATGGCGATACTTACAGATTTGATTTCCACGGGTTAATACTTCGTTTTAAAGTGCTACATAATATTTATAACTTTTTGCTGAACAAATTGTTATATCGATGTGTTATTTTGTAAATTTTGCAATAAAAAGTATGTGAAATCGAATAAATTTAAATGAATCAAGTTATCATTAATTAAAGTATTGAATAACTGACTCATAACTACTTATTTGTAAATATATATTTTACAATCCATAATATTTTAATAAGTTATTGTGCAATACGATAAACTTATATCGTAATGTTTAAGCTATTTATTTCTCTAAGAAATCTATACTGGCCGGTAAAACGTATCTACATAGGTACGAACCCAAGCGTAGCGAGGGTGACTCGCTAGTATAATAATAGAATGAGAAAACTACATCATTAACATCTCACAATGAGATGTTAATGATATATATATATATATATATATATATATATATATATATATATATATATATATATATATATATATATATATATATATATATAATTTAAAAAAGATCTGGTTTTTAACTTTTTAAAATCGAAATTCACACTTTCTAAGTCCTTTGAGATCAAGGGAATGGAAACGCTATAAAACAAGTTTCTTGTCTGTATTTATCGTTTTATTTTATGGGCTATCAGTATTGTATACAATATATGTATTCTTATTGTTTACGATGTCGTTGTCTTCTTTGTAGCTTAATCACATATTGTATTGGTTAATGTTCTGTAAACCTTTTTTTTCATGCAGGTTATAGGGTTAGGCACCGGCCGTTTTAATAGGTTCAATTATTGTTCGGCAAATCTTATGTAATGAAAATCATTTTATAATTCTCTTCACTTTTATGTACATTATTAACAATAAATAACTAACTTAAAAAATTATGTAAAACTTTAAAAGGAAAACGATGATTTTGACTAAGAAAGTTTTGAAAATAATTAATAAAGGTAAAGAAATTTTAAAACTTCATAAATTTCTCTCGTTTAAACATTTTACTAATTGCCTTGCTTTAGTAAATATCTTTCATATCTACGTTAATAAAACAAGGCTATAACTAAATATCGATATCTTTATTTTTTACTATCTTTTAATCGTTTTCTACGGAATATTTTTAATACTAGCATGTCTTCTAAGCTGAATCTTTACGATTATTACTAACGTAACATTTTTAATAATATTTTTTTTTAAGAAATAAAAATATTGCCAATTAAAGTAATAAAACAAAAAAACTCATTTATTTTTGCATGGCAACAAAATTTATAAAAAAAAAATTAAACTTATATTTGATCTTAATACAAAATCTCATTTCTAATCCCCTCGCGTCCGCACAAAGTTTTCAAACATATTGAAGTGAAATGAAAAGCTGCAAATAAAATTCGTTCTGAATTAGTGTTGAATCCGTAAATCTATAGGAAGTTAAATAATTTTATGATATTAAATCATAATTGACCTACTTAGAAAACTGGATTTTATTTTTGCTTTCTATTATTTTGGGACTACTTATTTTTAACTTGAACTTTTAACAGGGATAAATCGTCATTCAATTGAATAATAAAGTCTAAAATCTACTATCTATCAATTGTTTCTACACATCCGAGCTACTTAGGTTCGATTTCCTGCTTTGGCCGAGTACAGTTATTGTATTTTTCTATCTAGAAATTTCTTGTCTTAGTCTAGCCTAAGGTCAGTTATTAGGATATTTCACCCCTGTGCCTCGGAGAGTACGTAGAATCGTTGGTCATGCGCCTGATCTTTTACCGTTCTTGTCATCAGGAGTTTGAGAGTGACAGGTAGAGAGAGTGCACTCGTGTTTGCATGCACACTTATCTATACATATAATAAAATTGTAACTAAGCCGAATCTGTACATTAAATATTTTTTTGCAAAATCTTATTGAAATAGACATTATTATCGATACAGATGCCGAATCTATAGTTTTTAGAATTTTTGTCTATCTGTCTGTTACCGCATCACGGAAAAACCACTCGAGGGATTTTGATGAAATTCAGCATGATGATAGTTGGTTATCCGGGTCAACATATAGGATACTTTTTACTGCGGGAAAATATCTCATTTCTGAGAAATCGATACTAAATATTATAACGTAAGTAGAGACGAACCCCAGCGAAGCGAGGGTGAGTCGCTAGTGAGCTATAATATCTTCTGCGCACATGGCTATCCTCAGTGAGATAAGCCGTCAGGGCGATATTGAATATGAAGACATTAGGAAACAGTACGCATATTAATACCTACTTCTTTTTTTTTGTTTCATAATAATTTCTTTAAGTCAATGTGAAGCTATTGTGTTTCTAGTAACTTAACATTTTCTCACAATAATTTATTGAAAACTAGCGGCTCACCCTCACTTCGCTCGGGTTCGTCGCTAGGTACGTTTTAAATATATATAAATAGTTCTTAGCCAGCGTTAGCCATATAAATTTTAATTTGTTTTTTGTTAATAATATTGACAAATATTGACATTATTATTTATACGATACTAACGTCACTCAATTGTTTTGCCTTCCCGGAATCTCGCCACTAATACTTAAACTTTATGGTATGGTAATAAAGTTCAAATTGACTTTTAAGTATTGTTACGAATCTTTTGTATGGGAGTATAGAAAAGTGTTGTTTTTAGACTTTTTCAGGCATTTTTTAAAAATTTTTCTCTTCATTAGAACTATTCTCGTACTTAAAGGAATATTCTAAAAAAAAGAATTAGCGAAATCGGTTCAGCTGCTCTCGAGATTTGCGCTTAGCAACATATTCAGCGATTCATTTTTATATTATAGAAGATTATTCTTTGTCGTTAAGAATAGCCGTGGTAGCCTAAAAATTCTTTGCACTTCTGTCATTTTTGTACGCAAACCTTAATTAAAATATGAATAATACTTACTTATACAGTGAAAGAAAGCATCATGAGTGAGCTTTCATGCGCCAGCATGAACATTGTGATCCCCTCGCATTGAGAAAAGGCTAACGGTTGGTTAGGTCCCACTCTCGTGGGACGAACTGCCTAAATTATTATAATTATTGTTACTGAATTGGAGTACCTATCTGTTTAGAGCAATCTCACGGTTCCATGCGCTAATCGATAATAAATTATCGTATTTGGCATTTAGAAGATTTGTGCCACAGATATACTTGTACAGATATACTTGTTCATATTATGGCATTATACATTATGGCAAATATTAAATCATTGAATAAAATAATCTATCTATATATTCTATGTATATAAATAAAATGAATGTTGCGTATGGGTTCCCAAATCATCGGTACGCTTGTGATGAAATTCTGATTTTTGTGTATACACCTGTGAAGGTTTCATGCGCAAAAAATCTTTGGACGTTTGTCTTTTATGCGATATGAAAACATTCAAGCTTAGGGAGGCACCCGAGCGAAGCGTGGATAAGTCGCTAGTCTATACCAATATTATAAAGAGGTAAAGTTTGTAAGTTTGTGACGTTGTAGGAGGTAATCTCTGGATCTACTGATCCATTTTGATGAAATTTGGTAAGAAAATAATTTGAGACACTAGTAAGTACTTAGGATAGTTTTTATCCTGGACAACATCCCTTAAAGGGATGAATATGGGGATGAAAGTTTGTATTGGGAAGTAAGCTAGGCACGAACCCGTTGTCGCAGTGAGTCGCTAGTTTAGTATATAACAAAAACCGTAGTCCCCTCCCGGGCTGAATTTGTATTTGTTGGAGCTAATCTATGAAATTTTTGTATGAATTTTCATACGGTTTTCACTATACCAAAACTGATTATTGATAGATATTATCGATAGATAGAAACTTATGCAAAAGGTTTTTTACGTTACAGGTTATGAAAATTTTGCTGAAAATAAGCTACCGGTATATTTGTGATGTGTATCTAATATTATAATGGTAAAGATCAACATATAATTTATAAAATTGGCCTAAATATTAATAAATAATTTAAATATTACTATAATATTTTACAAGACCTAGTGGTCTCAGTTAGTTGACATTGATCGATTGCACGATGTTTACACTCTTACTGAAACTTGATTTATTGTTTACGACAATTTTAAAAGGGCGTTAACTATAATTTAAGATAAAAGTTTTCAAGTATCTATCCGTCCGTTATTGTTAGCATTTTGAATATAACAGTATTTTTAAAATCAGACGTATGTAAATAGAACCTCTTACTGATATTATGACGAACTAGCGACTTACCGTCGCTTCGCTCGGGTTCGTTTCTAACTTCCCGGGAGAGAAGCCAACTCCTCCCGGGCGCGTCCCCAGGTGACGGATAGGGGAATGCCACCCGCTTAGGACGGCGGGTGGTACTGGAGAAATCCGGCGCGGACTAAATGGTTTAGGTGGGGCCGCTCGTCTAAGCCTCGAGCCGAAGGCGTTGTGGCCACCGGTGGTGGGACCGCTCGGTCCCACAACCGGATGATGGGTGCCGGTTGCGGGACTGTGTTTGCAGGCCCGCATCCGGCGGAGGTGTAGGCCGCGGCGGGAGAGGAGTGCCGGTATTTTGGTGCGCCGTTCTCCCTACCTTCTACGGCCTAGACGGGGCCGCCACCGTTTGATGGCGGATGCGGTGGGGCTGCAGGGGAAGAGGAGTGTCGGTGTTTCGTTGCCGCTCTCCCTGTCCTCTGCAGCCGATAGGAGGTGGCCCACTTCCGTGGGCGGAGGTTAGCTTTAATGGGGCTGCTCCGGGTACCTCTCTGGCGTAGCAGAGTTGACTGTGGAGCAGCTCCATTGGTTTGATGGTCTGCCAAGCGTTTAGGTAGACCTGCTGCCGGGGCGCCGTAGTAGTTATGCGCAAGCGATCTTGCGGCGTCCCACTAAGGCGGGGGGAAGGGATGTCGGGTTTTAGTGGGTAGTACCGGCTCTTCTAGCCGGTTAGCCCCACATCACCACCTGGGGGATCAGGTGGTATGCGTAAATGCATTTCCCGAAGATAAAAAAAAAAGGTTCGTTCCTAACTTGGTCCCCATACAAATTTTTATCCCATTTTCACCCTCTTAAGGGATGATTTCCGAGATAAAAAGTATTTTGTGTCCTTTCCAAGATCTCAAACTATCTTCTTACTAAATTTCATCTAAATCGGTTCAGTAGATCCAGAGATTACACCCTACAACGTCACAAACTCACAATCTCACAAAATCACAAACTTTACCTTTTTATAATATTAAGTATAGATTATTATCGATACGTGGATTATGGATATTTTATAGGCTTCTGTAGATTTTGTTAAATTGCAAGGAGTATTTAGTACGTATATTATGTATTTTTGTGGATTTACATTTTTGTCAAAAAATCATGATTATTAAAACTTACATTTTAGGATAAAACATACTTTAATTATTTATTATAATTATGAAATCGATGATAGCCTACTGTAATTAAGTTGAGTTCCAACTGATACCCAAAATGTTAATTATACAGGGCCATTTAAATTTACTGAAAACCTTTTGGGAATACACTATTTACAGCATAATAACATCTGTAAGAAAAAAATATCTTAAATTTAACAAAAATAAAAATATTTTTATTGCACCTTCTAAACGGTAATAGTCCAGCATTAGCAAAAGAAAGCGCGTGTCGGTGGAGGGGGAGGGTTGTAGGAAGCCACGCTTACTCATTTAAACTTGGCCAGATGCTAGAACTTTAAATTTTAGAAGGTGCAAAAAAATAATTTTTATTTTTGTATGACAATAAAAATTTATGAAATATTTTTTCTTGTTACAGATGTTGTTGTTATGATGTAAATAGTATATTCCCAAAAGGTTTTCAGTAAATTAAAAATGACCCTGTATATACATATTATAAAATAATACGATATTTTCCGAAGAAAATTAAAAATTTAGTTTAGAAACCAACTTATATTTGAAATAAAACGCTCGATTCTACATTCAGATCTACGTTCTATATTGTATGCAATTGGAGCGTGTCTTATCTGTCTTGATAGCTACACCCTTTTCTTTTGAATTTCTTTATTGGCGTGGACGTTTCTCGAATAGATGCCAAGATGTGAACAAAGCAAATATTGGCTAAGAACTCGACCCTTCTTACCCTAGATATAGGCATTAGTAGATCGTTACGTCCAAATTTGATTTTAGACTTACTAACTTCAGTTTATAGCTGCTCTATTTTTTTTATTTCCCACATTACTATGTACCGTTTGTTTACTTTTTTAAATAAATTTATACGATGGTAATACTGATTTTTCTTTTTAATTTCTCAAAAAGCTTCATATTTATAATATGACGAGCGACTTATCTTGCTTCGCTTGAGCGCATCTTTGGGTGTCAAACACTAACCTACATTGTATCTTTTTTTTATTATAGGAAAATTCATTTACACAAATACAGGTGGCTATGTGAGACTCACTGGCCAGAAAAGTCAGTACTACCTATAAAACCCAACAAATCCTCCCCTGTCTTAATGGGACGTCGCAGACCCGTTCATGTACTCAACCATGACGCCCCGACGGCAGGCTTGCCGAAGCAGACCACAACAACTATCAGAGAAGCACCTGGAGCAACCCACATGGCACACCGCCCACCGTGGTGGGCCACCTGCCAGTGCGTTTCTTGGCTTCGCGCCCCGCTGGATCTATCTGTCTCTATACTAAATTTCATTCAAATCAGTCCAGCCGTCTGAACGTGGAGTAGTAACAAATTTACACACAAAAACAAACTTCGCAATTACAATAAAAGCACTAGCGACTCACCCTCGTTCGTTCGTCTCTGTGTACGTTTCAACGGTTTGTATGAAATACAAATTCTGTACTATAATATGCATGTATTATACATAGAAACCTTCCTCTTGAGTTACTCTATCTATTGCTGAAAACTGCATTAAAATCCGTTGAGTAATTTAAAAGATCTAAGCGAACAAACGGCGGAAGCGACTTCATTTTATACTATGTAAAGATTCAAATTTACATTATTTCTAAGCTACTAGTCTACTAGAAAAATATTTCTTGTCTCTTTACATATTTTTATTATCTTAAACAAACTTTTCCTAACAACCTTGTAAAATGTATATCCTTAAGATAAACCAAAAGAAAGTTTTGTTTCAAAAGTCATACAATTTAAAAAAGAATTGCGATCTAGTAATCAGTATTTCAATGGATTTCTTTCACAGCATTCTTTTTTTGCATCTCAACTTTGAATGCAATCTTACTGAAGTAACAATTTCTTTTCTTCAAAAAAAAAAGCTCAAAGGGAAATGTAGTGTTGTAATCAGTTTGGTTTTAAACTTAGCAAATATCTGGTTTGATGATGTAACGAATATTGTAAACTAAAAATTGTATCATTTTAATTTATTGGTTCACTGACCTTATATAAAATAAACATCTATATACAAATAGGCAAAGACAAAAATGTTCAGTACCATTTTCTTCTTTGCTAACCCCCGACGCAGAAACGACGAGGTGCTATAAGTTTGACGTGTCTATGTGTGTGTGTCTGTCTGTGGCATCGTAGCTCCCGAACGGATTTTGATTTTGTTTTTTTGTTTGAAAGGCGAGTTATTTGGGAGTGTCCTTAGCTACGTTTGATGAAAATCGGTCCAAGATGGCTGGGGACTTTTTTAATTTTTAATTTATCACTTTTTTGTCAACCGATATTTTTGTAGTAATTGACGAGCTATAAGTATTATAAAAAAAATGTTGAAGGTCGAATCTCGACCACTTGGCGAATATATTTGACCGAATGTTATTTTATTATTGAAAGTATGAAACTTCCTTATTCATCTTCCTTTTTTCGCCACAATTTTAGAAAAATTGTTCGTAGCTTTTGATTACGAAACACATTTATATTATATAGTAGAGCGTAATGGGCAGTGGGAAATATGAATGTTATTAATGCTAACTTGATATGGGAATCGAATAAAGGACTTTCAACGCAATAGACAATGCTCATTACTAAATAAAATATGCCACAGAGAAAACGCAAACTTCATAAAGTCTTTTGGCAAGATTTCAAAATCTAAGAAATTTACCTTGAAAATTACAAAGCCAGCGGCTTAAGCCGCTCGGCGTCACTCCATCAATAATAGCATAAACCGTTTTAAAGTTGATATAAACTCAGTAACTTTATTTCAATTTATACTTTAGCGTATCAATATTTTATATTATCAGTATTTGTGCAGTAAACATAATCTTTGATATTTATGAAATTCAAATGTGTATAAAATTTAAGCTTTATAAGATTTATTCAGTCTCTGAGTGTACCCAAAAAAGATACTGTTGAGTAAGGATTTGGGATATAAAAAATTATAAAAAAAAAAATAAATATGCTCTTTAGTGTATGCTCTTTTATAAAGTTTTAAATTAAAATAATATCTTATTTTTTAACTTAACTTTATGTGTTATAATTACAGCAAAAAAATTTCTAAATTCTTCATTAGGCTAAATTTAACACTTCTTAAACATGTCTGTAATATATAACGAATTGTTTATAATATACAGTCAGTAATATGAATCGAAATATTTTTATTCATTTTTTTTAATTACCTGTTATTATTGCAACATTTAATTACATATGGATTTGACTATCTATCGACTATTAAGTACTATCAAGTGATATATAAAAGTATAATTTTCCTCATTGTAATAAAACCTAATATTCAATATTCATGTAGAAATATTACATCGAATTTAAGATATACAAATTAGGTGTTGTACTAGACGATGCGTCGGTACGCCGATAATTGCGGTTCGATTCCGAGTCCGAGAAAAATATTGTTATATAATTTACACGTTAGTACCACAGACAATTTATTGGTCATACAAATATACTATGTCAACAAGTTTCCATTAAATAATATTCGAAAAAAAATACAGAAATAGAAGGTTCTGCCTATTTGTTTGACATTTCCTGTATTTCTCAGCTTACAGCGTCAATCTGTCAATTTATTTGAGATTTAAATTCTTTAAACATCTTATTAAAATATTTTATAAAATTTGTATTTAATTAAACATACACATATTTTTAATATTCTAAAAAACTTCAAATGTATGAATGTAAAGCGAAATATATTTTGAATTGTGAATTTTATTTTCGCGAGCGCGAGACGAATGCAATATGTCAGGGTAGTATATTTATGTTACTATTGCGATAAGATATCGCTGCATCGAGTTCGCTGACGTATGTATTTATTATAAAGTTTCATTTAAATGGACTTTTTCACCATTTACTATAAAATTTAATTTATGTAAAATGTATGTAAATGGAATTAATATATTAATTTATTTTATACATTATTTTTTTATTTTATTATTATTTTCACTAGCGACTCAACTTCGCTTCGCTCAGGTTCGTCCCTAGGGACGTTTTGACGCTCAGTGTGGAATAGATTCTTTTTACAAATTTCTTTATTTTGGGAATTTTTCCCATGTTTTAATAGTCATTCTGCTATTCGGGGTGAAGACAAATGCAACAAAACAAAAATCTCAAAAATTGGTCCAGTCCATCAGTCCGTTCTCGAGTTATAAGTAAATATCCCCCTTAAGGGGGTGAAAATGGGGATGAAACTTTGTAAGTTTGTATGGGGAATCATCCCAGGGACGAGCCCGAGCGAATCGAGGGTGAGTCGCTAGTATATTATAAATATGCTTGGAAGAGTTCCTTTATCCACCTCCTGACTCTATCAACAGAACAACTCGCTCGCATGAAAGCATTGTATTGTCATACAGATTTCTTTATAAAGTTTTAAATCGATACTACAATTCGAAGTAGGTTAAAATCGATTTCCAAGATTTTATTACATGTCATTGTTAGAAATAAAGCTAATAACAGCGTGTTAATAAAAAAAAGTAGAATTAATTATATTTTTTAAGTACAAAATAACATAAATAAAAAATTATTTTGTTTAAAAAATAAAGCTTCGTTTTATTTATAGAATTAATGTATATAAATTAACTATTCATATAATAATTAAAGTCACAGTCATAATATAATAAATTATTTATAAACTAACCAAATTGTCTGTTATTATCAAAATATATGTCAAATTTTATACCTATTATTATAAAAGAAAATAATTATCGATAATATAGTAAAAATATATTACGTATTTACTTACTAGATTCTCGCCTCACATTAAAAAGAAATTATAAGTGGAAAGTCAAAAAATCATAATCAGCGTTCCAACTTAACAAATTAATCACTCGGCGTCCCATTTATTTTTTCTCAACACTTTAGAACATCCGAAACAATCACAGCACTTTGAAAAATCAAATAACACTTCACTGAGTTCGCGAGCTTTTGTTTCAAAAACAGTTACATAGCATGGAGTGCGTAAATGTTTTATCATACGATGCGAAAGTAGAGAACGAGCGTCCCAAGCAATATAAGGGCTTATACTGCGATGCGAGAGCTAAACCGCGCCTGCGTCATTTTGCACCAAGCTTGCCTGCACATGATACACTTCTGCTTCAATTAATCCCTGCTCTATACTCAATTACACTTCCAAGTGTTATCCTTGTACCGGTATTACATTGTGAAAATATTGAGTGATGAGCCGAGTAATCATAGGTTTCCAGTTCACAGCTTTTAGATTTCGATAATTATTTTCCTATGTGGTTTGGCGTGGTTATATTTATGTTATCATACTTCTTTTACAAATGTGAGTGAGTTTGTGTTACTTCATAAAGTTATAATGGCTAAATTTTTTCAAGCGGAATTCAGAACAGAAAGCTTAGAAAAGAAGTATTTTTGCAACTGTTGAAGAAATAAAAATTAAATTGTATCAAAATGATAGATTTTATTGTTATATTACAGAACTCTCACATACTTTTTTAAATTTATATTTTTCAAATATTTTAAAATGATGTCTAGTCTTAGCCCTGGCTTTAACACAGGTTTTTTTTCGATGTACATTTCTCGTGAGCGCAAAAGTTTTCATAATATTTTTACTCTTACAGCTTTTAATAAATAAAAAAAAACATTTATTCATAGAATATAATAAAACGAATATTAAAAATCACAATTTTATGAATAAAATTTTCAAATTATTTTTTTTACTTTTTTGTTTAGTCAGATAAAACGTTATAACGTTTCGAATGTTCGATTAAAACTTTTTCTGGTGACTTATAAATCAGCTTCAACAATATTTCTTTAATATTACAAACGTAAAGTTGACTCATCAAATGTGAAATGAGAAAATTTAACATAATTTAGGCATAGATATGGTTAATGGACCAGTGAATTAAGCAGCTATTTTAATAATAAATATGTTAGAACATTAACACGGCAGCATCTAGTTCCATTGTAAGCTACGAGACCTGTGTTATGGATACCAGATATTTGATACACTACTCATATAACTTTGAATACATACATAATATTATAAACATAATTTTATAAATAAAACCCATGACTGGGAGTAAAAACATTTGTGCTCACCACACAAATGATATCCGCCCAGCGGGAATCGAACTCGCGACCGCCGGCACATCAAGTAGGGTCACTACAAACTGAGCCTTGGTATTCTGTGAAAAGCTTTTTCTAGGTCTATAAATACTATATTCGTTGCCAATTGATATACTAATATCGTCACCAATTGAGAATTGAAATAGTTATTATTTGATTCTAACCTCTCCTTTATTAATTTAAATATGAATATAAAGAAGCTTATTTCAAGTATTTTTACGGGTTCAAAACTTTATAATTTCACTTAATTAAAGCATCTAGGATAATTTTAAATTATCTATTCTAAGAACTTGAACAGATTAGTGAATTTTATACGGGATTTGACCTTAAATTACAAAGTAAAAAATATTTAAACAAGTAAAAACTTTATATTAAATAAATCTTATATAAGAAAAAATGTAAGATTTAACGCTTTATCTTTTATTTTTAACGTAAAATAATGATAAGTACTAAATCTTTCACAAACTTAAACCATCCAGATCTTCGCAATCCATTAAGATACAAAATACTGTCGTATAAACTTTTTGATTGCCGACAAATTGTGCCCTAATGGTTACACAGTTAAGTACTTCAGTCCTGCGATAGTTTCAAGAGCACTTTGGTCTTTTCTTTTCGGATATATGTATGCAGAGAATTCTTTATATTCATATATAAGAAAGACAAACAAAAACATATTTTTTGTCCCAACCCTAAAAGGCAAGGTTGGGTTGGATATTAGTAGAAAAAATCGATCAAGTGCGAGTTAAATTTGCACACGTACATTTGTACCATTTTACATGTCCTTTTTATTATTGACTTTTACTCTATGTATGTAGTACTATGAACGTAGTAAAAATGTTTCTTATATTTTTATTTTTTTTATTTTTTACGGTTTATGAGATACAACACTCTGACAAACGGATGGACGGAAAGCGGATAAAACAATACATTCAACAACAAAAAAAAACAAATACAAACAAAAAAATGCTTAGCAGAAATAGAACCCAGGTCTTCAACCTTAGGCTTCAGGTAAGCTGCCATACAGCAATAGATAAAGAATAATAAGTTCGAAGCCCTAAAACCATGGTCCAATGAACCTTTACGCACGATTGGTCTCTCGTTATACAAAAATCTTTTTTCTTTCTGTAAAGAACCAACTCGTAAGACCTTTATAGAGCCTGAGAGAGCCGTGGTCAAAAATAATGACTGTCTTCATGATGTTAACCTTTTTTGACTCAGCTATCCGTGAATAGACTCTTGCTTACTTAATGTATTATAAAGTATACATATTATGTAAAAAACCCTACACTATTTAAAATTATTGTTGATATGTATTTAAGGACATTAAAAACCTAAATTTAACATCAACTAAAAGATCGATACATGTAATTATAGTATACATACTCTATCTGCTAACATACATACATATTGAAAATATATAGAGGCCTTTGCAACTTATATTCAACTAGCATTGCCCGCGGATCCGCCCGCGTTCAGGTGACCAAAAACCAAATTCTTAGGTTTTACATATTAGTGTACTCTTACATTGCAGTTTTTGTATTTTTTCTTAGAAATGAGATATTTTCTTGCGGTAAAAAGTATCCCATATGTTGAACCGGATAACCAGCTATCACTATACCAAATTTCATCAAAATCCCTCCAGTGGTTTTTCTGTGATGCGGTAACAGACAGATAGACAGACAGACATAAATTCGAAAATCTATAGATTCGGCCTCTATCGATAATAATGTCTATTATAATAAGTTTTTCCAAAAAATATTTAATGTACAGATTCGGCTTAGTTACAATTTTATTATATGTATAGACTAGTGTTGCCCGCGCCTCCGCCCTTGTAATTGATTTATATGTTACCAGAATAACTCTTCACAGTAACTCTTGCAGCAAAAACATAGAACTTTCATATTAAATCACAATAATCTTTATATAATTTTAAATTCGACCCTGTCTTAATATTTTGTGAATGACGTCTCCGACTTATAAACTACTTACGTGCAAAATTTTAGCTTCATAGCTCAAAAATTTCGAAAGTTGCTGACCTTTTCTTTTGTATATTATAATAAATTTGAATATATTTTATACAAACAAAAATTTTAACTAGCAGTCAATTGTATGAAAATGAAAGAGAAAGAAAGTAAAAGAATGTTTCAATAACAATATTATACTTAAATGTACTAAGTTCATCTAGATACTTTTACTCTAATATTGTAAGAGTGAGTCTTTATTAATTTTGAAAGTCCCTAAATGTTTGTCTTCCGTTTTATATAAATTGGATTTTCCTTAGCCTTTGCATTATCGTGTTATAACCGTCTTTGGCTTGTCTTCTAAAATTGGTATCTCAGTAGATTATCTTATGTATTTTCATTATTCCGCCTTATTAGTTTTTTTTCCACTTACTACTATAAGTGTTTTGTTTTATTCTATAGAATTCTATCGAACAAAATAAAAAACTAATCATAAGGGCTGTTGCTATTCGTACTTAAAATAAGGACGAATAATACAAACTTTTTAACAAAAAATAAAAACCGACTTCCAGGCACTAAAATGTAAAACATAACTAAACGGAGGTTTTCATTTAGAATAGATACCTAAACAGATATTTTCGAAGTCGGTGGCAGCCGATGCAAAGCAAATCTAATATATTTCGATACGTGAAATACATATTTACCTATTAGATATTGTAGGCTGGCGCCGACTTCTTTTCACGGTTTTTATTTTTTTTTAATAAGTTTTATTTTTCTATTTTTAGTGTAGACGTAATAAGCAGGTAATTTGTAAGAAGAAAGTTTTAATAACATATTCGATTAAGCAATTTATTATAAAAAATAATAATTGTTGATTTTTTTAAAAACCGCTCTACTGATTTCGATAAAATTTATATGAGACCACCTGGAAAGTATACTCTTTGAAACAAAAAAAAATCCAAATCGGTTCAGGCGTCTTCGAGTAATCGGTGAACATACATAAAAAAAGATTCCGACGAATTGAGAACCTCCTCCTTTTTGGAAGTCGGTTAAAAAATATTGATTCGTCTTTATAAAATATATTATAAAAACGAATAATTATATACTTTTAATAAAAATGCAGTGGTAACCCAGTGGTGTAACGCTCTCATGGGAAACCAAGTGAAGCGGGTTCAAATCCCAGGTCACGCACCTCTGATATTTTCATGTGCGAATCGTTTCTAACATGATTTCCACTTGCCTTATGGTCAAGGAAAACATCGTGAAGAAACCTGCATGTCTGAGAAAACCTAACAAGTTTTCGAAAGACACTCTGAATCAATTAATTATATTTATTCGGTTTCATATTTAATAACTCGTGTGAAGGTGATTAATATGATTTAACATGTTTCAAATTAACAATTATAAATTATGTTTAACATTTATATTATAATAACGTGTTTTTATATATAACTAATAAAATATTATAAAGCGTCTACTTACATATTCAAATATCAAAATATATTTCAATATAAATACTTCTACGAGTACAATCTTTTGAATCGTCAATTTTTACATTTAAAAATGTCAATATTCTCACGAGGAAGCTACTACCGGCTCGGAAGTTAGTTTAGCTGAGAAGAGTCGGTGAAACTCAACGCTGATATGATGTGATTTGTACATCTATACTAATATGATAAAGATGTAAAGTTTGTGAGTTTGTGACGATGTAGGGGGTAATCTTTGGATTTAGTTGTTTGGTAAAAAGATAGTTTGAGATCCTAGGAAGGACATAGGATACATTTTATCCCGGAAATCATCCCTTAAAAATGATGCCGTGAAAATGGGGATGAAAGTTTGTATGGGGAATCAAACATTCAATCACAAGTATTCAATAATTTGACTAGATCTGCTATCCAGTAACTTTTAACGACCTATAAAATCTAAAACACAGGGAAAAATAATATCTGCTCAGATATTGAAATAATACATATCAAAATCATGGTTAAAAAATAACTTCATGTACAAAAAAATGATTTCTGATCCTATTTTTGATCGTTAATGTTGAGTGTTATATTGGGTGCTGATACTCAAAGGCCCAAAAATATTATAACACACTTCACACTATTCCTATACTCCATGGCAAAGTGTGTATGTTTGTTACGCCTTAACTTTAAAATCGCTGGATGGATTTGGATGAAATTTTGTTTTTGTCATAAATAGATTATGAGCTAGAATAACACATAATATTATTATGGTACTGTTTGTTTATTTTTGTCAAAAGGTGGCGCTGCCTGTATATAATATTAAAATGAATACAAAACAAACCACACATGAGAAGTCAGAGTTAACAAATAAATTAAGAAAAAAAAAACATTAAAAAATTATGACTACAGTATAAAAGTTGTCTCATCTGATAGGATAAACAATTGTTTGTTTTTACGTACAACAGCTTTACACGTGACCGCATTTGCGGTTCCACGCTCTCTGAATATCAATTATTCTATTCGTAGTGGAAAACTCTAAAAGTTAGTCCAAAATAATCAACCAACTAAAACTAATGAATAGTATTCAATAGAATTATGTGACTGTTTTATATCTAATACATAAGTATTAGATTTCATACATGCATCATTACGAGCTCAAGAATAATTAAAAACAGATTTTGTTCAATATAAAAATAAATATAAATATGTTAGGACATTAACATACAGCACCATCTAGTTCCATGGTAAGCTACGAGGCTTGTGTTACGGATACCACATACAACTTTTAAATACATACATATTATAAATATAAACACCCATGACTGGAGTACAAGCAATCGTGTTCATCGCACAAATGAATGCCCCAGCGGGACTTGAACCTGAGACCGCTGGCACAGTAAGTAGTAAAATCTACCAAAGGAAACAACAAGATTAAATTTTTTGGACTTTCCACGTATATTCTTACAGAGGTAAAGTTTCATACAACTGCGTAATAAACGCAACCGGTGTGTGCGTGGCAACTTCCTGACGAGTAAAAATACGCGCTGCCTGTTGACAAAACCGGTTTTTTCCTGCTTGAGCTGTTGACAATATCAGATCGGACCCGTCAAGCTCAAAAGAAAACGCTACGTTATCGCTATTTTTACACGATATTGCTGGCTGTATGAAACTTTGTCTCTGTTATGCATATAATAAACGGGTGCAATAAATCGATGGGACATGAAAGAAAAGTACCTTAAATATTATAGTTATCAAGTTTTGCTTAGAGGAAAAAATCTTTCTTTTTTAAATAATAATAATAACTGTATTTAAAAAAAATACCTAAGCCGGTAATCGAACCAACTAAAACTACAATAAAATACACCATCACTATTTTATCGAACTAACTGGATAGAGTCTATGGTAAGGATAAAATCTCTCGAACAAACATTGTATCTTACAATTAAAGAAGAATCTTACAATTTCTACATATCGACTCTAACATTCTGGAGCAAACGCACAGGATATGGTAGAAGTGTAATATATACTGAAAATATCAAGTTTCACTCAAAGCAAATATTATTTTATTTTTAAAAATAAGAATAACTGCATTTATTTTTTGTACCTGAACCGATAATCGAACCAACTAAAAATATAAAAAAGTACGCCGTCACTGTTTTATATTGATTTAGATATCCAGGATGTAGTTATGTATTCAACCCTTTTAACGTCCCAATACTAAGCACGGCCTCCCTTCAATACAAGGGCGATCCGAACTTCAATATTTAAGGTACTTTTTTTCCATGTCCCATCCACGTGATTCGATTTGAATTCCATTTGTTCCATTCTGTATTGTTTACACGTTTGGTTAGAATATTAATTAAAATTATTTTTAGGTTAAATCTAACAAACTTTATTCCTATAAAAATAATTAAAATGAGCTAAAACACACGGAATTCATTTAAAGGGCCGGATTTTTTCTGGGTTTTGTCATTACGATCGGTTTGACCCTCGAAGGGTCAAGCAGACACACTGCCTGATTCATAATATTAAGGATAAGGGCTATTTGGTATTCAATGTGTTTTATAACGAAATTTTAAGCTCGCACACACATCATACTTTTATTCTATACTAGCATTGCCCGCGGCTCCGCTCGCGTTCAGATGACCAAAAACCAAATTCTTAGGTTTTACATATTAGTATACTCTTACATTGCAGTTGTTGTATTTTTTCTCAGAAATGAGATATTTTCCCGCTGTAAAAAGTATCCTATATGTTGACCCAGATACCCAACTATCATCATAACAAATTTCATCAAAATCTGTCCAGTGGTTTTCTCGTGATGCGGTAACAGACAGACAGACAGACAGACAGACAGACAGACAAAAATTCTAAAAACTATAGATTCGGACTCTGTATCGATAATAATGTCTACTTCAATTAGATTTTCCAAAAAATATTTAATGTACAGATTCGACTAAGTTACAATTTTATTATATGTATAGATATGGTATAAAAATATTGCAGGGAAAGATATGTGAAACGTTTGTGTTCGATTCTGGTACTTTTTTACTTTGTAGTAAATTAAGTAGTAGTTAGTGTAGTAAATTAAAGCTAACCTGTATTATTACAAGTGTCTGGGCAACCGATCGTTGCTCAGCGTAGGCATCGTTTAGTAAATTATCATCTGTTTGTGGCAATGCTAGTACCACAAAACACGATATGGCGCTATATGACTTTATCAGCCAAATTCAAGATCATAAAAATGTTTTTTTTTAGAAAATACTCCTATATAGAAGCAAAACCTAGTTAGATACATCCAAATCGTTAAGACCGTTTGCGAGATACACGACATAAATTTATATACATACATACATACATACATACATACATACATACATACATACATACATACATACATACATACATACATACATACATACATACATACATACATACATACATACATACATACATACATACATACATACATACATATAAACAAGAATTTTTCATTTAATATTGTAAGATATTGCTTGGCAAACAAATATCTTATATCAAGCTGCAAATATACATATTATTTATAATATGGTGTGCATATAATTCTATAAAGCCGAAGTAAATAGCAGTGAAATGAATATACGTACCTGTAGTATTGATTCATATGAATAATAAATAAATAATATTTTATGTTGAGATGTGGACGTCATGATTTCTTTAAGTGCTCTTTTTCATTTGGTTGATTTGAAAGTATACCAAAAGAAAACTTAATACATATCTACATAACATTTTAACTGAATTAGTACATTCTAAGATTGATCTTAAGCGCTCGGTTCTGATCGCTCCTAAACAAAGTATTGTTTAGTTAGTTAGGTTAGGTTGTCGGTTAGTGGTTGTGGGAAACAAACGAATTACATACGTAAATTTGAAGTCAATTATTATATTATTATTTTTTTAAATTTATTATATATAGTGAATAATCCCTAGGTACGTTCTGACGCTTAGTATAGAATAGCTACGCTATATATATTATATACATAGGTATGATGACTTTATACCCTTACATGAGAAATGATTGATTTCCCATATAAATTTTCTTTCCCGTTTTCACCCTCTTAAGGGACGATTTCTGAGATAAAAACTATTCTATGTCCATCGTAGAGTTTCGCACTATTTCCACACCAAATTTCATCTAAATCGGCTCTGTGGATTAAGGGTGAGAAGGGAACAGACAGACGAACAGACATAGCTACTTTCGCATTTATAATATTACTATAGATTAAGCCCTCAATTCTAGTTATTTTTATCTATTTAAATCATATCAGTACAAAGTAGTAGAAAAAGCTTGCCTATATTATTGGTACGATGCCTCTCAATACTTAAATGGTTCATTGAAAGGGAATAGAATGGTGATAGAAAAACCAATATACGATATCCTAATGGGACTTTCTAGTAGTTTTATCTCTTAGAACATTTTATATTTGAAATGTACAAGCCAGTACAAAAAGCCATCATAGGACGATTTCAAAATGAGTCTTATATATTTTAAAGCTTATTATTTTCATTTATTTCAAGTAAAATAGGAAGTATGCTAGAAAAAAAACTAAGGAAATGGAGTCTAAGCTTTTAATTTATTAGTAGATAGAAATTTCAATAAGTAATATTCATATTTTTTTAAAGTTCACGTCTTAAGACAAATGATGATTTTATATTAGGTTTTATTGTATTATGAATTCAATTCAATATTTTAATCAAGCATAGTTTTTAGTTCCATGGTAAGTTACGAGGATTGTTATTGATACCAGATAGTTAATATACTACACATAATATATAACTTTAAATACATACGTATTTTAAATATAAACACCCATGACTGACATCAAACAACATTACCCAGGCAGCATTGGGTAGACCTAGGTGAGTTCGGCAAGTCCCGAGTTAAAATTTATTTTAATTATTAATCGACTTTATCCAAAAAGTTTGGGTAATTCTAAGAAAGCCTAAGTAAACCTAGGCTTACTCAATCTTTTAGCATTACCCGTAACATATATTTTGCTTAGAGATAAAAAGTGAAGCCATTCTAAATAGAAATTCCCATAGAATTTTCCAAGTAATATCGATACAATATTTCAAACCAAATTATTCAAGTATTCAAAAACACTTAAACGTCCTTAGCAATAACTCTAAATTATTAAGAGAGGAATTATTTATCTTCGCATCTCGAACGTTCAACTGGCGCAGTCACTCAATTTTATGAATCGTGGTTTCGCGTGTTCAATACTCAACGAGTCACCTCAAATCACCCTTAAGGTAACTTCAGGTTTATAAAGAAAATTCAAATTCAAAATATTTTATTCAGCATTAAATTATTACAATTTTTTACTGAACGTCATGAGTCTACTACCAGTTCGGAAAGAAGAAGCATCAGACCTGAGAAGAACTGGAGAAAGAAACTCAGCGGGAATAATATTAACTTGTTATCTTTTTTTAAAAGTAAAATTATAATTTACAATATTTCTATCAAGTTAAAGTAGCCTGGAGGCGATCATTTCATTCCCAAGGTGTGCCATCTTCTATAAAATCATTTATTGTTAATAGCCTTCAGCACACAAACGTTATTTAACAATTTTTTTGAATTTGATGAAAAAATTTGGGACCATTCTTTTTTATTTCACACCTTGTTTTGAATAATGCTTTTTTAAATAATTACTTCTTAGATAAAAAAGGTACTCGAATTTCAAAATCATATTGAATGTTCAAAATTCCACGCTCAGGAAAGCTAAGCAGGAGGTTTAACATTTATATTTAGAAAAAGAAATTCCTCCTACTTAAGCGTGGTAAAATTTTGACAGTATTTACCATGAATAGACTAATGATATGGTAAAGTTTATATTTAGTTTATATAACTCAAAAATATTTCATATCAGAATAGAAATTATTTTTGGTCTTTGTTTAAATTTTAGAATGTTTGATACGTTTTTACTTATGAAGAAAATTCACAGGCGAATCTGGAGGAAATTGATAGTTCTAAATATAAAACAACATTCATCGAATATGAATAATAAACACTATATAACAATAAAAGAACTTCTCATGCAACGATCTTAGTTTAAAACTTGTTCATCAATTTAGCGATATAAAATATTATTCAGTAATTGAAAGCTATTTATTAAATACTAGCATTGCCCGCGGCTTCGCCCGCGTTGAGTTGACCAAAAACCAAATGCTTAGGTATTACATATTAGTATACCCTTACAATGCAGTTTTTGTATTTTTTCTCAGAAATGAGATATTTTCCCGCGGTAAAAAGTATTTTATACGTTGACCCGGATAACCAGCTATCACCATACCAAATTTTATCAAAATCCCTTCAGTTGTTTTTCTGTGATGCGGTAACAGACAGACAGGCAGACAGACAGACAGACAAAAATTGTAAAAAACTATAGATTCGGCCTCTGTATCGATAATAATGTTTATTTCAATAAGATTTTCCAAAAAATATTTAATGTACAGATTCGGCTTAGTTACAATTTTATTATATGTATAGATGTATAGACTAGCGACTCACCCTCGCTCCGCTAAGGTGAGTAGCTAGTCGTTATGTAAAAGTTCGTAGTGTAATGATTATGTAGTCTATAACCGAATACGATATTATAATTGCGAAAGTTTGTGAGTTCACACTTTAACGACTTAACAGATTTGAGTGAAATTAAGAATGCATATAGCTTACACCTTGAATTAGCATACCTATAAGATACTCTTATTGAGGTTATACGCAAGTGCAGACGCGCGAGAAAACTAAGAGGGTAAAACACCTAATCGAAACAAAATTAATCTCATCGACAGCTCCCATCCTCAAACAAACAAACCAAAATATTTCCTTCTTTACAATTCAATACAATTTAAACGATTGTATTCAAAATATATGTTAAATACATTCAAAATCTTTGAAATTCTTATTTTGAAAACTTTAAGTAGATTTTTCTGACGAATTCTCTTTTTTTTTACAAAAGATTTACCCGTAATAGGTTTCGGTCGGACATGTCAGACGCATTCAATTTGGCTAAATTACAACAGAATGGGTATACTGATTGAAAAATACAACGTTTGGCACAAGATCGAAATAATAGCTTATATAGCAAAAAAAGGACAGTGGTAGTTCAGTGACAAAATGCTCGCTTGGAAAATGAGAAGTAGGTTCAAGCCCCGGGACCTCTAATATTTTTATGTGCATGAACATCACTTGCCTTATACGGAAAGAAATTATTTATCCTAATTATCAATCATATGATGTGTTTATAATTGTTATATGTATTTACAATTATTTAGAAAGTGAAACATAATATATAATCTATACATATTATAATAAAATTCTAACTGAGTCGAATCTGTAAATTAAATATTTTTTGGGAAACCTTATTGAAATAGTCATTATTATCGATAATGCGGCCGAATCTATAGTTTTTAGAATTTTTGTTTGTCGGTCTGTCTGAGAACGCATCACCAGAAAACCACTGGAGAGATTTTAATAAAGTTTGGTATGATGATAGCTGGTTATCCGACTCAACATATATGATACTTTTTTCTACGGGAAAATATCTCATCTCTAAACGTTAAAACGTAACTAGAAACGAACCCGAGCAAGGTGCGTCGCTAGTATACATATAATATAAATATAAATTGTGTAATGTATAGTATTCCTGTTGTGTGCAAAGTCAGAAAATCGCATGAGATAACTTTTTTCATTGATCATAAAAATTTCTTAAATCTGATTACTAAACTTCGATCACAATTTTGAAGTTAGATGGCATCATCTAAGAATAACCGAAAATAGGCCAGTTGCTATCCTTAACCTTTTGATTCCAATTTTGACCAGGTTGAAGTTTTTACATAAATGAAATTTCTGTATTGTTTCATAATACAAGTTTATACTAAAATCAACTATGAATAAATTATTTTATTTACTACAAAAACAGATATTATTATTTACTGTAGCTATTATTATATACCTCAATAAAGATAACAAAGTAGTTGCTTACGGATATTTATACAATATACAGCACAAAACAGATTCACCTAAGAAAGTCAAATAAAAATTTATTCGTATACAATTTTAATATCTGTATAAATATTATAAATGTGAAATTTTTGAGTGTGGATGTTTGTTACTCTTTCACGCAAGAATGGCTCAACGGATCTGGATAAAATTTAGCACAGAGGTAAATTGTAGTCTAGAATAACACATAAGCTACTGTTTATCCCGGAAAAATGTACGGTTCCCGTGGGATAGGTTTGTTTTTGTTTTTCTAGAGGCGAGCCCGAGCGAAGTGAGGGTGAGCCGCTAGTTTACAATATATTTATGAGTATATACTTACGAGTATACGAAATGTAAGATTTCGTAGGTTTCTGTAATTATGAGATACAATGTTTGTTCGAGAGACTATTCTTACTCGTACTATAGTACATTATTTATATTTTAGCAGGTTCGATTACCGGCTTAATTAAGCTTTTTTTAAACGCAGTATTTAAAAATATATATGTTTCTTTAGAGTGAAACTTGATATTTTAATATTTAAGGATACTTTTTTCCATGTTTTGTTCATTTGTCTACCCTATATACCTTTTACAGTTCAAAATATTTTTAAAAATTAGATACAATTGAGAAATATATATTCTAGCTCATATGACTACAGGTCATTAGCGTCTTGGCTTAGAGTCTTCGGCTGAAGGTTTTGGTTTAGAATGCAGAAGTTAGCTGAAACATTGTCGAAATTATATCCGAGCGCCCTGGAGAGTATATAAATCCGTCGATCTTGCGATTGATCTCTCTCCGGTCTTGTCGAGTTTGATTTCTATTAAACTTTGTGCATCTTTGTAGGGGAATAGAGATCTGTTTTTGTGTACCAAATATTTCCAATATTGGTCAGAAATTAACTTGCGGAACTGCTACACTAAAGGTTAGGTTATTATAACATAACTTATTTAGAATCGTATCAACAAAGTGTACATTGTGGTATAAAACTTGCTAAGCTAAAGTGTAAAAATTACTTCATATATAGAAAGTTACAGATTTGAAGATCATTTTGAAAAAAAATTTTGTCTTAAAATTCATATACCACGTGCGACAACCTATTCAATGAGAAAAAATTAAAATTGTATCATAATTGGTAAAGATTCATATATCGTATCATACAGAAAAACCACCCCAATTAAGAATTGGTGAAGTCAGTAAGAAGTGAGAAAACTAACATTCTAAAACACTTTGCAGTATAAAAACATGCACATATGCAAATTCATGTTTACGAGAACAATTACTCAACAAAGGCATGAAACAAGCGTTCATTTTGCACCGTTCACGCGCACACACGGGAAATTGCTTCTAACAAGTTTAATTTGACTCTCACAAGAAAAAACTTTTCCAATCTGCCTTTGCTGGTCACGTTTTTAAAGCTGAGATTAAAACTGTTTTTAAGTACAGTTGCTTATGAGGTAACATCGCTTATTCACTGTGTCTTACAGCTCTCCTTGTTAAAGCTCGGTATAGTAATGATCGTATGAAATTTATTATGAATGACGCCTGTGATAAATCGGCAACCTTTGTTTATGTAAGACAAAAGTTTTGAACAATAGAAGCATCTATAAAAGTATGTTTATGGTATAAAGTATATACAAAGGCACACATTCTGCAAGTTATTGCGCAATTTTTGAGATGAAGCGTCACAATTTCATATTCATGTTCATAATATTTCCATTGAATATATTTTGAAGGTAATTCGTTACATAGTAAGTGATAACTTATGTTGTATGTATTTTAATGGCTTTTGAAATATTTTTTGAGCCTTACATATAAATGCTTTTGTATAAATTAAATGAATATTAATTTTATTTCATTGTATCCAGCCAGCTCTTTTTTAACGTTCTACTGCTGGACACGCTGACCTATTACTGGCTGGGGGACTTCACATGTCCTTCAAAAACTTGCTAGGTTCTCTCAGACATGCAGGTTTTTTACGATGTTTTCACAAGTGGTCATCATGTTGAAAATGATTCGAACATGAAAATATCAGAGGTGAAAGACCCGGATTTCGAACCCACTTCACTCGGTTTCCCAAGCGAGCGCGTTATCACTGGGCTACCACTACTTATTTCATTATCATACAACCTTTTAAATTCACGAGTGTCATCTTTATCACATACACTCCAGGCACTAATATACTAGCACTAATAATATATTTAGATTCTAATTGTCCGAGAATTAATATTACAGAACGTTTTTAATTTCAAAGTAACACATGTGTGATTGTCATGTGTTTGTCATTGTGTGTTTGTGTTTTTCATATACAACATGCATAAACAGCAAGCTAAGATATTTTGACCGATCAAAATAGATTACTCAATTCTTCTGTAATTTTATAAAGAAGAAGGTGGAATGAAATAATCACCTTTTAACAAAAAAGTCGGTAGTAAAATATTTTGTTAATAAATAATTATTTTACAGTTATCACATTCAAGTATCCATTATTTTGTTAATTGCTAATTATTCTAATGTATAAAATTCTCATGTCACAGTGCTTAACCGATTCTAATGAAATTTTGTGTGTATATTTAGTAGGTCTAAGAATAGGACGTAAAGCATTTTTCATACCCCTAAGTAATAAGGGTGGTCCACCCCAAAAAATATTTTTCATTTTTTTTGACAACATTTTTATTGTAATTTTTTTATGATTCGGCATTAAAATATACATACAAGCCCAATTTTTTACTAGGGACGAACTCGAGTGAAGCGAGGGTGAGTTGCTAGTATAAAATAAAAATTAAACAGCTTGTGTTTTTAATAAATTAATTTACTATCTTTATAAGAAATAAAATTTATAAGCAACATATTATTTCATGTTCGCCTGCTTAATCAGAATAAAATTTTGTACTAATGGAGTATTTTACAATTATATTCTGATGTAGAATTCCTTAAATATTAAATATCTACTAAGCACTACCCTTTTAATAGGCTCTATAAAGAGCGGCAATTAAAGCTTTATAGCTTGAGTGATATACTACAATGTTTTAATTGGGAATGAACTCAATGAATAATTTCTGTTTATTTATAATTATTGTTTATTATATGTTAGACGACACGTTTGGCTCAGATTGTAGTGACTCTACTTGCTTAACCAGCGGTCGCAGGTTCGAGTCCCGCTGGAGGCATTAATTTGTGTGATGAGCACGAATGTTCGTACTCCAGTCATAGGTGTTTATTATAATATGTACGTATTTAAAGTTATATGTGTGTAGTGTATCAACAATCTGGTATCCATAACACATGCCTCGTAGCTTACCATGGAACTAGATGGTGCTGCGTGTTAATGTCCCAATATATTTATTATTATTTCTATTTAATCTTTTAATTTAATTGAAATCTGACTGCTTGCATATTTAATATACTTTCTATATTAATCTGCCCTATTAAACTGTCTCGGTGGTGTAGTGGCTAGCATGTACGGCTGCACACCCGGATGTCCTCGGTTTGAGTCCCGGGTCGGGCCAAGTTTAGTTATTGAGTCTTTCGGTATACTAAGTCTCAGTAACAGCCCGGAGTTGAAGTTGGAGGTGTTTCACCCCCGTGCCACGGAGAGCACGTAAAGCCGTCGGTCCTGCGCCTTAACTCTCACTGGTCGTGTCGAGCAGTCGTCCCACCGGAGTATGAGAGTGACAGGAATAGAGAGTGCACCTGTGTCTGCTCGTACACTTGTGCACTATAATATCTTCTGCGCAGTTGGCTAGTGCATCATCATCATCATACTTTCTATTCTTATAACGCAAATGCTTAGTACTTAGTACTTAGACACTAACATAGAAAGATGATTGGTTCTAGAAATTTGGAGAATGTAATATTACGTCGTGTTGATAGGTTGCGGATGTTAAAGGCGATCTGGCTTTTTGCCAGTTGTTGAAGGAGTCTATCAGTATTGATTATTTAATGTTATGAATGTTAGATGAAGTGGCTTTGGAGGCCATGAATTACGAATGAGGTTAGAAATGTTTAACACTTTCTATACCTTTAGAGGATAAATTGAATATTAATCAAACTTTTAATGAATCTGCCATTATTTCTAATTGGTACGATACCAATTATTCAATGATTAACACGATAAGCTTTAAGATCTAGTACAATATTTAGATTAAATGATTGGCTTCGTATTACAATTTTAAACGACAATATTATACCGTAGTGTATGTTATATTTCATTATGTTATTCTACACCATAGTGAGAGTTACTGCTTTCTGACTTCATATATTATATTAACAAATGGGAATTATATCATAAATGTGAAACTTGGTATTCGAACCAGCTTCAGTCGATTTTTCAAGTGAATGCCTTAGGACTGGGGTACAATGATACCCAGTGGTAAGGCAATGTCTTTTATAGGCTACTAGTAGAACCCGCAGCTTCGCTCGCGCTAAAACTACAAAAAAACTCTAAAAAGTTACGTTTTATACAAATTTTAATCCCCTATTTTACCCCCATAAGAGATGAATTTCGAAAAATGTTAAAACATGTATTTATTTAATTGTATTGTAGAGCATTAATATAAAGTTTCAAGTTATTCTGATCATAAATATTTCATTGGGTTGTATTATAATGTATTTTTCTGTGGGAATGAGATAAATCGCCGCGCTAAAATGTAGCCTACGTCATTCTCCAGCCCTCCAACTATCTCCGCACAAAAATCACGCTAATCCGTCATCTGTTTTGACGTGAAATAAGGACAAACATACAAACACATTTTTACATTTATAATATTAGTATGGATACGGATATGAATTATATAGTAATAAGTCATTATTTACAATTGGAGTAGTTTATATAAATATAAACCTAAGCGGCAAGTGGTTGATTACTTTAATAGAAATAAAACGACTTATTTTGAGTTTATGTCACATTATAAAGTAAAGGATGATGATTAATTACAATTAACACTTTAAAGATTAAGAATTTAAATATACATAGTTTTAATTTGATCGGCGAGAGATCAGGCGAACCGTTGCCGGCTTCAAGCACTCTCTGATGTGACACGGGGGCCCAAACACGCCAACATCCCATTGGGATTTTACTAAGAATTTTCATTCTTACATTAGACAGTAAATCCCAATAATCTGAGGTTTTCTATGAACGATATAATATGAGACTATTCAAAGGTCGTGTCTTCAGGTCTTTTAAAGGCTGGCAACGCATTCGCAACTCTTCTTACGTAGCAGATGCCTACTACCGACCGTACTCACTTACCAGCGTGTAGATCATTTGCTCGTTTACCCCTATTATTATAAAAATATATATTTGGTGCTAACCACAACTCGAACCCAGGACCTCAGGATTTGCTTCCAAAATACCAATCAACAAGACATTTTTTTTATTAATATGTACGATATAACTAGCTTAACTCTTTATGTTTGTTCTTGAATACCCCGTGCAAATACTTTGGTGTGACACTTGACTGTTAGCTGGAGAACACACGTGATAAGAAGACAACCACATGCTAAAAATACTTAATCTAAGCAGGAGCATTACTGGGAAACAACAATGGGGTTATTGAATCCAACGTATTGGCTCTACACAACTGTGGTACATGCATCTCTATCGTCCGTCTGCCTGATTGGTCTCGTGGTCTACAGCAGAACTATGTACGACCAAGAATGAGCTTCAGCAGTTACAAAAAGCGATATATCGTTTTTTAGTACTTTATTATCTTGAAAAAAACACTGTAATCTAAAGTTTATTGTATATTTTTAAAATAATATCTTCTATTGTACAGTTACGAAGTAAGTTTCATTTGTTTCATTTAATCCCTTCACGACCGCGGACACGCCGGCGTGTCAGTAAACAATAGATTTCTTAGAATTTTAATTAATTTCTTAGAAATTTACCTGGAGGTTTACCTATTCGTAATAACAAAAATGGATACAAATATACTCCCTAATCTAAAAACCATTATTGTATAACAAAATATGGTAATGGAGTGCTGAGACGCACGCACTAGGATACCCTGTATATAACATATACTGAGAAAGAGTGTGAAAAAAATTATTGTCTTACTCTTTGGCATGTCGAGCATCGACATATAATAATAATATAATATTAAGACAATGATCATAGTCGTAAGACTTAGATCATATAATATGTAAGTGTATAAAAATCCTTAATGACTCTAAAATCGATATACTTGTTTGGGCTTACTTAAATAATAATAATAAATCCAATACAAACTGCAACACAAATTAGTTACACTAAGTAACAGAACTCGCTGTAATCTGTATAATTAGATTGCTATTACTTTAATAAATCGTAACACGGTCGTAAAATTTGCAAATGCATTTGGCTTTGTGCCAGGAAGCAACCTTTGCGTATCGATTCCTAAGCCTCAGCTACCAGTGGTCTTTGATGTATACTTAAATATTTAAATATACTTAAAATCTGTTTAATACTAGCGAATCATCCTTGCTTCACTCGGGGGTAAATTATATTGGATACTTATACCAAGTTTTATAGATTACTAGCATTGCCCGCGGCTGCGCCCGCGTTCAGATGACCAAAAATCAAATTCTTAGGTTTTACATATTAGTACACTCTTAAAATGCAGTTTCTGTATTTTTTCTCAGAAATGAGATATTTTCCCGCGGTAAAAAGTATCCTATATGTTGACTCGGATAACCAGCTATCATCATACCAAATTTCATCCAAATCTGTCCAGTGGTTTTCTCGTGATGCGGCAACAGACAGACAGACAGTCAGACAAATGGACAAAAATTCTAAAAACTATACATTCGGACTCTGTATCGATAATAATGTCTATTTCAATTAGATTTTCGAACAAATATTTAATGTACAGATTCGGCTTAGTTAGAATATAGATACTAAAACAATTTTCAAATGATCGCACTTACTAATACGATTAGGGAATACATCAAAAGAGGAAACCTACACGTCTGAGAGAAGCTAACTAAAATTTGTATGAAGGTGTGATATCTTCCAATTCGTAATAGGCCAGCGGCATAGATCTTAGCCATATGCCAAAGGTGCTGAGGGAGACTCGCGCCGAGCAGAGAATGTTGAGAGGGCTGATTTCTCCTATAGTAAAAAATAATTATGTGAAAATCACCAATAAGTCTCCATATATAAGTGCACAAACTGACATTCAAATAGGTGGAATAGTACATAGTTTCATGATGAGCATTTGTTAATTGATAGCTAATTCACGCAAGCGTTATTCAAATACGACGCCTCATTCATCGATTTTTACTCTTTTTATTGGAATAATTTTATTATGTTATAATTTTATAAATAAATTTCATACTAAAATAATTTTATATATTTAAATGTTGATCTAAATTAAGCGTTATCAAATCACTAATTTTCAAAGTTAATATTATGTATAATTTATTACTCGTAGCCATGCTAGCGAAATCTTTGAATAATTTTAGATTTCTTAATAATCTATACATATAATATAATTGTAACTAAGCCGAATCTGTACATTAAATATTTTTTGAAAAATCTTATTGAAATTATCAATACAGAGGCCGAATCTTTAGTTTTTAGAATTTTTGTCTGTCTGTCTGTTACCGCATCACAGAAAAACCACTAGAGAAATTTTAATGAACTTTGGTATGGTGATAGCTGGTTATCCGGGTCAACATATAGGATAATTTTTACCGCGGGAAAATATCTCACTTCTGGGAAAAAATACAAAAACTGAAATGTAAAAGTATACTAATATGTAAAACCTAAGAATTTGGTTTTTGGTCATCTGAACGCGGGCGGAGCCGCGGGCAATGCTAGCATGCTATAAAGTGTTGGGACATTAATACACTCATACAGCACCATCTAATTCCATTGTAAGCTACGAGGCTTGTGTTATGGATACCAGATAGTTGACACACTACACATATATAACTTTAAATACATACATATTATAAAACTGAACACATTCATGCTCATCACACTAATGAGGGTATTCCCAGCGGGATTCGAACCCGCGACCCCTGTCACAGCAAGTAGGGTTGTTATAAACTGAGCCAAACGTGTCGTCATATACTTTAATTTTAAAAGAAATAAAGATAAACGTTATGAATAACTAGAATGCCGCAATTCAAGTGTCTATTTCTATTATTGAAATTAATAAAAATCTTCTAATTCAAAATCTAATATATCTTCTACCTTAAGACCTTATATTATAAGCGCGGAAAAACAAAAATCGAGAAGTTTCCTTCTGACCTTTTTTAAATGTTTTTATACCAAAAAATAACTCCTATAAAAATTACCATGATCCACCGTGATCCATGGAATCACTGTATGTAACCCAAGTATGTGTATAACATATGCTTTTCATAAACAAATTCATCATCATATCTTTTGCATTAATGGTCTTTTTTGAAACTGTTCTTATCTAGATTTTCCTTTATTGATTTTAATATGACTGGCCACGATGTTTATTTCATTCAATTAAAGCTTTTAAAATTAGTTGTTATAATATATTCCGTTATCAGCTGTATTTAATTTTTTTTTATATTTTATAATTTTAAATTATTTCCTCAATATATTTTAAAGATTTTAAGATAATAATGTTGAAGAAATATTTCGAATATTAGACTTTCTTCCTACGTTATGTGTGTACGTACTAGGTTTAGACATTACAAAAATTAGGATTCTCAATAGTTTTCAGAAAAAATATAAGGAAAATTTTACATTACCCTGACATATTATATAAAATAAAACATTATACATATATTTTTATTGGTGCAGACTGTCCTTGAACTAAAATCTGACTCGCAAATGATTAATAATAATTTAGTATTAAACTTATTAATACACTTTTAGTACTTACGCCAAGAAAGCTTTTTACTTTAATATCACTTAAAGCTTTATATCACGCAAAGCTCGCATTCTATAAAACATTATGTTATTTAAAAATATAATCATGAAATTACATTTTTAACATTGTATTATAGTTATATTTCTGTAAGGTGTTTTTTTATATTTAAGATATCATAATATAAAGAACTAGCGACTTACCTCGCTTTGCTTGGGTTTATCCCTATTGAAAACCAAAAACAAATCTATCCCGCGGAAACTGCACATTTCCGAGACAAAATGTAACCTATGTGCTATTCCAGACTATAATCTAGATCCGTTCAACCGTTCTGGCATGATTGAGTAACAAACATCCATCCATCCAAACTTTTGCGTTTATAATAATAAAAATGGGATAAATAAAGGCAATTATAATTAGATTTTGCATATATATTATATATTTTCTTGGTATAAAGCATATTTTATTTACGACTTATTTATACTTACGTTTTCTGTCACGTCGTAACTGCAAAATCTCTTGGCCTCCCTTACTATCAGTTTGTAGTGATCCCACTTACTGTGCAAGCTGTCCTGGGTTCGAGTCTCGTTGGGGGCATTCATTTGTGTGATGAGCACGAATGTTTGTACTCCAGTCATGGGTGTATATATTTATAATACGTACATATGTATTTAAAGTTATATATGTATGTGTAGTGTATCAACTATCTGGTATCCATAATACAGGCCTCGTAGCTTACCATGCAACTAGATGGCGTTGTATGTTAATATCCCAAAATATTTCTTTATTTTATAAACAGTTTCATCGCTAAATATTTTGCTTAGGAAAGTCTGGGTGCAGTAGAACTTGTACTTGATTTATACATCATATATTAGTTAGCCTAGTTTATACACATTTTAGCTCTTTTTTATAATCATATTTTTAATATTTTAAAAAATATGACTAAACCGGGTAATTAGATAAAATAAGCAAGTTTACTGGCCAAGTTAGAATGCGGCAATAAATTAATTTAGCAATCAGTATAATTAAAACGCTACGTCATCTTTTGTGGGAGATAATAAAATTTCTTGCCACGCTATTAGGTGAATGTACAAAATGGTAGTACCATTAACATAATATTTAAAATATCAGCATTATGATAAATAACAAACCAAATAAGTTAACAAAAACAACACAAAAATCTACATAATATATATTTAATTATTCAATATGTTATACATTTATAATTCCATATATTCATACTCATCACTTTGATTAAATATAACCTTCTTAAATTCATCATTGAAATAATTTGCGATCATTTTCCATACATTCATAGAATACCATACAACGACACCAAGAGAAAAAAGTAAACGAAATACGAACGCTAACATATTTTAAAACTACTTTGCAAGCTTATACCAATTGACAAGTCAAAAAATCTTAAATATTTTTCTATAACAACTTTAAGAGAAAATAACTTACCACTTCCAAGTTAATTAATGATCTCGTTTTTATTAAAACGCAGTTTAAAATTTTCTAATATAAATGGTCCAGACAGGTGATATTTCACATATTTTTCATTTCTCCCGTCAACAGAGATAGAAAGCTTTGTAAATGGATTTAATGAAATACAATCCAATCTTTTAATAAGATATACTTAGATTAGAAACATTCTTAATATAATTGTTAATGAACTTATATATAAGCATAACTTCTAAAGACACGAGTATATTAATAGAATTTTCATACTAAAATAATTAGTAATTAAAAAATCTTATATTTTTAAAGTTATGTAAGTTATTGAAATGTATATATAATAAATATAACACTGAAGATATTTTTTTCAATAAAACGTAAAATTATGATATCATTAAATGATCTGTTCTAATTTGTTTTATAGAACACCATCGGCACCATACAAAGCATCTGATATCATTCCAATAAAGTATTGTATATGAGAGTACGTCATTGTAGTGAGCAAGACGATGGTATTAGCTATCACAAACAGTTTCATATTTTCCATTCCTTCTTCAGATCTATAACGAAAAAAAAATATTAAGAAAAATTGAATTTAATATCTCATTTTTTTATAATATTTTGTTGGATTGACGAGAACATTTTATATTTTACATAGAAATATTTTTTCATTGACGTAGTCATAACAGAATTATTTTACTAGACTTCTAACATCTGTTTCATTAGTCACGCTGCTGTGACTAATGAATGATTCATAGTTTACGTATCACGAAATAAAATTTTATATAGAAATATACATAAAAACATATTATTCTACAAATAAAGTCAAAGACACTTAAGACAAAAATCAAAACAAAATCTAACTGAAAGCTTTATAAACAGTGAAAATTTTATGGAAGTTGTTCGAATGCGGTCGTTGCAGCAAATTTTACAGTATTTCTACCATTTCTTGTCAATTCTAACTTGATCCCTATCGGGTTTTTCTGGACGTGAGCCAACAACTGACTTCTTGCTGAGCATTGAAAATAGTTTTATATGTATAACAATCTGAGAGCAACAGTGTTTTCGTGCGAATGGTATCAAGTAGGGACCAATATAAATATATTAAAAACATTAACTTTTTTTATTAAATAATATTATGTCCATTAAAATATTTATAGAAATAATTATTTATTAGCATTACTTCGACGACACGTTTAGTTCAGTTTGAAGTACCGTACTTGCTGTGCCAGGGGTAGCGGGTTCGGGTCCCGCTGGGGCATTCATTTTTGTGATGAGCACGAATTTTTGTACTCCAGTCATGGGTGTTTATTTATATTTATAATAAGTATGTATTTAAAGTTATATATATGTTTCAATTATCTGGTATTCTTAACACAAGGCTCATAGTTTACCATGGAACTAGATGGTGCTGTGTATTAAAGTCCCAACATATTGATTTATTATTTATTTACTGTCTAATGATATATAAATAATAATATTACATTTATAATATTAGAAATATATTTTTAACGTTTACACGCAATTAACATTTTTAAACCATAATTAAAAAGGAAGTGCTATAGACAGATATTTACCAAATTTTATTTCAATTTACTTATTATTATTAAATACATTATGTTATTGAAAAGTATGAAAAAAATAAGCAAAATATGGCTAATTATTTAATATCACTAGATCTATACTTCTATTCTACTCGTAATATTATAAAGAAGTTAAGTTTGTGAATTGTGAATTTGTGAATTTATGACGTTGTAGAGAGTAATCTCTAGATCTACTGAATCGATTTAGATGAAATTTGGTGAGAAGATATTTTGAGACCCTGGGAATGATATAGAATACTTTTTATTCGGAAATCAGACCTTAAAGGGGCGAAAATGGGGTGAGTTTGTATGGAGAAGCAACCTAATCATAATAAAATATGATTGTTTTTTCTAGACCAAGTGACCATGGGATATTACAATCAATAAAGAAAGCGTAAGCCAATTTTTCACAATTCAAATTTGCACAAAATAAACGACCGATATAATTAAATAATTTCAAACATACCTGAGCCATCCTCCGAATCCTTGATCATCTTCATCAATGGATTCTAATTTTGTTGGCTTATTATTGCTGACTTCTTTGGAAGACACATTACTGCTTTTTACTATTCGCTTGCCTGATCCATGACTGTGTTTTAATTTCTTCATACTATTTACCTTAAAATTAACAAAAAAATACTTGAAGCTCTGCGAAGTAATTTTTTATTAAAATATTATATACATAATTTCACAAAAAATATATATACCAAAAAGAAATTTAGCACTGTAATAATACAAACTGAATGGATTTTTTAACACCCCATACACGACTAAATAAGCCACCTACACCTGTCCTAATCAAATATTGTCTATTACGCGAGTGCTGTCGCGTCTAACGAACCACATTCAGAAACCTGACAAGCGCTGATCGATACTGGAAGATTCTAAGTGTATTAGCGATCATGTTAAGACTTATATGTTATATGTAGTATATGTTACATAATATGTCTTTGCATTTTAGTATGGCTTTAAATGTTTGAGGTATAGTTGTTTATATAAGTTTGAGTGAGGCTATTGTTTATCATAGATATAATAAAATAGTAACAAAGCGGAATCTTTATATTAAATATTTCTTAAAAACAATGCCTGTAATATATTATGTGCTAAATATGACTCCAAAACAGTAGTTATTAAATTTTTTGTCTGTATGTATGTTTGTTTATTTGTATGTCTTTTTACATTTCACGCGAAAAGTACTCAACTGACTTTAACTGAAATTTATGTAGTGATAATTTATTACTCGAGTCAACATTTAGAATACCTATTATAACAGGAAAATCTTTCATTCCTACGGGTAAACATAAAAACTGGTTCTGATGAGTCGTCCTTAGAAATTCACATTGCTAACGCTGGCTTAATCTTCAGATACATGATAACAATGGACTAAAAAATTGTAGGTCTTAAAAGGGCCTACAAAAAAGTCCGCAATAGTATAATATTATATCTATCTCCTAAGACACACTCGCAATAACTATTTTTATATGTGCAAAGCGAGGAAAAATCGCTAGTTTCCTAAAAAGATTTTCTTCAAAGAGATCTTTCACATTTTGCTCATGTTTATTATAAAATAATATAATATCACTTGTTAAATTTAACTATAAAAACATAAATTTTAAGCATATTTCATATTTTTTTCATACATAACGAATTTGGGTCACTACACTTCGCAATATGTATTGAAAGACTTGTACGGAGTTAGCATTAAGATCATCGTATCGTATTTATCGTTATTATCATCCGTAATCCGTGTGAAATCTACTCACTTCTGTTTATATTTTACCGCATCCTTCCATTTTTTTAGTGTACGGAAATGCGTTCATGCAAACCACCTGTATACATACAGGATTATGTGAGACTCATCGGCTAGAAAAGCCACTAAAACCCAACAAAACCACTCCCGTCTTAATGGGGCGTCGCAGGGTCACTGAAACGCACTAAACCACGACGCCTCGACAGCAGGTTAGCCAAAGCAGACCACAACAACATGGAGTTGCTCCAACAGTCCACTCTGCTATAAGAGAAGTACCAGGAGCAAGCTCCATGGCACCGCCCACCGAGGTAGGCCGCCTCCCAGTGCGTTTTTTGGCTTCGCGCCCGGCTGGATTGCCTAAACCGCATCCATCCTCTAGTCTAACCATTTTAATTAAACTAGTAACTTGTAAAATTCCATTTACAATTTAATTTCAATGATTTCAGAACATGAACAAAGATTAAAGAGAAAATATATTAAACAACAAGGTATGTTAGAAACGCTAGCTGTTTTATTGGATTTCTTCGCTTGGAAAGTAAGTAGTACTAAATTTGACTAGATGTTCTTTAGTATTAAACCAAGCATATCTTACACATTTATCAAAGAGCTCAAAGAGGCGAAATAAAAGATAAGGATAGTATAATGAGCGAGTGTTTCATTAACAATAATTTATATTAATAAACTTGGTAAAAGGTGGTAATGATATAAACTTAAATAACATAACAATATAACTACAATCAAGTTTACATAATCAAATAATAATAAATGAGATTGACTCAATTAAACAAGATATTACAAAGGTTTTTACGAATCGATTCACATGTTTGATAGAGGAATATCGTTTTTAGTCTCGTCTTAAAAAATATTATGTTACACGAAATATAGGGCCTCACTCTACAATATAAGTTCGCCATAAATATGAATTTAAGAAGATATCTATATTAATAATATTATAAATGTGAAAGTGTGTTTGTTTGTTTGCTTGTTTGTCTTTCTTCCACGTCGAAACGGCTTGGTGCATTGGCGCGATTTTTTTGTGGAGATAGTTGGAGGGCTGGAGAGTGACATAGGCATAAAATTTTTACCGCGGGAGATTATCTTTTTCCAACGGAAAAATACGTTATAATATAATCCAAAAAATTATTTATGATCAGAATTACTTGAAACTTTGTATTAATGCTCTTCAATATAATTGATTAAATACGTGGTTTAGCATTTTTCGAAATTCATCCCATAAGGGGGTAAAATAGCGGATAAAAGTTTGTATAAAACCTATCATTTTAGAGTTTTTTTTGTAGTTTTAGCGCGAGCAAAGCCGCGGTTTCTGCTAGTATATAATAAACAGTCGTACTTTGTCTTATTATATAAAAAGTAGTATCTAGTAGTACTTTTGAATTATGCTCAATGAATAATAATATCATTTATTAATTCAGCAATTTTAACATCTCTTTGTTAGGCGCGAGCTTTGCTTCAAAACGAAGGAGATTAACTCATATTTCGATTGCAAGCGGACTTTATAAGTCTTTTGAAAGCAATGAAGTTCCCTATCTCTCTCTCTCTCTCTCTCTCTCTCTCTCTCTCTCTCTCTGCAGAAACTCTCCCAGTATTTTCCTTACCCTTATTTAAAATTGATAATCATGATAAAAGTGAGATACGCATATGAAATCTCAGAGCTGTGATATCCAAAATTTGAATCGGCTACAATCTGTTCGAATATTAGTTAACAAAAGTAATTATTATTAATAGTCCACAATAACCCTGGAATAATATAAAAAAAAAAAAAAATATTTTCTATAACGAGGCTTTCTACTTTTTTCCACATTGGTATATTTCTTATATGTATTATGTACTTCGGTCGAGCAAGCGGTCCTGTGCTAATATCCCGCGATCCTTGGACAAACTAAACACTGACCATATTGTGACTATAATGATGTCAACACGGTTTGTTTACATCTGACAAAAAATCCACCCTTGTTTATTTTATCCATGCGTCTGGCAAAATCTTACACTGCGTAACTCACTTTTTGTATGGAAAGAACTTTTTATGTTAATATAGTGATAACTTTCTTCATACTTAACCGGACATTTAGCTCAAAAAAATAAGAAAAAGACGAATATAACGAATATTTGACGTGTGTGTAGGTTTCGTTCTAAAACAATTTTACTTAAAACACAAAGTTAAAGATTCTACACAATTGTCTGTCTTTTTCATGACTTCGTGTCAATTTTTAATAAAGATTGGTATTTAAGGCTAAAAAATGTCTGGTCATCTGGATTGGCAAAAAATGTTGGTAAATCTAAATATATATAATTATAAATAAACATTAATTGGATATAGACACGCTGTCAAACGCAACTTTTAAAACGGAAATTTATGATATCTTTAAAGTCTTGTTAGTGGGGGCTTTAAATATTTTTTTTTCCCCTAAATTGATCAGTCTATAATAATAATTGGGTCCAAATATTTCTCTATAAAAATGCATAAATATATATATATATATATATATATATATATATATATATATATATAATAATGTAGTAATGTACATAATATTATAATAATGTAGTATTTCTTATTAATTTTAAGTTAAGTTTAGTTTTAAATTTAATAAAAATCTCGATTTTTATGAAAACCTTTAGTTTCTATGATATTTTATGACAATTTTGAACTTCCTGATCCTAATGGTAAAGGAATGTTAAGACACTTATAAAATGCCTATATTTTTTTAGATTAAATCTATATTATATATTTTAGATTATATCTTACTTCTTCTCAATAAAATGAGACTACTTAGTTGATTCCGTCCAATACAATTCGATAAGCAGTAATTGAATAAGCATTCACGTGTACAATTTGTATGATTAGGTACATCATCTACGAATTGGGGGAGCAGGTGTTATAACACGCGTTCAAGAGGTGTGTGTACTGGAGTGGCTCTACTCGTTAAGTGAAGCGTTGTAATTGTTAGAGAGATCGTCCATTGGGTAGATTTCTTTTGTATAGAAAATACATAATTTAAGACTCAGCTGAAAAAAGTATGGGACAATAATTCGACCTGACCGGTACGAGGATGTAACACTGCCGATTTCCAAACTACGGGTTGTTCAGAATATCTCGACAAGAATACTCAATCGCTATTATTATTAGCCCAATCCGGTATTTGAAACTAGCTAACTTAAACCATATCAACAGCCGTACATGCTAATCACTAGACCAATAAAGCAGCTTTCACAGTTCGTATTAAACGTACACAATTTATAAATTCGAATTGTACTATTTTATTTATTTATAATTTACATGTAAATTTATTATGTCATTATGTATGACACTGCATACTACGTGGGAAATTCGCGTTCAATTAATACACAATATCCACCTGTATATAAACTTATACCGATTTACTTGAAAGAATATTTAACAATCTTGTACATATAAAAATCGATTCCTGTTCGTTAGTGTCGCTAAAACTCAAAAACGGCTGGACTGATTTGAATAAATCTTATTCTGTTTTATTAGGGGTTTGTCAGAGATGGTTTAAGTATTAAAAAAATAGGGAAAACCCAACAAAACAGCTGGAAAATTGAAATGTTCAGAAATGTTCATTTTGTACCTATGTATTTATAACATATAGTCCGTCTATTTCACACTAACCGTTAAAACGTACCTAGGGACGAACACGAGCGATGCGAGGGTGAGTCGCTAGTAATATAATAGTAATAGCGGAAGATAAAGAACTTTGTAAAAGCAAATTTATAAAATATAGTAAAAATATATTTACACGAAAATCTATACATATAATTGTAACTAAGCCGAATCTGTACATTAAATATTTTTTGGAAAATCTTATTAAAATAAACATTATTATCGATACAGAGGCCGAATCTATAGTTTTTAGAATTTTTGTCTGTCTGTCACTCTGTCTGTCTGTCTGTTACCGCATCACGGAAAAGCACTAGAGGGATTTTGATTAAATGTGGTACGGAGATAGCTGGTTATCCGGGTCAACATATAGGATACTTTTTACCGCGGAAAAATATCTCATTACTGAGAAAAAATACAAAAACTGCATTGTAAGAGTATACTAATATGTAAAATCTAAGAATTTGGTTTTGTTTTATCTGAACGCGAGCGGAGCCGCGGGCAATACTAGTAAATAATAATAACGGTAACATTTATTAGAATTCATTTCCAAATATAGCGTTGTCATTATCAAGAACGGTCCTGCCCTCATTCTGCCACGCAAAACAAATGACTTAGTTAAACTATGTACACGCATGTCATTAGCTTTAATAAAATAAGCAAGCCGTCCCTTCTACATAATTATATTTAAGTAAAATAATATTTAGCAGACCCTACTTTAGACTTAAGTCTGGTAAATTAAGTATTCTGAATATCAATTTAAGTTACTTTAGTTTCATATTGTTGAAATTCTTTATCCATACTAATATTATAAGATTTAAGATTATAAGATTATAAGAGAAAAAAAAATGTATTTTTATTTATAATCGATAACTAAAAATATGACAAATATGAAGATCCTCCTCACCCTGGGAAGGATGAAGGATAGCTTTTATCACGAAAATCATCCCTTAAGAGGGTGAAAAGGGGGATGAAAGTTTGTATTGGGAAATCAATAGTTTCTCAATTGAAGGATATAAAACTCGTAATACATATGTGTGTGTGTGTGTGTGTGTGTGTGTGTGTGTGTGTGTGTGTGTGTGTGTGTGTGTGTGTGTGTGTGTGTGTGTGTGTGTATATACTAATATATTATAGTCCATCTATTCCATACTAATCGTTAAAACGTATCTAGGTATAAGTCGCTAGTAATGTCATAAACTGTAAAATTATAGTGTATCTTTTTCGTTGCTTTTTGTAGTAGAATGGATGATCCGTGTCCATTTTTTATATAGAGGGAGCTTCTCCGAATTCTGTAAATGAATTTAATTCATATTATGTACTTACAAATGTAATAAAGCTATATAATAATGAATATTATATTACTAATAAGTATAGTTTTTGATTTACGCGAATATTTGACATTTTAAATAAAACTATCTTTTCGGATTTTTTCGCGGATTTATTTGGATTTTTGGTTCTCGACGTTTCGAATGCTTTACAGCAATCATGGTCACGGAAGAGACTGAGATGTTAGTGTCTCATAGGTATTATATAGTTGTTACAGACAGCCTAGCCACAAATAACAAAATGAATTAAAAAAATAGAATAATGGCACCAAAGTACCCTACAATATTTTTTAATTTTTTTTTTAATTTTTTTAAAATTAAAAAAATTAAAAGATTGACAATATACAGGGTATGATTTTTATCCTGTAAAATAATAGAACTTATATGGTAAAATTATAAATATTTCTAGATAGAAACATTACACAAAGAAAAAAAATTGTGTAATGAATATGGCCAGTTAAGACGCTTATATTTTGTAAATGTCACTGAGACGAAGTCGCAATTTTTTCTTAGTAAATAACCAAGCTTCATATATCATATTATACTATATAATCATAGAAAGATATAAATAAAAATATGATGTGTATGCAAAGAATTAAACATGACTGATAAATGGCCATATCCTTCTGATATATCGTTCGCAGGGTAAAATATATGTACCAGGGGATACCGTTCATTGCACTGTATTTTATTGGGCAATTTGTGGCTGTTTGCACAAATATTTGCTACTAGGAAAAGTCACAAATACCATAATATTTACAACAGATAAGTCTAACATGCAATGGACTTTCGAGTATATTTACCTTACTATAAAGCTTCACGATTCAATAAATATAAAAAAAAAAACTTTTGTAGTGGGGTAACTAAATATATATAAATATATACTTTTAAATTTAAACGTACTCGTTGAATATCTATACTAATAATAAAAAGAGACAGAGTTTGTTGGTTTGTTTGTTTGTTTGAACGCGCTAATCTCAGGAAGTACTAATTGGATTTGAAAAATTATTTTTGCATTCTATAGCCCCTCTATTTAGGAAGGCTATTAGGCTTTAAAGCATCCCGGAAAAATGTACAGTTACCGTGGGATAATTTTGTTAGTTATAAAAATCCAGTTTTCACTATCAATTATATCATATTTTTTATAAAAACGAAACAATGTAAATAATAAACAAAGTTATAAAATATTTAAAACATTTTTCTATACAAATATACATTGTTTTATTAATTTGCCTTTAAAAATGTAACCCACTGACTCTAAATAAGGAATATATCCATTATATTATAGTAGAATCATTTAAATTTTCAGTAATGTCGACGATTTTTCATCTTCAAATGGTTTTCATTACGCCGCGGAGATTCCCCCGAGCTTTCCGCGCTGATGAGCGTTGCAAGCATATCTCTTATAGTATCGTTGTTTGAAAACACACGGGTATAGAGTTGACGCATGCGCGACGGAACTTGAATACGAGGACATGCGACCCCATACAATCTTTTGTTGCATCCCTATTTTCGTCCTCTGCCTCGAAGATATATTTTAAATATTTATTTCAAAGCTGTACAGCTATTTCAAAGCTGTACAGCACTACAGGAAATTTTTTTATTTAAATTAACGTGGTAAGATAAAATGTTAATAAAGTTAAATCGTCCATATTCATACTAAAAATCCTTTTTAATATGAAGACAGAGTGTTTTTTCTCCTTTCACGCAGTAATCAAGACGTAAATAGACGTTGTAAATTTGCTTACAGGTACATCATAAAGCGAATACTAATATTGACTCGTTTTTATTTTCCCCTTGAAAAAGGTGGGATGTGCCTGAGTTATAAAATCGATTTAAATTATGACACTGGATTGGATATTGTCGATCTAATTAGTATTGTTTGCTATGCTGTAAGTCGTGGATTCGGTTTCGCGTTTTGTTTTTACTAAGCATTTAAATATGAATGCTATAAAAATAGAATAAAGCATTCAGTTATTTAAATATGCAAAAAATTAGAGAATATATCAAAGCTCCAAGGCATTTCTTATATACTTATTGAACATTTATATTTGTACATAATATACTTTGAAGTTTGAAAACAAAAAAGTGAAACATTTTCGAACGAGATAAAAAAATCTCAAACGGCCCCTCGTCAATGTCACAGCACTACTCGTACAATCATGTCTACCTGAAAAGGTGCCCTTTTGACAATTCTAGTAGGCTATTATAGAATCTATAGAAAAATCATAACTACATATGTGTGACAAGCGATTCACCCTCGCTCCGCTCGGGTTCGTCTCTATTAACGTTTTAACGTTTAGTATAGATTTCTCAGAGATGAGATATTTTCCCGCAGCAAAAAATATCCTATAGTTGACCCGGATAACAAACTATCATCATATTTCATCAAAATCCCTGCAGTGGTTTTTCCGTGATTCGAAGCGATCACAGACAGACAGACAGACAGACAAAAGTTCTAAAAACTATAGATTCGGCCTTTGTATCGATAATAATGTCTATTTCAATAAGATTTTCTAAAAAAAATTTAATGTACAGATTCAACTCAGAATTTTATTATTTGCTTATATAGTCTATATTTAGAAGTAATAATATGAGGAAGAGTATGGTGTACCTATGGGTTATAAAGTTATGGTTTTTATTTTATTTTATACGAAGATTAAAATTCATTCATTTATACTTTGGATTCATGTGTAGAATACATTTTATTATTGTAATATTCATGTGTAAATCTCTATTTCTAATGCATATGTATTAATTTAAATATTTATTTATTTATTTATTGACTTACCAACAAAAGTTACAATGGTTAACACATATAATCTTGGCACTAAACTTAACATGTTAATTGCACTTTTAATTACAGGTAAATACAGCATGATAATTATAATATTATTAATTAAGGTTTTAAGTGATCATATGGATTAAACTATAAACTTAAATTATTAAAAAGAATAAAAAATAATTATAATTATAAATTTCCAAATAAAATGTCACATACAATAGATAATACATAATACACACATACAATAGATAAGATACAGATATTTTAAACAATTAATAATTCATAATAAAAAAATATGAAATATGATGTCATTACCGCGAGCAAAGCCGCGGGTTCCGCTAGTACTTAAATATTTTTATATATAAAATATGCTTTAAATAGCTACATAGTTCGTCTAACTTGATGAATATGAACTCCAAACAGAGGATATAGTTACTACTTACGTCCTTAAGCGCTCACTAGATTTGATAATAATATATATAGTTTTTAGGATAGTAATTCGAAATTCATGCGATAAAAATAGTCATTTGTATGATACCTATCTGTGTGTATGTGTTTTTTGGAGTGTGTGCGAGCTGTGCGGGTGTGAGTGTGTGTGTGTGTGTGTGTGTGTATGTGTGTATGTGTGAATCTAGTGTGTGTGTGTGTGTGTGTGTGTGTGTGTGTGTGTGTGTGTGTGTGTGTGTGTGTGTGTGTGTGTGTGTGTGTGTGTGTGTGTGTGTGTGTGTGTGTGTGTGTGTGTGTGTGTGTGTGTGTGTGTGACTACGGTTACTTATAAAAATTACCAAAAGATGGCGTACAAAAATATCAATCGAAGCCCCAAAAGGCAACTGTTTACGGTAACAAATTGTGTAGATACTTAAAAATATTTTTTAAAAGGTTATATTGAAAGAAATACCTACAATCGAACAAAGAAAAACGAGATATAAGCTTAAAGTAGCTAGGAGCTTTAAACTTAACGAGGTCGACAAAGAGGGACGTAACTACATAGCGATATGAAACGTTCCTTTAAGGTTCGGTGCTTAGACAGACTGGAAACTTTTATATATCCAATATAATAATATGTCAGTATATTTACTTTATAAAATAATCAAATCTATAAACCTCTAGTCTAAAAGCTCTGCTGTTACTTTTTTTACTTTGCAAAAAGTATGGATTGGTTTTTGAAAGTAATTAATTATTCTAGACATATGGGTGTTACATAATTAAAAATGTTTTTTTTCGAAATTTATATGGAACCATTCTCAATGTATATAATATATATATATATATATATATATATATATATATATATATATATATATATATATATATATATATATAAGAAATATATATATATTATATATATATATATATATATATATATATATATATATATATATATATTATATATATATAAGAAATTAGAAATTATGAAATTTTATTTTCAGTTAACAAGGATATCGCGTAACAAAAAATATCTGTATAAAAATCCGACTTCACCTCCATTTTGTAATCAGTCAAAAAAAATATAACGATTTACTACAATACCACTATTCTTGAACTTTAAATAGATTACCGTTAATGTATAACGTATTTAAAAATAAATAATTTTCATTAATCCCTCCACGACCGCGGACACGCCGGCGTGTTAGTTGACAATAGATTTCTTAGAAATTTAATTAATTTCTTAGAAATTTACCTGGAGGTGTTAACATCGGTTCGTAGTTGACTGACATACACAAATTACGTAGGAGTGACCTCTGTCTTTGAAAGCGGTCAAATAACAATGAGAGATGAACGCGTTGAAAAGGAAAAGTTATTTAAATATTTTAAAAAACAAATTCCGGAACCTAAGGAATATAAAAAGACCAAAATTGTACAAATTCTTCGTTTTACCATTGTAGCGTAGACAAAGGAGATAGTCGAACTCTTTGAACAATCTTTTCATATAGATTTATTATGCATATGTATGGTTAAATATGTACATATTTGTTATCTTTCTAAATAGACCAATACTGATAATTTTTTTTAAATATTTAGAATTAAAATCAACAAATATTGTAAGGTACTTTGATGCCATTTTTGAATTTTTGAAATCACTTTTGTAAAATAGTGGGCAGACACCGTCTGTAACAAGTATTTAACACCTTTGAGTCGTCTAAAACCTTAGTCTCTCCCGTGATCATGATTGCTCTAAAGCATTCAAATTGTCGGGAACCAAAAATCAAAATAAATCCCCGAAATAATCCAAAAATACAGCTTAATTAAAAATACCAATACTAAATGAAATCCACGTATTAAGAAAATAATTCAGTCTGAACCCATACACTGAAAGCTACCAACTTACATAAATACAATGAAACAAATTGCCCTCCATATTTAACTGCTACTTTAAATTAAAACCTTTTCAAATGGATCTACAATCTATTCTAATCAGCTTTTGCGAAGCGTTTGTCCGTCGTTCAAAATGCAGGATTATTGTCAAGATCATAATCAATGTGCGCCGGATATTCGCTATTCGTTCGACGGACGTTATCTCGTACGTGTACGCTTGTCGCGTGATATGTAGAGATCATTTGTACTTACTCTCGCTTCATTTTGAATTAAACATCTACTTTTGTAGTACGCTTCGCTTAGGAAAGGAATAAGTTACATTTATATGGACCGTACTTTCTTTATTGTCTATCTAATGGAATTTGTTTTTAAATTACTTTTTGCTTAAACTTTATATAACTTTAAGCGAGGCTTGTGTTATGGATACCAAATAGTTGATACACTACACACATATAATTTTATATACAATCATATTATAAATATAAGAATCCATGACTGGAGTACATCAGTGCTCATACAAGTAAATGCCCCCAGCGAAATTTGAACCCGCGACTATTGGCACAGCAAGTAGTGTCACTACAAACTGAGCCAAATGTGTCGTCAAGGATTAAAATTGCGACTCGGGCTCATATAATCTAAGCGATTTTCCTATTTTGAACGCATAGCTCAATGTATTGCATGCGTTAAAAGCATTTACTGTCAAAGGGTACTTAGCCGGGAATGGGATCTCGAACGACCCCATTTTCTGTGTCTTCACTTTGACCCATTCCACTTTCTTTACGTGGGAATATCAAAGAGGTTTCTTTTAAAAACACTCTGAGTATTCGAGGACCTGACTCTGAATAGAGTGGTATGAATTTATTTACACAGCGACCCTCGTTGAGGCTCGAAGAGATAAATCTTTCATTTTACACACTTGGATCTCGTTATGTTTTTATTGAAACTGCTTGCCCTTAATCTTGTTTATGCTCACGTGATAGTCTTGCCAAATATGGCTTTCTTTTTTTTTTCAATTTAATATTATTTATATAGATACTACTAGTAGCAAAAGAAAAATCCATACCTTCTTTTAATATTAAAAGAATTGCAATAGCTCTATATTGATGATGATGATGCTTAATACCCATAACTAGACATGATCACAATGTAAATCACTATAATAATTTCGTCTACTCTCATGGTAAGTACAGGGATAACAGAGCGTATGCTCTACATTTAAACTCTAAGCTGGCTCTATTTTGAATTCTCTAATTCAAGAATTCTATCTGTTGAGCTATTATTACAGCGTTTAGAAGTAACAATGCATTGAAGTACAAATATACACAAATAAATTTGAAAAATATACATAAAAATATAGTAAAAATCTGCTACATACATACTATTTTCAACCTAAATGTAGAAAAAAAGTCTAGAATATCAAAACTAATAACAAAAACCTACAACCACAAAATAAAAATGTTAAAAAATTGGTAGAAAAAGAATCTCCATTTTCGACATTTGGATTGGAAATAGCAAATAGTTTTTTGATGAATATAAAGCCTTTGTTAAAGCTAATATAGATTGAAAATCTGTTCACATTGGTTAGGTCAAAGTCGAATATAGGACAGGATTAAATTGAAGGGTTGTTTAGAAGGTAAGCTCGCGATAGATGGACTTAGCTAGTACTAAGTCTAGATGTCTGAAGGTAAACTTAGGTTGCACACTAAGTTTGAACTTTATGAGAAAGAAGTTCGTTAAAATTTATTTGTAACGCAATTCTAAAGTGGAAATTATTACTCTTAGAATTTAAATAATAAGTAATAATGTTAGGGTTTATAAATATTTCATAAATCATAAAAAATATTTCAGAAGCTGGATATAAATAAAAAAACGAATAATAAAAGTAGTTAATTAAATATAACTATGGCCTTATTGATGTTCATGGCGTCACCTTGGATTAAATTGGAACTGGACCCCCCTCCCCCTCCACCACGTGTCCGCCTAGTCGTGGTTGTTCTCATTAGTGTCCGGCAATCAAGCCGGGCGTGAAGCCAAAAGATACACTGGGAGGTCGCCCCTTTCGCTGGACCTGCCGTCGGGTCTTCGTCTTCTTGGTTGAGTGCGTAAGCAATCCTGCGAGACCCCTATTATGACGGGGGAGGTTCTGTTGGGTTTTAGTAAGTAATAAATAGATACCAGTATGTATACAGGTGGTATGCGTAAATGCATTTCCCAAGATTAAAAAAATGTTTGAACAAATTACTCAAAAAACAAACTCAAACTTAAAAAAAAAAAAACACTAGAAAAAGTTCATCATCCAGACCCTTTCAGTAAATCTTCCAGCAGTCAACTAAAAACAATTGGATCTTACATATCAAAATTAAGTTTTGACCTTATTTTACATTGAGTAGTAACAGGGTACACAAGGATTTTATTTATATTTATTGTATTATTACAATTCTATAAACATAACATTAAACATCACTTGAATCATAATAATGACGTAAAATATATAGGAAATAATTTATCAGAAATCATATACATATTTTATTAGTAGTTATTTTTCATAGCAGTTTCATGAAAGTATTTTTAAAGTCATACGTTGGTCAACTGCGTCATTCGCAAATGGTTATTGTGATGAATAACATGGAAGCACGATCACATTACATGAATAATTTATTGCTTTTCAACACATTAACATATAAAAATATATATAATCATAACTTTGTATATAATAAATATATGTACTTATTTTCAACAACATCGTGATACTCTTTTTAAGGTAAAGTATTTGGTAACCCAGTGGTAGCACGGACGCTTGGGAAACCGAGTAAAGTGGGTTCAAATCCCGAGTCTCGCGCCTCTGATATTCGATGTGCGAATCATTTCCAACATGATTACCACTTGTCTTCCGGTGAAGGAGAACATTGTGAGGAAACCTGCATGTCTGAAAAAAACTAATAAGTTTTCGAAAGATATGTGAAGGCCGCCAACCCACACTTGACCAGCATGGTAGACTATGGCCTGACCCCCCTTGTATTGAAGGGAGGCCCGTGCCCAGCAGTGGGACGATAAAAAGGGCTGAACATATAAATTAGGTATTTGCCTATCATGTTAATTTGTGATGGATTGGATAAATATTCTTTATTATTCTGAAATAATAGGCAAATCAATGTTATTCGTATTCCAGTTTGATATTGTTACACAGAACACAATATCACGATAAGCTTATGTGGAAATGTAGATCGAAATGAGGCATCTCTATATATTAAATTTCTACTCCTCCAAGAAACAACATTGTAATTCAGTATTGCATCAATGTTGAATAGGAATATGAAATGTGTGAGAAATCAATTTCTATATAATATTTTTAAATTATACTAAAACTGTAATACAATGTTGTAAGGTGTCGATTTGGAAGCAAGGCAAAGATCGAAAGCACTTAAAATCCTTATTTAAAATATTTTCATAAAAACTCTTTTGTGCTAGACTTTTACAAACTTAATTAAAAAATACGAATTAAATAAATGAACTATTTCTTTATTAAAACTTATATATTGTAATACTATATAGGGAAAATTCTCTTAAAATGTTTACTATTTCATCTAAACATCCACGTGTAATGTGGAATATTTTATCGCAAAGTAATTTCCTGTCTCGCATACTTACGAAAATATTTAAATTCACGGTAGTTCGCAAACAAAGACTAGTTTGTGAATATATAGAGCCTTAAACTAAAACAACGATTATTTATAAATACTAGTTTTATGTGATTTTATATTAAAAATTATATAATAATTTGCCTAAGTTTACATTTAAGTTAGTTCAAGAATTTTTTGTAATTATATGCCAGTAATTTTTGCTTGTTCCAACTGTTACGTCTAATAGGATTTGAGTGAAGGGAATGGTGAAATATTATGCCAGAGTATGAATTAAAATAATACTGGGCGAGTAGATCTATATACCACAAGTAGGTAATAATCTAGATCGCGACACGGAAGCCACTAATTATAAATACAAATATCTCCATGGCCTCATTGATTAAGTATCTTAGCACGTCAAGCCGTCGGTCCTGCGCCTTAACTCTCACTGGTCGTGTCGAGTAGTGGTCCCACCAGAGTATGAGAGTGACAGGAATAGAGAGTGCACGTTGTGTCTGCGCGTACTCTTGTGCACTATAATATCTCCTGCGCAGTTGGCTAGTCTCAATGAGATTGGCTGCCGTGGCCGGAATCGGTCAGCAGAACATCATATATATATATATATATATATATATATATATATATATATATATATATATATATATATATATATATATATATATATATATAAAGTCTATTCTATACTTACAGTTAAAACCTAGGTGGTAGAAAGTGAGTCACTAGTTATTAATAAAATTCATAACATTCAATTGGCCTTTCTTATAAAGACGGCTAGACAATAAAATACAAGTGCCTATACTTAGGTTACTTACTTGAGACCTAATTTAATTTCATTTACAAAAATATTGTTAAATAGTGTAAGACGAATTCAAGAGTTTAATAAAACATTAATTATAATATAAAAAATCAGATTGTCTTATTATATGACGCTGAGATTCATTGATATAAAAAAATCTATACATTAATTAAATTCAGATTGGGGTACATAATATTTTTGATGACTTATTATAACAAAAATCTTATTTCTTGCCGCAACATTGTCGACCAGTGTAATTAGTAAATGATAAATGGAAGGAAAAATACACTATAACGTAATTAGAGCAAGCCGGAGCAAAGTTTTTTGTCGTAGTTGTTCGAAGCGCGACTGCGAATCGAAAATATTATTACAGTATTTACTTTGTTTTTATTTGTTTAGATGAACACGGGGAATGTTGTGCGAAATAAATATACGATTGCATTACCCTATATGGTTTTATTTATTGATTCAATTCTTCATTATATATGTATAGAACATGATAATGTATGTATAAATAGGCAAATACGTGACAACTCAGTATTTTTTTTTCTCCCTTACAAAAAAAAATGGCCCTATTTTCCTACTTTCAGACATACAATAAACAAGAGTAAAAAGAATGCAAAATCATATGTATATCAATAATGATTATAGTCGAAATTCGAGCACTGGATGAACACTAATTTTAGGGTTCCGTACCCAAACGGGGCCCTATTACTAAGACTACTGTCCGTCCGTCTGTCTGTCCGTCTGTCACAAGCTTTATCTCATGAACCGTGATAGTTAGTTGAAATTTTCACAATTCATGTAGGTATTTCTATTGCCGCTATAACAACAATTATTAAAAAAAACAGAATAAAATAAATATTAAAGGGGGCTCCCATACAACAAATGTGTTTTTTTGCACGTTTTTGCTCGATATTGATAATGGCAACAGGTAGACGCTTGAAATATTTACCGAATATTGTTCACTTTAAAAATAAATAATTAAATTTAAGTAAAACAAATATTTAAGGGGCCTCCCTTAAATATAAAAATCTCATATAAAAAATGTGTATTTTTCATTTTGCTCGTTTTCGCTTGATTATATAGATAATGGCACGGAACCCTTCGTGCAACAGTCCAACTTTAAATATTAAAAGATATCAATCTAATAAATTATCATGCGTTTTTACTATGTGTCATAACGCAGTATACATATATTCTATATAATATATGTAGTTAGATCCTTTAAATGTACTATTTAAAATGTTATTGTAGTAAGCAAAACGAGGAGTAGCTACTAGTGAATAACTATCTAATAGTAAATTCCAATAACCTATATATCTGTGGTTATCTACACTAGATATAGGAATTTGGCATAATTAGTATGAAGCTTATGTCAAATGTCTATATAGAGCAAGGAAAACCACAGACTGATGGGTTATTGGAAGCCACCCATAGATTATTACTATAGATGTTTCATGTGTTTTCATGTGTTTTGTCGTCCTTCTTCGGATTAAAAGGGTTGTTGAGAAATAGCAAGTAGCCGGTTTAATTCCTTCTCCAGAAGTATAATATGCCTTACTTTAATAGATAATGAAACAAAGTCCTTTATACGTTTTCCTATTATTTTTATTTATTTATTTTACATATTTATTTATGCTTTATTGTACACCACAATCATGAAGTAAATATAGTTAACAAAATATAAAACAAAAACAAAAGTGTGCACAAAAGGCGGTCTTATCGCTAATTAACGATTTCTCCCAGACAACCTTTAGGTTAGGAAATATGAAAGGCTATACAGGGTGGGTGGTGTAAATATTAAATATTATATACAATACATACCACTATACAACCTAATACTTAGAAATACTACACACACACACACACACACACACACACATATATATATATATATATATATATATATATATATATATATATATATATATATATATATATATATAAATATATTGTACTAATACACATTTAAATTATAATTCATATAAATATTGTACAATGTCGACTTCTCATTTAGAGAAATGATCTAGAAAATGATTTTTAACAGATTTTGTAGGTCAATCAGTATGAAATGCGAACATTGTTACAGTAAATGTCTATACGAGTATAATATCATATTATATTTTTTTCAATTACAGAACCCTAAAAGCTATTCTTAACTTATAATTACGGGAAAAAGCTTAATGAAACTTTAAATGCATATGGCACATAGCGATTGCGAAAGTTATAATTATGGAGCTATTTGAATTTATATAGTTTGTAATTTTATAGTAAATAAATGCATGCTTAAATTAAAAAGAACAGGACATACTTTAAATTAATATCCTTTAAATTACAAGAATATAATTATATAATATACCTATATACCTGGGTGACTTAGATTCGCTCGGTGTAAGCGCTCGATCTGTATCCCTATCACTATGCATCAATGGTTACCATTCATAGGCGATAATGCAAATACTACAAAAAAATACGGCTCTAGCAATTTTAATTGCATTTTTTTTAATTCATATATATATATATATATATATATATATATATATATATATATATATATATATATATATATATATATGATAGATCCTAATCATTAGAGCTGTTTCCGAAATACACCAAATAAAGTTATAATATAAGAATTGCTTATTTAATATTGTATGTATACATGTTATTTAATATTATAAGAAAAAAATATTAAGTAACTTTTCAAAAAGTGTATACTTACTAAAAATAAATATAACCTACATAATATGTTAATATTAACCCACTTGTCAATCATAAGAACACTTGCCGTTAATTAACAAAATCATATACGAAAAGTTTAATCTAATTTTATACCGCTTTATGTCATATAGTATAGTATACATAAATCTTATACCATACAAGTTTGGATGTGTGTCGAAACTAAATACATTAGGGCCACCAGTGCTTCTAATGCGAATAACACTCGATACTCGTTAGCGAATGCGTTTAGAATTTATTTATTGAACTAGTAATTTGCCCAAGCTTTGTTCGGACAATCCCAATAAATTACAATAAATATGCAGTTAAAATACTTTCAAAAAATAAAGAAAGCTCTTTTTAAGCCACTATATCTTATAACCCGCAGTCCTCAAGAAGAGTAAAACCTATTTAGTTGCTCCTCTAATAAAAATATCACAAGCAATAAAATAAATAAATATCCTAAGTTTAACTTAAATATCATTGTATATAGTTAATTTGATATATAATTATTACGTCATTTTACCACGATTATTGTATTTAAAAAAAAAATATTTTACTAGTTTCCATCACATGTAAGAGAAATGCTCTATTTTATCATGTTATGTTTGAAGGTTTGCGATTAACAATTGAAGCCTATTATTCCATGGTCAATTGTAAAGCATTCGAAACGTCGGGAACCAAAAATCAAAATAAATCCGCGAAATAATCCGAAAAGATAGTTTTATTTAATAATGTAAAACATTCGCGTAAATCTAAGAAAATATTAATTGAAGTCTATCATTAATGTCATATAATATAATAATATAAAGCATATCATATATATGATAAAAAAATGTATAATTATAATCGAAGCTATAAACATTAATCGTTTGCGCGTAAGCGAAAAAAAACATAAGCGCAATTGCAACTATTATATTACACTAGCAGCTCACCTCTGGAAAAACAAAACAAATCTATCCCTCGGGAACCGTATATTTTTCCGGGTTAAAAAGTATCTATGTGTTATTCCAGACTATAACAGAATATAACAGTAACAAACATCCATACATACTTTCGCGTTTATAATATTAGAAAGGATTCCTTAAGGCACAACAATAAAAGCCAAACAAAGAATACAAAGACTTTTCTCTAAGATTGACTTATCTCGAAGAGATCTCTTCCAGCCAAACTATAGGAGTTAAAAATAACGTTCATTTGTTAGAATAAAAATTATTTCTAAGAAATTGAAAGAACTTCAACAAATGCCGATAAACGGAGGTTTTCGTAGTAAACTATTACGATTTGAATTTGTAACCAATAGTAATGTTTCTATGTTGTATTATATATGTACTGATGTATTGTCAGTACTGTCCCATTACTGTTTAATGTATATTTAATCACCTCCATCCGAAGTCGACCCAATGAGACGTCGCTCTTTGTTTACGAAACAGCGGAAATGGTACCTATATGCATAATAATGTCAAGAGATTGTAATCATAAATTGTAATTTATGATTAAAACTTACATTTATACAGTATAGATTTTTTTACTTATTCTTCCACGATGCGTGTTCATCTGGTGGTGGTGGGGGCTCATTACCGTCCGGCAATCCAGCTGGGTCCAAAGCCAAGAGGTGGCCTACTTCATTGGGTGGTGTATACCACCCACTGAAGTAGTACTCCTCCGGTAGCAGAGTGGACCATGGAAGCAACGCCGTCCTTGTTTTGGTCTGCATTGACCGGCCAGCCATCGGGGCGACGTGGCAAGATGTGGAATGTTCCGTTGGATTTTAGTGGGTAGTACGGGCTTTTCAGGTCGGTTTCCCACATAACCATGTACGTACGCACGCAACCGTGACGTCACTATATAGTTAACTTTGTTGGTATTTTAGTAAAAATCTCTTAGTTCATCGTTGAAGAAGGCATGGCTTCCTAATAGACGTATTCTTTTCTTATCGCTTCCTTCAGTGATAAAGAAATCTAGCGCGATTTTAGCTAAGAAAATCGGCAAATTACAATTTAGCTGGGAACGTAACTAGAATTCGTGCTAGAATTCCACTCCCACATGACTCATATAGTAATTATAAAGTATAATTTTTTTGCTCGAGAAGGAAAATAATGTATTTCGAATGTATGTATATACATAATGAGTACGTCTGTTTTTTAAGCAAATTTTGCAACCTGAACGTCTAAATATAATAGAAAATAACATAAATTGTTAAATTCGTCTTCATTGCAGTAGTTATATAAAACATAAGGCATTTGTAAATCGGATTAAAAAAATAATATTAATATTGCAAAGTTCCTTTAACGATGGCAGTATTTTTAGCTATTGAATCGTTAAATCTTAAGCTATGTGTCGTTTATAAATATTTTGTCATTATTTTTACAAAATGTACATAAAATACGCTTTATATTTTCAAAGCGATCGGTTTTTTTACTAGTAGTCATTGGTTTTCTACATTTTAAATATTCCAATTAATATTTTAACGGAAATTATTGGCTTTAATTAAATTACGTCGTTCAGAAACAAAATATATTTTATTTCTAAAGACGTATCTTAAGATATCTCACACTGTGTCCGAGTATAATTGTTATGACATACACACGGACGGACTAAGCGATATCATTAGTTTTCCTTTTCATATTCTCCGGCTAGATCTGGATTAAGGAAATACCTCACGCAACCATCTCAAGTAATATTGCCTTCTGTATCCAGCTCTTAATCTAACAGTTAAGCGAAAGCCCCTTGAGATGTTGGTCGAGGCTTCCCGCTATTAAGGCGTTAACTGAAACGATTATCGATACAGTGACCGTTAAGTCGACATTTCACGTAGCATTAATTATATGGAGTAGGTTTATGATAGTTAATTTATTTACACATTTATAATCATATAGAGTTTTTTCCGGATGTTAATGTATTATAAACTATAAAAAAATCATTCTTATCGTATTTTCATATTTCCTATTGTAACTGCGAAGGTTTGTGTGTAAACGTGTATGAGTGTTTGTTCCTCTTTACGCTTAAAAGCTGGACCTATTTGGATAAAATTTAGCGCACAGATAGATTATGATCTGGCATAACAAGTTTAGGCTTTAGGTTTTAGTTTTGTAAGTAACTTTTTATAATACAATAAAATATATTACACAAGTGGCATTGGATATATTTATCGTATTAATAGTAGCCTATTAGTTAGCCTACAAGTCTGTGTCCATTTCTTTGTTTCTATCTAAACTAATAATATAATATTATAAAGAGGTAAAGTTCGTGAGTTTGTGAGTTTGTGACATTGTAGGAGGTAATCTCTGAATCTGAATCGATTTAGAAGAAATTTGGTAAGAAGATAGTTTGAGACCCTGAAAAGGATACTTTTTATCCCGGAAATCATCCCTTAAAGGGGTGAAAATGGGGATGAATGTTTGTGTGGGGAATCAAACTGAGTCGCTAGTAGAAAATAAGAACGAACTGAGTAACTCACTATGAATTTAATGAAGTAGAGGTATTTGATGTAAACAAAATCAAAACTTATTTTGTTTACATCAAATACGACAGGTTTGGCTCAATTTGTAGTGACCCTACTTGCTGTGCCAGCGGTCACGGGTTCGAGTCCCGCTGGGGGCATTCATTTGTGTGATGAGCATGAATGTTTGTACTCCAGTCATGGGTGTTTATATTTATAACATGTATGTTTATATATGTGTAGTGTATGCGCTCTCCGGTATCTATAACACAAGCCTCGTAGCTTACCATAGAACTAGATGGTGGTGTGTGTGAATGTCCCAACATATCTATATCATATTTTTCAAATTATATTATTAATTTATTCTCTTGAGATGCTTTCCAGTGGTTGATATAAAAAATAATTACATCATGTGGGCGTGACACTTCGCAAAATTAAATCTGCGGGATGCCACGTTCGCCAATGCGGTACGCTAAAGTTAATTTTGATATTACAATCAATGTTTCATTCTATATAATTATTTGCAATCGACGCAGTAAATTATAGATTTATGTGGATATTTATGACTATACACAGATATAAGAGCTATTAATTTATAAAAGTACCAAAATAATATAATTAAAAAAAATAGTTTTATATATTTATTTAATTCGAAAATTCTCATCGTTTCTACAAGCGGTATGTAGATGACACTTTCACAATATTACCATCTGATAAAATAACTGTATTCTTAGAACACCTTAATTCTATAAATCCTAAAATACAATTTACAATGGAATTAGAATCAGACAATACCTTAGCTTTCCTAGATGTATTAGTTAAACGAAACCCAGATAACACCTTGAGTCATACTGTGTATAGAAAGAAGACCCATACTGATAGGTACCTGAACGGTGAATCTCACCACCATCCTTCACAGTTAGCTACCGTGGGAAAATCTTTGTTTCAGAGAGCGCGCGGGATCTGTGACGAGCAACACCTGGCCGGAGAACTGCAACATGTCAAGCAAGTTCTGCGTGACAACAAGCTGCAAGTGCCGCGCCTGCGTCACAGTGACCGAGTGAAACCAGCCACAGTCGAGCGCGTCCCTGCAGTCTTGCCATATATGAAAGGAGTCACTGACAAGATTGGCTACATTCTAAAGCGAGCTTCAATTAAAACTTACTTCAAGCCGCCAAGGAAAATTAGTCAGTTCTTACCACCTGTCAAGTGCCACATCCCTCTACAAGATGCAGGAGTTTACAAGCTTGATTGTGATTGTGGGCTCTCTTACATTGGACAAACAAAGCGATCCATTAGAACCCGGGTCAAAGAACACATAGCTGATGTGAAGCACCGTCGCAATACAACATCTGCTGTCTGCAAACATAGCCAGGACCGCCCAAGCCATTATATTCGTTTCGATAGACCTCAAATCCTGGCGAAAGAAAACCGATATCGCCCTAGAATGATTCGAGAAGCCATTGAAATTAAAAAACATCCAAATTTCAATAGGGAAGATGGCTGGGTACTACCATCGTCATGGGATCCTGTTATTAATATAATAAAATCTAATAATAAATATAAACATAACAGACAGGCAGATGTAGTAAGTTCATACTGTGTAGATCAAAATGACAGCTTATCTGATTAATATTTTTCATTTTTCATTTGTAAAAGTATATATTAATAGTGTTGCTTAGTAATTTGTTTTTTAAATAATAGCAAACTAAATTAAAATTATTATCTTTAATTAATTTTAACTTTTTAAATTATATGGCTTAAATAATTAATACTATATTTTTATATTTTTCTTTATGGTTATAAATATAATAATGGCAACACTAAATATAGATTACTAATTAATATTTTTAAAATTGTAATAATTATAAAAATAATAGCAAAAATTAAATAAATAATTTTCCATATTCAATTATAATTAAAATTATAAAATTATAAAAATGTTTAAAGTTAAAAAATATTGTAATGTAATTGGTGCAACTTTCATTTTGTTAATTGTGGGTAGGCTGTCTGTAACAACTATACATTCAAGACATGTAACACCTCAGTCTCTCCCGTGACCATGGATGCTGTAAAGCATTCGAAACGTCGGGAACCAAAAATCAAAATAAATCCGCGAAATAATCCGAAAAGATAGTTTTATTTAATAATGTCAAACATTCGCGTAAATCTAAGAAAATATTAATTCGAAAATTTTCTAATTTATGAATTTGTTAAGGAATTTGTTTTTAAAATAAGTATTTACAGATAAAATTATACATACATAATACATATATCTATCTTGTGATATTTGACGCTTTTAAATACCACAGGCTGCGTCTGTATTTTTGCACTCAATACTACTTGTTACTTGCTTCTTGTGATTGCAGGTTTAGGGTTTGAAGTGTCAAGAAATTTTTAAAAGCCTGTGTGATAGTCCTGAGACCTCGGAGAACAAGTCAAATTGTCAGCCCTTAACGTGATTTCTCGGTCGTGTTAGATTGATCGACCAGTATATCACGAGAGCGAAATAAATAGAGTGTGCATTTGTGACTGCGAACGTACTGTATTATAATGTCTCTTGCGCACTGTTGACTAGTTTCAGATAGATGTGCCGACATTGCCGAAATTTGTTCAAGAGAACTTTACTTATATATACACGCTTTACCCATAATAATATGTTCCAATATGAGCGCGTAGAACAGAAATCCCATGCTACATAATATATCTTTCAATATATATGCAGCTTTAAATAAATAATCTGTGTTTTAAATTCAAATACTGACACCGGGTAATAAAAATCCAAGTAATTATTTTAAAATGATGCCGATGATAATATAGATTAGATATTAATATATAAATATATATGGCAGTGGTAACCCAGTGGTAACGCGCTCGCTTGGGAAACCGAGTGAAGCGGGTTCAAATCCCGGGTCTCGCGCCTCTGATATTTTCATGTGCGAATCATTTCTAACAGGATTACCACTTGCCATACGATGAAGGAAAACATCGTGAGGAAACCTGCATGTCTGAGAGAACTTAGCAAGTTTTCGAAAGACATGTGAAGTCCGCCAACCCGCACTTGGCCAGCGTGGTGGACTATGGCCTGATTCCCCTCGTACTGAAGGGAGGCCCGTGCCCAACAGTGGGACGATGAAAAGGGCTGAATACATATAGATATAGGTATCCAAAGAAGTCTTTCACAAACTTAAAAAAAAACAGCTTACAACCAACAGTACCTACAACAAAAACTATAGTTTCTTTTACTTAACGACTACTTGTTCTTTGTTAAAACTCAACTCAAGATTGCCCTAGTGATTTTTAACTTTTAGTGACAATTTCATTTAATTCCTAACTTTCTTAATATACTTATAAAGTGGAAATTTCTTTCTTTTACAAGACGTTTTCAAACGACTGTCTTTATATAGCCTAAGTTTTTAAGCAGAAATAATACATATTGCTTAGTTTGTCGCTGCTTTCAAATTGCGTTTCAGATTTTTTGAGTTTTATATTGTTTCATACTTAAGCTAAGAAATCAATACTAACATATTATAGAAATTTACATATTATTATTATCAGTTTTATTACATTCCTACAGTTTTCTTACTATTCAATTCGAAATATTTTTAAAACCATTTTTAATTCACTAGTGTGGAAAGAAAAAGCTTCTGTCTTGATAAAAATTAAAAAAATAGAAAAGCTTACATAAAACATGTTTCAACTTTAGATCAAAAGATGATACTGTTCCTAGTAGAAGGTACCACGGCTAACTAAAGCCAGTTGCTTCCATCACGTTTCTATTTAGTAGTGATCTTATTGTTAGAGCTCAAGCTGATCTAACCGACTCATTAAAATAAAATTGACCTACATTTTTAATTCAGACTATGACATAAATTATAAAAAAAGTATTACATAAGTTTATCAAACAGAAATAAAGATAAAAATCTAAAAACTAAAAAAATATGTGTACAACATTTTGCATGAACTATTTGTATACACTTTTGACTTTTTCCTTATCTATACATACAATAAAATTGTAACCAAGTCGAATCTGTACATTAAATATTTATGGAAACTCTTATTGAAATAAACAATATTATCGATACAGAGGCCGAATCTATAGTTTTTGGAATTTTTATCTGTCTGTCTGTCTGTCTGTTTGTCTGTTACCGCATCACAGAAAACCCACTGAGGGGATTTTGATGAAATTTGGTATAGTGATAGCTGGTTATCCGGGTCAATATATAGGATACATTTTACCACGGGAAAATACCTCATTTCTGATAAAAATACAAAAACTGCAATGTAAGAGTATACTAAATAATATGTTTGGTTTTTGGTCATCTGAACGCGGGCGGAGCCGCGAGCAATGCTAGTATTATATACGTATATAATATATACTTCGTAGAATACTTAACGTTGTACTTTGTGAATATTGCTAACTAGATTAAGTAAAGAAGGCTAAGTGGATTCCCAATGGTAACAAAATATTTGTATTATCTGAGCATTGCAAACGTAGATGCGCCGCGAAAATTGCTTGGTAAAATATTTAATGTAAATATTAATTTGGCTTAGAATCATGAAGAAAATAGAAAACATAAGGCATTGCAGCTCCCAGGCTTATATGTCTTGATCTAGATATCAAAAAATCGCTTAGGGTAAATAGCATGCAGATAAACATAACTGTTCCTTTCTCATCTTCTAGGATTTTTAATACCTGAATGTTATCCACAATTATTTTCAATATAGATCGTATCAGATAGAAACTAGACGTAATAGAATCAATACGATCAGTTTTTTGTAGAAATTACTAGCAATCTTCATGGTATTTGTCTCTACCGAAGTCATAATGATAATAATATGTAATTAAAAAAATATGTTTGGAAAATTAAAGTTACTAATAAAAGAGGATGAAATCAATAAATTTCAAGGTTCCAACACTTCTTATGAAGTATGATTTTGGTGAAATTTTAGTAGTAAATTTTATCGCGTGACTTACAGTTGTTTATCTTCGGGATGTCCGACTTAATTGGGTTCGTTTCAAACTTCCCTTTCGAATTTCCAAGAGCGTTGTGATTGGAAAACTTTAGAGTGGCTAATTAGAGGATCCATAGAAGTTTTAAAGACTGTTTTTTTTATATAATTATCTACAACATTAAAAGGTCTTTGATCCATCGTCAGAAAAAGTTATCAGTGTTCAACGAAAAAGTTATATTTGTAAAAATAATATTATATACATTCAAAAAGAAATTTAATAAAATTGATCTAAGTCTTGTTGTTCTTATTAAATTGTAATTTTTAGTTTCTTCGTGAAATATGTATGAAAAAACCATATTGTACCTAATATTATAAAATATCACAGATTAGAATTACAGATCTTTTAATGTAAATAAATAGTATTTTAATATTATATAAAATACGGACTGGAGAAAAAAATTGATGTCAAATTACACCTATTAGCTACATTGATCTAAGAAAAATACTATGTATTCGTTATGAATGAAAATACATCAAAAATATTTTGCAGTCAGTCAAAAAATCAAAACCGTATTTCATCATACAAAGGAAACCAATGAAAGCTATTGAGCATACTTAGCTAATATAGTATGGTAATTGGACTCATGATACGCTGTAATTATGTTTGCTGATGTGTCATCCTTCTTCATTCATCATTTATACTAATATTATAAGTGTGAAAGTTTGTGAGTATGTATGGATGTTTGTTACTCTTTTACGCCAGAACGGTTGAACGGATCTGTATGAAATTTGGCACAGAGATAGATTATAGTCTCCAATAACACATAAGCTACTTTTTATACCGGAAAACATAGGATTCCTGAGGGATAGATTTGTTTTTATTTTTCTAGAGGCGAACCCGAGTGAAGCGAGGGTGAGCCGCTAGTATTAATATATACTAGTGATCGCCCAGTCGTCGGAATTGAACCATAATCATTATTGAAAATTAGGTGAAAACATTTATGAATAGCATTTACCTACGTATATAATTTTTTTTATTGATTATACTACAGCTCGTCAATCCATACGAATGACATACTCGTAAATGCGAAAGTAACTTTGTCGGTTTATCTGTCTGTTACGTGTTCACGCCTAAACCGCTGAACCAATTTTGATGAAGTTTGGTATAGAGAGAGATGGAAGCTTCGAGAAGAATATAGGATACTTTTTGTCACAACAATGAAACTTCAAAGGGGTAAAATAGGGGTTGAATTTGTATTGGGAATAAATAATTTCTCAAGTAAAGGACATAAAATTCATTATATTCCATAATTTTGATAGCAAATAACGTATTTTTCGGCGTTTATGATTAATTATGGAAAAATAGGTTTTTTAACTACTTACTTCTTTTCTATTCCATTGTATATATAGTGTATCTATTCCATATTACCCGTTAAAACGTACATTAGCTAGTAGCTAATGAACAAAATAAATAAAAAAATGCTTGACACACAGAAGAGTATAAAGTACTGGACTGTTGCGCCTTTGCCTATCTATATATAGATACCTATTTCCGTAAAATATTACTTACATTTCGCATCACGAAATATATTTTTCTTTTTTCGTATATATGTTTCCCTAAAGTAAAACTACGGATAAGAATTGTTTTATAGTCTTCTTCGCTCCCACGTCCGTGTAAAAAGGAACTCAAAAGCGGTAAGTGATGATAGAAACGTGACTCGAATGAAATAAACAAGTCAAATGATAGACTAAGTATAAATAATAATATTTATAATCAGATAAGCGGATAATACAGTGTTAAATAAAATTTAAATTTAAGATTTAAAAAATCTGTAATTAAAAAAAAATTAATCATTAATCAACCCCAGTGAAGTTGCAGTGAGCTGATCACATTTATTGCAGAAACGATAACCAATGGAGAAGATGGGTTTTAGAGTGGAGACCAAGGCTCGGCAAACGTAGTGTAGGACGTCCTCCAGCTAGGTAGTCCGACGATATACGTAAAGTGACTGGCAACGGTTGGATGCTTAGAGCTGAAGATCGAGCTTAGTGACGTGCCATAGAAGATTATGATCCTTACATAAGCTTTTTTTAAAAATATATCAACCTAATATTATTGTTTATTTAATTAATTTTGAGCTTAAAGAAGTTAAATAAAGTAAATTAAAATTTACTCCATGTTATATGTATAAGTGAAAACCTTGTTGCTTATGCATGTTTCCCAATAAATAAATAAAAAAAGAAATACAGCGTTGGGCAGAAAATGTGCGTTATCATGTTGTCACTGTCAGAAGTTAATTGATAAGGTGCCAATATGTTTTTTTAAACTTGCATATTTGTTTTTATTTTTTAAGCTTTCATTCTTACATCATTCGTTTTCATGCTATTTAAACAAATTTCGATGTTTGATAAGGGCATAGATTGCATTATAAATGAAATTAGGCTGCCTACAATCCTTATCAAGCATACAATGCCAGCGAACCCGGGACCAAAAACTAGTGGAACATACTACTTTCCAACATTTTCATTAAATCTTAACGAACAGTCAACCTCTAAAAGAAGCAAATGAAAACAACTAGCTAATATAAATAAAAAGGCGATATTAAAAATGAAAATCTTAATGTTAGTGCTAGTCATCTTAAAGTACTATAAAGCTTTTAAATTTAAAATCTTATAATATCAGAATTTCATAAATACATTTAGAATCCAAACGTTTCTACTGTAATATACCTTAATGTAGACTACGTTTTGTTTTCTATTGAATTTCAAAGTACCTGCACTCAGATTCAGTTTGGGAAATGACAGAGTTTTTGAGTATTAGAAGTAGTATCGGGAGGCACGGCAGTGCCCCCGCCAAGTCGAGCAAATTATTATATAAAGATCCGAAAACATTAAAAAATTGTGACAATTTATTTAAAAATATTTTTGAAGTAATTAAGTAAATAAAACACTGAATTGAAATGATAGTTTTTTTTCTCATGAAAATGTTACGGACCCACAAAAAAAAACGAATAATAACCTAAATATATATTTTTTTTTAAATTTCATGACATGATCTTGTTAAGTATACGTATATGTATAAGAGCTCCAAGAAGCAATCAGAAGAAGAAATATTTAAAGACCAATTATTTAAACATTTTTGTAGTATTCAATGACAACGAAGAGAAGGTCCGATAAAATTTTGTCAATTAACAATCGACTAACTTTTCCAAAGATTAACCTAAAAACTTTTTTCTAACAGGACTAAATTCTTTGAAGTGTTTACAATACACTTTTTTTTAAATTTATATTTGATACAAAAAAAAATATTTTACATGATGTACCCACTCGCTTTAGAAGCGGCGCGCGCACACCTCACCAGCCGCTTGGAGCCCTATTTTAAGAGTTAAATTAAAATCTATCTATACATATAATAAAACTGTAGAGGTCGAATGTCTGTACATAGAAGAAAAATGCTAAAAACCGAGTCACGGGGATGTAAGAAAAGAAATATAACAAATCCAGATTTTTCTCAATTTCTTTTGTTTCTCTGTCTGTTTGTCTGTTTGTACGGGCTAATCTCCGAAACTGTTGAACCGATTTAAATAAAATTTTGCATGGTGGTACCTTATATCCCCGATCAATATTTTAGATACTTTTCATCCCGGAAAATTAAAATGTTATATCTTTTCCGAAAAACGCCGAGTGAAGCTCGGTCGCCTAAGTACTTATTCTTTATCTTCCCAATCTTTACCTGCATTTCCCCTTGCATAGTAAGAATATCGTTAATGGCTATGGTGAATTTAGTTATAATGAGTGTGTATTTCAGAACTAGATTAAACTAGTCATCTAGACCCTTAGACAAAAGCCAATACATATTAAGTATACATGATAACAAATTCGAAGGCATATCTCTCTTATATTCTATGAGAAAGTTGTATGAATACTCGATCTTCGACAAAACTAGATTTAGCAGTTTCGCCCGAAGTGTAGTTTACAAAACGGAATCTGTTATAGAACTTGAAAACTGTCAATAGCTTCTTGTTTGGAATAAGCTTACGCATATGTTTATTTTAGAACAACCACATGATGAGTTTTGTAAGAAATCGAATTACATGTTATATACATAATTGGTATATAAGATATATAATATATAATAATATATTGTATATAAGATAAACAAACTGTGTTTAATATTAGCCCGCGACTTTGCTCGCGTACATATTATGTCAATAAGTTTATACGTATAGTCATCGAAATTATAACCTATCCTCATCCTGAATCTCAGTAAAATGAGTACATTTATTCTATACATGCAATAAAGTAAGTTATTCAAGTATCTATTTTTGTGATATATTCGTAAATTTTATAATTCCTATTATAATTAACAAAAAAATAAAAACCAACTTCAAACAAAAGCACTAAAAAGTAAAAAATAACTGATTGGTAGTTTTCATTTACTATACATACCTAATCAAATATTTTCGAAGTCGGTGTGCTTTGCTTTGTATGGGCTGGCACCGATTTCGAAAATATTTGATTAGGTATGTATAGTAAATGAAAACTACCAATCAGTTATTTTTTACTTTTTAGTGCTTTTGTTTGAAGTCGGTTTTTATTTTTTTGTTAAAAAGTTTTTATTTTTCCCTTTTTAGTGTAGACAGTAGTAGCAAAGTAAGGATTCTAACGTGTTAGGCTTGTCAAATCAAACAAAATAAGCCCAAACTCAAAGTATCTACTATTAGCCGTTGAAGAGTTCCACCTATCCACCTTCTGGCCTTGCCATCAGATCAGGTCTACAACACCGAACCACTGTACTATCAACGGAAACAGAAATACTTGCAAAGTTTCAAGTCAATATGACAATTAGAAGTAGGTTAAATTCATCATCAGTTGTTTTTCCACCCTTAGGGGTGGTATTTTTTTTTTGAAATTTAAATGGGACCAATCTGAAAGTATACCCTTTCAAACAAAATAAAAATTATCCAAATCGGTTAATAAATGACGGATTTCTGAGGTAACAAACATAAAAAAAAAAAACATACAGTTGAATTGAGAACCTCCTCCTTTTTGAAGTCGGTTGATTAATAGTTTTATACCTCAAAGGGCTCATTTAAATCTATACATAATGTAATAAAAGTATATAATGATCGCTGTCTGTACATTGAAGATATTTGAGAAAAAAATATTATTAGCTGTCTTTATTAACTATAGAACCCAAAACAATATTCGGTTCATAAATAAAAAGCTATGTCAATTTAAAGAACCATCTCGGGACGACCCCGAGCAAAGCCAGAATGAGTTGCTAGTTTCACATATAAATTCAAAACTAATTTTACAACCTAAAATAATGATTCATTAAAACGTATACATCGTATGTATATAATATTCTGTATTGAAATTAAATTAATTAAAATACAATAAAATAAATTTTGTTGGCAATAAAGAAAAGTAAAATACATAAAGTAAAATATTAAACTCTCATATGAAGCAAATGTCTAATAAATTAAAGCTTCACACTCACGTTGGAAAGTTAACTAGAATTGTTGCTTCGTAATCTGAATCATTGAAATGCAAAGTGCAGTCGGTTTCACATATGTCCCCTAGTATCGCTAATGCGGGAAATAAATTTATGCCGAGCACGGCGTCTTTCTGCAGTCTTTGGCTGCTCCCAAGGTATCAATATTTTAAGCACTCTCATAACTTTCATTATAAGCCATTTGAAAATATTTCATGGAACACGTGTAAATCTTGTTTCTTTTACACTAACAGTACCTGAATTATTTTATTTTTTTATCTGAATTATAGTATGACATTCCATTGCAAAAGTTTGTATGTACGTATGTTTGTTACTTTGTCACGCTAAAATAGCTGTAAGAATTGAGATGACATTTTGTATATAGATATGCTATGAATTAAAACTATTGTTAAGCATTTGGATGCAACAGACCGAAGTGAATGTAAGTTGCTAGTTTTAAATAACTTTGCAAAAAACATTTAAGCAAACCAGCTGACGTTGTGTTCTCGATGAAAAGGTACGCCGAAGCCAAATGTAGCAGGATATTAGAAAACTAGAGTGTAAAAAATTTAATATTAAATTCGAAGAGTGTAATGCGTAAATATATTGCATTTACCTTTTTTGGTGTTGATATATATTGCCTTTTTAGGATTCCGTACCCGAAGGGTGCTAACGGAACCCTATTACTAAGCCTCCGCTGTCCGTTCGTCTGTTTGTCAGAGAGCTGTATCTCATGAACCGTAATATTTAGAGAGTTGAAATTTTCACAGAGTGTGTTTGCAGCTATAATAACAAATAATAAGAACCAAGATGGCGAATTTCAAAAAGGCTGCTATGCAAATTGAATATAAAAAAACAGTTATGGTATCCTTCGTGTTCAAGCTCGACTCGCACTTGTTTATTATTGTTTTTATTTTATACGTGCATATTTTATGTTCACACGTTCATATCTATACATATAATAAAACTGTACAGCTCGAATGTCTGCACATAGAAAAAAAAATGCTAAAAACCGAGTCAGGGGGATGTAAGAAGAGAAATGGAACAAATCCTGATTTTTTTCATTTTTTTTTTGTTTCCCTGTCTGTTTTCTGTTTTTTCGGGCTAATCTCCGAAAAAGGTAAACCGAATTAAATGAAATTTGGCATGGTGGTACCTTATATCCCAGGTCAATATTTTAGATACTTTTTATCCCGGAAAATTAAAGAGTTCCCGTGGGATAGTTAAAAAACTATAGTAACTTATACAGCTTAGTACACGACAACTTATGCACATAATTTAGTAAAAATTGGCATGCTGATACCTTATATTGTCGGTCAAAGAAAAGGTTACTTTTTATGCCATAAAAATGAACGATTTCCGCGGGATAGATCAATTTATTCTTTTCTATGTTATATTACAAAAATTGACATTCATAAGAAATTCCTTTTGAAATACTTTTTACATGTGTTACAATTATACCTTCCCTATGGACGTGACTTCAGTAATATAAAAATGCGTGTAATTTATCCTAATTAAATTAAACTTGTAATTTATTGTACTCATATACATATAAATAATATTAATAATTTAATTTAATCAAATAATATGAATTATTAATTCATTTTGAAGATTAAAAATAATGATGAAATAACAAATAAACTAAGTTGAATCGTCATATTAATACTATTATTTATGTGGTTTATGAATAGTGTGCATTGAAATGCAAAGTGCAGACATGCTCGTCCCTCGTGGTGCTAATACGGAAAACAAATTTATGCGATCCACGTCACTCCTCTGTAGACTTAGCTAAATCAAAAGGCAAGGAAAATCTTTTTGTCAAATACTTTTCTTGCAAAATAAAGAAAATATTCTATAAAAAAATGTATATATAGTAAAATAGCGTAACGGGGTAAAACTGTTCATTATATACTACAAAATAAGAATAGTTGTTTATGATTTTTACTCGAGAAATGCTGACGAAGTTTTCGTGCAATTTTTTTATTACTCGTAAAATAATAAGTTTATATCTTCTATAATATAAAAATGAATCGCTGAATCTGTTGGTAAGCGCAAATCTCGAGAGCAGCTGAACCGATTTCGCTAATTCTTTTTTAGAATATTCCTTGAAGTACGCGAATGGTTCTTACGGAGAGATAAATTTAAAAAATTGTCTGAAAAAGTCTAAAAACAACACTTTTCTAAAGAAAAGTAAACTTCCACACAAAATATTCTTAATAATACTTAAAAGTCAATTTGAACTTTAATACTATACCATAAAGTTTAATTGTTAGTGGAGAGGTTCCGGGAAGGCAAAACAATTGAGTTATGTTAGTATCGTATAAATATTTAATGTCAATATTTGTCAATATTTATACGATGTTAACATTACTCAAAAACAAATCTATACAGATAAATTAAATTGAAGTGTCTGTTTGAAATGTCAAAATAACACCTTTTTACTAAATGCATATGTATACACACACGATACATATACCAAAACATTTTTTTTTACAATTTGTGTCTGTCTGTCTGTTTGTTCCGGCTAATTTCTGAAATGGCTAAGCCGATTTTGATGGGACTTTTACTGGCAGATGGCTGATGTAATAAGGAGTAAGTTAGGCTGCTTTTATCGTAAAAAAAAATAGGGTCCCCACGGAAAAAAATTAAAACCAATGAAAAATTTAATAATATCCGATTCAAATAGGGAAGTTGTATATATACCCTAGGGACGGACCCGAACGAAGCGAGGGTGAGTCACCAGTCTATAATAAAAAACACTGCCAATCGTATTTTCAAAAAAAGAATCTTCATTGAAATTTTCATTCCCTATTACATCTTCTTAAAAGAGGATATTCCAGAAAACTATACTACAACTTTTAGATAAAACTATCTTTTCGGATTTTTTCGCGGATATATTTTGATTTTTGGTTCAAGATGTTTCGAATGATTTACAGCAATCATGGTCACGGAAGAGACCAACAAAATAAATATGCGAGAAATACGGAAAGGTAGTGTTATTTGAAATGTCAAATATTTGAGCAGATCTAAGACAGTATTACATACTATATTTTACTTTAAACCAGATGCGTGAATATTAAAATCTAAGTTTCTGACTTTTTAGTAAAAGCTATGGGAGCAGAAAGCTTCCATTGCTTTTATATACCATTCTAAATTATGCTTAAGTCTAAAATTGTCAAGTCACTCAATGACAAGGATGGTTAAAGAGATATTACCGTGTGTGGAAAAGAGATAGTGATACTTTTTAGGAAGTAATAGTAATTAATAAAATATCAAATTTTTAATGAATATCAATTTCTTTTAATATATTTTATTTGCTTTTAAATATACTATAATAAATAAATAAAAATAGTTATTTTTTATAGCGAGTGTACATTAGGAGATTATTATTCCAGACTTTTCTCAAGCCCTTTTTAAGACCTACAATTTTCTGTTACATTGTTTTGATGTCTTAAGATTTAGCCAGCGTTAGCCATGTAAATGTTTAAGGACGACTCGTTAACCGAATATTGTGTTTTCCCGTGGAAATGAAATATTTTGCTGTAGTAAAAGGTATCCTTAATGGTGACCCAAATAATAAGTTATCATTACATAAAATTTAGTTAAAACCAGTTCAGTACTTTTTACATGAAATGTACAAAAATATACAGACAAACTGACAAAAATTACAGTCTTGGATCTGTTATTGTTTTGTCATATTTAAGGGAATGTTGTGTGCTGTGTAATATATAAAAGAATGTCACGTGTGGGCGACAGTATTCGGGTGTTCAATAAAAGTTCAAATTTAAGTGAAGATTAAGGATGATACGAGGAAGTTCGAATTGAATTGAAATAATACCACGAGTAGTTATAGGACTAGTGGTGAAATATAATAATTCTTTAATTGCATACGTACAAAGAAACATGAAAAAAGTTTACAAAAGAAATGGCGTAAATATAGATATTATAGTATTAAATATAATATTTGGTGACTAACATAAGGCATCACTAGACTTATAGTTTACGAACTTGTTAAAAGTAACTCTCGTGTTAAAAGTTCCCAATATCATTTGTATTAATATTTTTTTACATAAGTACTACCACTACTTTAAATCTATACCAATATTATAAAGTTTGTTTATTTTTGTTTGTTTGTTTGTTTGTTTGTTTGTTTGTTTGTTTGTTTGTTTGTTTGTTTGTTTGTTTGTTTGTTTGTTTGTTTGTTTGTTTGTTTGTTTGTTTGTTTGTTTGTTTGTTTGTTTGTTTGTTTGTTTCTTTGTTTGTTTCTTTGTTTGTTTGTTTGTTTGTTTTTTGTTTGTTTGTTTGTTTGTCTGTTTGTTTGTTTGTTTGTTTGTTTGTTTGTTTGTTTGTTTGTTTGTTTGTTTGTTTGTTTGTTTGTTTGTTTGTTTGGTTGTTTGTTTGTTTGTTTGAACGCGCTAATCTCAGGAATTAATAATTCGATTTGAAAAATTCTTTTGGCATTAGATAGCCTGTTTATTGGCAAAGGCCTATTATATAGGCTATATATCATCATGCTCAAGGGAGCGAAGCAGTAATATAATATATAGTATACTTATTCCATACTAACCATTTAAACGTAGTTATTATTAAACATTAACTTCATATTTCCTTATATTTTTCCAAGCGAGCTATTTTCTGTAAAACAGCTTTATATAGAGCAAAATACCGGAATAAATTCTTTGTGAAAAATCTTAGATGAAATATAATGAGTTGCGACGTTTAAGAGACGACTTTATACTTCTTGCGGAAGGTAAGCGTGACAAATGAGACCTGAGGAGCCAGTACGTGACCGCTACTTGGGATCATTCGAAATAAAAAATGAGTTTTGAAAGTATAGAGAATTGTAATAGGGTCGTGATATGTCGCTGTTGGTACGTTTGTAAATTAGTCAGCAGTGAATATTTTTCATTATTAATACTAATAATAATAAAAAAATTGTGCTTTTAATATTCCTATGGCATGTACTGATCTAATTTCGATGTGAAGGGATCAAGTTATAGTCCATTACACTTGTCAAGTGCGGGCTGGTATAGCTCACGCATATTTTAAAGTTAGGTAATATTAGATGTGCAGGTTTTCTCATGATGATTTACATCACTATTTTATCTAGTGTTAATCATGTTAAAAATGATTCACACAGAAGTTCCAGACCCAGATAAGTCTTAGGTTAAATATGTGCTTGATTAAGCAAAAGTGTCCTTGAGTAAGGGTTCTTACCAATACGCGTAAAGTTTAAGTGAAATTTCTTTAGAATCGTTGTGATTTGAAACTAGTTGAAACGGAAATGAAACGGAAATGCGACTCAAAAATATATAGGATTAAGCCAGCGAAAGAATAAGATAGAATACATTACAATGTTGCCATGGTAACCGTTGTTATTGTCTGACAAATGTTTATTTATTTATACATATAAAAAATTCAAACTAAGTCGAATCTGTACATTAAATATTTTTTGAAAAATCTTATTGAAATAGACTTTATTATCGATACGGAGGTCGAATCTATAGCTTTTAGATTTTTTGTCTGTCTGTCTGTCCGTCCGTCCGTCCGTCCGTCTGTCTGTGAAAAAACTATTAAAAATAGCTTATCTTGAAAAAAAATATAACAGTAGCGCTATTTTATTTGGTTTTTGGTCTTCTGAACGCGGGCGGAGCCGCGGGCAATGCTAGTATCAAATAAGATGTAAACTAACTTTTGCACTTGGTAAAAATATTACAAAAAAATAAACCTTATAATTATCCTACTTCTGCTACTCTATATTCATCTCATTATCTCGTAGGTTACTTTTCTGAACTTTCACTTCTACCATGTGTGAATTGCACACACACGCACTTTTTTTCTATTTATTACAAGATCATGGTTATACCTTTTCTAAGGTTTTGATGAGTGTTTTGGAATAAATCATTCCTATTAATTTCGTCTTAAACTTACTTGCAGTTTTAATACACGCTGTTGTAAGGGTTCTTTGAGCTAGGCCTTTGGATAATTCACAGAAGTGCTCAGGTCTCTGCTGAAAACCAAGAGATTGCAAGGCCCTGTCTCGCAAAGTCATCGGCATTTTCGTTGCCATTGATGCCTATATTCGACCCGGTATCCTTCTTAAAACTACTCAATTAATATTTCCTACAGATTTTAATCGATTCAAACACTCCTACACTAGCCTTGGTGAGTCTGTGTTTGAATTTTGCGTTTAGCTTAGCTTAGCAGAAAATTGGAAAATCATAATTATTTTAATTTTTTTTTTTGATTTGTGTTAATATATTTTATGGAAAATTTATATATATATATATATATATATATATATATATATATATATATATATATATATATATATATATATATATTAAAAATAACTTAATAATGACTTACAATATTTTCTCGTAGAGACGTGAATTTGTAGTTTTAATAATTTGTTACTATATCATAAACCTCAATATTATGCATTAAATGTAATTTGTAAGTCAAAGCTTATCTATTATATTTGTACATATGTATATAAAATGTAATTCTATTTGTATCTATTTATATATAATGTATTAAACAATATGATTAAATTATTAGCTCTCTAGTACAAAGTCTTGTAGTAGGAGCTATTACATTTTTTATATTGTAAAACTTTGCATAATTTTTTCTGTTACCTAAGATTTTTGTATTATAAATATGAATATATCCTTTTACATCGCTATTTCTTAAACTCCTTCGATTATTTCTTCAGCCATTACATTTTCACCTTAAAAAATAATAGGCGATAAAATCGACAAAACACACTCAATCTTTAATAGCTTTCAAGATAGCCTTACCGCAACTCAAATATATTGGAAACGGTTATTTGCAATGTTCTTGTTAAAATACACCCTTATTTTCGCAGGAAACAATATATTAAGAGAGTCTTCAAGCGTGAGCTTTCGGTACTCGATTAGATACAAGGGAATACGTCTTTATTAAACATGACAACGGGATTATTGGAGAGCTTTTTTATGTTTTTACGCTAACATATTTTTCAAATGTATACTAATATTTTATGCATTTAGCTTATTTATTAGATTGATGTCTCATGGGAAAAACAAATGTATTGGTTCAACAAAAAATGGTAAAACATTCCAATTAATATGTTAAATTAAATAACAAGGTAACACTAATGTATTATTAGGTTGGTAAAACTAAGTCAAACGAGCTCTCCTTCGAAGATTTAGTAGTAACCATTGAAAGGTTGCTTTATTTATTTGGCAGCTCCAATTTTTTTATTCGAATTATAGTAAATTTTGTAGAATCCTTTGTGTTACATCAGTTTGTCAATATACTGAGCAATTTTTTATATTTATGATATAACAATTATACCTTGACCAAGCGCCAGCCTTTAGTTTCTTTAGTAAATTATGTGAAGTTAAAAATAAATTAAACCTTTATAAAGTAACTTGTAAGTACCTAATATTATTAAAATAAATAAAATAAAGTAACAATTATATAAACGCAATCGAGAATTTTATAATTATAACTTTATTACAAGCTTATTATTATACAAAAATCTAAATTCTAAGAACGTTGTAGCATTTAAAAGTTCTAATGACTTGAAAATGTGCTTAAAAGCCAAGAAATGCGGACTCCTTAAAAAGTAAGTTATCCTTTGTTAATGTCAGATGGTGCTTTTGTATAAAAATATTCGCACATTTTCCAGAAGGTTTTGTAGATGTTTTAAAACTTTTCACTTACTGCTGTGAGACTGCCCTCATTTAACTCCGGAAGTGCACACCAATCTACTAAATGGATTAAGTATTTTTGTACGTACTTTGAAAACACCTATATCTTGGATGACATCATATACGGTGTACTCGCATGTGCACAGTTTGGTTTCAGAGATCTAAATTAATCCATCTATACTTTGTGAGTTTGTGACGTTGTAGGGGGTGATCTCTGGATCTACTGAACCGATTAAGATGAAATTTAGTAAGAAGATAGTTTGAGACCCTGGGAAGGACATAGGATACTTTTTATCCCGGAAATCATTCCTTAAGGGTGAAAATGAGTATGAAAGTTTGTTTCGGGAAGCAAGCTAAAAAAAGCCAGCAAAGCGAGGGTGTGTCGCTAGTAAAAAATATTTTTAAATACATAAAAAGATGAAATAACTGGACGTGATTTTTTATTAACAAGAATTATTAGATCATATATTTACGGAGTCAATCTTTTTATTAAATCAGATATCATTTCGAGGAAACTGTACATATCATAAATTATAACATTCTAAGAACATTTGACTAACTTTTCTAGAGTAAATAAAATAAATAAATATATTGGGACATTAACACACAGCACCATCTAGTTCCATGGTAAGCTACGAGGTTTGTGTTATGGATACCAGATAGTTGATACACTACACATATACAACTTTAAATATATAGTACGTATTATAAATAGAAGCACCCATGACTAGAAGATTTAAATATTATTTAATATACCTCATGCCCATCAAAATCAATATTATCACAAATGCCAAAACATGTTACATTAATTGACGACACGTTTGGCTCAGTATGTAGTGACCCTACTTGCTGTGTCAGCTGTCGCCGGGTCGAATTCCGCTAGGGGCATTCATTTGTGTATTGAGCATGAATGTTTGTACTCCAGTCATGGGTGTTTATATTTATAATATGTATGTATTTAAAGTTATATATGTGTAGTGTTTCAACTATCTGGTATCCATAACACAAGCTTCGTAGCTTACCATGGAACTAGATGGTGCTGTGTGTTAATGTCCCAACATATTTATTTATTTAATTAACGAAAATTCTGTTTACATGTAATCGGCTATTAGATATTATGTGCAATCAGTATACAAATTCCCATAAATTACAATTAGAGATCTCGTAGAATTATTTATTAGTAGAGCTTTGCCTTAGATTTTTATATACATTTATGAAATAAAATTTATTACAGAAACCGCAGAGATAATTTTTTCTGAAAGTTATTTTAATTTCATATTATTAGTAGTAGTTAATTATTTTTTTCTTTTTAGTGTTTTTTTTTTGAAATCGGTATTGTTAACAAAGTTTTTATTTTTCAATTTTTATTATAGTTACATTGTAAGTAGCAAAGTAAGAAGAATATATTTTTAAATTCAGAGGGTGGAATCATCCCCTATTTTCTACACTCACTTTGAAATTAAAATGAAGTCAACTACGAGGTAACCCAGCTAATAAAAAAAGAATCATAGAAATCGAACTATACTGTAAAAAGTTATGTATGTATGGTCGAACATAAAAAAAAACCTATGTGTGTATTTTGTTTACTTTTCACCTCTAAACCGCTGAATACATTTCGATGAATTTAAGCATTCATCAAGGACATATGTAGATGTACATAGACTATTTTTAATCCCCATCCCGTTTTTAAGGCGAGCAAAGCCGCGCGCAAAAACTATTTTTTATTAAAACATACATGATTATAATTAAGATAATTGAGAGTGCTTTATAAACATCATTTTGGGTTTAATTTTAAAAGTAATAAAAACATGTAACTTTACAATTTATAACATAAAAAGCATATAAGCAGCTATATATTATACTAGCATTGCCCGTGGCTCCATCCGCGTTCAGATGACCAAAATCCAAATTCTATGGTTTTACATATACTCTTACAATGCAATTTTGGTATTTTTTCTCAGGTATGAGATATTTTCCCGCGGTAAAAACTACCCTATATGGTGACCCGGATAATCAGCCATCATCATATCAAATTTCATCAAAATTTGTCTAGTGGTTTTCTCGTAATGCGGTAACAGACAGATAGGCAGATAGACAAAAATTCCAAAAACTATAGATTCGGACTCTGTATCGATTATAATGTCTATTTCAATTAGAATATCCAAAAAATATTTAATGTACAAATTCGACTTAGTTACAATTTTATTATACGTATAGATAAAAGAAACGCTTTATTTTATAATATAATAGTATTTTTCAAAGGGAACCTAAGTATATCGTCATATTAACCAGGATCCGTAGAATCAACGAAGCGTTCACGGGCTCGTTTACTGTAAGCTCGGATATTTTCCTCTTTACGAACTATGTATTGCGTATTATGTATTATTAAATGTAACATATTTCATAAATATTTGTTTTAATGGTTTTATTTAATTATACAGGCAGTGGTAGCCCAGTGGTAGCACGCTCTCTTGGGTGACCGAGTGAAGCGGGTTCAAATCCCGGGTCTCGCACCTCTGATATAATGTGTAAATCATTTCCAACAATATTAACACTTGTCTTACGGCGAAGGAAAACATTCGAGATATTATAGTGCACAAGTGTACGCGCAGACACAAGTGCGCTTTCTATTCCTGTCACTCTCATACTCCGGTGGGACAACCACTCGACACGACCAGTGAGAGTTAAGGCGCAGGACCGACGGCATTACGTGCTCTCCGAGGCACGGGGGTGAAACACCGCCAACTTCCCAACTCCGGGCTGTTACTGAGGCTTACTATACAGAAAGACTGAATAACTAAACTTGGCCCGACCCGGGACTCAAACCCAGGATTTCCGGGTGTGCAGCCGTACATGCTAGCCGCTACACCACCGAGGCACATAAATATCTGTATAACATAAAAACTTTAAGCAAAAAAATAAAAATTTTAACAAAAAAATCGGTGTGCTTTGTATTGGCTGGCACCGACTTCGAATATATTTGATTAGGTATGTATAGTAAATGAAAACTACCAATCAGTTATTTTTTACTTTTTAGTGCTTTTTTTGAAGTCGATTTTATTTTTTTGTTAAAAAGTTTTTATTTTTCCCTTTTTAGTGTAGACAGTAGTAGCAAAGTAAGAAGAAAGTATTTTAATAAAATATTTGGTTAAACCGTTTAAGTTACTTCGATGCTAATTTTAATATGAAGACTGACAAAGTAAAATTCACTTTAATTAGTAACACTAAAAATTCTGGCTCTAAAATCCGATTCTAACGTCTTATCAATTCAAACAAAATAAGCCCAAACTCAAAGTATCTACTATTAGCCGTTGAAGAGTTCCACCTATCCACCTTCTGGCCTAACGTCAGATCAGGTCAACGATACCGAAACACTGCACTATCAACAGATATAGGCACACTCGTAAAGTTTCAAGTCAATATGACAATTAAAAGTAATTTAAAATCATTAGCTATTTTCCCACCCTTAGGAGTGGTATTTTTTTTTTTGAAATTTAAATGGCACAAGTCTGGAAGTATACACTTTCAAACAAAATAAAAATTGTCTAAATCGGTTAACAAATGACAGAGTTCTAAGATAACAAACATAAAAAAAACATACAACCGAATTGAGAACCTCCTCCTTTTTGAGGAAGTCGGTTGAAAATCGTAATATTTCGATGGGAAAAGTATTACCATTTTTCTACTACTATTGTTTGCTATCTCGAACTTAATTGTATTAATCTACGTAAGTTGATAAAATTATATAATATGAAGAAAATGGTAGTCCAATGATGAAGTGCCTAATTCTTCCAGATTTTTATGTACTAATTTTCAAAATTTGCGTTGCAGTAAGGAAAAACAACGTGACCAAATTTGCGTGTCTGACGTGAAGTCATCTTGCTCTCCCTCACATTGATGGGAGTTATGGGATTTTAAAAAGCGCTAAATATTTATATTAATTTTAATTAAAACTATCTTTCTGGATTTTCAAAGAAACAAAACAAAAAATTGTAAAATTTTCCCGAACACAAATAAATATTAATTTCAAAACCCGCTATATCTATACATATAATAAAATCGTAACTAAGCCGAATCTGTACATTAAATATTTTTTGGAAAATCTAATTGAAATAAAAGAGGCCGAATCTATAGTTTTTAGAATTTTTGTCTGTCTGTCTGTTACCGCATCACAGAAAAACCACTGGAGGGATTTTGATAAAATTTGGTATGGTGATAGCTAGTTATCCGGGTCAACGTATAGGATACTTTTTACTGCGGGAAAATGTCTTTTTTTTTTGATAAAATACAAAAACTGCAATATAAGAGTATACTTACATGAAAAACCTAAGAAAATGACCTAATACGTAAAACCTAAGAATTGTTCTTTGGTCATCTGAACGCGGGCGGAGCCGCGGGCAATGCTAGTTTTTAATATATTTAGCAAATTTCTATGATTAGTATATTACTTTCTCTATCAAAATTTTAAAAATATATCCAGCAGTCTAAAACGGTATTTAGGTTGATTTCGAACAAGGAGCAATGACCTGAAACATCGATTAAAGAAGTGTGGAACTGAATAAATTTAAAAATTTGTACAGTCTTATTTTTGTAGTGAAAGATATAAATAAAACTTATGTTTGAAGAGAAAATTAAAACTCGGGTCTTTAAAGACTTTTTAGTACCTAATACTAAGCAATTTATTTCGTTTTCTAAAAGAGCTTGCTATGAAAATATCTTCAATATATTTCATTTATTTAGCATACAGTTAAAGCAGATTGTGATTTATGTTTATTATTACTTAATGTTTACCTAGTTTATTTTTTCTAAATAACAGCATAGCCAAGAAACGTTTCATTTAATCCTTTTAAAAATAATTAAAATATTCGCATCATAATAATTTGAATCATAATAATTATGAGAGGTTATAAAAAATGAAAAAAAAACACGCTTATTACTTATTAGTAATAACCGTGTTTTTTTTTTCATTTTTTATACAATAGGTAATATCGTTCTATACATAATTGTAAAAAAAAATCCAACTCTAAATCGCTAATCGCTCTGTTATGATAATAATTTGACGTCATATTCGGTATGACCAATGGCGTGCGTTTCAGCTACTTTGAATTTCCCACCTATACATTATATATATATATATATATATATATATATATATATATATATATATATATATATATGCACTGTTTGATAATTATTTTCTTATTAAAATATTGGTATAGACCTAAATCCAAAAGAAATGAATATTATAAAAAAAAACACCTTTATTTAAATCACAGACATATTCCTTAATCCACAATATATTTAAGTAGGTACATGTTCAGTGAGTCTTCGTTTCAGGTGTTAACACCTGGGATAGACGAAAAACTAAGAACTATGACCGCAACATACCATTTTTAATCATTTTATTATCTTAGATTTTATACTCATTACACAAAGAAAATATTTTCGACTCATTTAATAGTAATCACGAGCTTTTTATTTATTTTTATAATATTAGGTAAAAAGTGATCAACTTCTTAGTTTTAAAGTTAATAAGACTGAAACATGAGAAACTATTATATGTTGGAACGTTAACACAGCACATCTAGTTCCATGGTAAGCTACGAGGCTTGTGTTATGGATACTAGATAATTGATACACTACACATATAACTTTATATACATATATATTATAAATATAAACACCCATTACTAGAGTACAAACATTCGTGCTTATCACACTAATGAATGCCCCCAGCGGGACTCGAAGCCGCGACCGCTGGCACAGCAAGTAGGATCAAACTGAGCCAAACGTGTCGTCATTGAAACAAACTTACTAGTTAAATACGTTATCTATACCATGTAGATAAACTGTTACCTATTAAGTGAATATACTCATACAGGTACGTATTATCTAATAATTTCTAATTAGAATTCATTATATTCCAAAGGTATGCGCACGACTAATGGGTAATCAAACACGTGATTTATGTCATTAATTACATATTAAATGCCACGATTGACAGCTTCCATCTACATATTCAGTAACATTGGATAATTCCATTAATGTAAATCAAGATTAAGTCAGTGTTATAGAATAACTATCAAGATGGTTCTTAGTCTACAGTACCTATAACTTTAAAATATAAGAAGAAGTATTAACAAGTTTTAAGGTTGTTCGAATATTTTGCGGACAAAATGCGGTAATTATATGACAAAAAAACTTCACATGCCTAATGAAGGCATTTTGATGAAACATTATCGTTACAAATTGAATTTTCCAATTGAAAAGACGTACCTATATTTTTATATAGTGTTGCCAAGGTCAAGTTTTACGAAAAATTATCTGTGTGTTAAAACCCCATCGTTATTTTGGTCGGCTGTCGAGCGTCCTGGTTGAATGAATCTGTGATATCCCATTATGACGGGGGAGGTTCCGTTGGTTTTTAGTGGGAAGTATTGACTTTTTTAGCCGGTGAGACCTACATAACCACCATTTATATTTTTATGCAGATGGCATGCGTAAAAGTATTTCCCAAAGTTGAAAAAAAAAGGCTACAATATCTCTAATATAAACTTTGTTCAAACAAAAAACAGACACTTATTTCGTATTTATAATATTAGTATAAATTAATGAGAAGAAAGATTTTTATTATTTACCTGTATTTATTAGGTTGCAAAAACGACAGAATATAAATTTCATATGCATAGTATAATAATCTGGTCATTCTTTATATAAAAAAAATCAAACCAATTCGTCATTCTACTACAACATCAATAGCATTTACACATTAAATAGGGATTGATAAGTAAGATGAATATTGTACTGCATTAACAGTAGACCATTTTTGTCTATTAATTCGCTTTGTTGCTAAAAGAACAAATTCTAACTCAGCTCTAACTGCGGTTTCCGTGTAAATAAAGTTTTGTTCAGAGAGTTTCCGTCAAATACTTCGCAAATAACATGGCGCTAACCACAAAGCAAACAGCGGTAAACTTTATGCGTAGTTCATTTAACGGTAAATCTTATTATATTGTGCCGACAGTTTGAATACTTGCTAAATAAAATTTGCTTGAACAATAAAATATTTATTGGTAAATTGTTTTCACCTTACTCTCTAAAAGTTTCTAGATTCCTAACACTGATTCAAACCTTTTCCAATATTTAAAATGTTATAATATACTACTTTTTAAGCACAAACATTTTATTTTTAGTAATAAATTAAATATATACATACATCTAAGTTACTCAAAAAAAAAAAAACAACTAAAATTTACTTCTAAAAGCTCCCTCAGTTTATATAATATCAAGAGAACTGTTAAAACTTTGGAATACATTTTGGATAGAGATAAGTAATGTCTTTTATCTTATCTCTATGAAAAAGTATAATAAATATATTTTAGAATTTACAATATTTTTCTTAATAGTAAAATAAATCACATTAATATTATAAATGCGAAAGTTTGGATGGATGTATGTTTGTTTGTTACACAATTATGCCAGAATGGCTGAACGGATCTGGATGAAATTTGATACAGAGATAGATTATATCCTGGAATAGCACATAAGTTACTTTGTATTTCGGAAAATTGTACGGTTCCTGTGGGTTGGATTTGTTTTTGTTTTTCACTAGGAAAGAAGCCGAACGAAGCGAGGGTGAGTAGCTAGTATTACATAAGCAATTCGTCCATAAACAAAATAAGCGGAGCGAGAAATCCCGTGGTCGTAAGCAATTGTTTCGGATGTTACACAAACTTGCTCCATTAGTGTGTTTCCGAGGACACAAGCTTATTTGATGAGGCAGAAACTGACAAACTTATGGTAGAAAAGTTATTGAAAGCTTTTAAAACGGGACATTTACTAAAATCTACTTTAAAAGGTTCAAAATAAAGTACTTTAACCATTTCTAATGCTATATTTTATAATATGAGTACGAGGTAATATTCTAAAAACTCTTACATCTACCTTATAAGGTATTGATGGAAATGAAGTATAGCAGAAGGATAAAGTTCATCTTCAAACTACGAGTAAGTTCCACAGTTCAACGTTGCGTTTCGTAGTAAAGCCTCATAGGTAAATTATATTAGTTACAGTAATATATTTGTATAAATAATCTCCATCATTCTGAAATATTCAAAATAAAACCGTATTTGATATTAATTTATTTATTATTAATTGCACATATGTACAATAAATGGACTACATAGGTACTGATTTATTTCCGAAAGACATAAAGCATGCAAAGGAGCTTCTATTGCTTTAAAAGCAATATGCCACACAACCATCGGTGGTTTAACTACTGTTTTTTAATTAAACTAAAATATATTGTAGATAGATGGAAATTTAGAGGAAGGCCGAAGAAAATATGGATAGATTGTGTGAGACAGGACGTGAAAGAAAAAGGGGTGAAAGATGAGATGACGAGTAATAGGGGAGAATGGAAGAGGAAGACTTACTGCGCCGACCCCAAGTGACTTGGGAAATGGGCAGGAAGAAGAAGGAGATATTGATTTAAATAAGAATTAATAAGATCAATTGAAATTATATTAAAGATATTGTCCATTATAATGCTTGTCAATAAACATGCATAGTCTTATCTATGAATTGTAAATCTTTTATTTTTTTAGGTTTAGTTGTTTTTTATAAAATTCCGATAAGCGTATTTTCGAAATCGTCTCCTTCTTCCGCTAAACCGATTTTGATGATTTTTTTTAAAAGTAAAAGTAGCTCGCGCTAAAACTACAAAAACATCTTTAAAAATTTAGTTTTATACAAACTTTCATCCCCTATTTTACTCCTATATAAGAAGTAGTCACTCTCCAGTCCTCCAACTATCTCCACACAAAAGATCAAGTCAATCCGTCACTCCGTTTCATCGTGAAAGAAAGACAAACAAACAAACACACACATTTATAATATTAGTATGGATAATGGTACGGAACATTTGGTGCGCAAAACCGACTTTCACTTAACGGTTTTTCTTACATCTTTTATTGGTAAATTACGCCCAGCACTTTGGCTCCCCAAAGACTAATGGTTTTTATCGATGCATACAAAAGTAATAAGGCTAAGAAAGTTATGTAGTATGATGAAAACAAAATATACTTGCCATCAGAATCTGGTTCTAGGTCATGAATATACCAGGACCATCGGCTGAATCTTTAACAATTGTTATTTTGCACTATTATATTATACGAGATTAAAAAAATCTATTATTTTATTATATCAAAATACTAGCATTACCTTCGGCTTCGCCCGCGTTCAAACTTCCGATCGCTAGCAAACTTCACATGATCACCCTCTGGGCTAATCTGAAGATTGCCTAAAAATTTCATCAAAATCGCTCCTACCGTTTTGGACTTCATAAGGTTTTTTTATATATAGATTGTTTCTCTAAACGTAAGCTACTCTTAGTAATATAAGCATTAGGCAATAGGCATATTACGCAAGCATATTATCAGTCAAAAACCAACTAAAGTATTACTAATAAAATTTATTTAAGACTAGCATTGCCCGCGGCTCCGCCCGCGTTCAGATGACCAAAAAAAATTCTTAGGTTTAACATATTAGTATACTCTTATATTGCAGTTTTGTATTTTTTCTCAGAAATGAGACATTCTCCCGCGGTAAAAAGTATCATTTATGTTGACCCGGATAACCCAGCTATCATCATACCAAATTTCATCAAAATCCCTCCAGTGGTTTTTCTGTGATGCGGTAACAGACGGACAGACAGACAAAAATTCTAAAAAATATAGTTTCGGTCTCTGTATCGATAAAAATGTCTATTTCAATAAGATTTTCCAAAAAATATTTAATGTACAGATTCGACTTAGTTAGGTTTTTTTATGTATAAAAAAGTTGGTTATAACAGATATGATTATTATTTTACATATCAATATTGTTGTCATCGCATTGAAAAAGTAATAAATACTAATGTGTTAAACATCCGAAACTTTAACGTATGAATTTTCATTTAAACTATGCAATAATAGCATTGGTTTGCAATACAATAAATTACGTTTATAGGCCGGATGATACATTACTCTTGACATATCCAAATAACCGTAGCGAATGGTTATAGATTATTTGTTTGTTATTCAATTTCTACGAAACATCTATTATATGTCATAACATTAAATTTTGTGTGTGTTGTTCATAATTATAATCTAACTAGCGACTCACCCTCGCTTTGCTCGGGTTTCCCGTACAAACTTTCATCCCCATGTTTACCCCCTCAAGGGATGATTTTTGAGATAAAAAGTATCTTATGTCGTTTCCAGGGTCTCAAACTATTTTCTTACCAAATTTCATCGAAATCGGCTTAGTAGATCCAGAGATTATCTCCTACAACGTCATAAACTCACAAATTTTACCTCCTTATAATATTAGTATAGATAATAAGCTTTATAATTCACGTCTTCAAATAAATTCTAGAAGGTAATTATTATTCGTAACTAATAAAATACACTAACTTCTTCATCTTCTAAATATTTTTTAAAATTTACCTATATAAAACTTCTAATGATAACCTTGGGACCGACGTCTGCCACGACGATGAAGACGAAATACGAGAGAGATGAGAAAGAGATATTATAATGCACAAGTGTACCCGCAGACACAACATGCACTCTCTATTCCTTTCTCTATGACTCTCAAACGCCGGTGGGACAAGTTTTTGACACAACTAGTGCAGGATCAGGTGTAGGACCGACGGCGTTACGTGCTCTCCGAAGCACGGACATATAACACTTTCCCAATACTGAGACTTTCTAAACAGAAAAACTAAACAATTTAACTTGGCCCGACTCGGGATTCGAACGCAGGACTTCCATATCTGCATACATGTTAGCCACTAGACCATGGAGCGAGTTGCAAAACAAAATGTACTCTTTATCTGTACCTACTCTAATTAATATTGTCTTAGTTTTGGAATTTCTCTTGTAAGTTAAAATGGGGCCACCTTTGATCCCATCTAATAAAACATATGCTCAAAGTCGGACTACGCTTTATAAACTATGCGTGGTCAAATATACACATAGGCTTGGGTTTCTCTTAAAAAATACAATATTTTTATTAAAACCGTTCAAAAATTCAGACACTGAAAATTATAATTGGAATTCCAAACATGTTTATGAATTAAATTAAAAACAGCCACTGTATTATTTTATATAGAAACAATTGAGATGGAATTTTAAATTGATCATACTATAGGCATTCATAACATAAAGAATTTTTTTTGATAGCCTGACGTAGTCATCAGTAGTCCGGTCTATATAAGTGACCTCATGAATATTATATATGCTAAAATCAATGAGTTCGTACGTACGTATATTTTTTTTTTGCTAAAATATTTTTGAGTAATACAGAATGTTTACCCTGGAAATCACTATCATGCAAGCAAAGCGGCTAACAGTGACCATTATAATATAAACATAATATTCCTTAATATCTCATATCCTTAATTTTTCTAATTAAATCTATAAATATTTGTTGAAAATCTTATTGAAATAGTCATTACTATCGATACACAGGCCGAATCTATAGGTTTTTTTTAAATTTTAGTCTTACCTGGCAACACATCACAAAAAAACCATTGGACAGATTTTGATAAATTTGATTTGATATTTATGATGTTAGCTGATTATCGGCGGCAACATTTGTGATACTTTTTACTGCAGGAAAATATCTCATCTCTGACAAATCTATACTCACCGTTAAAATGTACCAAGGGACGAACCCGAGCGAAGCGAGTGTGAGTCGCTAGTAGGTTATAAAATTAAGAAGATATTTTCTAGTCGAATTAAGAGTTCTAGAGAGAACAAAAAACAAACAATCTTCAATTTTAAATTATAAGAATAAAGAAAACTTTTAAAAAGTTTATGTTATTGTAAAGTATTGCTTTCAAACTAATGTCTGATTTTATGAGACTCAATGAAATCAAACACTTCAGACGGTCAGCGTTCACACTCGTTTCTTACTACGTGCGCTCGTATACTGAAATTTATGGAAATAGATTTTTTAAAGATTTATGTTAAGAAAATCTATTTAAAATGTACTACTGAGGTTAAATTTCATCGGTAGTTCTTCTGTTCACTTTTCATTGTTTGTACAGAAGGAGTACAGCTGTTACATATCTAGTAGGTACTTATTTTATCGCTTATATTAAGAAAAAAATTACAAGTGATGGATCTCAACGTCACGTTTCGTACTGTACTAAACCGAAGCAAAACCTATGAGTCAACGTACAACAAACAAACATATTCTGCCACAAAATTCGATTATTATTCCATACTAATATTATAAATGCGAAAGTAACTCTGTCTGTATTTTTAAAGTATTTACCTACTTTTCTATACCTATGCATATATTATAATCTATCTATTCCATACTAACCTTTAAAACGTACCTACCTAGGGATGAACACTGAGCAAAGCGAGGGTGAGTTGCTAGTGTTTAAATAAAGACTTAAAATTTATATGACGCAACTATTGTCTTACATCATCAAAACCCAGGTGAGATATTCAACGAAAAAAATATTTGTTATTTCTTTGTGTTCGCTTAGATCTTATAGATTCAAATTATTTGTTTACTTGACTGCTGTGCTACAAAATAGTATATTTTGCATGCATTTGGTATAATGTGATAAGTCCACGTAACCTCTACAGTATGTTCTGCAGGCGTGCATACAAAATATAACATTGAATCTAAATAATTTTGTGATCAAAGCAAACGAATTTTTGTCATTTTCAGACTTGAAATGTTAAAATAAAATAAAGTTTCATCTAACTTCAGTGTTTATTGTAAAATATTACATAATTTTTCCATATGAACTTTATAATTTATGGTGGACTATATTTTTTATGCACTCCCACGATGAATATCAAATGAAGGAGTTTGTTACGAAGAATATGAATAAATTAATAAAACTAAAAAAAAAGATATTTATATTAAAAAAAGTCAATACTTTCTTAGATTTACGCGAATATTTGACATTTTAAATAAAACTATCTTTTCGGATTATTTCGCGGATTTATTTTGACTTTTAGTTCCCGTAGTAAGTTCTTACTGTGTGGAAAATGACAGCATTTCAAATTAATATTTTTCATTTCAGTTGTAGTAATAGTGTTGCTTAATAATTTGTTTTTTAAATAATAGCAAACTAATTTAAAATTATTATTCTTAATTAAGTTTAACTTTTTAAATTACACATAGAACAATTATGTAGCTTAAATAATTAATATTTAATTTTTTATTTATGCTTATAAATATAATAATGGCAACACTAAATATAAATTACTAAGTATATGATATTTTTTCTAAAAAAAATTCTAATCATTATAATAATAACAGCTAAAATTATATAAATAATATTCCATATTCAATTATAAAACTAATTGAATTATAAAAATGTTTAAAATTAAAAAATATAAGGTACTTTGGTGCCATTTTTCAATTTTTTTAATTCATTTTGTAATTTGTGGGTAGGCTGTTTGTAACAACTATATAATACCTTTGAGACTTCTAACACCGTAGTCTCTCCCGTGACCATGATTCTCTTTAAAGTATTAAAAACAATTAGGTACATATTTCAATACTTTTCGTAGTATGTGATCGTTTTTAGTATATCGACCTTCCACCATAAAACGAATTTATTCACAAATAATTTATAATATAATATACATATATAATTTTGGCGATAAAGTATATAGTAAAAGCTGTAATAAATGATAAGCTTAACGTTTAAACTGTTTAATTGATGCTGTTTAAAATTTTAAGTACTATATATATATATATATATATATATATTTAATAGTAATATAATAATAAGTAATATATATATATATATATATATATATATATATATATATATATATATATATATATATAGCGTGGTGGACTACAGCCTGATCCCCCTTGTATTGAAGGGAGGCCCGTGCCCAGCAGTGGGACGCTAAAAAGCATCCCTTTCATTTGCTATTGAAAGTAAAAAAAACAATTTCATTTCACATTTCATCTCAATTTAATGAAGTAAAACGTCGCATCTGGACTGCACTAGCGAGGTTTGGTGTGTACAGAATTAGTAGGACGAGATATTCCGCGGCCGCAAGCGTAATCGTTTCGGACGTTAGAAGCCAAACTTGCACCATTACTGCCGTTGCTTAACATTTAGCTTTTATGTATAAGCTTATTTGATGCCTGCGGTCCACTTATGTTGCTTAATGTCACTACTCCAACGTACTAATACTGCCATATTAACATTTCAAGCGATTACACAAATTAAGAAATCTACAAAACATTTTGGGCTACTAATATAAATGCAAAAGCTTTTGTGTGTATGTTTGTTATTCTTTTGAGTTGAAATGACTGAAAGGATTTAAATGAAACTTGTTAGCATGCTAGGCATTTAAGTTGCTATAAATAGTTTCTTTTTATATATTTACAATATTTTTTTATCCAAGTATTTATTTTTCAAGGTGGCAAATAGTAACATTTTTTTTTGTATTGTATTAAACAACGGTAGTCCAGTGGTAACACGCTCGCTTGGGAAACCGAGTGAAGCGGGTTTAAATTCCGGGTCTCACACATTAGATATTTTCATGTGCTATTCATTTCCAACATGATTACCACTTATGTTGTAGAGAAGGAAAATATCGAAAGGAAATCTGCGTGTCTGAGATAACCTAGCAAGTTTTCGAAAGACATGTGAAGTCCGCCAACCCGCACTTCACTAGCGTGGTGGACTATGGTCTGATCCCCTCGTATAGTGGTAGAAAGGAGGCCCATGTCCAGCAGTGGGACGTTAAAAAGGTTTGGAGACATTTTTTTTGCTTTCACAACCTACTCTTCTCCTATATCTATTTAACATATCCATTAAAGGTATTAAACTAGCTAGAAAGCATTAAATAAACATAGGTCACGTAATTAGGCTTACAAAATACTGAAATCGAAATAGAACTAGATTTGGCTCAGAAGTTGAGTGACGATGTTACAGAAAGCTTTGTCACGCTATCGACTTATCGGTTATGGGTTAACCTAAGACCAATATTTGCTTTTATGCAGATTGAGCTGACTAAGTCACTGTTTATGGTGGTCTTTAGTTTATTACTACAGATATTTATTTACAACACTATAAAATATATAGATTAAGGCCACATTATACTCCATAATTTAGTTTGCCTATTGCACCAGAGGTTGCGAGTTCAATTCCTATGAGGTTTCTATTTATAGTTAAATAAAAATGGTTTTCCCGATCTGTTTTAAAAAAAAGCGCTTCGTTAAATACCTCAAATGAACACTTAATCTATACTAATGTGTACTAATATTATAAAGAGATAAGTAAGTTTCTGACTAGGTGAGATTGTAGGGGGTAATCTCTGGATCTACTGAACCGATTCAGATAAAATTTGGTAAAAAGATAGTCTGAAATCCTAAAAAGGACATAAAATACTTTTTATCCCGAAAATCATCCCTTAAGAGGGTGAAAATGGGAATAAACGTTTGTATTGGGAAGCAAGCTAGGGACGAACCCGAGCGAAACGAGGGTAGGTCGCTAGTATATTATAAAAAGTGATTGCTTGTTTAAATCGTGATATTTTTTGGATTTTCTGATCAGATTTGAAAAATTCTTTATTACGTTTCGTAGCCGTACTTTCTTACATCACACTACGACCTACGAGAGCGAAATAATTCCACAAAATTAAAACATCACAGGTCTCTGGCCAGATTTTTTAATTTTGAATAATTACAAAAGTTAAACGCAAGTTAATTATCATAGTGACTTATACATACCATAAGACTAAAAACTGGAAATCACGATTATCTACCCTTCTTTCAAAAGTACGTAAATATATTATGGAACATATTATGGAAGAGGCTGAACAATCATTTTATTATAATCAACTGTTCCTAAGATTCGAGATTAAAATACATATTTTTTAATATAAAAACTAAATTATTAAAAAAAAAATGTTGAAATACGACAAGTTTGTCTATTCCATTGACGTCATTCAGGGCTTCAGTAAAATATATGAAAACGACAGCTGCGGTACTCGTGAATATATCATGTGACAGCCTCATGTTTTTATTAGAAACCCCGCGGTTAAGGTAAATATTTGTCCAAGATAAAATAAAAGTATAACGCTCACCTAATCCTATTTTCTTGCTTCTTTGAAAGAGATTTTTTGATTCAGACACAGTAATATTCAAGTCCATATTTTATTTAATAATTAAGAATGCTATGAAATATATATATATATATATATATATATATATATATATATATATATATATATATATATATATATATAATGAAATGAATAAAATAATTGACAAACAAAATCGGAAATACAATTTAAATAAATATAATGCTTTTAAAGCCATACTAAAATACAATAAACATTTCCGTAATACGAATTATTATAGAAATGTTTATTGTATTTTAGTGGTAGTTATATTATAAACTAGCGTCTCTCCCTCGCTTAGCTTAGTTAGTGTGGAATAGATAGACTATATATTATACTAATGCTCCGCTTCCATGAGTAGTAGCATGATGATATATAGCCTATGGCATCTCTCAATAAACGGGCTATCTAATGCAAAAATAATTTTTCAAATCGGATTAGTAGTTCCTGAGATTGGCGCGGTCAAACAAACAAATAAATAAACAAAACCAATCCTGCCTCTTTATAATATTAGTAAAGATACAGCAATACTAGCTTCTAAATATATTCGTTATTCATTGTTGAGTGAGAATATTAGTGTTATTATAAATAATAATTAATTAATTCAAATTTTATAGTGATCTTATTGGATTTCTCATCGGACCTATAAACAGAAGTTTAAACACAAATTTCCATATTTATAACTTCAAAAATGATGAACTGCTATTCTTATTTAAGCAAAGAGAATGAATTTCAATCAAAAATTTGTTGTTCTTACCTTTCGGAGGTCACCTTTGCATATAAGCTAATTTTAGTGAAAATGTTATTTTTCTAGACCCAAAATTTTAGTATAAAATATTTACTTAATAAAGATATTTTTTTTTTATTTCGGAAAGAAAAAACAATTAGGTCTCAATCTAATTACTAATATTACAAATGTCATAGATGTTTGGATGTTTGGATGGATATTTGTTATTCAGTCATGCCAGAACGGCTGAACGGATCTGGATGAAATTTGGCACTAAAAATAGATTATAGTTTGGAGTAGCACAAAGGCTACTTTTCATCCCAGAAAAATGTACGGTAATCGTGGGATACATTTGCTTTTATTTTTCTGGTACGAGTATACAATAACAATGAGGTCACAGTAATAATTACAATATCAGTTTCTGAAATCCCTTGAGTGCGAGCGTAGCCAGGGCAAGTAGCTAGTAATTTTATACTTTGATAAGAAAATTAAAGCATTAGCTGTCAACTTTAAAGTTATGGATTAATTCGATTTATCTCAGCTATGAATTAACGAGACTTGTATTAAGTTACTTTGAAACAAAATCCTACGCGAATAGTTGAGAGGATATTTGTTAGCAAGTATAAAGTCGTTTGAGTCTCATTATATCTGATAGAGTGGCTTTTTCCTATAATATTCTAGCTTACATCACATTATTATCATTTTCTAAATGTGGTGAGACAGATTACTTAATTTTAAACCTGTAAATTAATTTCTTTATATATAAGGGACTGTATCGACTGAAACAATTTTAATAACATTTTCATTAATAATAGGATGTTATTTTTGAGTCGCGATAAAAAATTGAAAAGTATTTTTTTGATAAATATGAAAATACTACCTCTTGAAATGAATCTTATAATGAAAATCAACTTATAGATCTCAAATAAAGAAGTAATCATAGTTATGTAATATTAATATCAAGAACTCCTGTGAGGAGTTTGAGATTCGATATCCCGAGTTCTAATAATGATATAATAACAAAACTTACATTAGTCTATACGTATTATTACTATACGCTTCATATACTGTAACAAATAGACAGTTAAAACAACTACTTTGTATGTAGAGCACGTTAGTTCGCAAACAATACGAAATTAATGCATCGGGAAATTTATTAACTTTAGTATGAATGTTCATAGAAGCACTGCAACACGTTACTGATAGTTGTTATAAATTAAACGTAAATGCCGATTTATCATAGTATTAAACGATTATAATGGTTTTGCCGATTAAAAATTGTACTGGAAAATTACTAAAGAAATGCATAAATATTTAAATTAAAAGAATACCTATATAAAATGTTATTTTCTGTGAGATCATAGCTCTTAAACATATAAATTAGATTCGATATATTCTTGTACTCGCCCGTGATATTGATATATATATATATATATATATATATATATATATATATATATATATATATATATATAATAACAGTTTTTTGACAATCCGCTTGTTACTTTTTGGCTATCTTCAAATGGGTTAAATAATAACGTTCATAAAAGTGAATCACACTGCGGCGACTAACGGCTTCATGTTCTGTCAACAATGAATATACTATAAGGAAATTGATAATTAATCTGGCAATGAAAGCGAATAATACTCGTATATTACTATTACATCTGAAATGTTATAAAATTTGGTAAAAAAACTAGATTTTACAAAAGTTTTAATACTTAATTTGTTATCCTTACTTGACGTCGCTACATAAACTTCTAGAATTCAAATGCAGGAGACCAATTTTTTGGGACCTTTTGAGACCTTTTTTGGCTTTGTTTTTCTTACCATATTTTGGCGCGTCTCTAGGTTTAGGTGTGTGAAGAATCATTTTTTATAAGTAACTAACGACTCAACCTCGCTTAATAGAATTATAGATAAACTATATATTATATAGCTGCTCCGCTCCTTTGAGTAGTAGCATGATGATAATATATAGCTCATAGCTTACCTCAAAAACGGGCTATCTAATGTGAGAAGAATTAAAAAAAAAAACAAACAAACCAACAAACAAACAAACAAACAAACTCTGTATCTTTATAATATTAGTATAGATAATATATTAGGGTCTCTTCTCTTCTTAGAGAGTTACTTAAAGTCATAGTCTATTTATGTACAATATTTATTTATTTATTCGGTTTATCGATGTTGTTATATTTACATACATATTTCATACAAAATTCAGTCGTTTTAGCGTGAATGAGTCATACACAATACAAACAGACGTGTCTGTGTTTGTACATACAAACACATAGATACTTTCGCACTTAAAATATCCTACTGACCGATCTCGGCCACGGCGGCCAATCTCATTGAGACTGCGCAGGAGATATTATAGTGCAGAAGTGTACGCGCAGACACAAGTGCACTCTCATATCTCTATTACTATTATTCTCAAAGTCCGATGGGACTATACTTCGACACGACCAGTGAAAGTTGATGCGCCTGCGCACTGACACGGCTTTACGTGCCAACCCGCCAACATCCCAACTCCTGGAAACTACTGAGAATATCTTAACAGAAAATCTTAATAATCAAATTCGGCCCGGCCTGGGACTCGAATCCAGGCTGAAGTCCTCGATTCGAGTCCCGGGTCATTTGCAGCCGTACATGCTAGCCACTAAACCACCGAGACAGTTAAAAAAGTTTCGCGCTTTTAATAGAATTTTTCTAAGTGTCATAAAATCTTTTTTTAAGCCAAAATAGGTATACTTCTACATATTCTGAAATTTAATGTAAAATTTACATGCCATGATTTCGTAGCTATCGTAGTTTAAAAAGCTTATGAGAGAAACTGTGCCGTGTTTATTTCATACGCGCACAAAACCCTTATAGTTTTAATGAGATATCGAACAAAACTGCTCAGAAAGACTGAAAAATTTCATTTTTAACCAACGGTTATATTACATATTCGTTTATTTTGGTCAACAAATGTTAATCCAAAAACGAAAATGTTATTCAATCAGTGAAAAATGCAGCAAATGATGTAAAAAAAATTATTTAGCTTTACTTATATAAATTGCGTGTCGTTATTGATATTCGATTCTTCAATTATAAGTGCAATTAAATTGTATAGTACAAAAGGAATTTGCTCAGTATCATACATTAGCGACAATGCAAGTACCACAAAAATTTACAAGATGGCGCTATATAATATTATCAGCATGTGAGACTAATATAATTAGTTTTAAAAAATATGTTTTTTTTTATAATTGGGTTTTTTCAGAAAAGATACATATATAGATAAGCTTAAAAGGCAAAACCTTATCTAAATACAAAAATTTGATCCAAATCATTATAGCCGTTTTCAAAATATACGAAATAAATTGTATAAGAATTTTTCATTTAATAATATTATGAGATATTTTTAAATAAAAACTCTACATTTATTCTATTTGGTATTTCAATGAATTATATAGAAATATTTAATACACAATTATTACACTATGGCATAATGTTTAGCATTCACCATTTAACTTCTGCCAAAAATCATAAACATTTATATTTTGAAGTGCTTGTATGTATGTATATATTGTATAAATATTTATTTCATATCTATACATATAATAAAATTCTAACGGAGTGGAATATGGTACATTAAATATTTTTGGAAAATTTTATTCAAATAATCAATATTATCGATACAGAGGCCGAATCTATAGTTTTTAGAATTATTGTCTGTCTGTATGTCTTTGGACGCATCAGGAGAAAGCCACACAACAGATTTTAATGAAATTTGGTATAATGGTAGCTGGTTATCCGAGTCAACATATGGGATACTTTTTACTGCGGGAAAATATCTCATATCTGAGAAATCTACGTATTCTAAACTTTAAAACATAACTAGGGCCAAACCCGAGCGAATCGAGGGTGAGTCACTCATATGAATATAAAATTGTCATTATTTTATAAAGACTTATCGTCTTTTTCAGTATATTTACTCAATCTTAGAATAATAAATAAGACTTAGGAATATAAATGTTAAAGGAATCTTATAATTCCATTGTAAGTAATAGAATGAGAAAATGCTAAATATGTTCTTTCAAATCTGCTTTTCTTCTCTTCTTGATTCTAGATGCAACATATAATAGCTTTATGATAGCTTATGGCATATAAAAGACTACATGCTACTTTTAATTTCGCCTGATTGCGGAATCATCGTTCTATACATATATGTATGTATTAGTAAATATAATTAAATACTTTTTTTTTTAATAAGATTAGCGAGCAAACGAGCAGACGGATCTCCTGATGATAAGAGATTACCGCCGCCCATGAACATTTGTAGCACCAGAGGCACCACTAATACGTTGCCGGCTTTTCAGGACTTTATTGGTCCGCCCCTTGAATAACCCCATGTTGTAGTCAAGCGGGAACACAGTCGATGGGAGTATACTTAATGAGCAAAAGCTATTTTACATGTAGATTTTCCAGAAACATTGATTTTTCTATAAATTTTAAAAACACGAAACAATCTAACGTAGCGTGTAAATAGGTCATAAACTAGTCCCTCAATAAACCAACAAAATAAAACGATTCGGCTCTATGAATATTACATACTTCACGTCTTACCTTCCCAACTTGTAATCTTTAAGCCGCAGGGGATATTTTAGTGAAATATTTCAACTCGAAAGCTACGCAAGTTTTAATGGCGAGAAGCTTATTTAATTTCCTCTTACCTTTTAAATTCAAGGTGTTATAAATAAAGTGGAACTGAAAAATATAGCAAGCGATGGAGTTTTTTTTGCAATTTATATAAACTAGCATTACCCGCGGCTCCGCCCGCGTTCAGATGACCAAAAAGCAAATTCTTAGGTTTTATAGATTAGTATACTTTTACTTAACTGCCTCGGTGGTGTAGTGGCTAGCATGTACGGCTACACACCCGGAGGTACTGGGTTCGAGTCCCGGGTCGGGCCAAGTTTAGTTATTGAGTCTTCCTGTATATTAAGCCTCAGTAACAGCCCGGAGTTGGGAAGTTGGCGGTGTTTCACCCCCGTGCCTCGGAGAGCACGTAAAGCCGCCGGTCCTGCGCCTTAACTCTCACTGGTCGTGTCGAGTGGTCGTCCCACCAGAGTATGAGAGTGACAGGAATAGAGAGTGCACTTGTGCCTGCACGTACACTTGTGCACTATAATATCTCCTGCGCAGTTGGCTAGTCTCAATGAGATTGGCCGCCGTGGCCGGAATCGGACAGGAGAACATCATCATCATACTTTTACATTGCAATTTTTGCATTTTTTCTCAGAAATGAAATATTTTTTTGCGGTAAAAAGTATCCTATATGTTGACCCGGATAACCAGCTAGCACCATACCAAATTTCATCAAAATCCCTCCAGTGGTTTTTGTGTGATGCGTTCGTTGATCGTTGTGATGCGTTTTTCTGTGAAGTGATGTAACTGACAGACAGACAGACTAAAATTCTAAAAACTATAGATTTGGCCTTTGTATCGATAATAATGTCTATTTCAATAAGATTTTCCAAAAAAATATTTAATGTACAGATTCGGCTTAGTTACAATTTTATTACATGTATAGATGTGCTTCAGATGAAGGATTATATTATAATGATAAAAACATTACATTCAATAGATGTAATTTATGAAATGATCAATTATTTTATTTTCTGTCCCTTTTAATTTATACTTTCTTTTTATTGAAATGGGATTTACACCACATTATTCGCTGTTTTTGAGTTCCCTATATTAATGAAAGTTTGAAGACTGAAATTTTCTTCTTCAATCGATGTAGCTAATGGATACCTTACATACTAATAATTCTTACCTACTAATAATTCTCCCATACTAGTCGTTAAATCTACAAAATTACGTTAAAACTTATTATTACACTCATGGGGGTGATTTTTTGGACAACTATATTGGGTCTTTCTCGAGGTGTTCCTATTATTGATAATGAAAATCGTTACACAACTATTGGCAAAAATAATCAGAAATATACAAAAAATAGATATAAACGCATTAAATACACTTTTTAAATAAAAACTAAAAAATATATCATAATGATAATATTATTATAATTCAATGCTTGGACATGTCATGTCAAGTTTCGAGACATTATATTTTAAGTAACTCCCCAAATCCCGCATTTCATTTTTCCAGTATGTAAGGTCAATACAAACATTTGTCTTGTGCCCTAATCGAAAACAACCTTCAATTTAAACAGTACCAATAAAACTTAACTCTATATTGCTACATGCTTTACAATAATATTGATGGTTTTAATAGTATTTTTATTTGAAACTTCGAACGAACTTCCGAGGATATCCTTTCAAAGAGCTTGAAAATATATGGCGGAACTCTTTAGTATCGGACAGCATACATATAACGTTCCTACAAGTTACTTTCGCTTATATTTTATGTATTCTGATAGATTTAAGCTTAAGATTACAAATAAGTTTTTATATATAACAATATTTCAACAAGAAAATTCACTTATTTAAAAAAAAAACGTGTGTCTGTACTTATGTGAGCATAAAAATAGCTAAAGATTTCATCGCGTATGTAACAACAATCTGTTTGTAAAAGGAATGCAGCTCATCATGTCGCTTTTTGGCTGTCGGTGTAAGCGCATCGTAAAAATTTTACTCTCATTTTTTTTCCAAACGTGCCAAAAGACGTATAACATCAAAATTCTGATCATCATTTTCTCACAAATATAATGATTATATAAGCAATTAATATTAATAAAACTAATTAATATGAAGCAAGTAACGACTCGTTATACTAATATACAATCTATCACAGCAACGGTTAGTCGTTTGGGAGAGAGTGACGCTTCATTAGCGTAGGATTATTATTGCTGTGCCAAAATGAACGAAACTCATTCATCAAGTGTAATCCGTCGCATTAACCGCAACACGGGTCAGTCAGAAGGATCTAATTAGGCAAGGGATAATGGACGTTCCCAAAAATTTGAACCCATTACCACTGCAGTGATGTTGGCTTAGCCTGCTTTTACTGAATGATGATTTTAACGTTTAGTCACTGAAGGGGTTGACTGTTACTATCGTTAATCTTATCAGTTATAATAACTTTATGTTGTAAGTATGGTTTAAAATATGTTTTGATATATATATATATATGTGTGTGTGTGTGTATGTGTGTGTGTGTGTGACGTAATCACATCTAAGCTGGTAGATGTATTTGACTGATTTTTCTAAAAATACAAACACAAATGAATATTATGTGTATGTACTAACACATAGTATCTTTTTCGGGTTCCGTGCCCGATAGGTGCCCACGGAAACCTGTTACTAAGACTACGCTGTCAGTCCGTCCGTCTGTCAGAGGGCTGTTACTCATGAACCATAATAGGTAGAGAGTTGAAATTATAACAGAGTATGTATTTCTATTGCCGCTATAACAACAAATAAAAAAAATATAAGAAACATTTTTTTAACGTTCGTAATCGATCATTAAAGTTAATATACTACTTACATAGAGTAAAAGTCCTATTAATAAAAGTATATGTGCGATGACACGGAACCATTCCCATTCCAAAAAATCGGTTAAGTGCGAGTCGAATTCGCACAAGAAGTGCGAATTCGACTCGCACTTAACCGATTTTTTTTTCAGTCATATAGAACTTATCTAAATGTAAAAAAAAATCTATAAGTTTAATTTTAGCTTTATTTTCAAAATACTTTTTTCCTCATTCTATTAACGAGATGGCGCAAGAACGTTAAAAGAAAAAAAACTTCGCTCGCGTTAAATGTTTGGGATTAAATGTTAAACGTTTATATATTTTTAGCTCAATACTCATGCTTGTTATAAATTAGAAGTTTATTTATGGATTTCCGAAAATATTTACCAATAAAAGATGACAACGAAAATATTTCGGTTAGCAGTTTTATGAACTGTAATAAATAAAAAAAAACTCTCTTTCAATACTTTGGTAATGGGAAAGAAAAATTTCAACTTATGTAATTTCATAACTTACAATGCAGAATAAAAAAGAAAAGAGAATTGTTAATATTTTTACCAAAGTAAATTAAATTACTCCAAAGCTCTGTATTACAACTATATCTCACTAAAGAGGTGTAATATGAGCTTTCGTAGGTTAAGTCCCGTTTAGTCCTCCTCGTCATTTACAATAGATAGATATTATTAGCCTTACAACAAGTATTTTCGAAAATGATAACGCACGAATTTCGCCACTCCGCAAACACCTAAATAATGTACAATTATCTAAGAAGATATAACATAACATTAAACAAAAATCATAGACTCGTTCCAGAACTTTCTCTTTATAGCAAGTTCAAAGCAAATTCACTATGTTGGATATTTTATAAATTATATCTTCGGATTGTGCAAATTGCTTAATCTATACAAATCTAGTGAGCCGAGAAATTTCACAATCGTAAGCTTGATCGTTTCGAACATTAGAAGCCCAACTTGTGCTATAACTGGCGTTACCGGTCACTGAGCTTTTGTCATGTTCCTTTTATAGTATACTTTTGTAAGGGAATACACAATTTTGTTATATTTTTTTCGTTTATTGTAATAATAAGCAATTTGATTTGAAAAAAGCAGTGCCAGGGACCGCGGGTTCGAGTCCCGCTGGGAGCATTCATTTGTGTGATGAGCACGAATGTTTGTACTCCAGTCATGGGTCTTTATATATTGATAATATGTACCTATTTAAAGTTATATATTTATAGTGCATCAACTACCTGGTATTCATAAAACAAGCCTCGTAGCTTACCATCTAACTACACAGATGGTGCTGTGAGTCAATGTCCCAACATATTTATTTTATTTATGAAAATTTACATATGTTATATTTTATCTAGAGATTTACCTACAAGGTACGTCGAAAAAGTAGTCTATGTAATAATCCAGAATTAAATCTATTTTCATTACAAATTTCACTAAAATCTGTTCAGCCGTTACAGCGTAAAGAAGTAACATATAACACTCAATCACAAACTTTTACTTTCACATTTATATTAATGCGAAATATATCGACAAATAAAAAGGCGTATATTTAAGAATTATAATAACATTTTAAATGAATACTTTTTGACGCTTTCTAGGAGCTTAGTGCCTGGCTGTATCAAAATAATACTTGAGTGCAAGGAAAAAACCTTCTTCTTTTGCTAGATCATGAAAATCTGTATAGTAGGTATTTTATTTTCCTTTTATATGTTCACTAGCATTGCCCGCGATTCCACCCGCGTTCAGATGACCAAAAACTAAATTCATAGGTTTTACATATTAGTATACTCTTAGATTGCAGTTTTCGTATTTTTTCTCAGAAATAAGACATTTTCCCGCGGTAAAAAGTATCCTATATGTTGACCCGGATAACCAGATATCACCATTCCAAATTTCATCATAATCCCTCCAGTGGCTTATCTGTGATGCGATAACAGACAGACAGACATACAGACAGACAAAAATTCTAAAAACTATAGATTTAGCCTCTGTATCGATAATAACATTTATTTCAATAAGATTTTCCAAAAAATATTTAATGTGCAGATTCGGCTTAGTTAGAATTTTATTATATGTATAGAAGTAAAAGTATCTAAGGTTAAGCCAAATAAGATTGTTATGAAAAAGAAAAGCTGAAACGTACTAATGAAGTGTCATGTATCAGAGCTTCACATGGTAATGGAACAAAAGCTTTAATTACACCTCATCGTTCTTTTTATTATTTCTGATAATGGAATATAATATCTGCATTTCGGGACGGTCCTAGAGGGTCAGACGTGCTAAATGCTTTTGTACGTATCAAGTATCATAATATTGCTGACTGTGCTTTATTAAGTACTAGCGGCTCAACCTCGCTCCGCTCGGTTTCGTCCCTAGTTAGATTTAACGTTTAGTATAAATTTCTCAGAGATGAGATTTTTTCCACAGTAAAAAGTATCCTATATGTTGACCCGGATAACCATCTATCATCATACCAAATTTCATCAAAACCCCTCCAGTGTTTTTTCCGTGATGTGGTAACATACAGATAGACAGACAGACACACAAATTTTTTTCATTATTAAAAATATCTGATTAGGTCTATCTATTCTAAATGAAAACCTCCGTTTAGTTATATTTTACATTTTAGTGCCTGGAAGTCGCTTTTTTTTAGTTCTTATTTCAATCAGTTCATAAATAAAAAAGTTATGTCAATGTAAAGAATCACCAAGGGACAACCCGAGCGAAGCGAGGGTGAGTCGCTAGTATACAAAATATTTATAATAATTATCTTACATCACTACACTACGACCTTTCGAAATCAGCCAATTAAATACTACGCGAGCGAAGTCACCGGGTAAAGCTAGTATAATTAAAAAAAAACTTTATTCATAAATAGAGAAATTGAACGTAGAACACAGTAATTTTACAAAAAAGAGTTTGTACAAATTTCAATCAGGTGAGTGATGTACGAGTCCTGTACTCTTTGATAGGTTATAAAGTAATCTTACTTAGTCAACTACCTCATGCTGTCATCAGAATAATGTTGTTTGTAAAATATCTTCATCCTTCTAGGTTTATTAGACGAAGTGCCGGAATTTCCTGAGAAATTGCCTTACAATATGCAACTATATCGAAAGATCGGTTTCTAGTGATATATTGGCTAGTGGGCGTATCCAATACACTTGATTTAGATGCCAATAATCTCTATCGTCACATTGAAGCCATCAAGTGTCAAGCTAAAGGGACGTTTTTGCGCTATAAAGAAAATATAAGTTTAAGAAAGAATTATGGTGTATAATTTCTTTATATAATTTTAGACCTTTGTATACTTACCAAATGGTAAGTTTTTTATGGTAATGGTAACATTTCGAAATCGTAATGTAATCTATACTGGTAACTAAAATCGAAGTGTCAGTTTGTAATGTCAAAATAACAGCTTTTCACAAAATGCATATGAAATTATATACAGTACCTACTTATAAGGAAAATACATTTTTTTTTTAATTTTTGTCTGTCTGTTTTGTTTGGGCTAATCTCCGAAATAGTTCGACCGAATTTGACGAGGCTTTCATTGGCAGATAGCTGATGTTATACGGAGTAACTTAGGCTACTTTATTTTAGAAAAATAATTGTTCCGTTAAAAAAAACTTACCTAGGGACTCTCCCAAGCATAGCGAGGGTTAGTTACTAGTTTTAATTACATATAAATATTGTTAAATTTCAAAGCCGTCCAATATCATTAATGTCTTCTTTGCAAAACGTGTCTGGTAGAAAGTTTCGGGGTTTTTATGCCAATAATATAAGCATTATACGAAAAATATAATAATCAAACGTATAAAATTGATGATCAATTAAAACTTTTGAACTTATAATGAATTTGGTCTGACTGCAGAGATGTCAACAAATTTTGGTGGAACGAAATAATAACAATAAGTATATTTTTTATAGAATTACATAAAGCAAAAACATTAGTTCAGCTTCTTTATGATGTTACATAATAAAAAAGAATAATTTTGTTTGATAATATGAAATATTATTGAGAAGTTTTATTCATTATTTTATCAATGAAAATGGATAATTTACATTACAAATATCTTTTCCACAGACTTATCTTTGAATTACTTAGTATTACAATATTTTCAATAGCGATTTTGCTACGAAGTGAGAGAAAATAATTGCAGAACAAATAGAAAATTTACTTTGCTTAGAAATCGAACCCGCGCATTGTCTCATAATAAACTATAAAAAAGTCCGTTAACATATTACTACTGATAAAAATTTACATTTTTTCATTAACGATGCAAATGAACAGCGAAAATATCGGATTGAGGTCATTCAGACAATGTAACAGCGGGCCGTCATTTGACGTTAGCTTATCTCTTCAAGATGTCAGCCACTGCATTTAGAAAATATATTTCTATTATAAAAGAAAACAAAGCGAAGGAAGGAAAACGGACTTATCATGAAAATATTTGACATTTATTAAAAGAATTCTTGGAGTGTTGAAGTTACTTTTTGCTGAATAAAGAGCCTTAATTGTGTGTTTAAATTTATTATATGAAGCCCTTTTTGTTGTATGAATATGAAAATTATAACGACAAAACAGTTTTTCTGTTTCAGCTTTAAATAGAGACAGTAAATATATACTATATAATATATATTTTATTTTATATATTTATATTTATTACATATGTTTTTTCTATTGTATGGTAAATTTAAGTTAGTGATATTCTCATATAAGAATTATACATCATGACCTTGACCAGTTTGTATTTATATTTATTATTATTCAGTACTCTTTTTAATGTCCCACAGCTGCGCATGGACCTCCCTTCAATACGAGGGGGATCAGGCTATAGTCCACTACGCTTGCCAAGTACGGGTTGGCGGACTTCACATATCTAAACACACATGTCTGTTCGAAAACTTGCTAGGTTTTTTCAGACATGCAGTTTTCCTCACGATATTTTTCTTTCACTGTAAGAGTAGTGGTAATCATGTAGGAAATGATTAGCACATTTTCATGCCTATATCAGAGGTGCGAGACCCGCGATTTGATCCCGCTTTCCTCGATCTCCCAAGCGAGCGCGTTAGCACTGAGCTACTGGGCTATTTTTATATACTTCATTATAATACAAGTAAACTTTTGGTTTATATATTAAAAGAAATATATATTATAAAAAATATTTAAAATATTTGAAACAACTGTACGGAAGTTTTTATTAATTATTGCACCTATGTACATAATTATTGTGACAAGTAGAAGCCTAGTTGCAAGTATGAAGCTCAAAAATATACTATAAATAAGCTTTGATAGAACTTTAAAAGGATAAATAAAATATATTTTTTAATTATATTACAATAAAATAATTTATCTAGGTACGAGTATAATATAATATATCTTTACCCTAGTATTTGACTAGCATATAAATAATAATATAAATAAATATGTTGGGACATCAACACACAGCACCATCTAGTTCCATGGTAAGCAAGGCTTGTGCTATGGATACCAGTTAGGTGATACACTACACATACTAGTATATAACTTTAAATACTTACATATTAGAAATATACCAATGACTGGAATACAAACATTCGTGCTCATCACACAAAGGAATGCCACCAGCGGGACTCGAAACCGCGACCGTTGGTACAGCAAGTAGGGTCACTACAAACTGAGTCAAATGTGTTGTCGATATCATATGTACATTGTTCGAATATTGAAAAATCTTAAAATGTTTCACTCAAATCCACCTCTAGAATTTTGTTATTTCATAAATTTTAAGCAAAATATGTTACTTTATGATTTTCGTGTTCATAGTTTAAGTATAGATGCTTGAGGTCAGGTCATCCAACCACCAAAGTCGTTTGATATTTGCCAGAACGTCCAAACCACGTATTCTGTAATAAAGTGAAATGCCTTACACATCCCAGTGCTAGAATGCTTCTCTTTATAAATGAAAGGGTTTTAAGATTAATTTGCTATTCCTGCCTTGGTTACGTGATGTATATATTCGCTGGTCGAGTGGCTAGCGAGTACGCCTGCAAACCTAGAGGTCCTTGGTTGGACTCCTAGATCGGGCTAAGTTTAATTATTGAGTTTTTCTGTCAAGAAATTCTTAGTAACCTAACTGTTAGGTGGAAAGTTAATGAGAGAAAGTAAAGCCGTCGGTACTGTGATTTACGATGAAAGTGAATTATGAAAGGTGTCTGTTTTATTTCTTTATTTTTAATATAAAAAGATACAGTCAGAATTTACATATGCACGAATATGTACATAAAGTATATAAAGTATGGCCTTAATATTTCGGAGGTATAGGGTACATTCATTACGAAACATACATCGAGCTTAATCTTGACATGGTTATATTATTCATATTGTGTCGATTTGTTATAATATATTATCTACTACGCTGTGATTTCTAACGTCTCATATAACGAATACTTTTTCGCAATATATACTTACTAAGCACGTGATAAATAATCTTTATAAATAAGGTTGTCTTGATTGATTCATCAATATCAGCTCTTGATCAAACCGCTGGTCCTAAAAGGCTGAAGTCTGTTATCGTATTCCTATAATGGCATAGTTAGATTTTTTTAAAATTGTTTATGAAAAACATTTTAAATAAAACTATCTTTTCGGATTTTTTCGCAAATTTAATTTGGTATTTTGGTTCCCGACGTTTCGAATGCTTTACAGCATCCATGGTCACGGGAGAGACTGAGGTGTTACATGTCTTGAAGGTATAGTTGTTACAGACAGCCTACCCACAATTAACAAAATGATAATTGCACCAATTACATTACAATATTTTTTAACTTTAAAACATTTTTATAATTTTAATTATAATAGAATATAGAATATTATTTATTTAATTTTTGCTATTATTTTTATAATTATTACAATTTTAAAAATATTAATTAGTAATCTATATTAAGTGTTGCCATTATTATATTTATAACTATAAAGAACAATATAAAATATAGTATTAATTATTTAAGCCATATAATTGTTCTATGTGTAATTTAAAAAAGTGAAAATTAATTAAGGATAATAACTTTAATTTAGTTTGCTATTATTTAAAACAACTTACTAAGCAACACTATTACTATATACTTTTACAAATGAAAAATGAATAAAAACTTTTTAACAAAAAAATAAATACCGACTTCAAACAAAAGCACTAAAAAGTAAAAAATAACTGATTGGTAGTTTTCATTTACTATACATACCTAATCAAATATTTTCGAAGTCGGTGTGCTTTGCTTTGTAAGGGCTGGCACCGATTTCGATAATATTTGATTAGGTATGTATTTAATAGGTAGGCTTTAATTACTTAGCCAAAGCACACCGACTTCGAAAATATTTGATTAGGTATGTATAGTAAATGAAAACTACCACTCAGTTATTTTTTACTTTTTAGTGCTTTTGTTTGAAGTCGGTTTTTATTTTTTTGTTAAAAAGTTTTTATTTTTCCCTTTTTAGTGTAGACAGTAGTAGCAAAATAAGAATTCTAACGTGTTAGGCTTGTCAAATCAAACAAAATAAGCCCAAACTCAAAGTATCTACTATTAGTCGTTGAAGAGTTCCACCTATCCACCTTCTGGCCTTGCCATCAGATCAGGTCAACAACACCGAACCACTGTACTATCAACGGAAATAGAAATACTTGCAAAGTTTCAAGTCAATATGACAATTAGAAGTAGGTTAAATTCATCATTAGTTGTTTTCCACCCTTAGGGGTGGTATTTTTTTTTGAAATTTAAATGGGACTAATCTGGAAGTATACCCTTTCAAACAAAACAAAAATTGTCTAAATCGGTTAATAAATGACGGAGTTCTGAGGTAACAAACATAAAAAAAAACATACAGTCGAATTGAGAACCTCCTCCTTTTTGAAGTCGGTTGAAAATATTAATCTGATATGCTGTCATTTTGATCTACACAGTAAGAACTTACTACATCTACCTGTCTGTTATGTTTATATTTATTATTTGATTTTATCATATTAATAACAGGATCCCATTATATTAATATAATAATAAGTGACGTAATTATGATGTAACGTTAATTATGTGAAAAACAAATCTATCCAACTGAAATCGTACATTTTTACGGGATAAAAAGAAATATATGCACTATTCCAGACTATAATCTATCTATGTGTCAAATTTCATCCAGATCCGTTCAGTCGTTCTGGCGTAATTCAGTAACAAACATCCATCCAACTTTCGCATTTATAATATTATTATGGGTTTACGACATATTATTATTTATTTGTAAAGACGTGACATAAATATGAAAAGTGCGAAAAGTATAACGCAAAAATAATGAAATTAAGTTACAAAACAATAAAGAAGTTAACCCACAGATAAGTTGACATGTTGTTAATGAAATTTTTGTTGGAAGCAACTAAAGTTATCTTAATTCTAAGCGAAGCTATTTTATCATTTGCAGAAGTTGGCGCTGCTAGAAAGTTTCAAGTAGAATCTGAAGCGGAAACTATAAACTACAAATGCTCTGAATATTCAATGTATTAAGACGTAAGATTTCTACTTGTTTTTACATTAAATTGTTCATATTATATTTATATAAGTATATAATATATTTCTCAATAAGTTAAATATTAGGTAATCTTGTTTTTTGAATGACATATTAGTTCTGGATGATGCAGATGTAGACAATTAAGAATTATTTAATAGATAAATTGGATCAGCCGCCTTGACGAAAGCCAGTTGCCAAACTGGTCGAAATTGCGCAATCCGTTCAGATGAAACATATGATGCAAATCTATATTTATTTACTGAGTTAAAAACGATGTTTCTCTCATAATAGATACATTGTTTATCTATTTTTTATACATATAATAAAATTCTAACTAAGTCGAATCTGTACGTCAAATATTTTTTGGAAAATCTTGTTTAAATAGTCATTATTATCGATGCAGAGGCCGAATTTATAGTTTTTAGAATTTTTGTCTGTCTGTCTGTCTGTCTGTTACCGCATCACAGAAAAACTACTGGAGGGATTTTGATGAAATTTGAGGTGATAGCTGGTTGTCCGGGTCAACATATACTTTTTACCGCGGGAAAATTTCTCATTTCTGAGAAAAAAAACCAAAACTGTAATGTAAGAGTCATACTAATATGTAAAACCTAAGTGTTTGGTTTTAGGTCATCTGAACGCGGACGGAGCCGCGGGCAAATCTAATTATTAATAAAATAATAGCTAACTTAATTTGTAAATAATATGTGAGTCCTTGTATGAATTCATTTCTGATTCTGGTCAAATTTCTAGAGGCCAAAAAATATTAACTTCGTATAAACAAACCGTTACTGAGCAAAGAAATATTTTTCCACAATACAAATTTTTTTCATAACAATAAATACACATTTTCACAATTTCAATTTTCACTCGTTTAAGTAAATAAGCCGACCAGGGTGCCCTTTTATCCTTTTATGGGACTTTTTGCCATACTAATTTTGGGCTACCTCATAATCTTTTAAGCGATTAACTTTTAAACATTCTTTTTAAGTCCGTTTTAATTTTTGATTACCCTATTAAAAAGAAAATTACTTAGTTCCAATTTTAAGTTTAAAACCAAGGCTTGAATATATATATATATATATATATATATATATATATATATATATATATATATATATATATATATATATATATATATATATTGTAATGTACTTGAGTAAGAGATTTAATATAAAACCGTTACATTCTACTTCCTGACATTTAAAGACGTCTTGATATCAGGTGATAATCAAATTCACCAATTCACCCAACGGCTTTGAATATCGGGTAAGGGGCGACGACTCCACTAAAATCGCACGCTCCAAATGTATTTCGTGATGGAGGCACGAGACAGCTATCTACCTGCATATTGAAGATGTAGTTTTACTGGAAATGAACAAATTAAGGTATTTTATTGAAGCTTAGCTCGCATAGAATTTTTGGATAGATTTGATTTTGACTAGGCTTCGCCCGACGAATTTCAATAGCAGTCAGTGCCAATCGGATATGACACACTGTATACGATGAAAAAAAAACTGCATGTCAATAAGCCTGTAACAACAAAAGACTTTAGTATCACCTTCACAGACTACAATGACTGATAAAAGTAAAAGTAACAAAAACAGTCCATTTTGCTCATAAAAGTCAGGAGTTTGTTTGCTTATAGAAAAACAAGGGCGTGATTTAGTTATTAGTTTGGTTAAGCCACAATTATATAGAGTACAAAAAATAAAACAGAAATCATGGCTATTTGTAAATACTCGTGAATCATTTAAATATGTTAAAAATAAAATTAACAACTTAAGCGAAAATTTGTAGATAAATCCATACTAATATTATAAATGTGAAAGTGTGTTTTTTTGTTTGTCTTTCTTTCACGTGGACACGGCTTGGCGGATTGGCGTATTTTTTGTGTGGAGATAGTTGGAGGGCTAGAGAGTGATATAGGCTACTTTTACTGCGGGAAATTATCTCTTTCCCACGGGAAAAGACGTTATAATAAAATCCAAAAAAAAAAAATGATTCGAATTACTTGAAACTTGGTATTAATACTCTTCAGTACAATTAATTAAATACATGTTTTAGCATTTTTGCTTTGAAACCGCGGGTTCTGCTAGTATTATATACACTAATGTACTTAAATCTCTAAGTACAAATTAACAACAGCGATGGTTCTTCCATCTTTTCTACCCTCCAACCCTAAACATTTCATATCGGGGTAGAACACGCGTCGGCATTTCCCTAACCTCCTGGGAGTTCCTACGTGACGCGTTTTCAGTGAAATATTTTTACTATTCATCGTCTTAAGGAGCATTAAAATGCTTGACTTTTATGAACGTCTTTCCTTAGCACAATTCGTGTTAGCGATTTCTTCTGATGTTATAAGTCGAAGATTTTGAATAATTATTGGAAAAATTCAAAAGGCCGCTATTGAAGTAATAGAAAAAGTTGAGAGTTTCTTCAAGTTATTGTTTCTTATAATAATATTCCTTATAAAACGTATAAGTACAGTAGAGACTCGCCTCCTCTTCGATTGGGCATTTATATTACTTCGTTAATTCTTTAGTATTAATAACAAAATCCTAGAAAAGCACTTAATAAAAAGCCCATATCGCACTATAAACTACAAATTCTTTGCAAAAAAATTATGTCGAATCGTGCATCGCTACACTATAGATAAATACATCAATATTCTCATATCTTTTATAGTAAATTATAGTAAGATATGGGGAGAAAATAAGAATTTATATGAATTAAATTAATACATTAATACAACTTAATACATGAATGGATAGCGATGAACCAGGTTTCTGTTACGAATTAAAATAAAATTACAAAGATTAAAGTGTTAATTTGTAATATCAAAATAAATGCTTCTTACTGAACTTATATGAAATTATATACAGTACTTATAAGAAAAACACTTTTTTTATTTTTGTGTGTCTGTCTGTTGGTTCCGGCTAATCTCCAAAACGACTGGAATGATTTTGACGGGACTTTCACTGGCAGATAGTTGATGTTATAAGGAGTAACTCAGGCTACATTTATTTCAGAAAAAGAAATAGGGTTGCGCTCAAAAAAATAAACGGTACCTAGAGACGCACTCGAGCAAAGCGAGGGTAAGTCGCTAATATGACATAAAATATTAGTACCTGGGCGACCGAGCTTCGCTTGAATTTTTGGCCAAACAAACATAAAAAAAAAACAAACTAAAAATTTGAATAAATACAAAAAAAAACAAAAGTAAAAACTTTGTATCCCACCGGGATACGAACCCAGACACCTGTGGTGTCAAACTTGCGCCTTGGCCGTTTGACCACTATGTCTTAGCGTGCGAATTAGCGACCATATTTTGCGTGGAATAATGCGGAACAAAACCGCATGAAAACTCGAAAACAAGCATTTTCCCAGACGTAAAACTAATCTAGATCTATTTATCGCCCCCGAAATCCCTTGTATACTGAATTTCATGAAAATTGTTGGAGCCGTTTCCGAGATTCAGATTATATACATATTAATATATTTAAATGAGCAATTCTTGTGTATATACAATATACATATATATTGACATTTTAAATAAAACTATCTTTTCGGATTATTTCGCGGATTTATTTTGATTTTTGGTTCTCCACGTTTCGGAGACGTCTATAACCTTTTGTTTGAAACGTCTAAAACCTTAGTTTCTCCCGTTACCATGATTGCTGTAAAGCATTCGAAACGTCGGGAACCAAAAATCAAAATAAATCCGCGAAATAATCCGAAAAGATAGTTTTATTTAAAATATATTTATATTTTTCTAAAATATTTTAAAAATATGACTTCTAAATAATTTATTGAAAAAAAAAATAAGTTACTCAATGTATATTATAAATATGTAATACGAGCTTATAAGAATAAGAATTAGATTGTAAGTCTCAACTTACACAACTTTGTGCTATTGAAGCCGTCTTAAGATTCAAGTATGAAATATTAGAACAAGATTGTTATTTTCAAGTTTATTAATCCATTTTGGGGTGTTTTAAAGGTTAAACTAAACAAAACTAAGTGATCTGTTAATCTATAAGCTGTTAGGGATAGTACAGAACAGAACAAATATATAACAAATATATAATAAAAAATGAGATCAATTTCTCCTCCTTTTTTGAATTCGGTCAAAAATACGAAATGTTTGTTTTACTTGGATATGAAAATTTAAAAATCTATTTACAATAAGTTTTGATATCGTGAACATAATATAATTGCAATATTTATTTTAACTTGTAATTTAAATACCTCGTTATGTGTTAACGTAAGCCAAGAAAATTGAAATAAAAACGTCATATACTCGTAACTTGTAGGCAAATTCACTTTCCTTGCAATGGACAAAAGTCCTCAAAATTAAGTAATTGTATAAAACTTTTAAATGAAATGAGCGATAATAAAATTTAAGATATTCTAAAGTACGGTATTCTTGCCAAGTCAAGAATGAAATTTAAATGCGAAAATTTGCCATCAAGAAAATGAAAGATTTCCCTTTAATTTAGGTCAATTAGCGAATGATAACCGGAATAGCCAAATAAATAGGCTGTTAATTATATAATGCCTTGATTTTTTTGCTTTTAACGACTTGCTTTGCATTTTTTTTTGTTTATGGACATGTTATTATTCTCATCTCTAAAGCATATTACATGAACAATACAAAATAATATTAGTACCAGTTAATCTCATTGAGAGGAAGATATCAAACTATATACGTGTCTAAAGAAATATGCACTCTTTATTTTTTTCCTATCAGTCTGATGAAACGAAAACTCATCAAAAGGCAAGTGTAAAATAAGTGCTTTTTATGCTCTAATATTACATCACTGCCAATTTCTATTCGACTATACTAAGATTTTTTTTTGTAATAAATATATTTACCTGACTCAGGATTGAACCAGGACCTCCGCGCTTACAATCTTACATACTTGCAATAGACCAACTAGGCAGTTCAGCGTAGGTTCAAAATTACTGAAACTTGTCTTTACGTCCATGACTCAAACTTTCATTCTTCTAGAGAAAGAAGGCAAAAAAAAAACTTATTTCATTTATGTTTTTTATGATTACATTACCAGTAAATCCCTAAGCGCTACCTTCGGCCGTGGTTTAGCAATTTAGTTGGTATTGTGTACAGAAAAATTTGCGGTTGACTTCATCGTCATAGTTAAAACGCATGCGTGTCAGTACCTCGTCTCGCGCGCTCGGAGACCCCTCAGTTGTTACCGTTGCCGTTCCGACTTACCCGCGTTACTTGTCGCATTACATCTACTCCCTTACGTCAAAAAAAAAAACTAATTGATTAACTCCCGTGAACTCAAGCAAATATGGCGTGAAATTTTTACATATAAACTTTAACCAACTTTCCAGAACTTTTAGTGATGTGTTTAGGTAGGTGCAGATTTATTTATTGTTAATTCCAAGCAATCTGTCATCGTAAAGTGACATAAGATGAATGATGGTAAATATTAGAGGTCTTTGTAGTGCTTCTGTTGAATCAGCGTGACTCGCGTGTTACTAATGGATTCTCTCATGTACTGCGTAAATAATATAAGGGTCTCGCGATCCTCATAATTCTAACTAATGTACATAAAACCGTGAGTAAATAGCTAAAAGTTTAAATCAAGGCTCTTAAAATTTTCAAAGATAGGTTGTTTTTGGTACTGTGTATGTAAGTAAATTATGTATTACTTTTTAGAACAAAATATAATGAACATGTTCTGTTTACTGTTGAATTTATTATAACATAGAAATAAAAGCATTTAAAGTATTTCGCTTATAACTGAGTTTTATTAATAATTAATTAATCACAAAGAGAGTTGTTTTATTTATGCCAGTCATGGGTATTTATATTTATAATATGTATGTATTCAAAGTTTTATATGTGTAGTGTATCAACTACCTGGTATCTATAACACAAGTCTCGTAGCTTACAATAGAAATACATGGTAATGTGTGTTAATTTCCCAACATATTTATTATTATTGGTTTTATTTTATTTATATTGGGAGGAAAAAGAAATTTCTACAGTAAAATAATCAACCCAACTTTTCATTCATCTCGCATTTATTTAACTTATTATATGTAAGGTAATTAAACCAAGTAATACGTCAATATTGTATAATCAATATTTTTTTTGTATATAGGTGCGTCATTGATTTCTGAGCAGCTTATCTTAAAACCATATGACGCCTATGACCTAAATAATTAAATACCTTCAAAAATATCTTACAGTGTAGTTCTCATCACTTAGGTATTATAATATACATACATATTACATAGGTATTATACACAAGTACTTTTAAAAGTAAATAAAAGGTGGGTAAAGTGCAGCGATTTCTTACCATTTACTTAAAAATAATAGAAATATCAATAAACAATATAAATAAACAACATGAATAAAATACATTCTGGTATACAAATATTTATTTATACAATAGCATTGCCCGCGGCTCCACCCACGTTCATATGACCAAAAACCAAATTCTTAGGTTTTTTTTTACATATTAGTATACTCTTACATTGCAGTTTTTGTATTTCTTCTCAGAAATGAGACATTTTCCTGCGGTAAAAAGTATCCTGTATGTTGACCCGGATAACCAGCTACCACCACACCAAATTTCATTAAAATCCCTCGAGTGGTTTATCTGTGATGTGGTAACAGACAGACAGACAGATAGACAGACAGACAGACAAAAATTCTAATAACTATAGATTCGGCCTCTGTATCGATTATAATGACTATTTCAATAAGAATTTCCAAAAAATATTTAATGTACAGATTCGACTCAGTTAGACTTTTATTATATGTATAGATACAATTTAATTTTCACGATATATACATGCATCTATGTATTGATTTGAAGATAAATATTTTTGATTACTACATCTACCAACGATATTCTCTTAGAAGTTATTTATTCAACTAATACACAATGGAAAAGTTACTAGACTTATACTTTACAATTAATATTAAAAAAAAAGTTTTAAATAAACGACCACATAAATAAGAAGCATTGCACTTACATAATACTAGCGGCTAGAAAAGCACAAACAGATCTATCCCACGGGAATCGTTTTCCGGGATGAAAAGTAACTTGTTGTTAGACCGGCAACATAAGGTATCAGCATGCCAAATTTTACTAAATTAGGTGCATAAGTTGTTGTGTACTAAGCTGTATAAGTTATTATAGTTTTTTAACTATCCCACGGGAACTCTTTAATTTTCCGGGATAAAAACTACCTAAGATGTTGCCCGGGGATATAAGGTACCACCATACAAAATTTAATTTAAATCGGTCCAATAGATTCGGACATTAGCCCGTACAAACAGGCAAACAGATAAACAGACAGACAGAGAAACAAAAAAATTGAAAAAAATCTAGATTTATTCTATTTGTCTTCTTACACCCCCCTGACTCGGTTTTTAGCATTTTTTTATATGTACAGACATTCGATTTAGAGTTTCGATTCTCTACAGTTTTATTATAGTATAGATTTGTGCGAGATATGTACATATATGTAGCTTTTCTGTTTAGGATTCGAGAAATTAGAAGCAATCGTCATCAGCATTCAACGGACACGCTTAGGGACTTCTTTATAGAGCTTTTCATGTTTTCTTGGTATAGCAACGCGTTTCTTTATATATTTCAACTGACTTTCACACACGACTTGGCCAAGTATTTAAAAAAAACCTTAGAAATGAAGTTCTTTGAAATTCCTTTAAGACTCCTATATAAAAAAAATATGAAAAACAAAAGTCATACAACCCATTCAATAAAATTAAAAGCCTTGAAAATTATAATAATTTTATATACATGACAAATATGAATTACACAGAAATTTAAAAGTAATATATACATATATAATATTTTTTATATGAAAATATAAAGCTTGTCTATAATATCAATAATAATTTTTTTTTTTACTATTCTTTATTGCACTTATATGTAAAATACAGAGATTAACAAACAATAAAATTAGTTAGCAAAGGTGGACTTATCTCTAGAAGAGATCTCTTCCAGTCAACCTAAGTGAGTTAGAGAGATAGTATTAAAATGCAGGCAATAATAATAACACTTAAACCTAAATTTATCTATTAAAATATAAATGTTATATAATATGTATCTTAGTATCGCTAATATCTGGAACATTTCAACTTTCAATCGATTTTAACAAATATATAATCGATTTGACTTTCACTGGCGGCTAAAGAACTCGAGTAGCGCCCAAAAGAACACACAAGTCGCGTCGCATCTTATCGTTGGTGCAGGATGTTGTGTTTTTTAAATATATTCTGTGTTTATCACCGTTGCGCGTGTATTACTATTTATTTTATGACTTCTTTAGTAAAGGAGAGCTACAGAGAGAAATGTATGCTTTATTACGAACTAGCGACTCACCCTCGCTTCGCTCTTTAACGGTTTAACTGTTAGTATGAAATACAAATCTTTGAATTTCTCGGCTTTTCTCTACTATACTATGTATGTATTATACATATAAACTTTCATCTTGAATCAGTCTATCTATTGCTGAAAACTGCATTAAAATCCGTTGAGTAGTTTAAAAGATTTAAGTGAACAGACAGCGGAAGCGATTTCATTTTAAACTATGTAAAAATACTAATAAAATTTAACTGTATAACCCTCATTTGAATTCATGTCGCCATCGTGTGATTAACTAGCAGGATAGCGAAATAAAAAAATTGTAATTTACTTTCCGTTATTTGCCAAAAAAAAAAAAAAAATTTTTGTAAAACTGATTTCATCCCAATTTTATGCGTTTATTTTTTTACTACCTGACAAATAAATCGGAATGCTCGTATTTTAGATTCCCAATAGCCTAAATCTAAAATATCTATCAAATACTATCTGTGTACTAAATATCATCCAAATCTGTTCAGTTGTTTAAGCATGAAGGAGTAATAAGCACACATAGGCTAAGCCCTCGCCTTATAGTAAAGTAATTTGATTTAAAGATAAAACGTTGATATCATTATAATTACATATCAGTCGTCGTCGAGCTACAAAAAGCTCGTAAGTTATGTAGTTTGTAGGATATTAAAATATCATTAAGCGTGTTAGAGATTTAGCGCTTCCCATGAATCCTATCATGTACACTAGGGTAGCCCAAAGAAAACGAATTTTTATTTCAAGTCCCAAAGTGATCTTTAAATAATATTTTTTTTTGAGCTGCGGTTTGGAGGGCTCTCTTAAAATATGATAAACTAACATATTTTCGTATAAGATTCGAAAAAGAAATATTGTTTTTTTATCCACCACTCGTAATTTTAAGTAAGTTACTGCTTATACTATTATGGTATAATTATAAGTAAACTTGATACATAAGATGCTCTAAATATATACAAAGTATAGTATATAGTAATTATTTTTAAGCAAAATATTTAAATTCTTAACAAAATCTTAACGAAGTCTCGGTATTAAATTCATTTAGAAGGCTAAAAATATTGATTTATTTAGTTAAAAAGAGATTTACAGTAAACTATAGACGAATGTGATATGAGATGTGGCCATTCATTTTATATCACACTATGTGTTACTATTAAGGAAAATGCGCGTTGAACAAGTGTTTTTTGAAATATTTTATCTTAATTGAAACAGTATCTTATATAACAAAACGTGAAAAATGAACAAGTGATGGACGTAACTGGCTTACTGTCGTAACCCACGTGATTTCACTACGTGCAAAGAGAGAAGGCGCGTGCGTCGACGTAACTTAAATGTCTTTGAACACGCGTCTTTCATTGAATTGGTGAATCTTTTGAATTTTTTAATAAAAAATTGTAATTCTAGTAAATTAGTTAAGTTTATTGGTCTATTTATTGCTTGGTTTCAAAGAAATATTGTAAGATTTCCAGATTTTATCCGGATTTTCTTTAACGCATTCACGTTGTATATAAATCAAACCTCAGACATGTAGTAAACACTGCTTAAATATTAGTAAAAAGTCACTACATCCTACACTTATTCTGATATAATTTGTAACAGAACTTATAAATAGCACATTTGTAGATAATATCTTCTATACGAAAATGTAATTTCGGCATTTTATATCTAAGATTTTCAGAAGCGCACTTTGAAAGTTATATAATAGTCTAAGACTATTTGAAATATCCTGTTCCATTTCGTCTGTAAAGTTTTGAAGCTTCTTCTATTCAATTATTTCGAAGGTAACAATCTTTATTGTGTTGATAAAGTGGAGCTTAAATTTGAATTTTGTTGAGAAGTTATTAAATACAATATCTATATAAATATAAGTGTTCGTTTGTGTAAAGCCGCAAATCTCCGAAGTTTTCAAACGATTGCTTTGTTTAGACATAATATAAGTTATTTTATATGGAGAAGGTTATTATGATATTTATTTGTTGTAATTCGCCACTAGGTAGAGCTACGATGTATAGACTTTAACACCATTTAATTGCCATGAAATGAGTAGGTATTTGGATACGGAGGATATTTTCGCGATATCCACTTACATCAAGGAAGCCACGGGTGAAGTTTAATTAGTTTATTAAACTAACTTTCATGTGCAGATTTTTTATTTATTATATTTTTATATATGTCTTTGTATACAGCCCTTTTCTAAGATGCAACTGCTGAGCACGGGCTTTCAATGCGAGAGAGATCAGGCCACAACGCTGGTCAAGTTAGGGTTGGCAGACTTCACGTGTCTTTCGAAAACTTGCTAGGTTCTCTTAGACAACATGCAGGTTTCCTCACGATGTTTTTTATTTGTTTCATCTATTTATTTGAAAGACAAACAGTATTTAGTTACATATAAGCAAAAAGAATAAAAACTTTACCAATTAAGTCTTCACAGTTGACAAATTCTTAAGGTTGTAATGCATGTTTTACCTTTAAAATTTTTCATTTTTTTATTATTGTACTAGCGGCTCACCCTCGCTTTGATCGGGTTCGTCGCTAGGTATGTTTTAAATAGATATAAACAGCTATTAGCCAGCGTTAGTTATATAATTTTTTTTTGTTAATAATATTGACAAATATTGACATTAATATTCATACGATACTAACGTCACTCAATTGTTTGCCTTCCCGGAACCTCTCCACTAACACTTAAACTTTATGGTATGGTATTAAAGTTCAAATTGACTTTTAAGTATTATTACGAATCTTTTGTATAGGAGTATAGAAAAGTGTTGTTTTTAGATTTTTCAGGCAATTTTTTAATTTTTTTTTCTCCGTAAGAACCATCCTCGTACTTCAAAGAATATTTAAAAAAAAGAATTAGCGAAATCGGTTCAGCTGCTCTCGAGATTTGCGCTTACCAACACATTCAGCGATTCATTTTTATATTATATAAGTAATTTTTTGGTTGTTTACCATCAATATGCATCCATATATCATTTTAAATTTCATGAATAGCATAATAATGTAATTATCAATACACTAGCAACTCACCCTCGTTTCGCTCAGGTTTGTCCCTAGCTTGATTCCCCATACAAAATTTCATCCCCATTTTCACCCCCCTTAAGGGATGATTTTCAGGATAAAAAGTATCCTATGTCCTTTTCAGGATCTCAACTATCTTCTTACCAAATTTCATGTAAATCGGTTCAGTAGATCCAGAGATTACCCCCTACAGAATCACAAACTCACAAACTTTACCTCTTTATAATATTAGTATAGATAGTATAGTTTGACCGATTTTTAGCATAATTTAACTAGACAATTGAGTAGAAAATTTTATTCACCATCTTGAAAAGTGTCGTACAGCGTTGTTTTAACTAAACATCACTTGTAGCGAATTGTAGCGGTTTTCTTCCATTAACTAAATTGAGTCAGCAACGCCTAAATAATTTTACCTGTTCGTTTGGGTGTAACTTTACTCGTCTTATTTAATTAATTTCATTCCAGTAAATTTTATTCTAATTATCATTACCAACCATGAATTTTTGTTAAGTCACTAATGTCATTAAATTTTATAAAGTTAATTTGATATATGTATATAATAATTCTAATAAAATATAAGTTTCAATTTTTAATTAAGAAAAACAATTACATTCCATTTATCTTATATCTTTAAACGAGCAATTCTTGTATATCTATATAATCTGAATCACGGAAACGGCTCCAACGATTTAGCTGAAATTTGGTATGTGGGAGTTTTCGGGGTTGAAAAATCGATCTAGGTTAGTCTTATGTCTAAGAAAAGGCCTGTTTTCGAGTTTTCTTGCAGTTTTTTCTCGCATTATTCCACACAAAATATGGTCAGTAATTTCGCACGCTCTGGCATAAGCATCGTGATCAAGCGGCCAAGGCGCAAGATCAACAATCACATGTGTCCAGGTTCGAGTCTCTGTCGGATACAAAGTTTTTACTTTTGTTTTTCTTTTTGTTATTTTTATTTTTATTCAAGTTTTTAGTTTTTAAAAGAAAATTGTACTTTAGGTCAAAAACTCCAAGCGAAGCTCGGTAGTCCGGGTACTATACAATTATAAAAACATTTTGAATTTTTTTAAAGATACTATCGACTTACCTTTACCTTGCTTTGCTCGGAAACTGCCTAATATATATAACATGTATGTTGTATGTACGTATGTATATATGTATATATCTATATATGCATTTATATGTATATGTATCTATTTATCTATAAGTATTTATATATGTAAACGTGTCAAAGCAAGTACACCGCCTACCGTTTTTATGAACACTTACTCCTCCACCTCAAGGTTGCCTGGAAGAGATCGCTTCCAGCGATAAGGCCGCCTGCTCTGCATCTTTTCTTTGTGTTGTTTTTTTTTTTTTATATTTATTTCTGGTGTACAATAAAGAATATTATTATTATTATTATGTGTTACTCCATGTCATAGTCTATACATATGTGTACTAAATTTTATCCATATCCGTGCATACACAATTTACCTGGATACAGACATACCAACTTTACACATATAATATAAAAGTCCGATTATAAGAAAAAAAAATTAAAAAAAAGACTAAAGTATCTATGTAGAATAATATACGGTCCGAAATTAAGAGAAACCGCTTCTGTCAACAATAAATAAATTGTAAGATAACGTCACATCCTCCTCAACTGAGTGTGCAAAATTGATTCTACTTGAACGTTAGAAACATTGACCTACTTCTAATGATGGAAGCCAATTTATTTCTAAAGAATCAAAATAATCCGAATTTTGATACTAAATTAATTTTAAATAATATTGGTACAAAATTTTATTACTTGAACATTTCACAATTCATAAGCAATTACTTTCTTTAGTCGATATCCAAAAAAGAGGATGCTATACGTGCCGCAGTTATTTTTTGTACATAATAATATGTAATATCTTTATTTGATTTTAATTTTCATATTTTTTTTAGTTGAAAGTGTGTACGAGTATATTCACGTTGGATAATATATTATTTTTAGTATTATTTTTTATTTTGTACCTACTTATTATTTTATATAATATTTTTTTTTTGCATTAAGTACCTTGTGTTTCGGAAATAAGTAAAGAGAGAGGCGAAAGCTGATTAATAAAATATCTGCTATCCAATTTTTATGATTATTTTAGTTTATATGTTAGCGTAAGTTTTATTGGAATTATAACTTTTATATTTATGTTAATTTTTTCTTTTAAAGTAGGCTTTAAATTTTCAATATTCCGCAATTATGTCCTTTTCGGTACACTTTCGTAAAAAATGACCTTATTTATACATCATGTCAAAAGCCAGATTATGTTAATTTTTTTTACTTCAACTTACAATATGCTGACTGCCGCCCTTGACTCTCGTGAGAATTGTTCAAATGACATTTACTACATAAATTATTAAAATGACAATACATAATATTATTTGTGTAATATTTTGTTAGAAATATTTTCTTTTATAACAATAATATTATACTCTAAATACGGTATCCGGTTTATTTTTAAGCTGGAGAAAATTTTAAAGAAACAGTGTCTAGTACAAATAAATTTCTTACTTTGTACTAAAAAGTGTACCCATTTCTATTTCAAAATTTACTTTTAAACTAAGTATTAAAATTTTTGTGGACCATAATAATTACATACAAAAACCAATTTCCTATATTGATTGTACTAAAGCTCGTCAATAGCTTTTCAACAAAAGGAAACCCGGTTGATAAACGGAGGAGAACTGTTTTATGTATAGATATGGGACTACCCTTGAGGCAACAAAAATTGTAAATATCGGTTTACAATTAGCAAAAAAACTCTCTTGGTATACACAAAGCAAAATTTACAGCCAAATCGAATATCAATTTTAAAGTCGGTGAAAATAACAAAATATACTCGACTATATCAATTTTAACCATTATTCTTCTTTTAACAAGCCAAGTTGTGCATACAAACAAATCGATAAATATATTTATCGGTATCTATATATATATATATATATATATATATATATATATATATATGTCGTGTTATCCATATACTACGAACATCATCTTTGGTGGTTACTCATCTTGTGGGCGTTATCAGGGCTCAAATAATAAAGTATTCAGTGATCAATACACAATTTAATCAGGGAAGTCACAATAAAATAACTTTAAAATAACTTTAAAAGCAATAAAAAGTAAATTTAAAGAACATAGTGACTAAACAATAATAAGGTTTCATAACAGAAAAAGGTAACTAAATCCTCCTCCGTCTCGGCCATCCTGCTGTTCACACGCCCTCGTGTGATCTTGAAAGTCTAGCATAAACGTCATCTATAGACAGAAAAAGCAAATTTTAGAAAACATAGTTCGGCCAATCCTGACCAAATATGACCACAGTGGCCAATCTCACTGATATAATAATCGGTGCAGTAGATATTATCTTGCAAAAGTGTACTTAGTACAAACAGACACCAGTTCACTCCCTATTCTTTTGACTCTAAATTCCGATGTACAAAATATCAAAATGTGTATTGGCTCCTTTTTTAGCCTTATATGTTATCAATTAATATAACGATTCACATCATATTTTACTTATTCTCTCTAAATAGTTTTCTTTAAGACAAACTTCTCAAAACTTAATATTTAAACTGACTGAAATACAACTTATCATTATGTACAAGTTACAGAAGTAAATGTCTCATATTATGTCAATCAAGTTAAGTTGGTGATACACAAATCAATCGATGCGACACAACCCAACCGATGCCACACAGACAACTCTCGCCATTCAGGCTACATGTGCCACCAAGTTACTTTTGCCACACAGGCAACTCTAGCCACTCAGGCCAGTCGCTGCCTCACAGGCCAGTCGCTGCCTCACAGGCCACTACTCCGGCGACTCTCGCCACTAAAACTACATTTGCCACATAGGTTACATAATCTCGTCAATTCAGTCACCCTAGCTTGTGCTACGTAGGTTCATTAATGTTAAGCTGCTAGATATTATTGGAAATAACTACAATAATTAGAACCGTCTATAACGGTACATTCTGAGATCACTTGCCTCACATATCTAAACATAATGGAAATGTCTCACCATATAACATTCATATTAGATTAAATAAAACAGTCCACAGATATCCATTTTTTTGCACAGCCCAAGCATCTCTGGATACCGTCTTCTTTTAGGGCATCGTATACGTCTGATGTGATCTGGTTTAGCGTAAACTAAACTGACTAAAGCAAGGCGTCCTCTTTACGCTAAATATATAATTTGAACACTTGAAATGAAGCACCTGAAAATTCATATTATTTAATATTGTGCCACAGTTGTTATTACCATCGGCCCGATCTAATTATGCTCAATCTTTGGACCAAATAAGGACATGTGAAATCGGTATTATAATCAAAGATTTCTATCTAAGCCTGCGTATGAGAATGTCTTCGGAGTGTACAGAAACATTAGTTCTTCGCTGTATTACCATTAATACAGTTGACTATTTCTGATATTTCTTTTGGAACATCTTTTACCTGATGGACTGCTAAAAAATTTTAAATTAGTATCAACTGCTAAATAAAAATGTTGTAACCGAAATGAATACGCAAGTTAAAGGGACTATGTAATTTTCCAAATATAATTCGCAAATATCGTTCGTTTATTTTCCGTCGATAAATAGTTAAATCTGTTAGTTAAATCTTAAAACAATAATATCAATTCATTACTTTCACTTTAGAAATCCTGAAATAAAGAAAATATAAAGCAAACAATTACAATACAAAACATTTTTTTGACATATTGTAAAATTCTTTTCATCATTCGTAATTAAGAAGGAGGTCCTTATAGACTTCATCGAACACAAACATTTCAAAAATAATTCTCGTAATTTATCGATTAAATAAATTAAACTTCATATATCATCCTGAAATAACCAAATTTTCGATACATATTGTGTTCTAAAATATTTCTGCGACAATAGGTAATATCAACAAAATCAAATCCAGCTAGCAACAAATCTTTGTCGACGTCATGTCATTCCATAAGAATTAAAATTCAGACATCTATGATTATTTTGATCTTTTAAGCGCATATATGTAAGACATATATCATATCATGATTAATAGTAAATCTTCTGTAAAACAACTCGCATATGCATCGCCATTTTGTGCGCCCATTTTCAATAACATTTGACATGGCATTTCGTTTCACAGTCTGAAAAAAATTTCAAATGGTCGCTGTCATCTATCTTTGCCCTGTTCTTCGGGTATCATACCACTTCTGATGTCGTGTTATCCATATACTACGAACATCATCTTTGGTGGTTACTCATCTTGTGGACGTTATCAGGGCTCAAATAATAAAGTATTCAGTGATCAATACACAATTTAATCAGGGAAGTCACAATGTTATAAACTTGAAACGGTAATTCTAATGATTTAGAGCTAGCGGGTTCACAGTCACCGATCATCGACTTCCAACTACAATATCAAAGCAAAACTCTATGATCCACCATGATCAACCGACTTTACTAAACCACGTATCTGCAAAGAATGAATGTCGTGATGGCGTCTCGACCCCGCTAGACTAAACCTCTGCTCTAAATTCAAAATAACTTTAAAAGCAATAAAAAGTAAATTTAAAGAACATAGTGACTAAACAATAATAAGGTTTCATAACAGAAAAAGGTAACTAAATCCTCCTCCGTCTTATATATATATATATATATATATATATATATATATATATATATATATATATATATATATATATATATATATATATATATATATATTTCAGTATATATGTATTATAAATAAAAGTATTTTATAAATATAATAATTATTATATACTTTACAAAAAATATACTAGTCGCAGATTCGATTCAATAAAATAGGCAGAATTGCTCCAAGATTTATTTGTTTACAAACTACGACGAATTTTCGAACTCTTAGTTTTGTATTCCACAAAGTAAAAAGAATAGATTTTATGGAAATAAGAAAAATATCCATTCACATACCAAAGTTCGTGTAGAATTTACTGAGACCGGACGAATTGGCTGTTTGAAGGGGAAAGGCAAATAAGATCGTTTTATAAAATTTTACCGTGCGGTGATTTAGAAACCCTCAATTTTACACATGCAATGTTAATAAAAAATTGCTATGTAGATTGAAATTTTTCATTCCCTTTTTGCTTATGGCAATGATTTAATGTAAACTTTTTTTGTGATGAATTTAAACTTAAATTTATTTATCTAAATTATTAATAATGCATTTCTGAAACCGAATATGACCTTAAATATGTTTAACTTTATACTAACTTTTACATAAAAGTATTGTATTTCAGCTCTTTTTATCGTTCCATTGCTGGGCACGGGCCTCCCTGCAGTACGAGGGGGATCAGGCTGTTGTCCACCACACTGGCCAAGTGCGGGTTGGTGTACTTCACATATCTTTTGAAAATTTGCTAGGTTCTCTCAGACATGCTGGTTTCCTTTCGATGTTTTTTTGTTTCCTTTGCCGTTGAGACAAGTAGCAATCATATTGGAAATGATTCGCACATTAAAATATCAGAGGTACAAGACCCGGGATTTGAACCCGCTTCACTCGGTTTCCTAAGCGAGCGCGTTACCACTGGGCTACCACTACCTTATGCATTATAGGCTTGGCCTTAATTATGTAAAACATTGCTTGGTCATTGGCTTTTTTATATATTATGGAAATAATTGAAGTAAATTCAATATTAGACATTAAATGAATTAAATATTTAATTTAAAATTAAAAAATAATAGTAAAACTATCATACAACGATAAAGCAAAATTACAAAGGTCAAGGCAACGATTATCACAGGCCTTTCCGTGAGCGTAACTTTTCCAACCACTAAGCAGATTAAAAGAGATCAAACGAATAAGGGTTTCTGTATCCCTTATTCATTAAAGCTGGAAACTAGCCCATTGAATAAATTATTTACTTGTACATTCAATTGTAAGTTATGATGTAATTTAAAGTGAAACTAATTTGTCAGAATTGAAATATAGAAAAGTTATAATGATTAAACTATAAACAATCTTCAAACAAAAAACTCAAGCAAAGTTAAATCCAATATGAATAATTTCGAATTAAATGACAGAAATGATTATGAACAAAACTTATTATAATTTAATTGATGAACTAGTCTATCCATACTAACGTAAGTTTGTGAGGATCGAATCTGGATGAAATTTGGCACAGAGGTAGATTATGATATATAATAGCACATAGGTTACTGTTTATCCCGGAAAAATGTTCCCGTGGGATAGATTTGTTATAGCCTAGGGAGGGATCCAAGGCGAAGCGTGGGTGAGTCGCTAGTTTGTAATAAGATTAGTTCGGGTTCATAAATCGATTATTGGATATAATCGATTAAAATGTGTAATACCAAAAATGTGTTTTGTGTTATAAGTAATATAAACTCAATACTATAAAAAAATAAATGTGTTAAGTAACTATACTGTAAATATCTCAAAATATACGGGTGATTCGCTTTTTTCGTGCATATTACGCGTCCAGTAAAAAACGAAATATTTATTTAAGAAACATCTAATTTGAATATATGAGAAACTGTACATAATATAGTTATGCTTCTATGCAAGTAACATCTAATTATTAAAATCACAAAATTAATAAGTTATAAATAAAAATCTTCACAAATTCTCATTTCTTTCGGTGTCCATTTGGTACTCTTCTGAAGACTTTTATATTCTATTCAAAAAATATTAGCATTAAATATAAAAAAATACCATACAAATAATCTATACAAAAAACACAACATTTACACCTAAATTAAATAATGTTAATTTCGCTATGCAATAAAATATTATTTAATAAATTTTTATCATTTATTTTTTCTAATTACCTTCGGCTAGTAAGAAATATTCAATATTAGACTGTGTATGGCCTTAAACGTTAGTATATCGACATCAGGCCCTGCGTACATGTCTCATTCACCCAGCAAACGTCGTAGCAGGTGCACGCTTGGACATGGTTAAAGAATATTTGCTTTCGTATTTCCGCAGGAAGTGATTATTCTGAAATAGTTCTCTTTCCTTTCGTCTAAATTATTTGGTAAGTATTTACAGTTTTGTTAAATAAGTAGCTGATATGAATTATAATGAATATTTTCGTAATTTAAAATATGCATGGGGTTCGTATTTTTGATAATTTTAAGAAAATCTTATAAAATGTATTCAAACCTCATTACCTACTTCCTCACTACCTTCGATTACCGTCGGTTTTTAGAGCGATGTTAATAAGGTCAATACGAAGGTAATTAGAATTTTTTAATGGTAATTAATTATTAGTTTATACAAACACTTTCGAATAAATTGTTTATCAACTTTACAAATAGTTGGCCAAGTCGTTTGTAAGATTCCATGTATTATTTTACTTAGTGAATATAAATAAAGCTTAAAATATATTGTCATTTATATTTGTATTATGCATTAGATATTAGTACTTTTTATGATTCTTAGTTATTTTCTGCAAGTTTAAATATTATATGTATTTTTTACAGATTTATCAGAATTAAGAATGCCAAAAAAAACTAAACAAACATTAGAGCAAAAACGAGAGCGTGATCGATTACAAAAAAAAAAAAGTATGCAGAAATTAAGCAAGATCCCGTAAAATACGCGGAACAGAAGGCAAAGGAAAAAGCCAGATATCTTAAAAGAAAAGAACAGAAAAAAATAAAAAGTACCCAAGACATGACACCGAGACAATTAAGAAATCAAAGAAAGTTGTGGAGAATTAGTTCGAAACGTCACTACGAAAAAAAAAGAAAGAAAAAGCTATACAACAGCTGTTATTAGATAACTCTCCGCCAAATAGTGACACAGAAGTACTCCCAGCTGAACTAGATCCACTCGCTAGGCCAGCTTTCAATCCCAAACGTAGTTCATCTCAAAATTCCGATCTTAGTACGAGTAATTCTTGTCCACAGTGTCTGAAAAAGGATACTCTTTTGCGAAAACTTCGGTATCGACATAAAAAACAAATCGGTTTTTTGAAACAAGAAATAGAGAAAACTAAAAAACAAAAAGATGCTGTAAGAAAGATGCTTTATAGAATAATGCAAAATAAGAATAAAAATAGAGATACATCGACTGCAAAAAAAATAGATAATTTAGTAAGGGACGTGGACACAAAACAACGTGAAGAAATTAAAAGGAAACTAATATTTGGTGATATTCTTACAAGAAGCGTTGAGGAAGGGTATAAATGCTTAAGAAAAAAAGACAAAAAGGAATTCTCTAATATAATACTGACCGAAAAAGAAAGATTCAAAAAACACAAGCTCTTGACACAAACAAATTTATTCAAGATAAGAAATACAAAAGGAAATAAAACAACTAGGGCCGAAAATTCAGTAAAGCAACTAATTTTGGATTTTTTCGACGATGATGCAGTTACTAGAATTGCAGCTGATAAAAAAGAGTACATAACTAAAAACAAAGTAAGAAAGCAGAAAAGATACCTAACAGATACTTTACGTAATCTCTACAAACAGTTTATGCACAATTCTAATACCAAGATAACATATCAAACATTTTGTAAATATCGTCCATTTTGGGTTTTATATCCAAAGGAGTCTAGCAGAAATACGTGCGCCTGCAAAATTCATATTAATATTGACTTTTTGATAAAATGTCTTAACACACATAAGATACTAAAAGAACCTAATGGAACGGCTGTCTTAGAAAGCTTGTGTTGCAATGTTAATAGTAGCCAGTGCTTAAATCGAACATGTGAAAATTGTCAATCTAATAAATTAAATTACACGGAATTTCGAAACGATACAAAAATTAAATATTATAAGTGGTGTACTAGCCCTGAAAAATACATCATTAAGGATGAAGAGAAAACTAAAGTTGTGACGAAGAAAACAACAATATATGACTTTCCACGCAATATTATAAGGCAGCTAGAAAGCAATCTTATCGGTTATATGAAACATTGTAACAATATTTTGGCTCAATACAAAAATATTAAAGACCTCAAAAATAACCTCACTCCACACGAAGTAGTCCTTCACGTAAATTTTAGTGAGAACTACTGCGTTAAATATAACGAAGAAATCCAGAATTTTCACTTTGGTGGTAGTAGAATGCAATTATCTCTGCACACATGTGTCATTTATTTGATAGACCCGGAAGTTGGAATACAAAAACAATACAGCTTTTGCACTGTAAGTGAATGTACCCAACATGACGCTGCGGCTGTTTGGGCACATTTAATTCCTACCATTGGATATGTGTTTGAGATTTCAACCCAAATTGACACAATACACTTTATTTCTGATAGTCCAACAAGTCAATATCGAAATCGTTTTATTTTTTTTATGATTAGTCAACTATGCCGGGATTTCCCTCAACTTAAATCTGTGACCTGGAATTACTTAGAAGCTGGACACGGAAAAGGAGCACCAGATGGAGTTGGTGCTGTTCTAAAACGAACATGTGATCAAGTAGTTCGTTTTGGCAGAGACGTGGACTCCTTAGAAAATTTTTTAGCTTGTGTTGGATCAAGAGTAAAAATTGCGATTCGCACTGTGTCCAAAGAAGACATTAAAATCAGAAGTTTTCCAACTGCCCTAAAGGTAGCTAAAGGTACCATGATGGTGCACCAAGCTCTTTGGTCATTCGGCACCTCTAAAATTAGTTTAAGAAAACTAAGTTGTTTCGTATGTAGCAATGGAGATATTTGCAGTCATGGCATAATAAATAACCATATTGATTATTATGATATTCCTTTATCTTCTCCATTGATCAATACAAACCAATTTCAGGAATTCCTCGATGAAAATACAACACCAGAACTTATCCAAGAAATAAACGACACATGTTTTACAATAACTCATACTGACACGTCAATTAAATCATCAATCAAAGATCAATCTTCAATTACCTCTCACTCGCCGAAAATAAAAATACTATCGGATGTTAAAATTAATGATTGGGATAATGTCAATTTTTATGTTACTAAAGAGAAAAATAATCAAAATACATACCAAACAGACTTTGAGAAATTTATAATGTATAAAAGTGAAGATGAAAAAGAAAATCAGGATAAAAGTGAAAATAAGATCAAAAAACGAGTGATTGACTTTTGGAGTGAAGATAGCGATGATGATGATATGAATATTTTCTAAAATTAAAAAAAAAAATTAAATAGATAAACTTAAATTTATTTTTGTTTAAATTAATAGTAATTGTAAGTCTTTTTTTAGTTTCTTATAAAAAAAAATTTTTGATCTCATACTTCCAAAAATAATAATTATAATTAATCATTAATACAATTATAGAACAACTTTAATTTTTGTATAATCATTAATAGGTACATTGAATATTTTAATATTAAAAATAATTGATTAATAGTACTTTGTATCATTGTCTTCTTTTCTGTATCACTGCCTTCGCACGTCTACTTCTCTCATTTAAAGACAAAATCATTCATCTCTTTAGTGTTCTCATTACCATCTCATTCGTATTTTTGATATGACTGTAATTTCATAATTATTAATAGGAGAGAGGTAGAAACTATAGGAGGTTGATCGAATATATATATATATATATTAATGATATTACATAAAAAAACTAAGTTATTCGAGAATAATTTGAAATTAAGAAATTCCATGAAATTTGCACGAACTACGCGAATTACCCATACAGGGCCTTTAAAATCATTTTTTAGTCATTATTACCGATATAATAACGACTATTTCGACTCAGTTAGAATTTTATTATGTATAGATAGATATATATAGAAACCAATACGCATGTTAATTCAACTGACACATAATAAAACGGCACAAAGGAAAAGCTGACGATTGCAAGTGACCTTAACTTATTAATTCCAACGTACAAAGCGGAGTGAATGAGACTATCAAGTGAACGAGGCATTTCATTGTGTCATTATTATCCTATAACAAATTGAATAAAAGGCGGATATGTTCCCAGCCACAAATTACGCGAAATGGACTTCGTGTAGCGTAACGGTGATGTGTTTATCATGATAAGGTATTATTGCTATAAATATTTATTTATTGCAAAATAACATTTTCATTTGTTAAATATCATATTGGATTTAAATTAATATTTCTGTTGATGCTGTGTAATAGATGTAAAAGCTATTTAATTTAAATGTATCTTTTGACTTACAATCAATTGGACAAAATAATATTATAATATGATTATAAAATACTAGCGACTCACCCTCGCTCCACTCTGGTTTGTCCCTAGGTTGATTTCCCATACAAACTTTTATCCGTTATTTTACCGCGGTAAAAAGTAGGTATCCTATATGTTGACCTGGATAACCAGGTATTACCATACCAAATTTCATTAAAATATTTCCAGTGGTTTTTCCGTGATGTGGTAACAGACAGACAGACAGACAGAAATACAGACAAACAGACAGACAAAAATTCGAAAAACTATAGCTTCGGCCTCTGTATCGATAATAATGTCTATTTCAATAAGATTTTCCAAAACATATTTAATGTACAGATTTGGCTTAGTTACGATTTTATTATATGTACCTATAGATAGTCTATCAATTCCATACTAACCGTTAAAACATACCCAGGGACGAACCCGAGCAGAGCGAGGGCGAGCCGCTAGGTATTATATAATTATGAAATGCGAAAATTAAAAAGTTATACAACATTTATTGTTCAACTAAATTTTATTAGCTCAGGCATCCGTCACATGCACATATAAAAAATCTATATTAATATTAAAAAGAGGTAAAGTTTGTGAGTTTGTGACGTTGTAGGGGGTAATGTCTGGATCTACTGAACCGATTTAGATGAAATTTGTTAAGAAGATAGTTTGAGACCCTGGGAAGGGCATAACATACTTTTTATCCCGGATATCATATCTTAAGGGGGTGAAAATGGATATGAAAGTTTGTATTGGGAAGCAAGCTAGGGACGAACCCAAGGGAAGCGAGGGTGAGTCATTAGTATATTATAAAAACACTGCACAAAAGCTAACTAAAAAGATAAAAACAAGCTGACAAAGCAATATGGTATTATGCAGTCGGAGACATACACGTTTCATCCTTGCTGTGAGATGTGCATAATATAATGTACACATACATACGTACATACATACATGTCATACGGGTTAAACAATAACTCTCCTTTGGGCGTCACTGTGTCGGAGTATTTGGTAAAAATTACTTAGCTACAAATTCCTATATGGACTATTGAAGAATTTGCACATAACATTTGATTGTCTAGTTATATTTATTTTGACCAAAAAGCTAATTCCTAGTACTTTAGGTTAAAAATAGACTTAAATGTATATTACCAAGCCAAGCGGTTAAATAACCGCTTGAAACACCTTTACATTACTATGCTTAGTTCACATTTAAACCTCTAGACAAAGTTATATACAAAGCATAATATTATTTATACATATAATAAAATTATAGCTTAGCCGAATCTGCACATTAAATACTAAAAAAAATCTTATTGAAATAGACATTATTACAGACACAAAGACCGTATCTATAGTTTTTAGAATTTTTGTCGGTCTGTCTGTTACCGCATCACGGGAAATTCACTGGAGAGATTTTCATGAAATTTGGTATGATTATAGCTCGTTATCCGGGTCAACATATAGGATAGGATACTTTTTAGCGCAAGAAAATATCTCATTTCTGAGAAAAAATAAAAAAAAACTGCATTGTAGGACTGTACTAATATATAAAACCCAAGAATTTGATTTTTGGTAATCTGAACGCGGGCGGAGCGGCGGACAATGCTAGTTCATAATAAATTATAAATTTACTATATAATAAACTATAATCTTACTTTTAATATATTTATCGGCAAAATATAATATTTTTTCTAGTATTACTGACATTGACATTATATTTTGTACGTTTTTTGAATTATTACCTAATTGATCTCCGCAGAATTTAAAACGTACGTTAACTTTATAAGTATTTTCAGTCACTTTCTATTTCAATCAAATTATCCCTTTTGTTTCAACCAATTTTGAAAACAATTTAACTCAGCACTTCGTATTGTTAATGCCAAGTTCTGTTTTATTTTCATGTCGTCTATAAAGTTTCTCATAATGAAAAAGAAACTCCTTTGGGACTGAAATAGCTTTATTTTAATTTGAAACCGTTTGCAAAATGCAGCATTTATGTTCATTATATTTGTGAAATAAGATGAAAAAATCATTTGTTAAGATGAAGAGGTACCTAATTCAATAATTGATGAAATGAGCATGAATGAATTATTAACAGTTTTTTTTTATTATAATTATAAATTAGAGATTTTTTTATTTGATTTTATATTGTTTCTGATTAATTACATTTTTTAGCAGTTCATATATAAAAAAATATTTATGTACATTGTACATAATGAATATTATATAATATGGGTAATATGTCACTAAATTTGCGAAAGTTAATGATTACTCCATATAAAATTACTGATGCGTCTTTAAAATATATATGTATTTTAATAATGTGTTTAAAAATATTCATCATTACCTGACATCCTGTTTTGAGCACTATTGAGAGCATATTATATTAAAAAAAGCTTAATTCTAGACATACGTACAAAATAATCGTAGTCTGACTGAGATAAACAATTCATTTTTAACTAGATGACTCGACAGACACTGTTCTGTCCAAATTTTGAAACAGCTCATTGAGTACAAAAGTCCTACAGAAAAATAAACTTATAGCTGTTCCGGAATCAACCAATTTTACTGGCAACCTTTAATTTTCCCCAAAAGAATCTTAACCTAATTAAATAGATCTTTCTATGAAGCCTTTCTCAACTGCACCTCATTTTTATTTATGTAAATAACTATTTTCTTCAAACAATAAAATTATTTATTACGAGTATGTTTATAAAATTGTTTAAAAACTCCACAGATAATATCCAGTATTTTTACATTTCCTTAATTATCCCAATTGATATTAATTCTTCGTAAACACCCCAGAAAATGTTGGTCGAAAAATAAAACGTTTAAATGTTCTATAATGGCAGTACGGCGATTGAATTAATTATGTTATATCTCAATTATGTCTTTCAGAGCTCGTTATGCTCTTTTTGTGTTTAAACTATTATATATTCAGCCAATTAAATTAATTTAAAGACATATAACATATATGTACAAGTGTATTAATATTAAAATCGGTCAAGTGCGAGTCGATTTTGCAGACGAAGGGTTCCGTACCATCATACATGTTTACTCTACGTTACATACATATAATATATTACTACCTTCGATGATCAAATTCAAATTCAAAATATTTTATTCAGCATTAAATTATTACAATTTTTTACTGAACGTCATGAGTCTACTACCAGTCCGGAAAGAAGAAGCCTCAGACCTGAGTAGAACTGGCGAAAGAAACTCAGCGGGACTAATATTAACTCGTTTTCTTTTTTTTTTCGATCGATTATGATCGATTACGAACGTTAAAAAAATGTTTCTTCTTTTATTTATTTTTTTATTATTTGTTGTTATAGCACCAATAGAAATACAGATTCTGTGAAAATTTCAACTCTGCCAATTACGGTTCATGAGATACAACCCTCTGACAGACAGACGGACGTACGGACGGACAGCGGAGGCTTATAGGGTTCCCTTGGCACCCTTCGGGTACGGAACCCTAAAAACGACTTTAAAATAAAGGAAGAAAAAAAAACTATTCGCGTGTATGTTTTTAGTAAGTATTTAATGCGATATCTTATTAATTAATTGCGATTTTTTAATGACTTCATAGGTTAGATCTTGGAGGTGGTGCGAGTTTCAAGAAACATTCCGCCCGTAATCGTAGAACGGATACCTTTAAAATGATTATATACTCGTAGTCGGTGTATATTTTTACTTAAAAAGGTATTTGTAGGTACAGTTTTTTTTTTACTTTTTACATTTTTCTTTTATCTAGCCATCTAAGTGCAATAGTATCGCTCGACTGGCCTTATCTATTACACTATTTTATTTTGCACTATTAATATTTTAGGTGATATATCGGCTTTTTAGACGGCGCGCCTATACCGTAACGACCTCGTGGAACCCTATTTTCAGCGTTAAAAAAATATAAATAATAGAGATATTTCCATGAGTAAGGACTTTTTTATTGGAAATTTCCTTCCCTTTCAAGATCTTTTTTCAAAATTTCTTAAAAGTAATTATTTTAGAAGTTATTAACGAAAAACTAAATACCTTTTTTTATATTATTTTGTTAATAACAATCGCAATTATTTATGTGCAAATAAGCCCTAACATTTTTCTAGACGTCATTCCGAATCGAATGAGCTATCACACTTATTTTTAGGAGCTTTATTTCTATTTTTTGAATACTTTTTTGAACTTGTTGACTTGACTATACTGGCAAAAATATAATATGTGTTTATATCAACATTTTTATTTAATTTATACTAATATTATAAAGAGGCAGAGTTTCTTTATTTCTGTATTTGAACCCGCTAATCTCAGGAACTAATCCGATTTGAAATATATATATATATAGTCTATCTATTCTACACTAACTGTACTAACATATACCTAGGGACAACGCTAAGCAAGGGTGAGTCACTAGTAAGTTTTATACTTTAAGTAGTATACTTAAAAGTGGCCGAGGGCAATGTTAAAACGTTGCTATACTGAATTCCACTGTTACCATTATTACTTTTTCGTTTTATTTCTGCATGACGAGTGTCGTTTTCGTGACATAGACATTACAAGGCAATTTCGTTTACGAAGTAAAAGAAAGTCTTTCTATCGCATACAAGTCTGTGACGTAAGTTAAAATTTCTAACAATTTCCATTCGTCGTTTCTTTTTTCGATCTAATTTTGGTCAAACATTACATTGATTAAAATATATGTATATATTTAAATACACTGGACTACAAATTGTAAATACGAAAGTTTGTATAGGTGTATGTGTATTTTTACTGCCTCGGTAGTCTAGTGGCTAGCATGTACGGTCACAGATCCGGAGTTCGAGTCCCGGGTCGGGCCAAGTTTAGTTATTGAGTTCTTCTATCAAGAAATTCTCAGTAACAGCACGAAGTTGGCAGTGTTTTACCCCTGTACCTTCACCTCCCCTGCACCACCCTGGGAAGGACATAGGATACTTTTTATCCCGGAAATCATCTCTTAAGAGGGTGAAAATGGGGATGAAAGTTTATATAGGGAATCAAGCTAGGGACGAACCCGAGCGAAGCGAGGGTTAGTCGCTTAAAAAAAGTTTAGGTATTTCCTTCGTATTATTAAAACAAATACACATTTTGAAAATGTGCAGTGTATACGTTATAGAAAACGTATAGTTTTGTTATTATGATAAACCTGAGGAAGTTCCTTGAATTATTTACGACGCTTTAAGGGTTTGTTTTATTTTTAGAAATCATTTTGGATTTTTTTTTCTATCGAGGAAACTACAAGTAATCGTGTTTCTAAAGTGTAAGATTTATAGATTAAATGCATAAATATCCTACATATTAATTGCATAATTAAAGTTTTAGTAATAACAATACATCAAGGGATCAAACGAACGCAAATATTTCGTAATTGCCTCGGTGTCCCAGTCACACTATAATTTGTACTTGAAAATAGTATCACATACACAGATATTGCATTTTTGTACCCAATTCTAGATTTAACTCTAGTAAAATCGTGTAATGAATTCATAAGTGTGCAATAACTAGAAAACAGATTTGTGGTTTGTGTTTGTAACTTCAAATGAGGTTTGCCGAAAATTTAATAAATTCTACTACTCCATAAACTATTTGCCTGAGTTTGCAAATACTAATTGGAATGAGTTTCCAACAGCCGTACATGAGCGTCGACTTCATGTTTATTTGTTCCAGTTCCAAGCCAGATATGATTGAGAATTGTCCTAATGATTTATTATTACAAGTGTGTTGTTATATTCTATAACTTCATTTATTATTTATAAAAAAATGTTTGCTTATATATGATATGTTTTTATTGTTTAACCTTTCAATATAAAACAAAATTCTGACAGGCTATTCTTATAATGGTAAAAGTAGCTATTAATACCTCAACGACGGCGGCCACTTCGGCGTTACAGTTAACAATAGATTTCTTAGAAATTTAATTAATTTCTTAGAAATTTACCTGGAGGTGTACAGTAATTTTTTTTTAAGAAATCAAAACTCTAAAGGTGTGAAAATTAGCTTAGGCAATGGTAGCCCAGTAGTAACGCGCTTGCTTGGGAAACCGAGTGAAGCGGCTTACAAATCCCGGGTCTTGCACCTCTGATATTTTCACGTGCGAATCATTTCTAACATGATTACCGCTTGCCTTACGGTGAAGAAAAACATCGTTAAGAAACCTACATGTCTGAGAGAACCTAGCAAGTTTTCCAAAGGCACGTGAAGTCCGCCAACCCGCAGTTGGCCAGCGTGGTGGACTATGGCCTGATCCCCCTCGTATTGAAGGGAGGCCCGTGCCCAGCAGTGGGATATTAAAAAGGGCTGAATACAAGGGTGTGAAAAAGGGTGAAAAATTACTATGAGAAAAATATTTTTTCAGTGATAGATAGAACAAAATTGGGATATTTAGCTAGTTTATTAGTACATTAATTTAATGTTTAGGAAGACAGGCAATTTATTTTGTGCCAAACTAATTTAAAATAACATTGCACGTTAATGGTCTTCGTATCCAGTAAAACTCTGTGAAAAATCTACGTAGCTTACATATACATCTAGAAATGTGACTACTATAATAATTACGATAGTTTGTTTGTATGTGTGTATATTTATTATTTCTTCACGACTTGGACGACGATTGACGACACGTTTGACACAATTTGTAGTGACCCTACTTGGTCTGCCAGCGGTCGCGGATTTGAATCCCGCTGGGATCATTTATTTGTGTGATGAGCACCAATGGTTGTACTCCAGTCATGGGCATTTTATATTTATAATATGTATGTATTTAAAGTTATATGTGTGTAGTGTATCAACTATCTGGTATCTATAACACAAGCCTCGTAGTTTACCATAGAACTAAATGTTGCTGTGTTAATGTGCCAACATATTTATTTATTTATATTTATTTATTCTTCAAGCTAAAACGGATTTCGTTCCGAGCGAAGCGAGGGCGAGTCGCTAGTTTTGAATATATACATAATAATATCTCAATTCATTAAATCATTTATCTTCAGCGATAGTCAAATCTGTGATATTTTACATTGACTAATATACCGCAGAAAAGCCCAACGTACCTTGACCATTTTGTTACAAGTATTACTTCAGTTTATAATTACATATATTATAGTTACAAGATCTCAATCTGTTCCACAAATATTTCATTAAATCAGTCCTCCAGGACTGTGACCATTATATTAAATTGAAGCCAAGCAATCGGAGACAACGTCACAATGGTTTCAGTGATTGGAATTCCAATTTAGTAGCATTATAAGTTAATTCTGTTCGCTTTGTTATAATGCTTCCAATACAATCAATCGCTCTGTGCTTTTTAATGTTTTAGATATATTTGCCATTTTCACTTTTTAATTGCAGATTAAATAGAGAAAATATTGTGATTACCCGCTAATACCCATTAATCACTTGGTGAGATTAAGGTGAGAATCGAATCTGTGATATCTTGAGAATTGATAGGGATTGCACGTAGTAAGAGCTGCTCGATTAGGCCCTGATGTTTATTTGTTTATCTTTTATCTTTATCGTTTTAGCAACGAGCTTAGCTTTAGCTGCGAGTTTTTTCTACGCGAATTCTGAACAAATAATAATTCATAGTGAACACACATTCTAATAATTAGGATTTTATCATTGCCTCAAACATAATAAAATAGACAACATATTTTGTCTATTGTTCGTTTTGTTTTTTTTTGATATCTGATAATATCTATATAAGTATACTAGCGCTCACCCTCGCTTCGCTCGGGTTCCTCCCTAGGTTGATTCGCTATACAAAATTTAATCCCCATTTTCACCCCCTTAAGAGATGATTTGGGTAGATGAAAAAGTATAATGAGAGATGAAAAAGTATTCTATGTTGTTCCCAGGGTCTCAAACTATCTTTTTACCAAATTTCATCTAAATCGGTTTAGTAGATCCAGAGATTCCTGAGATCCTTTACCTCTTTATAACATTAGTATAGATAAGAAGGAAAATGTAGTTTTAGGTTTATTCTGTATAGTTTTGAAATATGCAATGTTTTGAATTTCAATCTTCCAGGGCCAATTTGTTTAATCAATTTCCCATAATTTAATTATATCTAGACATAATCATTAATTGGTAACAAGTACTAAAATTTTGATTCCCTTACAGACATTTAGTTATTGGTGAAACATGAGGCAAGGAGCAAGCGGGGCAAAATCCGCGCTGTGGATATCTCTTCTGCATGGATGCCTTTTTTTCATCGGTATGTATGTTACTTGTGTTCATTATTATGATATAGGAAGGCTTTAAAAGGTCATGGGCGCCATTTACCTCAACACGATAAGCTTTTTACAAAAGCTATCATTTTAAGCTTTATCTTTTGCTTGGTCAATAGACACCGAATTGATAATATTTATATCAATTTTATAATTTTTCACTTAAATACTATTAATTTACTATGGACGTTAAACTAGTATTCATAATAATACTTCTTTAGATTTACGAATTGTAATGTTTACAATGATAACAGCTAAAATTAAATAAATAATATTGCTATATTTCATTATAATTTTTTTTTAAATGTTTAGAAATAAAAATCAACAATTATTGTTAGGTTTTTTAGTGCCATTTTTGAATTTTTGAAATCATTTTTGTAAAATAGTGGGTAGGAAATGTCTGTAACAAGTATATGTGTTGGAGATGTCTATAACCATAGTCTCTCCTGTGACCATCATTGCTGTAAAGCATTCGAAACGTCGGGAAACAAAAATCAAAATAAATCCGTGAAATAATCCGAAAAGATCATTTTATTATTCATAACCTTTAAATAGTATACCATAAAATCAGTATTTCTGTCTATTTTGGGTATATCATTACATAAATATATAAATAATTCACCCCTTCAGTGTACAGCCCACAGAGCCTACACCCACCTTTCAAGGTGAGGGCTTAGCTCTGTAAAAACACGCTGAATTGTTTTTATTATTGTTGACAACTTCTTGACGTATCGAAATTACCATAGCATTTTTTGTTTAAAGAATTTACCAAGAAATAAATATTCTTATTTATAATACTAGAAAAAAGCATGTAATACTATAAGATTAGAAATAGAAAAAAATCACATTATAATTATATTACGTATTAAGATTTTACTGCGGATTCCATTTGGTTGTTTTCCTTCAATTTCAACCTTTGACATTTAGTATAATTAATGAATTCAGACATAGATTATGGACTGAGCATTTCGTCATGAAATTGACTACTGTTTAGAATCAGAGAAAACGAGCGTGCACCCAGTACCTGTCATTTATACCAAATTTGATGTTAAAAAAAAAATGATATTCATTAAAATTATAATATATAGAAAGGAATGTAAAATAGTTATAAATATCCATCTTCATTAATCGTGTTTCAATTAATATAAAAGACGTCTTGGTCGCGAATTCATTTTGTCTCTGTCGCTTTTCCGCCATTTCCAGCTGATGGCTGACAAAGAAACATTTAGTCCACTCTCTATGTCTATGGTGTTGAAAAATGATATTTTAATAAATAACTAAATTAGGCAAACAGTAGCTTAAATAGTAAAATCAATTCAGCACTTTTAATATCCCACTGCTAGACACGGACGTTTCTTCAATTCGAGAGAACCAGACCATAGTCCACCACGCTGGCCAAGTGCGGTTAGGTGGACTTCACACGTCTTTCACAAACTAATGAAATTTGGAAAATGATAATCCTTCACCATATTTACAAGTGGTAATCATTTTAAATAAAACTATATGTTCGGGTTTTTTCGTGAATTTATTTTGATTTTTGGTTGCCGACGTTTCGAATGCTTTACAGCAATCATGGTCACGGGAGAGACTAAGGTGTTAGATGTCTCAAAGGTATTATATAGCTGTTACAGACAACCTATCTACAAATTACAAAATGAATTCGAAAAATTGAAAACTGGCACCAAAGTACCTTACAATATTTTTAACTTTAAACATTTTTATAATTTTAATTAGTTTTATAATTCAATATGGAATATTATTTATTTAATTTTAGCTGTTATTATTATAATTATTACAATTTTAAAAATATTAATTAGTAATCTATATTTAGTGTTGCCATTATTATAATTATAACTAAAGAAAAAATAATAAAATATTAATTATTTAAGCCACATAATTGATCTATGTGTAATTTGAAAAAGTTAAAATTAATTAAGAATAATAATTTTATTATTTAAAAAACAAATGATTAAGCAACACATTACTACATATATTTACAAATGACAAAATGAAAAACATTAAAATGAAATGCTGTCATTAAGATCCACACACAGTAAGAACTTACTACATCTACCTGTCTGTTATGTTTAGATTTATTATTTGATTTCATTATATTAATAACAGGATCCCGATCGTCGGGAACCAAAAATCAAAATAAATTCGCGGAAAAATTCAAAAAGATAGTTTTATTTAAAATGTCAAATATTCGCGTAAATCTAATAAAGTATTAAGTGGTAATCATGTTAAAAATTATTCTTATATTGAAATATCAGAGAAATGAGACCCAGATTTGAACCCACTTTACTTGAATATACAACTGAAAGTATTACCAATGGGCAACCAGTTCAAGTGTAACTTATATAATGTGTATAATTAATTACTCAATGTGCTTTCGAAGGAAAGTATCATTATTCTAACAAAATACGGGTCTAACACGTAACAAATGCTAAGCCTGATATTATTGTATCCTTGCCAAATAAAAGCACGGCCCGATTTCCTTTCACGAAATGATGTTTTGTCGTAAATCATACTTCGCCTTGGAGGCTCGTTGTATGTATTTATTTCTTTTCGGTCGACTGACTTTGAATGAGAGAGGCTCAATAAGATTTTGTATAAAGTTGAATGAATGAAGTAGGACGCTTTTGTTTCTTATAAAAAGCCTGAGGATTATTAATTTTTATATAACATTTTACTATTTATATGTATGTGATTTAAAAAAATGTTTATTTATAGCGTTTTGTTATTATTGAAAACTATTCAAAATGACAATGTCTTATATGAAATATTAAAGTTAGGCATATCATATTATAGAATTCACGTAATTTGGTAACTATAACCAGCAGTGTCTTGGTAAATTCCAATTTAGTATTGTTACTTATAACTCAGTATGTAGTGCGCAGACTCTCTTAGGCACGAGGATGATAGGAAGATAGTATTCTGTTTAAATTTTAGTAATCACAAAATGTAAGTAGTCTCTCGATGTTAAATACGAATTAAATTCTCAATGTAGCTAAATGACTAGTAATTCACGTAAATTAAGCAGGATAATCTTCCAGCCCACTTAATCCATAGCTTTCACCAATTTCAAAAGCCTTGTCTCAATTGGCAATATCTGCAGGCGGATTTTGAAGGTTGCTTTGAAATGAAACTACGCCTGCTCAATTGGATTTAAAGGCATTGTTTGCAAATTTTACTTTAATCACATTAAAACATGAAGTTTATCTAATATTTAGCTTTATTCTATTCAGATGCTATCTGGAAATAATTCATATCAAACATTCAGACTCATTTTCTGGTATTGCTTTCGCTTTTGCTACTTATAGTGTTTAAATTTCGTAAAATAGGTCTTTGGGATAAGATTATAAAATAACCTTCTTGTTTTTAAGCTGGATCTGGAACAGATACGCCTGTAGATAATACAACAATGGACATATCCTCTCAAAGATTCCGAGCAGAAATCCTCCAAGAATGGCATGGCTCACCAGATGCACCGTACTTTGATCCTAGCACACCAAGAAATATCACTGGGCTTGTTGGACATCCAGTAAGACTTCTATGTAGAGTAAAAAATCTTCAAAACAGAACTGTAAGTATAGCTTTTTATTTTAATAAAACTTCTTAATCTAGATATTATATTTATACCAAATATTTTACTAGCAATTTACCCTCGCTTCGTACTGAGGGAGGGAGGTTTTGCACGGAACCATAACTTTTTTCTAAAATAAAGCAGCCTAGGTTATTACTTATAACATTAGCTACTTGTCCACCAAAATCGGCCCAGCCAGCCGTTTCGGAGATTAAGAGGAACAAATAAACAGATAGGCAGACAAAAAAATTAAAATTGTTTTTTTCTTATAAGTACCGTATATACTTTCATATGCATTTAGTAAAAAGCTGTTATTTTGACTTTACAAACGGACACTTTAATTTTATTTATTTGTATGTATAGATTAGAATTATCCGTATTAATATTAGAACCTGGGCCACCGAGCTTCGTTCGGAGTTTTTGGTCAAAAGTACAATTTTCTTTAAAAAAAAGAACTAATAACATGAATACATATTAAAAAAAAATAACAACTTTGTACGCGACCGAGATTCGAACCTCGACACCTGTGATTGTAAATCTTGCACCTTGGCCGCTTGACCACGATGCTTACAGCCGAGTGTGTAAATTATCGACCATATTTTGCGTTGAATAATGCAAAATAAAACTGCATGAAAACTCGAAAACACGCGTTTTCAGAGACATACGACCAATCTAGATCGATTTACCGCCCCTGAAACCGTTTAAATATATTAGATAAATGTGAAAGTTTGTGAGTATGGATGTTTGTTACTCTTTCACGCCAGAACGGCTGAACAGATTTGGATGAAATTTGGCACAGCGATAGATTATAGTCTGGAATAACACATAGGCTACTTTTTATCCCGAAAAAATGTACGGTTCCCGTGGGATAGTTTTGTTTTTGTTTTCCTAGAGGCGAACCCGAGCGAAGCGAGAGTGAGCCGCTAGTAGAAAATAAAAAAAAGAAATTATGATTCTATAGCTACTCAAGTATCTAATTAATTGATAAAGTAAGCTTCATAAATATAGGTATAGCAATCTTTTAATCCGAGTTAATTAAAATGTATACGTACTGTTCTAATTTCATAATAATTTATTTGTCTTCAGACCCTTTTTATATTTTGTTCTAATTAGTTGCTTTGATCAACCCAGTTTTAAAGTAGCTTGTTACTCTGGACTTACATCCCATATTTTCGAAGATTTCATTGCTTCGCTTTCTAGAGTACACTTAGCCTAATTTTGTTCCTGTACAGAAAGGTTACGAAGTACCAATTCAGAAATAATTTTAATTGAAGTTATAATAAATGCTATAACAATAAAATACTATTATTCATGAAATATTATAATTAAAACGAATTTTATTGTTTTAAAATTAACTACTTGTGAACTAAACCTTAGACATAAAAATATTGTGCGCTCATATTTATACCTTCTAGAAGTACTATTAGACCAAACATTAACGAATATCGGACCCTCGAATGTTTTTCGCCATCTGCTTCAACACATAGGTATTCTATACAAATAATAAAATTGTAACTAAGTCGAATTTGTACATTATTTTTTGGAAAATCTAATTGACATAGACATTATTATCGATACAGAGTCCGAATCTATAGTTTTTAGAATTTTTGTCTGCCTGTCTCTGTCTGTCTGTCTGTCTGTTACCACGAGAAAACCACTGAACAGATTTTGATGAAATTTGGTATGATGATAGCTGGTTATCCGGGTCGACATATAGGATACTTTTTACTGCGGTAAAATATCTTGTCTCTGAGAAAAATACAAAAACTGCATTGTAAGAGTATACTAATATGTAAAAAAACCTAAGAATTTGGTTTATGATCATCTGAACGCGGGCGGAGCCGCGGGAAATGCTAGTATAGTTATATACTCGTAGTTTTGTTGTGCACCACAAGTTTAGAAAAAAAAGCCAGGGATTTCTAAAATATTTCTACCGATATTTTAGACCATTATGCATGCAGCTATCGCTTCGACGCCATCTTTATTTTATTTAAGTAAAAGAAAATATCTCGAAGAGTAGCCCTAATTAGGCCCTAATTAGCAATTAGGGCTTTTCTCCCTAATCCTATCATGACTATCATATTACCATATCACCAGTAATTTTAAGAAATAACAACAGACATCTGATAAAATCTAAATCAACTATAACATATTATAAATAATAATATGTAGATACGATGGATATTGTGATTGTTTATTGAGAAAAACCAATCAAACGTTTTGTAGTCACTTAGATCCGCCAAACTAAACCTAAGATTACATATAATCTAATAAATTGAAGCCATGTTTATTCCGAGCAAACATAAAATGGTCTGGGTTATGGGCTCTAGAGGTTTTATATTTATGATTAGCTTCGCTGATAGCGATCGTTTCAGCTCTAAAGTGTACTCTTAAGTATCCCTATTGATGACGCGTAAACTCTAAATATCTCCGAATTCTATTATAAAACTTTTGTAAATTTAGTATGAACATTAACTTTTGAAGTTTTATCACAGCAATATGAAGATATTGGTGAACATTATTACTTCATACAATATATCTCAATTTAGATAACTACGTACAAAAATGTTTATATGTATGTATTTTAGTACAATACAAGCCAGAACAATGAACGATATTTTAGAGTTCTTAAGATAAAACTAATTTATGGCATACTCAAATATTCGGCAAACAGGCCAAGAAAGATAACAATAACGAATTTGATGAATTTTACTCATAAAACTCTACTTTGCATATTATCCATATTCTACCGCATCGAAGCACAAAGTTATGAAAGTAATTGTAATTTATTCAAAACTTTGTAAATGATTCTTTAATGTTTTTACAAAGACGATGGTACTTCTATTGGTATTATATAGTACAAGCATGGCTGAGTCGTGCCATAAAACATCTCTTTTAGTATCTATACTGTTGAACTTTTAATATTATATTTTAGCCTTCTTTGCTTACTCACAAGAGTACCTTATGTTATTTTATGTAAAAGATAACCCTAAACTCAGAAGTGTTACGTTACGTTGTTTTCAGTGTGTTAGATACAATTTCATTTTAAAGTGAATATCAAATCATATTAAATTTTATGGGTTCGCGTCAAGACACTCTAATGAGTACATTGTATTATACTGTAAGAATATTAAAGATCTGGAAAATGTACATATTTACGCCATTTACCGTCTCATTAATGTTTGCTAAAATTATTTAAAAAAAATATTTTCAATTTATTGCCCTCTAACACTAATAAAACTTTGAGATATTCATTGCATCTATTCTCCTAATCAGTACTTTTGCAACGTCCACTCAATTTTTTTTATAATAGTATGTTCGTGTGAAAGCTACCGCCAAGTTCAGGAAGCAGTTCTGTTGAAAAGAGTCGGTGAGAACCTCAAAAGTTGCTGTTACAAATACAGTATTATAATCAATTCATAACCAATTACTACAAGGTAGTATCGATATCGCCAAAATCATGGGAAAATATCAAAATCGGCCCTTTAGATTTTTTGAATATATCAGCCAAGGTCGCATAAATAAATGCTTTAAAAATAATAGATTAGTCGAATATATTAATTTATTTTATACATAAAACTCACTCACATATAAAATTTGCAACCTCATATTACTAAAAAATTATATGCAAAATCCCTCCAATTACTATTAAAAAAAAAATGATGTCATTCAAAGGTCCTAATTTTATAATTTATTTTTTAAGATTATTAACATTTTTTACAATTTTATAAGGAATTTATATTAGAAAATAATCCTCATGTTTTGATTTTATTAAATACTTTTCGTCGCTAGAGCCTCTTGAGTCAGCTATTTTTATTAAAACATGGTCCAAAAATGACTCCTGCCCCGAAACTCAACAATTTGAAGTATTTAGATATTTAAAGCTGTAACCTAATATTAATAAACATCTTTAATGTAAAGCAGTAATTTAATTTTTAAATGAAAATAGACCATTTCTAAGCAGTATATGTGTGTGTATATATATATATATATATATATATATATATATAATATATATATATATATATATATATACATTATACTATATTACAGAAAACTTAGCCATGTGTTAGAGATTTGTACCTGCACGATGAACCTGCGTTCATAAAACGTAGATTCGTTCTCGATTAGGGTATTTTTTTTTAATTTCATAAAATTTGAGACGAGTGTATTTTTGCAACTGCAAAATGAATGCCACTGGGTTAATTTTTCGTCCTTATTTTCTATGACGTTTTCTAAACGTACCATTATGAAATAACGGCGAGAGCCCTAAAAATAAAATCAATAATAAAAAATGGCATTACATAATTAAATTATTTGCTTTGGTTAACGTTATTAAATTAAATAATCCGCGTTAAATTATCTGACTTACATTATAAGACAAAATAATTTAGTAAAATAATTTTATTAAACTATTTAATTTTTTTATTTAAATTAAAATATTGTAATGAACTCAATATAAAAACAAATAAAATCTATACTAATATTATAAAGAGGTACAGTTTGTGAGTTTGTGCGGTTGTAGGAGATAATCTCTGGATCTACTGAACCGATTTAGATGCAATTTTGTAAGAAGATATTTTGAGAACCTGGAAATGACTTTTTTTCCCATAAATCATCCTTTAAGGGGGTGAAAATGGGGATGAATGATTAGTCATAATTGATAAATTGTTTTACTCACAAATATGGACGTAATATCTTAAAATAAAAATTATTATTGTAAATAAATGCTATAAAGATCTACTGATGTTTAGAGTTAACTAATTAAAAAAGTAAAAAATGTCTGATAACTTCGTCTTGTACGTCTGTTTGTAAGCCAGCCTTTTCAGTTGAAAACTATTGATATACTCGTAGCTCTTTGACAGGAAGATGTCTATTCAAGACCGAACCGCTAGATAATGATGAGGATTGGATATCTTATAGATGTTTGTAAACAAGTTTATCTATAGTTGCTGAGTTCTACAGTTTTATTATAGTTGTAAGACCCCCCTCTCCCCTCCTGGATATTAAAATATGGAGTAGGAAATTCAAAATGCCACTAGTACTTTTAAAATATTTTTAAAGAAAATTGATTTGAAAAAGATAATTTTCATTTAATTTGGTTTTAAGATTACGTTGAGGATTTTTGGGACATATGAGTTTTCTGTTACAAATGTTAGTTTAGCGGTCGTTAGTAATAAGTTTATTTTTCATGGTATATATTATTCACTTAATGATACCAATATAATTAAAAAAAAACTATGAAAAAGATAATTGGTATTTAATATTATTGCATTTATTAAAAGGACTTATAGATTTTGTTCAACTTATATTCAAATATCAACCTAACTGCTTTCAGAAAGGCTCACAGCTTCATAACAGCTGCTTTTCAAAATAATATGTTGAATCATTATTTACAAATTATTCTTAATAACTGAAAGCTGTACTTAAATCTTTTACTAATTTAATAGCCTAGATCTTAAGTAAAATTGAATTTCGTGTTATTTCAGCTGGATGAACAGTTAACTACTGCTCGTTAGTTAAGTGCTCTTTCTGAAACATTAATTTCTCTTTGAACGGACAGTGTTAAAGTATTTCACAGTCTTTGCTTTCGTATTACGTTAGTGATATTTTACTATTTAGGATATCCATGGAGTTATTAATTCCTTTTTTAGCTACTTACACATATTATGTTGTTAGTCTGCTTTGTTTGCTTAGTGAATAACTTTTAGGGATGCAGATCAAGAGGTCCTGGGTTCGAGTCTTGAGCCGAGTATAGTTATTGATTTTTTTGCCAAAGAAATTCAATTCAATTCAATTCAATTCAATTGTTTCTTCAAAGCGTGCCAGTTGAGCACAGATTACTTCGCCAATGTCACGTAGACCAAAGAAATCAAAAATTATCAGTATTTGGAAGTTCATGGCGTTACAGCTCCGTGTCTTGGAGAGAGGATGTAAACTTGTCAGACTAATCTTTAGCTAGCCATATATCGACCATATACAATAGGCAGTGCATATGCTATGGCGTAGACGTTAGTTAGTTCACTAAAATAATTCCCATGGAGATAGTCTCCTAGGTTAGTTTAATACAACTAAGCCGATAACCGAAATTGGTCAGAATGACATTAGATATATTTTAATTAGATTCAATTACTTGCTAGAATAGAAAAAAATATATAATATGAAAATTCTGAATTTTTCTTACATCAGATAATCAAGCAAAAGATCAAGAAAAAATTATTACGGCAAACATTTAAACAAAACTTAAAGATTTAAACAAAAACTTTACGCATAATAAAGTGCGTATTAGTCACTCGATTCGTATTCAAAGTCAAATGACTTGGTGTTTTATATATATAAACGAATTGAAATACTTATAATGTACGTAAAAAAAAATTATGATGGTGTAGGTCTCATGGGTGCGGCACCGTGATATCCACCTCCTCACTGTTGGGCGGTACACCTACACTTCAGATCAGCGTTTTGAAGCTCAACACAAACCAAGGTCTGAAGAATGGGCTTTGAGGATACGCAGCCCTCAAAAACGAGATTCAGGACAATATGAATGTCAAATATCCACTACTCCGCCTATTGGTCATGCTGTATTCCTTAATATTGTTGGTAAGTTAAAGTAATGATAATGAAATTATTCTTATAGATTTTATGCATTTTGTATAAATATTTATTTTTAATTTATATGAACTTTAGAGCCAGATAAAGGCAGTGGTAACCTAGAGATAATGCGCTAGCTTGGAAAACCGAATGTAGTGGGTTCAAATCCCGGGTCATGCTGCTCTAAAATTTTTATGTGCCAATCATTTCCAACATGATTACCACTTGTCTTACGCTGAAGGAAAACATCTTGAAGAAATCTGCATGTCTAAAAGAACCTAGCAAGTTTTCGAAAGACATGTGAAGTCCGCGAACCCGCACCTTACCAGCGTGGAGGACTATGGTCTAATCCCCTTTGCATTGAAGGGAGGCCCATGCCCAGTGGTGGGAATACAAAGCCCGAGAGATTTATTATTATTGTACATATATGATCAAGCAAAATATATCTAACCAGGCTTTTTTTCTAAAAAGTATCTTATTTAGAATATATTCATAGAAAAATACTACTAACTTGTATTTACGCCTTCACAGAAATGTCAGGCTTTCTATGTATATATATTTTGTATATTTAGAACCAGAAACAACGATATCGAGTGGCGCAGAATTATTCATACAGGCGGGATCTACAATCAATCTCACTTGTACAGTACGACACACCCCAGAGCCCCCTACTTCGATTACGTGGACTCATGGAGAACAGGTGCGTGTATGTAAAAATTAAAATGCATTGGGAGAGAAGCTACGTATTTGTTGAAACTATATTTCTTACAAAAATAATAATAATTGCACACAATGCACATGTAGTATTATTATTTATTTAAGATTTTAATAATATTTATGATGGTAAAATTTCAAGCTAAGAAAGATATATTAAATAAATTTATCTTTTCGAATTTTATCGCGGATTTACTTTGATTTTTGGATCCCAACATTCCGAATGCTGCTCAGCAATCATGATGATAGAAGAGAGAGACTTTCAAAACGCCGGAAACCTAAAATCAAATTAAATCCGCGATAAAATCTAAAAAGAAAGTATTATTTCGCCGGAATATTGTTATTTTAAAAATCTTTAATTGAGTCATCTACAATAGGTCAAGTCTTGTGGTATGCCGTTAGTCCTTAGGGGATAATTTTTCCTTAAAGACTCGACGAGTCGTCTTATCGGATTTACCGCTATTAAGACGATTAGTAAGGTCTCTTACCCTGCTCATTTCTCACTCGAATACTAGTATTATTGTTCTGATTCAGTGTGAAAATGCTGCTAGCTTTATTTTTAGTTTTCTATGCGAAAATGATTTGTACATTTTTTATTACTGAGTCAGCGAGCAACGATATAATGGACTGCCAAATTTCATCGAAATATGTTTAGCGGTTTAAGCGTGAAATGTAAAAGAGAGACTTAGTTACAGTTACAGTTGTAATATTAATATGAATAATTTATTATACGTGACATTGGCGAAGTAATCTGTGCTCAGCTCGCTTAGAATCAATGAACAAAAAAAATTGAATTGAATGCATAATGTATACAAATTTAAATTAATTTCATTCTATATTTAATAAAACAAAAGTTGTAACAAAATAATAAATTGAATGCAGTGGTTTAACTGTTTCACGCTAAACCACGTACTAAATTCTCCGGATGCTTTACAACTAATTCCGGACAGCTGGGTTTGACTCGGCACAATGCATTTCCACTTTATTGTACTGATTTCTGATATTCTCAGTCAAAATCCTAGCATTATTAAATCTCCAGTATAGAATTAAATTAAAATTTATTATGTTATAGAGCAGATGTCACTATTTATAATGACTCCATTAACATGACGTTAAATTTCACATTTTTTGATATACCTTTAAAGTGTTCAATTAATATAAATTAAACTCATATAAACTACCTTTATTTGACGACAAGTTTGGCTCCGTTTGTGGTGACCATACTTGTTGTGCCAGTGGTCGCGGGTTCGAGTCCTGCTGGGGTCATTCATTTGTGTGATGAGCACCAATGTTCGTACTCCAGTCATGGGTGTTTATATTTATAATATGTATGTTTTTAAAATTATACATGTGTAGTGTATCAACTATCTGGTATCGATAACACAAGCCTCGTAACTTACCATGGAACTAGATGATGCTGTGTGTTAATGTCCCAATATGTTTATTTATTATTTATTTATTCGAATAGACAATAAACTTCGATTCAGCAAGAGGAGGTATTTCATTGGTGACAGAAAAAGGTCTTAAGAGTACCAGCCGTCTTTTGGTTCAACGAGCTCGAGGATCTGATGCTGGGGTCTACACCTGTGCACCAAACAATGCTCCACCAACTTCAATACGAGTACATGTATTATCTGGTAAGAGGTTTTTAAAGTTATAAAAAGTAAAACAGTGTTAAACTTAAAACTAAGTCCAGATATAAATTATAATAATTTAATTCAATTAAACAAACATAATTAGAAAATAATTTGTTATGCATTACAAAAAAACTTTGAATTTATATTTAATTAATTATTAACGAAAAATAATATATTTAATATTTTTAGTTTTCACGTAGAACATGAAGACTATGCTTTTGTTTTATAGAAGATTCCTACAAAAAATCTAATTGATTAAAAAAATCAGCTCTAAAACCCTGAAAATAACTGTTACATACTTAGTAAGATTCCTTAATAAGAAAAATTTTCCCAAAAAAGGTTAAATAAGCAATAAATCTTGCAAAATAAGATTTTACGTCAAGTTTTGATGCTACGGTCAATGGTCATAGATGTAACAACAAGTGCTAGAGAAGCAAAATAGTTAGTGGAACCATTAGAAAGAAGTTTTAATTGGAGTCTTCGTTATAACTTTAGCAAAGTGACATTACAGAAGTGCCTTTTGGCAAATGTTAGATGTGCAAAACAATAAGAAATGTCCGTGGAAATCAGATAGCGTTCATTGCGTTAGCTAACTTTTAAGATTTAAGTTCAGTATTATAATTGTTAAGGTTTTATAACACAGTAAAATTTGCTTATTAATTATAATCTTTAAAAAGTAGAGAATTCGAAAGAACGTTTTAAACATAACTGTTTCTCTTTGGATGTTTTGTGGTTTTATTTTCAGTTTTTTTTGTTCTGGACTTTTTAAACGCTTTAAAGTGCAATTATTCAAAATATATTATATTTTTTAATAATAAATATATTTAAGCAGTGTCTGTAGAATTGTCGGAAATAATAAAGACAAAAATCAAAATAAAACCGCAAAAATATCTGAAAAATATTCCCGACATTTGCGTAAGTTCAAAATCTCTCTCTCTCTCTTTTAATAAATAGTGGGGAGGCAGTAGTAGTTCAGTGGTAACGCACTCGCTTGGGAAAACGAGTGAGCGCGGATTCCAATCCCGGGTCTCAAACCTTTGATATTTTCATATTCGAATCATTTCCCAACAAGATTACCACTTGTCTTACGGTAAAGGGAAACATCTTGACGAGAACTGAATACCTGAGAGAACTTATCAAGTTTTCGGAAGAAATGTGAAGTCCACCAACTTCTACTATGCACTTGGCTAGCTGAACTATGGCCTAGTCCTCCTCGTATTGGAAGGACCGTGCCCAGCAGTGGAACGTAAAAAAAGGGTTGAATAAAATAAATAGTGAATAATTTCTGTGACATATTACATTAGTTCACGAGTCGTAAATAAAAAGGTAATGTTGCTTGGACTTAACACAAGACAAGTTTATTATTCGACTAGCGATTCACCCTCGTTCGATCCCCATACAAATTTTCATTCCCATTTTCACCCCCTTAAAGGATGATTTCCGGGATAAAAAGTATCCTATGTCCTTTCCAGGGTCTCAAAATATCTTATTACCAAATTTTAACTAATACTGCTTAGTAGATCCAGAGATTACCCCCTACAACGTCACAAACACACAATTCAAAATTTTTACCTTTTTATAATATTAGTATAGATAACTTTTATGTACTTATACGTAGCTCTTATATACTAACTCTCTTTCAGGTGAACATCCGGCGGCAATGCAACAGGGTAGTGCGAAGTCGTGCTTAGATTTTTCAGTGACGATATATTTTTCAATATTAATTTTGTACACAATATTCTTCTCAGATCATTTACAATTTGGAACTTAGATATAATTTTAACGTAATATAAAAAATAAAACATATAAAAGCCGGTCTAATAAAATTTGCTGTTCTACACATTTATGTCAAAATATTTGATACATTTAAGTGGACATATTGGTTTGAACTTTTAAAGCTTTACAAACGAATTTGACGCCCTCATGTTTGGAATAATGGGAGTGAAATTTAATTAACATGCCGCATCGAATAGCGTTTTTTGACGCACAAAGCTTAAATTGTGATATATTCAGAAAACTGTGTCCGAGTAATTCTACATCGAATAGAATATATCACGTTTTTGATAATCTGGTATTATAAGTTTGATTTATCAGCTTAGTATACATTTATGTAATAAAATATCATTAGTACAAAAAAATTACGTAAGTACTGCTACTGATTTTTAATTATCGCTATTTATTACATTAAAATCATTATATCATAAAGAAACATAAGAAATGTCAACTAAATTTTACTCTAAAATGTTATCATATATAAAAATGTGAATATGTAAAAATAATGATAGTATTATTTATGTATAGAGTAATTGTATTTAATTGTAATTATAAATTATTATTATTATAATTTTATAAAGATCAATGGAATTTACTCTAAGAAATGTATTACACATCGTCTAAGACTAACTATTCCTTTGATCGCTTATAGTCAATAACGGTCGTAGAACTTACTCAATTAGAAACGAAACAAATATTTTCTAATCAGTCATTTTCAAAATGTTAAGTTTCATTAGCATAAAAGCTTCCACAAAAATTCACTGCTCATACCGAAAGTTCCTTATTTAAATATTTCCGCAAAGTATTGTAAATATGTATGCCTGTATGTATGTATGTCTGTGTTATGGTTTTAACAATTAAATACGACTTTGTAATTCTAAACAAGTCAATTTTTAGATTTTCTTCTTTATAGTTCTTTAATTATTGTTTTATTTAATTAATGGTACAGATATGTAGATTTTATGTTTTAATAGATAAATAAATATAGGTATGTAGCTTTTTAAAGCTACATAATAACAGACGGACAAACAGCAAAGGCTTAGTAATGGAATTCTAATTGGACTCTTAAGCATACGGAACCAAATATATAGAGCAATAAGAGTAAGAATATTTCAACATTTTCACAGTATGTTCTGAGAGGTCAAACCAAAAAAGGTCGAGGAAACTTGCGTACGTATCATTAGGTACATTTTTATTACGGCCTTTCCATTTATATGATTGATTAATGCGCTAGATATCAAAAGCATGACGACACAGTATTTATGTATGTCGATCTACTGTAATTTCTTTCCCAATACATATTATAACCGGGAATCAAACCTGTTAAATTCTAATAAGATGATATTCCACTAACGGTTAATAATAAAAAATATATATCATTTTTTATATATTTTTAAAGTTTTTCTCCTCAATTATTGTAAAATATCATATTGTCTAAGCCCGCGATATATAATATGTAGGTAGACTACATCGATACAAGTAAATAAGTAAAGGAAAATCTTTTTAGAAGACCATTCAAGTGTTTTATATAACATAAAGTAAAATTATTCATATATTGACTTTAAATATAAACAAAAAGACCGTTGATTTTAAGATATTAGTGAATTTTGTTAAACATCTTCACTTCGACAGCACATAATAAATTGGCAAAAAAGGAAAACGCGTTAACGAACTGAGATGAACGAAAACCGATAAATCACAATCCAATTACTAAGAAGAAATGAGCGGATGAAGAATGTTTTGGCAAATATTGTTTCGGAAATTAATTGAAATATTGCTGTTAAATTCATAGAATTAATAATTAAATAATATTGGCATATTATATCTGCTGGTCCAATTAACAAATAAAAGGATTATTATTAAAAGCCATATCTTTACAATACTTACAGACATATAATAAAGTTCTATCCGATCTGAACCGAATCTGTCTGTACATTAAATATTTTTTGGAAAATCTTATTGAAATAGTCATTATTATCGACACAGAGGCCTAATCTATAGTTTTTAGAATTTTAGTCTGTCTATCTGTCTGAGAAGGCGTCACGAGAAAACCACTGAATAGATTTTGATGAGATTTGGTAAGATGATAGCTTGCTATTCGGGTCAAAATTTAGGTTACTTTTTACTGCGGGAAAACATCTCATATCTGAGAAATCTATACTAACCTTAAAACGTAGGGGCGAACTCGAGCGGAGCGAGGTGAACCGCTAGTAAGAAAATAAATTTATTGTTTTTATCATTTAGAACAGCATATTGAATAACCGTTTTATTTATCACAGAAAAAGGAATTGCCATATATTATTAATTTATTTTCACTTGCATTTAGGGTTACCCTAAAAGCTTATTCAAATAAAGGTCATGAGTCGGGAATCGATCCCGTATCAAGTAAAATATATTTGTTAGCAGCTATCTTGTTTAAGGAGGAAGAGTCTAATATATTGTTTATACAAAAAGGACGGACGGATTTTTATTATTATAGATTTTCTATTGACATGTTCGAAATAAGTGTCTTTACCTTTAAGGAATAAAGCATTCAATGTTTGTAAACCTATTTCTAATACTAAATTGTTATAATAACTATATATAATATAATACTAAAATCATGTTTAATTAGAAGTTTTTTTGTCAATTAATTTAAAATTTCTCTATAACTGTTTCTTCTACAAATAAATTGTACAAAGTGTTTAAAGAGAATGTAAATATTTGGTGAAATAGAAATCTTTTATAAAGCTGCTTGAGTGTTCTTTACAACCTTTTAGACCCATATAAAAACATAAACATTTAACAGGATACGATTTTTATATTTTTTAAATATTGTAAGCTTAGGTGAAAACTAATTCAATATAGGTACTATTTATTGATGAAAATATTTATTAGTAACCGTATAATAAATATATATAATAATTATAGCTTCTGTAAAGTAAATTTATAAAATAAATATCTGTTTAGTTTTATTAACAGATTTAGAAATATGAAAATATGGGTGCGTTTACGCACAGTTGAAGTTAAACTTTCTTTCTTTGGCAAATATCGAAATTAAATTATAACAAATCAATAATTAAATACGGCATTTTCGACATATTACAATTATATATTTATAGAATATCATATATGGAGAGAATATAATATTATATATCATTTGACAGACAATAACAACGGTTACCATGGCAACAATTACTTAGTCAAAAAAACTTTTATTTAATTTATGCACATTCATCTCATAGTAGTAATTATTCATTTTAAATAAAAAATATTAATAATAAATATTATATTTTTATACATAATAATTATTACAAAAATATAAATATAATATTTTTTTTAAAACTATTTATAATAAATTTGACTCACACTTCCGCGACACACTTCCGCGACACACTTCCGCAACACTAATTTTTTCGATGTTTTAACTTACCCGTTAGTCACGCCTAAAGAAGTTTCACTTCAAATATAAAAAATTAAGTTTATTCAGCACTAGCGACTTCCCTCGCTTCGCTTAGATGCGCCTCTAAGCTAGAATGGCTTAGGAAAGCATAAATGACAATCGTCCAAAGATTATTTTTTTGCACCAGCAATCTTCGCAGGTGTATCTTATATCTTTAAACGAGCAATTCTTGTATATATATATATATATATTATATAATCTGAATCTCAGAAACGGCTCCAACGATTTTCAAGAAATTTAGTATACAGGGGGTTTCGGTAGCGATAAATCGATCTAGATTAGTCTTATGTCTGAGAAAACGCGTGTTTTTGAGTTTTCATGCAGTTTTCTTTTGCATTATTTCACGCAAAATATGGTCGGTAATTTCTACGCTCGGGCATAAACATCGTGGTCAAGCGGCCAAGGTGCAAGATTAACATTCACAGGTGTCGAGGTTCGAATCTCGGTCGCATACAAAGTTTTAATTTTGTTTTTTTTTTAATATTTATTCAAGTTTTTAGTTAAAAAAAAAAAACAAAAAAAAATTATACTTTAGGCCAAAAACTCCGAGCGAAGCTCGGTAGCCCAGGTACTAATAAATAACCCACCAGAGTTTCATACCAATTTGATCAAAGGTTTAGGATCGCATAGGCGACAGACATACGAACATTTATTTTTATTTATGTAAGTATATAGATAATATTTTTTATCTCTGTGAAAAAATAGTGTAAATATATGAAATACATAATTATTTTGAATTTAATACTTATACTAAACAATTTTGTCGTAAACGTTCATCTGATAAGCAGCAAATATAAACAATACTAAATGTTTATTGTTTGTTGTAGAATTAGTTTAAATTATTACTTAATGAGCAAACATTAATTTGTACTGTAAGTCGAATTCCTCCTAAAATATAAGTCTTCAGTCTACTCAAATATATAAAGGTACGTTAGCAATTAATTACGTGTTGTTTAAACGAGAATTTTCTTAATGAACTTCTAATTAAATATTTTATAAATTTGTTATTCGGTGAAAGTAAATTATAAATTTATTTACTAATAATGTAGTAAATATATACGGAAAAGTCTATATATAAATATGTAGGAAATAATTTTTTCTCCTAAGTTTCTTAATCGATTTTTTTTTATTTAGTAGCTTTAATGTTATCAATAAACAATACATAATTTTATTTTGCTAACTTTGAACTGCTGTTCTGCCGCGAATTAGGTAGAGGTGGATAGTGATTTTTTTTATGACCTCGAAAAAAACCTACGACCTTAGATATCTTTATTTCGTTTTGACGAGTCCCATTGGTATTTTTTTATTTTTATTATTTTACATTGTGAGGAAACCTGTACGTTTGAGAGAACTTAATCAAAAAGTTTTCTAAAGACATGTGACTTCCGCCAACCTGCCCTAGAACAGCATGGTGGACTATAGCCTGATCTGCCTCATATTAAAGGGAAGCCCGTGCCCTGTAGTGGGACCTTAAAAAGGGCTTAATACAAGTTAAAATAGCACATTGTCTTAAAATCACCCTTCATTCATAAAAGAACAATTCAACGCAATGTACTTGATTTATATAACACTTTAAACTTTGCCGTACTTAATTACGAGGTCGGACGTGCTTCAGAACTACACTGTACTATTAGAATGGCGGAGTTTCTGAAATGTTACACATTGATAAATTAGTGTTCTGCACCCAGTTCCCAAACTTTCGATGCGTAAAAACCTCATGCAAGTTTCAGTGTGTTGAAATTAATTCATTATGTCATTATTATTATAATATGTTAATTTTTTTTTGTTAGTGCAAATAGACCTAATATTATAAATATTAGCAAAATAGTATTTATTTTAGTCTATTTTATGATGATTTTTTTGTAATAAAATCGAGTTAACGATGTTCTAATTATTTTAATTTTGATTAAAACTCACAAAAATATACTTAGCCCGACCAGGGATTTGAACTAAGGACCTCCCAATCTTCAGTTAAATCCGGATTTGTAGCCATTAGACAAACGAGGAATACATTTTGGTAAGAATTACTATTTATTATCATTGTAGGAGTGATACTACGAGACATTTGGCTCAGTTTGTAGTGACCATGCTTGCTGTGCCAGCGGTCGCAGGTTCGAGTCCCGCTGGGGGACATTTTCGTATGTGTGATGATCACGAAAGTTTGTACTCCAGTCATGGGTGTTTATATTTATAATATACAATTATTGTATTATACTTTCTTTGATTTACGCAAATATTTGACATTTTAAATAAAACTATCTTTTCAGATTATTTCGCGGATTTATTTAGATTTTTGGTTCCCGACCTTTCGAATGCTTTACAGCAATTATGGTCACGGGAGAGACCAATGTTTTAGACATCTCAAAGGCGTTACATACTTGTTACAGACAGTGCCAACCCACAATTTTACAAAAATGATTTTAAAAAATTACAATACCTATTCACTTACAATATTTTGTTGATTTTAATTCTAAACATTTTAAAAATTTTAATAAGTATTATAATTAAATACAGTAATAGTATCTATTTAATTTTAGCTGTTACTATTATAAATATTACCATTTTCTAAAAAAAAACTTTATTGATTATTAATATTTGTTTTATAGTTGTTTTATATGTAATTTAAAAAAATAAAATATTAATTTAGATTGCTATTATTTATAATTAACATATTAAGCAACACTATTGCTATATTTACAGATAAAAAATATATATTAATTTGAATTACTGTTATTGCGATCCACACAGTATGAACTAACTACATCTAATGGTCTGTTATGTTTGTTTTGTTGTTAGATTTCATTATGTTTATTACAGGATCCCATGATGATGGTAGTACCCAGCCATCTTCCCTATTGAAGTTTGGATGATTTTTAATTTCAATACCTTCGCAAATCATCCTTGGGCGTAACGGTTCTCTTTCGCGAGTATTTGTAGACTATCAAAGCAAATGTAGTGACTCGGGCGATCCTAGCTATGTTTACAGACTGCAAATGTTATATTGCGACGGTGTTGCACATCAGCTGTCTGTCTGTATTTAAAATATATATATATCTATTTAAAGTTATATATGTGTAGTGTATCAACTATCTGATATCTATAACACAAGCGTCGTAGCTTTCCATGGAACTAGATGATGCTGTGTGTTAATGTCCCAACATATTTATTATTATTTACTTATCTAAATAGCACTGTCTACCTCGTTGCATGTCAAGGGATTCAAATATTTTAGCGTAAAAGTAATTACAAATTAAATAATAAAGTACCATTAAGATCCGTCCAGGAGAATTTTGTGCATTCCAGCTGTTACATGATAAATTTTTGAAGCGCATAGAGCGCTTCAAAAATTATATATTTTCATGAATATTCCCTAAAATTGTAATTTTGTACTAAAAATAGATATAAAATACAAACATGTAATTCTGAATACCCTGAGTATATACAGTAGAGGTACAAATAATTTGATAGTACTTTTACAATACCTTCTTTTAATTAAACGGAAAACTCTTTTTTCTGAAAATAAATTAAGCATTGATTCTACGAATATAAAAGAATTTAAACATTTTCCCAAATCTTCTAAACATACTTCATATTATATTAATATACGGACAAACACGTTTAAGTTGTACACTGATATCTATCAAATAAATAACATGATCAAGAGCACTGTAATAGCAAAAACGCACCCGAAAACCCTTTTCGGACGTTCAAAACGACCCCACATCAATTCTACCGAAAACCTCGGCGAAGAAATTAATTCTATCTTCGATTCCTAACGGCGATTGCATCAATTTGTCTTAAAGCTAGAACAATTTAATTACACCCGAATATTGGAATTAGTAAGGATATAACATAAACTTTTCGAGTTTCACTATCTTCATTTAGAAAGGTTATATTAGGGATCTACTGGAATTGGTAGGGCTTAATTGAATACCATTCAGATTCAAGCTTAAAATCGACTGTTTTATATAAATTATTTTCAATGGGTTTTAAAGACTAAGAGCCCTATAATTAGTGTTAATTAATGTGGATTCTGAATCCAATTTCAGTACCTAATTACAGATTCTCGATCACTTCATATAGCGTGATTAATTTACTAATATTATGTGTTTGCTGGTAATTCATATTTTTATATTATACTGGCTTTAACTAACCAAAGTATGTGAAGCGTTACGTTTCATATTAGGGTAAGTAGGGTAATTTTAGGGTAAGGGTAAGTAGGGTAATTTTAGGGTAATAAGGGTTTATATAAATAAAAATTCATTTAAAAAATCCGAATTCCAAAATACCAATTAAAACAAGAATAATAAATCACTATAAAGGAAAAAATTCTTTATTAACCGACTTCCAAATAGGAGATGGTTCTCAATTCTTCGGAATCTTTTTTTTTTCTTTTTTTTTAAGTCTTTGAGTAATCGGTGAACTGTATGTTCACCGATTACTCGAAGACGCCTAGAGCGATTTGGATTTTTTTGTTTCGAAGAGTATACTTCCCAGGTGGTCTAATTAAGGTTTTATCGAAATCGATCGAGCGGTTTTTAAAAAAATCAACAAATATTTTTTTAAACAAATTTATCTTAAATATGTTATTAAAAAACTTTCTTCTTTCAAATTACCTGCTCATTACGTCTACACCAAAAATGGAAAAATAAAAAATAAAAAAAATAAAATAAAAACCGACTTCCAGGCACTAAAATGTAAAAAATAACTAAACGGGGTTTTCATTTAGAATAGATACCTATTCAGATATTTTCGAAGTCCGTAAAAGCCGTCAATATCTTTCGTCATACGTTACATTATTTGGTTGTAGTATATTTTTGACCTTTTTGGCTCCTCTGCCTATTACCGTACTACATCAAGCTTAAAATAGTTTTCGCATGAGAATAAACTGGGCTACCCCATAGGCAGTGATAACCCAGTGGTAACATGCTCGCTTGGGAAACCGAATGAAGTGGGTTCAAATCCCGGATTTCGCAACTCTGATATTTTCATGCGCGAATTTCCTTGGCTTAAGGTGAAGGAAAAGTGAGGAAATATGCTTGTCTGAGAGAGCCTAGTAAGTTTTCAAAAGACTTGTGAAGTTTGTCAACCCGCACTTGGCCAGCGTGGTGGACTATAGCCTAATCCCTCTCGTATAGAAGAGAGGATAGTGCAAAGCAGTGGGAAGTTAGAAAGAGCTGAATACATGAGAAGTAAACCTACGAATTCCGCTATAATAGACAGTGTCTAAAAAAATCACACACCACAAGCATGTAGTAATATTTTGTTGATTAATTTAAATATATTTAACATTTTAAAAGCTAATTAAGAGTGTAATTCGATGCATGACATTTTTATATTGCAATAACTTGAAGAGAAAACAAAGGAAAAAGAAATAATAATTGCTATAGTAACAAGCAATGTTCGTGGAAGAGCTCCGTCACGTTTCAAATAAGAACTTTCTTGTCGGTTAGCAGAAATTAATTCGCACAATCAAAAGGCTCGGGCTTATTTTGATGGATTAAAATGTAAAGTGGAATTTTTATACAAAATGGCTTCGTTTTGTTATCAAAGTAATAATTTTCCTTCATTTTAACGGTCTTTTTTTATATAAGGTTATAAAAATGTCGTAGAAAATATAATATATTTTTATAGTAATATATAACACGTAGATTGCAAAATTTGGCATTCTACTCTTTATGGTCACCCTGGAAGATGTAAAGGAAGTTGATAACATTATGTATGCATCTATGTACCAAGTACCTAATAATGTTTTAAAGCTGTGGCAAGTATCTGCCACAGGTATCACTTAATTTAATGCTCTTATACTATGCTAATATTAATATTGGAAAGAGTCAACATTTTAAGTGTAAATAAATGTAAAAACATAACTAAATTCGTCCAACAGTCGCTTAAATTTCGAAAGTAAAAACATAAATTTTCAAAGGGCTTATAGTGAAACGTAGTCACAAGCGCCTTTTTTGTAGGCTTCCCATAATTTATGGCATTCGTGAATAATCCTCGACTTTGCATTTTGGGCGAAACATTACTTTTATGAAACAACATAATTTTAGTAAGATCGCATTTCACTTTAGCCGTAGTCTTACATTTTTTTTATTCACATAAGATTTTTTGGGTAAGAAGATTTTTATTTATTATTTTGGTTTAAAATTTACTTGGTTGATATCTATTTACATGGCGTAATCGCATTAAATGCTAACTAAAAACAAAAGGAAAACATGAAAACTAAATGTGAAACCGCTACGGAGCTGTGAGTTTAAATCGTCTATATCTGAAAACCCTTCTTCCACAATGTCTGCTATTGCAAGTAATACGTAAGCTTTCAATTCCAGAATCACCGCTTATAATATACTGCCGACTTCTTCTTACTTCACTTGTCCCTAGATGCCTAACAAGTAACCTATATGTGTTACTATAGGTATAAGTCTATCTTTTTACTAATCCATTTATCCAAAACTCTCCAGATTTTTTAGGGAGAAAGAGTAATAAAGATATACAGATACGAACTTTAGAATTTACTAGCGACTCACTCTCACTTTGCTTCGGGTTCATCCTTAGACAAAAGCAAATTATCCTAAAGGAACCATACATTTTTCCAGGTTAAAAAGTAAGATGTGTGCTACTTAAGACTACAGTCTATCTCTGTGCTAAATTTCGTCCACATCCGTTCAGCCGTTTTGTCGTCCATCCATCGATCCTCACAAACTTTCACATTTATAATATTATTACTATGAATAATAGTAGTCCAATTATTTTCCATTCAATATCCCCTATACGTATGTATTCATATAAATTACCTTTTGTAGAATTCACGTCCCACTTCAATTTTTACGGTTTCTCCGAGCGAGTTGACTCGCTTGCAAATCACGTAATTTGTCATGTCCACTGGACTTTATGTTCCGTAATATTTTTTCTATTTTGCAATATATCTTTTCACTGGGAATTAGTTCAAACGATAAAAATTGTTAAAAATATCGTAGTGCTTGCCTTTTCATGTTTTACTGGTTTTTGTTTGCGGTTTTGCTTATCTATGTACATATGTATATAAAAAGTATAATGAGTGATACAAAAAATATATTTTTTACATATTTTATAACGTACATTGGAGTGAGATTGCCTATAACATATTATGCAGTATGGAAAATATTCTGCATTAAAGCTATAGAAATCACGCCCTGAATACAACCAATACGCATAATAAATGAAAGGGGAACTAAAAATATTTTAATATTAAATCTTTGCAAATTGATGTGTTTAACTTTTAGTTAAATTTTTATACAAAATTAATAAAAGAATTTACAAAATACATAAACTTAGTGTAATTTATAAAATGAAATAGCGGTTTTCAGACGAGTAAGCCTTAAATTTTCAAAGGAGCACTTAAAAGGAAATATTATTTAATTGAAAATTGTTAAATCAAAGGACTGCGGAAGAATCGACACAAAGGCGAGCACTAATAATTTTAAAGTATTTGCACATTAAATAAAACACCTAAAGTTAGAATTTTAAATTGTTTGTTATTTTGGTTATTTCTATTTAAGTTTTGGGTAACGAAATGTTATATAACAAATTTCTAATAATAAAACTTTCTTAGATTTACGCGAATATTTGACATTTTCGGATTTTTTGCGGGTTTGCTTGGATTTTTGACGTCTAAAACCTTAGTCTCTCCCGTGACCATGATTGCTGTAAAGCATTCGAAACGTCGGGAACCAAAAATCAAAATAAATCCGCGGAAAAAACCAAAAATATAGTTTTATTTAAAATTTCTAATACTCGTGACGATCGTTAGCTGTTATTATAAATATCTACTAGTTATAGAAATTTAATACTAAATTATTAAAACTGAGAAAATAATTTATTACTAAAAAAATTTTTTTAATGTATATTTTAATGCAAATGTAAACTTTAAATAAATTAAAAAAAATAAATAAACCGAAAATAATTATGTTAATTTAAATTAACATCTTCATTGAAGCGATACTATCGATTTTCACCACTAATTAGAAGTCCAAACTGTAACTAATAAAATTCAAGCACCTGAAACCCTTTTTATCAGTTTATAAGGGATCAATAGACGACATTCTCAAAGGAAATTAGTAGTAAGTTAATTCTAAGAGCGTAGCATAGTTTTAGAAACGAGGCTACAGTAGTCAAGATAAGTCTATGATATAACTTCGTTAAAATACCTGAGGCGAATTTTGTTAAGATAGCGAATATGTGTTACCGGAAACAGAATTAATTGCCTTTCTTGTGTTTCCGAACTGTGGTTTTCCTTTGTGCGAAATTTTAAAATTTTATACACATTCTTGTTATTTTGTGTGTGAAATATTTTTATGTACGCTAAGTTTTAAAGTCAGCTGTACATTTAATCCAGTCCAGACGTTGGATATGATAAACAGATGAAATAAACAGATTTTAATTTAAAAAAAGATATTAATTTTGTCTAACTTTGAATAGGTACTTTTCAAGCCGTATTTTTAAAAGGTTTTAGTTTTTACGCAATTTTATGTATGTTAACTCAGTTCTTCGTCAAATATGAATTAATAATTTCATCTACTTGTTGTATATTATGAAAACAATTAAACTAATGTTTACTTACGATTACAGAAAAAACACCATGATGAACCTATTTATTTAAGATTACAGGTGATTCACTAAATATAATATCTCGGTGTTTTATCATGATAACGCCTTTTAAAAGACGAGATTTACAGAAATCGAAAATTCATTAATAATTTGAAATATATAACAATATGCTTTTCTTCAATTAATTTAGTTTCTTTTATTATTAATAAAATAATTTAATTATAAAATTAGTTTAATTTCTGAAGATCATATAATTATTAGTATTTGATGGATTGAAGTCGAAATTCTGCTTAAAGTAAAATACATATATATGTACATTGCACACGTCACGTATTATTTTTATAACTTATCAAATATGGAACAAAAGCTTATTTATAACCCTATAATAATATTTTCAGACTCAGACATTCAATTGTCTGTAAAAGTTTGAAAGTTAAAGAGAGCTTTAACTTGAGTCACGGCGATTTTGTAAAATTTATTACATTTCCAATTGAATTTTATGCTTAACTGTTTTTAAGGAATTTTCCGTTTGAAAAAGACATAAATCTACACAAACTTAGTAGAAAAAGTTTGTACATGAAACGAAAGGGTTTATTTAATTTTCATTTCTAAACAAGAAATAGTTATACTAAATTGCGAGGACGTAGAAGATTCTATCGCGTATAACAAATTTTTGTTATAGCCATGACAAAAATAAAGACCAACTTGTACCTAATTTACTGCATTAAACATTATATAGCTTATTACACTATTACTGAATACTTTGAGGATTTTAATGTGTGGGATTAATGTCTAGTTGGATCTAATAATACGTATAATAAAATAAGTAGGATAAGTAGATAGTTATTGTGTTACAATGTGGTAAACAAATATTATTTTAAAACAGCAACTGTTGAGTCTCTAGAGCGCCGGCTCTTCTCTGCAGAACTGTCTTTCGAGCCGGTGATAGATGCCTCACGGACGTACATACTGACATTTAATTTAAATTTTGAAAATACAAAATTGAAAATTTAAAAGCGCTTGTAAAAGTCTATTTAAATTAAGTATACTTTGATTGGCTGATTGACGGTCTAACTGTATAATGTACAGCCAGAAGAATTTGTGGAAATGGTATTTAGAGATATAAGTTCTTTATTGAGTTGCTAAGGCTCTATACGTTGGCTTGGATACTTTTTTACATTGACATTTCTTAACAATACTAAAACGTTTCATTGATTCATGTCAGGACATACGAATGTTAAAACACAAATATAGAATATAGATTTTTTTTTTATTTCAACAAGTTTTCATATTTTCGTATGAAATTGAAATTGTACCGGAAATTTTCAAACATTTATCATAATTCTTTACAGTAAAAATTAATGCTATTTTGGTGTTCATATTTTCAGTATCATTTTTTACAATGACGTAATTTACAGGGACAAGCTTTTATCTCATATTTTATTATGCATTTATACTTACTAGCGACTCATCCTCGCTTCGCTCGGGTTTGTCCCTAGATTGCTTCTCCATACAAACTTTCATCCCTATATAAAAATAATCTTATGTCCTTTTCAGGGTCTCAAACTATCTTCTTACCAAATTTCACCTAAATCGGTTCAGTAATTTCGGAGCTTATTCGATACAAACAAACAAAAACAAATTTTTCCTATATATAAATTAGAATAGATTACTACAATATTTGTCTACTCCCGCTTGTACAATATTTATACTTAACCACTAACTTTAATACTCTTTATCAAGCACTAAGTTAGCGTTGCTAAATCTATACTAATATTATAAAGAGGTAAAGTTTGTGAGTTTGTGACGTTGTAGGGGGTAATCTCTTGATCTACTGAACCGATGTTTATGAAATTTGGTAAAAAGATAGTTTGAGACCCTGGAAAGGACATAAGATATTTTTTATCACGGAAATCATCCCTTAAGGGTGTGAAAATGGGGATTAAAATTTGTATGGGGAATCAACCTAGGGACGAACCACACAATTAACACACAGCTTAAATTACTTCTTGTTCTAGAATATCCTTCCTTTGATACTTAATCTATCTTTTTGTAAAAACGGCGATCAATTGTTCTGCAGCTACATAAAAGAACTCTACAGCTTAAAATTACACTGGTACATTCACAAAATTAAGTACTTAAAATTTATTTTAATACTCGTCTTTGCCAGTGATTTTGTGTACATTAATGGAAACGAAAATATTCTCCCTCAAATACCCATTTGTACCAATTTTTATAGCGATCGATTGAAACAAATAGGAGTTGAGGCGCTATTTAATTAACTTTTCTATTAAAAACATTTAAATATGTCAACATTATAAAGCGATGGTAAAAACCTTTCGAAGTTTGTACAAGCAAAAATTTAATTTTATATTTATATAAATAATGAGAATTTCAATGCTGAATGTTTTAATATTTGCTTTAGAACAAATCTTTGATAATGTAGAGTATTTCCCCACAAATATGCACCTCAATAAAGGCGCTTTTTCTTTCCATTTATTGTAGTTTCATTTCTGCGGTCTTTCTGGGCAAGTCTTTCGTAGAAAATTATATAATTTGTCATGTCGTTGTTTTATTTTACTATATATTCTTCTCAGTATTATATATTGTACGAGAAAGTGTGGGAAATAACTCAAGTATATTGGCTGCGAATTTTATAGTGGTTATTCTTTAAAAGAAACTAGAAATAAAAATGAACTGTTGTAGTAAGCTTACGTTGTATCAATTGAAGAGATGAAGTTTCATGTCAATGTAAAAAAATATTACATTTATATCTTTCACTTTTATACTTTATTTTAATCAGAATTACTTCATTTTTTTTTTATTATCAATGCCAATTTTCTTTCCTTTAAAATTTTTGCATGTTTTTTGTGAATGTCTCTCTGTAATAACAAAGGTTTTTAAGATGATAAAAACCTTAGTCTCTTCTCTGTGTTTGCTTTAAAGCATTCCAAAAGTTGAGAACAAATATTTAAATAAAATAGAAAATCTTTCAAAAAATAGCCTTATTATAACAATTTCTTCATTTTATTACATATACCACCAATTATTGAAAGAAAATAATATTACTCGTAGAATAAACTTGATGCCATTACTTAAATCCCAAAGTATTTTCTCTAAAATCTGTAAAATCATATTTATACTCGTATAAACAGAACTAATAATATTTTTTTTTTTAATTTCATAATTAAAATTTACTTCAAAATTAACGAAGAAATCCTAAATAAATTTAAAGAACCAATAATTTTATTTGTAAAAAGAAACTGTAAAGAAGATCGCCCTTGTATTTCTATCAGATTATCCCAAATTTATTTGCAATTTCCGGCTGAGAGACGGTGAGTCATCTACGCCAATCACCGTTTACAAGGCTGTAAAATAATAGTCCGGATGCGAGTAGGTTTTATGACCGTTCATATAACATGTTTAATGACAATTGCCATAAACTTACTTTAGATGGAAATTTACATGTAATACGGAAAAGTGTAGTAGTATCTTTCATAAATAAGGTGTTAAAAGTATTAAAATTGTTTTACCTAAAATAGCATTTTTTTAAGAAATAAGTTATGGATATTTTGTTACAAATGTGTATGTTTATGCAAGAGTGACTTCGATTCGTTGTTACAAGAAAAAAGGCGACACTTTTTATATTACTTGTAGTCAGCCCTTTTCAACGTCCCACTGCTGGGCACGAGCCTCCCTTCAATATAAAGGGGATCAGGCCATAGTCCACCACGCTGGCCAAGTGCTGGTTAGCGGACTGCACATGTCTCTCGAAAACTTGTAAGGTTCTTTCAGAACCTAACCTAAAATAAATTTAAAAAAATGTCAGAGGTGCGAGACCCGAGATTTGAACACGCTTTATTCGGCTTCTCAAGCGAGTGCATTACCACTGGGCTACCACTGCTTATATATTACTTATATATAAACAAAAATATAGACCAAATTAGAAGTAACTTCGAAAAAAGCAATTTCGCATTTAGTATAAGAGCATCCTTAATTTGTCAACTATTCATTCAAAAATTGTTATGAAAATCAGTTCAAAGCAACACACATAAATGTATCCACATGAATCGAGTACCTCTTTTTTATTAAAATCGGTCAAAAATGCAATATTTTATGTATGTGTGTATCACACAAAGGTGTAAAACGTGTTATCATAGTCAAACAAAGCTACGGTCGTTTCTTCATTCTCCACACACACATATGTACGTAGCATCACCGTAATCATTCAGAGCGCGGTGAAGCAATTACTTATACAATGAAACACTTATGTTGCTCCAAATGCAATTAATTATTCGAGCCAAAATCAACAGTGTTACGTGCAAATAAATACTAAAATCGCATGCATTATCATTTTCCACCCTGATTGTTCAAATTGTATGTAAGTATCGTTGTGCTGACTGATTTACGATCTTCAAGACCTCTAATAGGTTGTGGCATCTTGTTTGCAATACTTAGTTTCGATTATTTAACATGTTAGACGTAGATGTTACACACGGCAATTATTATATATGTATCTATACATACACTAAAATTCTGAGTCAAATGTGTACATGAAATATTTTTGGGATAATCTTATTGAAATAGTCAATATTAGCGATACAGAGGCCGAATCTATAGTTTTTAGAATTTTTGTCTGTCTGTCTGTGACCACATCACGAGAAAACCACTGAACAGATTTTGATGAAATTCGGTATGACGATAGCTGGTTATTCGGGTACTTTTTATTGCGGGAATATATTTCATCTCTGAGAAATCTATACTAAACGTTAAAACGTAACTTGGGACGAACCCGAGCGAAGCGAGGGTGAATCGCTAGTAATACTATATTATAATATTGTATATAATACTACCATATAATTTAGCCTATGTACGTCATAGTACATAGGTTAAGTTATAAATTCATCTAAGTCCATCCAGCCGTTAGATCGTAATTGAGTAACAAATACCTATACATTAAAATAGTTGTTTGATTTAGCTGTAAATGCAGTGAAACGCCAATTATATATTAGGTAATTTAATCTACATTACTATCATAAAGAGGAAAAATTTCTATTTTTGTATGTTTGTAGCGAATAAACTCAAAAATTACTGGATCGATCTACATGAAATTTGCTAAGAAAATAATTTGAGACCCTGGGAAGGACAGTGATATTTTTTATTCCTTAAATAATCAAATCATTATCCCTTAAGGGGGTAAAAATGGGGATGAAAGTATGTATGGAGAATCAACTTAGGGACGAATTCGAGCGAAGCGAAGGTGAGTCGCTAGTTCATAATATTCGTATAATAATAGCGCAATGACAATACGTTCAAAAGTATGTTATGTCAAGTGGGTTCAGAACTTGCACCTCTAAAATTTTCATGTGCGAACTTGAATCTCACTTGCTAATATAACGAAGGAAAATATCGCCATGAAAATTCCAAGTCTGAGAGAAATTAGCTGGTTTTTGAAGGACCTCACATTCCTCCACTACATTGATGAAAAATAATAATATGTTTTTATCATTTTATTCCTATTGTATATTATTTTTATACATAAGAAATATTTTTGTGTTTTGTGACATTGTATTCAGCGCTTTGATCCTCCCACTGCCGGGCACGAGCCTTCTTTCAATACAAAAAGGATTACCACTAGACCAGTCGCCCAGTCCAATACCGTCTACTTACTAATATAAATATTAAGAAAAAGTCTCTGCTAATTTAAGTACATTAAAACTGCACTTGTAAACCTAAATTAAAAGATAGACTCCACTATGCAATAAAGAATGAAGCTTTTTTACAAGCTTTTATTTAACTTGCAAATAACTTAAAGAAAATAATTAAATTATAATTATTTTATTATTAAAAACTCATTTATTTACTTATTATATACAGTTCTAAAAATGTTATGAAATTATTATATGAAAAATAGATCAATTACACCTGTTTGTCTATTTGGGGTACATAAAAAGATAACAATTATATCGTTGAATGACGGTCCCCAACATTGCTATCTGTCTTAACCAGACATATGTATGAGCACTTAACCGATGCTTGGATATAATTCTGAATGATCTGAACCATTTTGGTCGTCTTACATATAAACTACTAGTTACTCACCGTTGTTTCGCTTGCGTGGAAAGTGTATTTTTTCGTTATTTTTTTTACTTTTTTGAATAGATTTAATCTATACATATAATAAAATTGTAACTATGCCGAATCTGTACATTAAATATTTTTTTGGAAAATCTTATTGAAATAGACACTATTATCGATACAGAGGCCGAATCTATAGTTTTTAGAATTTTTGTCTGTCTGTCTGTCTGTCTGTTACCGCATCACGGAAAAACCACTGGAGGGATTTTGATGAAATTTGGTATGGTGATAGCTGGTTATCCGGGTCAAGATATAGGATATTTTTTACAGCGGGAAAATATCTCATCTCTGAGAAATTGATATTAAACGTTAAAACGTAAGTAGGGCCGAACCCGAGCGAAGCGAGGGTGAGTCGCTAGTTAACAATAAATACAAAACCAGCATCAATTAGACTTAAAACAAATTTTCATATACGTATTTTATATATCATTATCTCTTGTGTAACCTAGTTTTATATCAAACATAATAAACGTTGTTTATGGCACTGATAAATAAATTAATATCAATTTAGTTTCTGAGCACGAATAGTCTCAATGGAGTACGGTTGAAGATAATCAGTCTGTCGGCTTGGGAAGGGTCACCGACGAGTGAAACGTGTAAGGAGTATATAGATATGACTTTGATTTCGTAGGAAAATATAAGATTATTATTATAATGTATAACACTTTCCATGTTCTTTGAATGGTGTATCGTAATAAAAAATATTCTATTACGTTGCCTTGGTGTTGCTTTATATTATACTAGATTATTAAATACTTATTTATAATAATATTATAAAGAAGTATTTAATAAATTATGGTAGATATATTTTTATTTATTATGTATAAAACTAGCGACTCACCCTCGCTCCTCTCGGGTTCATTTCTTGGTACGGTTTGGTTAGTATAGGTTTCTCAGAGATGAGATATTTCCCCGCAGTAATAAGTTTTCTAAATGTTGACCGGGATAACTATTTCATCAAAATCTATCCAGTAGCTTTCTCGTGATGCTTTCCCAGACAGACAGACAAAAATTCTAAAAACTCTAGATTCGGTCTCTGTATCGATAATAACGACTATTTCAATAAGATTATCCAAAAAAATATTTAATGTACAGATTCGACTCAGAATTTTATTATACGAGTATGAATAGATATTAATAAGTACTAAATTGCGTTCTAATGGTGAAAATAAAACTGCAGTAAAATCACTAAATATAAAATATTTTTAACGAACGATTTACTTCGTTAAGGTTTGTTCGGTTAGGTTACACTCCTAGTTTTGTATTTATGATATAATGCTTGGCATTGTGCAACACAATAGTTTGACAAATACTCACACCTATAATATGAACATACACACATACAAATTTTCAAATTTTTAATAATAATATGATCACACTCATGCTTTACCAAGTTTAGGTTTAAATGTACAATTTCAGAATGGAAAAAGCCCCAATTATTGTAAGCTAAGCGTGATAGATGACTAACTTTATTTATACGTTTGCTGTAATTTAGCAGCTTTACTTAAGCTTGAAGAATTTGACCAATTTTAATTAACGTTTTCTAAATTTATTGCTATTTGAAGTATATATTTTTTTATTATCTTATAAAATATTGTAATTTTCAATTACATGAAAACAAGATTGTTAGAATTTATTTCTATAATTAAGGTAATAATTTTTTTCATAATTATAAATATAATATTAGTCATTCACAAATTGAGGAAAGCTCATCAGCGTTGAACCCTCAGTTCACTTTACCTGGTCATCGATGTAATCAAAAACTTCCAAGCATTATTGCCTTGGAAGCTTTTGTAATCAGAGAGCTTAAATAAGATGTCATTCTTTAATCGTTGAAGAAAAATATATGAATAATATAAAATAAAAAATATATTGTAATATACTTCGGTGCTATTATTTTTTTTTCCAAATTATTGAATAAAGTGAGCACACACCATCTGTAATAACTATAATAATCCATACTTCCATATCCATACTAATATTATAAATATTAATTATTGTAAGTGTTTGTTTGTTTGTTTGTTTGTTTGTTTGTTTGTCTGTTTGTCTGTCCTTTTTTCACGTCGGAATAAAGTGACGGATCGGCGTGATTTTTTGTGTGGAGATAGTTGGAAGGCTGGAGAGTGACGTAGATTATATACATACATACATACAACGCAAAGAATTACTCGTACATATTGCTCTTCAATACAATTAAATAAATACGTGTTTTAGCATTTTTCGAAATATATCCTATAAGAGAGTAAAATAGGGAAAAAACGTTCGTATGAAACCTACCTTTTTAGAGATTTTTTTGTAGTTTTAACGCAAGTGAAACCGCGGGTTCTGGTAGTATATAATAATAGTTTTCAAAACATCAAAAACCATAGAGTGAAATTTATAGTAGTAACTTTAAGTTAAAGTCATCTTTGCATTATCAAGGGTGGTTCTATAAATATTTTTTTTTAAATATGCTTATGTATAATGAACTGGATTATTCAGCCTTTTAAATGATTTTGATGTTTGTTTTTTAACCCACCAAACTCTTATTTTCCTACCTTAAAAGTACAACGTATATTGAACATGGAAATATTTTAAGTACATATAAAACGTACGTTGTAACAATAACAGGCTAATTCTAAAGCATCCAAATTGTAAACCATTAGGGATATGAAAAATATTTACGACTTTTTTTAACATAAAGCTACCATAAAAGCAATTTTGGTAGAATTTATATATACTTACCCCGTTAACCAAAGACACCTGATGTTGATACATTTTATGTATCTATTTTACAATAATGTAGATATTAAAAGTAGAGTAAAGCGTTAAAAATAATTATTGTTATGTTAAGTTTCTTTCTTTATTATCTTTTATATATTTGACGACACGTGTGGCTCAGTTTGTAGTGATCCTACTTACTGTGCCAGCGGTCGTGGGTTTGAGTCCCGCTGTATTTATTTGTGTGATGAGCATGAATGTTTGTACTCCAGTCATGGGTGATTATATTTATTATATGTATGTATTTGAAGTTATATATGCGTAGTGTATCAACTACCTGGTATCCATAACACAAGCCTCGTAGCTTACCATGGAACTAGATGGTGCTGTGTGTTATTGCCAAAACATAATTATTATTTATTTATTTATCTTAGTCTTAACGCAGTGTAAGTTAAGGCTAACTTTAGATATTATTAAATACATAATATCGTTATAACCTATAGCAGAAAAAACCTAAGAATTGAACTTGATTTGCATCCGAAGGTCATTTCCAAAGCCTTAGTTTATTCATAACTAGTAGAACTCGCGGCTACGCCCGCGTTCTATCTACAAAAATACTCTTTGGCATTATATTATACAGCAACTCACCCTGGCTTCACTCGGCTATGTATTTATATAATATTGTTCATACAAAATACTAAACTCACGATTAAAAAATGGAGCTGACGACCTATTTTCATACCTACCAAATATACGAAAAAAAAATCATTAAAATCGGTCGAGCCGTTTCGGAGGAGTGACATAAACACCGTGACACGAGATATTAGATATTAGAAGATAGATAATGTAAAAATTCTAGTTTTTTTAGTTGGTTTTTACTATCCACATAATAAAATCTATATTAATAAATGGAGAGCCGATTTTTTCGTTCGATTATACTGCGATAACTACTGAACCGTTCGGAATAATACTCACACCATAACATGCTGCGTGTTTTGGAGAAGGTTTTAGTATATGATATGTTGGTAATTAATGTACTATGTGGGCGGAGCCGCAGGAAAAAGCTAGTATCTGTATAATTTACGTAACTATCAATATTATGATGTGTATAATATATGAGCCTGCGTAAGTTTCTGACATATCAGCATAAACACATATACACGTTTCCCGATAATTTAAGATTTATTAGTTAGAATTAGTCGCAAATGGGAGTAAATAATAAAGGATTAGTTAGTTTAGTTATTTATGAATGTATATAATATGTATAATTGATTATTTATCGCATTACATCATATACGAGTACTTCAAGCCAATCCGACGAGTTAATGGATAATAAAAAAACTCCTTATTCTGAACCTTAGCCTTACAATCTATTTTGTAAACATTTTTCTGTAATACGATAGCTGAATTCGCGATGATACATTATATAAATGTATGAAGTATGTTCGCGGATTCCGTTGTCGAATTGCGTAAAATATTCTTACAGAATAGACCTACTGTACCCCGAACTTAGGCAGTAAAATCTGAAAGCGTATCTAATTATAAGCTGTCTAATATTTACATATTGACTTATATATTATTTATTTCTTAATATTAAACTTTATCACATGTAGTGCCGGATTGAACCTTAGCGCCGGCCCTGGGCAAAATGTTGAAAGTTTAATTTTTTTTAATTCTTATTTTTTTTTGAAAAATGCAAAGAAATAATTTATAAATGGTTTTATGTTTTCGAAAAATGTACTCGTAAAAATTTTAAATTGATTATTTTTTGGAAAATAAAAAAAGCATTTTCGATAACGCGAAGAGAATTTTTTCCCGCCCTCCGAATTTGGCCGCCCTGGGCACTAGCCCCGAGTGTAAATCCAGCGCTGATCACATGCGACTATATTATACAGAATACGTCATGACGACGACTTTGAATTAACGTATCTTCTTAGAAATATTTTCAAGATATAAATAGTACAATTTGATATTAAGCAATATACTTCTTCTAGAATTTATTATATTCTAAATTAGTTTTTGCTGCTTCACTTACATAGTAAGAGAGACGAGGATAAAAAATAGGCTCTTGTCCCTTTCTATCATACAATTACAAAATATCCTTGCAAAACTTTTCAGTAAAAAGTTTTAACTGAAAAGGTGATAAACAGACGGACAAAGTTGCTTCACGTTTGTAATATTAGTATACTTATATTATATCTTTTTTTTGTGTTTGTTATTGTCAGGACAAGTTTTGTATAGAATGAAAGTGAAAAATGAAATAGTTTTTATCCTGGAAATCATCTCTTAAGGGGGTTAGTATGGTGACAGTTACTATGGGGAAGCAAGTTCGCTAGTTATTATTAATTAAGTGTTGCGCCCATACAAAATTATCAAGCACGATTTCGTGCATTAATATTTTTATATTCAGACAATTTTATAAGTTCCGGAAGTTAAAAAGTTAGAACTATTTATATTAAACCAGAATTGTCTCAACTTACATTAAAAATATCAAGCAGATGTTACATAATTTTTGTTTATAAAATTCTCGTTAAAGTAAGACTTAAAATTAAATTTTTATTTCCTTCTCTTATAATTTTTTTTTTATTTTCAAACTTTAAATAAAACTATCTTAATCTTTCTGATCTTTCTAATTTTTTTCGCCAAATTTGAAATGTCGGGAATCAAAAGTCAAAATAAATCCTCGAAAATATTCGAAAACATAGTTTTATTTATGTTAAATATTATATATCAAGTACATCTAAGAAAATATTAGGTTTAAAAATATTTATTTTCATTTAGTTACTGAATCTTAAGTCGAGGCTTTTATTCTATTTACGAGAATAGAGAAAATGTATACTCAATCTTAAAACACTATTTTCATTTTCATAAAACTATAATATATATTTAGAACAAAATTGCTTATAATAAATTGGTTCTTAATAAAATAAAGCTCCCGAGTGAAAAGCTCTTAAAAGAAATATAAGGTAATTAAAAAGTTCAAATAAAGAACTTAATTATATTATAATTTTACCACAAATTATATAGTGACCTATTTAATAAGCAGCGCGCACGGACACGTTCTGTTTCACACTCGAGTAGTCTCATTGCCTAATTTTCCACTATAATAGTACGGGGAAATGCAAACACTAGTGAAGATAATAAGTTAGATATCAATATTTGTATAGAAAAACTTGTAAACGGTATATTTTTACAAAATATTTATTTATTAAATAGCAACATAATACTCTTAATTCAAAAATAACAATATATACTTAATTTTATTATCGACTAGCAGAACCTGCGGCTTCGCTCGCGCTAGAACTACCAAAAAAACTCTAAAAAGGTAAGTTTCTTAAAAACTTTCATCCCCTATTTTATCCTCTTAGGGGTTGAATTTTGGAAAACGCTGAAATATGTAACTCATTATTTTTGCCGCACTCAATTCATACGAAATTTCATGCAAATATGTCCATGGAATAAAAAGTTTTATACAAACTCTTAACCCCTATTTCACCCCATTGGGGGCTAAATTTTAAAAAATAATTCCTTAGTGGATGCCTACGTCATAAGCGGAATGCGTGTGCGAAAATTTTTAAGTTTCTAGCCCTAAGGGTATCGCCTGTGCGTTGATACATCAGTCAATCACTTTTTCCTTTTATATACATATATAGATAACTAGCGACTTACCCTCGCTTGGGTTCCTTGGTACCAAACAGTGACTATGTATGACTCGCTATTTGTATACTAAATTTCATCAAAATCTGTCCAGTCAATTCAGCTTGAAGGAGTAACAAACACATAGACATACAACATTCGCTTATATAATAGTAGTAAGTTGTCTGAATTCTTATTATTATTATGTGTACTTTTAGGTAGCATATAAGTTTTGACGACACGTTTGGCTCAGTTTGTAGTGTTACATGCTGTGCCAGCAGTCTCGAGGTGGAGTCCCGCTGGAGGTATTCATTTGTGTGATGAGCGCGAATGTTTGTACTCAAGTCATGGGTGTTTATATTATAATATATATGTATTTAAAGTTATATATGTATAGTGTATCAACTATCTGGTATTCAAAACACAAGCTTCATAGCTTACTTAATGTTAATGTACCAACATATTTATTTATATGAATATACGGTTACAGATCCTTAAATACTGGGATCCGTATCCCGTATCCCGGACCCCAAGAATAGGTTCAAGAAATTTTCAACAAAGAGCTTTCTCTACGAAATATCCTGGCCTCGAAGAGCTCATAACGTCTTGTGTCTGATCGTTTATCGATCGTTAGAGATTATCATCCTCGTCAATGTAATCGTATTAAGAGTTGAAAGATAGTATCTTTATTTATGTGAATTAAAGTAATAGAATATGAAATGGCTAGTCTTATTGGCCGTTAGTACCTAAACGTCAAGATTTTTAAATAATAATAATCAAAATTCCAAATCTATACTAATATTATAAAGTGGAAGTTTGTGAGTATGGATATATGGATGTTTGTTACTCTTTCACGTCAGAACGGCTTTGGATGAAATTTGGCTAGAGATAGATTATAGTCTGGAATAACATATAGGCTACTTTCTATCCCGGAAAAATATACAGTTCCCGAGGGATAATTTGTTTTTGTTTGTCTAGAGGCGAACTTGAATAAAGCGAGGGTGAGCCGCTAGTTAATTATATTTAGAATCGAATTTATTTAAAATTTACGGTTTGGTACTACACGTTTTATTTTCAAAAAAAACACAGAACTCGTGTCTGCTACGACCTTCGGGTACATTAAAAATATCAATGTTAAAATATATGTATAACTTTGATAAGTGAACTGGTTTTAAAAAGCTTTTGCAATTCTAGCTATTGGCGAAATTGATTGAAAAATCTAAATTTTGTACTAACAGACATTTTCTGATTAGTTTTAGTGGCGATTTTTCAAGCCGATAAAACTCATATAAACTGGAATATAAATCAAATTGAAAATCTGTTTTTAGACCATACGATTTTATAAAATTACGATTTCTTAGCAGAAAGAATAATAAAAACAATAAATAAGAAAACAATCAATTTTAATCAACTTTTGTAGAAATCCAAATATATTTTACATTTGGATACAACTAGGATAACGTAAGTATATAAAATAAAATATAGTATAAACTGCAAAGAAAACTTCATTAAAAAAAAATACTTGCTTAAGAGACGAACCCGCAACCCTCATGAGCAGAATATCTATATCTAAACTTTAAGTTTAGTATTCAATTTCGTAAAAAGTATCTGGATAATTTATTTGGATTCACCTAAAAATTTTGTTTGTATATTAAAGTGAAGTAAAATTTAATATGGACGTAGCAATATTAAATAACGAACAGGTATTAAACTGTATTTTTCAACTGCCTACGCAGAAGTTGGAATGTGTCATAAATCTAGCGTTGCCTTCGGGACTGCTTTCGTATACTAAGATAAGGCACATCGTATGTGCGTCACTAATGAATCATTTGCAAGCCTCAAGATAGCTTGTGGCTGACCTACATTCAGATCTAAGCACTAAATTAGACAGTAAATCTTAGGAACTGTTAACACAGTTATATTTCATATCATATAAAAATTATATTTAGGCATTAAGATGTATGAAAAAAGTAGTTAAGATTAAAATTATTATAGTAAATCATAATAAGTATGGCATTTATGTTACCTTAAGTTCACTAGAGCATTTATTATTTACTAAAATATACTCTCGCTTTACTGAAGCACATTTCTAAATAGATTTTTGCAGTAAACTAATATCCCACGGGAACAAATATAAAACTAGTCTAAATAAGAGCTCTTTGCCATATAAACTATCATTTGAATTACTCTGTTATTGTGGGGAAAAAGGAATTATCAACCTACAAACATTTTATTGCAATCGAAAGGGTAATAAATCCCACAGCTCACTCTCATTCAATACTTTAAGATTAATTATTTGTAAGATAGATACCAATACAACAAATTTTTTAAGCAACAATGTTACTATATCACTTACATATATCTACTTAAGCTACCTTTTATTTAAATTAAATAATATCTAAAATAAATTACTGAACTTAATATGATTATATTCAGGACTAGCGACTCACCATCGCTTCGCTCGGGTTCGTCCCTACTTCTTTAACTTTCTTTCTCGTTTTAACGTTTGGGTATAGATTTCTCAAATATGAGATATTTTCCCGCAGTAAATTACTGAACTTAATATGATTATATTCAGGGCTAGCGACTCACCCTCGCTTTGCTCGGGTTCGTCCCTACTTCTTTAACTTTCTTTCTCGTTTTAACGTTTAGTATAGATTTCTCAAATATGAGATATTTTCCCGCAGTAAAAAGTATCCTATATGTTGACCCGGATAACCAGCTATCACCATAGCAAATTTCATCAAAATCTGTCCAGTAGTTTTCTCGACATGCGGTAACAGACAGACAGATGGACAAAAATTCTAATAACTATAGATTCAGCCTCTGTATAGATAATAATGTCTATTTCAATAAGATTTTCCAAAAAATATTTAATGTACAGATTTGACTCAGAATTTTATTATAAGATACGTATAGATATCACAAGAATCTTACAATCAGGCTAAATCACGTTTGGCAAATTAATTCAGATTCTCAAGTCCACTTATATCTCACAATATCTGAAGACCCGGCTTATTAATCTGTGTGTTCTACTTACCAGGACTTACGCTACTGACATATAAATGTTGAACGCTGTATAGACTCTTGAGTAAGCCTTAGTGTGATAGCTCCAAAGGGTCATGGGGCATACCATACAAGCGCTATAAGCCTGGATGGGGCACATTCTGTGAGGGGTGACACTAGCAGTGAGTATATCAGGATAGTGATAATGAATTCACTCTCTTAACAATATTTTTTTTTCTAGGTAACAATACTAAAATATTGTAACCTAATATTATTACGATCTAGCCAACAAGGCTAATGAGTAATTTAACTTTAACTTAGTCTTATAAAATAATATATCTAAAAATGTGTCCATTGGCGCTTTTCTTATAGTCTCTAGTTAAGGCGAATACACTTTGTTCTTGTGTTCTATATTAGTAGCACTATATTATTATTCCTTTCACTAGATTACACTATTTTTTTAACACTACACTAACTCAAAGGTTTAGTTCTATTGAGTCTTAGTTCTAAACAGTGTAGAAATATTTTAAAATTTAACTATAGATAAACTATTTTGTCGGACTTTTTCACGGTTTTATTTTTATTTTAGTTTCAGACTTTTCGAGTACTTTACAGCAAACATAATCAATTCTAAAAATTATGGTTTTTTTAATGCAAAAATATATGTAAATCTTATAGATAGAGTATTATTATAATATAATTTAGCTAAAATATATAAATTTTTAATACTTTCTTAGACTTACGCGAATATTTTACATTTCAAATAAAACTATCTTTACGGATTATTTCGAAAGATACTTTTGTTTAAAATATATAATGTTAATAAATAAATTATTTTAATTGATAGATAAAATTTTCATCAATTAAAAAATTCAGTTTTATGCGTTGACTGTTTATCATTATTATTTTTTTCCTTTGTCTAGTATTTATGTTATATACATGACTGAGTCTAACTCCGACCTAAGCTTAATTAGTAGTAGTGTTCAGTCGAAGTGTGATAAGAATAAATTATAGGAGCTCTCATTAACAAAGTTCTGCTGTATAAGGTCTGTTGAATCGACTATAACATTTAGATTACGTATTATATACGTTTCTTTGTAATTTATTAACTTAACTTCAGAGAAAGGGTTTGATAAATTGCTGATATTTATAGTTAGCTTGCTTATAATATTATAGGTAAAAACTTCTGCCAAGCGGGTAAAGTAATATTCGTATTGGTCATTTACTATCTCAAGTTCCTGGGCGACCGAGCTTTGCTTGACGTTTTTCGAATATGTTATAAAAATAGTTTTTTCAGAAAATTTATCTATACATATAGATAAACTTAAAAAGCAAAACCGTATCTAAATACAAAATTTGATTCAAATCCGTTTAAGGCCGTTCCGGCCGTTTCCGAGATATACGAAATAAATTCATATATGAATTTATATACAAGAATTGCTCGTTTCATATTATGGTACCTGGGCTACCGAGCTTCGCTCGGAGTTTTTGGCCTAAATACAACTTTCTTTTTTTTTAAAAACCTAAAAACTTGAATAAATATTTAAAAAAAAAGTAAAAACTTTGTACGCGACCGAGATACGAATCTGGACACCTGTGATTGTTGATCTTGCACCTTGGCCGCTTGACTACGATGCTTATGCCCGAGCGTGCAAATTACCGACTATATTATGCGTGGAACAATGCCTGCCCCCGAAAACCCCTGTATACTAAATTTCATGAAAATCGTTGGAGCCGTTTCCGAGATTCAGATTATATATATATATATATATATATATATATATATATATATATATATATATATATATATATATATATATATATATATATAATATATATATATATATATATATTAGACTGATTCAAAAAAAACCGACTATTTTTTTTTTTGTTAATATTGAAAATATTGTCATAAATGACGAAAAAAAAATCCTGTGAAAGCTAGAGCTCTTAACATTAATATTAAGAGGTGCCGAGTGGAAAATTTCGATTTCCCATTTGATTAACGTGGGAATATTTTTTTTTCTTACTTTGGAATTCTGTAGCTCTTTAACAAGTCATCGGATTGGTTGAGTCAGAACATATTCTTGTAGAGAATTGAACGCTCTACAAAAAAGGTCTCTTATGATTTTTTGATATATTTACTTTTTCAAAAGTTATTCAACCCTAAAGATGAATTGATTCAAAATTTTTACATTTTTCTAATTTTCCGACGCAACCATCAACTTTATGAGAAAATTTAATAGGACTTTTTTGTAAAACATTCAATTTCCTATAACTTATCTCTCAAAAAATTAAAATTTTTTTTACAGATCGTAAGTTATTTGCAAAAAACTAAAAATTTTTTTTAAAAAGTTGTCATTTTTATTCTTAAAATTAATTATCATGTTAAACAAATAAAGTTTTAACCTAAAAATTGAATGTTTATTACAATTTAATCAATAAATGGAAAAGCTTTTTTTTTTTAACAAATAATGCTGATTTATGTTATTCGATTTTTGGAAATCATTTCAAGGTCAAGACGAACAATTCTCAAAAGCAAATAAAAACATTTTTTATCTATTTTATATTTAATATGACTCTACTATCCATATCAATTAAAAATCCTTTCAAGCTCGCCCCCCTCTACCTATATTTGATATACTTGTTGTGATTCCAAGAATTAGGTAATTGCCGAGCTTTTTTGAATAGAGTAATATATTTTTATTGTTAAGCCTTCAATACTGTGAGTGACGTGTACTAGAGTGAGGAAGTATTCGTAGCTTTCGGACGCTTTTTTTTTCAATTATTCTTTTCCACTGTTTCTTTCAATTTTTAATAAATATATTATTATTATAATTAGAGAATTCTTTTTTCTAAGATTGGATCTGTATCATATTTTACTTGTGTTACGCGTTAAGTTAACTTTGGTTGATACTTGTTTGTTATTACGTATTTTGTGTTATTTTGAACTAATTTTTTAACGACATCCGACACATTATTAATTTACTTGTTATGCACAATGGATAAGGAAGTTTATTTAATTGGAGTTCTGTCAGACAGTATTGTTGGGCGCAAACTTCCCAATTTTAAGGAGACTTTGGCATTGTTTTTTTATCATCACAAAGTTTTAAAGTTTGACTTAAAAAAAGTGCTTCTTTGACAGTAAATAAAGTTGCAGAACAATGGAAGAAAGCCCAAATCCCGGTTTGTACTACTCAAAATTCTGTCCAGAAGCTTTTAGGAATGTTTAAAAAATGGAAAAATTTACAACGTAGTTCCCAACGCAAAAAATCCCCCACTCAAATTAAAAAAGAAAATGATTTTAAAATTAAGCTAAAAGGGATATTTGACATTGCTCATAAATATGCACTAAAAATATTAGTGAGGAGCAGAAGGAATTTTTAAAAGCACAAAGATCGCCAGGTCGACGTGGTTTTTTTGATGAAAGTTCCCAAGACTTGAATGAAAATTGTAATGAAAGGATGGAACTAGACGATGAAAGTATGTATTAAACCTAAATATAAAATAACAAATTTATATTATGATACTTTAAATTCATGATGGTGAATTCAGCAGACAGCTAACTATTGAGAATTTTTAGATTAATTTCAACTTAATGGTTGCAAAAAATCTAAAAAATTGCATAGAAAAAACTTGTGAAAATTTCCGTATGCATTTTTTTATACTATTTCTTCTATAAAAAATAAATTGTGTATAAATGATTAAAAAATTATCAGATGTCTACTAAATTCACACTCATTTAAATTCTTTGATTTTCAAATAAATTTCTTCATTATTTTGATGATCTTCAATTAGATACTGATCATTGATAAATAGAGTAAAATATCAAAAGTTTTCTTCAGTTTTTCTTCAGATCGATCTCATTTCATAGTAAACTTTTTTATACATTAATGCAATTACTTTCTATAAATTCAGATACAGTTCTCAGAAAAATCAAAAAAACAGTTTAATTTCAAAATTTTTTAACAAGTTTTTAAAAATAAATGATTTGATGAAAAGATTTATCAAAATTATTCAAAGCTATTGTCTCTGTTTCTTTTTAATGTTTGAAAAATATTTAAAGCTCCTCGAGGATTACTATTTTCAATTAATTTTCTTATCATAAAAAACATCGACTTTTTCTGTATATCCTTAAATTTTTTAAAAGAAAGTTCTTTTTATTTTAAATTTTTTTTTTTAAATTCTGAAAACAACTTTTTTAAAATTGAACTTATTTACATGCCGAAATTTTGAAAATTGTTGAGAATTTATGTTCAAAATTACCTCAAAATTAAAAATAAAACTACATCATCAATAAAATTAAACTTGCAATGTTACGATAAACTTCAGATCCTGACGAGCTTTCAGACACGTGCACCATTACACTAAGTCAAGATCTACCGTTATCGCAATCAACGATAAGTCAAACGTCAACTAATTCTTATTTTGAAGCTGAATTTTTGCAGTCAGCAGAGACTCCGAAAATTAATATTATGACACCAGAACTTGTTGCTGCGTTAGATCGCGCAAATGTAAGTAGCAGAAATGCTACTTATATTTTAGCTGCTGCTTTGAAGGGTGCTGGAGTTGATCTTCAAAATGTTAATTTAAGCTACAGCACTATTCATCGAAAACGTATACTTTTAAGAGAGGATATTGCTAAAGAATTAAAAGAAAATTTGAAATTAAACGATAACTACGTTGTTCATTGGGATGGTAAAATCCTTAGTGATATTGTTGGGTCTGATTCCGTGGATAGACTGCCGGTTGTTCTTACATCATCTGGTGAAGAACAATTGCTTGGAGTTCCAAAAATAAGTTCTGGAACTGGAATCGATCAAGCATCGGCTGTTTATTCAACACTTAACGATTGGGGTGTTAGTCGTTATGTAAAAGCAATGTGCTTCGATACCGCCCCTACTAATACAGGTAAATCTTTCTAATAATCTTAAAATATCAATTCCTCATTCTTACATTCTGACAGGGTACAATCGGACAGGGAATTGCGTAAACTATGAACTTTTTCAAAAAAATTGATTGAATCTGAATTGCCATTTTCCATTTTTTAGGTAGTATCTGTAAAATATATCATTAAAGTAGTCATATTTACACAGAAAGAAAAATTTCTTGGTTAAAGAACTAAATTTTCTTGGCTCAATAAAATGTTTTTAAGAGTTAAAATATCTTGGGTAAAGTAGGAATTTCTTGAGTCAAGAAAATTTCTTTGTCTCAAAAAAGTTTTTTCTTTGCTCCAAAACAAATTAAGTCTTTAAACAAATTTTTTTGCCTCAAGTTAACCTTTTTTTCTGTGTATTTAAAAACAAAAAATGATAAAGATATTTTTTTCGTTTACTTAAGTTTTCGTAAATAATTTTAAAATAAAAAAAATAGTTTACTTTTATCTCTAATTTCAATTTTATGATTCAATTTTTTTGTAGGTGTTCATCACGGTGCAGGCGTCGAATTAGAGAAAGTTTTAGGCCGTGAGTTAATTTGGTTACCATGTCGTCACCATATATTTGAAATCATTCTAAAGAGTGTTTTCGAAGTATATTGGCCCACTCAATCGGGTCCAAATGTGCAACTATTTAATAGATTTAAAGTTTCTTGGGATGCAATTAACAAACTAAATTACAAGAGTGGTACAGAAGATGATACGGTTGCTAACATTTTGAAAGATCAAACTAATGATATATTAGTTTTCATAGAAGATTACATGCAGGTACGTTTAAGGCTCATTTCAATACCTCTCTGAAGACAGTTGAACCAAGAAAAAAATTCTTGAACCAAGAATGTTTGAAGGAAAACCGAAATTATCTTGAACCAAAAAAAAAGTTTTCGGCCTAAGAAAAAAATTCTTGAGCCAAGAACTTTTCTCTTGGTTTAAGATTATTTCGGTCTTCCTTCAAACTTTCATGGTTCAAGAATTTTTTTATTGATTCAAGTAAACCTTTCTTTCTGTGTAGTTATCCGTTTGAAAATTATACGAAAATTTTTCATGTGAATACTTCAATGAATTTATAAGCTTCAATTAAGTTATGGTATAAAATTTAACTTTTTTTTCAGAAATATCATCCAAGAAGTGATTATGAAGAATTTTTGGAACTCTCATTAATTTTTTTGGGAGCTACCCCAAAAGAAAAGGTTTCGTTCAAGCGCCCAGGAGCTATGAGTCACACTCGTTGGATGGCAAAGGCAATTTATTGTCTGAAAATATTTATTTTTAGAGACGAGTTCAAACTCAATGATTATGAAAAAGATAGCCTTCGAGAAATATGCTTATTCATTACTACAAATTACATAAAAGCATGGTTTTCTTCACCCTCTGCTATTCTTGCTCCAAATCATGATCTTACTTTTTTGCAAAAATTAATTCGATACGAAGCCGTTAATTCTAAAATATCAAAAGCTGCTACTGTAAAAATGATTAATCATCTATGGTATTTAACTGAAGAGCTAGCTATAATTTCCTTGTTTGATAATGAAGTAGAAGTTGAAGTGAAAAAAAAAAATGATTGTAAATATTAACTGTCGGAAAGGAAAGAAAGTTAAGGCAAGGAAATTTGAAGTAAAAAAAGATAATTTAAATGCAATATTAGACAAAGATATGAGTGACTTTGTGTCGATAGATTCTCTATCTATTTTCAAAGATTTTGATTTGCCTTACGACTTCATTGAGAAAGATGTTAATTCTTGGGCTAGTGATGGAAGTTTTAAAGAGTGTGTGCGATTTTTTACAAAATTAACAGTCGTGAATGACGTGGCGGAGCGTGGTGTAGCATTAATTGAACAATACAATAAGTGTTTCACTAAAAATGAAGATCAACTACAATACTTATTGCTAATTATTAGTGAATACAGAAAAAAAGTGCCCAATTGTAATAGAAATTTTTTAGTTTAACGATATAAATTGCTTTGATTATAATAAACATTCAATTTTTAGGTTAAAACTTTATTTGTTTAACATGATAATTAATTTTAAGAATAAAAATGACAACTTTTTAAAAAAAAATTTAGTTTTTTGCAAATAACTTACGATCTGTAAAAAAAATTTTAATTTTTTGAGAGATAAGTTATAGGAAATTGAATGTTTTACAAAAAAGTCCTATTAAATTTTCTCATAAAGTTGATGGTTGCGTCGGAAAATTAGAAAAATGTAAAAATTTTGAATCAATTCATCTTTAGGGTTGAATAACTTTTGAAAAAGTAAATATATCAAAAAATCATAAGAGACCTTTTTTGTAGAGCGTTCAATTCTCTACAAGAATATGTTCTGACTCAACCAATCCGATGACTTGTTAAAGAGCTACAGAATTCCAAAGTAAGAAAAAAAAATTTTCCCACGTTAATCAAATGGGAAATCGAAATTTTCCACTCGGCACCTCTTAATATTAATATTAAGAGCTCTAACTTTCACAGGATTTTTTTTTCGTCATTTCTGACAATATTTTCAATATTAAAAAAAAATAGTCGGTTTTTTTGAATCAGTCTAATATATATATATATATATATATATATATATATATATATATATATATATATATATATACAAGAACTGCTCGTTTAAAGGTATAAGATTATAATCTCAATAATGAATTTTTTCTTCGTTTCTCAAAAATATTAACAACATCGTCACATAGAAAGATTATGTACACAGTATAGAAACCAACTAAAACTACTAACGTCTATAGACTTTGAACTTTATGAACTTACAAAATTGAAAATATTGTTTGTTTAGCGTAAGAATGTGGTTTTGACATTTCAGATTGTTTACCGTGTAGTAACTTTGATCGTTTGAATAAACAAATAATATACTATACCAAAGAATTATCAACTTTATTGCAAATTACAATTAAATTCAAATTTGTATTTTCATTTTAAATTGGCGATATGGCAATATTATTATGATGGGTAGTGTTGTGACATTCTGAATTTTACGCGTAGTCTGTTAATTTGTAATTATAGTGATTGAAACATTTCATTAAACTTTCATTACTTTGTAATTTCAAGCAAGAAATAAATATACATACAGACCGGTTTACTTTAAGCAAAATTTCGGTTATTATACTTTTTGCATTAAGTTCCTTTTCACAATTTCAAAATAAATTTTTTTCACACTTACCTATTACTAAAAATAGCTATAAATCTATAAACAAAAATAATATTTATCTATTTTTTTTTATAAACAATTGATATTTAGAGGTACTACGTGCATATAGATTGGATAGTACTAAAATTAGCAAAATAGTATATTATCGGAATTTATTTATCCTGCAGAACAGTTTTTTAAATCTATACTAATATTATAAAGAGGTAAAGTTTGTGAGTTTGTGACGTTGTAGGGGGTAATCTCTGGATCTACAGAATCGATTTAGATGAAATTTGATAAGAAGATAGTTTGAGATCCTGGGAAAGACCTAGCATACTTTTTATCCCGGAAGTTATTCCTTAAAGGAGAAAAGTTTGTATTGGGAAGCAAGCTAGGGACAAATCCGAGCTAAGCGAGGGTGAGTCGCTAGTGCGTAATAAAGTGGCAATACAAATATAGCAATTATTTTAAGTTATTTTTATAACAACATGTTTAAACCGATTTTAAGAAGATATTTTAATAAATAATGAAGTTTTAAATGATTGAAAAAGGAAGTTCAGAACACAATATCATACTGTTTATTCTGTTTATACATTAAACGAAAAATTTAAAATTTTAATAACAGCTTTCATGCGAAAGGTTATTTCCATTATATTTCTCTCGCTGCGGCTCATACAACTAATGCAACTTATCATTTTGAATAAATATAAGGATAGCAATATAAGGAAAGCATAAGAAGATACAAAATCGTACTAAAACTATGCATTAATTATTTAATTTGAAACATATTCTACCGAAAATGACGGATTTGGCGTTTTGCTTGTTACATTTTGAAATGTGACAAACAAGCGTTCTAAAAAATGGGTTATGCGGTAAGGGACGACGATAGTGATTATTTCTGACGACACGTTTGACTCGGTTTGCAGTGATCTGCACTTGCTCTGCCAGCGGTCTCGGATTCGAGTCCCGTTGGGGGCATTCATTTGTGTGATGAGCACGAATGTTTATACTTCATGAGTGTTTATATTTTTGAGACGTACTACACTGTCAAATACGCAAGAACATAGACAGAAAGAGATATAAAATTTTCATAAATTCAAATTCCTAAGCAAGTAATCTCATTATATTGTTAAAATATCCCGAAACTAACAAAGTATACTATATCGGACAATTCAATACAAGAAATTAACGTTACAAAGTTCTATCCGGCTTAACTGAAACTCGTGCCACAAGCACGTTTCACTATGCGGTGCTGTTGCACAGTAGAATTGAAGCAATAAATAGTTTTACTTTGATGTTGAGCTTGCGTTTATGATATTTTCCAAACTATGATCAAAACAAGTATACCAATTACATTTTTAAAGATATGGTACCTTACCATGTATTCGTTCATTCTGTGTAATATGAGGCTTATATGTACAAAATGTCATTCTACAATTGTTGAATTATATACATTTTTAAAAGTTGTATTAAAATATCTTTAATCGTTATGTCATTGAATAATAATACTATATAATTTCCATATATATTTTTTAGATTCTATTCTTCAATGATTGCACAGTTTTAATTAGGTTTGTTTAAGAGATGTAAATCAAATTAAGAATTTTATTGCAAATCTATACATATAATAGAATTGTAGCTAAGCAGAATCTGTACATGAAATATTTTTTGGAATTATTGAAATAGACTTTATTATCGATAAAGAGGCTGAAACTATAGTTTTTAGAATTTTTGTCTGTCTGTCTGTCTGTCTGTTACCGCATCACAGAAAAACCACTGGAGGGATTTTGATGAAATTTGGTATGGTGATAGCTGGTTATACGGGTCAACATATAGGATACTTTTTACCGCGGGAAAATATCTCATTTCTGGAAAAAATACAAAAACTGCAATGTAAGAGTATACTAATTATTATGTAATATGTATGAATGTAATCAAAGAATTTGGTTTTTGGTTTCCTAGTGGTAATGCTAGTGGCCTATAAAGTTAGTTTATTTTTTTAATATTACTGTCAGTCATATTTGTCATCATCACGCCTTATCTAGTTTTATACGATTCAAAATTTTCTTTAAAGATTCCTGAAAACATTTTATTCTTTCATACTAATTCCAAAAGAAAAAAAATCATGTAAAAAAGCTACGCTATCTTAAGTCCAAGTATGATTTCATTGTTGGTATTTAAAAAAAAAGGTTTTTATTTACACAGGTACTGTTTTATATAGCTTATAAAATACTAGCACAACCCACGGCTTCTCTCGCGCGACGACTGAAAAAAATCTTAAAAGGTAGGTTCTATACAAACTTTCATCCCCTATTTTACCCGCTTAAGGGATGAATTTCGAGAAATGCTAAAACAGTTACTTATTTAATTGTATTGAGGAGCTATAATACCAATTTTCAAGTTATTCTAATCATAAATTACTTTTTGGGTTGCATTATAACCTGTTTTCTCGTAGGAATGAGATAACCTCCCGTAATAAAAATTAGCCTATGTCACTCCATTTCGACGTGAAAGAAGGACAAACAAACAAATACACTTTCGCATTTATAATATTATATAAATATAAAATATGTAGAGAATAATACTAATATAATATTATAATTATATGCTTGCCTCTTAGATTATCTACACACCAAATGGTACCATAGGTCACGTGATATTCGTGAGAAAAGAAAAAGCTTAATACAACTTCGATGATTCACAATAAGATAAAATAAATATAATACAAATATGTTGAGACATTAACACGAGGTTTGTGTTATGGGTACTAGATGATGTGATGTTGATGATGATGTTCTCCTGACTGATTCCGGCCACGGCGGCCAATCTCATTGAGACTAGCCAACTGCGCAGGAGATATTATAGTGCACAAGTGTACGCGCAGACACAAGTGCACTCTCTATTCCTATCACTCTCATACTCCGATGGGACGACTACTCGACACGACCGGTAAGAGATAAGGCGCAGGACCGACGGCTTTACGTGCTCTCCGAGGCACGGGGGTGAAACACCGCCAACTTCCCAACTCCGGGCTGTTACTGAGTCTTACTATACAGAAAGACTCAATAACTAAACTTGACCCGACCCGGGACTCGAACCCAGGACCTCCAGGTGTGCAGCCGTACATGCTAGCCGCTATACCACCGAGGCAGTTAGGGTACTAGATAATTGATACACTACACATATATAAATACATACTTATTATGACAATCCAAGAAAAGAATATTACTGATATTATAAATTTGAAGGTTTAGATGTTTGAATGTTTGTTACTCAATCACGCCAAAAACGGATCTGGATGAAATTTAGCACAGAGATAGATTATATTCTGGCATAGCACATAGGCTACTTTTATTCCAGAAAAATGTAAGGTTCCCGTGGGATAGATTTGTTTTATTTTTCTAGAGTAGAGTATAAAAATAAATAAAACAAAATGTAATATGTAATATTTGAATCTATTTCAATATAGTAAACCTAAATGTATGAATTCTCATTATTTAGCAACCAGCTTGTTGGTCAGGTTGTCCTACATCTTCCACTCATCTCTATCACGAGCTAATCTTCTTCATCCTTTTGGTCTGTCTTTTTGTATTTTTAGGATACCATTCCATTATATTGTTCCGTCCATTTCTATGTTATCTCATGATGTGACCATTCCAGTTCCATTTGAGTTTTTATTTTTATTAAAACAACCTTTTCCTTTTTTAACTTTTTGTAGTCGTCCACCTGTAACGTAGCCTTATATTTAGCATGCTTCGCTCCATATTGCGCTGGCAATCTATAAGTTTCTGGTTGTTTTTACTCGTAGCAGGCTAAGTTTGACACCCATAAGTTAGACGTGAGAGAATGCAAGTTATAGAGTTTGCTTTTAAACGATATTGGTATTGTTTTAAGTATCGAATAGTTAATGGTAAATTGCCGTCAATGTCAAAGAGATCTTCCAGAAAGGCATTGAAGTGAATAGTATATTTTTGAATTTTCAATAACGAGAATGTTCTTTGTTTATACATATAAAAGCGCAGTGTGTCGATCAGTTGAATTTCGGAGTGTAACGAAAATCAAGAAGATATACAATGAAGTAGAAAAGTGTAATAAAGTGATAGCGTAAGTGTGTTATAGCGTAAATTAGTGGTGGATAATAGTGCTTAATGCTGTTACTGTTCTTAGTGTTGATGAAATTCCAAATGACTATTGTGTTTGTAAAAATATTATTAACACGTCTATTAACACGATCTCTGCGGCTGTTATTTTTCTATACTTTCCATTCCTGCGGTACAAGATCTATGCACCTGGTAATAAAACTTCAATTGTGACGGCATAAGGCTTATACACCCTGTAACATTTAAGAAACTTAAACCCTTTTTTTGGCTTCATGTAAAAATATATTTGATTTTTTTGCTTTGAATATTAATAATAATGAACTAATTGACATACACCTGAAGCCGTTCGTTAACAACTTGTTTAGTTTAAAAATTATAGCTATTTTTGAAATACTCGACTCAGCCGTTTCGGAGATTAGCCCGCACAGACAGACAAAAATTTTAAAAATGGTTTTTTTTTCTTATTAGTACCGTATATATACTTTCATGCGCATTTAGTAAAAAACTGTTATTTTGACATTACAAACAGACGCTTCAATTTTATTTATCTGTATAGATAAAGGTACGCAATATGAAATTTTACAGTACTTTAATACTAAAAACTTTAAGTACAATAAAATAAATACGAAAATAAATCCCAAACCTATTGATTTTGCCTCTTCTATGCCTCAGAATTTTCCAAATAAAGTTATATAAGAACATATTGTTATTAAACCTTTACTTACCTACATGAAAAAATAAACAAAAAACCTTAATGTGATGTAGAAAAGATTGGAATAACTCTTTAACTTAAAGTAGGCGATTTTTTTTCCTCCTTTACCTCAGTGTGAGTATCACTAGAAAGCTCTTTGAAATTGAAATGTATTTTTCATTTTAAAGCTTCCCGAATATTAAGCTTCAAAGTAGTTCCGAATAAATTCCCGTGACTCTCATTTCCAAACAAGATTAGCTAATGTAAGTAAAGTAAGTACGACAATGTACTAGTTATTATGAAAGAGTAAATTAACAAATATTACTTGGAATTGATACAAAAATGGATTAGAAATGTGATAGAATATTATTGGCTATGGCTTTTTACCAAATGTTTTTGTCATATTATAAACAATGAAGGATGGTATAATCCAACAGAAACCTTATGCAAAAAGTAAAGTTTGATCTTCCTTATAGATTTTTGGTCAAATAAGTTATTATTACAGTAAGCAATACTTAAATATTATATAGTGTGAGATACAGCACAAGTGTGTACAAAAACTAGTGATTTTTCCATTTAATTTTACATACAACATTTAGACTAGTAGGTACAGTGGGACTAGTATAGTGGGACGACGTCCGTAATAGATGTGAAACATGGAAAATGCCACTTTTTTACAATTTAAACGACTTTATCTCACCTACGCGCAAATCGAACCCAGGCCTTATAGTCTATCAACCATCTAAACAACCAATTAACCAAATGAAACCTAGAACAAAATTATAATAATAATTATGCTCATATTTGAATAGGTATATTCTGGAAGCAAATCTAAGGCAACTTAATGAATAAACACACACAATTACGGTTAGCAGTTCTGGTTAACCGAAAGGTACAACAGAGCTATGAATGTAAATGCGTAACGCTACAACAAAAGCGTATCACGTGAATAAGCAAGTTCTATTCCCGGAGGTGTGTTTCAAGTCTCAATTCTATGGTGACGACGGTTCTATCGCCTGGTGTACGACAAACACGGGTCGATAATAATTAATCGCTAGATGCGTCCTTAGTTATTTATATATATATATATATATATATATATATATATATATATATATATATATATATATATATATATTATATATAGTATTATGTTAATATTTTTAGTGCAAAACTTTGTGAGCCTAGACTAAAGAATTATATAAAGGAATCTACCAAAATAAATGTCAAAATCAAAAATATTAGTATAATTTTGCTGCTTATGCTACCTACTATTCCCGATTTTGTCATATCGTTCGTTTACTTTATTTAAAGAATAAGGGAAATTTTATACACGTATTAATAGTTAATTTTTTTTTATTCAGAAAATATTAATAAAAAAGGAATAAAAAGAAAATATTAAATATTTTTTTGTATTTTTTAAACATTAGTTCTCTTGCCTTCGAAGAATACGTATCATAATATCAGTATATTTTATAATAAATAATATCAGTTGCCTATTTTTATTTATTAACATTTATTTACTAATCACAGTAGGTATCTAATGAGTATACTATTGTAGCTTATATACACTTTATGTTTGTGAGCGAAAATGTGTTTGTGTGTTTGTTACTTTTTAACATTGTAACTCAGTGGAATTGAACGAATTCAAGACGAAGATGACTCGTGTCTTGAATTAAAATTTATCTAATTTATTGACTTACCTATTCAGTTTAAGGAATGACTCATAAATATAAAAAGAATCAAATTCAGTCCATATGATCATATAGGAGCTATCTTATGACAGCAGACGTACACACAGATCTATACTTCTTTATAACAAAGGTTGAAATTTTAGTATAGAAAATATTAATAACCATCTAGTATCATTAGTTCAGGGGTTTAGAATCTAACTTCTACATCAGTGTACGCCATTGGAATTACCTAACCACTAATTTCCTCCGAGAATGCAGCCTATTGATCCCTTAGGGAGCAAAGAGGTCGTTATTAAAGACAATCATGCTAGATACGAAAACTCATAATATCTTATTAGTTGTCAGACTACTTAAATAATAGGGGTTGGCGATAGCACGTCGTTCTATAAAGATAGCGAATATTATGATGAACGATCTTAATGAAATAGTCTTGTAATGCAATAGATTTATTAAATCCCTAAGCACACCGACTTCGAAAATATTTGATTAGGTATGTATAGTAAATGAAAACTACCAATCAGTTATTTTTCACTTTTTAGTGCTTTTGTTTGAAGTCGGTTTTTATTTTTTTGTTAAAAAGTTTTTATTTTTCCCTTTTTAGTGTAGACAATATTAGCAAAGTAAGGATTCTAACGTGTTAGGCTTGTCAAATCAAACAAAATAAGCCCAAACTCAAAGTATCTACTATTAGCCGTTGAAGAGTTCCACCTATCCACCTTCTCGCCTTACCATCAGATCAGGTCATCAACACCAAACCATTGTACTATCAACGGAAATAGAAATACTTGCAAAGTTTCAAGTCAATATGACAATTAGAAGTAGGTTAAATTCATCCTTAGTTGTTTTTCCACCCTTAGGGTGGTTTTTTTTTTGAAATTTAAATGGGACCAATCTGGAAGTATACCCTTTCAAACAAAACAAAAATTGTCCAAATCGGTTAATAAGTGACGGAGTTCTGAGGTAACAAACATAAAAAAAAACATACAGTCGAATTGAGAACCTCCTCCTTTTTGAAGTCGGTTGAAAAGTAACAAACATACATACATATGTACTATGTACTTGTATACTCGTACACACATACGAGTATACAAATAAATGTTCCACTTATAATATGCCTCAGATTAAATTGTTATGGAATTTTATAAAAGCTGTTTGTTATTGTAAATTTCGTCACAATTAATTTGATGTTTACGTTAAAAATTGTATCATATATGTATAAGTAGCGTTCAATTTGTTTTCCAGAGTAATGTATATTCTTATAAAAGTACATGAAAGTAAAGTACGCAAAGAATATGAAGACATGTCAAAAGTACAAAGTGTCTTAATGCTTATAACGTCTTGTTTTGTGAATCTAAAAATGTTTCAAAAGAAGTTGAGTATAGGATTATTTGTGAGAGCAATAAATTTTCTGAAGCATACGCAGAGCTTACTTCAAGTTGTGCCTCCTTGAGACTTTCTAAAATTACCTTATTATTGTTACTTGGAATTCGTTTTATTAATTTATTTGATTAAATGATAATTAATATTATTCTTTGAATTAATTAAATGAATACTTATTTGAAAAGAAATGAAATAGGTTATATAAGCTTTTTATAATCTGGAATGACGTGCTATGCTCAAGTCAACGTTTTGACTATTTCTCAAAATTGCTTTTATTTTACCAAAAGTACTTTATTGCACTAATTAACTAGAATACTGCAACAAAAACTATATTTTTCAAACACTACAAATATCATAAATATTTATAATTCAAAGTTAATACAGAGTTTGACGTTAAATTTTGTTTGAAATAATGGTGACGCAATTACGTATTTACCGCACAAATATTGCACTTTGGTTCAATTTATGCATTTAAATTATAGGAAAATAATATTAGTACACTTAAGATAATTATAATAAGATTTGGAAAGAAGAAATTGAGCATATAAAACTTATCAACCGATTTTTTTAGCCAACTTTAATTAGTGAATCTTCCTCATAGTTTAACATTTAAAATTAAATTAAATTTGTGAAAAATCCAATACTATAAAATCACTAGCGACTCACCCTCGCTTCGTTTTAGGTTCGACCCTAGACAAAAATAAATCTTTCCCTTGGGAAACGTGTAATTTTCAGAAACTATATAGCCTATAGCTTTCCTCAGTAAACGGGCTATCTAATGCAAAAACAATTTTTCATATCGGATTAGTAGTTCCTGAGATTAGCGCATTCAAACAAACAAATAAACAAACAAACAAACAAACAAACAAACAAACAAACAAACAAACAAACAAACAAACAAACAAACAAACAAACAAACAAACAAACAAACAAACAAACAAACAAACAAACTGTGCCTCTTTATAGTATTAGTATAGATTTAAAGACAACCAACGTTTTAAGCAAATGATTCCAGCTTATAAATCTCAGTGCATAAATAGGCAAAAAAAAAAAACATTTCAGTATCTTCTTCCCTGTTTGTGAACTGATTTTCTTTTTTTTTTTTGTTTAGTGATGAGCTATGGTGTTACCGATAAAAAAATGGTCAAACTTCTACCACTAGACGAACTCATACTTAAATGTTATCCTAGAGATCTATGCATATAATAAAATTGTAACCAAGCCGAACCTGTACATTAAATATTTTGGAATTAATCTTATTGAAATAGACATTATTATGGATGCAGAGGCCGAATCTATGGTCTTTAGAATTTTTGTTTGTCTGTCTGTCTATCTTTCTGTCTGTTACCGCATCACGGAAAAACCACTAGAGGGATTTTAATGAAATTTGGTATGATGATAGCTGGTTATCCAGCTCAACACATAGGATACTTTTTACTGAGGAAAAATGTGTCATCTCTGAGAAATCTATACTAAACCTTAAAACGTAAGTAGGGACGAACGCGAGTGGAGCGAGAGTGAGTCACTAGTATCTAATAAAAAATTTCAATAAGTAAGATTTACAAAGTATTTTAGGTCAGTCGAGTCAGTAAAATTCTAATACATTTATATATGTAAAATATTGATACAGGTATTCCTTTCGGACTAGTGGCTTGTCAAAGCTGAGCCAAACGTAAAGACAAATACTTCAGTTCAACAAACTAAATCAGAGTTAGCACACGTGTCTCTTGCGAAATGGATTCTCCCAAATATTTGTTTAAGCATATACGTATATATATCTTACTTAGTATTTACACTTCGCTCTTGTGGTTCGAGTTATTTTTTTATTAAATTGACAAAGTACATAGTCTATGTTAAGGTTTAATAACTTTAAATTTAATACTTTCTTAGATTTACGCGAATATTTGACATTTTAAATAAAACTATCTTTTCGGATTTTTTCGCGGGTTTATTTGGATTTCTGGTTCCTGACGTTTCGAATGCTTTACAGCATTCATGGTCACGGGAGAGACTGAGGTGTTACATGTCTCGAAGGTATAGTTGTTACAGACAGCCTACCCACAATTAACAAAATGAAAATTTCACCAATTACCTTACAATAAAATTTTAAATTATATATATATATATATATATATATATATATATATATATATATATATATATATATATATATATATATATATATATATATATATTTCTTTTATTACAGTATTGAAAATAATACTTCCATATCAAAAAATCTTAAAGAAACTTAAAAAGTTTAGATTTCTAAACCACAAAGCCAAATGTATTTTAGACTAAGTCCACAAAGTGAAATAAGCACCAGTTATAACTATCTTGAGTGTTATAAAAGTTGCGCATAGACTTGTCTAACAAAGTATAACAACGCATTAGTCGGACTTTGGAAGTTTTAACGAGATTTTTGAGGTGTCCGTGTGTTGAGTTTGAATTCGTGTCGTAAATTGACTTAAAGGAAGTTCTACCTTACCCAGCTAATCCGTTTGTCGATGATGGGCTTATTATGTTATAAAATCTAATTCGTTTTGCAATAAGAAAATAATTGAATCTACAAGCTTAATTTTGTTGTACAGTCTTTGAAATTTTTAAGTAAGAGAAAGCCAATATAAATTATTTTTGAAAAATTTGTGGTCCATAACCATTTGAATATTACCCGTTGTATGAACTATATAGGTTGTTTCAAAACGATTTTTTTTTGAAATAAATCCAAGGTAAAAAAAAAGGTTAGCAACAGATAAACACACGGGCCTATTTACTAGCCATTTCTTAACTCCAGAATACAACTAAGAATTTATATATTATTAAAATATATATATTGACCTGATCTGGGAATCGAACATCATACAACCTCGCACACTAAATTCAGTCATCCAAATAAATAGAAATATTCAGCAAAACAAAAGCATAATAATAATAAAGTAAAATTTAAAAACCAACCATAATTAATGACAGTAAACCCAATTTATACGTAACTCTGGAATATTTGCATGAAATCATTGGAATTGACATGAAACTCGACGGACGTGATGTGAAAACAGACGACTAATATAGGACAATAAAGTAAAATCTATTACAAACATTTAATGACTTTTAATACTAAGAAAAACTTAATCTTACTGTTACCTAGTGAATATTATTGAAGCTTTTATTTTTCAACTAACAGATAGATAAATAATTTAAAAAAAAAACGTCTGTGTGTTCTTATGTACGCATGTAAGAAATTATACTTCTTTGGCGTAACAGAACAAAAATAGCTAAAGACTTCATCCCGTACTCTCTGTTTGTAAAAGGAATGCAGCTAACTTCATCATGTCGCTTCTAGGCTGTCGGTGTGCGCGCGCGTTGTAAAAATTTTACTCTGATAATTTTTTCCAAACGTGCTAAAAGAAATACAACTTCAAAAACTGTCAGGACTGCACGTCAGAAGTCAAAACTTCTTAGCTTCACAAACTTGAAAAATTATTATGGGTTGTTAAGAAGTATTTTTTATTTGAAATTGTTTTTATCAACGTATTAATATAGTAATAAACTGTTCATTTATTGCGCTGTTTTCGTGAAATAGAATGGTTATTATCTGTATAATACACAGTTCTTTTGTATACAGTTCTGTCACACATATATCGAGTTACACGCGAGTTCATTGCTTTTTCCCCATCCCAAAAGTGCCCAACCTGCCTAAAGAAGTTTTCTCTTCAAAAATATTTTAACCAAATACTTAGCAGTAAACGAATACATTTTTATTATAAATTATGTAAATGTAAGGCTAAAAGACCAAAAACGCTGATTTTGCCTAATTCAAAAATTTGGCCACAACACGAAATTCTTATCATACATAGTAGCCTTTATTTTAAACTACAAAATGGTGTTAGCAAATACCTTAATATGTTGTGAGTGTTAGACGTATATGTATGTATAACGAAAGTATTGTGAACTGGCATCAAATTCTTTTGTTGAGTCTAACACATAAACTAGAACTTGTAACTCTTTTTTTACTTCTAATATTTGTGTATGAAACAACACAATATTATATGTTTATAAATATTATTATACATATCTGTTACTAACAAAATATGAAGTTTTTTTAAAAAAGGTAATTTCGAAGACCCATTCTCATCCAGTCAATCTCCGTTCATTTTGTGTTTCTTATCATTAATACATATTCTCACTCAGTTTTAATAAGATTTAGTTTCCATTTAACAGAAATCATATTTTAAATTATAATTTTAACTCCGTATACATTTTCGGTTACTTTAATTAGTTTGTTTTACAAAATGACTTCCCTAAATCATCATGTACAAGACTAATGAGATTTTAAGGCGTTAGTCCCAATTTGCGAACCGTCGTTGGCAGGTCGAAATAAAATATGCGAAGGTCTAATGAAAACGACCTGCATTATTAACCTACGTAAGATCGGGCCTTTCGCCGTAAAGTTCTTTACTTAGTTTATGAGGCTTTAAATTCTAGACACAAAGAGATTTTATCAATTGTGTTATAAAGTTATGGGGTTGGACTAATTTCAAAGTTTCTTTTAATGATTTTAAAAAGAAATTTTGAATGTTTTTAATAAAAAAATTGTAAAATTACAAATTTTTAAATATTACCAAGTAAAAAAAAGTAAAGTGTCTATTTCATTCTATAAACGATATGTATCTATTTAAGCTTTGTTTTTTTCCGCAAAAGAATAAAGAAAGTTTCATATAATCATAACATTATAGGGCGTTCTACTAAGTACCTTAAGTTCGGGTTTGATTTCCAAATGGAGTTAATGTTTTTGTCATGCAAATATTTATCGTGATCTGAGGAAGGAACGTGGGATACTATTTTACTATTAAACATAAAGTGTCTCTAAGAGAAAATGAGAAAAATTTGGGGAACCATAAACCAGAATGATTTATAAAACCATAAGTTATAAAAACGCAAAATATTACCAAAAATAAAAGGAAATGAAAACGGCAAGATGAATGTAGTCCACGTTTAAGTGGTTAAGGAAAGGTAAATTGTGAGATTTTCGGGATTGTTTACATCTAGAAATTCTTATTAACCATTACATAATATGACCTCGATATTTAAACATCGTTAAAAATTCAATATATGTTGCATTGCATATATTTTCTCATAATAAGTAGTATTTAAAAATATTACTTTTTTAAAATTACTACTTATATGTAAATTAAGGGAATACATACATCTATACTAATATTATAAAGAGGCTGAGTTTGTTTGCTTGTTTGTTTGTTTGAACCGCTAATCCCAGGAACTTCTAATCTGATTTGAAAAATTCTTTGCATTAGATAGCTCGTTTAATGAGGAAGGCTATATATCACCATGCTACTACCCAAGGGAGCGGAGCAGTAATTATAAATGTCAACAAATCAAGCAGACTTCCATGCATTATTGTAAAATTAAATATATAAATACATAGGGATGAACGCGAGAGAAGAGAGGGTGAGTCGCAATATAATATAAAGTCTAAACTAGATTTTTGTGTTTGTGTTGAAACTAGTTTTTGTGTAGATTGAACGCGGACGAAGCTGAGGGTTCTGCTAGAATTTTAAAACACTGAGAAAACACAGTTTAAAATGCGCTGTTAAAATAATATTATAGTTCTATTTTCAAAACTTCACTTGGCTTTTTTTTGGCTTGCTTCCCAATACAAACTTTTATCCCCTAACTTTTATCCCCTATTTCAACCCCTTAAGGTATAATTTCCGGGATAAAAAGTATCCTATGTCCTTCAAAGGGTCTCAAACTATCTTCTTAATAAATTTCATCTAAATCAGTTCAATAGATCCATAGATTACCCCCTACAGCGTCACAAACTTTACCTCTTTATAATATTAGTATAGAAGTATAGATTATAATATTTGTATAGATGATGAAGTGTTTTAATTAAATTAGATTCAGTTATGAATGACAATTTGATTTCGAAGATTTTTATTTTAAGTGATTCTTGTTGGACGTTAATCGAATTTGTCCTCTTAAACAGTTGAAAGGGTTAATTTAGATTGAGTGATTTGACCTTTTCTTATTGATGTATAAAGGTCATTTAGTATTTTTTCCAGAAACAAGATTGAGTTACGAAATGAAATTTTATTAATTCACTGTAGTAATTTTCTCCAAAACCGAATTTTGGTTATCATAAGTAATACCACAGAAATGGGCCAAATGACAGGGAATTCTATATTGCAGAAGAGTATTCGTAAACACAAATGCACCCTTTATTCTTACCTAAATCCAGTTCTAATATGAGTTTGTTTACATTATAGGTATATATTGGGATAGGTTTATTTTATCTAAGCCAAAACATACATTCATTTTGGTCTGCTAGACTAAAGAGTACCTCTCAGTTTGATACCAGTTTTTTATTTTTAATGATTTCCTATCATATGAAGCTTTATTATATTCATATTTTACTCAGTATATGTGTTAACTCAGGCTTGTCCGGGTTAATCATTATATGTAAAAAAATATTGAAACTCACGCAGTTGAAGAAAATACTACATGTTATTTATATAACCTATTAGAAAGAACTCAAGATTGTAAAATTAATACTCTTTTATAAAAATAGTGCGTTTGAAGGGAACGTTACAGGAAAAGGTATAAAAACACCGCACAACAACTCTATCGCGTGTATAAAATTGAAAGCACAATAAGAATTTTAACGATGCCGCTGCGTTAAAAAATCACTTCTTTTTATGTTGACTTACATTCGATAAAGTTATGCGTATACGTACGCAGTGGTAGCCCAGTGGTGATGCGATGGGAAAGCGAGTGAAACGGGTTCAAATCCCGGTTCTCGCACATCTGATATTTTCATTTGCGAATCATTTCTAACATCTTTTATAACTTCTCTTACGCTGAAGGAAAACATCGTGAGGAAACCTACGTATATGAGGGAACCTAGCAAGTTTTTAAAAGACATGTGAAGTCCGTCAACCCGCACTCCATAGTGTAATACTAAAATATTTTTTTATTGGCGAACTATTTTTAAAAGAAGAATTTATACTAATATCAAACATAAATAAATTATTATCCCGGATCAATAAATATAACTTATAATATTAACAATTAGTAATAATATTATTTAATTAAATATTACACAGTAAATGTGCACTACCGTTTACGCGTTCGCTTGGAAAACCAAATCAAGCGGCTTCAAACCCTGGTCTCACGCCTCTGATATTTCTGTGTGAATGTCATTTTCAACATAATTAAAATTTTCTTATACGGTGAAGGAAAACGTTGTACTATTTTTAAATAAACATGTGAAGTCTGCCAAACCATATTTTAGTCTCCCTTGCAATGAGGGGTACCTAGTGGGTACCCCTTAAGTTACTCCATATAACATCAGCTATCTGCCAGTGAAAATCCCGTCGAAATCAGTCTAGCCTGTTCGGAGATTAGTCGCAACAAACAGACAGACACGAAAATTTTAGAAATTGTTTTTCTTATAAGTAGGTAGGTACCTAGGGTCGTCCCACCAGAGTATGAGAGTGACAGGAATTAGAGAGTGCACGTTGTGTCTGCGCGTACACTTGTGCGCTATAATATCTCCTGCGCAGTTGGCTAGTCTCAATGAGATTGGCCGCCGTGGCCGGAATCGGTCAGGAGAACATCATCATCCCAACATATTTATTTATTTATATATCTATTTATTTACAACCGGATTACTATATAAATGCAAAAGTTATGTGTATGTATCTTTGTTTCTCCTTCAGTCTGAAACAGCTGGAAAGATTTGGATAAAGTTTAATATACAGATTATGAATTGAAGAAACACATAGGCTGCTTTTAGGCCACTAGAAACATATTCTGGAACCGGGTGAAGCCAGAGAATGCCGGTAAGATACTCTAAAAATTAAGTGTATGTTTGAAATTGAGTAAAAAAATGTCGTGACCACTTTATTTTCATATGAGCAATTTCTTTCCGATTTCAATTTTTCTTTATTTAAAATATTCTCGACCTTCCTGTAATTATGTTACTTACTTAGTACAGTAATTTCATTAAATAGAATAACATCAAAATAGAAAGGGGTCTGATAAAAATGAAAGTAGACGTGGCATGTAAGCGAAGAATTATAGATATAAACGTAATTTTTTTTTTCATATTTTTTGTACAAAAAACTATAAAAGACTTTTTGTATGTTTCCTTTGTTAATAAAAAATTATGTTACCTACATATTAATACAAAAACTTCAACAATAGAGAAGCAGATTTTCAAGTAAAACTTGTCAAATCTAATTATTTTATGTGACTGAGTATATTATTTATTTATTTATTTGTGACTGAGTATATATAAACGTTTATATGATAAAATTCTACAATGTGTAAAATTTAACATATTTTTATGTTTTAAAATTAAATTTAAAAATAAATTTATTAATGAGCAAAGCATATTATTCTATTTAAGACTTTCTTGTAGATGTACTGGAATTAAATTAACTTATATGCCGAAAAGCTATTACATATTGGGTATTAATTCTGATTGTAATATATTCTCAGCATGATTAACACCTCCAGGTAAATTTCTAAGAAATTAATTAAAATTCTAAAAAATCTATTATTAACTGACACGCCGACGTGTTTAATTACATGCAATATGATGCATGCCATTTCTATTTTTCTTCATTTTAGGTAAAATGGCTTCAAATAACTTAGCAATCGTGTTTGACTTCAAGTCAAGTTTTTGGAGTCGTCTTATTAAGTTTGCTACTGAGAATGTTAAGAAATCTTTATAGCATCTGCCGTACTCACTTAGTTTTATTAAATCTAACATAATAGGATATTATTATATAAACAAATTAATTATATTAATGAAGACATAATGTTTATTCATAACTTAGTTGGTGTTGAGTTATATGAAAATGTCAGATTTATAGGTAGGATTATTCTCTACGACAATAAAAATATTACTAGCTTGATTTCCCATACAAACTTTCATCCCATTTTTCACCCCCTTAAGGGCTGATTCCGGGGATAAAAAATATCATATGTCCTTTTCAGGGTCCCAAACTATCTTCTTACCAAATTTCATCTAAATCGGTTCAGTATATCCAGAGATTACCCCCTACAACATCCCAAACTCACAAACTTTACCTCTTTATAAAATTAGTATAAATGAACAAAATATATATTGATTTTAATGATATAGATTTATTAAACTATGTTTATTACTACGGTTGTTACTAATATTTGTTGTAATTCAAAATTAGAGTTAAAAATTTCATGCTGTACTTAATATAACCTGGGCGATCAAGATTCGCTGGGCGTTCATCGGAAATTATATGAAAATTGTGTTTTTCCAGACAAGACTCATTTATAGATAAACCTAAAAAGCAAAATCTTGTCTAAAAATAAAATTTGATTCAAATCGTTAGAGCCGTTTTCGAGGTACACGAAATAAATTTATATTTAACAAGAATTGTTCATTTCATATTATAAGATAAGATAAAATAGAAAGCTCTTTGACGGTTTATTGCTTTCTCTTTCGTTCAGGCAGCAAAGGCGTAATGAAAATGATATTATAAGTTTTAATGACATTTGTTACTTATCATTTCGATAAATGTATAGACATTAGACTGTTAAAAAAATAGGGTTAATCAGAATTCGATCATAATGGTTATTGAATAGAATTTACTTATCTATATAAAAAAAAACTGTTTCCAAAAATTTTTTATTGATAACACTAAAGTCGTCAATAGGTAATAAGCCAACAAAGGAAAATCGATTCAAAAACGGAGGAGAAAAAGGTACTGAAGTGCTTTCGTTTGCCTACTTATAAACATAACATGTTGAAAGGGCAATAAATAGTTAAATCGACTGAAAATCCATATTCATTCTTCTTCTTTAGGAAGAAGAATGAATATGGATTTTCTTGGTAGGACTCGGTCAAGCCTGAGGAGTCCGACTGGATGGGTACCACCTCCTTATCTATTTCTTCCGCCAAGCAACAGAACTTACTTTGTTGTGTTCCGGTTTGAAGGATAAGGTAGCCAGCGCAATTACAGGCACGAGGCATATCATCTTAGTCCTCACAGTGACAACGTACCTTTCTGCAGTTTTGTAGCATAAAACCTAAGTGCATGAACTGTAGGTGTTATGGGCGACAGGTACCGCTTTTCATTAGGTGGGCTGTCTACTCGTTTGTCACTAAATACCATAAAAAAAATTGGTGTGAAGGTACATATTATAAACATGCACGAAACAAAATTCAAAAGCATGAACTCTAAAGTATTCACTTCGTTAACACAGATTTTAGCTAATGTTATTTTTAAAGCACGATATTTAATTTCCTTCAGTAGAATTCTACAAAATGAAAATCTTGAAGACAATGTATGCTTAGACTAGTCTTCTTTAGAGATATCTCAGAATTTTCTATACAAAGTCTAACATAAATTCCACATTTTCCGTGTTCTTATTATGACTAGAATATTTTCTAGCACATACGTTGCTGTAATATGAGAAATACTTATATAATATATTTTTTTTTATTACAAAACAATATTATGTTACATGCAAAATGATTTTATGTAATTTAGTACATTCATATTGCTTTGATATTAGCTTCACTGCTTTTGATGTTTTATTTCTGCGAATGCTATAACAATTACTACCATACATTGCCTTTAGCATTGCTTCTGCCTGCCACTGCGCCTTGGATCTGAGTTTGATTCTCGTGTAAGATGAACGTTAATATAACTTGCGAATTATATTATATTATTTCGTTCGATATTCGTATTTTTTTGATTCTTCGTTAAAGTTAATAATTTACATTTTTTATGGAAACATACCTATCACATTTGGTCTGTATGGCATATAATTTAAAAAGTAATAACAATTAGTGTGTATATGTTTGAGCCTGTACTTACGAGTATGTATATACATTTCATTTAAATCTGTAACTTCCAATAACATGTCACTTGAGTGTCTACGAGTATTTGCTTCGGGCAAAAAACAAAGTTCATTGTTCCGATAAGCGAGCGAAAAACCATTTTCACCCTCTACCATAGCCTTAATAGATTCTATAAACTAAAAATAAAATAGATAATAGAATAAAATTTTTAAGATCCACCGTCAATGAACAAACTTAATATTAATTTCTTAGATTTACGCGAATATTTGACATTTTAAATAAAACTATATTTTCGGACTACAAAATGAAAATTGATAATTGTTAATTGTGGGTAGGCTGTCTGTAACAACTATACCGTCAAGATATGTAACTCCTCAGTCTCTCCCGTGACCATGGATGCTGTAAAGCATTCGAAACGTCGGGAACCAAAAATCAAAATAAATCCGCGAAATAATCCGAAAAGATAGTTTTATTTAAAACTTAATATTAATATTTTAGGCCTTGCTTATTTCGTTGAAGGTCACAGATTTGCTTTCCAGATCGGCTAAATATTTTATTGACCTAGACAGTAAATATTTGAGCTGTTATGTTTGGGTTAAATATAAAAACTTTTTAACAAAAAAATAAAAACCGACTTCAAACAAAAGCACTAAAAAGTGAAAAATAACTGATTGGTAGTTTTCATTTACTATACATACCTAATCAAATATTTTCGAAGTCGGTGTGCTTTGGCTAAGTAATTAAAGCCTACCTATTAAATACATACCTAATCAAATATTTTTGAAATCGGTCCCAGCCCATACAAAGTAAAGCACACCGACTTCGAAAATATTTGATTAGGTATGTATAGTAAATGAAAACTACCAATCAGTTATTTTTCACTTTTTAGTGCTTTTGTTTGAAGTCGGTTTTTATTTTTTTGTTAAAAAGTTTTTATTTTTCCCTTTTTAGTGTAGACTGTAGTAGCAAAGTAAGGATTCTAACGTGTTAGGCTTGTCAAATCAAACAAAATAAGCCCAAACTCAAAGTATCTACTATTAGCCGTTGAAGACTTACACCTATCCACCTTCTGGCCTTGCCATCAGATCAGGTCAACAACACCGAACCACTGTACTATCAACAGAAATAGAAATACTTGCAAAGTTTCAAGTCAATATGACAATTAGAAGTAGGTTAAATTCATCATTAGTTGTTTTTCCACCCTTAGGGGTGGTATTTTTTTTTTGTAATTTAAATGGGACCAATCTGGAGGTATACCCTTTCAAACAAAACAAAAATTGTCCAAATCGGTTAATAAATGACGGAGTTCTGAGGTAACAAACATAAAAAAAAAAAAAAAACATACAGTCGAATTGAGAACCTCCTCCTTTTTGAAGTCGGTTGAAAATCTCTCAATTCTGAGTTTAATTAACAACTAAGTGAAAAGGCATTATAAGTTACTGAAGTAATATTTTAAATCTATTAAAATGTATCTTTTAATTTTAATAAATCCGTATAAATTTCTTATATATTTCAGTTACGAGTAGTTCTCCTCTTTTATATCTCAAGATGGATATTAAGATTAATAATGTCTCGTGTGAGTTCAAATTGTATATTTAAATACGCTTTAAAAATGTTGAACAGACATGGAGACTTCGCGTTTGTTTTGGTTGACTCACGTGTTAGTGGGATCGGTGTAGTCTTTCTACATAATATAATCTAATTTATTTTTAAATCGGGGGGCTCGGCAGTGCCCCCGCCAAGTCGAGCAATTACAATTGTCTAACTTGTAACCCTCATAGTTAGGTGTTTTATTGTGGTGATTTGTTTATTTATTTACTTAAGTGTATCCTAAAAAGGTAGGTTAGTTTTAGTGCTTGGATAGTGATCCACCACTGGAGCCTACGGATACTAGAGGCTCTATTTTGTTAAATATATCCACTGGTAATAACGAGTAACCGCCAGGGGGAAAAGGAGTGTGTCTTGTAACCGAATTCGGTAGGTAAAAAAATATACAATCCCGGCCGTGCACACCCGTTTGTCAATAGTGTAAGTAATAATTAATATACACTTTCCTCTTCTAACTCTAGCTCACTTAATATGTGTTATTTCTTAAAAATATAGAATTAAAAATCGCGAATATATGACATTTTAAACAAAACTATTTTTTCGGATTATTTTTTCCATTCGAAACGTCGAGAACCAAAAATCAAAATAAATCCGTCAAAAATATGAAAAGATGGTTTTATTTAAAATTTATTCAACTATTTTCTTAAATAAGTAAAATTTAAAAGGCTATAATTTCTTTCGCAGATCTTTACATCCCGAAAAAGCACTCCACATAGAATGAATTATCTTACTAACCTAGGTGGGATCAAGAATCCACTGATTTTGTTAATCGGCGTAAATCTGTCAAGATATCATACACAGAATGTATGACAATGAAGAATTTTAATGATTATTATCAGCACAGTGATGTAAAGCTTAGAAGATTGATTAAGCCGTTCAAAAGAGCTAAAGAAGAGGACGACCGAGGATCATGTGATTCACAAAAGATAATCTAACCAATTTTTTTTATAAAAACTGCATCCAAATTCATTTAGTAGTTTCCAAAATTAGCACATACGTACAGACAAACACTCGCCTACTTATATGTGTAAGGATACCCAAAAGTGTCAGGTAAGAAATTAGTTCGACCTAGTCTACCCTCATGGCTGCCTCATAGCTTAAGGCTAAATAAATGGTCCTTCTTATCCTTTGTTCCAACAATAGTGGTGGGCAGATATCTATGAAAAGCCTCATGTGATTAACGAGTGACCATTAGTCACTGGACAAAAAGAGTGGAATAAATGGAAAAATGAAAAATAGCTTGAATTATATCAGTATGATACTTTATTTTTTTCTTGATATTTACATATATGTATAATAATGAAAATTTTGTGATGAAATTGATGTGTTAAATGGAGGATAAATTATTATTTGATTTATAATCCTAATAATATTATAAATGCGAAAGTTTGTGAGGATGTTTGGATGTATAGATGTTTGTTATACTTTCACGCAAAAAATACTGAATGGATTTTAATGAAACCTTGCAATAATATAACTCATACATCAGAATAACACATAGGTTACTTTTTATCCTGAAAAAATATACATATTTAAGCTTCCCGTGGGATAGATTTGTTTTTGTTTTTCTAGAGGCGAACCCGAGCAAAGCGAGAGTGAGCCGCTAGATACCTATGGATATAATATTTTAAGTAAAATTGTTTTCAATTCTAGCGTTTTAACTAAGTTTAAGTCTTGCAATAATTGTAATGAAAAACGTTAGCTTGATGACACAATTTACTATGAGATGTCATATTTTTTTCATATTTTTAAGTAAATTTACCATTCCCGGGGGAAATAACTCAATTTTAAAATAAGGGAAATGCGAGGCATTATTATTTTAACTTTTAATTTACATGCAACATGGTGCAGCAATATGAACTTTATTACCATGTATTATGATTAATATTGCCTAAGCTTAGCTATTTGACTACTCAACCGGGCGGCGCGTTTAATTAACTGACTTCATTTCGGAATCATGAGGCTACTTATTTCATTCTTATTTTCAAATCTTCTGAGATTTACCATTCGTTTTCGCGTCACGTCCATTCGAGTGCGAGGATCATGTCGACTGAAATTAATTCATGCAAATGTCCTTGCGTCTTGTCTAAAACAGTTTTAATTTCGTTATTCGCATAATTATTTTACCCTCAGTCACGTTTTTTTTAGGTCAGCTGCTAAATTTATTCTAGTTTGTAGTTATTTGTGCTTAGCTTATGAAATTACTACACGTTTTAAATTATTTTATTACTAGCGACTCACCCTTGCTTAGCTCGGGTGTATCTAGGTATGATAATTGATGATAATTCTTTTTCTAAAATAAAAGTAGCCTAAGTTAATCCTTATAACATAGGCTATCTGTCAGTGAAAGTCCTGTCTGTATCAGTCAAGCCGTTTCGGAGAGTAGCTGGAACAAGCAGATAGACAGACAGACATTTTTTTTTAAATTGTTTATCTTATAAGTACCGTATATAATTACATGTGTATTTAATAAAAAAGCTTTTATTTCGACATTACAAACATACACTTCAATTTTATGTATGTATAGATTTATATATTTAGACGGGATGGCTACAAGTACCTAGATGTTGACTTTCATCTGAGAATATGAAATAGGACACTCAATCTTTAGAGGTTATGTAAAAACTGCATCTGTAAGTTATTTAATAAATGGTTATTACAAGATATAAAAACTTTTTGAAAAATGCTGTAATTTTATTTTCATCATAAAATTGTGTTTCATTATAGTGAGTGAAAGCTTTTTATGAACAATTAAACCCTATCTCCTGTTCGTGTAAGTTAAGTTTAGGGTCGATGTTACCATATGAACGAAGTTTTTAAAATTATAAAATTTAGCATTTAAGCCTATTTAAGGGCTTCTAAAGCCCATTTCTGACAGTAAAATAAACTTTGAATTGTATTCCTTCGAAATCTCAAACAAAATACATAACTATTCTCATTTATGATCATAATGAAATAAATAGAGATTAAATAAATGTTATATGTGGTGTGTTAGATATTCATTAAAAATATAGGTATAATTATAGTTTCTCTTATAAAACTATCACAGTCAAATCACTTTTTAGTATCACGTTACAATTGTTTGACAATTAATATTATTGTGTATTTTTTCTTTGAGGTGTCCTTTCCTTTTAAAAAGTCTTCCCTTCACCCACAAACTAAGCATTGCAATATCCAGAAATGATCTGCAATTTATCACGTGTTTTCAGAAACTTGAAAATCCCATAACTTATGGAAACAATAGAAAATGTTGGCTTTTCCCGACGGAATCTCAGTAGCGGTGACCGTAAGTAATGTTAAACGAGATAAATTGTAGTAGAATCAGCAAAAAATAGTACGTCACGAGTAGCCTTTGGTGTTTTGGTGACTCACAAGTGTAAAGAAAAAGAAACGTAAAGAAAAATAAATCTACAAAATATACTGGTGTAGTAAGTAGTGCCAATTAGATGGCATGATTTTACACTATAAACTCTTCATTATAATTTATAGGCAATTAAACATAGTTAGTATAAAATACACATATTGCATACATAAGGCAATGGTAGCTCAGTGGTAACGCGCTCGCTTGGGAAACCGAGTGAAGCGAGTTCAAATTACGGGTCTCGCACTTCTGATATTTTCATGTGCGAATCATTTCCAACATGATTACCACTTGTCTTAACGGTGAAGGAAAGCATCGTGAGGAAACTTGCATGTCTTAGAGAACTTAGCAAGTTTTCGAAAGACATGTGAAGTCCGCCAACCCGCACTTGGCCAGCGTGGCGGACTATGGCCTGATCCCCCTCGTATTGAAGGGAGGCCCGTGCCCAGCAGTGGGACGTTAAAAAAGGGCTGAATACATACATACACATATAATCTAGATCTAATATACCTAATATAAAAAATCCACTGTTGGATGCTTACGAATATTGAATCACAATTATTACAACGCAAAAGCGAATTTATTTCCATAACTAATTAGCTTCAGTGATTCTCAAAGGATTATTTTATTTATTTCAGGGACAAATAATAAAATAATATGTATGTATACATCCAGCCCGATTTAACCACCCATTGCTGGGTACGGGGGGATATGTATACGAGCAATACGAAGGGGATCAGGCCATAATCCACCACGCTGGCCAAGTACGAGTTGGCGGACTTCACATGTCTTTCAAAAACTTGTTAGGTTTCTTCACGATGTTTACCTTCACCGTAAGGCACGTTAGAAATGATTCGCACATGAAAATATCAGAGGTGCGGGACCCGGGATTTGAACCCACTTCACTTGGTTTCCAAGCGAGCGTATTACCACTGGACTACCACTGCCATAAAAAAAATATATATTTATTTATTTACACAATACAATTAAAAATTAAGTGCATTCTATTATACGCTAATATGAATTCATTGTTTCCAGAACAGTCTGATTATAACGCTATAGTGACCCAGTTCATGTAAAAGTTAAAGTAACTTAGCAGCAACTACACTAACTCACCACACAAACAAGAATACCATAAAGATGAAATTAGTTTAATATAAAAGTTTGCAAGAAAATAACCAACAAAGTAATATTTTTATGCATTCCAAGTGTTCTTAGATCATAATTATGTAATACTAGCGTATCGCCCTTACTTTTACTGATATTCTTATTATTTTTCATGTTTTTTTATTATGTATAGTATGTATACATCTATACAGATAAATAAAATTGAAGTGTCTGTTTGTAATGTCAAAATAACAGCTTTTTATGCAATGAAATTATATACAGTAAGTACTGTATAAGAAAAACACTATTTAAAAAAAATTATTTGTCTGTCCGTCCGTTTGTTCCGACTAATCTCCGATACGGCTGAACTGATTTTGACGGCATTTGCACTGTCAAATAGCTGACGTTATAAGAAGTAACTTAGGCTACATCTATTTTAGAAAAAATATTAGGTTTCGACCCGAGCGAAGTGAGGGTAGACCTTTTCTTTTTTCTAGTATTACATATAATTAGTAAAGCATATTAATTTGTTAAAAAGTTTCTACTAGACAAAAAAGTTTTTTTTCTATTCTGTCAATCAATCGATTCTTTCTTTTTTTTAGTGTTATCAACAAAAAAGTTGGAAATAGTTTTTTATGAAAATAGGTAAAAACAATGCCTTTACCTATTATTTATAAATTTTTAATTATGCTTATGGTTCAATTTTCGTCATTGGGCGAACACTGCTGAAGATAAATGGACTCGTACACTAGTCCAATGAAATAAGGTCTGAAAACAAAATTTGGCACTCAACTTTGTATTTTGGATGTAATGTAGTTTTAATGATGTAAAAATAATGTGTAAAGGTTTTCGAGTCTGCAACCCCCGGAAAAGGTAGATTTTTTTTTGTCAAAAGTGTACTTTCGCAATTACTCGAAAACGGAAAAAAAATAGACAAAAAGTTTTAATAAAAATGTGTAGAGCTTAAAATTTTACATAAAAAAAAATTATGTCAAAATTAATTAGTAGAAAAAAGGAGCAATTTTTTTTTAAATTGCTTAAAAAGTTCTTATCTAACCCGCTTTAATATTACTAAAACTTGATTATTAACGAAACTGTTAAGTTTATCACTGGTTCACCTGCTCTTCGTAGAAGAACTGCTCTCCAAGCCGATGGTAGATATTATTATGCATGTATGTATTCAGTATTATGCCTTCCTCTTAAAATCAAGTTGACAATTCAAAAGTATTCGTAGACGTTTATAAAGTCAAACAATATTTCAATTTTCTTTTTCATTTTGCTTTTCTACATATTTTAGATAAAATATTTTTTTGTATCTTTTTAATTGTGTTTTCTTTCGAAACTTTTAGGCCGATTTGATTTTGATTATTTAATGAAAAGGTTAGGTATCGCTCGCTCACCCTCGCTTCGCTCAGGTTCGCCTAGGAAAACAAAAACATATTTATCCCACGGGAACCGTACATTTTTCCGGGTAAAAAATAGTCTATATCTTATTCTGATGTATGAGCTATATTATTGTAAAGTTTCATCAAAATCCATTTAGTAGTTTTTGCGTGAAAGAGTAACAAACATACATCCATACATCTATACTCACAAACTTTCACATTTATAATATTAGTATAGGTATAATATAAGAACACCTCAAACATTCAATCTACATTCACGAATACCTAATAAAAACTCAAACAACTCTGTTCTCAAAGACTTTGCATCTAGGGCATGTAAAGGCGATCTTATTTCTAGGAGCAATTTCTTTCAGACAACCTTTGGTTGAAGAATTTATTGCGACAGAAGCCGAACGATGCAATCGTAATTTACAACTTATCAAATCAATCTTGAACGTTTTCTTAACATATTAAATGTAAAATAAATATAAATATTTAAGAAATTAAGTAAGTATAACAAAAACTATAATATTATCTGACGACAAGTTTGGCTCAGTTTGTAGTGACCCTACTTGCAGTGCCAGCGGTCGCGGGTTCGAGTCCCGCTGGAGGCATTCATTTGTGTGATGAGCACGGATGTTTGTACTCCAGTCATGGGTGTTTATATTTATAATATGTATGTATTTAAAAGTTATATAATATGTGTAGTGTATCAACTATCTGGTATCCATAACACAAGCCTCGTAGCTTACCATGGAACTAGATGGCGTTTTGTGTTAATGCACCCAACATATTTATTATTTATATTTATTTATTTGGACATCGGAATGTTTAGAATATCGAAGATTAATGCATTAGCGAGTTGTCCTATGGTGCTTATCCAAGAGTAAGCCTACGAGTATGTATGTATGTATATATTCGTATTATAGCCATAATATAATATTATTGTATGTCACGAGGCGACCTCGCTTCGATCAAGCCTCGTTATGATTTTCACAAATAGAATATGATTTTATAATTTTAATTAATTGGATACCTGAAATACAAAAATATTTGTGTAATTTTTGAGGAAAGTATTTGGTACAAGTATTCGATATAAATACTGTTAGACATTTTAATTAAATATGTATAACATGAAATTGTTATAAATTACATTTGATCTTTGTTTCTTTGGTAATTTTGTGACAAAATCAAAATTTTGTAGAAAAAAATGCAACTTGTACTAAAAATAATCCTAACTGCGTGCATGCGTGTTTGTGTAACTTGCTCCTAGGCTTTCAAGTTGAAAAGACTTCATAGATTTGAATACAATTTAATTCACAGAAACACTACACTAACCGCCTATTGTATCTAGACGCAACGGGTACTAGTAAATAGTTAAAAATAAAAAATAAAAAAATACTTATATGATTAGTCTATACTAATATAATATTATAAAGAGGTAAAGCTTGTGAGTTTGTGAATTATGAGTTTGTGACGTTGTAGGTGGTAATTTCTGGATCTACTGAACTGATTTAGGTGAAATTTGGTAAGAAGATAGTTTGAGACCCTGGGAAGGACAGAGGATACTTATTATCCCGAAAATCATCCTTTAAGAGGGTGAAAATGGAGATGAAAATTTGTATTGGAAAGTAACTTACGGGGACGTACCCGAGTGAAGCGAGGGTAAGTCGCTAGTGTATTAATAATTTCTTACTTTCCATGAAGGAAACTAGCATTAATCATCGAGAACGCTTCTTGCCAATTTATTCTCTGCTGTGGTCTGACCTTTGATATAATACTGACCAAGAAATATTTGGACATTGTCGTGGATAACTTAAAGCGGCTCTGACTTCATTTAATTAAGAACATTTTTTTACATCTTAAAACTAAGCTTGTAATAAATTTGTAAGTGTATTCGATCTTCCTTCAGTTAGCAAAGTAAAAATCTGAAAGCATGGATAAAAATATATTTTATTAAAATATTTAATTTATAACGAGCGAGCGTAAGATCGATGCGGTTTCCCACCGGATAATATAAACAAAAGCTATCAAACAAATCTGTAATATAAACATCAATTTTAATATTGGTAACTTAAAAATTGACGAAGTTCATGTAAACTTTCATCCCCAGCTTAAGCCATTTAGGGGATGAATCACCTGGTCAAACGCTCCATCTCAAAAATTCTTATACAAAATTTCTTTATACAAAATTTGTTTAGCCTGTCCTTTGATCAAATGAAAAAAATATATACAACGACGACTGTCAAAAGGACTAACTAAATGGGATTTTTTTTGATGTGCCAATGCCATCATTGCTAATGCAAGGAAAAAACTAAAAATAAGTTACAAAGGTATCGGTCGGTTATAAACTTAAATACACGTATCGACAAAATAATTCCTATATAATTGTTTAGGATATTATTATTTTTCACGTTTCTGATAAATAATCAACTCAAGTTCGGACAAATGATTTAGTTTGGTCCGACTGTCTTACCGATGAAATGTTGCCTAACGTGTTAAGAATACTAAAGGAAAACGTAAATATGATTGAGTCGCTACCAATATAAAGTCATCGAGTATCGATACTCGCTAGCGTGAATGCCAACAACTTTTTAAAGTATTTTTAATTATAAGAAAGTAATAAAATACCTTATTATTATGAGAAAATTAGGTAAAAAAAGCACAGAGCTTTCTTTTTTAAAAAAAACTTTAAAACACTGAATTTAATATTTTAACGCGTTAACTAAATCAACTGAAAAAAAATATATTTAAAAAAAATCCTAGCTTGGTTTAACATGCTTTAAGAATAGAAATAAAAATTTGTAAAGCAAAAATGACGTGATATTTTAACTAGAAATTGTTACGAAGCTTATCGTAGTAAACGGTTGTAGCAAATGGAAGGGGTATCGATGTTTATATTAGTAAGTTCGACGCAATTTGCTGGGTCGTGAACGTGCGTATTATCGTTGTAAATCATGTGGGGAAAGTTTTTTGCCAATATAGGGTTCCATACGATGTAAGCTTAATAAATGTTATCGAAACCTTTGAAATAGAATAACATAACATATATGATTTATCGATAAGAAAAAATACTTATTATAATATTTTTTAATCGACGTTACTATCTGGACCTCCAGCGATGAAATCTTAATAATCCATTTCTAACTCATTTTGACAATATGGGTATTAGTAATAAAGGATTTTTAAAATCCAACTCATAATTTTTAGAAAAAGAAATATGTTGAAATTGCTAAGATTTATTTAAAAACTAACGGCTCATCCTCACTTCGCTCGAGTACGCCTCAGAAAAACGAAAACTAATCTATCCCACGGAACCTTACATTGTTTCGGGATAAAAAGAAACCTATGTGCTATTTCAGACTATAATGTATCTCTTTGCCAAATATCATCCAGATCCGCACAACCGTTCTGGCGTGATTGAGTAACAAACATCTAAACTTTCACATTTATAATATTAAGTGAGATTAACTAGGTATTTATGTTTATCGACCAAATAAGTTAAATAATAATAAATAAATAAATATGTTGGGACATTAACACACAGCACCGTATAGTTCCATGGTAAGCTACGAGACTTGTGCTATGGATACCAGATACTTGTAGTTGATACACTACACATATATAGCTTCAAATCCATACATATTATAAATATAAACACCCATGACTGGAATACAAACACTCATGCTTATCACACAAATGAATTCTCCCAGCGGGACTCGAGCCCGCGACCGCTGGCATAGCAAGTATGGACACTACAAACTGAGCCAAACGTGCTGTCATAATTATACTCGTAATAGTTTAATTTAGTTATGTAGTAGTACTATATAGTACATGGTAACTTTATATGTATGTGTGTATGTTTTATGTATGAACAAACATGTACATAGACATAAATACATGTTTGTTACTGCTTCACGTTGAATGGATTTGGACGGTACGTGGATACACTATAGATACCTGATAGGCACCTAGGGACACACTCAAGCGAAGCAAGCGAATCGAAATCGCTCGTCATACATACATATTGCTAGTAACCTATACAACAAATTCGATATCAAAACTCATAATGTACGTGATTTAAAACTGTAAACAATTGAAATGTTCGAAAGCATATAACTCAATTTCCATACTAAAAGGTTCCTTCATGTGTTGATTATGTTATAAAGTTGGGCCAGCCCGCGCTGGCGATAACTTGTTACAGCTTTAAGTAATGCACTGAATAAATTGAAAATTATTCCCGACCAGAGTTCAGGCCGGTGATGTGAAAATGGAAACACCTAAATATTATCGTTGTATGTGTACTTTTAGCGTAACGTTCTTATTATATTCATGCTTTCTTCGCTTTTGTTATTTTTATTCTTTTAAAAGTTTATATAACTTTGTTATTTAATATTTTTGTTATCAATTTTTTTGTAAGCCTCTTATTTGATATGATTAATAGAAATATATTAAGTTACTAGCGACTCACCCTCGCTCCGCCCGAGTTCGTTCCTAGTTACGTTTTAACGGTTAGTATAGATTTCTCAGAAATGTGATATTTTTCCGAAGTAAAAAGTATTCTATATGTTGCCCCCGATAACCAGCTATCATCACTCCAAATTTCATCAAAATCTGTAAGGTGGTTTTCTTGTGACACGTTCCCAGACAGACAGACAGACAAAAAAATCTTAAAAGTATAGATTCATCCTCTGTATCGATAACAATGACTATTTCAATTAAAAAAATCCAAAAAATTTTTAATGTACAGATTCAACTCAGAATTTTATCGCAATATGTATAGATGTTCTTAATTATGATTGTTAATTAATTAATTACAGAGTGCTTGCTATTAAATCTATAAATTTCAACTTTCTTCTTAAAAAAATACGCTTATGAACGCTAAATAACCTTTTTCATTTCAATTTTATTTTTATTTTTTCAAATAAACACTTTGACATGTCAAAAGTTTTAAAAACATGCCATGTTTACTTATTAATATATCTTGACTGATTATTTTACGTATATATTTTTATCGCCGAGAGTTAAGCGCTATTTATATGAAGAGAGTTTATCGCACGTTTTGGGGCAAGAAATCGTATGCTGTTATCGTAGGCGATAATCTTGAGACGAAAATCGCATTCACATGCTTTTTCATTAAATTAATTCTTGACATAGAAGAGCATAGATTATTAAAACAACCTCGTGCACTATACTCATGTTTGTGACTGATAACAAATGACTGGATGAACTCGAAATACGATTCATGCTTTCAACTTTTGTATACAAACAGACGTCCAGTATTCAATGGCAAGGCGATTATCGATATATTACATGATCATATTTTGTTTTTTTTTTTGCTGTCGATAATCGTATCTTCGAGGCAAGAAACTTTCCATGTAAATGGCGCTTTAAACGTTAAAGGCCCCCACGAGATAGAGTAACTACTCGTATTAATATAGGATTTTTTGAAATTTCCCTTTTAAATGTATGAAAAGGGTGGCGAATTTGATGACAACCAATATTTTTCGAGTATTTGATTATTACGGTTCCCAAAAAGTATATGGATTATTATTATTTATAACTAAATTGGTAAGTTTGATAAGTAGAAGGCTGAAATGAGAGGAGGTTCTATAAAAAAAACACAAAAAATATAGTAGGTATTTTCGTTAAAATATTTCAAATTCCCATCATAAATTATTATTCTGTTTTAGACATAACTAGAATTAGTTTTAAATTAAAATGGATATAGTATATAATTATCCATAAGAGATAGACATATACCATCGTGGACTTTTTTGTAGACCTATATAAAATACACAATTCCACCATACATTATTTTGTTGTATCTCAAAGGGTTTAGGGTTTTCGTTGAAAGCTACCAGACGGCTTTTTTTCCGACACCTCCAACAAATATCGTTATATTTTAGCCAATGTTTACAAAAGCTTAACAAATAATATACTAAAACCTTCTTCGAGAACCATTCTATCTATTGGTGAAAACAGCATGAAAATCGGTGTAGTAGTTTTTGAGTTTATCGCAAGCAGATAGACAGACAGACGCGGCGGATAACTTTGTTTTATAATATGTAGTGATAATCATAAATCATAGTTCATTGTGCTGCCCATTAACGTTAACAGAAAAGGAAGGAAACGCTTTGCATGCAAGAAAAACGGCGGTCAGTTTCTAGTATGCTATACAAATATATTTATGCGTAATAAAATTTCAGCTATTCTATTTACAACATTGTAAAACATAAAAACTTTGTATCTAGGTTTCTCATAAATAAAGTTAGACAAAAACTTAGTATATTTGAATGTATAACAAGCTCCCCAGAGAACGACCCCTGCCTGAGCCGTTATGATGTCATCATAATTCCGGTATGTATCCTATTTTTCAACGATAACACGCCAAATGTCCTGGGACGAATATAATTCATATTAAAATTTATCTTTACGTTTCTAAGCATAAAATAAAACATAAATAATATCGTATACATATTTATAATAACAAATAATATTTTAATCATTACACAGTGAATTCAATTTAGTATAATGAAATTCTGAGTCGAATCAGTACAATTTTTTTTTAAATCTTTAAAAATAGTTATTATTACTGATACAGAGGCCGAATCTAGAGTTTTTAGATTTTTTGTCTGGCTGTCTGTCTGGGAACACATCACGAGAAAACCACAGGACAGATTTTGATGAAATGTGATATGGTGATAACTGGTTATCCGGGTCAACATATAGGATATTGTTTACTGTTTGCTTAGTCGACTCGTTTAAAATTTATTCGAGATTAAATTTCATCCTCAGATGGTAAATGAAGACAACTCTTACAATTTTTCATACTCTATCACAAAATAATGGCTCAAAAACATTTATATGATATATATAGTTCCTAATACTGTTTAATTATGGTCCTATTCTAAATTCTGCGAATTTTGAAAATGCTGGAAAACCATTCTCATCATCATCAATATGTTCCAGCTCTTCGATAACCTCAAACAACCGGAATACCTGACCAAAAAAATAACCGCAATGTTCGATTTACAAGTGGTTTTGAGTGTATTTGGTTAGTTCCAAATACACTCAAAACCACTTGTAAATCGAAAGGTATACTCTAACCCTTCGGTACACAACTCAAATTACTAGATAATTTTTTTCTTGAGGTGTTCCTTTAAAAATGAGCTAGTAGTAACTGGGGTAAATAAAATTATTTTGAAATCAAAGACAAACACTACAATTTTATTTATATGCATAGATGAATAAAAGGAAGATAATATAAGGCTGGCTAATTACATTGAATTGTTGATACAGTTGATACATATGAATAGATAAAAAAAAATCTCGTAGGATAGGGTGTAATACGTACTCGTAAAGAAGATAGATGAAATATGTGGATTTAATATTAATTAAAACTATTTAATTTGCATTTTTCATCACCATATCTATTATTTTCAATTAAATACAATACTTAAAACCATTTAGGGAAACAATATTTTTGTTAGAATCAACTAGACAAAAGTATCGAAAAGTTGCGCTCATTAAATTTTGGTGTCATTGTTAACGTTTCAGTCCTTTAATTTCAAAGCGAAAAGTCTGTAATTATAACGACTAAAAAGTTCTATCGAAACAAGTGTTGAGTGTTATTTCTATACAAGATCTTCAATATTTTGGAAGCATAATTAAATGATAAGAATAAAAAAATATTTATTTATTTATTTGTTTGTTCGTTCGTCCGTTTTTAATAGTATGAAAAATCCGCATTCAGATAAAAACTTTAATTAAAAATACTTTAATTTTTATTTTTAAAACATACGATGTCTGATTAATTTTATGTTTGACATTAGCGAAGTTACGGGAGGAAGAAAGTGTTTATTTTTGTATCCAATAATAAAAGTTACATAACATAACCATATTATACAATTTTCGTATCCATTATACGTGGAAGCCTTGGACGGTTGTCTACCAAGTGTATACCGAACTCGAGGTGCGCAGGTGTAACTCGATTTCCGACCGTTTGTATGAAGATGGAATACTGTATATAGTAATAATAACATTACCGTGTCCATGTTTATTTTACTTTATTACAATATATCTTTTAACCTATGTAAAACCTGTGTTCGGCCTATATAAAACTTTTACCTCGGCTCTATATCAAATTAAATATAACATTTTGTTCTTAAATGTGTTTCTCATTTCTACTGTCATTTGAATGGAAGGTCTAACCCTTTTGCAAGATTGATGAACAATTAACATTGCTATAAAACAAGCATCAATGTCAGTAACATTTCTGTATACTTGGTAGGTATGAGAATAGGTCGTAAAGTTTGTTTTACCCTCCTAACCCCACCCCCCATTTTAATCGCGATTTTAGTATTTTTGTATAAATACAATCTATTCTATATATATATATATATATATATATATATATATATAGAACAAAATCGGATTTGTTTGTTACAACACTTGTAACTCAAGAACTGCTGGACCGATTTTTAAAATTAAAATTGAAAAAAAATCTGTTTCATACTAAACGTCAAAACGTACCTAGGTACGAGCCTGAGCGAAGCGAGGGTGAGTCGCTAGTAATATATAAACACATAGCAACAAACTGAGTCTGACTAACGTCGCTGTATAACATAAATCCAAAGACTTTTTTTTTATTAAAATAGGCTCACTCTTGACCTTCATCTTAGCTTGAAGGCAAAGATAAGGTATTTGTATTTGTATTTTTTTATTTTTTTTGCATATTGAACGCGGGCGTAGCCGCGGTTTCTGCTAGTACAATATAAAACGCTATTAACTAATTAATATTATGCATCGATAACGAGGACCTATAACTACTATTTTAAAAGAAAAAAATATTTATTTTGTTGTATTCATCCCTTATTTACATCTCACTCACACTGGCCAAGTGCTGGTTAGGTTAGGTTACTGACTTCACATGTCTTTCGAAGACTAGCAATGTTCTCTCAAACATACATGCATGATTTCCTCACGATATTTTCATTTACCTAAAATATTTATTTTACTCTTTGTTTTGGTCTATATATTTTTTAACCTCTAGTTTTATTATAAATTAATTATGCTCATATAAAATTTTATCCTTAAAATATCTCCTTACTTTTGTCCACTGACGTTTGAATGGAGGGCCTAACCCTTTCGCAGGCATGATGAACAAATAATAAATGTTTGTTACCGATGGTCTTATAATTTACATACTTGCTTTGTTTGTGCACAGCTTATTTAACATATGCAAAGGTGTATTTAGCCATAATAAAAATGACTACAAAATACAAACTTTAAACAACTTAAGAATTGTAATTATTTTTTGTTACAAATTATTTCAATGCTTGGTCTTGAACTCTTTATCTTGAAGATATATTATTGCGGTATATTTTTAATTTGTCCACTTTCAATTAAATAAATTATTTATATATTCATCGATCAGACTTAAATTTAGTACAACAGTATCCATACCTGTAACCCACAGTATAAAAATCAAGTAGGCAATCGCCATATCTAATTTAGTCAACCTTAGTTTTTCCATTAAAATGTCAATGGCAAGGGTTGACAAATATACCAATTTTCGTGGCGAATTACTCGTGATTTCGAACTCAAAACGCTGTAGTACCACTCATGGTAACAATCGATGTCGCGTTATTCATGTACATTGTCATATTATTTAGTTTAGTCAACAAGTTTATACGTGATTTTTTTGAAAAATCATCACATGCCATTCTGAATCGAATTATACCTCGTTCATATTTTTCCGAGATTGCTGAAATAAGTTGACCTAAAAGGCGCTTGCTACCTAGCCTAATATACCACTTCGCCCGCCTCACACAATGTCCTGTATAGATTCTTTTGTTAGACGACTGTTCGGATAAGTGGAATATGCCTAATCTAACTGTATATTCTGATCAAAATTTCATTTAATTCAAATTAAATTTTATTGCCGGCAGTTCAGCATGGATATTTTAATTGGATATATACGTATGTATATATGTATACTATATTCTATTTACTCCATGACCACGTAACATGATTCCCGCTTAAAATAGGAGTGCGTAGAATGCGACAATACACAATTAAATGTGATTTTTGTATACTAGTTTTTGCCCGTGACTTTGCATGGTAATCAGGACAGCCTATATCAAGGGTAGCCTAGTCCGATCGCAGAATGCAATCTATGTCGTCAAATTTTATCGAAATTTGTTGAGCAGTTAAAGCTTGAAAAGGTGAAAGAAATAGTGAGTAAGTTTCACAATTATAATATTAGTATATTAGTATGGATATATTAAAAAGTAAACACAGACTATTTTATAAGAAACTTAATACGCAATAACAGATAAGACAAATTACGCACAACGTCCAAACACATAAATTAATGAAAACACAGAATTAAATAAAAATGAAGGAAAACATATCAAATGATCATTGTTTGGTAGAAAAAAGAAAAAGTTTAGGGCAAAGACATGCCACTCAACTAATTATTATCTACAACGTGTCCAGTTTCTCACGAGTAAGCTGAAATTTTGCATAAATAAAATAAATTAAAAATAGTAACGTGAATATTTATCGTATATAAATAATTTATTATAATATTAAATATGGTGCAATGATATTTATAGTAAGCTAGCGACTCACCCTCGGTTCGCTCGGGTACGTCCCTAGGAACGTTTTAATGGTTGGTATAGATTTCTCAGAGATAAAAATATATTTTCCTGCAGTAAAAAGTATCCTATAGGTATGTTGACCCGGTTAACCAGCTATCATCATACCAAATTTCATCAAAATCTGTCTAGTCGTTTTCTCGTGACGCGTTCCCAGACAGGCAGACGGACAAAAATTCTAAAAACTATAGATTCGGCCTCTGTAATGACTATTTCAATAAGGTTTTCCAAAAAAAGAAAATTAATGTACCTACAGATTGGGCTCAGATTTTTATTAATAGACACATAAAATAGTAGCGTCAACCACAATTCTCGGCCAAATGTTCTGCCGATTATAATAAAACCTCTATGTTTATAATTGCCTATTGAATACTTGCAAAGTAAAAGAAAAAATGGTTTTATTGAAAAAAAATCTTATGACTACTTTGTAGGTATATTTTATAAAAGTTTTTGCCCCAAGCTAATCTACAGAAGGAAACTTTGTCGCTTACAGTAAGTTACCATTATGACAAAGACTTTCGGGACCTAAAATACGTACGAGCAAACATTCTGATATCAACTTTCATTCAGATATCCTTATAATGTAATGTCGCATTGCCTTATCTCTTCAAGTACAAGTATAACTTGAGAATAGTTTTATTCCACGATTTTGTTCCACTTTTAAATTGTTAACCTATTTTCTTAGAAAATCCACACAAACACTGGGTTTATATATATACTACAAACTACATAAAAAACAATTTTTTAAATAAAATTGTCTACTCATATGAATAAAATCATTCAATTCTCCTTTAAAATAATGATTTAAAAGAAAACTGAATTGGACAAAATTCAATATTGAAAACTGAAATAGTATATCTTGATTCTAAGAAAACATCATCAGACTGTCTTATGGTTTATTCATGTGGTGGCCTTTCTTACGATGATCGTGTGTTCAGTCAGTAACTTTGGGCGCTTGACTCGCTTCGGTCCAAGTGTTTTACCAATGAAATATAACCGAAAGGCGCGCGATAAGAATACTAATAACCTATGTGAATATTGTTCCAATATCCGCAAGTTCGTAATTTGCTGGTTCGTGAACGTGAGGATTTCTGATGTGAATAATGTGAGAAGTTTTCGCTTAATATACAATTCAATTCAAGAAGTTGTCTTCCCCTAACAAATAGGATCCACACTAAAGGGACATAAAATATAGCAGATGTGAATAAAAACATGGTACCTATTCAAGATGAAGAAAGATATGCTTAGATAATTTGGACGAGAATTTGTGAATGATTCAAGCGTTATTTGTAAAATTGTTAGAAAATCCAGTTTTATTAAAAATGATCTGGATATAGAATTAATAAAATGTGTATGATACATTGCTGCTATATTAAGAAACCTTTTATGATATACGCCTATATAGCAATCTTACTAATATTATAAATGTGAAGTTTAAATGTTTGGATGTTTCTTACTCAATGACGCCGGAACGGCTGAACGGATCTAGATGAAATTTAGCACAGAGATAGATTATAGTCTGAAATAGATCATAGGGTCTTTTTTATTTCGGAAAAATGTACGGTTCCCGTGGGATAGATTTTTTGTTGTTTTTTAGAGGCGAACCCGAACAAAGCGAGGGTGAGCCGCTAGTGGATAAAATAAATAAGTACTGTTTAATAAACAGGTGAACTACTTATGTAAATTATTATTAATTACCAATAACAAAACTCGAAGCTATAATCTTAATTGTCATACATTATCTTGTATAAAAAATGTACGCCTCACAATTATAAAAATGGTCAATTTCATATATAGGAACCTTATAAACTTTCATTAATATATTAAATCTGTAGCTCTTGTCCAATACATTTTGATTCTTAACAGCTATTTGAATTTTCTGAAAACATCAAAGGATTCCAACATAAATAGAAAAGGCCTAATTTTAATAAGTGATTTAATGGACTTGTCGTAGGTATTCAGGAATCAACGAACATTTACTTACTAACTCACAATAGTACTTTCCTCAAAAGAATCGAAACTTTTTACCGAATTTTTATTTTCTAAGTTTGAAAAAGTAGCGACTAATTTTGACAAAGAAAATTTTATTAATACTTGACAATGAAGTTTTCTATGAAGCTACAATTTTTATGTAAATGTATTTAGGTAAAATGTATATAAAATTTTATAAAGTTACTAGAGACTCACCCTCGCTCCACTCGGGTTCGTCCGTAGTTACGTTTTAACGTTTAGTATAGATTTTTCAGAGATGAGATACTTTCCCGCAGTAAAAAGTATCGTATATGTTGACCCAAATAACCACCTATCATCATACCAAGTTTCATTAAAATCTGTCCAGTGGTTTTCTCATGTGCGGTCACAGACATACAGAGGTACGAACATTCTAAAAACTATAGATTCGGCCTCTGTATCGGTAATAATGACTATTCCAATAAGATTTTCCAAAATAATATTTAATGTACAGATTCGACTCAGAATTTTATGTATATAGATTTTCACAATAACAAAGGAACTTAAAATTACACGGATAATCCATTTTGGTCATTTATTAATTTAAAAAATATATGAAAATTAGTTCTCACATCATTGGCGTGAATCCCGTTTACAAAAAAAAAAACGGGTGGGACTGTATCGGAGCAAACCTTCGTTGGTTTAACGTGAAACGTCTCTTTCAGCAAGTTGCTTTTAGTGTTGTTATTTTTTATAAATATTTTTCATTTTTGAAAAGAAATTGGTAAAAATACTAATCTTTGACGATAGCAACGGAAAGAATATATATCATTTTTGAGACAATAATAACGGTTACTATGGCAACCATATTTCGTATGCAACCTATTTCGTTACGGTTCATTTTTCTGACCGGGTACCCGTATGTTTTGGTGTGATTTTAAAGACGTTTCACGTCAAAAATACACACCCGAATTGAATACCTCCATTTTGATATCCATATAAAAAGTCGAATATCGACATCGCCTATAGATAGTGTTCATCTACGAACGACAACAACATATCTATTAAGATTACTAGCGTTGGCCTCTTCCCGCCTAAGTATCGCAGCGTGGTAATAAGCTTCCTTCTTTAGTAAATCTATACTAATATTATAAATGTGAAAGTTTGTGAATATGGATGTATGGATGTTTGTTACTCTTTCACGCCATAACGGCTGAACTTATCTGGATGAAATTTGGCAAAGAGATAGATTATAGTCTACTTAATACTACTAGAATTTTTTTTTTATACCACGTCGGTGGCAATCAGGCATGCGGCCCGCCTGATGGTAAGCGGTTACCGCAGCCTATGGACGCCTGCAACACCTGGGGCATCACATGCGCGTTGCCGACCCTTTAAAAACCTATTTACTCCCCTTTTGAAGGACCCCATACTGTAGCCCTCTGGGAAAACCTCGGCAGGGAGTTCATTCCACAGCGAGATGGTCCGTGGGAGAAAGTTCCTCTGAAACCGAACTGTACGGGACCATTTGGGCTGCAATGTGTGAGCATGAACTCGCTGTCGATGGCGAGCGGTGCGGTGATAGAAAGAATGACACATAGGCTACTTTTTATTCCGGAAACATGTACGCTTCCCGTGGAATAGGTTTGTTTTTGTTTTCCTAGAGGCGAACCCGAGCGAATTGAGAGTGAGCGGCTAGTCTATAATAAATGTGATTCTGTCAGTTACCTAACACTTTAATAGATGAACAGATTTAAATAAAATTGTGCACGGATATATTGCATCCTAGCACTGCACAATGCACATAGTAAGTTAAAAAATATTAAGGTAAAAGAGAATATATAAGAACACTAAGAAAACCATTATAGTTTTTATTTACAACTAGCGGCGCACCCTTCGCTTCGCTGAGTTTTGCTTCTAGAAAAACAAAAACAAATCTATCCCACGGGAACGTACACTTTTTCAGGATATGAATGTGCTATGTGCTATTCCAGAGTATGATCTATCTCTATGAATCCAGACCCGTTCAGCCGTTCCGGCGTCATTGAGTAACAAACATCCAAACATCTAAGCTTTAACATTTATAATATTACTCGTAGTAAGATTAAGCTTTAATTTTTAAGATTTAGTTTAATATAAGAGTACAAAAATTTTATAATTCAGACAAATTATTATTCGTGCAATTTAATATCTACTTTTCAATTACCTTGAACTAACTTTTTCTTTAGATTTTTATTGAAAATTGAACATTTAGAAATATAACTAATTTTTATCTTCGTAGAAAAAGAAGAAATGAATGCTTTATAGTTAAGAAGAAAATCAAAGTACAAACTCGACCTCCTTCAGAGCAATTAGCGGCCGCAAACACTGAGATATTACTCTATTTATTGAAGAACTAGCGGCTCACCCTCGTTTCGCTCGGGTTCGTCGCTAGGTACGTTTTAAATAGATATAAATAGTTATTAGCCAGCATTAGCCATATATTTTTTTTTTATTAATAATATTGACATTAATATTTATACGATACTAACGTCACTCAATTGTTTTGCCTTCCCGGAACCTCTCCACTAACACTTAAACTTTATGTTATGGTATTAAAGTTCAAATTGACTTTTAAGTATTATTACGAATCTTTTGTATGGGAGTATAGAAAAGTGTTGTTTTAAGACTTTTTCAGGCAATTTTTAAAATTTTTCTCCGTAAGAACCATCCGCGTACTTCAAGGAACATTCTAAAAAGAGAATTAGCGAAATCGGTTCAGCTGCTCTCGAGATTTGCGCTTAGCAACACATTCAGCGATTCATTTTTATATTATAGAAGATACGAGAACTTTAACCTCGTAGATATTGGACTTCTAATATAAATGAGAGTTTGTATATAAAAGCATATTTATTACTACGATTTAATGTACAGATAGAATATGACCTGGAATATCACATAGGCCTCTAGGGATGCACTCTAACAAAATGTGATCATAACCAATTGATATCATTTTGCTAGGCTCATTAATATGTTTTTATACTTTAAAAATAATGATGCATTAATACTTTAAAAATATTTTAAAAAGTATTTTTTCAATTCAATGAAGTGGATTTTTTCTAGATTTTTTATGAGGCTTCGTTCGAGTTATCAATCAATTAAATAAAGATTGTTAAAGTAAATTAACTTTTTGCTTAAATAAAGAAAATGTATTTACCGACTTCAAATAAGGAGGATGTACTTAATTCGGATGTATGTCTTTTTTGTGTCTTTTAGTGATATCTTTGTTACTGGGAAATCGATTTTCACATTTATTTTTTATTCAAATTCAACGGTTTAAGTTTGAAAAAAACTCCACCTTACATGTAAAATAAATTTGAATACAACATACAAATAAATCAATACACGCAAATAAATAAAAAAAACTATATTGTCATGTTTATCAAATGACACAGAAGATATAAACAGAAATAAAAATAAACTGTTATGCTCTAAAAGATAAGGGATTCTGAAGATCATTCGAAACGTAAAACCGTCAGAGGAAATCCGTCATTAGGACGTAAAAAGAAAGCGATTCGTTGTAACTGCCTTTACATATCGTTGTATGAAAAATTTTGAGATTCTAGAACCTTTAAAACTTCGATATCACAAATATTTTAAGTATATGACTGTTTTAGAATACCTAGTAGACTAATTTCATTAGAACAAGACAATATATGAGGAATTTATACTTTAATATTATAAATGTGAAAGTGTGTTTGTTTGTTTGTTCTTTTTTCACGTCGAAACGGAGTGACGGATTAGAATGATTTTTTGTGTGGAGATATTTAAAGGCTTGGAGAGTGACATAGGCTACTTTTTACTGCGAGAGTTTACCTATTTCCTAAGGGAAAACACTTTATATTACAATACAAAAAATATTTCTGATCAGAATTTCTTGAAACTTGGTATTAATGCTCTTCAATAAAATTAAATAAATACGTATTTTAGCATTTTTCGAAATTCATCCTATAAGGGGATACAATAGAGGATGAAAGTTTGGATGAAACTACCTTTTTAGAGATTTTTTTGTAATTTTAACGCGAGCGAAGCCGCGAGTTCTACTAGTATATTTCATATTTCTTACTCATCGCGATATAATAGTTCTAATTTTACTATGGCTACGTTTCTAAGGATGTTATTAGCTTAAATATATTGTAAAATATCAATTATAATATGTTTATTAAGTTTTTTGTAAAAACTTAAAAAAACCAACTTCGAGACACTTAAAAGTAAAAAAATAAATAAAAATGAAACAAAACCTATTTCTAGACACTTAAAAGTAAAAAATAATTGAGCGTTTGCATTTACTATACATACCTAATCAGATGTCTTAGAAACCGGTGCCAGCCAAATCTAATCGGTCAAATTGTTTCCGAAAAATCGGTGAACATATGCTCTTAAGTATTAACTAAGGCCTATATAGAGAAATTAAGGATAATTATATAGAAGCGTCAAATTACCTTTGAAAGCTTGTTTTCGCTATATATAATATATATATATAATATTATATATATATATATATATATATATATATATATATAGTTATATATATATATAATATATATATATATATCAAGTATATATATATATATATATATATATATATATAGTTTGCTTGATTGTGTGTTGGTTTGAACGCGCAATTTGAATCTCAGGAACTATTAATCCGTTTTGAAAAAATATTTTTGCATTCGATAGCCCGTTTATTGAGGAAGGCTTCAATAATATATAAATATATCATTATGCTACTACTCATATATGTAACCTATCTATTCCATAGTAAAATATTAAAAGTTTAAAACGTATCTAGGGACAAACCCAAAACAAGGGTGAGTCGCTAGCAATACTTATATTTTTTGAAAACCTTACAATCAGTTATTTTTTTCTTGTCGTTCACTAACATAATATTATTACTTAATAATCAATTTTGTTATTCAATTATACGAGAAAATATTTTATACAATGTTATCGTTATTACATTAATAAATAAAAGTTTTTAAATCTCCATCTATATGAAAGATACCGAGTCTTTTTGAGGGAATATAAAACATTACACGAGTGTATCTGACAGAAACTACGAGATTGTTCAAAGCAGTTAGAGCTGCGAGTAAAGTGAAACAGATGGCGCTCTCATTAGACCTTTTGTAACTTTTAAATGTGTTTGATTAAAGGGTTTTAATTAATAAAATATTAACCTTATTCATTTTTATGGGATGAAACATAAATTTTATAAAATCGTTATTTAAAAAAGAAATTAAAATAATAATGATTATAATTTGTCGTAATATTATATTATATTGCATGTATTTTAAGCCAAGGAGGGTTGATATCAGGCAGGCGGCCGGTCGTAAAACTTTTGCCAAATCCTATCAGCAGTACAGAAGATGTACTGCGCCGACCCCAAATGATTGGGAAATGGGCAGGGAGAAGAAGTATGTATTTTAAACCTTCTTTTATTCCTTTTAAAAATTATATTCTCTCCATTCATTCCAAATATGTTGGGATATTAACACCAAGCACCATCTAGTTCCATGGTAAGCTACGAGGCTTGTGTTATGGATACCAGATAGTTGATACACTACACTATAATGTCTTAAACTTAAAACGTTAGATTTATCAAGTGGATTCTAGTGGAAGTCTGCAGTACCTTCAATAAAAAGTTTAAAAATATTTTTTAGTTTATATTGATAAATCTACTACTGACTGAAACATGGAGCATACTTGAAGAAGTCTTACTAAAATATTTTTTACAATAAATAGCAATTTCAATGAAAAATTTTTATATACCTTTAAAAAATTTTACATGTTTCATAATTGCGATCAATGAAACGATTGTACTTACCAATTAATATCAATTGGTTGAAATCAACAAGACGTATATGTTATTCGTCAGCTATAAAGTCGAGTATACATTTGTAGAAAATTTTGCTTATATCTTTTCTTTTATCTAATAGTTTTACCCATCAATATTGCTAATCACACAGGCAAGCACGCATACACAGACGGAAACAAAGCACAGACATCACACACACACACACACACACACACGCACCGACGCCTGCACGCACGCACGCACGCACGCACGCAAACATGCATGATACTGTTCTAAGAAACTACAGAACGCATGTAACATTCGTCTCGTTAATCCTTACCCAAGCAAAGTGTTCAATAATCAAATGACTGATATATAGTTTATATCTCAACTTAGTCTATGTATAGTACCAGCTTAAAGCTTCTACAAGCGATTTTGCAAAGTTACACTCATTTATGTACTACTAATAGACTTGTAGGCAGTGTAGCCCAGTGGTAGCGCTCTCGTTCGCTCGCTTTAGAAACCGAGTGATTCGGATTCAAATCCCAGGTCTCTCTCCGATATTTTTATGAGCGAATCTTTTGTTGGGAACAACATGATTACCACTTATCTTATGGTAAATGTAAGCATCGTAAAAAAAACTGCATGTCTGAGAAAACCTAGCAAGTTTTCAACAAACATGTGAAGTGCGCCAACCCGCACTTAGTCAGCATGGTAGACTATGGCCTGACCCTTTTCGTATTGAAGGAACCCGTGCTCTGAAGTGGGACGTTAAAAAGGGCTGAATACAATTTAAATGCTGTGTATGCATGTGTAGGTACTAGTACTTACTTTGATATAAACTTTTAGAATTTATACAAAAAAATATGTAAAATTAAATAAAAATGTTATTTCGGCTTCTATACTTTACTCTAGTTATGATTTGTGTAGATCTTGTTCACAGTCTGCGCTCCGCTTTAGAAGGAATTGATTGTTATTACTTATATCAAAACGTTCAATTCACACTTAAAGACCTCAGTGTGACATAGTTTTATAATATGTATTTCATAAGTTGAATAATTACGCATAATATATTTTAAAAGTTTCATATTCATAGAACAACAGTGAAATGAAGAAATTTTATAAAATATTTAATGAAGGAAGTAAGATAAATCAGATACTATGTGCTATTTTAAGTAAGTATTTAATATAATACCTACGCGGACAGTGCGCGAACACTAATGCACTTTCTATCACTTTTACTCTCAAACTCCGGTGGAATGATAATTCGGCATAATCGGTGAGAGATTAGACAAAGGACCGACGGCTCTACGTTCTCTCCAAACGGGGATGAAAAACGAATACAATTTCCCAACTCCGGGCTATTATTGAAAATTTTATAACAAAAAAATCCTAATAACTAAACAGGGTCCGTACTCGAGACTCGAATTCAGGATCTTCGGGTGCATGCTAGCCCCTAGAGCATCGAAACAGTTCACATATTATATAATACCGAAATCTTAGTAGTCTTTAAAATATATATATATATATATCTAATGCAAAAGCATGCAGTTACCTGTGTCAAATTCCGATTTTTTTTAATTACAAAAAAAAACATAAAATATTTTTAATATACATTTAAAAAATAGCGGATGTTACAGTAAAAATGTCTACTAATAATATTTTAGCAAAATTACCTTTATTGCCTGCCTATATTGTATAAAAGTAATAATTGTTGGCATAAGGAAAAGGTACGTGCGGGATAGTGGATAGAACTCGATAGAGCACGAGCAAGCCTTGTACTTTGTAGGATATATATCTCTAATCGTGTTTATTCGTAATAATATTTGTGTGTGCAGCCTAATATTAAGACCACTAAGGGTAATCTTATTTAACCTGATACCGTTATACTTTTTCATTCTAACAATCTGTAAGTCTATCAGGTGTGGAGCACATTTTGACAAAATCATAATGTGGTGAAGGTAAAATTTTCCCAAACTGGAACCCTGCCCTTATGTATGAAGTTCGTGATCTTAAGGACTAGCTTATACCTAAATTAAAATTGAATTTACATTTTTTCTATGCCTAAATGAGATGACCACATGTTTTAATATCACACATATATCTTCTTTCAGTAAACTTTCCGGTATTTGCGTATGGTGCGAGCATTGGTTGGATGTCACCAATGATACTTTTATTACAATCAGAAAACTCCCCCAAAGGAGTACCTTTAACAGATACTGAGGTAATAATAAAAATCAAACTCACAATAAAAATGATGAATAGAAGGAAAGATTATTGTGCAATAAGGAAGATGTCTAACCAGCAGTAGCATTTTGCTGAAGACAAAAATAACTGTTTGGATTGACCTCATTATTATCATTAGCTGCACCGTATCTCAACAATTAATATCTCCTATCAAAGCTAAAAAAGAAAGTTATCCTTTGTATAGCCTACGAGGAAAAGTGCTGATATACTAAATAATTTAGTTTTAAACATGATATACTTTGAGTTTATTATTAATATGTCAGTTTCATTTAGAAGCTGGAAAATATATAAAGTTTATTATAATTTTCTCTTTAAAATTGCAGGTATCTTGGCTGGCTTCAGTCGCATACATAACTTGTATACCTGGAAATGCACTTATGGCATTTTTAGTTGATACATTTGGACGTAAAATAGCGCTGCTTTTTATTTCATCTTTTGGGGCTGTAAGTAACTTAAGCAATTTAAAGTAAATTTGTATATTTTCTTTAATAGAATATGTTTTTAGAGTTCTTTTCATTTTTATTCTTATGTTAAATGGCAAAACTTATCAAAGAATTAGAATTGGTCATCACTTACTAAAGATATCAAGATTTCGATAGTTAAAACATTTTCGCTCGTATATAGGGAACAATATAAACTTAAAGTTATAGTTGTCTTAGTATCCAAATTTAGTACAGTTAATTCAGCAATTTCCATATACAACGATATTATATTTATGTAAGCACAAGGCATAAGCCCATTTTTTTATTTTGAATAATACATTTACGCATAATATCACCTGTATAAAGACAGGTGGTCATGTGGAACTCACCGGCTATAGCCAGCTCTACCCACTGAAACCCAACAGAACGTCCCCCGTCTTAATGGGGTGTCGCAGGATTGCTTACGCACTCAACCACGATGCAAGCCGGTAGATCTACCGAAGGAGACTACACAACCAAGGGGTTCCTCCAACGGTCCATTCTGCTGTCAGAAAAGTACCAGGAGCAACTCGCATGGTATACCGCCCACCAAAGTGGGCCTCCTCCCAGTGTGTCTTATCATCTTATCGCCAAAGCCCTTAGGCCTAGCATAAACCTACACACTTTTCTATTACACGTTCAAGTTAACGTTGAGAAGTATTTGATAAATCTCACTATTACACTTATATTACAGTTTTATTAAAAACAATTGATTTACACGCTTCTATATCACCATACTAATAATTATATTTTCTGATAATTTAACACTAACAACATATAAAACCACCTCTTAAAAATGTTAAGTAGATATCCTTAGTGCAATCATAAGAAGGCAAAAATTATGCGTTAAAATGTATTTTTTATAATTAAATAATTTAAAAAGATTTGTCTGCATGCCTGTACAAGTGTTTCAGTTAGAGTGACATTAAACATCTTTTATAGGCTAGCTGGGTTCTTCTATTATCGTCACTAGAAGTTTGGGCTTTGATATTAGCTCGAGCTCTTGTCGGCCTCACAATGGCAGGTTGCTACGTAATTTGCCCTATTTACACTAAGGAAATGAGTCAAGATAGTATTCGAGGGGCGCTTGGTTGCATAGTAAGTATATTCAGTTAAAATTGTAAAGAAATGTTTTGATACCTAATAGTGTATTAATTTATATTAAATTATTGACCAAATGCGAAAAGGAAAACGCTTGAAACCAACCTATTGTGAAATAGAAAACGAATTGCAGTTTATAAAAATATTTATAAAATATGCTAAAATAATAATTAACAAGATGATAATTTACAATCGTCTATGATAATAAGCAAAAAAAATATATAAGAATGAGATATTATGATTCTTTGATAACGATAATAGTAAATTAAATTATCCAGAAAGTTTTCGAAGGACATGTAAGGTCCACCAATCTGCATTTGTCCAGCGTGGTGAACTATGGCCTTATCTTCCTCGTATTGAAGAGAGGCCCGTGCCCAGCAGTGGGACGTTCAAAAGTGTTGAATACATACATACGAATACATCCGGGAATATTTATATAATCCGAGAATAGTCATGTGGCCTTCTGAAGGTCTATTCTGTAATAACTTTTATGTCATACGATAGCGGAATTTGCGATTATATTTCATACAACTCTATGAAGTATGTTCGTGGATTCAGTTGTCGAATAGCTTAATCCTTAAACATTTCGCACAATAAACCTCCAGTTTCGCAAAAAACTGTTGTTGTATTAAATAATATTCTAATAAGACTGTTCTTTCGATTAGTACTATTGACTATATAAGCGAACTTATTGATTAATAATTATCAAAATGACCTGATTTGCTTTCGCCACTTAAACACATTAGAAATTTTTGTGATTTCAGATGATTTTATTTCAAACAACAGGTAATTTATTTCTTTATATAATAGGAGACATCCTTCAATACCGTACAGTTCTATGGATTTGTTTATCATTGCCTACCTTTCATCTAGTTCTTTTTATGATGATGCCTGAATCGCCTTCATTTTTACTTAAAAAAAACAATGTAGAGGTTAGTGTAACTATTAAAACTATTTTTACTGAGTTTAATAATATATGCATATGTATATATACAAGAATACTTATTTTGTATTTTCTATAGGAAGCTACAAGAGTTTTAGCTTGGTTACGATGCAGAAAAGAAGATGATATTTTAGTTAAAGCTGAACTAGATCTGATGAAAAGAGAGCAAAGACACGACGATAAGACAAAAACAAACAGTTCTTTTATAATTAAATTAATACGTAAGTAAAAAGTATGATTTCCATATATTTTTTAATATAAAAAAATAATTTCAGGAGTGAAAGGTAGTATGAAGTGACATTTTAGGGATGTTTTGATTTACATAAGTAGTAGTAAGTAGTAAGTTTTTTAATATATACTTGCTATGTATCAGTGAGAAAACAGTCGGTTTCAAATTTCATTTTTAACCGACTTCCAAAAAGGAGGAGGTTCTCAATTAGTTGGAATCTTTTTTTATGTATGTTCACTGATTACTATTAGACGCCTGAACCGATTTGGATTTTTTTTGTTTTGAAGGGTATACTTCCCTGGTGGTCCTATTTAAATTTTATCGAAATCGATCAAGCGTTTTTTTTAAATATAACAAATAAATTTCTTTTTTAAATAAATTGCTTAATCGAATATGTTATTAAAAAACTTTCTACTTAAGAATTACCTACTTATTTCGTCTACACTAAAAATCGAAAAATAAAAACTTAAAAAAACCGATTTCCAGGCACTAAAATGTAAAAAATAACTAAACTAAAAGTTTTCATTTTTTTCATTTCATTCAGGAGAAATTATAGTGAAAGCCTATTTGCGTTTACTATACTCTCTATTCCTTTTAATATAACATTTTTATTTTCAGTTAATGATACTATTCTTTTCAAAGCATTTTGCATTGCAATGGTAGTGACGTTGGCACGAGAAGTATGTGGCGCCATACCAGCTCTCAATTTTGCAGGAGAAATATTTGCATTTGCTTCAAACAAATCTAATTTTGTATTGACTCCGAATCAACAGGCCATGTTGTTAGGAGCGGTGCAAGTCTCAGGTTCGATGCTCGCATCAACTGTCGTGGAAAAAACTGGAAGGAAGGTAATATAATTTTTTAGCCTTACGAAAGACACCTACCACCCTATATAATTTTTTTAACATTACTTATTTGCAGAGTAGATGGAATTGATTTTCTGAATTAGTATTTACTAAACAAAATTGTAATAGGCTTAATCTACTTCATTGAATATTTTTTAAATGTTGTATATGAAGGATTTGTTTTGGAATATGTTACAAACTAAATCTACAATTTTTGGAAAATACTGTCTATTTTAGTAAGCAATAATAAGAATTAGAAAAATACCTATAGCTTAATTTAATTTCTATCCCAGCCCAGCTCTGTGGTTTCGAACTATGGTATTGTTGTCCGGATTTTACATAAATATAGAAATACAAATCGATACAACAATTAGATGTAGATTAAAATTGACCTCTAAGATAACAGTGTTAAAGTGAAAAAAAACGTGTTACAAAAGTACTTAATCGATTGAGATCCATTTCAATATTTAATGAGTTTATTAAACGTATAATTATTAGTATTAATAGCAAAAACATACATCTCAAAGAGAGTTTCAATGTATTTTGTATTATTTACAGCCACTACTTGCAATAACATCACTTTTATCAGGATTGAGTATGATAGCTTTAGCGTCATGGTTTGTGACAAGAGAGTATGGTGCGAACTCACTTAATTGGATTCCAATAATGACTCTTTGCCTGTGCATTTTTTGCGATTCCTCAGGACTGCAGCCTATATCTATTGTTATTGCTAGCGAAATATTTTCTTTCAAGGTTAGTGTTTCAGCTATAAATTATAGTAATTCAAGAGAGATTTTATGTTAAGTACAGAGAGTGTGCACATATTGAGGTAAATAATTATAATGAACTTATTTAAGTTCTTTATTAAGGTAAAATCCAAAAATAAGAAAACGGTAATATAGAAAAACATGAAAAAATTAGCTTAAAATACCATAACGTAGAGTAATTTTAGTACGAATGTGTCAAATAAATAGGTACATACATATGTATAATATGTACCTACATATAATTATAATAAATTGCTTGTTATTGAGGCATTTAGTTATAAACCAAACACAAACAATTTTATGTTTAATAAAATTAAAAATGTTCTTTACAGTACCGCGGCACGGTAATGGCCGTCACTACGTCAGCAGCATCATTCGCAGACTTTTTACAATTGTTATTTTTTAAACCTTTAGTCAATGCACTTGGAATATACGTAGCCTTTTATTTCTTTGGTATTATATGCATATTGATGGCAATATATGTTGTTATTGTCATACCTGAAACAAAAGGGAAGACGTTAGATGATATATATAAACATCTAGGTAATAAGGAAATTGTAATAACGGACACTGAAATATTATGAAAATAAATTTATATTTTTTTAATTTATACATGGGCATATTAAATTGAGCTGTTTTTATATTATAATGTTTTCCTGACCAATTGTGGCAGGAAGTCGTCATAGTGGAAATATTAGTTCATAATTTTTGGGCAAACATAAATGCATTATGTTAATGAATAAAGTCTTTTTTTTATTCTCTGTTTCTTCACTCTCAAAGTCTAATGGGACGATAATTCGAGATGCGCAGAACCGACGAATTTATTGCAACTTTCTCAACTTCGAAACTTTTACTGAGAAATACTTGCCAAAAAAACCCAATAACTTGGAACCTCAACCAAGCACGTCAACATCTATATCAGACATACTAGACGTATGAGGCAGCTAGTGCTATAAAATAATGGTAGCTAACAAACATACAATCTGCCTGATTATGATCAGTTACCGCCTTTTTGTATATAATTTATGTATAATCTTAAAAACCCTAAATTTTATTAAAATATAGACAGAACAGACAAACAGAGCAATGTGTGCCAAATCAGTTAGCGTGGCTTAGGTGGCCCGTCGTCTGGTTCATGTTTCTTCATTCTCATCGACATCGGCAGCAACAGCCGTGATATACTCGGCCGAACGACCAGTTCGGTGGCGGCCAGGCCCTGCAAGGGAGTCTGTTCGAGTCGAGCAGATAAGCGCCGGAATGTTTGGCCAGTTGGCGCGACACGATTAGGAAATCGACGTCGAAATTCACGGTGCGCCAACCGCCGACCGACTATTGGCCGAAAATTCAACTCAATTATTCCACACTCTTGTGGAGTATAGCACTCCACTGCTTGTCTGTTTGATTACTATTAATGTACGACGCCATTGGCAAAATTTATAACATCTTTCGATAGGGTTATTAATTTTGCGCCACCTGAACATATAATGAAATTCTGAGTCTAGTCTGTACATTAAATATTCTTTGGAAAATCTAATTGAAATAGTGATTATCATCGATACAGAGGTCGAATCTAGTTTTTTTGAATTTTTGCCTGTCTATCTGTCTAATTTTTGTCTGTCTATCAATCTATCAACGCATCACGAGAAAACCATTGGAAAATTTTTTGTGAAATTTGATATGATGAGAGCTGGTTATCCGGGTCAACATATAGGATACTTTTTACTGGGAGAAAATATCTTATATCTGAGATATCTATACTAAACAATAAATTTAAAACCTTTTTCATTGTTTTTGTAGTTACACAACGTATAAATAAAAGATAGATACATAATTACACAGTAGGTATTCTAAAGTGTAATCACATACATATCAAATTAAATTGATTGCCGGTGAAAAGTAAAAAACGATGGTATTAATGTAAATAAAGTCCAATGATGAGATGTAAACGGTGAGAAGGGAAAATAAATATTAAAATAAATTTAAGTTTTATGAAGTTATGTAATAGATTAATTTATTACAATTTGTGTTTTAATGTAAGCAATAATGTTTAAGTCTTAAAAATATGATCACTTATTATTATAAGTAATAACTTTAGCTTTCGACTTTAATAGTAAATTAAACATAAATACCTACTAGTTATTAAATGTCAGGTTGTCGTGTTTATAAAAAAAGATCCGTTCTAAATTTTTATTTTGTTATAAGGATAAAAATATGAATCTGAATGATAACACAAAATTTAAAATTATCTACGCAGAGCATATTGGCAGAAAATACGAAAAAGGCATATCAATATATCAATATACGAGTATCAATGTTCTTCGAACTGAGTCTGGATTATGGTGGGATGCACTTATATGTACTCAAAAACTACTGTACAATTCTGTAATTCGCGCCATATAGACTACGAGCTATTTTAAACTCCTTAAATAACGTACGTAGCTTTAGGACAATTAAACAAAATACAATATCATAACAAAAATTAAGTCTTAAACATAATGACAAAAATTAAGTCTTCTTCTACCAATGGCCTACAGGTTGAATGTGTCGACCTTCCTTTACCTATTCGTCGGCACTATCGATTAGATATCAACGAGTATTCGATCGCTTTGTTGGTAAATCATTATAGCTATCTTTCTAGATAACTTAAGTCCTGCGAAATATTTTATTAGCCTTTATTTGATTAAGCCATTATACTTTTTACTAGATCTTAAATTCACTAAACTACCACATCATGGAACGCGGTAGTTAGTTTTGTTTAGTCTTGATACCTCTTCAACCCTAACTTTTGTACTCCTTCCCCGCTCTAGCTATCACCCCTATATATCCCACAGAGTTTTTATCCCGCTAAGTTTAGCTACACTTATTTCTTTGAATCCACGATAACTATTGCTACTTATAAAGTAAATGTCCGATTAAATCTTTATCTGAAACTATATTGACATAACCTAGCTTCATTACTTTATTGTGTTCCAATTTAAGAAATGAAAAAGAAAATTAAGCAATAAAGAGCCATCAGCCCTAATAAAACACTTAGTATTATTTGATGAGATAAGACTTTATTGTTAATTTATTTACATACATTTTTTCATTAATTCTATGACCAGATCTTATCGGATACAATATATAAAAAAAAACATAGAATTTCATATCATTAATATCAAATTATTATAAAAATAAGAATAGAAACACTTTCTTTTGAATTTTTTACGTCGTAGTTGGCAATAACGTGTTTAAAAGTAGTGAAATAATGCCACACAGTCGTAATGAAATATTATTCGATAACTTTTTAGATCGTGAAGTTCAAACGATGCTATTTCCTTTAAACATGACACAGTGGCTATTTTTTCTTCCAAAGTATAGTATTTATAAAAATTTTATCACCTTCAATAGCTCAAAAACTGAAGTCCTATCGTCAACGATTGTGATTGTGTCACTTTTATTTCTTTGTTTTCGCCTTTACATGTTCATAGGCTTTTATCTGTTAAAAGAATACTGGTTTTTTCCTTTCGTAATGACATATGATCTTATTTTTTATTGGTTCGGTTTCGTCTTGAGTTTTGTTTCGAATATTATCTTTCGTAAATATAATGTGGAGTTAGTATTGAACATTCAAAGGAACTTCAGATTAATTAAATTTAAGCATTATAAACAGTTTGAAATGTTTAATATATTTTCATGGTTTTGTGTGCTTATGATTATACTATACAATATGCTAGTTATTATTATATGTAAGCTATTAAACACAATAGCACACTATGACTATATCTTATGGATTCTTACTTCCCATTTTGACATGAATGTAATATATGCAAGTCGTATCAATGCGATAATTAATCATCAGTTAAAATTATGGATTTACGAATTGACTAAAGCTGTCAGAAGTTCAGCTATGGAAAAAGTTGGTTCAGAGTTTAATTTTGAGCGCCGTATTCGCATTTTAGGTAACAGAATGGTTGACAACAAAATATGTACAATAGTTTAACATAATGTATTTAAAAATTTGAAAGTAATACGTATTTTTTTTATTGATAGATGGAAAAAATATGAGCAGATCCGAGCTAATGAAATTATTGGACATTTATAAAATAATTTTAAGATCTTATAATATTTACAAGAAACTTTTTAAATGTCAAGTAAGTTAATTACAACCTATCTTTATATACATTTTAAAGTAATTGCTTTTTAACCGGCTGTGATAAAACACAAAGAAGGGTTACGTATTTGACCTCGCAGGTTTGCGAGAATAACGACGCAATTCAAAATTCTGTCAAATCAAACTAAATATGCCAAACGATTATAAATATTTGATATTTTAACGTGAATAGAGACACAATACGAATTTCGCGCCAATGTTCGTTAGAAAGAGGCACCGTCATTATTCGTTTGAGACAAAACACTCTAGCGTAAATCTTGAATAAAGACTCTTCTCAATTGAGTCGCCTACAACGCACGGTCGATTCTCTTAAATACTGACATATTTAGAGTTTGGTTGCAATATTGTGAAAAAGAAATTCAAGAATAGTGACATGTTTACTGTTTAGTGATTAGTCGTTGTTTTTGATAAAGGTATCTTTTATGTATTATATTTATTTACGCCTGTATTCTAGACTAAATATGATAAATATGATGATGAAAATATAGAAGACGATAAATAATAATAACACATCAGGTAAGTTAAATAAAATATTTCTTTATCCAATCCATTGATTTTTTTTCGATATAATTTTATTTAGATGAGTTGTTTGTCCTGTTGCAAAGTTTAAATGTGAACTACACTCACTAGTGGCTGTTTGTAATCTTCTGGGTTCGATTCCCGGGCATTACAAAAATGTGAGTGTACCTATTCCACAACAACTTGTTTCTCTATGAGACAGCTGTGAATTGCATGCACAATACTGTGTCTTATGGTATTTATTATGTGAATAAATAAATGCTTATTACATTTCAGGCAATAATTCGGAAGAAAATAAGTTGATTGCGACCAAGATCACCGTCTACATCGTCTTCATCATAATCATTGTCTTCTAGCTCATCTTTCTGTACAAAATGTAATTTAGGCGATTCCAAAAATAGAGAAAAAGAAGACTGTAATAAAGAACTCGATAACATAATAAGTTTAAATAAAGAAATCCACGGCCTTAGCTTAGAAAATTAAACCGAAGAAAATAAGTTAAGCATAGAGTCAGTAAATGAGACTGAAGTAGATTACTATCTACTGTTTCTATTTCACGTTCACTTTCTATTTGTAACTTACTAGTTACAAATAGAAAGTGAACCAAAAGCTATTGAATTGACCAATATGAATGCTGAAAGTGAAGAAGATAAACAATAAAAAGATTTTTCATCCGATGATAGTATCGTAGATCAAAAGTGAATACCTTTACAATTTATGAAATGAATAATATAAAAGGGCACTGCTACGTGTGGCATGAAGAAGCAAACAGGGGAGCTATAGAAATAGGGACCTGTGTTTTAGAATATTTAAAAAGTCTAGAATATTTAAAACTAAATGTCATATTTTATTCCGATTACTGCTACGGTCAGCAAAATAATAAATTTATTATTAATATGAACATGTACGCTATTTCTACTTTTGATTGTATTAATAGAATCACGCATAAATTTTTAATAAAAGGGCACACGCAAAATGAAGGTGACAGTGTGCATTCTTTCATTGAAAGAAACAATAAGACTTTAAAATCTGGCCCTATCTATACACTGGATCAGTACGTTTCTATTATTCACACTAAGAAAAAGAAAGGATCTACTTACAAAGTCATTGAAATGGATCATAGAAGTTTTTATTATTTTGAAGTCGCTCGCTTCTAATGTAGGTAAAATTTTTATTAAGAATACTAATGATGATACAGTAAAAATGACATATATGAACATTTTAAAAGTAGATGCTGACCACAAAGGGCTCTTTTTTATAAAACTTTGTACAGTGAAAATAAATTTCAATGTGTGAAAGTTACTAGCCGAACTTCAAAATCTTTGGACGAAAATTACAAATTTCAATCTGCGTATAAAAAAACGAACGGTATCTCTGAAAATAAGAAGAGAGGACTAGAGGACTTAATTGACAAAAAAATTATTCCAAACTACTATCGACAATTTTATGGGGGGTTGTAAATTAAATTATTAATTTTCTCACATTTCCTTTAAGAAATTTATGTTCCTGCCTTTTTATATTATTTTGAAGAATTCATGTTTATTTTGGTTAAATTTATTTTGAACAACAGGATTTTAATTTTTAAATACTTAAATATAAAGTTACTCTATTGTTAATTTGCTGTAAGTACAAAAGTCTTAAACACTGTTGTATGTTTTAATTTGTATTTTTAAGCGGATTTTAAGTTGAATAAATGACATACGAGTAACTTGATTTTTATAATTTGTCGTCTCGTGAATAAAGAATGATCTCTGAAACCCCCGTAGGGTGACGATTTTTTATTATAATTTCAATAAAAGTTTTAAAATATTTTTTATGTGTTTTGATACTACGATAAATTCTCCTTTAATCAGTATACATAATACAATAAAATATTTATTAAGAAATTTAAAAACACCCTTCCCTAAAATTAATCATTTTTAGTTCCGTCGCTATTCTCGCAAACCAGTAACCTGTATGTATGTTCCTTCCGTTCTAGACGGCGTAACCGATTTTGATGATACATACGTAATTATAACACCTTAGTCGTCTTCAAGTTCCTTAAAGACTGGCAATGCATTCGCAACTCCTCATATGTTGCACATGTCTATGAGCGACGATAACTACTTACCATCGGGTGGCTAATTATTTCTTCCCTTTTACTATAAAAAAAGATACTATAGTGGACAAGTGCATGCGCAGACACAAAAACACTGTCTGTTTATTTAATTTTTAAAGTTGACAACATCTTAGTTGTGTCGAAGAAAGCCGATGAGAAATTGTAACTCATTTTATAGTATTATATTTCTTAAATGACATTATTATACCTTTGACATCGGCTGTAAATTTCCTTAAGCATAATTATATATTATAAATTATTTAAATGATTTTTTTAGATATTGTTTCATGGAATGAAAACTTTTGTATATACTTTGATTCAAATACAATTATGGATTGAAGTAGATTATTTTAAAAATCATAATAATAGCGTAAGTATTATTTTCAACATTATCATTTCAAATACGCATGCTAATTAAAATTTCAAATTATTTTTAAAATATGTAGTTATCCCACTTGACACACTGAATTTCTGATATACTTACTATGTACATTGATCTAAAAAAGTACTAGATACACAATCTCATGCAAAAGTTCTCTTAAAACTGTCACTGAATGTGTTTAGGTAACTATTCTAGCCGAAATAAATATACAATATAATTTGAACCTTAAATGCAATTCTTAACAATATGTTTGGTTCAGTTTGTAATGACCCTACTTGCTGTGCCAGCTGTCGCGGGTTCGAGTCCCGCTGGGGGCATTTATTTGTGTGATGAGCACACATGTTTGTACTCCAGTCATGGGTGTTCATATTTATAATATGTATGTATTTAAAGTTATATATTATGTGTAGTGTGTCAACTATCTGGTAACTATAACACAAGCTTCGTAGCTTCGCATGGAACTAGATGGTGCTGTGTGGTAACGTCCCAACATATTATTTATATTTATTAAAGTTGTTTTCACATTTTTTTAAATTAAATGCGTACTCAAATGTTCAAATGTACGCCCATTCGGTGAGGACATTTTCTGTCGCTGATTGTTTATCTAGTACTCTTTTGATCGATGACTTACTATGTATTAAATACTTGTCATTCAATAAAATTCATTTGATTATATTAATAACTAGCATTGCTCGCGGCTCCGCCCGCGTTCAGATGACGAAGAAACAAATTCTTAGGTTTTACATATTAGTTTACTCTTACAATGCAGTTTTTGTAATTTTTCTCATAAATGAGATATTTTCCCGCGGTAAAAAGTATCTTATATGTTGACCCAAATAACTAACTATCACCATACCAATTTTCATCAAAATCACTCCAGTAATTTTTCTGTGATGCGGTAACAGACAGACAGACAGACAAAAATTCTAAAAACTATAGATTCGGCCCTTGTATCGATAATAATGTTTATTTCAATAAGATTTTCCAAAAAATATTTAATGTATAGACTCGGCTTAGTTACAATGTTATTATACGAGTATGTGTAGATTATATAGATTTTTTGTTTTATAATTATGATTCGTTATTTTTTTCAGCATTACCATGATATTTCAGTAAAAGTTGTAGTAACTATTGATATGGTAAAAAATTTCCTTGTTCAAGCTCTTGTAAGTTTCACATGCCAAGAATTTTATTCTGTAATCAAAGAAGTTGATGTTATTTGTCTAAACATAATAGCTTCTAATGAAAATTACGGTATGATTATTAATTTTTACTCCACCATTTTTTGCGTTGTTCTAGGGTCTCCACCGTACGCTTAGTTGAAATTACGCTTATAGGTGAATTCAAATATTTATTAAAAATTCTATTTTAGTCTTATGATTTACTATTCTGGTTGTTAGTAATAAATAACTATTACAACATAGAACCTTCTTCTTTTTGGAAGTCAGTATCTCTCTGTAAATTCAAAATAACTGCCCAAGAAAAACTCAATACAAATAGTATATAAAAAAGTGTGTGAGTTCTTGCGTGTGAGTTCGAGAATATTTTGGAAAATTAATAGTAATTTTTGCTAGAAACCGTTTCAATATACTGACAGTCTAGAATCATGACAATTTATGTATAATAAACTTATAAATAATATATAAAATAAAAACATACGTAGCAGATTTAATTATGTATGTAATTATTCGAAAAGCCCTCAAACTGCATAAAATTATAAAATAATTCATTAATTTGCCTTATTTTCTAGTTGCATCACAGATTTGCAAGAATATTCTACGGATGAATAAATCTATTTTTACAAAGATGAAAGCCTGTCGCTTATATCTTATAGATTCAACGCTACCATTCAGTATATTTTCCTTAGTGGCTAGTTACGCTATTGTACTAATACAGTTTGCTTTATTAAAGCAATAATACGAGGTAAAGTACCTATTATGACAATGACTAAATTAGCAAGGAATAAATCCTAAAATTATGTACAATTATGCGGTTTGTCATTCAAATTAGGAATCAACTCTAATCTAACATTTAAAATCTTTGCAATTTCTATGCTTTAGCATAATTCACTCATAGTATCGCCAATAACTGCCTCGGTGGTGTAGTGGCTAGCATGTATGGCTGCATACCCGAAAATCCTGGGTTCGAGTCCCGGGTTGGGCCATGTTTAGTTATTGGGTCTTTAGTTAGTCTTTATAGTAAGCCTCAGTAACAGTCCGGAGTTGGGAAATTGGCGGTGTTTGACCCCCGTGCCTCGAAGAGCACGTAAAGCCGGTCCTGCGCCTTAACTCTCACTGGTCGTATCGAGCAGTCATCCCACCGGAGTATGAGAGTGACAGGAATAGAGAGTGCACTTGTGTCTGCGCGTACACTTGTGCACTATAATATCTCTTGCACAATTGGCTAGTGTCAATGAGATTGGCCGCCGTGGCCGGAATCCGTCAGGAGAACATTATTATTATTAGAATCGCCAAAACATCATCACCGTGCTTATTAATTCAGTTACAAACCTTTTAATCCAGAAGAGTAAGGCTGTTGTAGGGCACAATAAAATAATAACAGTTATATAACAACTAACAAGATTTTTAGGTACAAGACGAAAAAATACGAAACCCTAACAATTCTGGCAATAAAATCTTATTTTAGTTTTAAATATATATGCTTTTTTCATGTTTCAGAAATTGAGCCCAGAAGCTGCGGCCATTTGCTCGTTTTCTTAAGTTATGGTCATCTCCTGTAAGATATCCCATGCTGTGTGATAACTATATTTGTTTTTATTATTTATTTTCATAATAAATTAAATACGTAAAATTATTATAGTATTTAATTTTATTAATTTATTAACACATTTTTTTATTATTCTAACTTAATATTGCGCTTACAACAGAGATATTTAATTATTTATTTAGTTATTTATTAAAAATTAATGACATTTTTTAGCACACTAATAAAAACACATGATATTCATGTGCACTACGGATTCATACTGTTACGAGTGTCTGGATAAATATGTTTAAAAAAAATAGGTAATTATACGTGCATATGTGTATGTGTATTCAGCCCTTTTTATCGTCCTACTACTGGGCACGGGCCTCCCTTTCAATACGAGGGGAATCAGGCCATAGTCCACCACGCTGCCCAAGTGCGGGTTGGTGGACTTCACACGTCTTTCGAAAACTCGCTGGGTTCTCTTAGACATGCAGGTTTCCTCACGATGTTTCCTTCACCGTTAATACAAGTGGTAATCATGTTTTAAATGAAAACTGAAATGTTGAACTTCAAAAAAATAGCATGTAAAAAATGCTAGTCTCGCAATGCAGTTCTCAACCTCAAAAAGTTATAAGAATTAAGATCTAATGTAAGACCAAGTGGGATAATCTATTCAGTATCTATCTATGGGAACATCTATCCAAAAATTCTGTCATAAACTGTTACATAATTAGTTAAATAACAACATTTTGTAGTGAACATATCAATAATTAATCTTTATTTCTTATCTTTTATATCTTCTTATGACTTACTGTAGTTTTTATTCACTATTTACTTACCTGTATGGGTTTTTCAAGCGACGAAAAATTTTATGAAGAACAAAAGTTTTACACGAAAAGTTTTAGTTGTTCAAAATTCAGGCTTCTAGCTTTATCCATAATAAATTTACAGGGGTGTCGAAAATGTCCTGTGTGGCTTCGAAAAAAGGATGATACGGCTGTGCATTTCTTTGCTCGACTTTACACTGCAGTACCCCCAGATACTTAATGTTGACAATTGACAGTTATTGTTTTAAAAAAAAACATTTAAAGATTTCGCTTTTGTTACTATTTTTTTGGTAAACTCAAAAAAATATCTCTAACAATAAGTTTTAATACATAGTTTGTACATATACGTATATAATTATATTAATAACGATGATGTGAAATAAATAATACTTATTAATAAATATTGTAGCGTACGAGTATATTATTAGCAATTTCGTAATGTTCGAAGATTACCTATTCTCTTTTTATACTGTGACAAATTTAAATAGATTCAGACGAATATAGATACTTACATGCGTAGGATGGTTACATATCTTTTTTTTCAATGTTGGGAAATACATTTACGCTTACCACCTGTATACATAAAGGTTATGTGGAACTTACCGGCTTAAAAAAAGCCACTACTACCCACTAAAACCCAACCCCTCCTGTCATAATGGGGCGTCGCAGGATCACTTACGTAGTCAAGCACGATGCCCCTGCGACAAGTCTGCCGAAACAGACCACACAACCAAGGGGTTGCCCTCACGCCCACTCCCACTGTTCTCAGAGAAGTACCAGGAGCTACCCGCATTTTACATCGCCCACCGAAGTGGGTCACCTCCCAGTCTGTCTCTTGGTTTCACATCCGGCTGAATTGCCGGACGCTAATGAGATCCCATTACAACAAGGTAAACATACATCGGGGGGATGATGACATATCCTAATATTGCAAAAAAAAATATATATTACTCTTTCTACTTAAATCTTTAACACAGCAAATGTTGAGTTTCACTATGGCTATTCTCAGCAGAACTGTCTTTCGAAACGATGTTAGTTTAATAACGGACATATTTTTTACTAGGATTTTTATATATTTACAGTTCCCATCATAACGATTACGTTTAAAATTTCAACATATCACTTAAATTACTAGCATGTATTTTCAGATAAAAAGTAAGTTCTAAAACTAAAACCCGACTACCGAAAAACCACACTCTAAAGAGTATGGACCAATAAAATATTCTCATCTGAAATTTTTATTTACAATGCACAAACTTGACCAGTTCGTGCTTTGTACATAACAATTTCAGATTTTAGAGATTTATCGTTTCTTATATAAACACAATATATTATCTTCTCCTTCTCGTGCCACCATTTTTCGAAGGTCGGCACTCATTAAGGCAACCTGTATCTTTGATGTCGCGGTTCTGAATAAGGAACGGGTGCTTTTTCCAAACCATTGGCGTAGGTTTTTCAGCCAAGATGTTCTTCTTCTACCCACACTTTGTTTTCCTCGGGATCTAATCCTGTACGATGAATTGTAGTAGGTCGTATTTCGGTAACATACTTAGACGTAATATATTTTAATGTTTTTAATACATATTATCCATAGCGATATTCAGAGGATACCCGTCACCGTATTAAAATTATTAATAAAATAATTAACAGTTTTTTGGATAGTGATTAGACATTAAAAGAAGATGATAAGAATCGTGCTACAATTTTGAACTATTATAATATATTTTACCTTCTATATTAATGTTATTTTGTTGAAATATTCATAAACGTAGTCAATAGCCATTTATTTGAACTGAAAACAATGTAAAGATAAAAAATTGAGATAGCAGACATAATTATGTATGTGGATGTAACAAATAAAAACACTTGATATATATTAAATCGACATCCAGTAGTATTTAAGGGGAGTTAGTAGACAACGTGCGTGTAATTCGATTGAGAAAATACACTACAAAAATTATATTAGTAGTACAGAGATAAATGAGATCAAGTGATGAGCGATACTCGTAATAAGTGTTTTGACAAGAAGATGACAACACAAAAGAATTATAATGAAGTTTTATACGACAACTTCTTGGATAGTGAAATAAAAGCTTTGTTTATGCCATTTCATATACTGCAAACTTTTTTCATGCTACCAAAGTACAAGATATACAATAATTTCATCATATTCAACAGTTTAAAAGTGGATCTTTTATCAGCGTTTAGCTTTTTAATACCGATAACTTGTTACATTGTTCGTTTTATTTATGTTTTTCCTGTAATTCAAACAAGATATACATACATTGTGGTTAAAATATCATGGGAACTTTTCTTATACTCATCAGGACATATCATAAACTATATTTTGACAATCATTTATAAACAAAGTAACGTAGAGCTAGTATTAAATTTTCAAAGAGTCAATAAAATGCTTAAGTTTAAACAATATAATTTTACAAAATTTAATATTGTTTCTTGGATTATAGTATGTTTTACTATAATATACTTCATTGCTCTCCAATTTTATTACGTTTTTTACGGTGAACGATCAGTATTAAATGCACTGCCAGATATTTTTTTGCTTCATTTTGCGATTAGCGCAATATATTGTATTCGGATCATTAATATAATTACAATTCAACTAAAGTTATGGATAGGTGAGCTTAAGCATCTCCAAGCTGTAACGCATTCTTCAATTATAGAGAATGAAAAAATCTCCAAATATAATGAAACACATGAAAATTTGCCAATGTCGAGTAAGTTGTTCATATTTTTAGCAGATTTATTCTTATAAGGTACACATATAATATTTTATCAGACACTTAGATATTGTGTCGTGAATATATATATATATATATATATATATATATATATATATATATATATATATATATATATATATATATATATATATATGTATATATAAGATATTTGTACCGTTCTTTATTTATAGCTTAAAATGTTTAAAAAATTTTTTTACTATTTATATTGTTACGATGGTACGACGCTGTAAAAATTGATTAATAACAAAAAAATATGTAATAATCTTTTGTTCTGAGTTTCTAAAAGTTCATAACAGATGTATTTTTGAATTTTAGTCACTGTTGTTCACTTTTTTGTTGTTGCCTTATAGCTAAACACAAAACCTAAAGAAGTTGAAATTAAAATAAATAATAGGCATAACTTGTTGTATTGATGCGTAATAAAAAGATAAACGATTATTATTACATCACATACGAGTATTATGACAAAGTGCACGTTTATTTTATAATAATTATATTATTCTTTATACATGCTTTCAGAAAACACAAGACAGCAGCAGTACTTTATAAAACAAGAATGGAAAAGATTATATAATATTTACAGGAAAATTCTGGAAACATATGCAATATACAATAAATTATTTCAAGTGTTGGTAAGATTTATTACATTAGCTCGTACATGATGCAGCTATAATACCAGCACCGCCTTTATTTTAATAAATTAATGGTTTCTTAAGCCATCGTTAGTTTGGTCCGAACAGATTTTGCTTTGTTATTTAAATATACATTTATAAAAATAATAAGTTAAAACCACAATTCTTTTTACAATATGAATATTTAAAAATATAAAGTGTTCTTCTTTTCCCTACCCATTTCCCGATCACTTGGGGTCGGCGCAGTACATCTTCTGTACTGCTGATAGGATTTGGCAAAAGTTTTACGACCGGCCGCCTGCCCTCCTTGGGAATGTTATTGTCTCTCTTTGTCTGAATGGTATCGCGGAAGTCTTATAGTATGCACTTTCGATTTTTTTGTCTTTTAAAACATTTTTTATACTATTACTTAAATTTTTAATGTTATTTTCGGATATATTTAAAAAAAAAGTGTTATTAAAGTAAAAAAAATATTTTTTTACAGATTTTATATTTTGGAATAGTATCGTTAGTAACTTCCTTGATTAACGTACAGTTTTGGATTGAGCTTGAGGTAAACGATATTTATTTCTTAGAAAATGAAAGTATTTATAATCTATACCTAGTATAAAAAAGCAACAAAGTCGCTGTTTTCGTCTATTTCTCAGGTAACTTCTAAACCACGCGACGGATTTTGATACGGTTTTCACTATCTGTACTGCGGAATTGTATATTATCTAAGAAAGGTTTACAGAAAAGTCCGTCAGTTTTTTATTATTTAAGTGTTTGTTAGCAGAGCTCGAAAATGCTGATAATGACTGTGATGTACTTTTTTTGGGCTGAAAACCAAATTCCTTATGTGACAAAATGTTATGTTATTTCGCTGTCGTTATTTAAAAAAATAAGTAAAGAATACTATCTTAACCTATAAAGTGCTAAATGGTGACTTAACACCTCCAGGTAAATTTCTAAGAAATTAATTAAAATTCTAAGAAATCTATTATTAACTGACACGCCGGCGTGTCCGCGGTCGTGGCGGGAATATTTTATATGTATAATATGTATGTGTGCATGTTATATGTTAATTATGTATATATTTATGTATGTATATATTTATGTATGTATATATTTGTTGGTTTATGTATGTATTCATTTGTAAATACACACACAAATTGGCGTTGAAATCAGCTATTTTAATTTTTAACTATTTTTATATAGCCTATTTTTATATACACACGCGTTATCAACACAAATCTAACGACGGATGAATCATCAAAATCGGCCCATTCGTTTTGTTTCTAGAACATCATATAGGAACATACATACATACATACATACATACATAGACTGATAAACACGTTACCCTCCTTTGCGTAGCGCATTCGGTTAAAAAGGCCTAAAGAAAAGTTCGCAATATGATGTACCTACCTCCTAAGGTACGCTGCAATAACTATTTTTATCTATATGAAACGTACCTAGGGACGTGGACCATTGAAGCGACGCGAAGTCTCTAGGAGTGATAAAAAATAACGTCTATACTAATGTTATAATTAAGTTTATATTATGTAGAGGAATAATCTCCGAAATTACTGATCCGTTCAAAAAATTCTTTTACTAATAGGAAGCCATGTTACTCGTACCGCCGAGCACTATAGCCATTTTTTATTCCGACAGAAATGTGCTTACTGTCAGTCATTATAATCACTTAAATTAAAAGATTAAAGCCATAAAATAATAGCCGTTGAGTTATTAATTTATAGGCTATTGTTAGACGTCTAGGGAAGCACCCGAGCGAAGCGATGGTTAGTCGTAAGTTATAAACAAAGTGCTGACACTGCAATTATATTACTAAATATCTCATACACACTATGAAACTACAAATTTTGTAATTTTCAGAATTTAAAATGGAGTTCATATAAAAAGAGTTCATTTAAAATCTCAGTAAGCATGTTGGCGATAAAAGATCTATTTATCAATTGTGCTATTAGTTTTGCATGTCAAAAATTTTACACAACCTTAAGAACAGTTGAGACAGCTTGTGCTGAAACGTTAAACTGTACTAACGAATCAGGTAAGGCATTTCAAAATAGTTTCATTAATAGTTTTTGCAAATATCAAAATCTTTTCGAATTTGCGAAGGCAGTGGTAGCCAAGTGGTAACGCACTCGCTTGGGAAATCGAGTGAAGCGAGTTCAAATCCCAGGTCTCGCACCTCTGATATTTTCATGTGCGAATCATTTCCAACATGATTACCACTTGTCTTAACGGTGACACATCGTGAGGAAACCTGCATGTCTGAGAGAACCTAGCAAGTTTTCAAAAGACATATGAAGTCCGCCAACCCGCACTTGGGCAGCGTGTTGGACTATGGCCTGATCCCCTTTGTATTGAAGGGAGGCCCGTGACCAGAAGTGGGACGTTAAAAAGGGCTGAATACATAGTGCTGTATAATATTAATTATTAAACATAGTTAAAAATGATTATTATTAAGCAAGTTTTTATAATATATAAGTTTACATAAGACTATAACTTGTAATTTTTATTTTTCAGCTGCGAGAGAAACATGTAAAAATGTGCTTAGATATAATGCTGTAGCGTTCCATAAGATACAAGCGTGTCGTTTGTACGAAGTAGATGCGGCTCTACCATTCCGATTGATGATGTCAGTAGTATCTTATGCTGTAGTACTAATACAGTTTGCATTGATAAAATAATATATCTAGAGATTTGTTTTAGTGACTTAATAAAGTCTAATTAGCGTCTTACCTGTTATTAATGGTAAAAATAGCATTGTTTATTATTTTAGAAAATAAAGTTAATATAAAAAAGTCACAAATATGGCCTTTTATTTTTTTTTCTAAGTCTGTAATAAAAAATTGTAGATTTTACATTTTTTAATCTTAAATTTAATATTTCATATTTTTAAGTACGTGTACGAGAATGTTATGTATATACATATGTATATATATATATATATATATATATATATGTATGTTGTATATATACATATGTATATATATATATATGTATGTATATATATATATATATATACCTACACGAATTTTACAAAAAGTATGGCATGCATAACATTAATACTAGGAGTAATAAATAACTTGGAATGCCTGTGACTCGCTTACATAGAGTCAGTAATAACGATTACTGACTCTTTCTCGATTACTGACTCTTCTCTGATAGACGATGTATAGCTTTTACAACAGGAACCCAGAAAACGTTTAAAAAGCTTGTATCGCCAAATAAAAAAAAATTAAGGAGCGTTTGTGGCTAAAGGATATACAATTAATGATTTTATAGAAGAGGGCACGCCTTGGGAATGAAGTGATCTAGTTCAGGCTACTTCAACTTTGTACATAGAATTATTATTAATTATTATTTAACTTATAAAAAATATAAAGTAATAATTAGTCGAGCTGAGCTTCTGTCGCCAGTTTTTCTCAGGTCTGAGGATTTTTCTTTCCGAACTGGTAGTATATGACATGATGTTCAGTCAGTCTTAACGATCAAAAAAATGTAATAATTTAATGGTGAATTTTGATTTTTTTAATGATCACATAATTAAAATTAATAATCACAAAAAATCATAGTTAATATATGAAATAACTAAACATGATAATATTGTATCTTGTTAAATTTTATGGCTTTAAAACGTTAGCAGGTATATAAGGTACAAAAATCCGTAAAATTCTCCCGCTGTCCAGCAACGAGTAAGAAGAGAAATGGAGGGATGCAAACTGTTAAAGAATAGTTTTTTTTCAATATCCGGCTTACTGTGACATCAAAATATTCTTCACAAAAGTTGTAGGTCTAGTAAAAATTACTACTTTTATAGATGAAACTTTTGTACAACCTCAATTTTGTATAACCTCAAACTTTTCGAGATATTTCCAAAAAACCCCGTTTTTTTTATTTATTTTTTATTTTGCAACAATTTGTTGATTTACATTAAAATAAGGGTAAAATAATCTTCCTAAAACATATTTAGAATTTTTTTAAAATTGAAACGTTTAGCTGTTGCCGAGAAATTTATATTTTATGGTCTCGGGAGACTGAAAATCACCCCCAACTTCAAGTGGACGTTACAATTATGAAATTTTCAGATGGGGCTTATTTTTGTCGCCTTGTCTCTACTTTTTGAAGAAACCAAATTATTGCATCGTCGTCCTGTAAAAACACCCTTAAAGTTTTTGTAACCTTCATTTTTTTTAATAATTATTGAAAAAGTATAATTGACCATTTTTTTTTTGATTTTTTAATTTTTTACAGTAGTGTATAATTAATAAAATGCAGATTTATGCGGAAAGTCTTGAAAAATATAAAAACTAATGGATTAAGCTAAAGCCTCATCTTAATCTCCTCTCTCCTCTCTCTAGCCTCTTGATAAATTTGCCAATTATGCCATATATTTTTTGTATTGTTAAAGATTTAAAATTTAAATTTAACAACAAAATCGATCAAAAATTAGTCTCGATAAATTCGGAAAAATAATAACATAAATAGATTCTTAGGGGAAAAATACAAAAGAAAAGCTATACTTTAAGTGTATAGAGTATATATACATAAATCATAGCGCGCACATCGATCATTGTCCATTATGCGAAACGTAAGCAGATGTTCTGTACGCACTTATCAATACATACTTGTAGATGAAGCGATTGAATAGTGATGCGCCATGATTGACATGTGTGTGAATGTAAGGTGTTAGTTTAAGTAATAGGTATGTAAGTATTTATTAAATATCAGGAAATAAGACTTTTAGTTTATTTTAATTAAAAAAGAAGTATGTTTATTAACAAAAACCACATTTATTCACACACACATACACATACACTTTATTATCTGCAATTTCACTTTAACACTTATTTAAGGCTAATTTTTTTGATAGTTTATGTTTGTACCACTTTTCTAGAGTTGAAAAAATTGATGTTAACATTTAGTATAAAGATCTTTTGCCTTTTTAACAGCGCACACTGGGTGTAATTTTATTCCACTGATCTTGTATACTAGAGTTTTAACGTACTCGACTTTTTTTAATACCTGTTTCGGGTATAAACAGCTCTATCCATTTTGCCTACGAAAAGTAAACCATAGTTCAGTAACATTTTATAGGTTATCCGAGATCCGAGACCATAAAATATTGTATAATTTGTATTAATAATATTTAATTCAATTTCTTACTGTTCACCGAACAATATTGAAACCGAATTATTGTAATAATTAATTATTTTAAATTGCCAACCGAATATTTTCAACACTAACACTCCTATGAAAATAATAGAATTAAAACTTTTTAATCAAACTACTACGCAATTAATACAAAACACGGCGTCATAACCAAGCCTAACCTCAAATTTACTGCGTTTTTGTAAAAAACTCAACGCCTTCTTTATAATTTATTTTAATTGTTTGTAGTGCAAAATGGTGCCACTTAGTAATAATTTTCCGGGTACTCGGAACCGATACTAAAATAGTACCCGAGTACTAAAAATTTCATATACCCGGATCCGGGTACCCAGGAAGAAAACCCTATTGTGTACGTTCCCATAAAACCTTAAGATTTGATTTATTAATTTACTTTTGAGACAAGCCCATAAGTTTTCGATTGGTTTTATATATTAATCTTAATTAATTTTAACTTTGTTAATATTTTAAATTTCACATAGAACAAATTAATAAAGTGTTCTAAAAAATTGTAATAATTATAATAATAACAGCTAAAATTAAATAAATAATGTTCTATGTGAAATTATAAAACTCATTAAAATTATAAAAATGCTTAAAATTAAAATTAACAAATATTGTAAGGTACTTTGGTGCCATTAAAATTCAAAGGTTTAATTTAATACAAATACAAAACCAAAAAATATAATACTATGGTTATACAAAATATTCGAGTAGTACAACGTGGTACAACACTAGCTCGTAATGAGGGAAAGTAGGAAGCGGGGGGCTTGGAAGCACGTGTTTGTGTTGACCCGCCCGCGCGCCTCCCGCAACACCCGCTCACACCTGTGTAATTTTGTTAAAGTCTGTGTTTTCTGATTTAGTAAAATCAAAAGTAATTTAAATCGGTCCAATAGCTTAGGAGATTACCCCGTACAAACAGACAAACAGACAGAGAAACAAAAAAAATGAAAAAAATCTGGATTTCTTTTATTTTTCTTCTTACGGGATGTAGGAAGATAACTGACTCAGTTTTTAGCATTTTTTTCTATGTACAGACCTACATACCTACATTCAACCTCTACAGTTTTATTATATTTATAGATAGAATAAATAACGTATAGTAAAACAGTAATATATAATAATAAAAATAGTTATAGCGAGTGTACCTTAGGCGATAGACATATTATACTATTGAGAACTTTTCTATCGACCTTTTTAAGACTTTCAATTTTCTTGTACAATGTTTTGATCTATTTCTTAAGGTTGAGCCAGCGTTAGCCATATAAATTTCTAAGGACAATTCGAAAGAACCACTTATTGTGTTTTCCCGTGGGAATGAATAGTTGGTCTGTCGTAAAAGTTATCCTAAATGTAGACCCGAATACTAAGTTATCACTATAGAAAATTTAGTTAAAATGGGTTCAGTACTTATTGCATGAAACGCGCACATCGATTTGACTAAGTTAGTTTTATTATAGGTATAGAAAAGAATAGATATTGTTTAGGAGATATACGTATACTATTCAGAACCTTCCTGTAGGACTTTTCGAGACCTACAATTTTTTAGTATATTGTTTTGATATATGTATGTCTTAAGGTTTAGCCAGCGGAAGGTTTCTTAATTCTAGGGAGGACTCGATAAAACCAGTTATTGTATCTTCCCGTGAGAAAGAAAGATTTTCTTGGAGTAAAAGGTATCCTAAACGTTGACTCGATTAATAAGTTATCACTTCACCAAATTTCGTTGAAATCGGTTCATTACGCCCATAAAAGAATAGACAAACAGACATACAGACAATTTTTTAATAACTATTGTTTTGGGGTCTATGTTGTGTACATAATACATTACAAATAAACGAAAACATCTATCCCACGGGAACCGTACATTTTTCCGGGATAAAAAGTAACCTATTTGTTATTCTGATGTATGACCTATATTATTGTAAAGTTTCATCAAAATCCAATCAGTAGTTTTTGTGTACTAAGCTGTATAAGTTACTATAGTTTTTTGACTGTCCCACGGGAACCCTTCAATTTTCCGGGATAAAAAGTAGCAGATTTGTTATTATTATGTACGAGCTATATTATTATAAAGTTTTATTAAAATCGAATCAGTAGTTTTTGTGTAATAAGCTGTACAAGTTATTATAGTTTTTTAACTATCCCACGGGAACTATTTAATTTTCCGGGATAAAAATTATTTAAAATGTTGCCCGAAGATATAAGGTATCACCATGCATAATTTCATTTAAATCGGTCTAACAGATTCGGAGATTAGCCCGTACACACAGACAAACAGACAGAGAAACAAAAAATTAAAAAAAAATCTAGATTTGTTCTATTTGTCTTCTTACATCCCCCTGACTCGGTTCTTAGCATTTTTTTGCTATGTACAGACATTCGACCTCTACTCTTTTATTATAGTATAGATATAAAAAAATTATTTCGATTAAATACGCTATGAACGTAGCAATCTTGCAGCGGGATCTCGATCCATAAAGGTATACCGACAAGTTTGCAATAGTATATTATGTCTATCTCCAAAGGTACATTCGCAATTGCTTTTTTTTATTCCTTGGACATATTTGCATGAAATTTCGTATGAATTGAATACGGCAAAAATAATGAGTTTCGTATTTCAGGGTTTTCTAAAATTCAACCCCTAAGAGGATAAAATAGGGGATGAAAGTTTGTATGGAACCTACATTTTTAGAGATTTTACTTGTAGATTTAGCGCGAGCGAAGCCGTGGGTTCTGCTAGTTGTCTATAAAAATGTGATGTGATTCTTATTACTGACTCTGTGTAAGCGTGTCACGGGCATTACAAGTTTTTGTTTACTCCTAGTATTAAAGTTATGCATGCCACACTTCTTGGAAAATTCGTGTATGTATATATATATATATATATATATATATATATATATATATATATATATATATATATATATATATATAACATACGAATATACATAACATTCTCGTACACGTACTTAAAAATATGAAATATTAAAATTAAGATAAATAAAAGTAAAATCTACAATTTTTTTTACAGACTTAGTAAAATAAATAAATGGCCATATTTGTGACTTTTTTATATTAACTTTATTTTCTAAAATAATAAACAGTGCTATTTTTACCATTAATAACAGGTAAGATGCTAATTATGCTTATTTAAATCATTAAAACAAATCACTAGATATATTATTTTATCAATGCAAACTGTATTAGTACTACAGCATAAGATACTACCGACATCATCAATCGGAATGGTAGAGTCGCATCTACTTCGTACAAACGACACGCTTGTACCTTTTGGAATGCTACAGCATTATATCTAAGCACATTTTTACATGTTTCTCTCGCAGCTGAAAAATAAAAATTAAAAGTTATAGTTTTATGTAAACTTAAAAAAAAAGTTTATACACACAGGACGTGCATTAAACTCCTTTCCGCTCTCATTGGGGTGGGAGCGTATAGTAACCAAACTCTGTGATAAGGGTCAATCATTTAAAAAATGATAAATATTTATCGTTTAAATACTACATTGATATTGAACCGAAATCTATTCTTCTAATGAGTATAATCCAAATAAAATAAATAGATATAAATCTCATATTTTAGACAATACTTATTTTAACATGACATGTAAAACTAACATCTATGTTTAGTAATAATCATATTTAACTATGTTTAATAATAATTATTCTTATAGAGCACTAGGGTGAAAAGATTTTAATATTCACATAAACGAATAATTAAACTATATTGAAATGCCTTACCAGATTCGTTAGTACAGTTTAATGTTTCACTACAAGCTATCTCAGCTTTTCTTAAGGTTGTGTAAAATTTTTGACATGCGAAGCTAATAGCACAATTGATAAATACATCTTTTATCGTCGACATGCTCATTGATATTTTAAATACATTCTTTTTATATGAATCCCATTGTAAAGTCTGAAAATTCCAAAATTTGAAGAAGTGTATATGAGGTGATTAATTATTAAATTGCAGAGTCAGCACTTTATCTATAACTTGCGACTAACCATCGTTTCGCTCGGGTGCTTCCCTAGATAACTAACAATAGCCTATTAATTAATAACTTATTAATACAATAACTCAAAGGTCGTTTTATTTACATTAATTTATGTTATTAGAATGGGGGACATTAAACACATTTTGTCGGAATAAAAAACAGGCTATGGCACTCAGCGATAATATGGTTTCCTATTAGTATAAGAAATAAATAATAAGGAATAAATAGTAGAAGAATTTTTTGGATGAGATCAGTAGTTTCAGAGATTATCTCTCTACATACAATATATCTTTATTAACTTATATACCAAAGGGTTACAAGACAGTTTTTTTAAACCATATATTTGTACAATCTTTGTTTAAGTACACTAACGCATAAACTAGGCCGAGCCTGTATCTCAGACGCTAGCCTCTTACAAAATTTATTTATTGCTAATAATTACATATGTAACAATACTAAAAATATATATGTATGTTTTACAATTTAAGCAATTTTAAGATGCATCAGCGTAGGTAGTTTAATTTAGTAAAACCATCTACCGTCACTGTGTCATTTTTAAGTTATGATTGAAGTTAGACCACTAAAGCTAAGAATTTAAGCATTACACTAAGTCAGTAATTCGTTTTATGGACAATATATAAGCTTGTTCAACAGGATCCCAGAAAATATGCAAATCGCCAAATTCAAAAAAAAATTTAAGAACGTTTGTGTTGTTGAAAGGGATCAGGCCATAGTCCTCCACGCTGGCCAAGTGCGTGTTGGCGGACTGCACATGTCTTTCGAAAACTTGCAAGGTTCTCTCAGACGTACAGATTTCCTCACGATGTTTTCCTTTACCGTAAGACAAGTGGTAATCATGATGGATTTCGCACGGTTCACACGGTTTCCTTAACGAGTACGTTACCACTGGGCTACCACTGTCTTTATATATATAAAGACATATATTATCCTATACTTATATAGACTCGTCCCATCTTTAATTTTACTCTTAAACACATTCGACGTTAAGAAACACGTCCTATAATTAGGTCTAGTGCTACCGGTAGTGATGGAATAAGCCGCAAAATAATCCTTTTAGTTCATGATGCCGTTACTCCTGTACTTTCTTATATCTTCAACTTCTCTCTTTCCTCCAATCAATTTCCCTCCATTAGGCAAACTGCTAGTGTTATTCCTATACCTAAGACGAATTATCCCTCTTTCTTCTCTCATTACCGTCCTATTCTTCCATTCTTGTCGAATATTTTAGAACGAATTGTATATAAATAACTCGGTGACTATTTAGATAAGAGTACAATATACTTTACTGTTACCAATCTGGTTTCCGCAAAAGGTCAGAATAGCACTGCAACAGCCTTACTTAAAGTATCCGGTGATAGGCGCTTTATTTTGAATGAAAAACTAATCACCTACAATAGCTCTACTAGACTTCAGCAATGCATTCTACATAGTTGACTATAAACTCCTGTTAGCTGTTCTTGATTTCATTAATGTATCAAGCGACGCCATCTGGTAGCTTAGCAGTTACCTGTCTGGTCGTCAGTAGTGTGTCCATATTAACAACAAATCCTCGTCCTACTTTCCTCTTTGTGCCAGAGTTCCACAAGGTAGCGTCCTTTCTCCTCTTTTGTTTCCAATGTTTATTAACACAATTTTCACACTTCTTTCATGTGCCTATCACCTCTATGCTGATGACCAACAGATTTATGCTGCGGGTCCCTCCAGTGACCTCAATAATACTATTGAACGGCTTATCAGTGCTCTACACAAAATTCATTCCTGAAGTACGTCGTTTGGATTCGGCGTTAATCCTGCTAGGTCACAAGTCATTGTTATAGGAAGCCAAAAGTTGACCTACAAGATTGACTTGAATACCTTGTCCCCTGTTAGATTTGGCAACTCTGAGCTAGCATATAGTAACTCCGCCAGAAATCTTGGACTGTATTTCGACAACTTCTTCTCCTGGACTGTGCAAATTTCAGAAGTAAGTAAAAAAATGGTATGGTGGTAATTGTAAAAAAAAGTTTTCATATGTAGGTACATTGTACATCTCGTGGCAAGGATCAAACGTGTATGTCTCCGACTGCATAATATTATATTCCTTTGTCAAATTGTTTTCTTCTTTTTTGTTAGCTATTTGTAGTCAGTTTTTTTTATTGTCAAAATATATTTTTTATTGTATTCTACAATATTCTAGTACATTGTTTTGATATATCTCTAAAGGTTTAACCAGCGTTAGTCGTTTCACTGCGAGCGATTAACAATTTTCATTATATGCTGTAAAGGGCAATTTCGTTCAATAACAATTTTTGCACAACGTATTTAAATAACGTATTTAATTATACGTATAACGTATTGTTCAAAATACTCATAGCTTCACAAAACCCTATTATTTTTGTAATAATATTTAAAAGATAAAGATGGTTACTGTGGGTTATCCTGAGGAAAAAAAGCCTTTCGTAGTTATATAATTCCGCAGTACAGATTTAGCAGAAGTTAACTGAGAAACACACAGACAAAAACAGAGACTTTGCTTTTTTATACTGTGTATGTATAAATTATAAATACTTTTATTTTTTAGGAAACAAATATCGTTTACCTCAAGTTCAATCCAATACTGTACGTTAATCATGGAAGTAACAAACGATGCTATTCCACAATATAAAATCTGTAACATAATATTTTTTAAATTAATAGCACTTTATTTTTTCAATATTCGTATCCTAAAAAGGTTTTTTTTTGGTTTTAATTTATTATCTTTATAAATGTATAATTAAATAACAAAGTGTGTGCATGAAAATTTTTTCACGGGACCAAATGGGTCAAAATTTTCTTTGACATAGAAGTTGATTTGATTTGGTGCGATTAGAAAAAAACATTGATTGATGATAGTACAGTAATTTCGTATCACCGGGCTCATTTGATGGCAAAGTCAGAAGATGGATAGTTGAACTCTTCGTAGTTAGTAGTTAGATACGCTTTATTAACTTTTCTAGTTTATTACTTTTTATATAAAATTGGGACCAAAGTAACAATGGATTAAGGATTTCAAAACATTAATTTATTAAAATGAAGGCGGTACCGGAGTTATACGTGCATCATGTACGAACTAATGTAATAAATCTTACCAACACTTGAAATAATTTATTGTATATTGCATATGTTTTCAGTATTTTCCTGTAAATATTATATAATCTTTTCCATTCTTGTTTTATAAAATACCGCTGCTGTCTTGTGTTTTCTGAAAGCACGTGTAAAGTATAATATTTTGTTATAAATTAAACGTGCACTTTGTCATAATACTCGTATATAAGTAATGATCTTTTTTATTTCGCAACAATACAACAAGTTATGCCTATTATCTATTGTAAGTTGATCTTTTTTAGGTTTTGGCTTAGCTAAAAGGCAACAACTTATTTTTTTTTAGTGGAAGAATCAATGCATGGCTAAAATTCAAAAGATACATCGTACATTATGAACTTTTAGAATCTCAGAACAAAAGATTATTTATATGTTTTTTTTTTATTTTAAATTAATTTTTACATCGCCGTACGTTCGAAAAAATAGAAGTACTTAAACATTTTATAAACATTTTAAGCTGTAAATGAATAGCCGTGCAAATACCACTTTATTCAAGACACAATATTTATGTAACTGATAAAATATTATATGTGTACCATATAAGATTTTTTTTCTACGCTAAATATATTATAAACAACTTACTCGACAAAGCTTGCAGATGCTTAAGCTCACCTATCCATAACTTTAGCTGTATTGTAATCATATTAATGACCCGAATAGAATATATTGCGGTAATCGCGAAATGAAGCAAAAAAATATCAGGCATTGCTTCGAAAACTAACCGTTTACAGCCAAAAATGTAAAAAAATTGCAGAGCTATAAAGTAGATTATAGTAAAACATATTATAATCCAAGAAATAATATTAAATTTAGCAAAATTATGTTGTTTAGACTTAAACATTTTATTGACTCTTTGAAAATTTAATACTAGTTCCACGTTAAGCTGTTTATAAATGATTGTCAAAATGTAGTTTATAATATGCCCTAATGAGCAGAAGAAGAGTTCCCAAGATGTTGTAAACATAAAGAATGTATATTTACTTCGAATTATAGGAAATAAAATAATAAAACGAACAATATAACAAGTTATCGGTATTAAAAAACTAAACGCTGATAAAAGATCCACATTTAAATTGTTGAATATGATGAAGTTATTGTATATCTTGTACTTTGATAGCATGAAAAAAGTTTGCACTATATGAAATGGCATGAATAAAGCTTTTATTTCTCTGTCCAATAAGTTATCGTATAAAACTTCACTATAACTTTTTTGTGTTGTCATCTTCTTGTTAAAACACTTATTACGAGTATCTCTCATCACTTTGTCTCATTTATCTCAGTACTACTAAAATAATTTTTGTGCTGTATTTTCTAAATCGAATTACTCGCACGTTGTGTACCAACTTCCCTTAAATACCTACTACTGAATATCGATTTAATATTCATAAAGTGTTTTTATTTGTTACATCCACATACGAGTACATAATTATGACTACTATCTTTTTTTATCTTTACATTGTTTTCAGTTCAAATAAATAGATATTGACCACATTTATGAATTTTTAACAAAATATCATTAAAACCATGAATAAATTACAATAATATAGAAGGTAAAATATATTACAATAATTCAAAATTATAGCACGAACCTTATCACTTTCTTCTTTTAAATTTTTAATAATAATAATAATACAGTTACCAAGTACATTGCCAACATTTATAACACAATGATTTACATATACAGTCCAAAGGAATCGGGCACCAAAAATCCAACTAATTATAGACCAATAACATGCCTACAAGCAATGTATTAAATAATTACTCGATGTATTAGTGCTATAATTTACGGGCATGTAGACTAAAACAAGATATTAGTAGAGCAACAGAAAGGATGTAGAAAAAATAGACAAGGATGTAAAGAGCAACTAACAATAGACGCAAAAGTTATGAAACAGGCATTGAATAGAAACATCCGCACTACGAGTATGTACATAAGTTTAAGAAAGCATTTGATGCGGTCTTTCACAGCTGGTTACTCCATGTATTAAAATAATATAAAGTTCATCCAACCCTCATAACGTTCGTGAGCTTTGCCATAGTTCAATGGAATACAAGATTAAAGTTGACCACCAATAACAAATCATTAACTACGGAACCGATCAAAATCCGCCGGGTGTCTTTCAAGGGGATGCACTGAGCCTATTTTGGTTCTGCCTGGCTTTAAAACCCCTATCAGAACTACTTAATGACACAAATATTGGATTCAAGCTGAAGTGTAATAACACAGACCACACACTTTCATACTTAATGTACATGGATAACATCAAACTCCACGCATCAAACTATAGTGACTTTGAAACCTTATCAGATATCACACAATCATTCTGTACCAACATTTGTATGGAATTAAGAGTTGATAATTTTTTTTTTTTATTAGAAATGGGCTCACTCTTGACCTTCATCTTAGCTCGAAGGCACAGATAAGGTCTACGATCTAGCGAGTTTGCCCAGGAGAAGCCTGTTAACACGCACCTTAAATAGGTTCAAGTTATACGCACTCGGAAAAACAGACGCTGGCAGCGCATTTCACATCTTGGCTGTGCGCATTATAAAAGATGACGAATAGCGCTTAGTGCGAGTGGTCGGAATGTCAACCAAGAAAGGATGGTATCCTGCAGTACGTCTGGTGTTCCGATAGAAGAATGGCGATGGCGGTATGAGACTGTGGAGCTCGTGGACAAATGCAAAATACACTCAGTTTTCCGCGGAAAACACAACATAATACGTACACATTAGACACCGGCGAACCAATAGACCCCATGGACGAAAATAGCACCTACAAATATCTAGGATTACATCAAGCAAAACAAATAAAACAAAAACACACTAAATTAGAACTTACCAAGAAATTTAAGCTACGATTAAATTAGGTTCTGAAATCACAATTAAATGCACGAAACATCATTAAAGCCATAAACACTTTCGCAATACCAGTCCTGTCTTACTTATTTGGCATAATAAACTCGTCTCAAACCGACTTAACAAAATTACAACGAATAATTAACACTCATATACTACCCATAGAAAACATCACCCTAAATCTTGCATCCAAAGTCTTACATTACCGCGTCAAAACGGAGGAATAGATTTAATTGATTTCCGCAACCTACACAACAATCTGATAACCAAACTAACTACTTTCACTCAAAAGCTGAAAATTCTGAACTCGACAAATGCATAACTGAAATAGACAAAAAATATTCGCCGCTTAATTTACACGATAGAAGTGTGCAATTTAATCAATATACAGTTAGTAAGCCGCAGAAAATAGAAGCATGGTCTCAAAAATTGCTTCACGGAAAACATCTAACTGATACGTCTACAAAGATACGTCGAACGAATGACTGCGACATGGAGAGCTCTTCCTGGAGACGGATGCCTTTATGCTAGCCATTTAAGATCAAATAATAGACACCCGTAACTACCAAACACATTATTAGAAGGCCCAACATGTTGACTGATTTATGTAGACGATGCCACTGTAGTTCTGAAACTATTCAGCACATTACTGGAGCCTGCAAGTCCATAGTCCAAACTAACTACAAGCATCGGCAAGTCGCCGCCATCATACATCAACACCTTGCACTTAAATATTCACTCATTACACATGCACAAAAAACACCTTACTATAAGTACACACCTCAAGCCATTAATCATCTATCTAGAATCTCCTAATTACAAACTTTACTGGGATCACACAATCATGAATAAACCATACACTATCACAGACCTGATATAATGCTTCTCGATAAAATTTACAACACCGTATTCTTCTAGATATTGCTATACTCAATACACACAATCTTACACAAACATATTTTAGTAAAATAGCTAAATATACGGACCTATCCATAGAATTTAGGAGTCAATGGAAAGTGCAAACAGTAACCACAATGCCAATAGTCCTATCAACTACAGGTGTTATACCACATACTCTACATACCATGCTGGAAACCTTAGGCCTCCACCGCTCAACTTATATACATATTCAAAAAGCCGCAATTTTAAATACTTGCCGAATTGTAAGAAAATTCCTATACTTATAGGTGGTAGCTTTCTTCAGTTTTGGATTTTCAATAGAATTTTACTCGCAGATTTATTTATTATTACTATTATATATATATATATATATATATATATATATATATATATATATATATATATATATATATATATATCTATATATATACATATATAACACAAAAAAAAAAAACACCCAGTTAGGCTGATTACCCGCAATAATTGGTTATAGCTACCCTAATCACCTAGGAGAACAAAGTTGTAAAAACATAATAATAATATATTTCAGATCAATAATCCATAGTAATTAGTTTTTATATTTATGAATACAATTAAAAATAATAATAAATTCAACAAAATATAGTTTCTCTCCGATACTTAAGGGTAGTTACTTCATTGTGTGCAGTCGCATCCAGCGCCCAAGTATCGGTGAGTCCCAACGGTCTGCCAATGCACTTAAGATGCCATTGGTACTATCACGCATGCACTGTATCATGGAGGCACATCGTTAGTAATTTAAGTGATATGATGAGAGGCAGAAATTTTAAACATAATGGTTATGATGACATCAGTAAATTTCTAGTAATCTATTCCAATTTCTTTTTCTGATGCCAATATCCATACCTTGTTTTAGTAAATAAAATCCTGTCAGTACTAGTTCCATTCGCTTGGAGACCGCTCGTTGGTCTAGTCACTAGTGACTTACATTAACGGCTGCAGTTCCCTATTACTCAAACCCAGGACGTTTGAGTCTCAGATCTGGGCAAGTATTTTATGGATTTTTCTGTTTAAAGTGACTTGTAAGGACAGCGGTGTTAAATTTCCATACATTAGAGATACACACGATCCTAATTCCCCTGTTTTCTTAGCAATCGTTTTAATCTATAAGACTTTGAGATTTGAGTGTCAGATGTTTTAGGAAAGTTATTAACATTTTTTGCGAACATATGCATGTAATTACACATATTTAAACTACCTACCTTTTCTCAAAGCACTTCGTCGAACAGTGTAGTACCAAGGCATTCCTATCAACATTTTCAAGTTTGTTAAGTCATTTTACAGATTTTAACAAACAGACAGACAGACAAAAAGTCACGACAGTTCAAACTTGGGAACATGTACATCTAGTCTTATATATAAAGCTAAACAGTTTGTATGAACTAATCTCTAAAACTACCAGGCCGATTTGAAAAATTATTTTGAAAAATTCTTTTTGTATTTTATAGTCTATTTATTGTGAAAAGTTATCCCATCAAAAAAAATCATGTAAAATTTTGCTAAGATTAGATCATATGACGCGCACTGTCAAAAAGTTATCAGATCTCACGTAGAGTAAAGATTCTAACTTTAAACCTTAGTCAAAATATGTGGTTTGGCCGTATCGTGATGTTGATTACGATACGGCCATATAGGATGCGAACACCTGATAGTAAGTGGCCATCGTCGCTCATCGACATCTGCAACACAATAGGGGTTGCGAATGCGTTGCTGGCCTTTAAGGTAACAAAAGACACGACCTTGAAAAAATCCATAATATTATACACTAGCGGCTCTTCTGCTACTTTTTACTGCAGGAAAATATTATATAATATTTGAGAAATCTATTCTTAATATTAAAGCGTAACGAACCAGAGTAGAGCGAGGGTGAATCGCTAGTTCTAAATAAAACTAACTATTGTTAGTTATACATACATACTGATTTCAAAACTCAAATTCTTTTAAATAAATTTCAATTATCAAAGTATAACAGAAATTTTCATATGTGTAAATGGCCTTATTTATTTGTGTGTTTTATGAGGTGGTTAATATATTTGAAAATTACCGAATTCACTGTCATCTATACATTAAAATGCTTTTTTCTGAATGTCTGACGGATCAACGCACAGCCTAAACCGCTGATCGTAGAAACCTGCAACTTGGAAATTGTGTTCTTTGTATGACGTAGGCATCTATTATTATATATCGTTCAATAATTGTATACTGGTTGATGGGGACAGTGCTCTGAACTAATAAGAATAGTACTTTTTTTATTTGCCATTTTATTTAAATTTAATAATTAACAAATTTAATACTCATAAATTCCCTGAGATACAATATCATGTTTAGTTATTTCATATAAAAATTATGAAAAAAATGTGATAATTAAATTAAATTATGTGATCATTAAACATTTAAAAATTTAAGTTCACTATTAAATTATTACAATTGTTTACTGTCAATCATGACTCTACTACCAGTTCGAAAAGAAATCGCCTCAGACCTGAGAAAACTGGCGACAGAAGCTCAGCGGGACTAATATTATTACGTTATCTTTGTTGTAAGTTTAATAGTAATTTACAATATTTCTATAAAGTTGAAGTAGCCTAGAAGTAATCACTTTATTCCCAAAAAGTGCGATCTTCTGTAAAATCATTCATTCTATAATAGCCTTTAGCCATAAACGTTCCTGAATATATTTTTTTAATTTGGCGATACAAGCTTTTTAAACATTTTCTAGGTTCCTGTTGTAAAAGCGTATACATCGTCGATCAAAGAGTCAGTAATCGTTATTACTGACTCTATGTAAATGAGTCACAGGCATTACAAGTTATTTCTTACTCCTAGTATTAATGTTACGCATGCCACACTTCTTGGGAAATTCGTGTATGTATATTTTTACGAATATACATAATATCTTCGTACACGTACTTAAAAATATGAAATATTTAAATTAAGATAAATAAGTGTAAAACCTACAATTTTTTAATACAGACTTAGAAAAAATAAAAGGTCAAATTTTGTTACTTTTTTATGTTAACTTTATTTTCTAAAATAATAATAAGTGCTATTATTACCATTAATAACAGGTAAGACGCTAATTATGCTTAATTAAATCACTAAAACAAATCACTACATTATATTATTTTATCAATGCAAACTGTATTAGTACTACAGCATAAGATACTACCGACATCATCAATCGGAATGGTAGAGTCGCATCAACTTCGTACAAACGACACGCTTGTATCTTATGGAACGCGACAGCATTATATCTAAGGACATTTTTACATGTTTCTCTCGCAGCTGAAAAATAAAAATTACAAGTTAAAATTTTATGTAAACTTAAAAAAAAAGTTTATACACACAATGTGTATTAAACTCCCTTAAGCTCTCACTGAGCTTTAGATCGTATAGTTGCAACACTGTGATAAGGGCCAAAAATTAAAAAATATATAAAATATTCAGTTTGAATAGAAATGAATTCTTTTAATTAGTATAATCCATATAAAATAAATAGATATAAATCTCATACTTTAGACAATACTTTTTTAACATGACATGTAAAACTACCTATCGCCGTCCCCTGAGAATAAAATTATTACTGATATTACCATAGTTTTAGTGTTATCCCATATTTGAAGTCTACGGTACCTAGTACATCTACCCAATTTTTTCATGAATATCCAGCCATTATTCAAAAAGTTATAGAATAATACAATCATTTTTGTCACTCTTTCAAACACACAAGACTTCTTGAAAAAAATAAATAATATGAAGTTAGTTATTGAAACCGTTTCTTTATTAAAGATATAACAAAAACTTTTGCAATAATATTCTCGTAAAACAAATCGGCGAAATATTTGTGAACGCTATTGTCATTATGTTTTCGTAAAACTCCGCTTAGGCTCGGCGATTAACATGTTCTTAGTAAATAGTACTAATAATTACTGAAAAAAGGTAAATATCTTGCCATTCTTTTCTGTCATTAGAGCAAGCTTACATTAGACAGTGATAGCACATTATACTTATTAACTAGAATAAAATGCCAAGTGATATTGTTTTCCGTTAATTTAGTCTGTATTGTTCGTTAAATATTATTGTAAAACAGTAATGGAATACTCACAATCTGTTAAAAGTAACGAGAATAAAATGCTAAGTGTTATTAGTAAATAAAACCAACAACAAAATTTTAGAAACTTTTTAAATTCTAAATATCTTCAGTTCAGATAACCTTAGTATAACATATATTAAAACATTATAAAAGTTCAAAAATTAGCTGTCATTGAGATTTTTTTATCTCTCTACATCTATTGCTTAGAAAGTTAAAGTCAAAAATAGTTTTTTTATTTTTCCTGAAAAATCGTGTTTTTGCAGTTATCATTTTATTCTCCGGGGGCGGCGCTATGTTTAATAATAATAATATTTAACTAAGTTTAATAATAATTGTTATAGAGTACTAAGGTGAAAATATTTTGTTTCTTACAAGAACAAATAATCAAACTACATATATTTAAATGCCTTACCTGATTCATTAGTACAGTTTAACGTTTGAATACAAGCTATCTCAGCTTCTTTTAGGGTTGTGTAAAATTTTTGACATGCAAAACTAATAGCACAATTGATAAATACGTCTTTTATCGCCATTATGCTTATTGATATTTTAAATACATTCTTTTGATATGAATTCCAATTTATATTCTGAAAATTAGATCTATTATTTTATATAATAGATTATCTAGATGTCTAACAATAGCCTAAAAATTAATGACTCAACGGCTATATTTTTCCGATTTCAATTTAAGTTATTATAATGGCTGACATTAAACTCATTTTTATTGAAATATAAACAATTTTGAGATGCATCAGTGTAGGGAGTTGTTTAATTAATCCAACCCCCCCCCCCCCCCCTCCCCTCAACGTGCGTTCACTTTGTCGTGGGGGCGGGGGGGGGGGACTCAGTAGTGTCCGGCAATCTAGCTGGGCGCGAAGCCAAGAAACGCACAGGGAGGTGGGCGGTGTAACATGCGGGTTGCTCCTGGTACTTCTCTGATAGCAGAGTGGACTGTGGAGCAACCCCATGATTATTGTTGTCTGCTTCGGCAGACAGGGTGTCGAAATTGAGTGCGTAAGCAATCCTGCAACGCCCCATTAAGACGGGGAAGATTTTGTTGGGTTTTAGTGGGTAGTAATGGCTTTCCTAGCTGGTGAGTCCCACATAACCACCTGTTTGTCTACAGGTGGTATACGTAAATGCATTTCCCAACAAAAAAAATCCTTAGAATATAGACATATACCGACCAACGCGGAATTTTCTGTAAACCTTTCTGTAATTCCGCAGTACAGATAGTGAAAACAGTATAGAAACCGTTTAGATGAAGTTAACTGAGAAACAGAGACTGCTTTTTTTATACTGTGTATATATAGATTATAAACACTTTTATTTTTTAGGAAACAAATTTCGTTTACCTCAAGTTCAATCCAAAACTGTACGTTAATCATGGAAGTAACAAACGATGCTAGTCCACAATATAAAATCTGTAATAAAATATTTTTTTATTTTAATAACACTTTACTTTTTTCATATTCATATCTTTTTAATTCATATCGTAAAATTTGTCTTGGTTGTTCTTGGTTTTGATTTATTATCTTCATAATTTAACTAAATAAAAAAGTGAAATTTATGCATGATTTTTTTTTATGGGACCAAATGTGTCAAAATTTTCTTTGAAATAGAGTTTTGAAGAAAATCAGAAAAAAGCCATGAAATTTATGGAAACAGATCTGATAAGGTTTTTACTTCTTTCTGATTATCATAATGAATTGAAACTTTTCAAGAGATTGTATTTCCGATGATAGTACAGTAATTTCGTATAATCGGGCTCATTTGATGGTAAAGTCAAAAGATGGATAGTTGAACTCTTCGACGGCTTATTAGGCAATACGTTAGACTTAGATTTTATGAGACCGATTTTTAGTAAGTAGTTAGATACGCTTTTATTAAGTTTTCTACTTTATTAGTTTTTATATAAATTGGGACCGAACTAGCAATGGCTTAAGAAAACATTAATTTATTAAAATATAGGCGGTGCCGGTGTTATAGCTGCATCATATACGAACTAATGTAATAAATCTTACCAACACTTGAAATAATTTATTGTATATTGCATATGTTTTCAGAATTTTCCTGTAAATATTATATAATCTTTTCCATTCTTGTTTTATAAAATACTGCTGTTGTCTTGTATTTTCTGAAAGCATGTGTAAAGTATAATATTATTGTTATAAATTAAACGTGCACTTCCATTTTATTTTATTTACATTTCATGTAATGATCGTACATGTTCGTATCTTTTTTATTTTGCAACAATACAACAAGTTATACCTATTATTTATTGTAAGTTGATCTTTTTTAGGTTTTGTATTTGCTAAAAGGAAACAACTTATTTTTAGTCGAAGAATAAAATGGCTAAAATTCAAAAAATACATCTTTTATGAACTTTTAGAAACTCAGAAGAAAAGATTATTAACATCATTTTTTTGTTCTAAATCAATTCTTACAAAACCATAAAAAATCATAAAAATAGAAATATTTAAACATTTTTAGAAACATTTTAAGCTGTAAGTGGATAGTCGTGCAAATACCTCTTTATTCACGACACAATATCTATGTAACTGATAAAACATTATATGTGTACCTTATAAGAAAAAAAAACGCTAAATATATTATGAACAACTTACTTGGCAAAGTTTCAGGTGTTTCATTATATTTGGAGAATATTTCATTCTTTATAATTATTGAAGGATGTGTTACAGCTTGGAGATGCTTAAGCTCACCTATCCATAACTTTAGCTGTATTGCAATCATATTAATGACCCGAATACAATATATTGCGCTTATCACGAAATGAATCCAAAAAATATCAAGCATTACTTCAAAAACTGACCGTTTACAGCAAAAAACGTAAAAAAATTGTAGAAAAATAAAGTATATTATAGTAGAACATATTATAATCCAAGAAATAATATTAAATTTAGCAAAATTATATTGTTTAAACTTTAACATTTTATTGACTCTTTGAAAATTTAATACTAGCTCCACGTTAATCTGTTTATAAATAATAGTCAAAACGTAGTCTGTAATATGCCCTAAAGTATAGAATATAAGATACCAAGATGATCCAATCGAAAAAAATGTATATTTACTTAGAATTATAGGAAATATCATAAGAAAACGAACAGTGTAACAAGTTATCGGTATTAAAAAACTAAACGCTGATAAAAGATCCACTTTTAAATTGTTGAATATGATGAAATTATTGTATATCTTGTACTTTGGTAGCATGAAAAAAGTTTGCAGTATGTGAAATGGCATGAATAAAGCTTTTATTTCACTATCCAATAAGTTGTCGTATAAAACTTCATTATAATTCTTTTGTGTTGTCATCTTCTGGTTAAAACACTTTTTACGAGTATGTCTCATCACTTTATCTCATATATCTCAGTACTACTAAGATAATTTTTTGTAGTGTATTTTCTCAAATGAATTACTCGCACGTTGTGTACTAACTCCCCGTCAGTACTACTGAATAGCGATATAATATTTTTTTTTCTATAATGGATTATAATAAAGTAATATTTATAAAGTGTTTTTATTTGTTACATCCACATACATAATTATGTCTGCTATCTCAATTTTTTATCTTTACATTGTTTTCAGCTCAAATAAATAGATATTCACTACGTTTATGATTTTTTTAAGCAAATAACATTTAATCCATGAATAAATTACAATAATATAGAAGGTAAAATATATAAAAATAATTCAAAATTATAGCACGAACCTTATCATTTTTTTCTTTTAATGTCTAAATCAGTAATCACTATTAAAAAATATATTAATTATATTTTTAATAATATTAATACGCCCACGACTATTCTCTGAATGTCACTGTGTATTTATTGAATATATTAAAATATTAGGTGTAAGTTGTTTATTTATTAAACGATAAATATCGAATAGTACATAACAATTTTGAAATGAGAATATTTTCTTTCTGTTTCATACTCTTTACAGTGTGATTTTTCGGTAGTCGGGTTTTAGTTTTAGAACCTACTTTTTGTATGAAAATACCTACTAGTAATTTAAGTGATATAATGAGAGGCATTATAGACGAGTCACAGGCATTACAAGTTTGTGTTTGCTCCTAGTGTTAATGGTATGCATGTAAAAATTCTTGGGAAATCCTTTTATATTTTTACTAAAATAACATATTCGTACACGTACTGAGAATCAAAAGTCAATATTCTTATTTCTTTAAACTTATCTCTTAATGACACTCTAGGACCTAAACTATAAATTGCACGAATAGCTCTTTTCTGCAGGATAAAAATCGTATTAATAGCAGCTGCATTACCCCATAGTAGGATACCATAGCCATAATACTATGAATCCCATAGAACATAATACTATGAAAATAACTAAAATATACTATGCGAGCTGTATCTACGTCACTAATATGTCTTATTTTTTTTTACCGCGAACGCTGAAGAGTTGAGTCTACTCGCTAGCCCCTCAATATGGGGGTCCCAATGCAATTTCGAATCTATGATAATACCTAAGAATTTAGTGCACTACCGGTTTTAACACTTTCCCGTTTAATATAAAACCATTATCAACAAGTTTAACATTAGGTGTTGAAAATTTTCTTAATTTTGTCTTTTATTATTTAATAATAAATTATTTGAGTTAAACCAATGGACCACCTTTGAGAGAGCATTGTTTACATCGTGGTATATTAGTAAATTAATTTGTGAAGCACTTTAAAAATGAGTGAAGTGTCATCAGCGAACAATAATATCTGGTGTTTGCCCTGTACAAAAATGACAAATCAGTAATATAAATTAGAAACAAAAAGGGCCCAAGAATAGATCCTTGTGAAACCCCCATATCTAATGGAGCCCCAGGAGATCTCTTACCATTTACATCAACCTTCTGTATTCTATTATTTAAATACGAATTCAAAAGGTCGAGTGCCTTATTTCTAATACCATAAAGATGCAGTTTCCTGCTCAGCGTCTCATGATGCACACAATCAAAGGCCTTGGTTAAGTCTCAGAATATCCCAAGGGCATCCCGTGACCCTTTCCAAGCCTCAAATATTTTTAGTACACTAATTATTATATTCTTTATTGCACTTAAAGTATGATACAGAAAAAAAAATAACAAAGGAAACATAGTTCACAAAGGTGGACTTATCTCTAAAAGAGATCTCTTCCAGTCAACCCCTGGTTGTGGAAGAAGATGTCAGCGGGCAATATAGTGCAAAAAAATTACTAAATATATACTAGAAATAAAGGTAATAATAATCACTTATATACATACATACATATATACATATATTACATATAAAAATATATAATACTATACATATATAATACCTAATGTAAAGACTACTTTTACATACATACATATATACATATACATAGTTAATATATAAAATATGAAAATAGAGAAAGGTACTGATTGATACTGTCTACATTTGTGATAATAAATAATTTTTTAATTTACATTTAAAGACATGAATAGATGGGCTCTCATGGATGGTTTTGGGCAGTTGGTTCCATAGTACTGCGGCATGGACAGAAAAAGAATTTTGTTGGAATTTAGTATTGCTCCTAGGAATGTCGAGCATAAAAGTACTGCAAGATCTTCTGGAACGTGTAGGGATTGGTAGAAAGTTAAAACGGGAACGAAGGTAAGGAGGGAAATTTTGATTTTTAAGGATATTATAAAGGAATGATAGGGTGTGCATATTACGGCGAAGACGGATGGGGAGCCACTTAAGTTGAGTTGAGGAAGTCAGAGATGTGGTCATATTTCCGCAAGCCAAAGATAAAACGTATGGCGAGATTCTGAAGACGCTCCAGTTTATTAAGTAGCTCCTCTGTCACATCCAGGAAACAGACGTCGGCGTAGTCGAGAATGGGTAATAGGATGGATTGCGCAAGCATTATTTTGGTTTTGAATGAGAGAAAGTATTGGAGACGCTTGAGAGAATGAAAGGAAAAATGCATACGTTACTTATTTACTTACTTCGCTAATATAAGGTGCCCAAGACATGTTACAATCAATGATGAGACCTAAATTTCTCACCTTATCCGAGTAATGTATAGGGATTCCAGAGTACAGAATATCAGGTACTAAGGTCCAGTCAATTCTACTTCGTAGTCTGTTGCTACCAATAATTATAGATTGCATCTTTTGGGGCTTACTAATAGACCGAAAGATTCAGCCCAGCTTTGGATCGCAGCTAAATCGTTGTTCAAAGTCGTAACAGCCTCAGGCAACTCAATTAAACTACAATGTCGGTATATCAACTACAATGTCGGTATATATGCATACAAATGGTAAGGAGAAGAAATGACGTGTGAGGTATTATTAATGAAAATAGAAAAAAGTAGTGGGGAAAGTACGCCGCCTTGGGGAACACCAGCTGTAAGATCCAACCATGACGATAAGTTATCATTGGCTGTCACGCGCTGCCGGCGCCCGAAAAGATATGATTGGAACCAATTTATAACTGCGGGAGACATATTAACAGTTCGTAGAGTGCCAAGAAGAATATCGAAATCAACCGAGCTGAACGCGCTACTGAAATCAAGCAAAACCATTACAGTGAGCTTAGTGTTGCCCATGGCGGACCGAATGTCCTCCGTGATGTTCAGCAACGCGCCAACAGTACTGTGAAAAGGACGAAATCCTGATTGAAAGGGACATAACAAATTATTCGAGGTGAGGTAAGTGTAAAGTTGGCTGTTAACGATAGATTCTAGGACTTTGGAGAGGATAGGGAGAATAGATATAGGGCGAAATTGGGTGGGGCAGGTAGGATTAGAGGTTTTAGGTAATGGGATGATAAAAGCATTCTTCCACAGTGAAGGAAAAACATTGGAAGATAGTGAAAAAATTATAATGTGGGTGATCACTGGTGCTATGTCCTCTAACACAGGTAAAATCATATGTAGACTGAGATTGTCTCATGAGTTTTTATTCTTTTTCTAAAATAAATTTAGCCCAAGTTACTCCTTGTAACTTCAGCTATCTGCCAGTAAAAGTCCCGTCAAATCAGCTTAGCCGTTTCTGAGATAAGTCAAAACAAACAGACGGACAGAAAATTTTTTTAAAATTGTTTCTTATAAGTTCCGTATACTTTTATATGTATTTAATAAAAAGTTTTTATTTTGACATTACAAACAGACAATTGAATTTAAATTTTTTGTATAGATGATTTGGGATTAGGATTTATTTTTCAAATGAAATCTTTATTATAATATTACTTAGTATAAATTAATAACTTACATTGTCCTAATAAATATGTCAGGACATTAACACACAGCACCATCTAGTTCCATGGTAAGCTACGAGGCTTGTGTTATGGATACCAGATAGTTGAGACATTATACATATATAACTTTAAATACATACATATTATAAATATAAACACCCATGACTGGAGTACAAACATTCGTGCTCATCACACAAACGTATGCCCCCAGCGGGACTCGAACCCGCGACCTCTGGCGCAGCAAGTAGGGTCACTACAAACTGAGTCAAACGTGTCGTCTAATAATAGGAAAGGATTATGGCGCCATATATAATGTAACTCTTTCTCACATTGTTCTGGACCTAATACTCGTTCATGTAATTCATGATCTATTAATGAATTCACTTTTTCAATAGTGGTAAAAAATACACAAATGACATTAAAAACAAAATAAAATTCATGTTGAGCAAACAATCACTCTTTTTTTAATGATGGTTCTTTATTAAATGATCAATAAATTATTTATTCACCACTATAGCACAGATAAATAAAATTTGATAAATTTAAAATCTTTATACCCACTATCTAAAAGGCAAGTGACTTAATTATGTAAATCAGAGCGCTATAATTAAGTTGTAACCAAAAGTAACGTAATTTTTATGAAACTTTTATTAGTTTACCTAAAATGGTTTATACATATATAGCCGATATGGGTAGAGTGAATCAGGCCAAATTTTTTTTTAATCTACAGGAGATTAAATCTCCTTCGGAAAGAGAGAGAGAGATTCTTTATTCGGAGAGGTCACTACTATGTTCGTGTATACATCGGCTCTGTTACAGTCCTGTGTTTAAATTAAAAACAATACACAAATCAACGTAAATTTGCGTTAACATGTGAAGCCAACAATAAAACGGAGAAAATGTTATCGCTTTGTTGTTTCTGTAATTACAAGCAAATTCTTTAAAAACCGAAACAAGAACGTTACAAGACTTGTAAAACGTCTCGTAACCAAGAAGTTACAAAGAAGAAACTCAAATACGACAATTAGTTTCGAGTTCCCAAAAAAAAAAAAAAAACTAGTTAATGCGTTATGTAATACGTGAGAGTAAAATATATGGACACCATGGACACACTAAACTAATCGTTTTAACGTACTGAAACTTTAAAAGCGGTTATCTCGAAAATTATTGGTCGATTAGACTGAAATTTTATGACATTTTTCTCTATATCATTACCGGAAAAATGGACCTAAAATTTTGAAATATTTCATGTAAATAAACTACTTTTTGAGGATGGAAAATGTCAAATAGGTTAAAATTAAAGACCGTACTTGATTTTCAATTTTATACGTTTTTATCATTATATAGGTTTATCCTTCTTGTGCATGTGCCAAAAATAGAAAATCTTTCTTTTTGTGTTAGATGAATAGAAAAAGAGTGACAAGTGCAGCACTTTGGCACTCGCGCCAGAAACGCTCGGAGAACAATTTCTCTTAGCCGCCATTTCGAAAAAAAATGTTTTTATATTTTTCAAAGTTCAAATAAAATAACCTTAAAATTTCACAATGATCCAATTATTTTTTCACGTTTAAAACACGAACTTATTTATTCTTATGACCTTTAATTTTTGTATGTATGTACACTGTATATAAATGACTCATTTTTAAGGCTCTAAATGGTTTTCCTCCTTAAATAAACTGTCCTGACATCCAGTTAAGACTTTTAGTTATTTTACGATGCAATATAATATAGTATATATTCTGAGGGAGTAGATACTTAAAGAACACACGCCACTCTAATAATTACTATCTACTTTCAACCCACTTTATAGAGGATTCCTTAATTGGAAAATTTTAACTAAATATAATTATACCAATATTTTACCAATTACAATGGAAGAGTAAATTTTTTAGAAAAACGTCGTATATGCGAATAGTCATATCGCATTTTAGTAGCAAATAGCGTGCGATTCGACGGTTTTTTCTACGCTATTATTCCATAACGATAATTTAATTATATAATGCGTTCTTGTTGCAAATTAGCGAAATATTCTTCAATAACATTGGTCACTATAGGTTTTTTTTGTTATTTTAATTTAAATTAATTGATTGAGATAAAATATCATGTATTGTTACTTCATAAAAAAAACGTATCTGTGTACTTATGTACGCACGTAAGAAGTTCATCCCGAACGTCACAACTCTCGGTTTGTAAAAGAAATGCACCTATCTCATCATGTCGCTTTTTGACTGTCGCATACACTGACAGTCAAAAAGTGACATGATGAAGTCGCATCGTAAAAATTTTACTTTTTTCCAAACGTGTCAAAAGAAGTGTAACTTCAAAAACTTAAATTAAAAAAAATACTAATCAAACTTATTTATGTAATCATTAAAAAATACGTAATATTGTACGAGTATTCAGCCCTTTTTAGAAGGGGAATCAGGTCATAGTCCACCATGCTGGCAAAGTGCGGATTGGCGGACTCTTTCGAAATCTTGCTAGGTTCTCTCAAACCTGCAGGTTTCCTCACGATTTTTTCGTTCACTGTAGTATTAAAATAATGTGTATTCAATCCTTTTTATCACATCCCACTGTAGGGCACGGCCCTCCCTTTAATACGAGGGGAATCAGGCCATAGTCCACCACGCTGGCCAAGTGTGGGTTCACATGTCTTTGGAAAACTTGCTAGCTTTTCTCAGACATGCAGGTTTCCTCACGATGTTTTCCTTCACCATAAGGCAAGTGGTAATCAAGTTAAAAATTATTCGGATATGAAAATATCAGAGCTGTGAAACCCAGGATTTGAACCCACTTCACTCGGTTTCAGAAGCGAGCGTATTACCACTGGGTTATCACTGCCTTCTTATAAAATAATGTAATATTAAAATTATTAAAATATATAATTAATATAATTTTTATTATAGACTCAGCAAAAATAAATAAAAAGATATATTTTGGTATCTTTTTGTAATAATTTTATTTTCTAAAATAATGACTGTTACATACTACCACTAATAAAATATAAATCACAACAATAAGTCAATACAAACATTATTTTATAAATGCAAACTGAAGTAGTACTACAGCATAAGATACTATCGACATCATCAATCGTAATGGTAGAATCGCATCTACTTCGTACAAACGACACGCTTGTATCTTATGGAACGCTACAGCATTATATCTAAGGACATTTTTACATGTTTCTCTCGCAGCTGAAAAATAAAAATTAAAAGTTATTGTTTTATAAAATCTTAAAAAAAAGTTTATACACACAAGTGTATTAAACTCCTTTCAGCTCTCACTGAGCTTAAGAGCGTATAGTTGCAACACTGTGATAAGGGCCAAAAATTTTAAAAAATTGTAATATTGAGTTAGAATAGAAATCAATTCTTCTGATAAGTATAATCCAAATAAAATAAATAAATATAAATCTCATACTTTAGAAAATACTTATTTAAACACTAGACATTCACCCTCGCTTCACTCGGGTTCATCCCTAGCTTGATTCCCCATACAAATTTCATCCCCATTTTCACCCCCTTAAGGGAGAATTTCCGGGATAAAAAATATCCTATGTTTTTTCCAGGGTCTCAAACTGTCCTTTTACCAAATTTCATCTTAATTTTTTTCGAGATCCAGAGATTTCCCCTCTACAACGTCACAAACTCACAAACTTTACCTCTTTATAATATTAGTATAGATGACATGTAATACTACCTATTTTTATAATAATCAAATTTAACTATGTTTAATAATTATTATTATGGAGCACTAAGGTGAAAAGGTTTTGATACTTACAAAAATAAATAAACTACATATAAATGCCTTACCTGATTCGTTAGTACAGTTTAACGTTTCAGCACAAATTGTCTCAACTTTTCTTAAGGTTGTGTAAAATTTTTGACATGCAAAACTAATAGCACAATTGATTAATACGTCTTTTATCGCCAACATGCTTATTGATATTTTAAATACATTCTTTTTATATGATTCCCAATTTAAATTCTGAAAATTCCAAAATTTGTAGATCCATAGTGTATATGAGATATTTAATTATTTAATTGCAGTGTCAGCACTTCATTTATAACTTGCGACTAATCATTGCTTCGCTCGGGTGCTTCCCTAGATATCTAAAAATAGCCTATAAATTAATAACTCAACGGCTATTTTTGTACGGCTTTAATTTAAGTGATTATAATGACTAACAGTAAACACATTTATATGGGAATAAAAATTGGCTATGGTGCTCGGCCTTAACATGGCTTCTTATTAGTAAAAGATTTTTTTTGAACGGATTAGTAGTTTTCCGAGATTATCCCTCTACACACAAACTTTATTTATTTTCTAAGAACATAATTTTCGCATATAATATCATAAACAGATTCTATGTTAATAACTGCATTAGTTATACAACTGAGTCGCAGTTATCAACGCCCACCTCTCTAGCAACAGGCTACAATTGTATATGCTAAATTAATTGTATCAATTCTAATAATACAAAAAAAAATTATAGAATTTTAAATATCAATAATACAGAAAATAAAATATTCGACAAAAAAGTTATGATTTACAAAAAAAATTATAATTATACATTATAGAAATTGTTGAAAGTTGTAATATTAGTGAGTGAAGTGTGTGTGTAAGTATGAGTTTGGTTGTGTGTGTACTGTGTATATGTATGTATGAGCATGTTTGGGTATTGTGTGATATATGTTTATGTTTCTCAAATAAGAGAGTTAATAAATTGTTCAGTCGCGTCATAATTTAATTTAATAAGCCAATTCGTCAAAAATATTTTACAGTAGTGTGATGTGTACGAATAGACATTAAGTTCTTTATTTATCTTATAGTATAGTATCGGACTAAAGTAATAAAACTGGCGATTTGCTGAAACAGTGCGACGTGACTCTAAGTAGCAAACTCTATTAGCCCTTCGATTGTTTTCAACTAACTTTGGATCAAAAGGTGTATATGCATGTTTTCTAAGAAAGGCACGAAAGATGAACAGTTGACGCACGGTTAGTACTTTACAAATTTTGTAAAGCTCTGCAGTAGGGAAACGCATAGGTTTAGAGGAAATCACATTTAATATTCCTCGTTGAGCCCTTTCCAGACGAAGCATAAGGGACTTGGTAGAGCATCCCCATACTGAGATACAGTATGTGATAATAGATTGCACAAAAGCAAAATAAACTGTCTTAAGTGTATCAAGGCTAGCACTTGATCTAAGAATTTTGAATGTGTACAAGAGTTTGCGTACACGAGACACCAGAGAACGAACATGATCTTTCCAGCACAAGCTCTCATCAATTATGACACCCAGATATTTCATTGTGTACGAGCGGGAAACCCTTTTACAGCAGCATGTACATTGTTGCAGCATAGGAGAACATTCATGAGCAATAATTGACATTAATTCAGGTGGTGGAACTTTATTATAATATTAGTGTAGACGTTATTTTTTTATAACTACCAGCGATTCCAGTCGCTTCACTCGTTGGCGTCCCTAGGTACGTTTCATATAGATAAAAATAGTTGTAGAGGTAGACACATGCTATTGCGAACTTTTCTATGGGCCTTTTTACCCGACTGCGCGACGCAAAGGAGGGTAAACCCCGACCCCCCCCCCCTCCCCCACAACGTGCGTTTACCTTGTCCTGGTGGGGGGGGGGGGGGGCTCAGTAGCGGTAGGTAGGGCGGTAGGAGGTGGCCCTCTTTGGTGGGTGGTGTACCATGCGGGTTGCCCTGGTACTTCTCTGATAGCAGAGTGAACCTTGGAGCAACCCCATGGTTGTTGTTTTCTGATAGCAGAATGGATCATTGGATCAACCCTATGGTTGTGGTATGCTACGGCAGACCTGCCGTCGTGGCCTCTTGGTTAAGTGCGTAACCGATACTGCGACGCCTCCCTAAGTCGGGGGAAGTTTCATTGGATTTAAGAGGGTAGTACTGGCTTTTCTAGCTGGTGAGTCGCACATAACCAACTGTTTGTCAACAGGTGGTATGCGTAAATTCCTTTCACAACAAAAAAATATTCTAAGGATATAGACATATACTATCGCTGACATTTCTGTAAACCTTTCTTAGATATACAATTCCGCAGTACAGGTAGTGAAAACCGTATCAAAATTCGTCACGTGGCTTAGAAAAAGTTACCTGAGAAATAGACAGACGAAAACAGCGACTGCTATTTTATACTATGTATAGATTATAAATACTTTTATTTTTAGGAAATAAATATCGTTTACCTCAAGTTCAATCCAAAACTGTACATTAATCAAGGAAGTAATAAACGATACTATTCCAAAATATAAAATCTGTAACAAAAAAAAATTATTTAATAACACCATATTTTTTTTAAATATACATATCGTAAAAAGCGTTGTGGTTTTAATTTATTATCTTTATAAATTTCCAATTAAATAACAAAGCGAAATCTGTGCATGATTTTTTTATGGGAAACGGAAGCCGTGGTGATCAAAATTTTCTTTGACGTAGAGATTTGGAGAAAATCAGGAATAAATGAAATTTATGGAAACAGATCTGATTAATTTTTTACTTACTCCTGATTATCATATTGAATTGAAACTTTGCAAGAGATTTTATTTCCGACGACAGTACAGTAATTTCGTATCATTGAGCACATCCGATGGTAAAGCCAGAAGATGGATAATTGAACTCTTCAACGACTAACTTTAAGAGCCCGATTTTTAGCGTTAGATAATATGCTTTCATTTTGTTTTCTAGTTTATTACTTTTTATATAAAAATTGGGACCAAACTAACAATGTCTTAAGTACACATTAATTTATTGAAATAAAGGCGGTACTGGTCTCAGAGATGCATCATGTACAAGCTAATGTAATACAAAATCTTACCAACACTTGAAATAATTTATGGTATATTGCATATGTTTTCAGTATTGTCCTGTAAATATTATATAATCTTTTCCATTCTTGTTTCATAAAATACTGCTGCTGCCCTGTATTTTCTGAAAGCATGTACAAAGTATCATATTGATGATGTTCTCCTGATCGATTCCGACCACGGCGGCCAATCTCATTGAGACTAGCCAACTGTGCAGGAGATATTATAATGCATAAGTGTACGCGCAGCCACAAGTGCACTCTGTATTCCTGTCACTCTCATACTCTGGTAGGACGACCACTCGACAAGACCAGTGAGCGTTAAGGCGTAGGACCGACGACTTTTACGTGCTCTCCGAGGCACGGAGGTGTAACACTGCCAACTTCCCAACTCCGGGCTGTTACTGAGGCTTACTATATAGAAATACTAAATAACTAAACTTGTTCCGACCCGGGAATGGAACCCAGGACATCCGGGTGTGCAGCCGTACACGCTAGCCACTACACCACCGAGGCAGTTTAGTATAATATTAATATTATGAATTAAACGTGCACTTTATCATAATAATCGTATGTGATGTAATAATCGTACATATTCGTATCTTTTTTTATTTTGCAACAATATAACAAGTTGTGCCTCTTATATATTTTAATTTTATCTTTTTTAGGTTTTGTGTTTCGCTAAAAGGCAACAATAAAAACTTGAACAACAATGACTAAAATTCAAGCTCTGAACCAAAGATTATATACATATTTCTTTTGCTTTTAATCAATTTTAACGTTGTACCACCGTAAAATTGTAAATTCTCAAACATTTTTTAAACATTTTAGGCTGTAAATAAAGAACGGTACAAACACCACTTTATTCACGATACAATATCTAAGTAAATGATAAAACATTATATGTGTACCTTGTAAGAAAAAATCCGCTAAAGATATTATGAACAACTTACTCGACATTGGCAAAGTTTCACGTGTTTCATTATATTTGGAGATTTTTTCATTCTTTGTAATTGAAGAATGTGTTACAGCTTGGAGATGCTTAAGCTCACCTATCCATAAATTTAGCTGTATTGTAATCATATTAATGATCCGAATACAATATATTGCGCTAATCGCAAAATGAAGCAAAAAAATATCTGGCAGTGCACTGAATACTGGCCGTCCACAGTAAAAAATGTAATAAAATTGGAGAGCTATAAAGTATATTATAGTTAAACATACTATAATCCAAGAAATAATATTAAATTTTGCAAAATTATATTGTTTAAACTTTAACATTTTAATGACTCTTTGAACATTTAATACCAGTTCCACGTTAATCTGTTTGTTAATGATCGTCAAAATGTAGTCTATAATATGCCCTAATGAGTATAAGAAAAATTCCCAAGCTGCTGTAACCGCAATGTATGTATATCTTGTTTTATTTTGAGGAAAAAAATAAATAAAACGAGCAGTGTAACAAGTTATCGGTATTAAAAAACTAAACGCTGATAAAAGATCCACTTTTAAACTGTTGAATATGATGAAATTATTGTATATCTTATACTTTGGTAGCATGAAAAAAGTTTGCACTATATGAAATGGCATGAATAAAGCTTTTACTTCCCTATCCAATAAGTTATCGTATAAAACTTCATTATAATTCTTTTGTGTTGTCATCTTCTTGTTAAAACACTTATTACGAGTATCGCTCATCACTTTATCTCATTTATCTCAGTACTACTAATATAATTTTTTGTACTGTATTTTCTCAAACGAATTACTCGCACGTTATGTACTAACTCCCCGTAAATACAACTGAATATCGATTTAATATTTATAAAGTGGTTTTATTTGTTACATCCACATGCATAATTATGTCTACTATCTCATTTTTTCATCTTTACATTGTCTTCAGTTCAAATAAATAGATATTGACTACGTTTATGAATTTTTCAACAAACCAACATTAAAGGCATGAATAAATTACAATAACATAGAAGGTAAAATAAATTATAATAGCACAAAATTGTAGCACGAACCTTATCATTTTCTTCTTGTAATGTCTAATCACTATCCAAAAATAATGTGAATAATTTTTTTTATAATATTAATAAGATCACGGCCATCCTCTGAATATCACTATTAAAATGTTTTAAAAACATTAAAATATATTACATTTAAGTATAGTGTTTAATTGTTTATATAATAAACGACAAATCTCTAAAATTTGAAATCGTTCTGTACAAAGCACAAACTGTTCAAGTTTGTGTTTTGTTTATAACAATTTCAGATAAGAATATTTTCTTGTTTCATACTATTTAGAGTGTTGTTTGCTATTTAGTTGTAGTTGACTACAAATAAAAATGATTTCTAGGAAATATATCAAATAGGATTAAATCCAGGAACCAAAAGATAACATATTATGTTTAATATCTGATAACGCCTGCTTTAACAAGACAAGCTAAGTACGATATTAAGAAAAACTAGAATTCGATGATATTAATATCAAATGTCGATCAAATATGAATAATCATATTTGATCCATATCCATACTGATATAATAAATGTGAAAGAGTGTTTGTTTGTTTGTCTTTCTTTCACGTCGAAACAGAGTTACGGATTGGCGTGATTTTTGGTATAAAGATAGTTGGAGAGCTGGAGAGTGACATAGGCTACTTTTTATCGCGGGAGATCATCTTACTCCCATGTGAAAACACGTTATATTATAATCCAAAAATTTGTTTCTAATCAGAATTTCTTGAAACTTGGTATTAATGCCCTTCAGCACAAATAAATAATTACGTGTTTTAACATTTTTCGAAATTCATCCTAGAAGGGGGTAAAATAGTAAATTGAAAAAAAAATGAAAGTATGTATGAAACCTAGGTACCTATCTTTTTAAATTTTTTTCTATGTGTATATAACATATATTCAGTCTATCTATTCCATACTGACCATCAATACGTATTTTTTTGTACATCCATACTATCCATACTAATATTATAAATGTGAAAATGTGTTTGTTTGTTTGTCCTTCTTTCAAGTCGAAACAGAGTGTGGATTGACGTGATTTTTTGTACAAAGATAGTTGGAGAGCTGGAGAGTAACGTAAGCTTCTTTTTATCGCGGGAGATTATTTCATTCCCACGGGAAAGCACGCTATAATACAACCCAAAAAATATTTATGATCAGAATTACTTGAAACTTGGTATTAATGTTCTTCAATACAATTAAATAAACACATGTTTCAGCATTTTTCAAAATTTATCCCATATGAGGGTAAAATAGGAAATGAAAGATTGTACTAAACCTACCTTTTTAATCTTTTTTTGTAGTTTTAGCGCGAGTGAAGTCGTGGGTTCTGCTAGTATATTATAAACTGACAGTAAAAGTTTACTTAAATTTTACAACGCCATCTATCTCAAAAAATAATAAACCTACAAAAACATTTGTACTACAACGCTATCTACCAAGAAATCGTTAAATCTAGAGAAGGCTGATATCAGAATTTCAATATATTGTAGAGTTACGTTTATTTAATAGATGGCATTTTTGCTTCAGAATGTATCTTAAGCATCATATACATTTAGCGAGTATATTATCATAATTAATTAGAATATCCATCTACCTGATATCTTTTCTATTCTTCGCGATGTTGACTACAGCTTCTACTCTACTGGCTCAATTAAAGCCATGAAAAAGATTTAATTAAATAATAATCACGCCCAGTTATTATAAAAGAGAAATTACAAATTTATTAATCAGTGACAATCTAAACACATAATAATTACCTATTAGATATTCATATCTTAAAATATTGTAGGCTGGCACCGACTTCGAAAATATCTGTTTAGGTATCTATTCTAAATGAAAACCTCCGTTTAGTTATTTTTTACGTTTTAGTACCTGGAAGTCGGTTTTTATTTATTTTTTTGTTAAAAAGTTTTTATTTTTCCATTTTTAGTGTAGACGTAATATGCAGATAATTTGTAAGAAGAAATTTTTTTAATTAAATATTCAATGAAACAATTTATTTAAAAAATATATTCATTGGTGATTTTTTTAAAAACCGCTCAACCAATTTCGATAAAATTTATTTGAGACCACCTGTGAAGTATACCCTTTGAAACAAAAAAAAATTACAAATCGGTTCAGGCGTCTTCGAGTAATCGGTGAACATACATTAAAAAAAAAAGATTCCGACGAATTGAGAAACTCCTCCTTTTTGGAATTGGAAGTCGGTTAAAAATATACATTATATCTTTAAACAATTACTTAGAGGAATATATTTATATCTTAAAATAGCTTGTATTTTGGAAAAAAAAACCAATAATAATACTTCAAAATATTTAGCTATACTAGGTAATTTTTTATCGCAAGCGCCATTTTTTTTTAATGGAAATAATTTTATATCGGTAACGATTCTTATAGCTAGTGCAACGTTATGTTGAATACTAAAAAAAATGACAATAAGAGGCAAGAGTATGAAATAGTATTAAATTATAATGTACGTATAATATAATATAATATTAAATTATGTTATATTATACGTACATAAGTAAATAAAATTAAATATATTTTCTTTATAAATAAACATTATTTTATTAGTTAATTATATTTATGATGTTAGATAAAGCTGTATTATTGCCACCATAATATAAAAATGATAATAATATTATTATAATAACCTAATTGCTTTGCAATATTGGTTTAATTAAATGTATTAATTTTAGAAAAAGATTAGCAATAATTTTTGTGAAAGATTAATTATAATAATCTATTCGAAGTCGTAGCAAAGGTCGTAAGGCAGTGGTAGCCCAGTGGTAACGCGCTTGCTTGGGAAACCGAGTGAAGTGGGTTCCAATCCCGGGTCTCGCACCTCTGATATTTTCATGTGCGAACCATTTCTAACATGATTACCACATGCCTTACGGTGAAGGAAAACATCGTGAGGAAACCTGCATGTCTGAGAGAACCTAGCAAGTTTTCGAAAGACATGTGATGTCCGCCAACTCGCACTTGGCCAGCGTGGTGGACTATGACCTGATCCCCCTCGTATTGAAGGGAGGCCCGTGACCAGCAGTGTAACGTCAAAAAGGGCTGAATACATTCGAAGTCGTTAACGACTCGCTAATCGTGACCTCGACCTCTTTATTTCACACACACATTACTTTTATGTGAATACTTTGGCATTAGACAAATAACCATATTATGAGCTGAATCAAATCAATACCTCCCTCATTGGTCTAGTAGCTAGCTACTGCTGCCTATCTTGAGGCGCGGAAATGTTATACATACAGTATTGTAACTCGGCCCTGTCCTTGAAATAATTACCTACAGCCGCGCGGTACGTACCACGGTACCACGCGACAGGGCTGGCCGCCTACAGTATTCTAATTGCATTTACCTACTTGAGTTTTTTTTATTTAAAACATATTATTAGTAGATTTAATTAAAAAATCAAATTAAGATTGAAAAATATTTGCGCCTCGACTGAAACGTACGAAAAGCTTTATTGTTAAATTTATAGATAGTATAAAATATCCGCATTCGGATAAAGTTTAATAAATAAAAATACCTTAAATTTTACTTTCTAAGATTTACGCGAATACTTGACATTTTAAATAAAACTATCTTTTCGGATTTTTTGGCGAATTTATTTTGATTTTTGGTTCCCGACCTTTTGAATGCTTTACAGCAATCATGGTCACGGGAGAGACTGAAATCATGGTCTCGCATAAAAATCCGAAAAGATAGTTTTATTTAAAATACTTTAATTTTTATTTTTAAAAGATACAATGTCTCGATACTTTTTTGTTTGACATTAGCAAAGTTACAGGAGGAATAAAATGTTTATTTTTGTATCCAATTATAAAAGTTACATAACATAACCAACCACCTTATACAATTTTTGTATCCAATTATACAATCTGGCAGCCCCGGATGGTTGTCTACCGAGTGTATACCGAACTCGAGGTGCGTAGGTATAACTTGATTTCTGACCGTTTGTATGAAGATGGAATACTGTATGTAACATGACCGTGCTTGAGGGTCTGGGTTCGAGTTCCAGGTTGTTCCGTACGTTCGTCCCACCAGAATTTGAATTTATTTTCTGAATGCTCTAACATACTCGTGCACTAATATCTCTTGCGCACAAGACTAGTCATAATAATAATTGTCACTGTGGCCAAAAACCATCAGAATTACAGGAGATATTTTGAAATAATGGAGATTTACTACTATTTAACAGTATTATTTTCGAGAAATACATATGTATATAGGTAGCTTATATTAAAGAAAATGAATCAATTTAATACAATATATCATATAATATATTTACATTATTATAGTCTAATTATTCTCATTACTATTATCTTACTGAGATTGCCTTAAATTAATATAACCTACATCCATTTCATATGCTATTTACTATCGAAACTTTATTATACAATTCAATATTATGAAAAATAACAAAAAATATTCATTTTACGAATTACATAATAGTTCTACAATTCAGTTCTGTAATCTTAAATATTAACAGCTTCTTTTGTTTATAACTATATGAAGAACTAAGAGTATTGATATAAAATCCTTTTTAGGAGATAGCCTATACTATAGTCTCTGTTTAACCTGTAGAGGTAATATGTAAATAAATAATTAAAATATATGTAGAGACCACAAAAAGACTCCAAAAGTCCATAAAATATGTTCAATTAAAAAAACCGAATCTATTTAAAGAAGTGCTTGCGTGAAAAAATATTAAATTCTCGATGTTTCGTAGTTAGGTGGCTCGTCCACTTTTTCTTTTTCGAATCCGGTATCTAAATTGCCTTTCTTTTCAAAATGGCTATCATTAGGTGACACGGGTGCAATCTTATCTAGATTAGATTCTATTTTTGGACCATTTTTTTCTAGAAAAGTTAATGGTGGATCACTCTTTTCTGGGTATTGAGAGTTATCTAAAATATTGTTTTTTTCTAAATCGCTATTACTAGGTGATATGGGTTCGATTTTATCCAGATTGGATTCTTGCCTTTGTAGAAAAGGTCCGTTTTTTTCCAGTAAAGTTAATGGTGGACCACTTTTTCCTGGATAGTGTGAGTTATCTAAAATAACGTTTTTTTCCAAATGGCCATTACTAGGTGATATAGGTTCGATCTTATCCAGATTAGATACCTGCTTTTGTAGAGATGGATCATTTTTTTCCAGGAAAGTTAATGGTGGACCACTTTTTTCTGGGTAGTGGAAGTTTTCATTCATTGGTGGAGTACTTTTATCCAATGTAGTTATAACTGTTCTTTCTAAATCAGTTACACTCTTTTCTTTTGGGCCTGGTTTTGATCGGCCATTTTCATCGGTCCGTCTAGGTCTCCTTTGACCTGTAAAAATATTTAGATTGAAATGTATAGTAACTTATTGTAGAAAATATTAAATAAGATTCAATATGTACGAATATATTCAGTGTTTGTTAATGTCCCATTTCACCGTATAGCGAAAGGTAATCATGTTTAAAATTAGCACATGAGAATACAAGAGAAATCAAATCCCTTCTACTTCTTAGGATTTAATACGGTAGATATGTATATTAAATATTATGAAATAGAACATGTAAGTAACAGAGGGAATATAATAATTTTATTTCTTTGTTATTTTTCGACAGTATAAAGCATTACTTGTTTAATGGTGGCACCTAATTTTCAAAATTGGGTGTCACATGACTCTATGAGATACAAATATTTGAAGATATAATACAAAATAATCGTATGACCCGATGCAAAAATTAAATTATCCACCATTGAATATGTACTCATATTAAGCAGTGCCAGTAAGGCATCAGTAGTACTACAATCGTCTAATTTTTCTGTACTCTTATTTCAATACACTCATATAAGTTATGTCTATTCATTATCATCATTAAGTCTTTACCTCCTTCCATAAGCATTTTGATGAGTACGGAGAAAGGTGCATCGATGACCACCGTCACTAAGAAAGATACCATGAACGCTAGCGTAAATACTGCCAAAAAGTCATATATCTGTAAATTATAAATAGTCCTGTTATTAAACATCAGAAAATGTTCGAAAATTGGGTGCAATTTAAAAGTATTTTTTTAATATTATATAGTGATATCATGGACGAATTGTGGTTAATTCGTTCATGAGTGATGTATTTAAAAAAATAAGATACAACTAGAAATAAATCAAACTGACCCGAGCACCCATAGTAAAGTGTGTTGGAGCAAGCTGCATACCAGCGATCACGAAACAAATAGGATAGTGGTATAAATACATAGCAAATGATATACGAGCTGGTACCTTCCAAACATTTAGACTTAATAACCAGTTTATCGGACCTGAAAAATCAAAAATAAGTATTGTTATTAATTAATATAATTTATATTAATCAGTTGAATGATATCCTCCATTTCTTTGTTTGGGAATATCATTATTATTTTTTACAATTCTTACCTCCATAACCCTTAACACATGCAAAAATGATCCAACTCAAGCCAATTGACCATACTGTTCTCATGTAGGAATTAAACAGACTGTCTCCAATTTGGTTATCCCAATCAAGCTGCATGATGACGTAAGATGTGTAGAATGCGGAAGCGATTGCACCTAATGCTATCACCCAAGATATCAACACAAAACCCTGCAAATAAATTATTGTGATATAGGTACAGGCATTACATACAAGAGCAACTCAAGTGGATCCTGGGTCTGATCTCTCTAGGTGAAAAAATTTAATCACAACAACCTTTTCTAGACAGATGTCTAGAAGCAGTGAGATTCACCGCCTTAATTAAATTCTATCTGGATGATATTATTTTAACTGTCCCGCATAATTATCTGTAATATATTTTATAATAATAGTCCACCACGCTGGCTGGCTAGTTGGCTGCCTAAGTGAGACAAGCAGGCAAAGACCGAGTTTGAATCCGCTTCATACGATTTTTCAAGTGCACGTTATTAATGGACTCCAATATTAATAATATCTACAAATTACTATTTATAGGGCCGCATTTGATGCATATTAAAATCAAACTTGCAGTCTCTTTAACTAATCTGATATTTTGTTACTATGCTATGAGTTAGTTTATTTATAGAATTATAAATTTATTTTAATAATTGTGAATAGATATTTTGAATCCAATCTAATGTTTCGCGCGCCCTTGGCAGGTATTGAAGGTCAGATAGCAAATCAGTGTTAATATAAATGCTTGTTAAAATCTATGATTGTGTGTAACATTATATGATAAGCGAAATATATATAAGTAGGAAATTAAATTTCAAATAATACAATGTATCATATACTCGTAAGAGGTGAGAATAAATTAAAAAATATAATAGCGAAAAACGAATAGAGGCAATATCAGTTCTATCTCGTCTTACAAAGAGTTCAACTTCAACCTGCTAAAATAAATATTTTAATAGGTCACAAGTACCAATGAAATGCCAAAATATACGGTATACCATATAACAATGAAATGCCAAAATATAGGTTACCTCCTTTATGAAATTAATTACATGCATTCGAATTTACATCACACGCTGCTTAAAAATGTTAAAGACTGGGAGTTCGTGAACTCTCCGAGTATCATTTTTACTTTTTTTACACTTTCAGAAATATATTTGTTGCAGGGCAATGCGATATGCAGGGCTGAAGTCTATTAGCTGGAGGTTGTTGTACTTAGCATGTTGTGAATCATCACAAAAAAATTGTAGCTTTACAAGAGTACGTTACTCGGAAGATTCACAAGCTCTTGAACCATCATTTGCGGACAATGCTTTGAAGTTGTTCTGGTAAAAGATTGGAAAAGATTTTGTGTACTGTAACATATTAAAAATGCAAGACAAAATTTAATTCTGCAATTCCAAATGAAGTACCTATGGTAACTAAAGATGAATAACATCTCACGTTTATGTACAACGATTTTTCGGAGATTAACGTCGAATATCAGAGAAAGACAGATAACACTTTTAATAGGACTCGTTATCTTATGAAATGATGAATGTTATAAAGCAAATATCACTATTATTATAATCACTGGACTATAGATTATCGTTAGATGATAAATATCAAAGATAAATATAAACGATAAATACCATAAGATGAATTATTACGGATGTCATAGACATTCTTTAAAGATATGTTATAATATTTACTTACTCTTTGCTTTATTTTAGAAGATATATTTTGAGTGAGTCGCCCTAATTTTCGTAAATTGAAAAATTGGAATTTTAATTTCTATTTTAAAAAGCAATATAGATATTATAGATATGCTTATCTACGTTATCTGTACTCGCTTTGAATCCATTAACAAGAAAATTGAACTGAATAGATATGGTATTAAATATAATTATATTATCTTAAAGAAGTGTCATGATGGGTCTTCATAAAAAGTAACCAATTTCTGCATACATATGTTATAAATTTTATTCTGAGAACGTTAGATGTTAAGCTAACAACAACAATCAAATCAAAAAATATAAATCTGGATATATGTACATAGAAGGCGCTGCAGGAAATCAGTAACCACAGTAGTAGTAGTAGTGTAGCCACAGAATTAATACTAATATATAATTTATTGCCCTATTTGCTGAAAATAAAAGTAATTTTATCGTTAATAAATAACTTCTAGAACGACCTATCTGTAATACCTAGACAAAGGCCTCATAACTTGATTTACGTTTAATTTTTATACATTTATGGAAAGATATTCGATTGAAGGTATCATATTATGTAAATCAATTGACTTGAGACGATTAATAGGTGTAAAAGGTACGATTTATGGCGTAATTATAGGTATATATTGCTTCACTAAATCTTTATTTTGCAAGTTTTTGAAATAAAATATTATATTTATACAATTTTTTTTTTTGAGTCGCGGCCAAACAGATTCTAGGGAAACTCAGAATGGAGTTAGCTTTTATCTTGGACAGGTTACGTTTTACCGACGTAACTACCTACCACGTGAGCGGATGACCAAAACTATTATTATTATAATTTCTATTTATTTTGTGTACTTACTACATTTAGCTTGATATTCCTTCCTTTGTATATGTTTAGAATGTAACCAACAATCATTCCGACAAAGAAAGGCGCTCCACGGCACAACGCGTTCATGTAGTAGTTGTTCATGTAATATGACTGCTCTTCTAAACGTCTGAAATATAATAATATTTTTACATTTAATATTTTTCTAGCTTTCCCTATTCACTCTTATCTTTTTTTCTTTCCACAGATTAAATATGTTAGACTCATTTACAACCATACTCGGTATCTGCTATTGATAATCCTGTTGAAATCATTTAGCCGCTTTTATGAAAATAATACCTAATTATTATTATTATTGCAGATAAACATACATTTTAAATGAATGTTTGGATTTCGGAATAAGTTCGTCTAACTTCACTATTATATACTTTAAAGTCATTGCCATATATTTAACTCAATTTTATTTAAACTGAATATAATTTTTGGAACTGTAGTAAGAAGTAAAATATTCGTTATTGTAGATCATCTCCATATAACAAACACTAAAACACTAACAAAAAATATGGCACGAAAGACGTCCTTATTTAGCAATTATTATTATATTCTTTAACTTTGAGTTTTCGTGTTATTTATAAAGACTAGCGACTCATTCATTTAAATGATGATGATGATGAGAATGCCTCTGAAGATGGTCAAAATTACTTACGGAATGGTCATGTTAGTAGATGGTAACTCCTTTAGAAAGTTCCATACAGAAGATGCGACTAAAATGGCTAAGAGGCCAGATATAAGTGCCGTCCATGCTTTCGTTCTGCTTTTACCTAACACCCAGAATAATATTATAGGTGAAACAATATGCAACTGGATATCTATTGCAATGTACCAAGAATGTTGAATGCACTGAAACAAATTAAATTATTTACTGTATTTTTAGTTTGATGAAGCATTTGTAAAGAAATAAAAGTTTTTAAATATTTTGTGTAAAATAGTTTAGATAAAATACAGGTTCGTAGTAGTAATGCAGCCATACAAATACTATAATAACTTATAGCCCCGTCGAATTAGAATTTCATATTGCAAAAATTTTGACTGGTAATTTTCCTTCAGAATTCTTTTTGGTCACTGGCAGTCTAAAAGTTTCCCAGGGTCCCAAGGGGTACCAGACCCGTTGCTTCATCCACCATCTTGAATTTAAGGGTTGATTTTTGTTTATTGAATAACTCGTTTATATTCAAATTTACACGAAAAGTTGTTATTACAAGAGTTGTTTCAAATTAAATTTCCTACAATTTTGGTTCTTATTATTTTTATTATTATATATTATGTATTAATCTTATTATTATATATTAATGTTTTCTTAGGATCTATATTTTTCGATTTATACCCGAAAAGAGAAGTGAATTTTTGTTTATTTAACAACTCGTTTATTTACAATTTTAATCGAAAAATTTTGATAAGCAAAGTTGTTTATAATCAACTTTCATACTTTGGTCTCCATTATTTTTTTCGTAGGATCGATATTTTTCGATTTATACCTGAGAAATGGAGTTGGTAAAATCTTATGTGTATATTTATATGTGATAACTACAAAGCTAAAAAAGTATACCGATTTTAAGTCACTTAAATAGTGTTTATTCCACACGTAGGCATAGATTTTAAACTATAACCTATTCATTAGCGAAAGGATTATTAAATCTGTTCATAGTAATTACTATTGGTGATGATATCATATTATAATGTACAATATAATACGCCCTGGTTTAGAAGATGTAAAATGAATGTACGTAGCCTAAATTCAGGTAATAACTTACAACATCATCAGGGTTATAATAATTTTGTATATGCAAAAGCGTAGTCCACCAGTACTTCCGACATCTTTCAACATTTCGTCCCATATTTTCCCAGTATGGTCCATCGGCGACTTTATGGAAAGCAGAGGCTTCTAGAAGTACCAATGCAGCTAACAGAGGAAACATTCGGAGTAGACGGTTGAAATAAAATACGTGGAGACGCTTCAAAAGTTGCACTGAAAAGAAGAAATATAACATATTATATCAAGTGTTTATTTAAAAGTGTTTAATGTAATAATATGTATTGCGTTTAAAAAATTATAAATAAATAATAAAATAAATATGTTGGGACATTAACACACAGCAACATCTAGTTCCATGGTAAGCTACGCTTGTGTTATGAATACCAGATAGTTGATACACTACACACATATAACTTTAAATACATACATATTATAAATATAAAAACCCATGACTGGAGTATAGACATTCGTGCTCATCACACAAATGATGCCCCTAGCGGGACTCGAACCCGCGACCGCTGACACAGCACTACAAACTCAAATTCACTACCAACCCTGCCAAACGTGTCGTCAAATTATAATAATTTCTATAAGTTTTTATATTTTTACTTGTTATATTTTGTAGCTATATTACTGTCAATTAAATAAGTCTGTCTATCGGTTAAATTATATTATATACTAGCGATTCACCCTCGCTTCACGCGGGTTCCTCCCTTGGTACGTTTTAACGGTTAGTGTGGAAGAGGCAGACTATACAGTATATATATATATATATATATATATATATATATATATATATATATATATATATATATATATATATATACACACATTATATATATATATATATATATATATATATATATATATATATATATATATAGACAGTGCTTTCCATGTAGAAAGTTACATACTGAAGTAAGACTCTTTCATCGTTTCAGTGTGGAAAGCAGAATCAACATAAAAGTTAAAAAATTGTTTTATTTCTGTATGAAAACAAAACTCTTTAATTTTTCACACTTTCATATAGCCGCTTATTTAAACGGAAAATATTAAAAAAACAACAATTGAGTCTCTTAATTATGATTAAATATCGATTATGATTATTATCTGGATTATTTGACTCGTGCAATTTTAATCATTTTTACGGAAAATGATCCACGATTCTCGGTCATGCTGTCTGCTCCCGATAATTGATACGATGAAATATATGATAAATGACATATTATTTTTACTATACTGTTTTACCTAAATGCGAAAGTTTGTATGTGTAAACGTTTGTTACGTTTCACCTTGAAATGGCTGGACGGATTTATATGAAACTAGCGGCTCACCCTCGCTTCTCTCAGATTCACATTTAGGAAAACAAAAACAAACCTATTCCACGGGAACCGTACATTTTTCCGGGATAAAAGTAGCTTGTGTGATATTCCAGACTATAATCTATCTCTGTGCCAAATTTTATCAGATCCATTCTGCCGCTCTGGCGTAAAATAGTAACAAATATCCATACATACTCACAAACTTTCACATTTACAATATTGAAATGTGGATTAAGTATACAGATTTATTTTATTTACGAAAGATATCAATTTTTATTGCTTTACTAGCGGCTCACCCTCACTTCGCTCAGGTTCGTCGCTAGGGACGTTTTAAATAGATATAAATAGTTATTAGCCAGCGTTAGCTATATACATTTTATTTTTTTTTTCTTTAATTTTTAAATATTTTTTTTATAAGAACCTTTTCCTGACAATAACAAACACAACCAAAAAAAAATATTTAAATCAGTCCAGCCGTTTACGCATGAAGGCGTGACCAAGGGAAATAGGGATTCATTTTTATATATATAGCTATAGATGATTGATAATATATTTACTTAATAATATGCTATCTACGTAAAAAAAATGATTTGCATGCGTGAGTGTATAATGTCAATTTATTTCAGTAATTAAAGGCTATTTTATTTTATTTAGGTACACAGAAAGACAATGATCTAGAGTAACACGTCATAGACCTAGGTATGCATCATAGCTTGTGTAAAATACCTAGTTCCAAAAAAATAAAATTAATATCTGAAATCTAGCTATTTGAAAAATGAAATTACTTGATAAAAACTGCTACTCTGTCCCGTTAAAATTATAAAAAAATGTTATATCTTGAACTCAAATCAATTTCCTATTATTTAGTAACAAAGATTCGGCTACAAGGGATAAATATTATATGTATATATACATACGTAATATAAAACATTATTTCCCCATAAAAACTCACCCCCATTTTCACTCCCTTAAGGGCTAATTTTCGGGATCAAAGCTATCATATATCCTTCAACTATCTTCTTACCAAATTTCATCTAAATCGGTTCAGTAGTTTCGGAGCCTATTCGATATAAACAAACAAAAAACATTTTATTCCTCTTTATAATATTAGAATAGATATCAGGATGCTACAGTTTAGTATATGGGACGCGATCTCTGGAGGCGTGGGTGGTATTTTTGGATAGGGTAGGCGATAGGGAGTCGAAATATATAAATTTTGTTTTGAGGCTAAGGCGGGAGCTACGCTACGTTTCGCTTCTGCCTTAGCCTTCTCAACCTACGTTATCCAAGTCGGACTGCCACTTAATCGAAAATAAATAATACACTTAGATTAAAAAAAATGTCTACTTACGTTTATAAACTGCATGAGTACACTTAAAACCCTAAGAACATTTAAAACTATAGTAAAACTATTAAAATAAAAGAATTGAAACGAACATATACGAAAATTAACAAAAACTAATAATTACTGGAAAACAATATAAGAAAAATAACTATGAAAAAGAGCATAAAATAGAAAACTAAACACGTATAATGAGTACAGATCATAGTCACATACACTATCAAACTTCGTGTTATTTTGTGACTACCCGCCAAAAATACTGAAAAATAATCACAGATAATAAAATCAAGTAACGGTTTAAAAATTTTTTTGCTAAATGTAAATTAATTATATTACTCAATATTTTACATTAATCAAAAAAAATCCTAAATGTATGTATGAACTATGAATTGAAAATAACATACTTATTTCTATTTTAAAATCTTAGTAATCTGACGACAACTTTTACTTTTAATATGCATAACTCTTAACTAATTAATAAGCGATAATCTGTTATGTTATTCGTAAAAAGTATGTTTATCTTTTGTAATGAGTTATTTAGGCATAGAAATGTATGGAAATGTTCTAATTTCAAGTCTTAATAACTTTTGACTCCTTCGTTTCCTCAAAATATTTTTTTTATATATTTGAACTCCCTATCACCTCCTCTACCCAAAATCTGCTTATATGTTTTCTCAAAACAAAAGCAACGTGATAAGCTGTGCGTAGATGTGACTAAATCTATTGAGTTCATTTATATTTTATCTGACAATGTACTTAAATATGTTCTTTTACTATTCAGAAATACTAATTACATTATTAATATATGTGTATGTATTCAGCCCTTATTAACGTCCCACTGCTGAGCACGGGCCTCCCTTCAATATGAGGGGGATCAGGCCATAGTCCACCACGCTGGCCAAGTGCGGGTTGGCAGACTTCACATGTCTTTCGAAAACTTGCTAGGTTCTCTCAGACATGCAGGTTTCCTCACGATGTTTTCCTTCACCGTAAGGCAAGTGGTAATCATGTTGAAAATGATTCGCACATGAAAATATCAGAGGTGCGAGACCCGGGATTTGAACCCGCTTCACTCGGTTACCCATGTGAGCGCGTCACCACTATTTCATTAATTTCATTAATTAGTATCAAAACAAATACGAGGTATTAGATGTAAGAACAGAATACTTCTGTGCACTTTTTAGGGTCCGTATTTTAAAGAGAAATATGTAACCATTGTAGGTTCGTTCGTGTATCTCTATCAATTGTAATAATATACTTACCTGTTAACAGTTACAAAGTATATATAAATAAATTCCAGTTACTACTACGGTAAAATGGCATATTTTAAAAGATTTTTCTCGATTAGACATTGATGTTTTTGTAGAAAATCGCGAAGCGAGAAGCTCAAAACAAATTTTCTGAAATATATATTTTCAAATATTAATTACCTCCTGTAAGTTTTCCCACTGATGTATAAACAAGTAGAATACCCGCCATCAAAAAGAATGAATCCACCGTAAAAAGTCCCGTTGAAATCCATACCGCATCACCAGATGTAAGCCACTAAAATATTAATTATTCGACATTACTAATATGCAGAAAATTCGACATCTACAATTTGGAAGGAAATAGAATCTCCAATAAAGTAGGCTATGTCGATTATGATATGTACAGAAAACAAAACTTCGCAAAGTAGTTATTATTGAAAATTATTTTAAAAATTACATATTAAATGGCTATCTACTATACATTAACCCTTCAAATAAAGTTGCTATAAGTAGATGGAGAAACCAAAACCCAGCTTACCTTAATACCTTCACTTAAATTAGCATGGAAGTTGTACATAGAAAATGTATGTCCAACGACGACCCACATCATGGAAATCACTCTGATACCATCTAAGCAATCTAATGAGTTTGAATTAGAAGAAAACGTTAGTAAGCGTCTAGTATTTGTGTAAACTGAGAAAGTACGTAAAAGCACTTTAGCTTTTTTCGGATCTGAAATAAATATAACATGTTTTAATAAGTGGTTTTAATTTAATTATTATTTGGCTTATATACGAGTATTTTTAAGAATTATAGCCCATATGTTATTCTGATGTACACATACAAGCTACGAGTATATTATTGTTAAGTTTCATCATAAGCCATACAGTAGTTTTTGCCTAAAAGAGTAACAAATATCCATCCATCCTCACAAACTTCCGCGTTTATATTTGTAAGATAGGATAAAATTTCTATAAATATTTAAATTCCTTGAACTTATTGGCTTTGTTTTGACGAGTCCCATACATTATAGTATTGGCTAAAAGCATATATTTTAAATAACGTACAATATTTTCGTTTCACTTAATTAAAATAGTACAGGATAGAAGAAAATTCAGTAAGAAAATTAAAAATTGATACTATAAATAAGCAAACCTGCTTAACTTCCTGCTGAATCAGTCACGCTTTACGTAGAAAAATTATATTCAATCCGTTTAGAGTTAAATTATTATTAACTATTAGCGACACACTCTCGCTCCGCTCGGGTTCGTTCCTAGTTACGTTATAACGTTTACTATACATTTCTCAAACATGACATATTTTCCCGCAGTAAAAAGTATCTTATATGTTGACTCGGATATCCAGCTATCATCATACCAAATTTCATCAAAATCTGTCCAGTGGTTTTCTCGTTATGCGTTAAAAAACAGACAGACAAAAATTCTAAAAACTATAGATTCGGCCTCTATATCGATAATAATGACTATTTCAATAAGATTTTCTAAAAAATATTCAATGTACAGATTCGACTCTCATTATATGTTGTTAGTAGACTTTCATTATATGTACAGATTTCATCTATTCTCTTTGTAACACCTTGACTTGACATCAAGGAAGTATGTACTCGTATCGTGATAAAAAAAATCTTGTATAAAGGAAGTATAATTTAATAACACATTTTCGTATTTCTTAAGGTTTTTAATATAAAATTTTATTAAAAAAAAGCATATATACGTGTTATAATATCTTAATGTATTCTCATTAAATCGTATCAAACGGATAAAGAGAATTAGTACTTATTCGCAATTTAATCGATCATAGTCCACGTCGAACTCGCGAATTAATTGAAGAGGACAATTCTTTTAAAAAACTCGTTGGCTCATTTTTTGCCTTTACTATTGAATATATTATATTGAAGTAATGATGATGATGATGATGTTCTCCTAGCCAATTCCGGCTACGGCGGCCAATCTCATTGAGATTAGCCAACTGTGCAAGAGATATTATAGTGCTCAAGTGTACGCGCAGACACAAGTGCACTCTCTATTCCTATTACTCTCATACTCCGGTGGGACGACCACTCGACACGACCGGTGAGAGTTAAGGCGCAGGACCGACGGCTTTACGTGCTAGCACGGGGGTGAAACACCGCCAACTTCCCAACTCCAGGCTGTTACTGAGACTTACTATACAGAAAGACTCAATAACTAAACTTGGCCCGACCCGGGACTCGAACCCAGGACCTTCGGGTGTGCAGCCGTACATGCTAGCCACTACACCACCGAGGCAGTAATAATAAATGGTTGAATAATATATATATATATATATATATATATATATATATATATATATATATATATATATATATATATATATATATATATATATATATATATATCTATGGTAAACATTACCAGATTATATAATACTTATACTGTTAAGTGATAATTTTATTGCACACTTTAAAATTGGTTGCCGACTGGTAATAAAAACTTATAAACTAATGTAACGCTTATTACGCAGATTAGTCTTATCAATAAGATTTACAATATCTATAATATCATAGGTTTAATAGAAAATTATAAACAATACGAACTATTGTAATCTATTTTTTAATTCATATAATACGGAAGGAACGTGATTAAGTTTTATGAGTTTTGTGGGAATTTATCTTTTCGATTACGTTAACGTGGATTTGTATAGAATAGAAATCGGACCATCTGTTAAAAAAGGTAAAAAATCAATTTATCTATTTAAATCGTTTATTTTATTTTATTTAATTTTTTATATTTTTATTTTTTAAATTTATTTTCATTTTAAAATTTTTAATCAATTAGTTACTATTACAATACTTGGGCAAAAATGTAACTGCTAATCGAATTACTTTCAAAACATTTTTTTATTTTTATACTAAACGACCTCAATTTTTTGTTTACCTAGAGGCGAACCCGAGCGAAGCGTGGGTGAGCCACTAGTAATATATAAACTCAGCAAAGAAGCTTGTTCAAGTATTAAGTTTCTATAACTGTAACATTTATCTACATACATATATATTATGCCTTGATTTGGTCGTCGCTACGGTGACACTATTCTCTAAAATTTGCTTCCATTTCTAACTCATTTATACAAAATGATAAATGGAGAGCCTATTTTTTTTGTTCGGTTTTACTGCGATAACTACTAAACCGATCGGAATAATACTCATGTCATAAGATGCAGCGTATTTGAGAGAAGGTTTTAGTATATGATATGTTGGTGATTAATGTACTATGCGGGCGGAGCCCACGAAAATGCTAGTACAAAATAAATCTATATACATATAATAAAATTGTAACTAAGTCGAATCTGTACATTAAATATTTTTTGGAAAATCTAATTGAAATAGACATTATTATCGATACAGAGTCCGAATCTATAGTTTTTATAATTTTTGTCTGTCTGTCTGTATTTCCGTCTGTTACCGCATCACGAGAAAAAACTTGACAGATTTTGATGAATTTGGTATGATGATAGCTGGTTATCCGGGTCAACATATAGGATACTTTTTACCGCGGAAAAATATCTAATTTCTGAGAAAAAATACAAAAACTTCATTCTAAGAGTATAACTAATATGTAAAGCCTAAGAATTTGATTTTTGGTCATCTGAACGCGGGCGGAGCCGCGGGTAATGCTAGTTATATATAAATTGAGTCACACAGTCTTCCTTAAAATTGGTATAATTTTAAATAAAACTAGTAGTATTAGATCCAAACAATAATTACTTACCTTTTTTCTGTATGACGGTGTGATTGACATCGTAAAGTGTGCTAATTAAGGATATAAGGCCAAGTGCTGAAAACACTCCACTGAAACAAACAAAAACAATTCTTTTAAAATATTATCAATAAAAATATTCAATTAGATTAGATTATTTAATGAATAAAAATAATAGGATAAATATGCAGATAAATATGTAGAAAATGTATGATAGGTGCGACGACTTGTGTATAAAGTTTGTGTATATTTTGTTTGTTTGTAACACAAACCCCGTTCATGACTCCATTCCATATTCTCTTTATCGTAAATTAACTGCTTTTTATAATTTCAAGTTGCTTAAAATACTTTCCCAAAATTCATTATTAGTTTTTAGACTAATATCTGAATATCGTAATTAAATGTACACCATGGACAAGGCCTGTATCCAACAGATGCTGATTATAACCATGACAGAAAATATGTAAAATGGGAAAGTTATAAACTTAAAATCTCTACGTGTAATCAGATCTAGTGTTTTTTTTTTCTTCTTTTTCACCGGTCATTCTATATATAACGTATGTATATTCTCCATTCTACGTGACATTGGCGAAGTAAATTGTACGCAACTTGCACTTTTAGAAGCCATGAAATAAAATAATTAAATTGAACTTAAAATCGTATAGCATAAACTTAAATTGAGGATATTTTGGATGATAATAATAAAACAAAATTATACAATAAAACGATCAAAGGTGTTGTGATACGACAATTTACTATTTACGAATGACGTCAAATATTAATAAATTATCTAAATAACTTTCATACTGCTATCTAAGAATCGCATCTACCAGCCTGATATAATGATTTTTGCATTAGATAGCCCGTATATTGTGGAAGGCATAAATGTGACTTATGTATGTAGTATGTGCATTTTTACACTAAACCGCATTTTCCTCAAATTTTCAATAACTAAAATGGTCTATTTGGAATTAAACGTATCAATTTCGTTTTTTGGATTAATTAATTAGGTCCATTTCCCATAGAAATATTTATCCCCATTTTCACCCCCTTAAGGGATGATTTCCGGGAAAAAAGTATCCTATGTCCTTCCCAGGGTCTCAAACTATCTTATTACCAAATTTCATCTAAATCGGTTTAGTAGATCCAGAGATTACCCTCAACAAACCCACAAACTCACAATTCACAAACTTTACCTCTTTATAATATTAGTAAAGATATACCATAATAAACAAAACAGTGACAATAATTAGTATAATACATTTTTTTCAAATCAATCTGCTAAAGAAACTGATATGTACTTACAAAAAGACTTAACATAACGATTAGTGATTTATGCTTGATTCGGTGCGTTCCTAGGTTCCTAATGATACCCTATGTGTTATTTTAGGTCATATGTCTGTACTAAATTTCATCCAAATCCATCCAGTCAATACAAATTGAAGGAGTAATAGAAGGAGAAGGAGTTTGTGTGACTCAGAAACATATAAATTAAAAAAATATATTAAAAAAACAGATACTTACATGGCTACATAGTCTGCTGCAACCCATGGCTTATCGTCTGGAAGTCGGCAGAAGTTGTCATCGAATCGAAACCCAATAGCAGTTAAGTTAAATAATACATTTCTCATCCATTCTTGTGTTGAGCAAGCTTTAGGCATACACACAGCTAGATTGAATGATGCGTAAAGTAACGGATTTGAGGGATTTAACCTAAAAAATGAAGATATTGTCATTAAAAATTATATATACCAAAAAAATAGTATAGCCCAAATAGTTCATAAATAAATATATTAAAAAATATAACATATCCTTACGAGTCGGGATCGACTGGAGTTGCGAAAGATTGTACTTCCGAAATAATATTGTTATGAAACCGTACTATTTTTCTGTCACCTAAATCAGTTATTCGTTGATCCAAGAAAGGTATATGGAAAGACTGATTGAAAGGCACACTAATGAAGCAGTATTTTCCTTGAAACTGCATATCATCGACAACGTCATCTATGGCCAAACATTGATGATAATTCCCTAGATCTGTAATGCTTAACATAAAAACTCCCCTAGGAAACTTTACACCGGCATCCAAAACTGCAACAAAAGGAATAAAATACTCAACTAAATGACTACTAAATAATTTACTAAAACCATAAAAAGTAATGAACAGTTATATTATCTCAGTATCTCTATCAAGTAGATAGACTCTACATAGTAAAATCTATTAAAGTATAAAGAGTGGACTAGATTTTTTCTAAATTTCAAAGAAAAACTTACATCTTCCCAATAAGAAAGAGTTTGCTTCTTTCATATACGACACCTGTTTTTCACATTCTGTATTATTAATGACTCTATTGTAGAGATCATAATCAAAAATACGATTTGGTAAATCTCTATTTAACTGTGCACTCGCACAAACTATAACTACACTAAAAACTAATAATGAATGCTGTAAATTCATTGTCAACACGTCACTTATTTACTTCTACAAATAAAATTTTGCATAGCTAGCACGTTGCTTCACCGAGGAGCTCTCCTTCAATAATCGTTATTTTAGCGTTGATTGTTATAATTAACAATTATTAATCTTATCTATAACATAAAATTATTATGTTTATCAAAAAATGTAGTATTACTCACTTTAATATTTTTCAACCGACTTCCTCAAAAAGGAGGAGGTTCTCAATTCGGCTGTATATTTTTTTATGTGTGTTACCTCAGAACTCCGTCATTTATTAACTGATTTGGACAATTTTTGTTTTGTTTGAAAGTGTATACTTTCAGATTGGTCCCATTTAAATTAAAAAAAAAATATCACCCCTAAGGGTGGAAAAATAGCTAACGATGAATTTAACCTACTTATAATTGTCATATTGATTTGAAACTTTGCAAGGGTTTCTATTTCCGTTGATAGTACAGTGGTTCGATATTGTTGACCTGATCTGATGGTAAGGCCAGAAGGTGGATAGGTGGAACTCTTCAACGGCTAATAGTAGATACTTTGAGTTTGGGCTTATTTTGTTTGATTTGACAAGCCTAACACCTTAGAATTCTTACTTTGCTACTACTGTCTACACTAAGAAGGGAAAAATAAAAACGTTTTAACAAAAAAATAAAAACGGACGTCAAACAAAAGCACTAAAAAGTAAAAAATAACTGATTGGTAGTTTTCATTTACTATACATACGTAATTAAATAATTTCTAAGTTGGTGCCAGCCGATACAAACAAAGCACACCGACTTCGAAAATATTTGATTAGGTATATTTATAGTAAATGAAAACTACCAATCAGTTATTTTTTACTTTTTAGTGCTTTTGTTTGAAGTCGGTTTTTATTTTTTTGTTAAAAAGTTTTTATTATGAAGATTAAGATAATATTTAGTAAGTGATATAATCAATTCTCAGGTAGATTCATACTTTGTGCTGACGACTTCTAATTACATAATATTGTATATTTTATAATATTATTATAATATTCACACCCCCAAATCGGGTCATTGGTAATTTGCAAACCAATCCATTTTGCTACTTCTGAACTAGCTAAAGTCTTAACGGTTAAACAATTGTTTTTCCTAAAAACGGTATTACGTAAACACCTTGGATTACCTTTTGTAAAAAATGCTATAAAGCGATGGGCTGGCCGCATTTGCAATATCAAACCTACGCTATCGTATTGCACTTGTGAGATATCATTATGACTATCTTTCGGCTAGAATCTACAACAAATTGAATGCATTGTTAAACGTTCATCCTCTGTCTCACTGGAAATGCAAAAATGAAATGACTAAGTTTCTGCAAAAGCTTAATTATGAAGAGACTGAAACACCTGTTTATGATAACTATTAACTAATGAACATAAGTTAATTGTTAATTGGATATTTATAAGATAATTTTATGGAGTGTTATTTATTTGCTTTGTATTTAAATGTAGCAGATATATTTATATTATAGTACTTACCACTTATACTATCTAACTTCCAACCCGATTGTACATACCCTATTTTCCTAAGGATTCATATAAACTTAAACTAAACATAATTATAATAGAAATTAATTCTAATAATACAGCCTCAAATTGTATTTTTACTAACCTTAGAACATAACTGCCCCTTTTGTCCAGATGTGGGCGTATATAGCTGTGACACAGTTTATACTAATGCAGCTACTTACGATCTAACTATTTTGAATCTGTATGTTAATATGTTCAATAAAATCTTTAAAAATCTTTTTGAAGGTCTCTTAAGAAGTGAATTGTATTTTTAAATAGGAGAGACAGAGACTCTGAAATATATAAAAAAATATTTGCAAAAATTAAAGAGGCAATAGTTATTTATCTATACATGTAATAAAACTGTAGAGTTCAAATGTCTGTTCATAGAAAAATAATGCTAAAAACCGAGTCAAAGGAGTGTAAGAAGAGAAATAAAACAAATCCAGATTTTTTCCAATATTTTGTTACTCTGTCTATTTGTCTGTTTGTACGGGCTAATCTCCGAAACTATTAGACCGATTTAAATGAAATTTTGCATAGTGGTACCTTATATCCCCGGTCAACATTTTAGATACTTTTCATCGCAGAAAATCAAAGATTTCTCGTGGGATAGTTAAAAAAACTATAGTAACTTATGTATACAGCTTTAGTACACAACAACTTTTGCACCTCATTTAGTAAAATTTGGCATGCTGATATCTGATATTGCCGGTCAAATAACAGGTTACTTTTTATCCCAGGAAAATGAACGGTTTCCGTGACATAGATTTTCTAGAGGCGAACCTGAGCGAAGCGAGGGTGAGCCGCTGGGTGTGATATAAGTGTTGACATGACGAATAACATACATATAACATTTTTAATACTTTTCTTATTTCTTAAAATTCGTCTTATACTTCCTAAAATATCTATATACGTAATTATCTAAAATAATCAATATTTTTCTGACATAATATTTTATTAGTCAGCATAATAAATGCAGACTAACCCATTTTATTGGTTGTTGATAGCTACTGATAATTTAGATAAAGATGAAAAAAAATAGCTCATAAATAAAAAAATGTAATTTTCATAGTGTAAACGTAACATAATCAAAATCTAGTATATACTTCTGACAAAAGTTTTTTTTTGTGTTAATTAAAAAATATCTACCATAGCTTATGTATTTTAGAGCCCGGTCACCTTTCTCCCATCTTTACCTTCTCTTTCTGTCCCTTTCAGTCATCTTTACCTCAATTGATGTAGATAAATATACATAATATTAACCCAGCTAGCAATTTAATTTGAATATTGGAATCCAAACAAAGTAATAAAAAGTTATAACACAAGAAGCATAAGATGTTTAAAAAAAAACGTACTACGAGTATATCCGATTTAGAATAATTATTAGTGAGTTTTAATTTAATACTAAGCGTTATGTTTGGTTCTGGTTTCATATAAAAAATCTAAAATAGTTTAATAAGCTATTTCTTTTATTTGGACATTACTAGGACTATATTTGACGACACGTTTGGCTTAGTTTGTATTGAACCTACTTGCTACGCCAGCGGTCGCGGGTTCGCGTCCCGCTGGGGGCATTCATTTGTGTAATGAGCACGAATGTTTGTACTCCAGTCATGGATGTTTATATTTATAATATGTATGTATTTAAAGCTATATATGTATAATGTATCAACTATCTGGTATCCATAACACAAGCCTCGTAGCTTACCATGGATCGTGTTGTGTGTTAATGTTCTGACATATTTATTTATTTATGTTTAAGCTTTTTAAATCTCTTTTTTACATCTATTATAATAGTATAATATAATAATATTCTCTATATCTATTATAATGCTAGCTGCAGCTACGAGTCATCATCATCTTCCTGTCCATTTCCCAACCACTAGGGGTCGGCGCAGTACATATTCTGTACTGCTGATAGGATTTGGCAAAAGTTTTACGACCGGCCGCCTGCCTAACATAAGCCCTCCTTGGGATTGCTATTGTTTATCGCGGACATTTTGTTATATGTATATTCCATATTGTTTTCTTTTAAAACATTTTTTTATAGTATTACTCAAAGTTTTAATGAAATTTTCTGATATACATATTTAAAATAAATTTTGAACACACAATAAATCTTGTTTTGACGTTGTCAGATGCAACCCTAATGCTGACCACGATCCTCAGACATGAGGGACCGACCCCAGAAAGAGATGAGAACGTTCCCGCGGTCCAGTGGGAAAATATTAAAAATAATCTGTATATCTGTATAGAAATAATAGAAATAATGATCATGATGTATATCTGTATAGAAATAATAGAAATAATTATATATTTAACATATTACGTTGAAGTTAACTAATCTTGTTCGGTAATCTATAGATTACCATGTACGATTACCTACATAAGATACAAGAGTGAGATTTTACTTTAATCAGGAACTACTTTATTTAGTTAAAATAAAGGTACTTCCTGCGTATAAGTTAAGACTATACAGTTCAAATACTTTTGAAAGAGGTTGTCTTCTTTTCCATTAAACATCCAAGGTGTTCCTCCCACGGTCCACTCTATAGAATATTATAGTATAAGTACGACGAGCAACCTGCATGCCACAAATCCCAACCGAAGCTTTTCAACCAAACTTAATTGAACTTAACAAACCTAACCAAATTTAACTAAACCTTTTTTTAATGTTAGGAAATGCATGCCATACAGGTTTACACATCCTATATATATATATATATATATATATATATATATATATATATATATATATATATATATATATATATATATAATATACTAAAGTCAAACAGAACTTCCCCCGTCTTAAAGGGATATCGCAGGATCGTTTACGCACTCAACTAGGAGTAACCCGCATGGTACACCGGTACACCTGCCTACCACTGTATGTGAGCAGTCTTAATTAAACGACTAATCTGAAATCATTAACTCATATTAACGGTAAAATAATAGGTACGTTGAATAAAATATAATATAGATTAATTTAAAATATATGACCAAATGAATACATCTTTAGACAAACTAAACTTTGTACCTTTATCATAATAAATCAAACATCAGTAAACATGCTCAAAGAAAGTTTAATGGACTGATACATTGAAATACATAGAAGTAAGATTAAACATAAAACGTTAATTGGATTAAATGTTATGTTTATCAAAATTATTAGATATTCCATTATTTTATCAATAGAGTTTACTTCTAATATACATTATCTATACATATAATAAAATTCTAAATAAGTCGAATCTTTACATTAAATATTTTTTGGAAAATCTTATTGAAATAGTCATTATTATCGATACAGAGACCGAATCTATAGTTTTTTAAATTTTTGTCTGTCTATGGGTCTGTTTATTTGTCTGTCTGTCTCTGCATCACGAGAAAACCACGATTTTGATAAAAATTGGTATAATGAAAGCTGGTAATGAGTATCAACATATAGGATACTTTTTACTGCGAGAAAATATATAATCTGTGAGAAATCTATACTAAACGTTAAAACGATTAAATTACATAAATAAGATATTATTTTAATCTTTTTAATATTTTAATCTATTACAAGAAAAATATTTGGAAATATTTTTCCTTCATATGCATTAAAAAATCATTTTAATTAAAATGATTTTTCAATTTTTTAATAGATTTCAATTGAAATAGATAATACATTATGAGTGTGCCTGTAATTGATTAGTTATATAGAACATAAAGTATTTTCGATAAAATCTTTATTTTTCATTGCTGATCCACGTAGCGATAAATATGAGTCGGCATTAATTCTAGACATTGTTAAAATATGATATTATTATTAGAGAGATTTTGGGGCAAACTGACTAACATTTAGAAACTTGTCTGAATCGCGCCCGTACAATAAGCCCGTACAAGACGAACACATTTGCAGAGACCAATCGCTGACGCTACTAGTTGGCCTGGAAGGCTACATGTTACTGCGTATCTATGACCAAATGCATTACAGGTACCTAGCCTATCTAAGAAACAGATACACAAGGGGCAGCTATAAAAGCTACTGTAAACAGCAAACTAAGCTATCAGTAATAATTTGGTCTTGGTGCTACTTAGAAGTCGGCTAATAGGATATCATTTTTTTTAATTTGTAGTAGTAAGCACATTTATGCACATCTGTATACATTTTTTTACTGATTATAAAAAAAAAACAATGAAAGATAAAAATGGAAAAAACTATTTGATATAAAGGTTGTTGTTTTTATTATTATCTGGTCTATTTAAAAAACTTATCACCAAGTTGTCTGAATTATATGTAAAACGCATTGATTGTTTCCTTTGTCACTGTCTATGTATGGAAATATGTAAATCTGATTTACGAAATTTTTTGGTAAAACAAAAGATGGCTATGCTTTCATAGCAAACTTGCAAAAATACCATAGGAGAAGAAATCCTATCTTAAATCTGTGCCTGCTACTTGTAACGACTAGTTCTGAAATTTAGTAATGGTCATTGCAAAGCAATCTATAAGAAACAATTACAATACATTAAATTCAAAGATGTAGTAAGAGGTGATAGATCGGTGGTGCTCGAGGTATGAATACTGATTCCCCCCGACTCCGAGCACATTCAGCAAACACAGTAGCCACTATAATGTTTTATGGATAACTCGCAGTCTAATGCCGTTACATAGCTTAGGTGGCTTATTCATTACAGGTGTGCCAACCTTCAGAAGAAGTTGATAAGAAAAGAGGAAAGGAGGCCTGGTGGGTTAACACTGTTAGGGAACTCCACATGATAGTAAATTGTTTCATCCATTTACATCACTGAATCGACAGACCTATATTATATTCTATTTCTGACTCTTCAAAAGACTTAAGCACGATTTTATTAAAAACAGTAGCCCTGTTGGCTCAGTTCACAAAACCAAGCCAAGACTTAGTTTGTATACCCGTTAGAAATATCAGGATACACTCTACTTAGGTTTTCTCTCTCACTCGCTCTAAGTCTGTTGTAGTTGTCACTGCTGTGGCCAGCCGTCAATTTGTCAATAATTTTTCCTTGGATTCGGAATAATCTCCGTTCTCTATTTATTATCTCACTCAGTAATTGAGCACTTTCGGAGAACTTGAGCTATGTTACACTATTTAAATATATTTCGTATGTGGAATTCAACTCGGGTGAGATTTAGCGGGAGTTTAAATGTAGCGTAAGCCATTTTACCACCTTCTAAAGGCATAGTAGCATTTCCAGATAAGGCCACAGCTAACATAATCACCCCGATCACTTTTTAATATGGCCAAAGGCAATTTTAATAAAAAAATGCTTCTTTAAGTATTTAAATGTTTTGTTAATTAATCGTCAATAGCATTAATGCCGATTTCTAAGTCAATTCGACCCTTACAATATTTTTACCCTTTCAGGACGAATATACTTAATTTTAACAATAAAAGTGGTGGATTTTCTTAACTACTTACTGCCCGTTTTATCCCCTTACGCGATGAGTTACATATATGTTAAAACACGTGTTTATTTAATTGAATTGAAGATCATTAATACCAAGTTTCCAGTAATTCTGATTGTAAAATAAACTGTTCCTCTCAAACATTACAACCTTTTACTCTTTTAAGAGATGAATTTCGAATATATCTCATATAAGTATTGTTTTATTTTGTATTTTAAAGGTAAGGTAGGTATAGATAGGTTACATTCAAACTTTCGTCCCCTATTTTACCCCACTGTGGGATGAATTTAAAAAAATGCTAAAACACGTATTTATTTAATTGTATTGAAGAGCGTTAATACCAATTTTCAAGTAATTCTGATCATGAATAATTTTTTGTGTTATATTATAACGTGTTTTCCCATGGGGACGAGATAATCTCCCGCGGTAAAAGCAGCCTATGTCATTCTTCAGAAACACAAAAAATCACGTCAATTCGTCGTCCATCCATACGTATTATTTGATTTTAAAAGTAGGTTTCATACAAAGATTCGTTCCCTATTTTACCCCCTTATGGGATGAATTTCGAAAAATGTTAAAACATTTATTTAATTATATTAAAGAGCATTAATGCCAAGTTTCAAGTACACCTTGTTTTTCCCTTGGGAATGTGATAATCTCCGCGTTAAAAAGTAACCTATGTCACTCTCCAGCTCTCCAATTTATAATATTAAGTATGGATATGGATAGCAAAGAACGCGAAATATTTAGACTTTGGATGTCGTAAAAATATTATCGATATCATTTGATACATGATGTGATAAAAAATATTATTAAAAACAATTTTCTATTACATATAACGAATTATCTTAATATTTACAATATGACTCATTAGAAAAACGGTAAAACTTGGACGTTATCGTAATTGTAATTATTAATATTGATTTCTCTTTAAAAGTGTTTCGAGGATGTCTTTCCTGGTAGGTATAACGGTTATAGTGTGAGATCCGAAGTCAGGTCATCCTTCACCTATCTGCTTAATGGATGACGAGTATGTAGTATTAATTGTTATATACATATAAACATATAATATTATATTTAACATATAACATATTTATTACATAATATATATTAATACATAACAAAATATATCGCACATAGCTTGCCTAATAAATTATTGCCCAGGCTTTTTTAAAATATTATCAAGAAGTAAAATGAAAAATATATTTTTAACTTAATTGAAAGTACATGAACCTTTAAAAAAACCGACTTCCAGGTACTAAAATGTAAAAGATAACTAAACGGGAGTTTTCATGTAGAATAGATACTTAATCAGATATTTTCGATTTCGAAGTCGGTGCCAGCCGACAATATTTTAAGATATGAATATCTAATAGGTAAATATGTAAACTAAATTAAAACCCCTGTTTATTGATTTTTTTACATTTTAGTGCCTGGAAGTCGGTGTTTATTTTTTTTTTAAAGCTTTCATTTTTCCATTTTAGTGTAGAAGTCACAAGCAGGTAATTTGTAAGAAGAAAATTTTTTAATAAAGTATTCGATTAAACAATTTGTTTAAAAAAAATACTGTTCATTTTTTTAAAAACCGCTCGGCCGATTTCGATAAAATTTTATGGGACCATCTGGGAAGTATACCCTTTGAAACAAAAAAAAAATTAAAACGGTTTAGGCATCTTCGAGTAATCGGTTAACATACATAAAAAATAGATTCTGACGAATTGATAACCTCCTCCTTTTTGAAAGTCGGTTAAAAACATATCGTGCATGCAGAAGGTAGATTAATTGCAAAAAATGGGCATGAATCATAGTTGACTTTGAGTCGTTTACGCGTGATTTAGAAATTTATAATGTGGAGCTAAGCAGGATTCGCAAAATTTTGCGGCATTCGTGTACGATTTGGTGTGATTTAGGATTACTCATTTTAAAGCTAGTTCAAGTAAATGTAACATAAAATTATACACTTTTGCATAATTAGTAAATGGACCCCATAACTATCTGCGATATGTATTTAATTTAATTCAAAACACTTTTCAATTAGTAATTAGATAGATGAAGCCTCACTTCGGATCTTAGACTACGAATCAGCTTTATTATTGAACTAGCGGCTCACCCTCGCTTTGCTTGAGTTCGCCTCTAGAAAAGCACAAGCAGATCTATCCCACGGGAACCATTCATTTTTCCGGAAAAAAGTAACCTGTTATTTGACCGGTAAAATAAGGTATCAGCATGCCAAATTTTACTAAATTAGGTGCATAAGTTGTTGTGTACTAAGCTGTATAAGTTACTATAGATTTTTAACTATCTCACGGGAGCTCTTTAATTTTTCGGGATGAAAAGTATCTAAGATGTTACCCAGAGATATAAGGTATCACCACGCAAAATTTCATTTAAATCAGTCCAATAAATTCGGTGAATAGCCCGTACAAACAGACAGAGAAACAAAAAATTTGAAAAAAAAAACTGGATTTGTTCTATTTCTCTTCTTACACCCCCCTGACTCGGTTTTTAGCATTTTTTTTCTATGTACAGATATTTGACCTTTACAGTTTTATGATGTTCTCCTGACCGATTCCGGCCACGGTGGCCAATCTCATTGAGACTAGCCAACTGCGCAGGAGATATTATAGTGCACAAGTGTACGCGCAGACACAAGTGCACTCTCTATTCCTGTCACTTTCATACTCCGGTTGGACGCCTGCTCGACACGACCGGTGAGAGTTAAGGCGCAGGACCGACGGCTTTACGTACTCTCCGAGGCACGGGGGTGAAACACCGCCAACTTCTCAACGCCGGACTATTACTAAGGCTTACTATACAAAAAGACTCAATAACTAAACTTGGCCCGACCCGGGACTTGAACCCGGGACTTGAACCCAGGTCCTCCGGGTGTGCAGCCGTACATGCTAGCCACTACACCACCGAGGCAGTTAACAGTTTTATTATATATTGAAACAGTTTTATTATAGTATAGACATAGATAGGCTTAAGGAGAGTTAACTAAGGTATTTGTGTTTATATAATTATTTACTTACATCATCATGACTGATGAATGAGATGTTTTATGGAAGGACTTAATTATTATTATTATATTATAGTATTTTTACCGTTTATATGTTGTTTTTAAAAATTTTGAATTGCCGTAAAGGAAAACATCGTAAGAAAACTTGCATGTTTGAGACTAGGCGCAGATCCAGAGTTAAATTTTGGGGGGGGGGGGGGGGGGTCATAGGCTGAAATATATATAGCAGAATCTGACCAGGCGCGGATCTCGTTTTCTATGCGGGGGAGGGGGGGGGGGGGGGGGGGTATGTTGGATGGCTTTAAAACTTTAGCAGATATATAAGTAATATAATATATAAATAATTTCTGGCTTGTTGTGACATCTTATCGAAAAATATTCTTCATACAAATTTCATCAAAATCTGTCCAGAGGTTTTCTCGTGATGCTGTAACAGACAGACATCTTCAAAATACATATAATAACCATTTTTTTTAAATCGAAATGTTTATCCGTTTATTCCTTCCTTTCTTAGACTTCAAACTTCTCTAAAAAGTATATTTGGCTTTGGGGGGGGGTCATGACCCCCATGATCCCCCCTGGATTCGCGCTTGTATTGAGAGAACCTAAGTTTCAAAATTCATGTGAAGTCCGTTAATCTGTATTTGCCCAGCGGACTTTAGCTTGATCAAACCTCGCTTTGAGAAGAGTCTCATGCCCAGCAGTTTGACCCAAAAAATGACTGGATGAGAGAGATGAGTACGAATTAATGAGTAAGTATGAGTAGATAAAATATGCACCTACTATTACAAGCATTATTTTTTGTGTGAATAACACCTTGCACTGAAGAAGTTCCTAACTAAAACAAGTTAAATGAAAGTCGAATTCCCGCTAACTGTTTTAAACGCTATTAGATAATAGGTTGCCACTTAATTAAGATGAGTTAAAAATTAAAAACGTACTTACAAAGCATTTTATTTCATTATGGAATGTTTTGCAGGTATAAATTTGTGAAAGTAATTCTAAGTGATACTCATGTATAAGTTAAGAAGTAGATTATTATAATACAGTTTCGTAAACAATTGAAATTATTATCATAAGAGGAACTGTTAAGTTTCCCGCTGATTCTTCTGAACAGAACCGCTTATCTGTGAAATGGTGGCTTCCTGACAATAAGTCAGAAGAAATATAGATTAATATTTGTATTGTATATTTATAATACTGATAATTAATCAATATTTAAAAATTGATGAGTTTTGTATAGGTGTGAAGAGAAAGTGCTTGAAAAATCTATTTGCATAAAGTATACTTTGATTTGACCTGGTAAAGTCAATCGCTAAATTATTTCTTTTATTTTATTGATAAATTCGTAACACAAAAAAATATTGTACAGTGATAAGGTAATCTCGGTGCGTAAGTCCGAGTTCGAGAGCACTTGATCAAATTTTAATAAAGATACTCAAAATAACACCTTTCCTTCTTGACGCTTTGGATAAAAATGCAATCAAAGCATTTTAACAACTATTGACAGTATCGTAATTGTATTTGCTGTATTTATTTATTTTAGTACTTGTATTTGTTTTGTATTTGTTATAATTCAATTTTGACAGGTTCGTCAAATTTTGAGGCTGGTACATAATAAAATTAAATAGTCATTTAAATAAAATTTAACATTATTGAATTATTAGCAAAGTATTAGTATGCTAATTAAATACAAAGTATATTCAGCCACTAAACAATCCTTGAGCGAAAATGCGTAATTTAAACTTATCTTTGCGAATGTGGCTTAAAGTAATCAAATCCGGTACAAATTCGCAGACAAGATAAGATATATGTATACATCAGTGTATAATGTATATATACGAGCATTAGTTACCAACAATAAGTTATGTTTATTCTCTTAGCTTTATTAAACTAAAATGATTGTTCCGCATTTTTACGTCATATAATAACATTGACCATTGATCACTTACCCTTTATTTTGATATTTATCAAATACTAATGGCTTACTCTTGATACGCTCGAGTTTATCTCTAGAAAAACTAAAACAAATCTATCCCACGGGAACTGTACATTTTTCGAAGTAAAAAGTAGCCCATGTTTTATTTTGATGTATGAGCTATATTATTGTAAAGTTTCATTAAAATCCAATCAGTAGTTTTTGTGTGAAAGAGTAACAAACATCCATACATCTATACATCCAGATACTTAGACATCCATACATCTTCACGAACTTTTGCATTTATATTATTAATAAGATTATTATTACACAGCACACTACTATATTAAATTCACTTTATTTCAAGCTGAAACACCTCGACCGATTTGTATGAAATTTAAGTCACACATAGTCATATACATGGAGTAATGCATAGGCTACTATTAGTAATATAATTTGCTAAAAGGTGGCGATATTTATATAAAGTACAATGAATATAAAATTCACCGCACTAGCTATTATTAATAAAAAAAAACAAATAAAACCGTTGTATTTCTATTGTTTTGTGGATACAAGAACGGAGGATAAGATAGAGATACTCAATTCTGTTATATGTTTTTTTTTTCGGTTTACTAAAACCCTACAAATAAAAAAAAACTACTATCCACTAAAACCCAACGGAATCATCCCTGTCTTAATGGAGTGACACATGATCATTTACGCCTCGACAACAATGCCCCAAAGGCTGGCCTACCGTGGTAGACCACGACGACCATGTGGTTGCACTTATAGTCCATTCTGCAATCAGAGAAGTACCAGAAGAAATCCGCATATTAAAACTCCTGAAGCCCACTGAGTTGGGCCGCCTCCCAAATGCGGCTTTTTGCCTTATGCCCGAATAGACTGCCATGACGATAAAGTTTAAGAGATTATGATCTAAAGTGACACTTAAGTCTAATGCAACTAATAAAAGTCATCGAACGTCATCTAATATTATAAGTACAAAAGGCACTAAGGACGTACCTGAACGAAGAGAAGGTTTACCGCTTAGAAATAAATAGTAGTCGACACTCGATACAAATTAAAAAATGGAATTTTTACCTTGGTGTGTACACAGCGTTGATGATTAATTAAACTTTCGTTTGGTAATCCGCATTTGTTATATACTAGTCGAACCCGCGGCTTCGCTCGCGCTAAAACTACATAAAAAAAAACTCTTTGGCTTTATGCTGTTCGTAATAATATATGGAAGTCTGCCCGATTTGTTGACATTATTATGGTTACTACTCCGCTCCCTTGGGCATTACATGATGATAAAAGTATAGCCTTCCTTAATAAAAGGCCTATGTAACGCAAAAATAATTTTTCAAATTGGATTAGTAGTTCCTTAGATGAGTGCGTTCAAACAAAGAAACAAACAAACTCTGCCTCTTTATAATATTAGTACAGATTAGTATCTGCTCGCAGCTTCATCGGTATATTTTTTTCTTTATTATTCTGAGGTTATTAGACAATTTTAAGCTGAAATAACAATACAAACATTAATCTATTATCATAGACGTTAATTTTATCAAGATAAAAAGTATCCTACAATACAATAATCCCGGAAATAGTTTATCTTTGTGCTTTGTTTCACATCCAAACATTTTTACAAATTTTGATAGACGTAGTTTTACAAGTATTAGAAACTATATGATTAAGAATTATAAGATTAGAGTGAAACATTTACATATCTTGTAGGTACCTATTCGATAAAGATAATCTTAATGTATTTATTATTATGGACACTAATATTATACTATATACTAACCTATACAGTGCCGGATTAACCACGTAGCAAGAGTAGCAATTGCTACGGGCCCCGCGCAAAAGGGGGCCCCGCATATTTAAACACGCTCATCTCTGCCTGAGTGTGATTTTTTGAGTGAAACGTATTGAGGCGTGGTATATTGAATTTATTTGATGTCACAAAGCGTGAAACGTCACACCTTTTCCTACAAATAGACCAATCGAAATCCGCTTATTTTTAAGAGAAAAAATATATTGAAAACCTGAAGTTTTATGATTTTTAAATGTTAGTAGGTATATAAGGAACTCAAATTCGTACATGTCCCCTATGGCCAGCTACCCCCGAGAAATGGCGGGACGCAAAGCGTTGAAAAATAGTTTTTTTTTATCAATTTCCGCTTTACTGTGACGTTCTATCAAAAAATGTTTTGTACAAAAATGTTGTAGGTTTAGTAGAAATCTACAATTTTTATACAGAACACTATTTACAATAATCTCAAAGTTTTCGAGATATTTGCAAAGAACTCGGTTTTTAACTTTTTCTTGTTTTTTTTTAACTGTCAGTTAGCTAAACTGTCAGACTTGACTGTCAGTTAGATCAACTGTCAGTCTGTTTAACTGTCAGTTTGTTTAACTATCAGTAAATTTAACTGCCAGTTTGTTTAACTATCAGTAAATTTAACTGCCAGTTAGTTTAACTAATAGTTTCCTTAACTGTCAGTTAGCTAAACTGTCAGTTTGTTTAACTCTCAGTTTGTTTAACTGTCAGTTTTATTTACTATCAGTAATGGTAACTGTCAGTTATATTAACTGTCAGTTCGATAAACGGCTAGTAAAATTAACTGTCAGTTAGTTTAACCTCTAGTTAGATTACTGTCAGTAAGTTTAAGAGTCAGTTAGTTTATCTGTCAGTTAGTATAACCTCTAGTTAGTTTACTGTCAGTAAGTTTACTGACAGTAAGTTTAACAGTAAGTTAGATAAACGGCTAGTTAGTTTAACTGTCAGTTATTTTAACTACCAGTAAGTTTAACTGTCAGTTTGATTGTACTGTCTTACGTAAACTAACTAGAGGTTATACTAACTGGCAGTTAAACTAACTGACTCTTAAACTTACTGACAGTAAACTAACTGACAGTTAATCTTACTAGGTGTTTATCGAACTGACAGTTAAACTTACTGACATTTAAACATACTGACAGTAAAACAAACTGACTGTTAAACAAACTGACTGTTAAACAAACTGACAGTTTAGCTAACTGACAGTTAATCTTACTGACAGTTAATCTTACAGACAGTTACCCTTACTGATAGTTGAACAATCTGACAGTGAAATAAACTGGCGGTAAAACAAACTGTCAATTAAACTAACTGAAAGTCATGCTAACTGACAATTTAACTTGCTGGCAGTTTAATTGATTGACAGTTAAACTTACTAGCCGTTCATAAAACTGACAGTTAATCTTCCTGAAAGTTAATCTTACTGACAGTTAATCTTACCGACAGTTAATCTTACTGACAGTTAATCTTACTAACAGTTAATCTTACTGACAGTTAACCTTACAGACTTACACTTACTGACAGTTATACTTACTGATAGTTAAACAAACTGACAGATAAACTTACTAGCCGTTTATAAAACTGACAGTTAATCTTACTGACAGTCAATCTTACAGACAGTAAGACTAACTGTCAGTTTTATTAACAGCTAGTAAGTTTAACTGTCAGTTAATTTAACTGCCAATAATTTAAACTGTCAGCTTGACTGTCAGTTAGAACAACTGTCAGTTTGTTTAACTGTCAGTTTTTTTAACTATCAGTAAGTTTAACTGCCAGTTAGTTTAACTTATAGTTTCCTTAACTGTCAGTTAGCTAAACTGTCAGTTTGTTTAACTATCAGTAAGTTTAATTGTCAGTTTGATTTATTGTCAGTAATGGTAACTGTCAGTTATATTAACTGTCAGTTTGATAAACGGCTAGTAAGATTAACTGTCAGTTAGTTTAACCTCTAGTTAGTTTACTGTCAGTAAGTTTAAGAGTCAGTTAGTTTAACTGTCAGTTAGTATAACCTCTAGATAGTTTACTGTCAGTAAGATAGTACAATCAAACTTACAGTTAATTTTACTAGCCGTTTATCGAACTGACAGTTAATATAACTGACAGTTACCATTACTGACAGTAAATCAAACTGACAGTTAAACTTACTGACAGTAAAACAAACTGACAGCTTAGCTAACTGACAGTTAATCTTACTGACAGTTAATCTTACAGACAGTTACCCTTACTGATAGTTAAACAATCTGACTGTGAAATAAACTGGCGCTTAAACAAACTGCCAGTTAAACTAACTGACTGAAAGTCATTCTAACTGACAGTTAAAAATACTGACAGTTAAACAAACTGAGAGTTACACAAACTGATAGTTTAGCTCACTGAAAGTTAAGGAAACTATTAGTTAAAATAAGAGTCAGTTTAGTTTAACAGTCAGTTTGTTTAACTGTCAGTAAGTTTAACTGTCAGTTTGATTTATTGTCAGTAATGGTAACTGTCAGTTATATTAACTGTCAGTTCAATAAACGACTAGTTAGTTTAACTGTCAGTTAGTATAACCTCTAGATAGTTTACTGTCAGTAAGATAGTACAATCAAACTGACTGTTAATTTTACTAGCCGTTTATCGAACTGAATGTTAATATAACTGACAGATACCATTACTGACAGTAAATCAAACTGACAGTTAAACTTACTGACAGTTAGACAAACTGAGAGTTAAACAAACTGATAGTTTAGCTAACTGAAAGTTAAGAAAACTATGAGTTAAAATAACTGGCAGTTAAATTTACTGATAGTTAAACAAACTGGCAGTTAAACTTACTGATAGTTAAACAAACTGACAGATAAACAGACTGACAGTTGATCTGACTGACAGTCATGTATGACAGTTTAGCTGACAGTTAATTTGACAGTAAATTGACTGTCAGTAAGATAAACTGTCAGTTTTATAAACGGCTAGTAAGTTTAACTGTCAGTTTGTTTAACTGTCAGTAAGTTTAACTGTCAGTAAGTGTAACTGTCTGTAAGATTATCTGTCAGTAAGATTAACTGTTAGTAAGATTAACTGTCAGTAAGATTAACTGTCAGTTTTATGAACGGCTAGTAAGTTAACTGTCAATCAATTAAACTGCCAGCAAGTTAAACTGTCAGTTAGCATAATTTTCAGTTAGTTTAACTGGCAGTTTGTTTAACCGCCAGTTTATTTCACAGTCAGATTGTTTAACTATCAGTAAGGCGAACTGTCTGTAAGGGTAACTGTCAGTAAGATTAACTGTCAGTTAGCTAAACTGTCAGTTTGTTTAACTGTCAGTAAGTTTAACTGTCAGTTTGATTTACTGTCAGTAATGGTAACTGTCAGTTATATTAACTGTCAGTTCGATAAACGGCCAGTAAAATTAACTGTCAGTTTGATTGTACTATTTTACTGACAGTAAACTATCTAGAGGTTATACTAACTGACAGTTAAACTAACTGACAGTTATTCTAACTGACAGACAAGCTAACTGACAGTTTAAATTATTGACAGTTAAATTAACTGACAGTTAAACTTACTAGCTGTTAATCAAACTGACAGTTAGTCTTACTGTCTGTAAGATTGACTGTCAGTAAGTTTAACTGTCAGTTTGTTTAACAATCAGTAAGTTTAACTGTCAGTAAGTGTAACTGTATGTAAGGTTTACTGTCAGTAAGATTAACTTTCAGTAAGATTAACTGTCAGTTTTATAAACGGCTAGTAAGTTTAACTGTCAGTTTGTCTAACTATCAGTAAGTTTAACTGTCAGTAAGTGTAACTCTCTGTAAGGTTATCTGTCAGTAAGATTAACTGTTAGTAAGACTAACTGTCAGTAAGATTAACTGTCAGTATGATTAACTGTCAGTTTTATGAACGGCTAGAAAGTTTAACTGTCAATCAATTAAACTGCCAGCAAGTTAAACTGTCAGTTAGCATGACTTTCAGTTAGTTTAACTGGCAGTTTGTTTAACCGCCAGTTTATTTCACTGTCAGATTGTTTTACTATCAGTAAGGGTAACTGTCTGTAAGATTAACTGTCAGTAAGATTAACTGTCAGTTAGCTTAACTGTCAGTTTGTTTAACTGTCAGTAAGTTTAACTGTCAGTTTTATTTTCTGTCAGTAATGGTATCTGTCAGTTATATTAACTGTCAGTTCAATAAACGGCTAGTAAGTTTAACTGTCATTTTGTTTAACCTCTAGTTAGTTTACTGTCAGTAAGTTTAAGAGTCAGTTAGTTTAACTGTCAGTTAGTATAACCTCTAGATAGTTTACTGTCAGTAATATAGTACAATCAAACTGACAGTTAATTTTACTAGCCGTTTATCGAACTGACAGTTAATATAACTGACAGTTACCATTACTGACAATAAATCAAACTGACAGTTAAACTTACTGACAGTTAAACAAACTGAGAGTTAAACAAACTATTAGCTGTCAGTTCGATAAACGGCTAGTAAGATTAACTGTCAGTTAGTTTAACCTCTAGTTAGTTTACTGTCAGTAAGTTTAACAGTCAGTTATATTAACAGTAAGTTAGATAAACGGCTAGTTAGTTTAACTGTCAGTTATTTTAACTACCAGTAAATAAGATTAACTGTTAGTTTTATGAACGGCTAGTACGTTTAACTGTCAGTTTGTTTAACTATCAGTATGTTTAACTGTCAGTAAGTGTAACTGTCTGTAAGGTTATCTGTCAGTAAGATTAACTGACAGTAAGGTTAACTGTCAGTAAGATTAACAGATGAGATTGACAGTTAATATAACTGACAGTTACCATTACTGACAATAAATCAAACTTACAGTTAAACTTACTGACAGTTAAACAAACTGACAGTTTAGCTAATTGACAGTTAATCTTACTGACAGTTAATCTTACAGACAGTTACCCTTACTGATAGTTAAACAATCTGACAGTGAAATAAACTGGCAGTTATTCAAACTGTCAGTTAAACTAACTGAAAATCATGCTAACTGACAGTTTAACTTGCTGGCAGTTTAATTGATTGACAGTTAAACTTACTAGCCGTTCATAAAACTGACAGTTAATCTTACTGACAGTCAACCTTACAGACAGTAAGACTAACTGTCAGTTTTATTAACAGCTAGTAAGTTTAACTGTCAGTTAATTTAACTGCCAATAATTTAAACTGTCAGTTAGCTTGACTGTCAGTTAGATCAACTGTCAGTTTGTTTGACTGTCAGTTTTTTTTAACTATTAGTAAGTTTAACTGCCAGTTAGTTTAACTAATAGTTTCCTTAACTGTCAGCTAAACTGTCATACATGACTGTCAGTTAAATCAACTGTCAGTCTGTTTATCTGTCAGTTTGTTTAACTATCAGTAAGCTTAACTGCCAGTTTGTTTAACTATCAGTAAATTTAACTGCCAGTTATTTTAACTAATAGTTTCCTTAACTGTCAGTTAGCTCAACTGTCAGTTTGTTTTACTCTGCCTGTCTTTCTGTCTTTCTTAGTGACAGTTAAACAAACTGACAGTTTAGCTAACTGACAGTTAAGGAAACTATAAGTTAAACTAACTGGCAGTTAAACTTACTGATAGTTAAAAAAACTGACAGTTAAACTAACTAGCCGTTTATCTAACTTACTGTTAATATAACTGACTGTTAAACTTACTGACAGTAAACTAACTAGAAGTTATACTAACTGACAGTTAAACTAACTGACTCTTAAACTTACTGAAAGTAAACTAACTAGAGGTTAAACTAACTGACAGTTAATCTTACTAGCCGTTTATCGAACTGACAGTTAATCTAACTGACAGATACCATTACTGACAGTTTGTTTAACTGTCAGTAAGTTTAACTGTCAGTTTTATGAATGGCTAGTAAGTTTAACTGACAGTTGATCTGACTGACAGTCATGTATGACAGTTTAGCTGACAGTTAATTTGACAGTAAATTGACTTTCAGTAAGATTAACTGTCAGTTTTATGAACGGCTAGTAAGTTTAACTGTCAATCAATTAAACTGCCAGCAAGTTAAACTGTCAGTTAGCATGATTTTCAGTTAGTTTAACTGACAGTTTGAATAACTGCCAGTTTATTTCACTGTCAGATTGTTTAACTATCAGTAAGGGTAACTGTCTGTAAGATTAACTGTCAGTAAGATTAACTGTCAGTTAGCTAAACTGTCAGTTTGTTTAACTGTCAGTAAGTTTAACTGTAAGTTTGATTTATTGTCAGTAATGGTAACTGTCAGTTATATTTACTGTCAATCTAATCTGTTAATCTTACTGACAGTTAACCTTACTGTCAGTTAATCTTACTGACAGATAACCTTACAGACAGTTACACTTACTGACAGTTATACATACTGATAGTTAAACAAACTGACAGTTAAACGTACTAGCCGTTCATAAAACTGACAGTTTATCTTACTTACTGGTAGTTAAAATAACTGACAGTTAAACTAACTAGCCGTTTATCTAACTTACTGTTAATATAACTGACTGTTAAACTTACTGACAGTAAACTTACTGACAGTAAACTTACTGACAGTAAACTAACTAGAGGTTAAATTAACTGACAGTAAATCTTACTAGCCGTTTATCGAACTGACAGCTATTATTTTGTTTAACTCTCAGTTTGTTTAACTGTCAGTATGTATAACTGTCAGTTTGATTTACTGTCAGTAATGGCATCTGTCAGTTATATCAACTGTCAGTTCGATAAACGGCTAGTAAGATTAACTGTCAGTTAGTTTAACCTCTAGTTAGTTTACTTTCAGTAAGTTTAAGAGTCAGTTAGTTTAACTGTCAGTTAGTATAACCTCTAGTTAGTTTACTTTCAGTAAGTTTAAGAGTCAGTTAGTTTAACTGTCAGTTAGTATAACCTCTAGTTAGTTTACTATCAGTAAGTTTGCTGTCAGTAAGTTAAACAGTCAGTTATATTAACAGTAAGTTAGATAAACGGCTAGTTAATTTAACTGTCAGTTTTTTTTAACTATCAGTAAGTTTAACTGCCAGTTAGTTTAACTTATAGTTTCCTTAACTGTCAGTTAGCTAAACTGTCAGTTTGTTTAACTGTCAGTGAGACAGACAGACAGAGTAAAACAAACTGACAGTATAGCTAACTGACAGTTAAGGAAACTATTTGTTAAAATAACTGGCAGTTAAATTTACTGATAGTTAAACAAACTGGAAGTTAAACTTACTGATAGTTAAACAAACTGACAGATAAACAGACTGACAGTCATGTATGACAGCTTAGCTGACAGTTAAGGAAACTATTAGTTAAACTAACTGGCAGTAAACTTACTGATAGTTAAAAAAATCTGACAGCCAAACAAACTGACAGTTGATCTAACTGACAGTCAAGCTAACTGACAGTTTAAATTATTGGCAGTTAAATTAACTGACAGTTAAACTTACTAGCTGTTAATAAAACTGACAGTTAGTCTTACTGTCTGTAAGATTGACTGTCAGTAAGATTAACTGTCAGTTTTATAAACAGCTAGTAAGTTTAACTGTCAGTTTGTTTAACTATCAGTAAGATTAACTGTCAGTAAGATTATCTGTCGGTAAGATTAACTGTCAGTAAGATTAACTGTCAGTTTTATGAACGGCTAGTAAGTTTAACTGTCAATCAATTAAACTGCCAGCAACTTAAACTGTCAGATAGCATGACTTTCAGCTAGTTTAACTGTCAGTTTGAATAACCGCCATTTTGTTTCACTGTCAGATTGTTTAACTATCAGTAAGGGTAACTGTCTGTAAGATTAACTGTCAGTTAGCTAAACTGTCAGTTTGCTTAACTGTCAGTAAGTTTAACTGTAAGTTTGATTTATTGTCAGTAATGGTAACTGTCAGTTATATTAACTGTCAATCTAATCTGTTAATCTTACTGACAGTTAACCTTACTGTCAGTTAATCTTACTGACAGATAACCTTACAGACAGTTACACTTACTGAGAGTTAAATATACTGATAGTTAAACAAACTGACAGTTAAACGTACTAGCCGTTCATAAAACTGACAGTTAATCTTACTTACTGGTAGTTAAAATAACTGACAGTTAAACTAACTAGCTGTTTATCTAACTTACTGTTAATATAACTGACTGTTAAACTTACTGACAGTAAACTAACTAGAGGTTAAACTAACTGACAGTTAATCTTACTACCCGTTTATCGTACTGACAGCTAATAGTTTGTTTAACTCTCAGTTTTTAACAGTGTTTAACTGTCAGTAAGTTTAACTGCCAGTTTGATTTACTGTCAGTAATGGTAACTGTCAGTTATATCAACAGTTAGTTCGATAAACGGCTAGTAAGTTTAACTAACAGTTAATTTATCTGCCAATAAGTTAAACTGTCAGTTAGCTTGACTGTCAGTTAGATCAAGTGTCAGTTTTTATAACTATCAGTAAGTTTAACTGTCAGTTTGATTTACTGTCAGTAATGGTAACTGTCAGTTATATTAACTGTCAGTTCGATAAACGGCTAGTAAGATTAACTGTCAGTTAGTTTAACCTATAGTTAGTTTACTGTCAGTAAGTTTAACAGTCAGATATATTAACAGTAAGTTTGATAAACGGCTAGTTAGTTTAACTGTCAGTTATTTTAACTACCAGTTAGTTTTACTGTCAGTTTGATTGTACTGTCTTACTGACAGTAAACTATCTAGAGGTTATACTAACTGACAGTTAATCTTACTAGTCGTTTAACGAACTGACACTTAATATAATTGACAGTAACCATTACTGACAGTAAATTAAACTGACAGTTAAACAAACAGACAGTTAAACAAAATGACAGTTTAGCTAACTGACAGTTAAGGAAACTATTAGTTAAACTAACTAGCAGTTAAACTTACTGATAGTTAAATAAACTGACAGTTAAGATAACTGACAGTTTAACTTATTAGCAGTTAAATTAACTGACAGTTAAACTTATTAGCTGTTAATAAAACTGACAGTTAGTCTTACTGTCTGTAAGTTTGACTATCAGTAAGATTAACTGTCAGTTAGCTAAACTGTCAGTTTGTTTAACAATCAGTTTGTTTAACTGTCAGTAAGTTTAACTGTCAGTTTGATTTACTGTCAGTAATGGTAACTGTCAGTTATATTAATTGTCAGTTCGATAAACGGCTAGTAAGATTAACTGTCAGTTAGTTTAACCTATAGTTAGTTTATTGTCAGTAAGCTTAACAGTCAGATATATTAACATTAAGTTTGATAAAGGGCTAGTTAGTTTAACTGTCAGTTATTTTAACTACCAGTAAGTTTAACTGTCAGTTTGATTGTACTGTCAGTAAGGTTAAACAAACTGACAAATAATCTTACTACTACTTACTACAGTTAATCTTACTGATAGTTAAACAAGCTGACAATGAAACAAACTGACGGTTAAACAAACTGTCAGTTAAACTAACTGAAGGTTATGCTAACTGACAGTTTAAAATGCTAGCAGTTTAATTGACTGACAGTTAAACTTACTAGCCGTTCATAAAACTGACAGTTAATCTTACTGACAATTTATTTTACAGACAGTTACCCTTACTGACAGTTTAAATTACTGATAGTTAAGCAAACTGACAGTTAAAGTAATAAACAGTTATGCTAACTGGCAGTTAAACTTACTAGCCGTTCATAAAACTGACTGTTAATCTTACTGATAGTTAAACAAACTGACAGTTAAACTTACTAACAGTCATGCTAACTGACAGATAAACTTACTAGCCGTTCATAAAACTGACAGTTAATCTTACTGATAGAAAAAAACCCCACGTGCCAAATTTCAGCAGAATCGTTAGATTTTCCGAGATCGCCGGTATAAATACACAAAAATTGGGCGTTTAAAGGTATTTATAGGTAGAATTTAGAAATACTAATAGGTAAAGAAAAAATGGTGCAGTATCGTCACTTTTCAATTGTTAGTTTGTTATCAAAATCATCTTAAATTGCCAGGAACTCTCATCTCTGGCTTTTTGTACTTGTCAGAGCCTAACAGAGCCTATAAGGAATCTACTGTACCATTAATCACTCACAAAATTGTAACGTATAGCCTGAGGTATTAAGTATTGAAATGTTTTTTTTACCACTTTATATTTAAAAACCCATAGCAGATCAAGGGCTCTTCAAAAAAAATTGCTACAGGCCCCGCGCTTGCTTAATCCGGCACTGAACCTATAATACAATTCTGAGTCGAATATGTACATTAAATATTTTTCGAAAAAGCTTATTGAAATATCATTATTATCGATACCGACGCCGAATCTATAGTTATTAGGATTTTTGTTTGTCTGTCTGTCTGTCTGTCTGTCTGGGAACGCATCACTAGAAAACTACTGAACAGATTTTGATGAAATTTGGTATAATGAAAGCTGATTATCCGGGTTAGTAAATTAGTTAAAGTTCGGGACGAACCCGAGACGAGGGTGAGTCGCCAGTTATATTATTATATTAAAGTGTTAAAAGATGCAAAAAAGTTTGACGCATTCATTGATTAATTGATTGATTTTTTTTATTTTTTTTATTTTTTAATTTATAATTAATCGATTCATTCATAGATTTTCAAGAATACGACATTTTAGAAATTGAAAATTTAGATAATATAGATTTCTAAGATTATATATAATAACAAAAGCCGCAATTTACATTAATAAATCTTTGCTATTAAATTTTTAAAAGGCGCTTCCAAAGATATACAAAAAAAACAATTGATAGTAAAATATTTGTACGCTAAATTACATTAACTAGCATTTCCTTCACTTTATTTAAGACTTTCTTTATCTTGCGCGTATTTTGGTAACTTATTACAATTGTAAAATACTGATTTCAAGGTTATTTTTTTAATAGAAGCCATTGGTTTTTGGTTGGACTACTTTATTAGGTAATTTATTTTTAAAACTTCCAAAATTCAATTTCTTGTCTTTCAGTATATTGATTATTTTCTTCTATGTTTTAATAGATTATAATTACCTTACTGATATTTTGAATTGGGAGTTAGTCGGTTGCATCATTTTAAAATTTTAAGTTAGCAGGTTATATACCTACTTATCTATACTAATATTATAAAGTGGCAGAGTTCGTTTGTTATTATTTGTTTTAACGAGCTAATCTCAGGAACTACTAATCCGTTTTGAAAAATTATTTTTGCATTAGATAGACCGTTTATTGAGGAAGGCTAACTACATATCATGCCGTGAGAATGTGCAGTTCCCGTGGGATAGATTTTTTTTTGTCTAGGGACGAACCCGAAGCGATGAGAAGATGAGTCGCTAGTTTTAAATATTTATCCAAGTTAGTTTAAGATACTCTGTGTATTATGTAAGATACTTATCCAAATAAATAAAATTACCGAGTCATCATAACTAATATATGTAGACTTTGAGGTCTCATCAGGAAATATATAAAATTAGTTCAAAAAATTGTCAATAGATGACGTTATATGTATCGATTTGTTACTGATATTAATTATAATATGAAATTAATAAACAAAACTTAAACTTATAAACGTAATTGATCCCAAAACGGCATATTCATATTCTATTATTTGTTTTTTGAAAAATTCTCTAAGTACAGGAAAATGAAATAATATTTAAACATTCGTGGATAGCGATGGATAGATGGCGCTGTTAATATTTTGTTATATTAGACATCGAATGGTTGAAGCATAGATGGCATAATACTAAAGTACCTGGTAGATAGTCACTGAAGTTTGTTTTATTGAACACAAAATTTTTTTTTTCTATTTATTTATATTTCAGTACACAATTTTTTTATTTTTATAAAAAAAATTGTGTACTAATATAATAAAAAAATGTGTATTTTATTTTTAAAATAGCCCAACGATTTGTGGATCAATAGCATTATAAGTCTATAAGCCAAAGAAAACAACCTGAATAATAGTCTAATTTTGGGTTATATATTTTTTTGAATGGAATTGGATATGTTCATTAATATAGTATTTTATTATATAATTATAGTCGCCCTCGCTTCGCTCGCGTTCGTCTCTAGCCCCTAGGTACGTCCGTTTTAACGGTTAGTGATTCCCATACTAAATAAACAGTTTGACTTTTTCGATTTTCCAGCTGTGCCTTTGCATTTCCCTATTTTTTTTTACTTAAACCACCCCTTTTTTTTTAACGTTGGGAAATGCATTTACGCACGACGTGTGGGACTCACCGGCGTAATACAGCCAGTACTACCCACTAAAACCCAACAAAACCTTCCCCCGTCTTAATGGGGCGTCGCAGGATCGCTTACGCATTCAACTACGGCGCCCCGACGGCAGGTCTGCCGAAGCAGACCACCACAACCATGGGGTCGCTCCAAGGTCCACTCTGCTATCAGAGAAGTACCAGGAGCAACCCGCATGGTACACCGCCCCCCGAAGAGGGCCACCTCCCACCGCCCACCGAAGTGGGCAACCTCCCTGTGCGTTTCTTAGCTTCGCGCCCGGTTGGATTGCCGGGCACTACTGAGCCTCCCCACCACGACAAGGAGAACGCACGTTGGGGGGGACTTAAACCACCCCTGAGATACCTCCAACAAAACAATAAGACAAAAAAGAATAAGATCCAGCCCTTTTTGATTTTTAGCGGGACTAACGAACAGCAATTGATTTTTATATAATTGATATTTATAAATAAAATATGATATTCATAGATGCCGAAATAAATAGAAGAATTTTCAATCAGGAACTAATATACGTACTTTTAATTAATTCCTCTTAATAATCGCTCTATTACTATATGAAAAAAAGAATAAATAACTAATTAAAAACAACATAATATTAATACTAATTTAAAATACAGGCGTGGCATTTTCGATGAATTGAAATGACAAATAAATACAACAGTTAAAATTGTACTAAAATTCATTTGAATGTTTAAAACAAATTATAAACAAAACGTAAAACCAAAAGCTTTAGCTACTTAGCTTTACAAAAGCTGTGCGTGTTCAAATAAAAATGTTATAAACAAAGCTTGTATAATAAAACTTGTCCAGTCTATTAAAACCTCAAATGTACCAATTAAATATAAGCTATAGCGAGCAAGGGTAGCAAATCGCTATTGCAATTATCGGTATGGTAAGTATAATGTCTCATTGTTAATTGTTAGGGCATATCACAGGCGGATCTCTTTATGCCTGTCTGCCTTATCTCTGTAAGAGCTCGTGACTCCGACCACCGTAAAGGCTGCTGTTCATTCCAATTATATTTAATAATATTTTTTTTTTTTTTTTTTTTAATCTTTATTTTTATAGAGGGTTTGTTCACAAAGCGAAAATGTCACCCTCATCATTGCTTACAAATACATATAATATAAATAACAAATTCACTTACTTCTAAGTTTAATTACTAATTTAACTAATTTATAAAGCATCTTAGCTTTATTAGACAAAGGATTAGCTAAAATACTATTACAATATCCAACATTTTTTCCACGTTGAGGTAATATCAATGATCTTTGAGCTTTAACTCGATCACATTCTTCTAATACATGATAGACATCTTCTACTGTACCACACAGGGCACAATTGGGAGAACTTACTTTGCCCATCATGTAACCAAAACTATTTAAAGGGATGTGACCAGACCGAATGCGAAATGCAATGATAATCTCTTGTCTACTTATCTTTTCTACTTCAAACCATAGTGCACCCACAAGTTTAGGCTGAATTGTTTTGTACCAGATTCCTTTAGTAAGAGAACGCTCATCAAAATATTCTGACCACAAATTTAGGCAGTTTTTCCGTAAATCCCCTATATAGTCAGTAAACCAAGGTACATATTGGTAATGACTTCCCTCAGAAATTGCTTCCTTGGCCAGACGGTCAACTTTTTCATTGCCAGCTAACCCAATATGCGATGGAATCCATTGTAAGATTACATTTTTATTTGAAGTGTTGAGTTCATTTAAATTATTTAAAATCGTAAAGGCAATAGGATGTCCTCTAAAATTCATTGTACACTTTAAAAGATAAAATAGAGCACTTTTAGAGTCAGTGTAAAGCACAAAATTTTGATAATCAATAGTTTGGATGTACGAAATGGCTTCGGCAATTGCTATAAGTTCAACAAACATTATAGATATTTGAGCACTGATACTAAATTTACAACATGTCCCTGTTTTTAAATCCAAAAAGGCCGCTCCACAACCTGCTTCTTCTTTAGACCCATCGGTATAAATTTCATAATAATTTGGATATGCTACACTTAATGTCTTAATACAAATCATTTTTAATATATCGCGTTCGTAACAATGTTTAGGCTTATTAACAATATCTAAATTAGGTTTCACTGCCTTATCTATATTTAAATTGGAGAGCCATATATCTAAAGAGAATATTTCATTAAGACTACTTTTATAAATTTCATTACACTTTAAAAAATTATATACTGATACCAAAAGTGGTTGTTTCTTACGTCTCCAGAATAAAACATTTGTAAGGTTGGATAAGGTCTCAAGGATACTTAGCATTGGGCTATTACTAAATGACATAACTTTTAATAAAAATTTACCTGCTAAAAAGCGTCTGCGGATAGACAAGGGGCACAAATTTAATTCTGACTCCATTATATGGATAGGTGTGCTTTTAACAAAACTGCCTATTAATCGTAAAAATATATTTTGAATTTTATCTAATTTTGCTAAATTACTTGTACAACTATTGTCAAAGAGGAAGCTTGCATAATCCAGCCTGCTACGTATAAGCGAAAGATATAGATGTCTTAAATGTGTAGGATGTACACCCCAGCCTGGACCAGTCAATAATTTGAAAATTTTTACAAATTTTAATATCTTTTCTTTAATTGCCAATATATGTTTACCCCACAAAAGCTTTCGATCAAGCCATAATCCTAGATATCTAACAGTGTCTGCTACATCTATCCGGCATCCATTCAAGAAAATATTTATTATTTCTCTGAAATTTCCCCTCTTAAATATACAAACCTTGCTTTTCTCTGGAGAAATATCTAAACCTAGCGTTGACAGCATTTTATTGATACAATCTAAGGCGTATTGTATTTTAATTTGACCTTCCTGAGCTGATGAACAGTGAACATATACAACAAAATCATCAGCGTATTGTGAAATGTAACATTTTTTTTCAATATATTTGCAAATATTTATTGTTGCTACATTAAATAAAAGCGGGGATAAGGGATCACCTTGAGCTAGCCCACATCCTGTTGATCTACTTATCAAACGTCCTTCTATTTTAATATTTAAAACACGTTTATTCAGAAAGTTAAACAAGTATCTGCAAATTTTTGATCCAACTTTGAAGTGGTCTAAAATACCAATTAATGAACTGTTGTCAATATTGTTATATGCGTTTTTAATATCTAAGAAAAGAGCCATTGTTGATAATCCATTGGAAAAACCTATTTGAATTCTTGATGTGAGGTTACTCAAGCTGTCCAAACATGATCGATTTTTCCTGAACCCAAAAACATTTTCTGAAAAATAATTGTTTTTTTTCCATGTACCACTCAAGTCTTTTGTATAAAATATAATGAAATATTTTACAAAGACATGAGATTAAAGCAATCGGCCGAAAGGATCTTTCGTCACCCTGGTTTTGTCCTGCCTTTGGAATTGGTACTATACATATGTCCCGCCATTGCTTCGGTACAAAGCTGTGAGTTAAAAAATTATTGTACAGAGACAAAAGAATTAATTTTCCTGACATATGTAAATTTTTGACCATTGAATATGATATATCGTCACATCCAGGGGATGTGTCCTTAGATTTAATACATTTATCTAACTCCTGAATTGAAATTGGGCATTCAATTGTAATATTTGTACTTCGAATATTGGGACAAGGTGGGGAAACGTAATCAGGGGCTAATGAACTAAGCAGTTTTTCAGCTTCTATATCATTTATATGACGCTTAGACTTTCTAAAACCTTTCATCCAGGACATTTTATGCCACATTTCATTGGAAGTTGTTGATTCATCCACCGAAGACCATGAATTCTGGAAATCTTTGTTCCTAGCATAACGAATATCTCGCTGCGCAACACTTATGTGTTTTTTAAGTTTTATGTAATTATTCGGGCTGGGATTCCGTCGAAATATTGCAAGGGCAAGTCTACGCTGAGCTACTTCATGGGATAATTCCTTTGTCCAAAAAGATTTAGGGGTAAACTTAGATTCCGGGTTCTGATTATACTTAACTAGAGGTATATTTTTGGCAGCAGCCTCGTTTATTTTAGAGATAAATAAATCATAACCTTTTTGAAGATCTACAGGTAAAATGAGATCAGTGAACAATTTCTCTGTGTCATTTTTATATGAAGTCCACTTGGCTTTGCGAAAGTTTCGCTTTACTATAGGGGTAATTACAGAATTCGAAATATTTAATAATATTTTACTTATAATAAAGTTAATTAAATGAAAATGTATTATATATTTGTATGTTTTTATTTAATTAAGTAAACATTGATTGAGTTGTTTAGAAAGAAATTGTTTTAAATTTTGGATTTTTTATATGGGTTGCTGACCCGTTTTTGATTATTTGGAAATCCAAATGGAGTTGAAGGTTAGCCTGGATAGGTTCCCTCAGTAATGTAATGATAACATCTCTTTAACCGTATAAATAATCTATACTTATACTAATATTATTAACTAGCGACTCGCCCTCGCTTCGCTTGAGTTCTTCATTTTAGTTTGGTTCAGTTAGCTTGCAGTTCTCCATAAAAATTATCATCCCCATTCTCAACCCCTTAAGGGATGATTTGCGAGATAAAAGCTATTTCACTTACTCATTTTTCATATCGTGAGATTTAAAAAGAATCTAATTTTAGAAAAAAAAATCTTTTCATTTTCTTCGATACAAAACTTCCTGACAATTATACAAAAAAAAAATTATCCAATTTGGTGTAGTCGTTCCGAAGTTATGCGTGTACATAAATTTCGGTGATTTATTGTTATTTATATAGATGTAATTGTTACTCTGTTTGTCCATCCATCTTTAACGCTTAAAGTTTATGAACAGATTTTGATGAAATTTGATAAGGTCATCCTTGTCCATATACAGTCTATTACATCTTGAGGACCTTTTAAGTTTTATAACTACCACGCTCACAATGCAAGCGAAGTCGTGTATAGTAACTAGTAATTAACTAAGAAAATATTGTTGTTAAAACAATCAAAGTTGAGTTTTTAATGTAAATAAATACACTTATGTCGACAAAATAATATGACATTTTATAGGAACCTACATCATTCAAGTTGCTTGCAATTAGCACTCGATAATGTTTGCAGGGAAATTTTCTTAAGAATATCGCTGTTATAAAAGGTAGTGAGATAATGGGATCTCCGGTAGTATGTATGTAATATAAATTAGGGTCTGTGCCTTTTAGGTATCTAAAATATTTTGAAAAGGTCCGTAATGTAAAAAAAATGAGAGAAAAAAAAATTGATTTAGTCCAATATGTTGGTTATTTTGTAGTCATCCGTATTTTATAAGACAATTTTTACAGGGAGACATATGCCCGATTTTACCAACATCCCATAAGCTAGCACCTACGTATGGGATCCCTAGCTTAAAAGTTCCCCTAAACTAGCCCCTAAATGAAATTTCATTTACTATTTATGTGTATCTCTAGTACCTATATTTAGGTGGCAATTAAACATTTAGGTAACCCCTAATTGTCGGTGAAACAGAAGCTGTCCCCTAACAGGCCCCTAACCATTCTTAGGGGATCCCTTAAACTTAGGTGACGTTGGTGAAATCGTCCTATAGTGTTTGACTGATAACTACTCAGTACACCATAGATTGAAATCACAAATGTATATGATTTTTCTAAGTCTGTCCCTGGGACACGCGCCTTCCTTCAATACAAGGGGGATCAGTCCATAGTCACGCTGGATAAGTGCGGGTTGGCAAACTTCACATGTCTTTCGAAAACTTGCTAGGTTGTCTCAAACATGCAGATTTCCTCACGATGTTTTACTTCACCGTAAGATAAGACGTGGTAATCATGTTAGTAGTATAGTTAGGAATTAGACGAGCGAGACCGGGATTTGAACCGACTTCAATCGGTTTTCCAAACGAGCGTGTTGCACAATAACCGTCGTATTTACTTTCGTTCAAATTTATTGAAAACATGTATAAATATTCTTTAATTTTTATTAGATCCCAAGGTGACAGTTATATCTATACTCTGGTACATTAGTTTTATATATCTAAGAATATCTCATACTGCGTTATGAAAACTTCTCAATGTACTACTGCGTTACCTTTTTAATCCTCTAAAATGTTATCTATACAAATAATAAAATTCTAACAAACCCGAATCTATACATTAAATATTTTTTGGAAAATTTTATTGAAATAGACATTATTATCGATACAGAGGCCGAATCTATAGTTTTTAGAATTTTTGTCTGTCTGTCTGTTACCGCATCACGGAAAAACCACTGGAGGGATTTTGATGTGGTTTGGTGATAGCTGATTATCCGGGTCAACATATAGGATACTTTTTACCGCGGGAAAATATATCGTTTCTGAGAAAAAATACAAAAACTGCATTGTAAGACTATACTAATATGTAAAACCTAAGAATTTGGTTTTTGGTCATCTGAACGCGGGTGGAGCTGCGGGCAATGCTAGTATAAAAGATGGCCCTAATATCATCTAAAAGTGGAAAATAAATAAACGAGGCATCATTATGTACTTATTACGCTTAAAAACTTAAAAAAAAACTACGTAAGTATACAAATATTTAGATTACACAAACAACCGCATACATATTCTTCCACAATTTATCGATAGGTACGAAACTTGGCCCCTGTTATCAAATTATAGTTTATCATTAAACGATTTGATATTTATCAAATTCAAACAGAGCTATTATACCTGAGCCAAACCCGCCACTTTCCTCTTTTCGTGTATCAATTAGATCTTCCAATTATTCTTAATACGTTTCATCTCTGATTGCCCATTCTGTATCTCATACGGTAGTCATCAAAACATCGCTAAACGCAGGTTGCCATTCCTTTACCGTAGGCGATGAGATGAAATTGGCGAAAACGTTTTCGTGCAGACACGCTACCGTTATATTTTAGGATTTATTTGGAATTTGGTTTATGGTAAATTTTAACCGACTTATCAAAAATAAGTATTGAATTATTTTTTAATTATATACTTCTTAGTTATGAGAAGCAAATTCAATTCAAATTCAAATAAAAAATTCGGCATTAAATTATAACATTTTTTTAGTTTCAAGAAAAAGTCTCAATCTCGAGCCTCAATAAACAGGATACGAACATATTATTCCCAAGGTTATAGATTGTTATTAAATCGTTAATTGTTTAAAAATGTTCTTTAACGCTTTCTGTTTTAAATGTTCTTTAAAAGCGGATTTTGTATTATTTATACTCAATTTATTATAGGAACTCTTGACTCTATTTACAATAAATCTTTTTTATTAAGTTAAATAAATAATAGATCTCTGTATGTATATGTATATATATGTATATATATATATATATATATATATATATATATATATATATATATATATATATATATATATATATATATATTTATATATATATATACCCTATGTTGAGTTAATAATCTCAGATATCGATAAAAGATAAAAGTTATCGAACTTTATGAAGTATATAAAACTGAAAATACTAAAAGTAACTATCTAATATAGTTTGTCTTTTATCGAGATGAAGAATGTACCAACGTATAGTAGACCGATTGGGTCCATTTTATCAAAAATATTCGTAAAATTATATTGAACCACTACGTATAGTGATATTATAAAATAGCGACTTAACCTCGCTTCGCTTGGATACTTTGATGTAAATTTTAGTATTACCTATGTATTATATGTCAAATTTTATCTATATACTAAAATTCAATCTAAATCGATCCAGCCTTTGTCAGCGTGAAGGAGAAACAAAAACATACAGACACACATTTTCGTATTAATATACTTAATAGTGGTACTATTTCGATGCATTAGAAACCGTGCTAAAACATTCTTTTTATGGGCATCCGTTATTTTTTTCTTTCACTATAGAGTGCGTGTATATAAATATAGATACCAAGACATATAGAAAAAAATGTAAGACTTATAATACTTTTCTTAAAGCTTTTCAATAGTATAACATTATAGTTTTAGCTTCACTTAGAAAACAGGTAGATGCTAGCTTTTAAACCAGTCCGTACATTATGGCTAGAGTAATCTTTCTTAAGTAGGTAATAGTAGCTTTGCTGTAACTAAAATCATCGACTCGGTTGGTTTGGTATTATTTTATATTAGCGTAAATGTAAATAAACTATCAATATATGAGGCTTAGCATATTTTAAAATTTCGTATATAATGAATATTCATGTTTTATTCACACACGGAAAAAATTGTTGTTGATATATTATTTTTTTCTAGGTTAATAACTTTATCGTACCTACTGGAAAAATTCCAACGTATTATTTTTTTAATGTATCCGTTTTCAAGGTAATTTTAGACAAATAGCTGATACGTAGACATGACTTAATAATAATAAATTTATTTTAGACTAGCGACTCACCCTCGCTTTGCTCGGGTTCGTCCCTAGCTTGATTCCCCATACAAACTTGCATCCTCATTTTCACCCCTGTAAGGGATGATTTCCGAGATAAATAGTCGGTTCAGTAGGTCCAGTGATTACCCCCTACAATATCACAAGCTCACAAACTTTACCTCTTTATAATATTAGTATAGACTAGCGACTTACCCACGCTTCGAGTGAGTTCGTTCGCGGTACGCGGATTTTGTTCATAGTTTCATGGGTTTGAATTTTTTCCATAGGACCCTAATTCTTTTCCTAAAATAAAAGTAGCCTATATTACTCCTTATAATCATTACATAGTATAAAACAAAGTCGCTTCCCGCTGCCTGTCTGCCCCTATGTATGCTTAGATCTTTAAAACTACGCAACGGATTTTGATGTGGTTTTTTTAATAGATAGAGTGATTCAAGAGGTTTATGTGTATAATATATGCATATTATATAACAGAATAAGCGAAAAATTTAAAGATTTCCATTTCATACTAACCGTTAAAACGTATCTAGAGACGAGGTGAGTTGCTAGTATCAACAATTTGCCAATGAATGTCCCGTCAAAATCTGTCCCGCGTTTCGGAAATTAGCCAAAACAGACAGACAAAAATTATTAAAATCGTATTTTCTAAAAGTAACGTATATAATTCCATAATACGCATTTAGTAAAAAGCTGTTATTTTGAGATTATATACAGACACTTCAATTTTATTAATTTGTATAAATACTAGCGACTTACACTTGCTTCGCTTGGATGCGTTGCTTGTTGGTTCTGTAAGTGGTCTATATTTTACTCCAAGTCATAAATTCAGCGTAAAAAACAAACATACGCACACATAATATATTCATTTTACATTTATAATAGTAGCCAGAGTCAGTAATAAATAATAAAAAAAATTAAAATAAATACCTTACTCTCTAGTTTAACAACTAGAGGAATAAAAGTTTATCTTGAAAAGCATTTTGGTACTACTTTTTAACCTTGAATGATTTGTTCGGTACATTAGGCTAAACCTTAGGTAAGCCTTAAGCTGATTTGATCGATAAATGTATGGTTTCTGTAATTGTTCCTCACTTTAAATTCATTTCCCCAGGCTATATGGGAATCGTCGGATACTGCAAATTATAAATTCCTCTAAATGTTTGTCTTGCGGCAAAACGGATAGGAATCCGTTTTGCCCGTTTAGTCATTTCATTTTCTCCTTTTTAAGTAAGAAATATTTTAACAGTTTTTTGACAACTAATATTTATTTTATACAGATCTCACCTTTAAATGCACCTAGGCCGTATTGTAAACCAGTCTGATATGGCAAAACTATTTGGCGTAGCATACGCCAAAAGTGCTTCAGTTCAGAATGCAGTTAATGGATTTAAAAAACCGGGAATCTGCCCGTATGATCCAAATGTTTTTGGAGAAGAAGATTATGCTCGCTGCTTTAACTATGACCGAACGTCCTCTTTCTGACGCACCGTCTACTAATACTGAAGGTCCTGTAAATGATGCACCGTCAACGATGATCAAAGATCTTTTTAATGCCATATCGACTACTATGATCGACTGAGCTTTAAATGATTCTCCAGCAACAGCAATAACGACTGACCAATTTCTACTTGAAATCGCATCTGTTATCGCAAAGTACGCAGTAGCTGAATCTTCCACACAGTCCGTTATCATTGTAGAAATAGAGACTAAAACGTTTAGTAAACTACACTTTTGCCTGATTCCAATGTACTGGAAGAAGGATCAGCTCATTCACTAGAATAAAATCATCCAGCGCCTGCAGCGAGCCTTACGCCATTTCAGATTAGATCTATTCCAACTATGGCTGCTCCTAAAACAGGTCGCAAACACAAGAGGCAGGAATCAGAAGTGTTGACGTCTACTCCCGTTAAAGCTGAATAAGCATTGAAGTTTAAGAAGGCAAATATTAAGAAGACCAAGATTTCTGAACTGATTTAACATATCCTTCTTGCCCTTGGCGTATCCGTTTTGCCCGGAGGGGTAGGGAATTTATACTTTTTGTAAAAGCTCATAATTATTATAAAAATCGTCAAAGTTTTTTAATTTAAATGATTACTTTCCAAAGATGGATTAAACATTTTTTTTTTTAATATTATTGTCATTTAAGTAGAGTGTATGTATTACCTAATTATAAAATGTTGTGCATGCCTGTAATTTAGAGTTATATACAAAAAAGGAATTTATTAACTTTATTTTAGTGATTAAGTTTGTGTATGTACTCTAGTTGGTAAGCCTTATTTAAAATAAAAAAATAAATAAAAACATAGTACAAAATAAGAGTACGAATAATTCAATTGATTATTAAAATTGTGGTTTTATTTACACTATGCCTTAACATATGCGTCTTGTCCGGGCTTCCCCTACATATATGCATTTATTTCCATGAGATTTTAGACGCAATGTAGTTTTGCAGACCACAATACTATTACAATACTGTAAATTTAGAGATAAGTACGGGGAAACATTTATGGTGTAGACATAAATATATTTTACTCTCTATTATATGAGATTATAACTTAATATGGATATTTTTTCCACCTGTCCGCTACTGTACGGTGATTGCGATGAAAAAGATAATAATTTGGATGCTGTATCTTAAAAAGATGTGGCGTGTTGGAATGCATGTGTCGCCTCAGGGCCGGAAGACGACGAATTAAATGGGAGCACGAACGAAATGAAGGCACGCAAAATGTTCGTAATCACAGGAGCTGGCACGAGTACAGTGTTATTGTATGAGATTAATTACATATAGGTTTTATTTTACTTACTTTTTAGTTCTCGTTTCGTAATAGCTTTTGTGTCAGTTGCTTTATTTTATTGATTTTTTATATGTTCTAAAGAAGTAACAGAATATTATTTCATTGTATTAATAAATTATGATAACCGTATTTCGTATACCTATTTGTTAAAGTCTCGATATTAATGTTTATATTAACAATATCTATATTTTATAGAAATAATAAAACTATAGAGGTCGAATTTTTGTACATAGAAAAAAAGTGCTAAAACCGAGTCAGGGGGTTGTAAGAAGAGAAATAGAACAAATCCGGTTTTTTCATTTTTTTTGTTTCTCTATCTGTTTGCATGTAGGTATATACCTATATTTAAAAAAAATTGTTTACATTTTTTAATTGATAACACTAAAGCTCGTGAATGGCTAGTAAATAAAAAAGAAATCGGTTTACAAACAGAGAAGAAAAAGGTAGATACTGAAATATTATATAGACTACTAGCAACTCACCCTCGCTCCGCTCGGGTTCGTTCCTAGTTGTTTTAACGTTTAATATAAATTTCTCAGAGATGAGATATTTTTCCGCACTAAAAAGTAATCTATACGTTGACCCGGATAACCAGCTATCGTCATACCAAATTTCATCAAAATCTCTCCAGTGGTTTTTCCGTGATACGGTAACAGACAGACAGACATAAATTCTAAAAACTATAGATCCGGCCTCTGTATCGATACTAATGTCTATTTCAATAAGATTTTCCAAAAAATATTTAATGTACAGATTCGACTTAGTTACAGTTTTATTATATGTACCTTAACTCTCACCGGTCGTGTCGAGCAGTCGTCGCACCGGAATATGAGAGTAACAGGAAAAGAGAGTGCACCTGTGTCTGCGCGTACACTTGTGTGTATTGTATTGTGTATTCAGCCCTTTTGAACGTCCCACTGCAGGGCACGGGCCTCCCTTCAATACGAGGGGGATCAGGCCATAGTCCACCACGCTGGCCAAGTGCGGATTGGCGGACTTCACATGTCTTTTTGAAAACTTGCTAGGTTCTCTCAGACATGCAGGTTTCCTCACGATGTTTTTCCTTCACCGTAAGGCAAGTGGTAATCATGTTAGAAATGATTCGCACATGAAAATATCAGAGGTGCGAGACCCGGGGTTTGAACCCGCTTCACTCGGTTTCCCAAGCAAGCGCGTTACCACTGGGCTACCACTCCACACTTGTGCACTATAATATTATCTGCTGCGCAGTTGGCTAGTCTCAACGAGATTGGCCGCCGTGGCCGGAATCGGTCAAGAAAACATCATCATCATATGTACCTATAGAAAAATATCCTTTAAGATTAGCAACTAAGAAAATATTGTTATAGTCACATGTATAAGAAAAAAAGCAATATTACTTTTAAATATTCTAAATTATTGACCAAATAAATGAACAGAATCAACGCACACAGATTGACACTAATACGCATTTTAAATTTTAATATCTTCAGTGAACAATACCGTCTGCGACGTGAACCAGACTGATATGTGCTTATAAAATCTTTTATGTTATACCAAATGATTTTAAATCTTAAAGTTTTTGATTTAGAGTTCATAATATATTTCTTCGTAGTAAATCTCACTTACTTGCTGGTACAGAGCATTATATAATACTAGTTTTTGCTCGCAGCTTCGCTCGCGTTTAAGCTGGGCTCAAGGGTAGCCTATGTCCGACCCATAGGATGCAATCTGTGTCCTTCATAAATTTTATCGAAATTTGCTCAGTAATAATAATATTCTTTATTGCACTAAACAAGTAATAAAAAAAAATAATTTAAGCGTGAAAGGAAACAGAGTTACTCTCACATTTATAATATAAATATGAATTATAAAATATCTTATTCTTCTGGCTGAAACTTTTAAAAATGCAAATAGATGTTTAATGATTTTGAATAATTATTACTTTTATAGCTACCTATTATCTGTACATATAATAAAATTCTGAGTCGAATCTGTTCATTAAATATTTTTTGGAAAATCTTATTGAAATAGTCATATTATCGATACACAGGCCGATACACGATCTATACACAATCTATAGACTTTTGGTTTTTTGTTTGTCTGTCTGGGAACGCATTATTAGAAAACCACTAGACAGATTTTGATAAAATTTAGTATGATGATAACTAGCTATCCGGGTCAACATTTAGAATACTTTTTACTGCGGGAAAATGTCTCATCTCTAAGAAAATAAACTATACCAACCTTAAAACGTAGAGACGAACCCGAGTTGAGCGAGGGTGAGTCGCTAGTCCTAAATATTATATCGCTTTATAAGTAGATACCTACGTACCTACGATACATTTTTGAATAAAAAACTATTCCTCACACTTCTCTAATATTGCCAGCATACACGTACCTACTTGTTAATAAATAACTGTACTGTAACATATAAATCGTTAGAACTGTTAATATGGAGTAAAATAATTTTCTTTTATTATTTAAACCTATTTCTACTAAAAAGCAAGTGGTTATTATGCTTTCTTAGATTTATGTAAATATTAGATATTTTAAATAAAACGATCTTTTCGGTTATTATAGCGGGTTTTTTTTAATTTTTGTTTCTCAACTTTTTGAATGCTACAAATAGTTGTTACAGACAGGTAGTTACTGTCTACCTTCGAGACGTCTAAAACCTTAGGCGTGACCAAGATTGCTGTAAAACATTCGAAATGTGGGAACCAAAAATCAAAATAAATCCGCGAAAAAAATCCGAAAAAGTTTTATTTAAAACGGATATTCTTCGTTAAAACTTTGATTAAAACATACCAAATCTGAATGGATGTTATTAGTATAGAATTAAAGTAAATTTTAGATATATTCACGTTGGATGCAGAGGGTTGGAAGTTAAATCCGTTAAACCGCTTAGTGTCCGTTCGATGTAGGATAATAAAAAATATCAGGAAAAAATTAATACTGATGTCACTTATTTGAGAATATCTCACTCGGAAGTATTTGTTTATTTTTAATTTGGACGTTTAAATACGTACCTAATGTTGTTAAGAAAATGTTACAAGTTTATTGCTTACTTTTGACCGACTTCAAAAGAGGAGGAATTCTATTCAGGTGTGGATTTTTTTGTGGGTATTGACAATAAAGTATCAAAATACCTTTAGCAATATTGTGAGCCGGTTTTTATGATTTTTATTTTTAATTACATAATATTACCTGAAGAATCATACATACTCAAGAAAAAATATTACTTAAGATGGATTACTTTGAAAGTGCACGCAATCAGTCTCTCTGCTGTGAATTATGATAGCAAGTTTGTCTATGTACCTACTGCTGCTGACATTTAGGGCCTAATTTTTTTTTTTTTTGCATAGTAATATTGGTGTACCTGTACCTTTCAACAATTAATATATCTTTTTTAAGATATAGGTAGTATTTTAGACGTGCATGAAATATTGGACAATAGGAACTTACTTGGATTATAAATCTAATTGTAATATATTTTATAGGTTTTATTAAATCGCTTAGACAGCGCACCCCTTCAATTAAACTGATAAAGATTTAAAATTTATAGAAAACACATTTTTATCGAAATAAAAAATTACCACTAGCACTCAGTGGTAATGTAGTTAGTTATAAATGATCATTAAAATTTTTGAATCGGGTTAGGAGTTACACAGAATACAGTGTAAATACATCCAAATTTCCATACTCACAAAGTTTACTTCTTTGTCTGGTTTGAGACACCAGTCTCTTCGGAGGCGTGGGTTCGGATCCCATCGCTGCCACCATGAAGTGAAACAACAAGATCCGTTGACAGACTGTTTATTTGACATCTCATCAATCAAATCACATATTTTATTCTACAATATTAGTGTAGATATCTAATAAAATATAGCTAAATTATTATATTATAAATGGTTTTCTTTTTAGAAATGTATGTCGGTTGTTGCCACTCATAGATACATTGATAAATAAAGGCTTAAACATGATAGATAATTAGTGGTAATAAGAACATGTGTTATCAATCTGTAGGTATAAATATTATAAATGTGAAAGTTTGTGAGTATGGACGTTTGTTACTCTTTCACGCCAGAACGGCTGAACGGATCTGGATGAAATTTGGCACAGAGATAGATTATAGTCTGGAATAACACATAAGTGTTTTATCCCAGAAAAATAAACGGTTCCCGAGGGATAAATTTATTTTTGATTTACTAGAAGTGAACCCAAGCGAATAAAAAATAAATAAATTATGCTAATATAATATGAATCAGTTTTTATCTTGTAGATCACAATTTCTTGTTGATTGCATCAGTTAGTCTAGACACCTAAGTAGGTGAGGTAAATTAGGTGCATGAGTAATTTTGATATGCATTGAATTTGTAATTAAACAATCAGATACTTCCAAGGAAATAGATTGTTTTGATAACATTCATAATAATAAGTCATAGATAATTTCAAACTTCAATTTGACTAATTATTAAGAATTAAGTTCGTATCTGTGATATATTGGTTTGGTGTTACAAAAACGTGTAGGTACAAAACCGTTTTCTTTCGCCTTTATCAACGTATCAATGCGTAGAAAAAGGAATTAAAATAATTAATATCGAATAGCTTTCTTTGATCCTAATATATATCTGTAATAGTCGCTTTCAAATAATACTTTATAAATATTTGATATCTATACATCTATATATATAAAACAAAGTCGGGTTTGTTACAACACTTAAACTCGGGAACTGCTGGACCGATTTTCATGGTTTTAGATTTATTGGATTTGTCTCCGCGCCGAATAGCAGAATTACTACTAAACATCAGTCAAATTTATAAAAAAAATAATCTAAGTGTATGTAGTGGGTAACGCTGGCTAATAGCTATTTACCTATAGGTATCTATTTATAAAGTACCTACCTACCTAGGGACGAACCCCACCGAAGCGAGGGTGTACCGCTAGTCTATACATATAATAACTATGTTAAAACAAATTAAATAAATAATTTTTTTTATAAAAAAATAAAAACCGATTTCCAGGCAATAAAATGTAAAAAATAACTAAACGGGGTTTTTATTTAGAATAGATACCTACCTAATCTGATATTTTTGAAGTCGGTGCCATATTTTAAGATATGAATATCTAATAGGTATATATGATTAGGTATGAACTGTCTACCTGTCTGGAAATACATCACGAGAAAACCACTGGACCGATTTTCATGTTTGTTATGATGATAGCTGGTTATCCAGGTAAACATATAGGATACCTACTTTTGACCCTTAAAACGTATCTAGGAACGAACCCGAGAGGAGCGACGTTGAGTCGCTGATTTTAAATAAAAGTATGATTTTAATTTTTTTCGCGGATTTATTTCTATTTTTGATTCCTGTCGTTTCCAATGCTTTATGGTTTATAGCAATCATGGTCAAGGGAGAGATCATCTCGTTTTCAAGTCAAATCTTATGATCCATATAGGCAGGAACCCACATGTTTCATTGATATAAAAAATGAAATTGGTAGGGTATTATTACAGTTTTTTTCGAAAATGATATTTAGGTACCTACGTATGGATATCGCTAAGTACCTACGTAGGTACTTTTTAAGAATTGAACTTATGATAATTTGACTTAAGGCACATGTTAAAAAAATCTACTCATAAAGACACGTCTCAAATATCTCAAAAGTGAGTAATATTTGTTATTTTTGTACTAAGTTTTAATTGCCTTATAACATTTTCTTGTATAATAAAGTAAGACGCAATCTCAATATTAATGAAATGACTCACAAAAAATTAACAAAACAAAATGTAAATAATCAAACATATCCAATTTAATACATTGATGTACACAAATATTCTTATTTAAACTTGATTCAAAAGCTTTGCATCGAGTGAACAATGAATAAATTCCGACCAATCACAATAAAAACCAAACAATACTGTACGGTAAGGCACGCGCGGGCGCATGGGAGGAGCTTTTTAGGCCCCGCCCACCGCCCCGCCTCTTAAGCTTGTATCTCGTGATTTATGGGTATATTTTTTTAAACAATACATAATAATATAAATCTGTCGCTACTTTCTTATTGTGATAGCATCAGTACAGTTTATATGAGACTTGAGTCTTTGTTCATTTATTTATTTACGTAACTTACATTACTATAACAAAGTTAATAGGTATAAAGAAAATTAATTTTTAAATTGTATTATTCTACAGTTAAATTCATTTTATTTAAGTGATATTTTTATTGTATGTAACTATTATGTAAATATTATTTATTTCAAACATATTAGCACAATAATATTTAATCACATTATAACTAGGTACAAAAAAATACAAATGTTTAAAAAAAAACAAAATCAAACTGAATTATTCTTAGAACAGGATGATTTGTATTGGTTGTACAATTATTTTAACAATCTATCTCTCTTTGAATTCATGTAACGTAATAATATTGTCACTTTCCTTACATTATAATTTTGTAGGTACGCTATGAATTTTCAACAACCTTAATCCACACAGATTTCTGTTTTTTACCAAAATAAAAGTAGCATTTTTGGCGTAGCTATGAAAAATTTACAAACAGAAAAGCTTATAGTACTACTGGTTTATTATAGTTTCTATTAGCAATATGTCTTCATAAAAGGTCGTACCTACTTGTTACTTCCAGTTCAAAATACTATGTCAGTTTGAAAGAATATAGAAATTATTACCTATATAATAAACGTGAAAGAAACAGAGAGATATATTATCACGCTTTTACCAGATTCAGATTAAAAATAAATAAAAAAAAGTATTTATTACCATAAAAAAAGAGTAAAACAAAGTAAACAGAATCAGTAAAAGCTTAACTTATGGCAAAGGGTAATAATTAATAATTCAGCTGACAAAAGCAGCTCTAATAACGAAGACCGAGATCTCGAGCAGTGCTGATTTTCAGTCAGATTAACACCTCCAGGTAAATTTCTAAGAAATTAATTAAATTTCTAAGAAATCTATTGTTAACTGTAACGCCGGCGTGTCCGCGCTCGTTGAGGAATTAACCTGTTATATATAGGTATATAGGTATTATTTAAATACTTCAACTTCGAATTATTATTGCGATTTGAATCTTTGCAAGAAACAATAATAATGCCACTACCACGAGATTAGAGTAACTGTTCAATGATTACTAAATAATCTTATTGGCTCATTTGATTCATTTTGATGAATCTCTCAAATATCCAGTTGGGATGGTCACTTAGTTATATGATTGTTATATTTTTATTCCTACATAAAAATGTGAATTAATTATTCATAATCTTGCAGAAGCGAGAAACTTTAACAAACACAGTGCTTTTGCATCGTTTTCTGTATAATAAATCGGTATGCAGTAATGTGCTGCATCTACGAGTTGAGCGGTGGAGAGATTGTTGGTACCTTAGATAAAAAATATTATTTAGATATAGTAAACTGATATATAATTAATAAATCAAATATTTCTAAAAAAATACTTAAAACGGAAAATTACTCACAGATAGACAACGCACCTAAGCCGGTGCGTCTAGAAGTTTGAAAATTCGCATTATTTTACATTTTTTGACCCATTCAGAAAAGGGTTTTGGAAACTCATCCCTTAGAGGCATTTGACACGTTCTTTGCCAAAAGCGCGAAATCGCGTGGTGCGAGTTCTCACGAAATAGCTGATCACGCGATATCTCGTGGAAGTTAGTATGACATTTCTAAGCAAAAAAAAATTTTTGGCTACCCCTCGAAATCCTAATCTTCAGCTTAGCAATGAAGGCGTTGTGTTTATAGGGAACGTAGATCGTAAGTTAATAAAAACCTTAAAATAAATAATCAATATCTTTCTATTATAATCTCTTCAAATTAGGCTTCATTCTTAATATAGCGTGTTTTCTCCATTATACGCGACATTGGCGGAGTAAATTGTGCCCAATTGGCACTCCTGGAGGCCACTAAATAAAAGAATAGAATTGACATTTTAAATAAAACAAGTATTATGAGAATTGAATTGAAGACGTACATATACCACATCTATTAGCCCCTGTTCTAGATCGCGAATGTCTGTGGTTATCAGAAACAATAAAAAAGAGAAAACTGTGACTCCATCTGGCGTTTAAACTTTTTTATTTGTGTGGTTTTGTATAATGTTGTACAATGTAACACGTAAAGTATGAATTGCTTTATACTAATCGGACTATTATTTTACATAGAAAGTTTGTATGTTTTTATGTTTGTTACTTCTTCAAGTTAAAATAGTTGGACGAATTTGCATGAAATTTAGTATACATAAATATAAATAAATATCTTGGGAAAGTAACATACAGCACCATCAAGTTCCATGGTAAGTTACGAGGACTGTGTTATAGATACGAGATAGTTGATACACTACACATATATACCTTTAAATACACACATATTATAAATATAATCAACCATGACTGGAGTACAAGCATTCGTGCTCTTCTCACAAATGAATGTCCCCAGCAGGACTCGAATCCGCGATCACTGGCACAGCAAGTAGGCTCACTACAAACTGAGCCAAACGTGTCGTCTGAACTGGACATATAGACTGACCTGGAATAGCACAGATGACTATTAAGTATTTATCTATGATCATAGCCGAGCAAAGTGAGGGTAAATCGCTAGTTATTTTTTTAACTAAAAAAAGATACACTAAATTGAAAATGACATTTAAACCAATTATATGTATAATAAACTAAAAGAGAAGAGTTCTCTAAATAGATGAATATTTTATATGTCATAGGTACTTACACATTATAATTTTAACCTCTGGATCCCCATTGATAAAGCGTTCGCTTGGAAATACAAGGGAAGCGTGAACCACCTCGGAGATTTTCTTATGCTTAACTCATTCAATATGAAGGCTATCACTTGGTAATACGCTATAATAAAAGATTGTCACGAAATCTGCATGTCTGAGGGAACCTGAGAGGACTCCTGTTACACGTTTCTAGGGAACCGATTTTCATGTTTTTTTATTAACTAGAATGTCAAGAATGTTCTCATATAATTTCAAAATAAAAACTGTACATCTTAAGAGATTAAAGAATTACCTATAAAAATCTCATTTTTACTTTTAAAGTAATTTTGAAGGTAGGTACCTACGTGTAACGCGTAAGTGACCAACTATATATAATAAATCAAGAAGTATCTTCTTTCTATTTATTTAAGTTCATGTTTGTTGATGTTCTTTTAAACTTTGGAAGGTATTTTTATAAGACCATTATTACAATTTGAAAACTTATTCTGTGCTTTATATTAGACGTGTATTAAGTTAAATTTTATCTAAAAATTATACATTTTTCAATTTTTCAAAGTAATCTGATCTATTTATAATAATTAAAAAAAAACGCTATTTTTCTTTATGATATGTACTAGCGACTCACCCTCGCTTCACTTGCGTTCATCCGTAGCTTGATACTTCATACAAAGTTTCATCCATATTTTCACCCCTTTGAGGGATGATTTCCAAGATAAAAGTATCCTGTGTCCTTCCCAGGGTCTCAAATTATCTTTCTACCAAATTTTACGTAAATCGGTTCCGTAGATCCAGAGATTACTCCCTACAACGTCACAAACTCACAAACTTTACCTCTTTATAATATTAGTATAGATAAGCACTAATACCTACTTACAAAATAGTAGTGTAGTATAAACTTTGTATAAAAATGATTTATTTTATTGTACAAAAAGTTTGGTGTTAAGAATTTTCCCTAAAATGATAGACTAAATGCTAATGTTAACTACAATATAGGTACGTTTAATAAAGAAATAAGGAATATATAAGAACTTTTTGCTCAATTTACATAAATGTTTAAGATTATTTTAAGTATACCTACTCGTATCAGAATATGTCAAACGATATCATCTTTGCACGAATTAAAATTGAGAAAACTTCATTTAGATTGAGGAAGCTAATTTTTTTATTTGTAATTTAGAAAAATATATTTATACATGGAAATATGCGCAATAAAATCAATATAATCGATGTCCTGTCTATAGTCACAGATTGAAATCGATATGTTTATTATTATTCTAAAAGAGACTTTATTTTGTCATTGGTAAAGTTTAATTTTGCTTGTGTTGCACCCAGCATATATGTTACAGAAAATGTCGATGACCTATACACACCTGGCGTAACCGCAATCCCACAAGTTCTATATTAATGAATGCATGTCCTTATCTATTTTAACGTAATACTATAATAAGAAGTTGACAAAAAGATTTTTAAATGTAACTTACTAACCCTGTAACTGTCTGTAGATATTTAGGTGTAGGTATATCTTTATTGTGGTGAATATCCTCCACATAATAACATTGCGAAAGCTCTTGGAAAGGACGATTTTTTAAGACTTAAACCTTATACTAATAAATTATTATACATTTACCATATTTTCTCAAAATGTGTATAAAATATAACCTCCTTCTTTATATTAGAGAAAACCGTATGAAAATCCATATACATATAAAATAGTTTCTGTGATTAGTCCAAACAAAGGCAACTCAACAAAAAAAAAGCTCAGCGCAGTGGGGGACCATAAACAAATATAGTAAGGCACTTTGGTGCTATTTTTGAATTTTTGAAAATATTTTGTAAAATTGTGGGTAGACACCGTCTGTAACAAGTATATACCTAATGCCTTTGAGACGTCTAAAACTTTAGTCTCTCCCATAACCATGATTGCTGTAAAGCATTCGAAACGTCGTGAACCAAAAATCAAAATCCGCGAAATAATTCGAAAAGATAGTTTTTAAAACTAGCGACTCACCCTCGCTTCGCTCGGGTTCGTTCTTGGGTTGCTTCCCAATACAATCTTTCATCCCCATTTTCACTCTCTTAAGACAAGATTTCCGGGATAAAAAGTATCCTATATCCTTTCCAGGGTCTCAAACTATCTTTTTACCAATTTTCATCTTAATCGGTTAAGTAGACCCAGAGATTACCTTGAGATTACTTACAAACTTTAACTTTTTATAATATTAGTATATATAATCTATCGATTTTATTTATATAGTTTAGTAGGTAGATAAGTAAGTAAGAATTCTAAACTAGAACCTATAAATCGAGATGATTTAAAACATTGATTGATTCTTCATACCTACAATATGACAATAGTTGAGAAACTTCTGATATCAATTATTAAGTTTTCCTCTTTAAATTATTGTAATTAAAAAAAAATGTGTCGTTTCACGCTATTTCCAATTTAGTAATAATATGACGAAGTAACACGCTTCTGTATACATTCTTTCACTTTATTAGATAACTTTATGCGCACGACTTCACTACCGTACCTACATACATTGATAAAAACTAGCTCATGTAGATGATACTAGCTTTGTACAGCTGTCTTAAATTAAAAAAATTAAGTTGATCAAATTGTTTTAGAGGCTATAGAGTATTCACTATTGTCTACATACACACATATAAACAAACAAACAGAATTTGCCTTTTATTAAATCTACATATATTAATAATACTCAGGTCAATATATATAACTACGAGCAGGAATCAATCCCGTAATCTTCTTTTCAAAAAAAGGTAGGTAATTCCAGTCTGCTTCAGTTTTGTGTAAGTTTATGCAAATACTTAGTAAATTTTTACCCAAATACATATTTGATATTTCTAAAAATATGATAACAGATAAAAAGCTTTAATAATTTTTTTATATGTAAAGTATCTCTGTATCTGGGGACGAGAAAGAATGAAACAGATGAAAAAAAATACACCATAAACAAGGATAAAAAATTTATAATCAACCTTTCATTTCACAATTTTTTTTTAATTCTTCTAAACAATTTTTTTTCATTAATTTGAAAAAATATGTATCAAGCAATAAAATTAAAAAAAAATTAAAAAAAAAACATATCAGTCCAAATCTAGAGCCTCAATTAAAACGTCACTAAAAAGAGCAGATGTAAAAACTGAACAGGTAGCATTAGAATCAGGTGTGCGATACGAAGCTCGGCGGCGATATGACGGGCGGCGCGCGAGTACAGGTGCCGCCTTCGGAGGGGATATTCTTACAAACCTAACTTAACTGTCCCCTGCGCCTTATAACCATGTATATAGAGCACAAATTCTGTCAACACAGCTTTACAACTCTAGGGCCTTACTCCTCTCCTTTTTATCGAACAAAAAATGAACTGTAAACGCGATCACGGCCGTAGCTAAGGTCAATGTTAGCGCTTCCTTCAGTGTTCGTTTGGTAAAGAACGCGTGCGCATCCTGCGTAAGGCACCCTAAGTATTGCACGGACAATATTAGAACGAGTTGAACGAACTCGATATTTTGAGCTTATAAGACTGTGCTAGTTCTAAGATATATGGTGATGGACTTAATGTTAAATAATTTTGAACTGTGAAAAGATGGAAACCCTGGTTCTGATACCTCAGGAGTTGAGCCTGGCATTACGGCCAGGGGGTGCTAGGGGCAAAGAAGCGTCTGTAAGCGTATGGACATCAACAGAGATTCAAAGGGGTGCTTTATTGTACCCCTTCCAAGGGACGATAAGGATCGACAAACTACACGTCTACTCGTACGTCCCAGACCACGATGTAAGTATTTTTGCAATCTTAATAAGTGTTTTTTTTTTATAAATTAAATTGTTAATCAATAAAATTTAAAGATTATTGATATAACGTGTAGCTTTAGTGCACTTAAAATATTTGAACAATATAAAATTATAAACAAATGAAACCAACAGACAAGAATAGCTTATGTATTATAATAGATTTATCATTTGCTAATCAATAGCTACTGAAAGAAGAAGAAAAAAAATCAATTAACTAAGACACAATAACTAGGTACGTTTTTATTTCTTTCGTATAGGGATTTTGCGTATTATAATAATTACGCTAATTGGCCAGCGTGGTGGACTATGGCCTGATCCCCCTCGTATTTAAGGAAGGCCTATGCCCAAAAGTGGGACGTTAAAAAGGGCTGAATACAATTTTTACGTAATAGTATAAAAATGTAACATTTAAGGATTTTTGTATATGGTTTTAATACAAATTTATTAGTATAAACAAACGGAAATATAAATCAATATTATGTATTTAATCAAATGGCAAAATGTGAACAAATCTGTGAGTCATTTTATTCTAAATGTTTGAACGTCTTATTGTGATATTATTTAAATTAACCGATTAATATTTTAGAGCACATTTATACGTGTTTTATTAGTTTTAATTTGTATATATATTAAAAAAAATAAGGAAATATAAAAGCTATTTTTATGTTTAAATCAAAGCCATAATTATAACAAGTGTATGGGATTTTTCAAATAGCTACTATAAAATAAGGTTTCAATAATATCCTACTTCATTTTTATTTATTCATATTGCTTTAATTTTCTATTTATTTTGATAGAATAAAAATATACTAATGTTAGAAATAGGTACGTGATAGAGTTAATTATTTTGTTTTATTATTTTTTTAAATTAATATTCTCTGAAACTTTATTTTAGTGTATACTCGTATTATCTATACAATTAAATTCTTATTGACAATGAGTCAAATCTGCACATTAAATATTGTTTGGAAAATCTTATTAAAATAGTCATTATTAACGATACAGAGGTCGAATCTATAGTTTTTGGATATTTTGTCTGTCTGTCTGTCTGGGAACGCATCACGAGAAACCCACTGGACAGAATTCGATGAAATTTTGTATGATGATAGTTAGTTATCCGGGTCAACATAAAGGATATATTTTACTGAAATTTACTGAAAATATCTCATCTCTGAGAAATCTATACTAATCGTTAAAACATATCTAGGAACAAACCCGAGCGAAACGAGGGTGTGTTGCTAGTATTATTAAATATTACGTAGTATTATCCTTATCATTACGCAATAAATAAATAATATGTAATGTTATTTTTCATACATATATAGTAATGTATAGTTATATTATTCTTGTAAATTGTTTTATTTTAATACTCTAAAATTTTTGTTGTTACTGATATATATTTTTTGTAAAATATTTAATTTCATCTTATGCTATACATTTTGTTTATAATAAATCCACTTTTTGCATTCCATGGAAATTAATCTTAAATGCCACTTGTTTAATATATGTATGACAGAAATAATAAAAAACGTTCAAGTTGCTTAATTAAAAGATATCCCAATGTGACTTATTAGTCAATTAATTTAGAGTGCTAAGATGGATTTAGTTTCTTTTGTTTATGACATAGGGATTTATAATATAGATATCATACTTTAATTTAAATTTATATACATCGAAAAAAGGTTTATTTAAATAACTTCATTTTTTTATATGTTTAAATTATATAAAATAAAATCTCTAATATTATTAAATATTATTATATTACATAACTTAATATTATCCTTACCCTTGTAAGTTGCCTTTCTTATACCAAAATATTCAAATTTTTCAATTATAAAGAAATTAGCCACTCACCCTCGCTACGCTCGGGTACCTACGATTTCACAGTTAGTATAGATTTCTCAGAGATGAGATATTTTCCTGCAATAAAAATTAACCCTATATATTGACCCGGATAACCAGCTATCATCAGACCAAATTTAATCAAAGTCTGTCGAGTGGTTTTCTCGTGATGCGTTCTCAGACATACAGACAGATAGACAGACAAAAATTCTTAAAACTATAGGCTCAGGCTCTGTAACAATAATAATGATTATTTCAATAAGATTTTCCAAAAAATATTTAATGTGATATTCAATTCAGTTAGAATTTTATTATTTGTATAGATTATATATTGATATTTTTGTTTAACATTAAATGCAATCAGCAGCTGTTCAAAGATACATAATGTCGATCCGAAAATTTATTTTTGTGACCTCTAACATTTTAACTTGCTTTTAATTAACACGCTAGATGTTATCTGATGGTACATTACCATATTAAGCTACTGAATACCTGTCACTTGTTTGATTCCAGGTTGATACAACCATTTTAATTAGATTAACTTTAAACACATATTTTAACATAATACTTATTTATGATAAAGTAGGTACTTGGAGTTAAACTCATATTATTATGTTTAATAATAACAAGGACATTTTTTTATTTACCATTTATATGTACATACACAAGCGACTTGACCTCGCTCCGCTCGGGTACGAACCCGAGGGACCACCCTATTTACTTTTTAACGTTTAGTATAGATTTCTCAAAGATGAGATATTTTCCCGCAGTAAAAAGTATCCTTTATGTTGACCCAGATAACCAGATATCATTCTGAAAACTATAGATTCGGCGTCTGTATCGATAATAATGTCTATTTTAATAAAATTTTCTCAATTAGAATTTTATTATATGTATAGATAAATGTTATAATTATAAACCTTACTACACTACGTTTAGTGCAATTTAACGTGTTATTTTATATAGAAAATAAATCAACAGCCAATATTAATTGAGTTGTAGCGTTGACAATTTTGATTTAGTGCAACACCATTTAGTATTCTATTGAGTTACGACCGGCACTTGCATGTATCTTAGTGTAATTATGAAAAGAGAATATGAATAGACGAATGGAACATGCGATTAATAGTTGTTATTTTTATTTCCAATACTAAATAATATATAATAATTATAAATTAAAAATTAAAAAATACCCCTATGCAAATTAATTGTCATTTAACGATTGCGCTGGCACGCGTGAAGCACTTAATCAAATAATCATACGCCAAAATGCCTTATATCATTTTGGAAAAGAACTGATATTCTAACACTGCTGGACCGATATTAATCAAACATATCTAAGAACCACCGCAAGGAAACTGGCTTTCAAATGAAAACAAACCGCATCGAAATCGGTCCATCCGTTTGAGAGCTACGATGCCACAGACACCCCACTTTGCGTCGGGGGTTAAAAATATTAGTTTATTTATAAGTAACTGTTCCACTCCACTAAAGCTTTATTTAAGCTTTACATCATTCCTTAATTTTCATCCCCAAAGGAAGTACTGTCTTATTTAATTATACTTTATAGTCGTCAATTTCCAATACCTACTATAACTTTAAAAATAACAGATTTTCATACAAACTTCCAACACCTTTTCATCCCTTTAGGGGTTTTATTTCCAAAAAACCTTTCTTAACGTATGTGTAGTACTGCCTATGAAGAAATCTAGCTGCTGAATGTCCAGCTTGTACTATAGAAATATTTTTCTGAGATATCCTAATCAATCAGTGAGTGGTATTTCACTTTTATATAATATAGTTTATTTATTATAGACTGATTATAGTTGAATTCTGTTTCTTTATTATGGATTGATTGCTATTGTACAAGCATAAAGTTTTATAGCAATAGAAATAACCAGACAACAATATCCAAGGAAGAGCTTTTGAAAGTTTATTTAGCATAATTATTGTTGAAAGCTTTCAAATCAGCGAACGTATTAAATAAACATATCATCAAGTTTCTCTCACTGATTGCACCCTCAGAGAAAAACAAAAATACCTAATCATTAAATAACCGCAAGTGATCTAGTTACTGTCTGTTAGTTCCTCACGTAGCATCTCGGTTACGATGGTTTTTGCTACCATAAAACGATTTTGTAGATAGATTGTGTATTTTACAATAATATAGAACAATTCTGTTGCAGGATGTTGTTAGAAATTTGAGTTTTTATTAAGGTTTTTGTTTTAAAAAAATGTTAATTCAAATAAATCTATACATGTAATAAGTCGAATCTGTAGGATACATTAAATATTTTTCGGAAAATCTTATTGAAATAGTCATTATTGTCGACACAGAGGTCGAATCTATAGTTTTTAGAATTTTTGTCTGTCTGCCTATCTGTCTGGGAACGCATCACGATAAAATTACAGGACAGATTTTGATGAAACTTGGTATGATGATAGCTGGTTATCCGAGTCAACATATATAATACATATACTAAACGTTAAAAAGTAACAGCGCGGAGGAGACCGAAACAGAGTACAATAATTTATTAATTTTAGTAGTCAAGTACAAATATTTAATTTGTAATAGTTTCTTTTCTTTATTCTCCACGTTTTAACACCTGTATGTTATACCAAAAAGTGTCTGTCCTTCAGTATTCGAACCTGTAACATCCTAGTATATTCTTTATTTCATATTGGTCAATAAAACATATTAAAACCATTTTCATCTGCTCTAAATTATGACAAGATCAACTCAAGTTATACTTCAATTGCCTCACGTATACGCTACAGCGTTATAACCATTCAAATATTTCATCCGGCCGTTACGATATAAAATAACACCTAAGGCGTTACTTAACCGGAAGCGCACTTGTTTGGGTGATAGTATGCACAAATAAACTTTCACCGTTAGACCAGTTATAAAAATAATCTTGTATGGTGAAATTAATGTACTAACATTAATATTTTAAAGGTGTATTCGTTTATTATTTCGTTAAATTTATTTATGTTTTAGATAAATTGGCCAAATGTATATGTACAAGTGAAATGTAAGTGACTGATTAATCAAGAAATCTCATCTATACTAATATATACTAATATTATAAAGAGGCAGAGTTTGTTTGTTCTTTTTTTTGTTCATTTGAAGGCGTTAATCTCAGGAGCTACTAAGCTGATTTGAAAAAAAAAAATTCGTTAGATAGCCTAAAGAGATAAAACAGGTTGGATTTGTATGAAAATAATTTTAAATCGATTATTTTTTAAGTTGTGGGATGATTAAAATATTATTAACATATGTATGTAAATATCTATTTTTAACCAAATAATGAATATAATATATCTATATACATAAAATAAGCTTGAAACAATCACAAAAAAAAAATCAAAAGCTTTAACTAAACGATGTACACCAATCTTCTATATGAATGTTAATTAAAGTACCTATATTTACCTAAAACTACTCGAGTTTCATCATAACCCTGAGAACGAATTATGTAACAAAAATACGAATAACGAACAATACGCAACGGGATATTTGTGTTCATAATATTGTTTTTATAATTAATTTCACTTCGTTAAGCTTTCATTGAGAGAGCTACCTCCATAGCTTATGAGATATGAGAAGAGGGCGGACTCAGCTAGATTTCTAACTTAACCTATAAAAGTTCAGTTAAAATAACGATTCAAATATGCTCGTAGTACATTTGAAAATAGTATATTTTATGTATCTTATAATCTATACATATAATGAAATTCTAACTAAGTCAAATCTGTACGTTAAATATTTTTTGGGAAATCTAATTGAAATAGACATTATCATCGATACAGAATCCGAATCTATAGGTTTTAGAATTTTTGTCTGTCTGTCTTTCTGTCTGTCTGTCTGTTACCGCATCACGAGAAAACCACTGGACAGATTTTGATGAAATTGGGTATGATGATAGCTGGTAATCCGGGTCAACATATAGGCTACTTTTTACCGCGGGAAAATATCTCATTTCTGAGAAAAAATACAAAAACACAAAAACTGCATTGTAAGAGTATACTACGAGTAGTATGTAAAACCTAAAAATTAGGTTTTTGGTCATCTGAACGCGGGCGGAGTCGCGGGTAATGCTAGTATTAAATAAGAAATTCTTGTATAATATATGTGCATTGTACATGTTTAAATTATTTCGTGTATCTCTGAAACGGGTCTAACGATTTGGATCAAATTTTGTATTTAGATAAGGTTTTACTTTTTAAGTTTATCTTTATAAGTATCTTTTCTGAAAAAAACGCAATTTTTTATCTTTCAAGAAAAACATACTAACCACGTATTGCCGGTAAATCTGTCTATTTAATATATAACCTTTAAGTGAACATCTGAGTTTATATTAGACGTATCTAACAAAAGAATACAAAAAATACACTATTTAATGCTAATATTATAAAACCTAAGATATTTTGTTTATTTGAACGCGCTTATCTCTGAAACTAGCAGTCTGATATGAAAAATTCATTTCATAAATAACCTATTTTTGATAAAACTCTAACAGGACGTTAACCCTTAGAAATTAATTAACATACATAAAATAAACGAGCAAAACCGCGAACTAAAGCTAATAATAGAAAAATAAATATTTTTTCCTCTAACGTCATCTTATAACTTGCACCACACAAACTAGTAGCTTTTTGTGGGTTTCGACGCACGCGCCTCCGTTCATTACGACCGCCGCTTTGTTCTGTACAAGAACCTAATTACAATTGTCTGAAATATTTTGACAATGGCCATTTATAATAATATTACGCCTTTATCAATGCTTTCAACTCGCATTGACTATTCACTTGATATATTGTAATAACTCTTTCTATGGAATGAAAGAAGTTGAATACACTCGTACCTACTGTGTGAATTTCTTTAGACTTTAGAGCTTGTTAAGAAAAAAGTTACCTAAGTCCAGACCGTTTGTTTTTGTTTTCTGTGTTATTTCTAATTTGTAACACTTTTAAGTAGTTCTATTATAAATAAACAAATATTCACAGAATAAATAGACCACAAACTAATCATATATCTTCATATATCTAACAATATTTTCATTTAATCGATTCAATTTTAAGTAAGGAACGGGTACTCAATACGAATGTACTTTTTGTGAGCACGTAACGAGAAATCTTTGCCAATATTAATAAACTGGTTTTAATATTATTTTTATTGAATACCTCAAGCATAATTCTAAATAAATTTTATGTAAAAATCTTAATTAAAGGTGAAATAATTAAGTTTGAAGTGATTTTGATATAAGCATACCTGTTCAAGGAATGTAAATTTAATTAAATTTTTTTTACAAATTAGTGACTTACCTTCTATTGGCTCGTGTGCATGTCTAGGTGCCTTCTGTATATATAACACTAACGTAGCGCCATCTTTTGGACAATTTTCTTACTAACAGTAGCCTATATGTTATCTGTGTGTTAAATTTCGTCAAAATTCATCTAGCAGTTTAAGCAGCAGTTTGTACGTGTGTGTTACATATGTACAAACTTTCGCATTTAAAATTGTAGTCTATACTAATATATTATAAAAAGATAAAATTTGTGAGCTTGTGAGATTGTGAGTTTGTGACGTTGTAGGGGGGAATCTCTGGATCTACTGAACCGATTTAGATGAAATATCGTAAGAAGATAGTTTGAGATTCTGGAAAGGACATAGGATATTTTTTATTCCGGAAATCATTCGTTAAGGGGGTGGAAATGGAGAAGAAATTTTGTGTTGAGAAGCAAGCTAAGTACGAACCCGACCGAAGCGAGGGTGAGTCGCTGGTGTAATAATAATTAAATACCACAACATTTAACTCATCAACAAAGTTTAAGATAAAAATAATTCTTAAAAAAATATTTTTGCTTCTAATAAGTACAATTATGTAGTCTAAAAGCTTCATACAACCTTACATTATCGCTCACACTGTCATCGCGTAATTGCTTCATTTTCGTCTCTCGAATTCGCACGTTTTCTATGCTTTTAAACAAAAGAACAAAGACACGTATAGTGTAATTTCCTAAAACATTCAGATTATTTAATCTACACATATTATGTTCATACTTAATCTCGGAGACAATGCTTTCTCATATACTTTATGATATACTATGTAGTGATGGTTATTTATAGTCTCTACTGTTATTAGCACAAATTCTTCCTATAATTTAGTAGCTTTCGAGTAATTTTGTTATCAAATACGAAATTATATGAAAAGAGAAAAAAAATGTGTCCTTGGGAGTTTTTAGCAAGCTTTTCTCTCTTAGTAAATATTATCACTAGTTGAAGAATATACCTATTGGATACCTAGTTATGGTGTTATTAAAGCTTCGATGGAACAATAGGGTTCGGTTGTATGTTTTAGTATGAATCCCACAGTCCCCTGCCATTTGAACAGGACAGGTTCCATAATATTTCTAGTGACACCCCTCTAGTTATATATAAAACATCTACTTAAAGGTTGTATTACTGGTTTCTAATAAAAACAGCAATATTAAGAACACAATTTAAATTTTAACAATAATTTCTTCATATAATAAATACTATACGAACAAAAAATAAATATCCTAATCTCATATACCAGCGGATGTATTGGGAAGTAATTATCAATTTTATTGCATATAAACACATGTTATTAGCTTATAATAGGATTATCGAAATTTTACATTAATTTCAATATAGAAAGACTTCGCGGTCTACAGTAGGATATTATGTTAATTAAATTACGGCTATAATAATATACAATAGTAAATTTCATTACATATTTGAAACTAAGTTTATAGGTTTTGTGATATATGACAAGTAGATTTAAACCAGATAAATATCGATTTCGTTTCGCTTCGGGTCCGTCCCTAGACATAAGCAAACGGGAACTATCTATTCCACGGGAACTGTACATACTCCAAGAATAAAAAGAAACCTATGTGCTATTCCAGACTATAATCTATCTCTGTGCCAAATTTCATCTAGATCCGTTCAGCCATTCTGGCGTGATTGAGTAACAAACATCCAAACATCTAAACTTTCACATATAATATTAGTAAGAAGTAAGAAAGCTTTAAGATTCAAGGGCTTAATATCGACTTCTAAGATTTGTTATTTACTTATTTACAAGTGAAACTAATTGATGTACATCATTTAAAATTTTTGTAATAATTTCTTGTAACAAAATAAAACCTAATATTTACTATAACTAAATAGTGTTTAAAATTCAAATATATAAGACCCTAAATTTTGAGACATTTAGCTCTATACATTAATTTTATAGAAACGCAAACAAATATAACCCATAAAACAATAATATTACAAGCTGTTTCTGTACGCATGATTTTATCAATAGATCATCATACATTTCTAATTATTATAAACATATTATGGTACAAAAAATTCGTGATTCATCTATTAGGTTGTGTCGGTAATTACTGAACGGTATGGTTGCTTTTAATTATAAACCAATACAAATGATAATCAGAGTCGGTAATGTAAAATTATAGTTTTTATCTACATACATATACATATTATAGACAAGCATTGCCCGCGGCACCACCCGCGTTCAGACGACCAAAAACCAAATTCTTAGGTTTTACATATTAGTATACTCTTACATTGCAGCTTTTGTATTTATTCTCAAAAATGAGATATTTTTCCGCGGTAAAAAGTATCCTATAAGTTGACCCGGATAGCCAGCTATCACCATACCAAATTTCATCAAAATCCCTCCAGTGGGTTTTCTGTGATGCGGTAACAGACAGACAGATAGACAAAAATTCTAAAAACTATAGACTCGGCCTCTGTATCGATAATAATGTCTATTTCAATAAGATTTTCCAAAAAATATTTAATGTACAGATTCGGCTTGGTTACAATTTTGTTATATGTATAGAATACTCTATTTATGATGTAAGAGTTTGTTACGCTTTAATGAAGTATATTTTCTTATCTTAAAACACTCTAACATTTAAATAATATGATAATTTTTGAGTTAGTGAATTACTACTTAACATAACAGATTTATATCTTGAATGAACACAAAATTTCTTGTTTATCACACATTTGGATGTAAAAACTATCTTTTCAGAAACTACTGTATGTCTACGTGTTAACTTTTTGTGGCAAAACCACTTGATTGATGTTATTTAATTGCGAGACTTGTGTTCTGAAAGTGTCTTATAGTCAACTAGCGACTCACCCTCTCTCCGCTCGGGTTCGTTCCTAGTTACTTTTGAACGTTTAGTATAGATTTCTCAGAATAAGATATTTTCCCGCAGTAAAAAGTATCCAATGTGTCGGCCTGGATAACCTATCATCCGTACCAAATTTCTTTTCAGACAGACAAAAATTGTAAAAAACATTAAATTTGGCTTTTGTATCGATAATAATTTCGATAAATAAGATTTTCTAAAAAAAATTTTTAATGTCAAGATTCGACTCAGAATTTTATTACATATATTATAGATTAATTAGGTAATACTCTAGTGAATAAAATATTTGCATCATAATATTCATTTTTTATTTATATATTCTCCTGCGAAAGAAACTCATCTATTAAACTCATAGTAAAATAAAATTAAAATAGTAGTCCCATAAAAAATGATCGAATTATGTACCTATATAATACACTAGCGACTCACCCTAGCTTCGCTCGGGTTCGTCCCTAGCTTGTTTCCCAATACAAACTTTCATCCCTATTTTCACCCCTTAAGGGATGATTTCCGGAATAAAAAGTATTCTATGTCCTTCCCAGGGCCTCAAACTATCTTCTTACCAAATTTCATCTAAATTGGTTCAGTAGATCCAGAGATTATCTCCTACAACGTCACAAACTCACAAACTTTACCTCTTTATAATATTATTAGTATAGATATATATGTGGGGTTAAATAAAACATATTCTGTAATTTGGTGCTTATTTTAATCCAGTTATTCTTCTAATTAGGTACGTCTTTACTTTCTGTTGTTTGTTTTAATATTAATAAAGTGAAATTATAGTGGGCGATTTCTTGGCTACTTTCTTCGCCCTTCAACGTTGTTTACAAATTATTTATTGAAAACGTACCTTAACTAGTCCTATAATTCCCACCCACATAATATATTCAATACAATTTACTTGGTAATATCTAAGATTTATATTCGTGTTAATTCAGTTATATTATTTGCAATAATTATAACACTATAAGAAATCAATAAAGGCAATATTAATTATAAAGTATGTAACAGCATTTCTTAGTCCGAGTTAAAATGTTCGACGTCTTAATAAAAAAAAAACATTAACTTATTTTTACTCTCTATAAAATATGTATATATTATACATACAAACCTCTTGAAATTCATTAAATGATAGTGAATTGCGTATCAAAATTATTTACATAGATAAGAACAGCGCACAAACATAGAGACGTCGATAGCGACTTTATTTTATACATTGTTACTACATTTTATTAAATAAAATCCATGGCTGCGTCTATCTGTCTGTTTAAATGTAGTTAACTCGAAAACTACCAAACGGATTGTCATATAGTTTTAATCAGTAGATGTAGTGGTTCATGAGGAAGGTTTGGTTGTAAAATTCATTAATATTTTGTGTAAATTGACTGAAATATGACGATGATTATTGAAGACTAGCGACTCGCCCTCGCTTCGCTCGGGTTCGTCCTTATTAACGTTTTAACGTTTAGTATCGATTTCTCAGAGATGAGATATTTTTTCGCTGTAAAAAGTATCTCATATGTTGACCCGGATAACCAGCTATCACCATACCAAATTTCATCAAAATCCCTCCAGTGGTTTTTCCGTGATGCGGTAACGGACAGAAAGACACAGACAAAAAATTTAAGAACTATAGATTCATCCTCTGTATCGATAATAATGTCTATTTCAATATTTTTTTCCAAAAAATATTCAATGTACAGATTCGGCTTGGTTACAATTTTATTATATGTATAGATGTCAAAAAAAAATCATGCCGGCTGGGAGCTTTATTGGCGTAAGCCGCGTAAGCTAAAAAATTTATATGATAACAATATATTACAGAATTACAGATCTTCAAATTAATAACTATATACATGTATTTAAAAATAACTTTAAGAAGTTACTTAACGTACTACGTAACTTAAACTTATTAGGTTTAGAAGTTCGATTACACATATTGAGTTACACATACATTTAAATTATTTTCCTCTTAGAAAAACTAATTTGCTGATTCTTATTTTTTATTATAAAATATGACCAATGAATGACTTCCGACATATCACAGACAATATGGTTATAAAAACGATTTTTCTATATTTTAAACAATCGTGGAAAAACTCATGTGATGCAACAGTGAAACTAATTATCTCATACTTTCGCTTTTGTGCTGGAACAATGGTCTAATGTTACTCCGCATTGTGCGGGCTTCGCTCTTGAGTAAACTTGCAAAGGTCACTTTCAGATATTATTAATATAGTAAGCGATACTCATAATTAGATTAATTTACGTTAAATTAAAGATTTTGTCTATATCAATATTATAAAGAGGTAAAGTTTGTGAGTTTGTGACGTTGTAGGAGGTAATCTAAGGATCTACTGAAACGATTTAAATATAATTTGGGAAGAAGAGAGTTTGAGACCCTGGAAAGGACATAGGATACTTTTTATCCCAAAATTCATCCCTTAAGTGGGTGAAAATGGGGTTAAAAGTTTGCATGGGAAAACAGCTTGGGACGAACCCGAGCGAAACGAGGGTGAGTCGCTAGTTTGAAAACAAAATTAATAAAAATAACTGAATTAAGCTGCTTTCGAAATATAATACTTATTTTCAAATGTTATTCAAAAATTGAAGGAGTTAGTGAGATAGTCGATTAGTTAATGTTTTTCTACAATCGTATTGTAATTTTAAGAAATAATCTAAATACAAACCATTAGTTTTCCTATGAAAGCCAAATTTCTTTGTATCTACCCCTATTTTGAGAAGGAGAAACTATATACTAAGTTCTATACAAATTAATTAAGCGGTTTAATTTAGAAACATATATATATTCGATTTTAATATATTAGAACTAGCATTGCCCGCGGCTCCACCCGCGTTTAAATGATCAAAAACCAAATTCTTAAGTTTTACATATTAGTATACTCTTACATTGCAGTTTTTGTAATTTTTTTTTTCAAAAAGGTGATATTTTCTCGCGGTAAAAAGTATCCTATATGTTGACCCGGAAACCAGCTATCACCATACCAAATTTCATCAAAATCCCTTCAGTGGTTTTTCCGTGATGCGGTAACAGACAGGCAGACAGACAAAAATTCAAAAAAACTATAGACTCGACCTCAGTATCGATAATAATGTCTATTTCAATAAGATTTTTCAAAAAATATTTAATGTACAGATTCGGCTTAGTTACAATTTTATTATACATATGCATAGATGGTATGGATGTTACTGCTATGTAATACCTGCAGATTCAGTAAGAGGTACATCCAGTAGTCTTTATGGTAAGATGGGGACATGAAGTACATAAACAAGTCAAATATTAGCATAATACAATAACACATCATCCCATGTTTATAGGACTGGCTTTCAAATGTTCGGTGAAACGAACACACCCGCTTCTGGGTGTACAAGTATCTGCTTTTTACTATTCATTTGAATGGTATTATGCGAGATAACATGAATATTTAGTGCACGAGATGATTTTAATCAACGTCTGATTTATATTGTTTGCTTATATTTCGAATCAAGTTAGGGTGGTTTAGGTCTCGAGTCTAAATCTAAAGTTTTATCATAACCGCTCTGCTTTGGATAAGAGCTTAGAAAAATAGATATTAATATTTTCATCTCATCCCTCGATACCACCTGTAGTAATTTTCTTCGCGCGCATAAGAGTAAAATTTCAAGGTCACATTACAAAAACCCGCCATGGTTGCCATAGTAACCGTTTTTATTGTCTGAAATATGATTTACGTACTTATATGGTATTTTTTGTTACCATCTTCAAAGATTATCGTTTTTATTATTTTGTTTTCAAATATGCTAAATATTTGTAACTTGTAAATTTCTGTATTCTTCTTTTGAGTGTGCAATAAAGTATTTGTCTATCTATCTATCTAACTAGCGGTTCACCCTTGCTTCGATCAGGTTCATCCCTTAGTATATATGCGATAGATATAAGAATCTAGCTAGACAGAAAGAGATAAAATATTATTCTCTCCTCTTTGTGTGATATTCATTTGAATCATATTTTTGTCTGAATGTAATATTAACAGTTTTTATTAATTTATTAATCCTACAGATTAGAAACTTAACCAACCAATGGAGTTTCATTTCTAACATGTTTCCATAGAAACTTGATTTTACTATGGAACTGGGTCTAAAAAACGCAAGATAAAAATAAGAATAAATTAATTAATTAAAACTAATCTATTTATATCATCAAAGTTAGTCACTAACAATGATTTCGATTTAAAATATTTATGTTAATTTATCTATTAGATACATATAAAATTTTATGACAGCCCTAACTTTTAATCGATTTATTCACAGGTGTCGATTGATTTTGAACAGAATTTTAAACTCCATAATCAATAACAAAAGCCATGTCATCTGAAACATTTGACTTCTTTTGACTCTTAATTAATCGATAACAGATGGCCCCTTGTTAGTTTGAATCGATGTTTAATTGATAACCTATAACTCGTATCAAACAATGATCTCCCTGTGAGATTGCTTTCTATAAAGTTAATCGCCTATTGTGAATAGTGAAACAAAAATAGCCAATTAATACGCGGCAAAGAAAAAAGACACGCTTTTTAACATTAATACCATTTTAATTTACATCTTTGTTTTGGCGCTTCTATGAAGGCACGATTTTGGAGAAGCAGTGAATATCGAGTTATATTCTCGTTCAAATTCAAAATTAAGGTTAAAAGAAATGTATAAAATATCGTAATATATGGGATATTTCAAGTATATTATAGTTTATTTTAGCTTCTTACATGAAAGAAGCTAAAATTTACAATATAAAGATGGTGGTTTTTTGTTCACTAGATATTTTTATAATCCTGCCAAATTAATTGTGCCTCAGAAATTACTATTGCAGAACTCCAATAATTTTTCCCATACATAGACTAGCGACCCACTATCACCTCTCTCTCTTTCTCTCTCCCTCTCTCTCTCTCCCCCTCTCTCTCCCTCTCTCCCCCCTCTCTCTCTCTCTAAATACATTTTGCACATCACTCAGTAATATGATACTTATATGATATCCTTTAATTATTATATCCCACGAGGTATACTTGGTATGTAATAAAAAGTAGGCTACTTTACTTCAAGCTCATAATCTCTATGCAAATCTATAGTTCTGTTACGTTCCTGCAAGAAATAAAGACAAATCATGACAGAAAAAACACTTTCCGCTTTATAATACTAGATCAAAGTAAGAATAAAGTTATAAAAATGACTTAGACGCTAAGCTTGTTTAAGAGTAAATATTTAAATCACATTCACACATTAACAGAATTTACTAGAGGATCCGATAATTGCCTAAGTGCAAGACGGCCGCAGGCGTTTTGAACAATATTTCATTATAAGTTATATAGCTCGGTTTGAATATTTTGTTGTATGGCATGTTAAGGTTTACTTCATGTCTAACGCCTTCGTTATCATTTAACTGTTAAATTTCATGCCTCTTAAATAGGTGTGGGCTTTATTTTTGGTATATCTGGAAAAATAGGGGGAGGGGGGGGGGGGGGAATTTATGGTTAGAAATATATTGAAGACATGTTAGAATAATCTACATATATATGTCCCTAATTCCAGGTTCCAAAATTTCACCCAAATCTATCTTGCCGGTTCGGCATGAAGGAGTAACACAAACATACAAGTTTTCACGTTTATAATTAAATCGCTATGTATTAATGGTCAACGGAAGATTTCGTTATGTCAGCTTAAGAATTTCATTTATTATTCTCTTAACGCTATTAAGCAAAATATATACAAACGCATTCTAAGAGAAAGTTAGATAAATATTATAAACTAGCGACTCGCACTCGCTTCGCTCGAGTTCGTCCCTAGGTTGTTTCCGCATACAAACTTTCACCCCCATTTTCAACCCCTTAAGGGATTATTTCCGGGATAAAACTACCTTATGTCCTTTCCAGGATCTGAAACTGTCTTCTTACCAAATTTCATTTAAATTGGTTCAGTAGTTTCGGAGCCTATTCGATACAAACAAACAAACAAAAAAACAAATTTTTCCTCTTTATAATACTAGACAAAAAAATAATTATAAAAAGCAAATTATTAGTAAAAAGATATTAAATATGTCCTATTATCTACACATTCTTCATCGCGTAAAATAAAGTTAACGAAATGAACCCGTTCATAACTAAACGGAAACGCTTAATCAATTTAATTAATTGATGGTAATAGCTTTTATAAGGCTTTTTAAGGCTGATATGAAAGAGTCTAAAGATATAAACACTGTTTAGTACAATAATTTTTTATCATATCGTCCTGCTACAGATCCTGATATAATATTTTATTTAAGTAGATAATTATGATTATTACGTATAGTACATACTTTTAATATTATAAATGTGAAAGTGTGTTTGTTTGTTTGTTTTTTTGTTTGTTTGTTTGTCCTTCTTTCACGTCGAACGGAGTGACGGGTGATTTTTAAGTATGGAGATAGTTGAAGGTCTGGAGAGTGACTTTTTACAGCGGGAGATAATCTAATTCCCACGGGAAAACACGTTATAATACAATCCAAAAAAAATAATTATAATAAGAATTAGTTGAAACTTGATATTAATACTCTTCAATAAAATTAAATAAATACGTGTTTTAGCATTTTTCGAAATTCATCCTATAAGGGGGTAAAATACGGGATGAAAGTTTGTATGAAACTACCTTTTTAGAAATTTTATGTAGTTTTAGCGCGAGCGAAGCCGCGGGCTGCGCTTGTAAAATATGTATAAAGTGATATTTCTGATATTCAATATTTTTAGATTTTTTGTTCATTTGAGGATTTTAATGATTTTTTTAATGTTGTTTAATTATTCCACCCTTTTACCGTCCCACTGCTGGGTACAAACATTTACTCAATGCGAGTGGGAGTATAGTCCTACGCAATAAGTGTTTTGGCGAACGTCAAACGTCTTTCGAGAACTAGTTAGATTCTCTCAGAAATGCTCGCTTCCTGAATATTTTCCTTTACCGTGGGAGCACTGTTATATTAACATATACAATGCTGAATTAGAGGTCATCGGCGTGGTTGCAGAGTAAATGCGTATGCGGATAAAACCATTTATTTATAATATGTTTGTATTTAAAGTTATATAATATGTGTAGTGTATCAACTATCTGGTATCCATAACACAGGCTTCGTAGCTTACCATGGAAGTAGACGGTGCTGTGTGTTAATGTCCCAACATATTTAAAAAAAATCGACAGCAACTATGTAGTTAAGAAAAATGTCTTTTATTTGTCAAGCTATGGGTCTTACACAAGATAGCATTCTATAATGTATTAACGAATACAAATCTAAAAAAATATATGCGAATTACATATTTCGAATTCAATTCAATACGATTTATCGAATTTCTATTCGTAAGCAACCATAGAGTATCATTTGTCCTAAACCATTGGTTCAATATTTAAATGAGACATACCTATATTATATAGGTTACATCACCTTTTCCCTCCTACCTTTTTTATAGATTAAGATCTAACTTCTGATCTAGAATGATTTTAGGACCTAGTACTTTATGACCTAGTATATTTAATAATATTAAAATAATACCTATGATAATTGTATAATTTTAAAATAGGTAAATTGTAAACATGTGTATTAAAGTATGTAAAAAATATGTCTTCTGTACATAGTTTTTATTCAACTATTTGGCTTATTTTTGTGCTATTTAACTCCTAAACTATTGTTATAATTTTCAATTTTTTTTTCAGTTATATCCACATATTTATATTATCATAATATTGTATGGTTTTAAAATGATTTCATAATTATAGTAATATTTTGAAGATCTTATACGTTATGTATTCTCAGCCCTTTTTTAACGTCCCACCACTGCGCATGGGCCTCATTTCAATACCAGGGGGATCAGGCAATAGTCCATCACACTGGCCAAGTGCGGGTTGGTGGACTTCACATGTCTTTCAAAAACTTGTTAGGTTCTCTCAGACTTGCAGGTTTCCTCGCGACTTTTCTTCACCGTAAGGCAAGTGGTAATCATGTTAGAAATGATACGCACATGAAAATATCAGAGGTGCGAGACCCGGGATTTGAAACCGCTTCACTCGGTTTCCCAAGCGAGCGTGTTACCACTGGGCTACCACTGCCATTTATACTTTATAAATAGGCCTTATTATGAAAATAATGTACCTACATATATCCACTATAGGTATTGCATAGATAATAAAAACGACTCGCTTTTATCTCCCATTTCATATTTGTATGGAAATCAACTGATAATGTGAAGCTTGTCTTAAAATATATACAATATGTTGATAATTATGATAAGCTTATGATAATTTATACCTATACTTTGAAGTTTAAATTAAACGTATAATTTTCTTTATCTTACATATCAATAGTTTTTATTAGGCCAATGAAAATTTAAATACAGATGCATAAAGTTAATTTTAAATTATTATTTTTTTAAACACAGATAAATTACAGGAAAGAAGAAATGCGGTTCATATATTTATTATTATTATTAAGAATTTTATGTTTAATTTCTTCCATTTTAAAATCGCTTAGTGTTAATTGCCTTTATTCCATACTAATATTATAAATGTGAAAGTGTGTTTGTTTCTTTGTTTGTTTGTCCTTCTTTCATATGGAAACGGAATGACGGATTGGCGTGATTTTTTGTATCGAGATAGTTGGAGGGCTGGAGAGTAACATAGGCTACTTTTTACCGCAGGAGATCTCTTTCCCACAGAAAAACACGTTATAATACAATCCAAAAAAATATTTATGATCAGAGTTACTTAAAACGTGGTATTAATGCACTTCAATACAATTAAATAAAACTTGTTTTAGTATTTTTTGAAAATCGTCCCGGAAGGGGGGTAAAATAGGGCATGAAAGTTTGTATGAAACCTAACTTTTTAGAGTTTTTTGAAGTTTTAGCACGAGCGAAACCGCGGGTTCTGCTAGTAATATATAAAATAAAAAAAACAAATTTAACAAGCACTTTAGAGATCAGTACGTCCAAAATAAAGATACAAAGACATGAAATATTTCTAAAAATATAACAAATCAGTTAACAGAAACTGTACGAATAGAACAAATAGATATTTTACATTTGAAATTTACTTAGACAGATGTATCACAAGCTGCGGGGTCCAGTGCAGTTAGTTACGTGGAATTATGTTCTACTGTTATCGGAGAACCATTGCAATAAAATATAATTATTTACACGGAACCAATTGGTAGAACCAGTGATTTGTAATACTCGACGCAGATAGGCGTGAGGATAGTGACGTTTCTAAGAAAGTTTGTAATATCGTGTGAACTATGCGTTAAATTCAATGAAAATTATGTTTTTTTGCAGTTATGACGTTTTATGACTAGAGGTTATGGGTTTGGTTGTTGCGAGTCTTGGAATAACTTTTTTTGGTTATAATGAGGTCACTTTATATAGCTAATTATATGTCATTTTAGTTTGTATTTTTAAGGGAAATTGGATTACTTTAATAAATAGACAATAAAATCAATACTGCAACAGCTGCAGGCATTCAATAAAACTTTTTTAATGTACTAGTCTAAATCATAGATAATATGTAGATACGTTTCATTTTTAACACTCAACAATATCAACTTCTATACACATAGGTAATCAAATTGTAACTAAGCCGAATCTGTGCATTAAATATTTTTTGGAAAATCTTCTTGAAATAAACATTATTATCGATACAGAGACCAAATCTATAGTTTTTAGAATTTTTGTCTGTCTGTCTGTTACCGCATCCCAGAAAAACCACTGATGATGAACGGAGAACGATGAACGGAGGATTTTGATGAAGTTTGGTATGGTGATAGCTGGTTATCCGGGTCAACATATATGATACTTTTTACCGCGGCAAAATATCTCATTTCTAAGAAAAAATACTAAATCTGCAATGTAAGAGTATACTAATATGTAAGACTTAAGAATTTGGTTTTTGGTCATCTGAACGCGGGCGGAGCCGCGGGCAATGCTAGTCTTATATAAAACTAAACAAAATTAACATAAAACAGCCAGCTGTAATAAGCTATTTTAATAGCTGGGTAAATAATTAATATTAAATTTAAATTAATAGATAGTATATTTTAGTCTGTACACTGCTTAACCTAGCTGACTTAGCCATGACTTAAAAGGCTAATCTTGATCTTGTTTCAGTTAGAAAGTGTTTGGTTTAAACGTAACTTATTGGCATACAATTGCGATTGATTCATTATAAAGAGACCTAGTATAGATTGCGTCGTTCTTAAATTGAATTATATATTTGTATTATTGGTACATCTATTTTATTGATAATACGAGTACTTATAATTTTAAGAAGTAATTTTTTCTAAGAAGTAAGACTGATTCTATAAAGTTTTTACATATAATAAAATACTGTAAAATCAACTCGAGTGTTGAATCAAATCGAGTTGACAAGTTATTTTTTTAGCTATATTTTTATGTAATACTAGCGACTCACCCTCGCTCCGCTCGGGTTCGTCCCTGGGGTGGGGTCTGGGAGAACCACCCTTATCCTTATCACTTAGGGGTATGAAAAATAGATAGTAGCCGATTCTCAGACCTACTGAATACGCATATAAAATTTGGTAAAAATCGGTAAAGCCATTTCGCAGGAGTACGGTAACAAACATTGTGACATGGAAATTTTATATATAAGATTAAGAATAAGAAACGTATTTTGAAAAATCAACCAATATTTCTTAATATGTTTGTATTTTAAAAAAAATTGTGGACTTGTATATTAATTAATATTATTTATTATTCAACTTAGAAGTTTTGTTAAGTCTCATTTCATATGTTGATAATTTTAAATATTAGCTGATTATCTGAGCTTTCAAACTTAGCAATTGAATGTAAAGCGAGAATCAAGATCAATGGCTGTGAACTAAAATGAAAAAAAAAAACAAATAAAAAAGATAACAGTTGAGACACAAGGAAGACCTCAATAGAACGCATCATTAAAGAAATTATGTAAAAACCATAAAAACTACCGAGACCGGTGCAAATTTGAAAAAATCAACTTCATGGAAAAAAATATACCTGCCAGACAATAAATATCAATGAAATGAATTGACATGTGGTTTCAAAAGGTTCGCTAATGTGATATAATTTACAGCTGTGAATGTTCATTTTTTGTGTTTTAATAGATCTTCTATAATTCGTATAAAAAATTGCAAAAGGGCTTCTAATATATACAAATGTTGTTAAAAAATGTTCATTAAGAAATAAATATAACTTAAAATAAATAAAATAAATAATATGGTTATATTATATTACATTTTAGATATTAAATACTATATCAATATCATGGGAATAGAAAAGTCAGTACGCCAACCATGACGCTTTATGTTACGATCATGGCAGTACTGGATATCGCGTAACTGATACTCAGTTCTAGTCGACCCTATGTGGGAATCAAATTTGGATTTGATAATTTCTCAATCAGCCATCTGTATATGAACTGTTTAATCGTTTTTTTGATTGCACGATGACAATATTTAGACCAAGTTAGTTGTGTAAGAAATACTTGGAGTTATATTAAATACTTTCAAGGCTGCATTTAGTTTGTATACAGACTGTACACTGTGTAAGGTGCTTGTCATGGATTGTATTATAAATTTGAAATTTTTTAATACGATTTAAATATTAAAAATTACTTAAGTAAGGAAAAATTTTATTAACACTACATTTTTTTTATTTTAAGTTGAATTTATTATAGGAAATCAAAATAAGTTAATTTATATTGGCGCCACTTAATATCTTTCTATTCTCATCGTTAACCTAAATGCTATAGGCATTCCGATATTGTTCATCCAATCGATATACAAAACCAGATCTAAATTATACATAATTATGTTAATTCAATAGTGCAGGATGTCCGTTTTGCGTGTTAGCATTACGAAAATGACCAAAGCTGAGAAAAATTACTTAAAAATACTCTCACGTTTGAAAGCGGAAGTCTTAAGTGTATTAAATATTTTTGGCAGGGCATATTTATGACTGCTTGTGTTTTATGGTAATTATTCCATGTTAATATGAAATGAGCTTGTTGTGAACCGTTTTGTGATTCTTTTTTTAATGAGTAGGCTTTATCTCAAGAATGATCCCGTATAGCTACTAAAAGATAATTTCAATTTCTTTCTCAATATTTAGTTGTATTGAAATCGGTATATTTTATAGCTTAATTAAGTTTAAATTTGTTTTGTATTTATTATAACTAGCGAATTATCCTCGATTCGCTCGGGCGCGTCCCTAGGTATGTTTTTTTTGAGTGGAACCCTAATTCTTTTTCTAGAATAAAAGTAGCCTAAGTTACTCCTTATAGTATCAGCTATCTGGCAGTGAAAGTCTTATCAAAATCAATCCAGCTGTTTCGAAGATTAGCCAGAACAAGCAGACACTTCAATTTTAATAATCTGTATAGATTAAGTATCTTTTGTAATTTCAGTGTATTTACTTAGCTGTAGAAAAATACTACTTTTGGTCGAAACGCCTCTCCTTAGTAAATTATATTATATTTGTACCTATTACAGTATGTCTGTTAGTTTCTATATGTATTATTATGAATACAAGCCGCTATATCTTTTCATACTCACAAATTATGTGAAATAATGTCGAAATATTCTATCTCAAAATCTCGAATCACTATTAAATATTTAACTAAAAATCATTAGAACCTTATTTGCTACAAATAATTTAGTTGTATCATTATCTGTTACAATAATTATCATTATTCTTAAATAACCAGAGCTACTACTTGAGGTTTAAATGACACTAATAAATTTCTCAATAAATACTTAGCTGGACCATTAAAACTTTATCCACATATAATGACTATAAAAATTAAATTACGTAAACAAGATCTCACGATCGACTTCAATCATTATCCTCCTATATCGTTAGAAGTAATTTATTTAGCATCTACTTTTACACCATAAAACAAAAAACTGATTTAAAAGAAAATATTTAGATTTATAGCTATGCTATTGTAAATTGACGCAAATTTATTCAAATGTAGACAGCTAATTGTGGCATGGGTGTTTATAATGTAACGATTTGATGTTTGACGCATGTACATCTATATATCAGAGAGATTTGTGCCTGCATCAATCATTGATGCAATTCTTTCTAAATGTTTGCCCACTAATGCTTTCTTTCAACGTATATTAATATTATAATTTTATTCACAGCAAGTAATGGTTGTGGTGTTCCCAAATATGTGATGTTTAGTTGATGGATAGCTAATGGTTATAAAATTTGTCGTGACTGCTGCACGATGGGTAATGGGAAAAAACTATAGTGATTTGTTGTTGGATATTAAAAGCATAGTTCAAATGGTAACACCCTAATATGGAAGGTCAAATACATTAGCCACCTAGCGGGATTTAAGCCAAGTTAAACTTATAAATCAAACTCGATTTTATACTTTTGAGTGATCGACCAAGAAAGCCTGGGAACGGATTTCAGTAATCAAACGCGGCGAATTTAAATGTCGCTAATTAAGGTGACGTAGTGATAGTGAGATAATTAATATGTTTTCGGGAGTGCTTTGAGATAAGAAATAAATCTAGATATGTTTGGATACTAATTAGTTAGTTTTAAATATAGAAATTTTATATCCTCCATAAATGCTCGTAAAATGAAAAATTTGATTGATTATGGTATACTACTGCATTATTGATGTTAGGTGGGTTATTATAGCACTAAAAATATTTATTATGTTTTTTTCCTTTTATCTATATTCTATATAATAAAACAATAGAGGTTCAAAGTAGTAAGTTAACAAAAGTCTGAAATCGGCTAGGCTATACTCGAGCATAAATTCAATCACTAATATTTGTTTTATTATTAAAAAATATTTCCTTCAACCGAGATTCAAACCTACTATCTCCGATGTACCAAACGTATATAGCATTTTTAGTAATTATATCACGAACAAATCTATTATCGGTTAGAATCGGCAGTAACAGCTTTGATACAAAATCTAACGAAATGAGTTAATTAAATCGCAATTTCATATGATAACATAGATGTTTAATTAACATAATCTTTGATGTGTATAGATTTTACGAACATTTTACTCTAATTTATCCAACATTTAAGACAAATTTGTAATATATGTAAATTATTTGATGCCAATCAGCTAAAAGTCGTTAAAGATCAACCGAATCGCGCTGATGAATAATTAAGTCCTTACTAAAATAATAAAGTATCTATATAGAATTGATTTTTATGATATATTCGCAAAATACAGGCGGCAAAATAAACATATATCAATAAACAATTAGGCAGAGTTTTCAGTTGTGAGCGATTAATTGAAATTTATAGGGTAGTCTGACGGGATATACTTATGTATATAATAAATGTATATATTAGACCGCTTATCGCTTAACCTTGTAGTGGTACAGTAACAGAATTTGCAAATAATTTTATTAATCTTATTCTAAGCATTAAGCATTTAAATGCTTCAAATTCTTCCTACTTGTTTTAAATTAATATGGAAACGGCTTTCACAAAGCAACATCAAATCTGCATCGTGATTGGTAATTATCACAATGTAAAATGACTTTAAATCAAATTAATTATCCAACATGTCATCAAAAAAACCACTATTAAATTCATTGATAAACTTATACACTGAGCGGAAGTAACTTGATTGATCCGTCCGTCCGATAAGAGTTCGCATGGGACATAATATTAAGGATAGATGTTCTAATCATTTTTATTATTTATTTACATATATATATAAAATTTATAATATAACTTGTCGTAAAGGTATCATATTCACTGATATGTACGAGTATATCTATGACATTTGTATACACATACATGTATTACGCACCTACAAAGCACTGACCAAAGAACACCTCATTCACGTCATATTATCATTGTTAGCTGTACAAATGGACAATACTACCTTATTTTAAGCATACATAACTAAAAATAGCTTAAATATTACAGCTTAAATAATAATATTAATAATATTCAAGCTAAGATCACATAATATATGGGAAATAATAAATACGTTCTCCGAATTCGTTCTTATTTGCCTAATAACTAGAAAAATCAAGCGGTATATAAAATTATTTGACAGAAAACATAAGCTATTTCCATACTAATATTATAAATGGGAAAGTGTGTTTGTTTGTTTGTCCTTCTTTCACGTCAAAACGGAGTGACGGATTGGCGAGATTTTTTGTGTGGAGATATTTGGAGTGCTGGAGAGTGACATAGGCTACTTTTTATCGCGAGAGATCATCTCATTCTCACAGGAAAACACGTTATAATACTATTCAAAAAAGTATTTATGATCAGAATTACTTGAAACTTGGTATTAATGTATTTCAATAAAAAAAAATGTTTTAGCATTTTTTGAAATTCATCCTATAAGGGAGTAAAATAGGGGATGAAAGTTTGTATCAAACTACCTTTTTAGAGATTTTTTTTGTAGTTTTAGCGCGAGCAAAGCGAGTTCTTCTAGTATGAATATAAACTTTAAAAGCGTAAAGAATTACGATAAGGTTAAGAAATATTGAATGTCAAGTATTATTGTGAAATATGAATCCTTAGATACGTGTTTGCGGTAACATTTGAATATGAGATGTTGTGGGATGAGTTGATTATTTTAGATCACGGTCTAGGTTATCTAGAAATATATTACATAAAGTTAGATTTTTCTTTTTGTTAGGATTATGATTAATAATATGAAAAAAATTATACGTATGTATGTTGATTGCATACAAAATTGAATATTTTATACGGCTTATTAGTGTATGGACTAAAGGGGAGAGTAATAAATGTAGTAAAACGGCAAACTGATAGTTTAATACAATATAATTGTTTCACACATCTCTACATATAATAAAATTGTAACTAAACCGAATCTGTACATTAAATATTTTTTTGGAAAATCTTATTGAAATAAATATTATTATCGATACAGAGGCCGAATCTATAGTTTTTAGAATTTTTGTCTGTTTGTCTGTCTATCTGTCTGTCTCTTACCGCATCACAGAAAAACCACTGGAGAGATTTTGATAAAATTTGGTATGGTGATAGCTGGTTATCCGGGTCAACGTATAGGATACTTTTTACCGCGAGGAAATATCTCCTTTTTGAGTCATTTGAACGCGTGCGGAGCCGCGGGCAATGCTAGTCGTCTAATAAATGACGAGAAGAGAAAAAGTAACACTGGCTTTAAAATCAATTGAAAGGTAATGCTTTATCCTTATTTGCGAAATTGCTTGTAATTTATATTGGACCATCCTTAAAGTACACAGTTAAAAAGATCTTGTGACATACAAACCAACATATTTCTCTAGCTTAACTCACCCATTTTTACATGGGAATTATGAAGCACCTTATAGTTATAAAATAAAATATGATAATCATTAATATAGTAAATTACATAGTAAAATGGCCAAACACAGAAAATACTTAAAGATTACAAGAAATTAGCTCAGAACTGGCATAATAAAATAGCAGTCGAGAAGTAGTAAGTTCCACTAGCGTCTATTCGTGACGCGACTACTCGTAAATATAGGTCGGTAATCGAACCTGCGTTCACTACCGGTGACGTGAATCACTTGGCAAAGCGCGATAGATCTCTAATTAAATACAAGCAAAGAAGAAATGATCAATATTACTTATATAATACTAGCGAATTGCCCTTTCTTTGCTTGGGGCTAGAATATTGTTAGGACTAAACTACGTATAGCATTTTCAGTGTATTTAGGTAACAAACACACACACACATACAAATTTATATATAACAATAGTCCAATCTATAATAGTAGTCTGATTATAAGTGCAAATTTGTATTTTTTGGTCAGTCTGTTTGTCTTTGTTATATGGAACATCGTCGTAACGTGTTAAAGTGATATATTTTTGACATTAGAAGTACTCGGCATTTTCTATGCAATCAAAACTTGGAAGTCAAATTAAACCTTCTTTGAAATGTCGTTAATGGTAGACGTACTAAATAAGTATAGGTAAGTATATAAGAAAACTAAAGGATAATAAAATTCGATACCATCTGGCTGATTTGATGGAGACCGGCGTCAAAAATATTTTACTTCATATTTTGTTAAAACTTTTAATCCTTATATTGCCTAAACTAATTTATTTCTCATCTAACTCTATATAGTATGTATGTATATTGTATATATTTCAAATTTTTATTTCTTAAGTTTAATTTCACAAGTATTCTACATGCAGGATTTGAGAATTCTAATAAAAAAATATATAGAATTTACTTAAAAGCCTTTATATGGATACTTGTTTTTAACGCAACAAAGAATTACATACTATTTGTTAATTTCCATAAGAATTCGATTCATTTGCTGAAAATCACATTGTTCAATAAAAACTGATAAATAAACATATGGCAATTTAAAAACCAACGTATGTAGAAACAGTGGTTGTATTAAAATGTACGTCCTTATATAGGTTTTAGCACCACCTTTCTTCTTACCTGTGAAAATAGGCTCTTTCCTTTAAAGGCTCGAACATTGTAACTCCTTTATTGTTACAGATTTGGGTATATGGAAAAAATGTTTAAGTGAACAAAGCAAGGTGTTTTCAATTATATATAATTTTAATAAGGATTTTCGTAATCATTTAAGTAGTTGTAGTTTTAACAAGTATAAATAAACACTTTTAATTTTCTATACTGCTTTCTTAAATTACATATAAATACTATATTTAGATTATTTACTATGATTCCGAATATATAATAAAATTAATTTTAACTTGAACTTTAATATATTATTATTACTCCTTATAACATCAGCTATCGGCCCGTGAAATTCTCATTAAAATCAGTTCAGCCGTTTCGGAGACTAGCTGGAATAAACAGAGACAGACAGATTTTTTTTTTGAAAAATTGTATTTTTCTTATTATTATTAATTTTATATGTATTTAGTAAAAATTATATTTTTTGACGTTACAGACACTTCAATTTTTTTTATTTATTTGTATAGACAAGTGCCTCAATATCTACGCTTTTATGTGTTATATTTTTAGCAAATAACATTTACGATATCACCTCCACGTGACGCTAATTAGTAACATGTTTTATAAACATTTCTAGTACAGGCTCTTCGACCGTCATACTTATTCATAAACAACCTATAACTTGCAAATGTATCGAAACCAGTTCAGCGAGTCTGGCTTAAACGAACCCACAAGACAAAGTGTAAGATGGGCGGTTTTTTAACTAAATTGCACAGTCAATATATATGGAAATTGTATTGCTTTCCTTGCATTTTGTATAGGACTTTCTTGTTATCATTGCATAAATTTGGCATAACTATGTTAATATTTTTGATCGTGTAGAGTCGTCGCAGGGAAAAATAACAGTAGGCTGAGCGATTCAAAATATCAATACCTCATCATAAATGGTATTCATAAAGCATTTTTAATATTTCCTGTCAATAAATGTAAGATTTATGTGATTTTATTTCGCTGGGTATTTATGATTGATCTCTATAAGATTAGTATAGTTGTCGCTCGCAGTTTCGCTCGCATGGTACAACAAAATTAAATACATATAAATACGCTCACCTATTAAAAAAAAACCTAAATTTTGTTAATGTTTAGTATTCTTGCTTTTTGTAAGATTTATGAAACTTTATTGGCTTAAGATTTTGGTTTAGAAGTGTTTAACTAAATTTTATTAACTATACGCTGTATGTTTCCCAATGATAAATAAATAAATATATTCAAGGATATTGTAAACGTTTATTATATATTTTTTTTATGATATGTAGTAAAAAAAATTTTAGTTTACATGAAGTATTTTCACATATGCTTGAGCTTATGTACATACACTCAAAACACATATATATGTTTTTTTATAATAATGCATAATGATATTATGAAGAATTCAAATAATAACGTATCAGCTCACATCGACCAATAACGAGTATAAAAAAACTATTTCAATAGAATATTCATCATTTATGGTTATTAATTATTTTAAGGCAATAAAAAGATGTTAGAAAATTATCACATTATCTATACATATAATAAAATTGTAACTAAGCCGAATCTTCACATTAAATATTTTTTTGAAAATCTTATTGAAATAAACATTATTATCGATACAGAAGCCGAATCTATAGTTTTTAGAATTTTTGTCTGTCTTTCTGTCTGTTACCGCATCACAGAAAAATCACTGGAGGGATTTTGATGAAATTTGGTATGGTGATAGCTGGTAATTCGGGTCAACATATAGTATACTTTTTACAGCGGGAAAATATCTCATTTCTGAGAAAAATACTAAAACTGCAATGTTAGAGTATACTAATATTATGTAAAACCTAAGAATTTGGTTTTTGGTCATCAGAATGCGGGCGGAGCCGCGGGCAATGCTAGTATATGGAAATAAATAAGAACTTTCAACTGGATTCATTTATCACATATCTAGCACGCGAGTGAAGTCAGGGGCAAAAACGTGTTAACTATAGAGTAATAGCATAGCTATATATTAAAATGACTTGCTATAATTACCTCGCTTTGTTACAAGGTACAGTTTTAAAGGGAAGTCGTATTTCCTAAACAGCTTGTAACTTAATGATCCATTAGTTCATTTCCATCACATTTTAACACTTAATGTCACCAAATTGTCGGGCTTTCTAAGTTTCTCACGTTTTTGGATTTATTATCAAGTTCTGCAACTTCTCTTTGGTTAAGCTTCCTTTTGACTTTGTACTACTAAAATAAAATTATAGATTCATAAAAGAAAATTATGTTAGTTATATAGTTTTATGATCAATTAAAAATTATGTATTTATATGTATTTATTCAGAAATAAATTTCATTTCTATAAATCTAAAAGACAGTTAAGTATATATTATATATGTTTTGTCACCAGTTCAAATCCAGAATGAAGCTAATGATATATATGAAATATTATTAGAGTTAAAAAGTATTTAGTGTTGTTTACAAGCATCGTACTTTCAGTAGTCAACGTCAGCCGAGAAGGATAGATAAATAAAATAGGTTTATACATTTAAAAAAGCTAAGAAATAAAAAATATAAAAAAAAACTTACTGGTTAACCAATATGTCATCGTTGCAATAAATTTTCATTCAAAGTATTATTTAAAAATGTTTGTTTGTTTGTAATCGATAAGCTGCAAAAAAATTTTTTGGTAATAATAAGTTTTAAGCTCATATCTTTATATGTATAATGTATATCATCTGGGTACGCTAGGTCACTCATTTTTATTTATATTTATCTATACTTCTAGATACTACACGTTTTATGGAAGACATTTAAAAATTTATACAAACTAAAATTTACTTAAAGCGATATACAATATAATAGATTTATTTAACTGACGGCATTAAATTCGTTTAAGAACTATCAGAAAAATGTTAAGTAGCAAATAATTGACTTCTTTAAAAGATAATGATGTTATCAGAATATTTACAGCAACTTATCATTTTGGGGTCCAATTTAGAGTTTATTTTGTCACATTCATTATATGTGAGTTTTATTGCGTTTGGTCGCTTATTCTATTAAGTGGGTACTATCGTAACCAGAACTTTGATTAACCTCAAAAAGGGAAGGAGAGACTGAATTGTATATATACATTTTTGTATCTTACGCGATGTCTTCAGCAATTGCATATCTCTTTTAATGGTGCTATTTTCCATAGTATATTTGAATTTTTATTTGTATTTAACATACTATACATCAAAGGACCAACCAAGGTGGTTAATGTGTAATGCTTTTTAAAATGGACATTCGGCGTTTAAATGTAGAAAATGTACTTTAAGACTTGGTTACAAAGAAGAAGAAAGTTATAGGTGAAGCTAATATTATCGTGTAAGAGTAAAGTCACATGTAAAAGGTAGTTAAGTCTAAAGAAAGTACTAAAATTAAACAAAAAGATTTAAAATCTTGATCATTAACATCTTGCTATATTTATGATTGTCTATTTTATAGCAAGTATACTTTTTTATATTTACAATTTCCTTTAACTAATTAGTTTTACAAAAGCTTGACGAAACCATAAAAACGGGTCTGAAATTTTAAATTTATCACTCCATTAAGTTAAATTGATTGAGTTTTTACAAATAACTATAAACTTTTAAAATCGAGTTAGATATTTGTATTAGGAACATAAATAATATTATTCGTATCATATTCTTGGTCTTGATATGTTTTGAAGTTATACTACTTTTGGCACCAAAGAAAAAATATGAAAGTAAAATTTTTACAATGCGCGCGCACACCGACAGCCAAAAAGTGACTTGATGAAGTTAGCTGCATTCCTTTTACAAACAGAGAACTGTGACATAAAAGTTGAAATCTTAAGCTATTTTTATTCTGTTACACCTATGAAATATAACTTCTTACGTACATTAGTACCTACACACTCACATTTTTTTGCATGACTTTCATAGTTTTAAACGAAACATATGGTAGGAATTATAATGTATGAAAATAAAATACCTAATAATTCAAATTCTATAACAATTTTCTAGGCGACAGTAGACAGTGTAGTAGTGTCCTCCTATCAATGTTATTTGTTGACTTCCATTAACGTTACGGGAGCATTTCTAATCCGAATCGGTAGCCTAATCGGTTGTTAATTTGTTAAATCTGAGTCTAAAAGCACCGCTTTCGACAATTTATAGCTTCATTTTCGTCAACTTGTTTATTTTAGATGATTCTTTTTTTTAATAAAAATACTATTTGAATTTTACCGACTTTTACGATTTTAATAAAGTTACACTCATAGTGGTTTTATGATTGAGTGTCGCCATTTGCTAGAGGGAGCCCTTAAAGGTCCGTTGAATTGATTTCTTATTTGTCATTATTTGTCAAAATACTGACAGAAATGTGTTTTGCTTTTTTATGTATTTGTATATTTTATATATTCATCTAAGTATTTATATTTGAGCAACTGCACTTTAACCTGCTTTTTAATACATATCTCTATCTCATTTAGGTTGACTGGAAGAGATCTCTTCTATTAATCGTATCTTCTAGTCAACCTAAATGAGATAGAGAGATATTTATTAAAAAGTAGGAAAAAGTGCAGTTATAGTTATAATAAATTTCTTTAAAGTTTATTATTTTAATAAAAAAATTATTTAGCAAAGCTTATACCTACCTTTGCTTAATTATTTTATTTTATGTTAATTTCTTAGACAAGATGTCATTCCACAACCATTGAATAATGTAAATCTAATAAGATATACATATATGGAAATGACATAATATTATGGTTTTATAATTGAACAATTTTTATCATTTCAATACAATTTTTATAATTTGTATTCTTCAACGATTGTCCAATGATAAATGTTAATACTGATTATTATTAAACTACGCACGAGATAAAGTAAGAAGTAAAAGAAAGCTAAATAAACAAACCTTTTCCTTTACTTATAATACCTGCATAATATCATAAAATCACACAAGTATGTCAGTGACATAAAAAAAGGCGAAAATTTTCTACACATTATTGTTCGCAATTTTTGCTTTCCGTCATAACAGCGTTTTGGTACTATTTGGTATCATTATTTATGCATTTAATAAGTGCGACGTATAATTTTAGAAATTAAATAACATCACACTGCCTCGAGATATATTTTAATGTACCAACATGTGTATAGACAAGTTTTGTAGATTTGCTTATTAATAAGTCCGACAAAGAATCTGTATCAGGTAACGGTACAGTCCGGAATGCTAATACGTTCAGTACTAAGCAATACTCATTTATCTCCTCTAAAACATAGGTAAGTGGTGCGTGGTTTAATTCGATAGATAATCTTTATGTACTCTCTTAATTATAACCGAACCGATATGAATTGAAATTGATTGTCGGTGATTAATTCTTGGATGATGGAAAAGGTCTGCTACAGGATTATATCATAAGACCATATTTTTATATATTGGTTCTCGTTGGTAAATTCAGATAATAAAGTAATTTTAAATGTAAAAAATATATTAAGCAAATTAACATGAATTTGTCATCTAAACTTACTTTGCTATGTCTCAGAGTGTTTTAAATGTTGATGTAACTGAATGAACCTATCAACGCGTTTAATGTTGATTTATATGTCAGTCAATGCCTCGTCCAACGTAACGGGAACATCGATAAGTTCACGATCTACTAATTACTATTTAATAATTTTCGTAACACCGCACGTCTGGAACCAGTAATGCATGTGGAAGTGGATAATACACTCGTGTCGCATAGCATAATTGATCAGACGTGGTGGATAAATTAAGCCTTTTTATATCTTGTCCCAACGAGATCAGAACATGTTTTTGTATTTACTCGCCATGCAATAAAATTCTTAATTAAATTCCACGGACTTGTGGTTTGCTTGTTGTTGCTTTATTTTGAAATTGGATTAATTGGACTATAAATAGACGTTAGCTTTGAGAAGTCAGTATCAAATTTTGTGTTAAAATCAGTGTGTTATTTAAATAGAATAACTAAATATTTGTCTATTAGACTTTAGCAATGTTAATTATAATAAATGTTGTTAAAAATATTGATTTCTTTGAATAACTTTTAACTTTGAAGACATTATCCCTATATATTGTAAAATGAACGAAATAAAATATTTAAGCTTATTGTTTTAAATGTATTGGTGTAAAAACTTGTAGCAAAGTACAATTTTATTGAACTAACATATCTATATATTTTATACATAATTCTAGTTTTCTATACCTGTTTTTTATTTCAATAATATTATTCTTTATTATATCACTATCATTCGAATGTAAGTTATTTTTCTAAAACTACACTTAGAATAATCCCAAATAATTAAGAACTTTAAAATCATATTATTTTCTAACGCTTATAACGAAGTTATATTATTATTAATTTTCAAACAAAATTAAAAACACGCATAGAATGAAAGATAGTTTACGAAATCGTCTAAGCATTGCCTACAGCAAGAGCATCAATAAGTTTATAAAGGTGTTTTTAAACTATAAATATTAGTAATAGGTTTTGATTATTAAGACTGCTTATAAATACAGTTGTTTTCTTCTGATTATAACTTTATTAATTTAAATGGACAGTTATGTAACTTTCGTAATACGTTCTTAGATTTATGCGAATATTTGAAATTTTAAATAAAAGTAATAAATAAATATTGTAAGGTACCCAAATGAGGTTGATGCCATTTTTTCTATTTCTTTAGAATCATGTATAATTTTTGGGTCAGTTAATGTTAAAACTATTTTACCTACATAACCTTACGATATCCATAATCTTAGTCTCTTCCGTGATTATGATTGGTGTAAAGCATTCGAAACGTAGGAAATCAAAGATCAAAATAAAGCCGCGAAAAAATCCAAAAAGATTTTTATTGACTATGTATCTTACATATAGGAGAAATTAAGGTTTATTTATATTTATAAAATATATTTTCCGCTTATAAATTGTTATACTATTTTATAATATTTTAAAATAAAATTTAAAAAATGTTAGCTAGCTATAGTTATGTAAAAGCCGATAAAATCAATGTAATGTAAATAAATTGCTACCTTTAATCATTTTTAAAACAAAATTGAAAAAAAAACATTACAATAGCAGACCTGACCTGACCTGTAATATATTTTGTTCTTTAAATTCACATATTTTATGGTAAATAGTGTGTACGCAGCTTTAATTTTAATGCGGATCCGTGATGTATCGGCTACTGAGGCAGTCCCAACCCACCAATTATGAAATAATTATAAAGCTTATGGCTCTGAGAGAATTTAAGATGGCTGAATCAAGAACCAAAAGAAGTGCCATTAAAATATTTAGAATAATTTTCTTCACACAGCTTTTTTCATATTTCAGGCATTTTAACGTATATTTGAAGAGAATGAATTTCAGAATTTAGAAATAAAATAAAATAACATAAATAATAATAAGAATATTTTATTGATCTACGTGTATAATTTACGTAACCTTTTAAGGCATACAGAATTGAGCTTTAAAAGATGTCATTTAACATTATACTTGCAGATATAATAAGTCGATTATTACTCTCAATGTTTAATTTTATTTAAATACCATAACTAGGTTGTCTCTGTACAAAATTTCATCCCCATTTACACCCCCTTAACGCATGATTTCCGTAATAAAAACTATCCTATGTCCAAGGGTCTCAAACTATCTTCTTACCAAATTTCATCTAAATCAGTTTAGTAGTTTCGGAGCTTATTCAGTATAAACAAACAAATAAAGCAAAATCTTTACTTTTTATAATATTAGTAAAGATAAAAATTTCCTAAAAAATATATTTACTAACCACGTATAAATAATTTTAATACTAAAAATTATACCTAAATGTAGCAATTTTATGTATTTTTCTGACTTATACTACATCCATACAATAATAAAATATATTTAAAATAACTAGGCCAATTCTAGATATTCTACATTCTTAAAAGCCTACCGAAATGCAACTGGGCGAATCTGCGTTCTAAACCCCGCCCTGTGATTTAGCGCAATTATAACGTCGCAGAGGCATCTAGATGCGAAAAAAGCGAGAGACGGACCCTTGATTAAAATTGTGACGCGATGATTGCAGATTACTCCGGCCTTTTTGAAGAATTTTAGAATTTAGACCGTTTAAATGATAAACCACTTCTATTAATTCAGATTGTTTTAAAAAAGTTCATATAAATGGCTGTAAATAGTTTTATTTTAATTATACAAATCCTTATAATCAAAACGTGGCCTATTTTTGTAAAAATAGGTCACGTCTTCAATATAATTTACACCATATCAATTACATTTTTTTTTATTAAACGCTTCTAGCCATTGCTATTTGATTTCTAGCTCGAACGTGAATTTTCATTTTATTCCATTTCATTTGAAAAAAAATCCTACTAGTAAATAAATCAATAGCAACAAAAATACTATTATATTACAGACCGTATAGAATTTCTGAAATGTAAAATGAACTAATTAGACAAAAAACGTAACTCACGATTCGATCACTGGAATGGTGTTCGGAGACAAACAATAAATAATTCCAATTTTACGCTCAATGAAGCGTCGAAGCAATACAATGCTTGGGACGTACGACTGGTACACTTTCTTTGACTGCTGCTTACGCGCAGACCAAAAAACCAGCAAACGGTTACGTCTTTACGTGCCAAATTTTGCCACTGATTAAATTTTCAATGTCACACCCGCTTTACGGTTATTATATATTTAATAGCTATTTGTGTATCTTTATAGTAAGCATTGTGTTTTATGTAGATAAGTAACGATTCATTTTTAGTTATAACTTAAATTCTTTTTTACTAACTACTAATAATTTTAAATAATGATTATAATATATTATTTATATGACCAACTTTATCATCGTTGAAGTCTTTTGCAGTGACAGATAATTGCATTAAAATGTTAGCCCCCAGTTATTGTTCAAACAGGTGGAACCACACAATCATTAACACGGTCTAGCTCACACCCTACCACGTGGTAACACAGACCGTGACATACCTTTGGTTTAAATACTATGATATTATAGATAACTGATCTGAAAACTTATATTACTATTAAAAACGTATTCTTAAGTCAATGTATAGTCATAAATTATAGCTTAATTTCTTTTATGACGAAAAAAATATCTAGGTATTATATATAAGAAATTTTGTAACATAAGATCTTTTATAAATATTATTTTTAAATATATGTAATACATTTTATGAGTTAGTAAACTTAAAAGTAAATGATTAGGAGTAGAGTTTGTTTATTATGTTTATTTTTATGTGTTCTAGGTCAATTAGGGATAAAGATATTTAATAAAACAATTACACGGTCTAGCACTTACCACAGTCACGTGGTATACTAGACCGTGACGTACTGCTATTGCGATAACGCACTTGTCAAATTAATTTATAATGCCGGGGAAGTGTAATAAAAAAAAAACACATTCCTACGTAAATTTTGCAAAATTATTTGCATAAAAATATTTTACGGGCGCTATTGGACTTGTAATCTAGTGGCAGTGGTAGCCCAATGGTAACGCGGTCACTTAAGAAACCGAGTAAAGCGGGTTCGAATCTTGGTTCGCGCACTGATAATTTAATGTGCAAATCATTTCCAACATGATTACCATTCCTTCTTCTTAACTTATCTTACGGCGAAGGAAAACATCATGGGGGAAACTGCGTGTCTGAGAGAACCTAGCAAGTTATCATAAGACTTGTGAAGTTCGCCAACCCGCACTTGGCTAGCGTGGTGGACTATGGCCTGATCCCCCTTGTATTGAAGCGAGGCCTATGCCCAGCAGTGAGACGGTAAAAAGGGTTGAATACATAATTTTTGAACTCTATCAACTATCTACGACATACATAAATGTATGCGTCATATAGATCAATTTTTTCCTTGGTTTTTAATAAATATTGTTATAAATTACTATAATATATTTAGTTTAACTATACATTTATAAAAGTATAAAAAGGAAAACGACTTAACGTACTGTTTGAAACATATCTATACATATAATAAAATTGTAACCAAGCCGAATCTGTACATTAAATATTTTTTGGAAATCTTATTGAAATATACATTATTATCGATACAGAGGCCGAATCTATAGTTTTTAGAATTTTTGTCTGTCTGTTACCGCATCACAGAAAAACCGCTGGAGGGATTTTGATGAAATTTGCTATGGTGATAGCTGGTTATACCGGTCAACATATAGGATACTTTTTACCGCGGGAAAATATCTCTCTCTCTCTCTCTCTCTCAGAGAAAAAATACAAAAGCTGCATTGTAAGAGTATACTAATATTATGTAAAACCTCATAATTTGCTTTTTGGTCATCTGAACGCGGGCGGAGCCGCGGGCAATGCTATTTGATATAAAACGTTAAAATTGACTTTGCAGTAAAAGTCTAAGTCTAAAAATATACAATTAGTTTATTACTATGTTAAGCAATAAAATTATGTGGAACATTTAGAAAATTAATAATTATATACATATGTATATTATTCACATGGTGATTTAATATGAAACGTCGATTTAATCACGTGTTAAGAGGACATTAAAACGTTAATGGCTTTAATATTCTTCATTATTTAATAATATACATAAATAAAACTGATCTCCTAAAAAATATTATAAGTATATGTAGAATATCGATTGTTTAATACTATTCCTTCATCAATAAAGGGTCGTGGATTCAAGTTTCCTATAAAATGTTAACATGGTTTTAATGATATTACATAACTAAACTAAAAGAAAAAATATCATTTTATTAGTGCATAGTAGACTTTCTACTACTTTACGAACAAAATTAAGGAGGTGAGTTAGCAGTTCTATCTTTCATCCCTCCCCTATCATACTGGTATAATCAATTTATAAAACAAGTGTAAATACGCTTAACACGGCAATTGCGTGTAATACCGAGCATGACGAGTCACGCTTCAGCCGTGCTTTACTGGAGGGAAGGTGTTGTACCGTGAAATTGTTTACATGATAGCTATTTATCTTTAATAGATATTAATCGTCTGTTATTAATGACTTTATACATTTGGACGATAAGTTTTTTATATTTTTTTGTAAGCTTTATTGTGGCTTTTTTGTTATAAGCTTTACTTTGAAGGTTTTTTTTATCAATTTTCCTATTTTGACTAAGCAAAAGTGCCAAAACAAAATAATTAATTAAGGAGACCAATCAAGTAGCTTTAGTAGTAGCATTAAAAAGTTTCCCTATCCATCCTCTGGCTCCATCATATTATAAATGTGAAAGCTTAGATGTTTGGATGTTTGTTACTCAATCACGCCAGAACGGCTGAACGGATCTGGATGAAATAAGGCACAGAGATAGATTATAGTCTGACATAGCATAAAGGCTACTTTTTATCTTGGAAAAATGTACGCTTCCAGTAGGTAGATTTGGTTTGAAATAATTGTATTGTCATTCTACGTAATTGTATCTATTTATAAAGTTTGAAATTGATACGAAAAATAACGTAATAACAATCAACTTCCTCCAATTGTTGATCGTTACTATTTATACCTATCACAGTTACACTGTAACATTTAATTTAGTCGTTTAACTAATAATTTAACATAATTTTTGTAGCATATGTCTATAATCTAATATTATGTAGTATTTTATCCAGTTATTTGTCCAACTTGTCAGTTACGTACATATTATTTCAAGTATTTATTTCCAATGGCATATACTCGTAGCTGACAATCGAACGCAAACGCGTTCCTTATGATATGGTGTGTAATTTGGATCATGACTATACCACTTGTGTCTGACGCCCTCCAGACATCTCTGAGTTATAAGCGAAAGCACATATTGAAATTGCGTATTATTCCTGTCTTTATAAGAACAAAATAATTTCATACCTTCTGTTATAAGCGTTCACAACCGACGGCTTACGATATACGAGTTTAATATTGCTGGTTGGTTATAAAGTAGGTTAAAATTATTACATGTTACACAAAAATGTTTTGTATGAATCTTTGTATTGACGACTCATATTTCATACTAGCGACTCACCCTTCTCCGCTCGGTTTCGTTTTAAGGTTTAGTATAGTTTTTTCATAGATGAGATATGTTCCCGTAGTAAAAAGTATTCTATATGCTGACCCGGACAACCAGCTATCATCATACCAAATTTCGTCAAAATCTGTTCATTGGTTTTCTCGTGATTCGTTCCCAGACAGACAGACAGACAGACAGAAACAAAAAAATCTGAACACTTTAGATTCGGCCTCTGTACCGATAATAATGACTATTTCAATAAGATTTTCCAAAAATATATTTAATGTAGAGATTCGATTCAGAATTTTATTATATGTATAGATTTATAATTTTACAAATATTTACATATAAGGATTAGAAACTTATAGTATTTTAGCTTAACTTAGTAGTTAAGGTATATATTTCAATCGTATTTTGAATTATTTTTCTTTTTGTATCCAGATTTATACCAGTTGCAATAATCTACTGTTATTACTGTTTACCTGCGGCCTTCACGACTTGTAATCCTTTGATATTTGCAAAGGCACGTGCACTGGCTGTAAGGCATTTCTCGTTTTGGTCATTTGTTTACATAGCTTGCAAAAATGTACATAAGATCAACTCTAGCACATATCACCTTTGCTTTTCTCATTCTTATATTTTTGTATTAGACAAACTATGAAATAGTTTATAGAATGGAAACTACGAACATATATATACATGGATGTACATAGATTTTTATCAAGTATTTAGCACGTAAAGTACAAAAAATCTATTTTAAATAAAACTATATTTTCGAATAAAAAAAGCGACAATATGTATAATAATGTCAATCTAAGAAAATATTATTTATTTTATTTATATATTATGCAGTTAGTATTGTTATAATATTAATATTAAAACACAAATAATTGTTAAACAGCCATTACACAAAACAGTACTTTGCACATTATAATTTTTCATCAATTTATTTTTTTATACTATTTTCATTTACCACACAACCTGGTCGCATGTTCTAACGAGCCTTTTCAGAATAAATTCTCGGGTATAATAGCGCGTGCGCGGCAATTTGGTGGAAGTGAGTCAAATAATCGCCTTGGGCAATGCAATCATGGCTGCTGGTTTCCATTGTCACGCAAATGTACATTTTATAATATATTTACCTATACACTTCAATATAATATGTATGAAGGTATATTCAGATGGTGTCACCAACAGAATTATTATATAGTTTTGTTGTTAGATACGTCATTAATAAATATGATTTTTGACTCATCAAAACTTGACAATTTTGTTTTAAATATATAGACTATAGAGTAATTTAGTTTTTTTAAGTTTTATACAGCAAAAATTGTGTCACTCGTTTTAGAAGCAGAAATCTGTAACAGTTTGGTATTTGAAATACAAAAATAAATTTTGGTACAGAAAGACATATTAATATTAAGTATTATGGGTTGAACTCTATATATATCGTGTCATTTTACTTAGAAAGAATTGCTTTTTTAAGTCTTATTTTTTCTTTCATATTAAAAAAAAAGTCATGTTGTTTTTTTATATTAACTGAGTTAACCAAAAATTTTCTTAAGATTTGCTTCATAATGGAAACACGCCGCTACTAAATTTACCCGACGTCGCATGCAGAGATGTCAGTAATGCAGGCCTACGGCGGACAATCATTTTGGCTTCTGTTTAAAAACGCAATCACAGTATATTAATGTTTTAGTTACGTATCTATGTAGATTATGCGTCCACATTATTTAATTTTAACGTTACGTATATGGCGAATTTCATTACAATTGGCAATTTTGTCATAACTTTCAGATTTCTAATATTTTTGTTCCATAACAACGTTCTAAGAAATATTTTGTGGTATAAGAATAAATTGCTTAATAGAGATAGTAATAACTATTAATAATATAAAATACTTCACAAACCAAGCACCTAATGCATGTGCTGATAATAAAATTTAAAAAATATTTAGATCGGTATTCAAATTATTTAACTACCTCATCCATTTCTCAAATTTTAAGCACTCTATCTGTACATTTAATTCATAGTTAGTAATTTTAGTAGTGTAATCAAGAGCAATAGTGAGCATTTGGTACGGTTAAACCTTATGTTATTGCTGTACTAACTGGCACTTGACCGGTTTTGGAACACACGCGAGATAACGCCTCTAGCGAGCTTCTGGAAAGCTCAGAGCCGTTTACACGACATTGATTCGATATTTCTTTACTAAATTATTTAATAGCTGTGGTCTTTTTGGTATCGTATAAACGGTAGTTAGCCGTGATTGTTAACTTGGAGGTAAAGTTTAATTGGTCTAAACTTATTTTGAAGTTATAAATAAAAGATTCTTGTTTTTAAAAAGAAATGTAAGCTTTTTATATGAATACACCGACAGATTCTGCCAAATTATTTATATAAAATGCTTTACTAATTAGTGGTTCAAGAAGATAAAAAAGTTCATGAAAGTAAAAACTTAAGTAAAATGATTGTTTTGAATTTGAAAACGCATCACACAATATTATGGATAAAATATAACACATCAAAATGGAGAAATGTGTTTGTCTATACATATAATAAAATTGTAACTAAGCCGAATCTGTACTTTAAATATTTTTTGGAATATCTTATTGAAATAGACATTATTATCGATATAGAGGCCGAATCTATAGTTTTTAGAATTTTTGTCTGTCTGTCTGTCTGTCTGTTACTGCTTCACAGAAAAACCACTGGAGGGATTTTGATGAAATTTGGTATGGTAATAGCTGGTTATCTGGGTTTACATATAAGATACTTTTTACCGTGGTGAAATATCTCATTTCTGAGAAAAAATACAAAAAATGCATTGTAAGAGTATACTAATATGAAAAACCTAAGAATTTGGTTTTTGGTCATCTGAACGCGGGCGGAGCCTCGGGTAATTCTAGTATACAATAAATATGATAATATAACATTCTTATTTGCTTTTTTTGAGATATTAACTAGGGAATACATAGACATAGATATATATTCCCCAGTAAGAATATAGTATAAAATGAAATGTGATCTACCATAAACAAACTTTAGAATTAGAACAAAAAATCTTTGGAATTGCTCACGCTGTCAATTAAATTTGTAACAACTTTGGACTTGATTAAAATCAATACGGAATCGATTACAGTCTAATATATTGTTGTACGTACTGATGTATGAAAAATATAAAAATATTTTAGTTATCTATACTAATATTATAAAGAGATAGAGTTTGTTTGTTTGAACGCGCTAATCTCAGGAACTACTAATCCGATTTAATTATTTTTTTTGCATTGGATAGTCCGTTTATTGAAGAAGGCTCTAGACTATTTATCATCATACCACCTACAGGAGCGGAACAGTAATATAATAATATATAATCTGCTTATTCCATACTAACCGTTAAAACTTACCTAGGGACGACTCCTATATACAGTCACTGAACAAGTATTATCTTACTAAACATATAAAATAATAACAATATCAGTATTATAATATACGGTTCTATCTCTATTTAACCTACAAAAGATGAACATATTTTATAAGTTTCACTTAACTTTGACAACATGTGAATTGTAAAATACATATTATTATTGGTTGCTTACTTTACTATGTATACATATATATATATATATATATATATATATATATATATTATATATATATATATATATATATATATATATATATATATATATATATATAAAATTTCTTGCTAAGCTTATATCCTTCCTCAGCTTTTAAACAATCAAAAAATTGTTCAATTTTATAATAGTAGGGTATCGGCAGTCTATTTGCTTAAGCAGTTATATAATTCTTTCCATATTATCATTATTTTGAACTTAAAGATATTTTTGGTGATAAAATTTACATACATTAACGTACACTATGGCAATGAAGCTCTCATATATAATAACACCTGTATCGCTTGTTTCGTAGCTGTGGTACAATATTAGTATAAATTTGCATTTTTATTAGGCTTAATAGGAAGCTGTGAACGATTATGTCTATATTAGCATCTGAATTACTGTAGAATTGAATATTTATCAAACTTTTATGTTGACAGAGTTTATTTGGGACCTTAATAAAAATTGCTAATAAACTCTCTTGTTAAGTATATAAATGTCAATTTTATTTCATTTAGTCAAATATTGACTCTTTAGTCTATATATAAATAGGAAATGGTAAAACAGTTGAGTACCTTTTTGTCGTCTGTTTGTCACCAGTTTTTTTTTGTTTAGTGGCTATTATCGAGCATTAGTGTTATCAGTTAAAAAGATTTAGAAACAGTTTTTTTTTCTATATAGATAGGTAAATTCTTTTTATATATAATATTTTCTTAGATTTATGCGAATATTTGACATTTTAAATAAAACTATCTTTTCGGATTTTTTCGCCGATTTATTTTGATTTTTGGTTCCCGACATTTCGAATGCTTTACAGCAATCATGGTCATGGGAGAGACCTAGGTTATAGACGTCTCAAACAATTATGCTTGTTACAGACATTGCCCACCCACTATTTTACAAATATGATCTCAAAAATTCAAAAATGGCAATTTATAAAATAATATTTTAACCTCTGTTAAATTACATATAAAACAATAATATTGCTTAGATAAATAATTAATATTTTTAATTTTTAATATTCTTTATGGTTATACATAATATAATAATAGCAACACTAAATAATATTAGTAAATAATAAAGTTTTAAAAAAAATTGTAATATAATAATAATAACAGCTAATATTAAATAAATGATATTGCTTTATTTAATTATAATACTTATTAAAAAAAATTGTTTAGAAATAAAAATCAACAAATATTGTAAGGTACTTTATTGCCATTTTTAAATTTTGAAATCATTTTTGTAAAATAGTGGGTAGGCAATGTCTGTAACAAGTATAATTGTTTGAAACGTCTATAACCTTAGTCTCTCTCGTGACCATGATTGCTGTAAAGCATTCGAAACATGAACCAAAAATCTAAATAAATCCGCGAAATAATCCGAAAAGATAGTTCTATTTATATATGTTTTGAATAATGATCATAGTCGAATTTGTACCACTGGACGAACGCTAGTTAATGTTTATTTTTGCATGTAATTCTTTAAGCTATAAACATTTAGAATTTCAACCAATTTTTTTTATATACGACAGGGTGAAGTAATAACAAACTCACATACACTCATTTACTTACAAACTTTATACATAAAACTAGCGGTTCATACTCGCTTCGCTCAGGTTCATCCTTAGGTACGTTTTAACGGTTAATATGGACATCCCAAGCGAATCGTGAATTTTCCCTGAATAAAATGTGACCTATGTGATATTCCAGACTATAATCTATCTTTGTGACAAATTTCATCCAGATCCGTTGAGCCGTTCTGGCGTGATTAAGTAACAAACATCCATCCATCCAAGTTTTCGAATTTATAATATTTAGTTAAATATACCTATAGGATCCTAAATTACAAAATCCATTAAATAATATTTATATCAGACCATTAGTGATGTGCCAATTGAATTGCACAGTAATACTTAGAGTAGTTTTCACGTCATTAGCCGCCGCGGTCACTTGAAAGCTTGCTTACATAGAATAACACAGCAGATGTTCTATTATAGATACTCATCAATTATATTTGCTAATCATTTAATCGATTTCCGGTTCAAATAAAAGATAAAATCGCTAAATTTTATTAATGAAAAGTTATAGTTTTTTAAATGTCAATTTAAGTTTAAATTTTTGCCACGTCTAGTTTTAAAGATCTTTGAACCATGTTAGATAAAACCAAGCATGTTAGTCATTACGTAATGCATTTATGCATATTGCACTATTTACATCTCTCGTTACTGTTCATCGAACTATTTTTAATTAAAACGCGGCATCTTCTAAGAGTGGATAAGCTAAGGAATCGAGATTCGATAAGCAACATTAAATTGTTGAAAAACGATAAAACGATAATCAAATGATACTGATTTTATTATTATGGATAGCTATTACTTAAAACTGTAAACATTTAAGGTGCTACTAATTAATTTTTAAAAAGAAAACAAGAAAGTTATTAGAATTAATTATATGTTTAAAGTCGTTAATTATGTTGTACATATTATAATTATATATTTGACTTCTTAAAGACATGTCTCAAACTATAATATTAACGTTTTAGTCATTTGAATAGTTTAATTTTTTTGTATTTGCCTTATATTTAAACTAGCGACTCATCCTACCTTCACTCGGGTTCGTCCCTAGTTACGTTTTAACGTTTAGTACAGATATGTTGACCCGGATAACCAGCTATCGTCATACCAAATTTTATGTGGCTTTCTCGTGATGCGTTGACAGACAGACAGACAAAAATTCTAAAAACTATAGATTCGGCCTCTGTATCGATAATAATGACTATTTCAATAAAGTTTTCCAAAAAACTATTTAATGTACAGATTCGACTCAGAATTTTATTATATGTAGGTATAAATTTCAACATTTATATATTACTTATGGTGTAATAAAATTATAACAGCGTGTATGTTCTAGGTACGCCATCGGTTTGGTTTGTTTGACGAAGTCTGCACCTCAGGAGGAGTGCAAGTTAGACATTGTAATTGGGTTCGATTTTTGCGAGTCTCAGAAAACTATGGACCTCAAGTAAGTAAATAATTTAACCAACAAAGTATATTTTTCATTAAAGATAAGACAATAGATTTTCCGCCCAGAACAAATATTATGGAGAAGGTACAAACTTAAGATATATTTTTTTATATTATATAGAAACTTCATTAACTACAAATAAAATAAGATTTACAAACAAATATAAACAAAATATCGTGCTTTCATTTAAAAAAAATATTTCTACATTATATTATAAAAATAGTTTCTGATATATACATGTTATTTTATTAGGTAAATTTAATCTGCACAAAAGTTAAAGGCGAGCCGGTATATGAAGCGGTGAAGCCAGTTTCCGCACACACAGAGCTGGTGGTCTACTACCTTCCTGAAAGACCTGAGGAGTTGTTTTTCGTGAGGATGAGAAATAATTTGTATAGACAGACGATGGACTCTATATTAGAGGGTAAGTTCAATTTTAGATCAATCTAAATATAGATTAGGAAAACTTTTATAAAACACTTATATTACACTAGTTAGTGTTTGCTCAGTGGTCAAAATTCGTATATAATTAATTATTATTGAGAAGAAAACATAATATATAAAACAAAGCTTTTTTATATTGATAAAACTAAAGCTCATCAATAACTACTAAATAAAACTTTATATGTGTACTTATATACGCATGTAAGAATTATACGTCTTTGGCGTAACAATACAAAAATAACTACAAAAATTTTGCGTGCTAATACTATACTTTTGTAAAAACGACAATAAAATAAAAAAATAATGATATTAAACTGAAAGGTTTTATTAAAAAATATTTAAAAAAATAGGATGGTTACTAACCAGCAATAACAACTTTTGCTACTTTAATGAATATATAGAAAACCAAAGCAAAAATAATCAAAATAAATTATTTATTTACTACTTAAAAAAAGTAATAATTTATAAATAATGTAAAAGAATATTATATAATAGTTAACCTCAATGATACAAGAAAAATAACTTGAAAAAAAAACTTGTATTACTTGTATTCACAATTAGTCAATGTTTTTTTTTTTTGAGACATTAACAGTTATTTGATACCAATCACCACAGTATTTGATATCGTTTTTTTATGTGTATTAAAACACATAATAAAAACTTAAAAAAACCGACTTCCAGGCACTAGAATGTAAAAAATAACTGAACGGGGATTTTCATTTAGAATAGATACCTAATCAGATATTTTCGAAGTCGGTGCCAGCCGATTCAAAGCAAATCTAATATATTTCGATACGTAAAATACATATTTACCTATTAGATATTCAAATCTTAATATTGTCGGCTAAATTATTATAGTTATTGTAAATATTTATGATCAGAATTATTTGAAACTTGGTATTAATGCTTTTCAATACAATTAAATAAATACGTGTTTTAGCATTTTTCGAAATTCATCCGATAAGAGGGTAAAATAGGGGATGAAAGTTCGTATGAAACCTACTTTTTTAGAGATATTCTGTAGTTTTAGCGCGAGCGAAGCCGCGGGTTCTGCTAGTAATAAATAATCAATTATATCGACGTATAAGCGACACACCTAGTTTATCACATCTTCTTGCGTCACTAAGACAGGCGTAACAACTGTAGTAAAATAATTTATATGTAAGTATAATTCGTTCAAATGATACTATATGAAGCAGGTGGTCATAATAATTGACGAATATGGTGAAAGTGGTACAACTCATGTTAAGAATTTACGAGCGCCTAAATAATCGCGGCATAGAGTAATAGCAAGACAGAGCATGAAATTGTACCAAATTGATACACTTATATTTAAAGATGGCGAATGATGTTGAGTACTCGTATATTAAGCAAGAAAATAGTATTTAGAATACTTAAAACATTCATGACCTAGACTAAACCTTGTGGAAGCTCACGTATATTAAAGAAATGAAAATTGGCAAAAAATACCTTCTGGATCGTCCTTTTGCTCAGGTTTTATATTTCGTTTTCAAAATAGCACTTATTTTGCACTAAAGATTAGTTTTAATAGATACTGTGATTTGTTCGTCATAATGTAATGAACAGACAAACATTTCACTCAATTATACTTAAAGGCAGTGGTAGCCCAGTGGCAACGCGCTCGCTTGGGAAACCAAGTGAAGCGGGTTCATATCCCGCGTTTCGCACATCTGATATTTACATGTGCGAATCATTTCTAACATGATTACCACTTATCTTACGGTGAAGAAAAAACATCGTGAGGAAACCTGCATGCAGCGTGGTGTACTATGCCTTGATCCCCTTCTTATTGAAGGGAGCTCCATATCCAGCAGTGGGATATTAAGAAAAGGGCTCAATACAATATTTAAAATATATATATATATATATATATATATATATATATATATATATATACAATCACTAAGTATTTAGACAATTTAATTAAATAAATTTAACAATTAAAACAAAAGTTAATTTTAACCAAAAATGTTTTAAAACTGAACAAGTTAACATACGACGTACCAAATTGTCACTTCGGTAACGGCGGCACTTCAAAGAATTCTTTTAGTTCGGTAGTCGACTGTTCATGATTGCCTTTTTATCTCAAAGTCAGAGATCAATGCAACATCTGTAAATGACTGTCGTTAGTCGCTTTACCGGTGTTTGGTTTACAATAACGATTTGTTTAATCAACTCAATTATTTTCAATAGGTATTAGGATTTTTTTTTTTTGTTTAGGGATAGGGAGGGATATTTATTATTGAATTTATGTAAATTGCTGTATCTAGTGTACTAGAAATAAAATCCAATTGTACATTTATAATATTGTTTAAGAGATTTTTTGTTATTTAAATAATAAAAAAATGTTTAGTGCCGACGCCCACCGTCTACCTGGATAAGGATAATCCACAATGATGGGCTAAACTTCAGAAATGAAGCAAAATCGCCAAGAGTGGCGTAAAATTATCAGGATAGCTGACCCTAAATAGGGAAAAAGTGTATGGATTGATTGATTAATAAATGATAGAACAATTTTCAACAACTTTAATACCTTTTTTCTCGCTATTTCTCACTAGTGTTTGGGATAAAGAAAGCCTATTCAAATTTATATTTATTAATACAATTTTGATTGTTTTTTTAAGACGGTTTAGTTAGTTATCTAATGCTGTAAAAATGTAAAAAAGATACACATACGCATTTATTTATAATAATTGAACTCAAAATAAGAAACAGCTTTTTTTACAACAATTTAATATGTAAGTAGTATTGTATTAACAAAACTGACATTTATAATAAAGTTAAAGAAATATGGAATACTAGCTATTTCCGCGTCTTTACTTGCATATTTTGCTAAGTACTCTTTAAGGCTGTAAAACGCATAAAAAGCTATACAAATAAGTTTGGTAATTCCAGATATTAACGTATCGAACAAACAAACTCTTTAACTTCAAATATACGTATAGATTTGGTAATTATAGCAGTATAATGTATTCGATTTAAAATTATTAACACTGTTCTATACGAAGCTTAAACGTTCAGTTAAGTTATATTCGAAACGATAACGAACGCGGCACGTTTGTTTCACTAAAGAGATCCGATCGGCGACCACATCGATAACTCGAATGCAGCTGTCGGCGGAAATGGCCTATATGTATATAAAAATATTGCTAATGTTAGGCTGTTCTCATACTAGTAGATTTTATTATGTAATGTAAACATTAGAATGCATAATCATTTTGTACATCTCACTTCTTACGGTTATAATTTGTTATGACTTTTTTATCATAACTTGTTTATTATACTTTTTGCGTAATATTGGAAGAATTAAAAATGTGAGTTAGAATGCTTCGAAATGTTTGTTAAATTCTGAATGATAAATAGTTTTTTGTTCACTTAAATGAATTATAATATTCTAGCAACTTACTCTCGCTTCGATTGATTGCATCCCTAGTGAAAAACAAAAATAAATCTATCCCACGGGAACTGTACGTTTTTCCGGGATAAAAAGTCACGTAGGTTACTTTGTCTATTCTAGACTACAATCTATCGTTGTGCCAAATTTCATCTAAATCCGTTCAGCTGTTCTGGCGTGATTGACTAACAAACATCCATTCAAACTTTTGCATTTATAATATTATTAATAATAATAATAGTACTAAATAAATGGATGTATATAAAAATATTAATAATATTAGGCAGTTCTCATACTAGTTGATTTTATTATGTAATGATACTTATAATATTTTTTATCAAATCTTGTTATACCTTTTGTGTCATATTGAAAGAATTAAATTTAATGCCAGTTAGAATACTTCGAAATGTTAGTTAAATTCGGAATGATAAATAAATTGTTTTCTATTCACTTCACTTCATTCATTTCTTATGTCTTGACAAATAATTTTTTTTTGGAACTCAATATTGTTTTAATCCACTTCATGCTCCAATCACAATGTGAAACTACCTTAACTGTAAGAACTTACAATAAGACTTTAGATTTGTTGTAAATCTAATATTGAAATGTTTAAGCCTGTATATAGATTATAGAGTATATAGTTGTATGAAGCTGAGTTATTTAGAGTCAGAAGAGCAATCAATTCGCACGCAATTCTTGAACGGTCAACAGATTGTATCGTTTTGACAGTGGTACCATATAGAGATTCCATTGCAATAAAGATGAAAAATATTTCTCTGATAATAAATAACTATGTCTTGATCTATAATAGTTTCTAAAGCAATTAATTTTATCTATTAAAAGATATTTGCACTGATTCTGTATTCGTATTATATTATGTAATGTTATGATTCTTCGCGTGACATCGAAGAAATTTTCATCTGCAGCGATAGAAATCGTTTACGAAGCCCTAATTAAGACAGGTTCCGACCAAAAATACAGATTGCAATAAACATAAATTGTCTAGACTCCTATAACAACATTTTTACGGTTGTCAATAAATTGGTTCATTAAATTTTTTGCGTTGATTGGATCATGAGTTTTAATGGCGAAAATTTAATCTTTAAACTGAATCATTGCGACTTATAAGGAAACTTGATTTTGTTACATATTGATTAAAATTTTTAATTTATATTAATATGATACGCTTGTATAATATATGTAACAATCGAAATAGAATAGTTATTTGTAAAGTTATCTCGTTTATGATAAGTAAATCCTCATACATATTTAACTGAGAATATGCAAAAGCTTGTATATATTGACTTGAATTGTGTACTAAAAATGGATATAGTTTTTCATTTTTCAAGCTGTATTTAAAGCATGGTATTAAGCATATAAAAGTTTTGCAGCTCAACACGCAGTACCTTGTATAGGTAGCAAGAGAAAGATAGAATGCAAGATATATCAACAGCATCTAAATAAATATTTTTCTTTCACAGATTCACCATTAGACCTTTCTACATCCCTTCTATCTCGAGTCCTTCTCCCTATATCTCCTCCGTCTGGTGCAGAAGATGAACATAAATCAGTATCCGGTGATTCACTGACTTCATCATCAGCGGGATCATCAAATGAATTGCTAGAAATGACACCTAAAATCCAAAGAAGGCCAGCAAAATCGGAACGTGCTTTGTTACCATGTGAAGTATGTGGGAAGGCATTCGACAGGCCGTCATTATTAAAGCGGCATATGAGAACGCATACTGGTAAGTGGTAATAAAGATATGATACACGAATTAAGAATTCCTTTAAATTATCGATATTTGCAGTTACATTTATAAATTAATATGTAAAATGCAAGATTTTTCTCTCTAATATTGATCCTAATTGTATTTTTTAATATATACATATTTATAAATGGTTATTTATATGTTTATACATATTTAATAAATATAAAAATGGGGAAAGTTAAACAAAAAACTCAATTTTGTATTAATAAAAAGTTACATCCAGAATTCTCACAAGAATCACGTATCATCGTAAGAGTCCCTAATATATGTACCTACTTATTATGAACTATCTCTTATACAGAGATCATTTAGTAGAACCTGAAGATCTGTTTCCCTGTTTGCATGTATAATATAACTAACTATAACTAGTTATATATATATATATATATATATATATATATATATATATATATATATATATATATATATATATATATATATATATATATATATATATATATTTATAGCAATAAGTTAAATATTTTAACATTTATCAACACTTACTTTTTACTATCCAAGGTGAAAAACCCCACGTCTGCATGGTGTGTAACAAAGGGTTTAGTACATCGAGCAGTTTAAACACACATAGGCGGATCCACTCGGGAGAGAAACCTCATCAATGTCAGCACTGCGGGAAAAGGTTTACTGCCAGCTCGAATCTATATTATCATCGGATGACGCATATAAAGGTAAGATTTTATTTTAAAAACAAAACAAAGTTTTATAAAATACACATTGTATGTTACAAAATGGCCGGCTTTATATGAATGCACAATGAATATTTCTTAATTTGTTTTAAGGTATGACTAAGATTGCACTTAACAATACTACGTGCTGCATACTGCAGACTTTTTAATACCTATGCATAATCAGTGTAAAACTGTCAGTGAATATACTAAAATGTATGAACAAAACATGAAAACGATAGAAAATCTACAATGTGCGGATAATCTAATAGTTTTAGTATATTCATCTATTTATCGGTCTGTTTTTTTTTCTGGAAAGCTTTAACCAACAAAAAAATATATTTACGTGAATTGATTTCATTACAAGAAATCATAAAGAAAAATTGTTAAACATACTTAATTTAATGAGCAGCTATAAAATACCGCTTACGTGATTTTTACCTTGACTAACAAGTGATAAAGTCTTAAAGTTATAGATGAGATTTTATTGCCCTCATTTGCTATAATATTTATATGTATCGTCTGTATGTGCACCAGGGCGGAAAAGGCGCCGTCCCTTGACTTATATCGTGAGAACTTAGATCGCAAATTGTTAATATTGTTTACTTGAAACTTGATTCAATTGAGGTATCTTATTAGAAATGTGCTTTATTTAAACTTCTTAAGTTTTAGTACAGGATATAATTTTTTAATTTTCTTTATCGATAACACAAGTTCTTTTAGTTTTCCAATAAATAAATTATATATTACTATTGGTTGAGAAATGTACTGGTCATATTAAAATAATCGTTTCTTGCAATCATCTTTAGAACACGGAAAGTATACAATTGATTTACAAAACTCCATAAAAACTAGTTATCCTTGTTGAAACAATGGCTGTTGTTATCATAGTTTTTCTATTGATAATTCACATGTTTCTTGCTATATCCTTTTGCATTATTGCTCTTAATTACTTTTTTTCATACTGAAAATCATGAATAATGCGCACATTAACGTCAATAGAGTACAATTATATTGTTCTTATGTAAGAACGCAGGCGAATACGTGTCCATGCCACGTCAATTCTTAGAACTTGAAGATTTTGTATAAATACTAAGGACTGAAGTCCTTTTTAACGTGTCACAGCTGGGCTCAAGAAGATTCCATCAACACCATGGTCCACCACGCTGCCTAATTGCGGGTTGGCAGACCTCACATAACTTGCTACGTTCTCAGACACACGTATTATCTTCTTCACGATATTTTTCTTCAGTATTAATTGAGCTGATCATTTTCAAAAGAATCTACACATGAGAATACTAAAAGGGCAAACCGAGGTTTAAGTCCGCTTCATTTAGTCTCCCAAACGAGTGTGTTACTGGGCTACCATTGCCATAAACAACTCGGAGTTTATGTGATGCTAAAATACAAGTATTTGGTATCTATACATATAATAAAATTGTAACTAAGCCGAATTTGTACGTAAAATATTTTTTGGAAAATCTTAATGATATAGACATTATTATCGATACAGGGCCCGAATCTATAGTTTTTAGAATTTTTGTCTGTCTCTTTATCTGTCTGTCTGTCCGTCTGTTACCGCATCACAGAAAAACCACAGAAGGGATTTTGATGAAATTTAGTATGGTGATAGCTGGGTTATCCGGGTCAACATAAAGGATACTTTTTACCGCGGGAAAATATCTCATTTCTGAGAAAAATACAAATTATGCATTGTAAGAGTATACTAATATGTAAAACCTAAGAATTTGCTTTTTGGTCATCTGAACGCGGGCAGAGCCGCGGGCAATGCTAATATGCTGTATTATTATATGCATTTTATTTGTATTATTATGTTGAAAATATTTTAGAGTAGTTAAAGCTTGAAGAAAGTCCCGTTTAGGTATATGTTTCAAAAGGACTTTATTTAGAATAATTTCAATCTTACTAATCCTTAGTGCGCAATGGACAGTACTAAATTATGTGGATAATAAACCATTACTTTTAATTAAAAATTTTAATTTATTTTAACCAAAATATTAGCATTTTAAATAAAAACACGAAATAATAATTAATACAAAACCATTGTATTAAATTAATATTTTTTATTCCTTTAATTGTGTTCTCATACAAAATATGATCTGAAAATCTGAACAGTTAAATGCGCAATTAATTTTCTTATATTATGATAATTATATACGAAACCTTCATAGTAGTCGGTAAAGCTTGATGTGTATTACATGGTGATGTTACCGTGTTCACTTCCCATAACGCCCCTTAAGTTTTTACTTATTTAACTATGACCTCATGTGTCCACGACTTAAGAAAATCACATAGAATGTTGCTAGGGTTGTCGCGTCATATTTTTTTTTATTTATTATTAGAGAAAGCATTTATTTTCATGAAAACTACTACTTAGTTATAGGCTTGGAGGTGTCAAGTGATACTTGGTATTGATAAAATGACAAAAATAAATGTATTTTTTTTAAATGAAAGAAAAAGCCATACATTTTAAATTTAATAATCCGATATAGTCATACACTCTAAAGAGTTAAGCTTACTGCAATTAATTTTATAAAACCATCATCTTCTTGATCATCATCTTGATTTTAGATTTAAGTTAAAATATTTTAATATATATATATATATATATATATATATATATATATATATATTAAAATATATTCATTATTTTACATTAAAATATTTTAAAGTTTTAAGTTTTCTTAGATTAGATAGCCCTAGTTTCTTAAGGTGCAGGTGGACACAGGTAGTTGAAGGAGGGCCGATAATTTACGGGTCAGGTCATCGTGGGAACGGTAGTGGGCAGGCACTGTGACGTGTAGATTTATGCGGGCTATTGGAGCAATTGTTTTATACACAATAAAATTTTCGGTATAGATTTGAAATGTATTAGATTTCTGGCAGCTACATATTATATATTTTATATAAAACTACGTAAATTATTAAAAATTTATTGTTTTACTAGCATTGCCCGCGGCTCCGCCTGCGTTCAGATGACCAAAAACCAAATTCTTAGGGTTTTACACATTAGTATACAGTACATTGTATTTTTTCTCAGAAATGAGACATTCTCCCGCAATAAAAAGTATCCTATATGTTGACCCGGATAACTAGCTATCACCATACCAAATATTATCAAAATCCCTCCAGTAGTTTTTCTGTGATGCGGTAACAGACAGACAGATAGACAGACAGACAGACAGACAGACAGACAGACAAAAATTTTAAAAATCATAGATTCGGCCTCTGCATCGATAATAATGTTTATTTCAATTAGGTTTTCCAAAAAATATCTAATGTAGAGATTCGGCTTAGTTACAAGTTTATTATATGTATAGATTTGAAGTAGATTTTTTTTATGAACATTATCTTCTCTATACCATCTGCAGTACAAAAACTTCGTATCATCTAGCTAGTTATTTTATTTTTTTATAATTGCGCATTTATTTGATAAATCGTTAAATAAAATGTGCAAATGAAACTCAAAGAAAAACATCATAATCAACATATTCCAAAAGTCCAAAATAATTTCCCACGGACTCAAAGAACCGTGTCGTACAAGACGATATTGAAGACGTCGCCACCGGAGCGAGACTTCACACGCTCGTATGAGAACCCCGTGTGAGATGACCGAACTATGGTTTTATAATTCGAGTTTATGGAACTTAATAAGAGTATTTGCTATATATAATTAATGGTTCTAAATTTACTTACCATATAGAAGGTGATATTTAACGACATACAAAATTATATTTAATATTGCCCATACTCTACATGAGTTCCAAATATTTACCTATATACAAATACATCGCTAGAATGATGTTTGCCTAATTTAAAATATACATATCAAAGCCTACGTACTTGCAAGATACCAGTAATAATAATTAAAATACTTTTATAATTCATTCCTACAAACAAATAAATCAGATATCTTCCACTGCATCTTTGAAAAACAAGTAGCAAATATTTTCCCATTCAGTACTGCTCCATTATCTTTCTCTGTTGATAAATCAGACATTCGAGAGGGATCTTTCAACTGTCGCCGACTTACAGGACGGTACCGGGTTAGTTATATAATGACAGCTTCAATAACAAAGTATTCCAATGTGAATGATTAACAATAGGGTATAGAAGGGCGGGACGTATATATATGCTACCATTGTTGCAACTAGAATTATTGGTTCGATTGCGTAAAATATTGATAGATTGTTGAGGAACAGAATGTTACTAAATATAGGTAGTGCTCTATTCTGGACACAATCTTGGTTGGTCCATGTTTTAATATATTAACACCTCCAGGTAAATTTCTAAGAAATCAATTAAAATTCTAAGAAATATATTGTTAACTGACACGCCGGCGTGTCCGCGGTCGTGGAGGGATTAATGAAAATTGTTATAGTGTTTTTGGAATTGGAAATTCATTGTGGTTCTCTTTTTAAGAAAATATCGTGACTCGCAAATCAACGTTTATGCAAACACTACTACTATTTGGGCTACACTTTGTATGCACAAAGTGTAGCCCAAAATATCGATTCAATGAATCTTTGCATGTCCCATAACTTGACACTTTTCACTCGTTAGAGTCTCGTTATTTGTACGCTGTCTGCACGTCCGTCACCCTTAACACCCGTTGTCCTCACGATTGACAGTTTCCCATTTGGTACCAAATTGTAACGTATTTTGCATACCTATCTCACAAGTCAAATAATTTTGTTTATTATTATTCCGAAATCACTTCAGATGATTAAAGAAAAAGCGCATAAAGGATTTTGATTATTTGTCGAAAAACAGTCAATTTAAATTTAAAAAAAAAACATGTAATATACCAAAATAATATTATTACATATGTATAGATATTTAATGATATATTGACTTAAATATTTTTTATCTATCTCCATTCATCAACAACCTCAATTCACATAAATATCGTAAAGTAAACTTTAGCTTATGCTATCCCGATTAAGAATTCTCTTCAGCTGGCACCATATTGTTTTTATAATCTGAACACCGGCATCCGTTGCACCTGCTTAAAAACCTTAAAACCATTAAAGAAGTATTAACTGTCTTTTAGTAGGTATATACGAGTAATGTTATGTTTTCAAAGCAAACATCAATAATGTTACTATATATGTATGTATGTAATGTTGATGACACTTTTGTAGTGACCCTACTTGCTGTGCCAGCGGTCGCGGGTTCGAGTCCTGCTGAGGGCATTCATTTGTGTGATAAGCACGAATGTTTATACTCCAGTCATGGGTGTTTATATTTATAATATGTATGTATTTAAAGTTTTATATGTGTGGTGTATCTGGTATCCTTACCACAGGCCTCGTAGCTTACCATGAAAAAAGGGCGGTGTTGTGTGTTAATGTATATTTATAAACATATGTATTTATTTATTTATTTAATTAATTTTTCAAAAGACGATAGAAATTAAAATTTAAAAAATTACATAGGAGAGTTCTTCTATAGTTTTAAGTCATAATTAATTGTCTAACGATCTATACATCCCTATTATTTATATCAAGTTTGAGTTGTTTCGCATTAATACGAGCTAGGTAATAAAGAACATGTCGACTACCATCTTTAATGTTTTATTAATAGAAACGAAACTTACATTTTTAGATAATTATGTTTCTTCTCATTAATTGAAACAAATTGAAGCAACTCTAGTATACTTTCCAATTCCTAATAAGTACATTATTAAAATTTATAGCCATCACTGAGCCTTCTGTAAACTGACATATATATAATTACATAATTTCACAGCCATTTTCATCTTAATTTGCTACCAAATCAGGTATCATTAAGATTGTGTAAACATTTTACGATATAACGAATCGTTAAAAGTACTATGACGATTATATGTAACGGATATTGATTATTTACGAGATCGGCTTCATATTATGTTTGAATAAAAATGTTTGAAGAAATCAAAGACAAAATTTAATAGACTGATCTACAACAGGAAGTTAATCAACGAATTTATTGGTCCAGTAGACTTTCGAATGGAGAGTCTCCGTCGTTTGTTACTTATTGTAACTTGTTTCTCAGTTACTATACGACAGTGTTTCAATTGCCCATAATATAAGCTATTGAATATTTTATTTATTATTCCATTTGGTTTTAACGAGGCCATTTGACACTACGGTTTTCTTTAAAGCGTAATCATATATTTGAAATTAGTGGAGTAGATTTCATAACATTAATTTCATTAGCAATTTTACGTGTAATTATTTAATTTTCTATGGGGTTCTTAGTAAAATTTAATATCACGTAACTAATTATACAGGAAATACAAAAGAAAACTAGTGATTTATGTGTGTTTTGTTAAGATTTATTAAGAAGTTTACTAAATAGATGAGAAATAAGTTACATTGTTACTGAAAAGACTTTCGTCAAATATATTTTATCATGTATATAATTTAAAAATATAAATTCGCCTTTAACTTATTTAATAAAACTTTAATAGCTTTTAATACTATTCTACTATATAAATTATATGTCAAAGAGATAAAATTTCTAATATTGGAATTTACGACGTTTTTGTCGATTGTTTGCTTAATAACAAAAAAATTACATTACTAATGATTGAATCGACGGCATTTCTGTGGTCGACAATTTGTGTATCGGAACGGATACGTTTAAATTTTATAACTCAGATTATAAACGAAATGAGCTCCTTAATCTACAAATTAGAAGATCGATTTCAATGTTTGTACTTTAAGATATTACATAAATATATATTTTTTACTAAGTCATGATTGCTGATTGAAACTGAATTGAATATCATATTCAATTATTTGAAATAAAAAGTTTTACTAAAACCATGTTATTAATTTACAATATTCTAATGTTTTTAGACTTTTATGTCATATAGTAGGTACACTAGCGACTCACCCTCGCTTCGCTCGGGTTTGTCCCTAGGTACCTTTTAACGGTTAGTATGTAATAGATGGACTATATATTATATTACTGGTCCGCTTTCTTCGGTCAATAGAAGGTCTATTTAATGCAAAAAAAAATTGGTTGAGTAGTTCCTGAGATTAGTGCGTTCAATCAAAGAAACAAACAAACTCTGCTTCTTTATAATATTAGTTCAAATATTTCAAAATATGGCGACCACTAACTCTGTGAAGATAGTTTTCCCATATTGGAATGTGTTATAGCACTTATCAAGACAGTACTTCAATAATCGTTTTTAAATCACACTGATGGTACTTTGAAAACTTTTTGTATCTAACTATCAAAAGATAGATAATTCATCCTTCGAGACCTAGTCGTACTTTACTGTACAGGAAAAACATGACATATTGATGAATAAAAGATGGATATGGCAAAAAAATTAACAAAATCAATTGTTAGATGTTGACTCCTTAGAGCTATGGAGGAAATATTGTGAATCTGAAGGCTTTAAATTCAGTCTCATACATTAACCATAAAACGTAAACAATTCAACAGCATCGTGGACCATTGTACATTTGAAAGATTGACACCGTAGGTTAGACCGCGTGGAATCTGTAATAAGTCCACCGGTCAACGTGTGCATTGCAAATTATTGTCACTTGTAAATCATTCTTGGAGCGAAAGTCTCCGCAAAATTAGAATAATGTACATACATTATGTTTAATAAAAACAACTATTTTGAGAGAAAGTAGTAGATTGTAATTTGTAGGAATGTTTTTTATACTTTGTATATGTAACTTGTATATTATAACTCAAAAAATGGAACTTACATCAGCTTACAAGTTGTATCTTACGAAAATAAAGACGGACATTATATTATATATATGCTAGTATTATACAGTGGCAGCGTTTGTTTGTTTGTTTGAACGACTTGATAATTAGAAGTAGGTTTAATTGACTTTGAGGTTCAAACACGTCGTTTCATATGAAGATAACAAAGACTTAAAAAGTACCCTAAAACACTCTACGTTAAAATTCATTGCATTACTGCATTAAATATAGCAATCCAATACATTTTTTAAATATTTTGTATTGTAAAATAACCATACAATTATTTTTTTTCTCTTCAATCAACATCGCGTGCCTTCCGCACCTGGCAAACGCAACAATACACTTGATTTACAAATAATAACCAGTATTACTAGCCGTAATTCATTGCGATGGCATTTTATTCTTTATTTCTTAACTACGTATGTAGTTAGTTTATTTGTATGTTATGTTTGTTATAAAAATGTATATTATATAAATGAAGAAAGTAAGTTAAGAACTTTCGTTGCACGCCTGGACAATATTCTCCATGATAAATATTTTCTTAGATTTACGCAAATATTATATATATATATATATATATATATATATATATATATATATATATATATATGTGTGTGTGTGTGTGTGTGTGTGTGTGTGTGTGTGTGTGTGTGTGTATATATATATATTCTTTCCACGATAGGAGAGAATCTCTCTCGTGATCATGATTGCTGTAAGCATTTCGAAACGCCGGGAACCAAAAATCAAAATAAATTCGCGAAAAAATCCGAAGAGATAGTTTTATATATATATAAATGATTCACTCGAAGATTTGTTTTCAGACTTACTTCAAAAGGAGCTTTCAATTCGATTGTATGGTGTATATTTTTGAATAAGGTGATTGCATCATGTATAATGTACTTTATGTGAATCGTTATTCATAATTGATACCTATATGTATATAACTGTATATAACTCAAGGGCGTTTCCATATAAATCTATATAATAAGATAAATCTACATAATTTGCTAATTTCTTTCCTTCTAAACGATCTTGAAGATCAGGAGATCTATTTATCGTTTATTAATAGTAATAATTATTTTCAATACAAATCGCATTATTATAATTATAAATATTATATTATAATGAATTACAATAAAAAATATTTAATTATACACTTCTCATACCTTTTGCAATACTTATAGGTATAATATAATAACATGAACAATAGTATCGATCGATATTTATTACGTATAAGAAAAATCTTCGTCAATATCTTCTATAATCACGTTATATGAAGCTACTAAACTAATCTCTTAGGTCCATATTATAATCCTGAGTAACTTTTTATAACATAACACGAAATGCATATAAAGATACGGGGTAAAATGTAATTTATAAATTACACCTATAAATAGGGAATATGAAATAGTTTTTTTTTAAATCTTTATTGCTTTTGAATTAAGCGTATATCATTATTTTTTAACCCCCGACGCAAAAAGAGGGGTGTTATAAGTTTGATATCGATGTCTGTGTGTGTGTCTGTCTGTCTTTAACATCGTAGCTCTCAAAAAGCATGGATCGATTTCGATGCAGTTTTTTTCATTTGAAAGCCAGTTTCCTTGCGGTAGTTCTTAGCTATGTTTGGTTAATATCAGTCCAGTAGTGTAAGAGTTCAGTTTTTTTTCCAAAATGATTTTTGGCGTATGATTACTCGATTAAGTGCTTCACGCGTGCCAGTATAATCGGTAAATGACAATTAATTTGCGTAGGGGGGTTTATAAATATTAATTTATAATTATTAATGTAATTCTTTTTGATTAAGGAAATAATTATTTAAAAGTGCAAATATCGGTGGTATCGACGTTACAGTATATCATACTGTAACGTCACACCAAGCGCACGAAATGGCGGGCGTTTAAAATATCGGTATTATATATATTTTTTTATACAAAATTTTAGTTTTTTGGAGCTGGCTATTTTTTTACAATTATACAACAACGTTAGCTATTGTATAAAAAATTAAAAAAAAAACACGCATATTCTCTATTTTTGGTACTTTTTTAGGTAATAGAAAGTTAATAAACACACTTTCCCATAATATTAGGATAAAGAACGTATTTTACCTACATTTTATATAAAGAAATATTTCGTAATGTAAAAAATAGTATAGTTACTACTATACTATTTTAATATTTGTAGTATGTTAGTATGTCACGTTATATTTAGATAAAATAATATGATTTTAACTATACAAGATCTGTATAGAAATAAACATAGGTACTACATACCTAGGCAGTGGTAGCCCAGTGTTAAACGCGCTCGCTTGGGAAACCGAGTGAAGCGGGTTCAAATCCTGGATCTCGCACCTCTGATATTTTCATATGCGAATCATTTCTAACATGATTATCGCTTGTCTTACGGTGAAGGAAAACATCGTGAGGAAACCTGCATATCTGAGAGAACCTAGCAAGTTTTCAAAAGACATGTGAAGGCCGCCAACCCGCACTTGGCCAGCGTGGTGGACTATGGCCTGATTTCGCCCGTACTGAAGGGGGGCCCGTGCTCAGCAGTGAGACGTTAAAAAGGGCTGAATACTACATTCTTTTCTACACCAATAATTTGTCCTTTTAAAGACAAAGTCATATAAATTAAAAAATCTTTACAATAAAAATAATAATCAACATTTTGGAACACCTGTCCATAAAATGTCTATAACACCTCCATATAAAATGCAATTTGCCATACTTAAATTGATAAGCTAGAAAGATTATTAATTTCGAACCAAATAAATATGTATTAAGAGATGGTGAACAAAAAACAACTAATGTAAAAGCAGACGATCGTTCTGACGTTATCAGTAGCGGCATGATGAAATGAATTGTAAAGTCCAATGTACACTGAAAGCAAAAAATTATAAGACAATATATTATTATATTTACATAAAGCAATCAATATTTCTTATAGCTAATCTATATGAAAAGATCGACAAAATCAATTTACTGTAAAAGTTATTAATACACACTTCAGTTTTTGTCGCTATTATCAGAAGTTGTAAATTTTTTAATTGTCGCACTAAAATATTTTATTGGATTTTGTATCTAGTACATTATCCTAGTATATAGATTATCCCTAGGTAACCTATATGTTACTCCAGGTCATTTAGAATAGTCTTAATGTACGTAAAGTGTGCTAAATTTCATCTAAATCTGTTCAGCAGTTTTAATATGAACGAATAACAAACATACATACATAAACCTTAAAATCTATATTAATAGTTCGATAATATACTCAAAGCAATGTATCGCATTGTAAAGTATAAAAAAATATCTTTGAAAGCTTTTCTGCGGCTATACTTCAGTGTGACACGTTATTGGCTAAGTAGGCTTACGAGACGTGCGTAGGCGTTTCTGACTTTTAAAGTGTTTACTTTAAGACCTACATTCTTTTGATATTTTGAATGTTACCGCCACATTTTATAGGTGTCATATTAGTAAAAGTGATTTAAAATGTTTCCAAATCACTTTGTATTTTAATTATTAATACTAGAAGTTTAAATTTGGTTGTGCATAAGTGTGTTATAAGTGTTTGTCAATTGGGCTGTCATTTGGTCAGTCAAGAATCTAGATTAAAATCTTAAGATGTGATTACCGTGCTTATTAGTTTGTGAATATTTAGAAATGTTTTAATTTTTAATTTTGTTACTTACATACATACGTCGCATAAACCCATTTTCTACTGTAAAAAGACGAATTCGAATTAATACTATGGTAAATTGGCTTACAAGTATTCTAATACTTGATTCTTTCTTCCTCCCTTATTCTCTCTTACTCTCACTTTTTTATTCTCACTTTACTTTTCCGTATTATATAAAGAAAAACTATATTCAAAAAGATTTTTTTGTCAAACCAGCTCCAAAAATATGAGGAACTCAGCTTGGGGGACAGTTTTCTGGTGTGTATGTAGCCGAGATGCTTGATAATAACTGTGAATCTATATTCGTAATTATTGTTTCAATAAATAGGTTATAATTTAAGGGTGATCCCATAATATTTGAGAAAATGAAGAAAAATGAAGCCAATATACCTTTTTCAGTTAAAAAGTAATTTCATTTCTTATTTTAGTTAAACATAATTGTTAAAAATATTTCTATCTATACGTATAAAAAAATTGAAGTGTCTGCTTGTAATGTCAAAATGACAGCGTTTTAATAAATGCATGTAAAATTATATACGGTACATATAAGAAAAACTCATTTTTTTTCATTTTTATCTATCTGTCTGTCTGTTTGTTCCGGATGATCTCCAAACAGCTGGACTGATTTTGACGGGGCGTTCACTGGAAGATAGCTGATGTTATAGGGAGTAACATTGGCTACTTTTATTTTAGAAAAAGAATTAGGATTCCGCTCAAAAAAAATAAAACGTATCTAGGGACGAACCCGGGCGAAGCGAGGTTGAGTCGCTAGTCTATAATAATTCTATAATTTTATACTTGTTTAAATATAGTATACTGATTTCACTAACTATAAATATTACTGTAGCCAACACCATGAGCCGATTGAATCAGTGCAACGCACAATCAATCATACTTTATCGTCCTCTGCGGTGATTAAATTATTTAGAATATGTTACGTATGAAAGTATAGATTAAGGAGTGTTTACATAGAACTAATATCTTTATAATCATAACCATGATTATGATATATACATATAGTATGTATTTTTGATAATTAAACTATTTTTGATAAATAAAAACATACTAAGCCATGCCGTCACGTTACTTTAAAGATAGATATAATATACCGAGATATAAGAAATAAGCAACTACAGGTTACGTGAGATGGTAATTTGCCGACTTATCGTCACGATTATTTAAGGTGTTATAATTTCAAAAAGTGATAAACAAACTTAAATTCATTCATTCATTCATTCATTCATTCATTCATTCATTCATTGCATTACTAGTTATAAATGAGGCCGAAGTACAATTTTATAAAGTAGGATTATTATATTTTAGCATTATTCTATTTATTACATTAACAAGTATTTAATTCATTATTGTGCCTTACCTCTTTAAATTTTACTTATATTGTAAGAGACGGAAATTGACATAGAATACATATCGTGCTTTTATCTGAGGACTTAAATAACATTATACAATCGTTTTCAAATTGTAATTGTTAAAGTATTATTTTTTTTACATTTACGCGAATATTTGACATTTTAAATAAAACTATCTTTTCGGAAATTGCTGATTTTTTCACGCTTTTTTTTTTGATTTTTGGTTGATGCAAAGTATTCGAAACGTCGGGATTATTTAAAATATATAAGTATAATCATATTCGATATTCCTCTCCTTAAAAAATACCTGAGAAAAACAAGGTCGTATAACTAGTTTTATATGGAGAGGAAAAAAAATGTATCTCTTATAAATATTTTTATTCCAAAATAATAAAAAACTTTACAAATGAAATGTGTTAACGACCCCGCTAATATGGCACCTCAGTCTTATCCAGGTATAGCGCTGAATTTAAATGAGCCCTTATCAGTTCACATGCGGCGCAATCACACTCTGATTGGGAATGGTGCGAGGTTTTTTTATATAACATTTGAGGCAAAAACAACTTTATTTAAGCTTGTTGGAATTTTTATTTAAGATGGTACGAGATTATTCATATGTTATATTCAAGATTGTATGTATATTTGTTTAAAAATATCAAAAAAACAGTTTTTATAAATTGTTATCTTTAAATTTACCTACTGCTCGCGAGTTAGGGCCATATTCTATAAGCTTAATCAAAAGCTTTTTGATCTTCTGTGTTTTTGTTTGTTTGTCTTTGTTTGTGTTTGTTTGGCTGGGTAACGAACATCGGAAAAGATAACTATTAAATTCCACGCTTCCAAAACTGTGGAGTAAATGAAGACAAACGCATAACCACACACAGTAATAAGCATGAAAAAGTGTCTTCTCGTAATGTCAATATAAAACATTTTACTAAATGAAACTTTACTTTTAAGAAAAAACACAATTTTAAAAATATTTGTCTGAATGGCTGCCTGTTTATTCCGACTAATCTCCTGAACGGTTGGACTGATTTTGACGGGTTTTCACTGACAGGTAGCTGATGTTATAAGGAGTAACTTATACTTAGGCTTACTTTAATTTCTAGAAAAATAATTAGGATTCCACTCAAAAAACATTAAAACGTAACTAGGGACGAACCCGAGCGAAGGGTGTATAAGTCTCTACTATAATATAAATATTTACAATTTCATATTTACTAAATATGTAAGTTTAATTATAAGGTAGCAAGCAGGTCCATATAAAAACTTGTGCATCGGGCCCTTTGCACGACTGGTCATAACACTGCTATCACAAGATAATATATGAGGGTCCAATTAATATGCATGGTGTCTTGAATTCGGCCGACACAAAATTGATTAATCGAACGCTCTATAATTGGGATATGGTAATTAATTAGAGTATTGTATTGGATAAGGGTTATATGATTTAATGAGAGCTTCTCCAACGACTCAATGTTGCATTGAATTGTGTATAATAAAGTATTTTATAGCTTACTAGATGTTGGTAGTGTCTAACACGTTAATATTTCCATTCATTAGTTTGTTGACTCCAATTTATATTTTGTTAATGTTTGATGACACGTTTGGCTCAGTTTGTAGTTACCTTACTTATTGTGGCAGTGGTTGCGGGTTCGAGTCCCGCTGAAGGCATTCCTTTGTGTGATGAGCGTGAATGTTTGTACTCCAGTCACTGGTGTTTATATTTATAATATGTATGTATTTAAAGTTATTACCTATAATAAATAATATGTGTAGTGTATCAACTAGCTGGTATCCATAACACAAGCCTCTTATCTACTATTACATCTGGAAACTAGATGGTGCTGTGTGTTAATGTCCTAACATATTAATTTATTTCTTTATGAACAAAACTTCGATATTTTTTTAAGTTATTGGCAGTTAATGTTTTACTTAGTGACTGGAGTATTGAAAATAGGGATTATTCCTTTCTACGATTTTAAGCTTGAGTAAATTACCTATCTAAAAATTAAACAGATGTCAAGAATAAGAAATATCCAATTTCTAAATAAATACATTTTAATATTTACAAAAATTATATAACAGCAACATTTTGTTAGATTTACGTAAGCATATATACATACATTTTACATAAAACTATTTTTTCGTGTTTTTTTACAGTAATTTAACACATATATAAATTATAATACTAAAAACTGTACTATGAATGTGTTTCACGTGCCTTTTACTACATAAATACTTTAAGATCTAAAATAACAATTAAAACTATATAACACGTAGGTATATACATAAACTGAACATCAAACTTATCTTCATTAGAGCATATTCTGAGCCCAAGAAAAGTCTTAACAAGCAATACCGAAACCTAATAGGTCCTGCACGCACGTTGCGGGATCAATTTATTTAGTTAAATTAAGCCAAGCGCAACGCATTTGCATTCAATTTCCATAACGCAGCGCAGGCGTATCAGTTGGCCATACGTCACTGCGACGAGATACGGCTGTTGGATCGTGATCGAACTGAGGCTGGCTTCCAATGATATTATATCGGGTTAGTTTTGAAATTTAATAGGTTTTTCCTTTATCGATATTAATTTAGTTTTGTATTTTGTAGAATTATTGATTTAAACTGTCGTGAATTCGATTCTTTTGTTGATAATGTTAACTGTTTATTCATTGTTATGGTTTTAAAATATATTGTTACGCTGAAATACATATATGAGGAATAAGTGAATGTTATATTTTTCTTTATATCTTTCAGAGATGTAAGATCGATTGAAATAATTAGGTATATTCATATACTTCATTACTTGTAAAATTATTATTTCTTTTATTATAAGTTTCTTCCCTAATACCTTGAATAATAACTCAACTAATAAATTGTTGATGGCTTATTGCAAAAATTTGACACGTATCGATTTTTTATCGCGACCACAAAAATGTATGGCCTGTTCATTACCTGCGCATGCGGCGACCAGTTTTTTCCCTGTGATTTATCCAACGGAAATTGTCAGACAACTAATGGCTCTTTGTTTATTGATTTATATATTGCAATATTCGGTAGCGAGAAAGGTTGAAATTATTATACTCTTTTTTGCACCGCTGATTAAGCCACTGTATTCTAACCCGACCATAATAAAATATTGTTATGATCATCAATAAAAGTTCTTTGGGACTGCTTTTTTTGATTCGGACGTCGATAATTAACAGCTTTTTTCTGAGCTTATTCTGAGCTTAGTGGGCGGATAGCGAATATCGAATGGGAGGGAACGGTCCTAGCGTCAAAATTGGATTACATATACGATACCGTATGTTTATGAATCTCATTATCGTAGTAACAGGAAATAAGAAATCATTAAGACGAAATAATTCAATAATTAATAGATATGATTTTAAAAGGTAAATTGATTGCTAAAGATACTCGTAAAAGATACACAGAAAACGTTAAATGGAATTAATTTTATCTCGTTCTACACCTGTGCGAATCTGTTTTTTGGGGTAAATGTATAATTTTTGTATAAAAATATTAATTGCGAATTATATGAATTCTGTGAGATTGCGTTTTTTATAGCTCAGAATTCGAAGAGTGTTTGTGTTGCTTAGATAAAGTTGTGATAAGAATTTTTAAATTAAAAGCTCGTTAAAATAAATAGAATAATAAATATACCTTAAATGTTAACTGCAAAAGTATTTCCATTAAGGAATCCAAAAAAAGCACATAATGACACTTCTTTACGGGAAGCCACAGTAAATGACGATATGGTTTATTCAATTACGTTCGAGGGGACATCTACTGCGTATCTTTCATGGAACATCAACACTAAATTTGGTGAATGGAGAAATGAATTAGTTATGGTTGTGTCTAATGCTACTGACATTGTTTCGATTTTCATCAGTCCCATTTGCTTTAACATAAGATATATCCAAAACTCTGTTAATCTAATAGTCTTTAACTGCCTCGGTAGTACAGTGGCTAGCATGTATGGTATACATCCAGAAGTCCTGGGTTCGAGTTCCGGACGGGGCCAAGTTTAGCTTTTGAGTCTCTCTGTATAGTAAGCCTCAGTAACAGCCTGGAGTTGAGAAGTGGCCGGTGTTTTACCCCCGTGCCTCGGAGAACACGTAAAACCATCAGTATTATAGTGACAGGAATAGAGAGTGCACCTGTGTTTGCACGTACACTTGTGCACTATAATATCTCTATCTATAATATAAATAATTAATCTAATATACCAGTATAAATGTGATTGTTTTGCGATAAAACATTTAATAAATTAGTGTACCTACTAGCCATTTATAATTTACTGTTTACATGAATCGGTATAAATATTCCTATTTTCTGATGGAAGTTCTATCAAAATTTGTTCATTCATTTTAAAGATTAATCTAAATGCTAGCATTTTTCATAACTCTATTAGATTTCGAAGCGTTACTAAAAACTGAAAACTAAAATTATTCAACATACAATATGCACTTCCTATATTTTTATATGTATGTATGGATAGTTAAAGGTAGTGTTGTCTTCAATAATGTACTTCATAAGTTGAAGTGAACTCGCGATAGACACGCCACTAAGGCTCTCATTATAAATTCATTTGCACGCTCTTCGCCCGATGTGCACCGTCATGACTTTGATTATATTGGAGATGATGATTATTAGCCGTTTTATTGTCTTCCTACATTGATTTTATTTTCTTTTTATGGTCATTACCATGGATTTGTGTTATGATTGTACGTTTATTGCCTCGGGTGGCTATTTGATTTTTGTAAGCTTTTTTGTTTATACTTAGTTATTACTCCCAGCTATGTTCATGTATTTCTGATGTTTTTGATATTTTTTTCATTTAGGTACGATTATAGGAGTTATAGATTTAACATAATGCATTAGAACAACAAAAAAATATATTAAGAAAATTTTCATAAATTTGATAGAAAGCATTATAATAATTTACTTTTCTTTCACAGGAAAAACCACATAAATGCAGTCTCTGCTCCAAATCGTTTCCAACACCAGGCGACCTGAAGTCTCATATGTACGTGCACAGCGGATCGTGGCCTTACAAGTGCCATATCTGTTCTAGAGGCTTCTCAAAACATACAAATCTGAAGAATCATCTATTTTTGCATACCGGTATGTTGATATATAGATATAGAACTTATAATTCACTAGCGACTCACACTCGCTTCGCTCGGGTGCATCCCTAGGTAGCGGATTTCGTTCCCTAGGTACGTTTTAACGGTTAAACATCTAAATCGGTTCAGTAGTTCCAGAGATTACTTCTTATGAAAAAAATCACAAACTTACAAATACCTCTTTATAATAATAGTTTAGATATCATCATGTGCTAATTCGATTAAATTTTTTACCAAAATCCGTCGAGCAGTTATGTGACATGGCAAAAACACAAACTTAAAAACTAGGTTTCATAATATTTTTTATTGGTCCGGTAAGAGTTTTACTTATGAAATATTTTATGGACGGACACTAAGCAACGCGACAATTTATCTTGATTTGCTTCTAATTTTATTAGATTTTGCTTCCAAAAATCATATATTAACGAACTCAGTCTCAGCACAAGGACAGTGTGGCTAATGTTTTATTAATAAATCAAGTAAGGTAGTCGGTTCACTTCCCACATGTAGTAAAAAATTGTATTGATCATACAAATGCTTGTCATATTTTTTCTCTCTCTTTCCACAAGGAAAAGTATAAGAAGATGATAAAAAAGTAATAAAGTTACACGGCAAATTCAAAAAGGAACATATCGCATGTAAACTTTAATTGACACGATATCCAGGGGTGAGACTTAGTACCCTGCTGTTATATTTCTTAGCAGATTACAATGACAAGGAGCTTTTGCAAAATTATTGAACTCAATCCAATAAGCTATTGTTGTTATTTTTTAATGCATTTTTTGATAAAGATTTTATCAATGTATGTATGTATTTCATATCTAGATATTAATAGGTTATAATTAGGAGTTGTTAGTGACCTTACTTCGCTCGGGTCCCAATGTTGCTCCGTATTATATATAGTATGTCTGTGCACAAAATTTCATCCAAATCCATCCAAATCTAGCCGTTTCAACGTAAAGGAGTAACAAACATACACACAAAAACTTTCAAATTTATAAATAAATAACTTACCGATAACTTAGCTTATTGATAAACGCTTCATTTTATTTTTGTTTTGTTACAGCCAAGCACCAACGTAACAGTGCGAGAGATGCCACCTGAAAATATTTGAAAAATAATTATGAATGAATGAAACTGATTTTTTCAAGACTTTAGAAATATAAAAAGTGTGATATTAGAAATTAATTAGTTTTAAGTGTTAAATTATTCAGATAGCTATATTTTATTTAAATTTTTAAGATAAAAATTAATTTAAGCGCACAGTTCGAACTGGCATTTCAACATCGATTATTCAAACGAACTTAATTATAAATTAAATACCTATGTCATAATACTGGGAACATGTCATTTATATAGTAGTTTTGCATAATTTTATAATTTCCCTACTCATTAGACTCGAAATGTAGCGAATGTGCTGGTTCATCCTTTCCACTAAACTTTTAACTAAAAAGTTCGCTTAGAATTTTATTTATAGTGTGTTCGTGTAAAATACTGTTTTGTAAATATGTTTATCTGCCTTCGTAGAGCTTAGTGATGCAAATTAAGCTAAGTTATCTACATAGAGATATGTAGAGTCTTCTTAGGATACACTTACAATACGTATGTATGTCGTGATTTACTTTCCGTCCAAACTGAATTCAAGAGCGAATTATTAATTTATGAAATAAATATTTATATATTTTAGATTTATGTGTATTTTTGGGTAAGTGATTAAAATTTTATAACAAAACTGGGTTTTATTTCCTTACTTTAAATAAGTTTGTTTAGGACTTCCAATTAAAATATACCCAAAACATAATACTTGCAAATAGATATATTATATTTTTTGTATCTTAACAAACAATGCGATATAAAATTATTAATTAGCATGAGAATTTGATGTTTATAGTAAAAAAAACAACCATTAATTAAATACGTGGTACAAATTAACTTAAAAAGAACCTTTTTTTTTTTGTAGGTAATTGGATTTTCGCAAGGGCTTAAAGTTTGTGGTATTTGATTATTTGAACGATATTTGTTTCTTACGAGAGGTGCTGATGTTAGGTGGAATATTAGTGGAGATAATGCCGGATCCACACGCTTGGTAACTATTGACAAGCAATGATAAATTCAAACATATGAAGAGGACTTGGTTTGACTTGTGTAAGTTTGCACACACTTGTGGCCGCTCAGATCGTGTCGGTTTTTATACACAAATCCAAGGAAGTCCACATATTTGTGCGTTTGTAGAGTTCTGAATTGATCTGAATTTTCTGGTATAAAAAGCAGCTGTGTTGCTTCCGTATGTTTCTCTGTCTTCCGTATATTTTATAAAAGAAAATGAATAAAAATTATAAGCATATTAAAATATATAGAAAATATCATATATAAAAAATGCTGTTGTCAGAAAATTCTTAGAAAATTGTAAATCAACAAATAAGGAAAAGCTAAAATTTCCCTTTTATAACAAATTATTAGTCTTACGTCAAGTAACTGGGACTATAACTTTTATGAATTCATGATTCTCACAAGTCTCGGGATAGAAATGAAGCCTTAGGTCTGATCCATACTATTATGTTGATCACGGTTCGTTCTTGGTCCGATATCAGTCTGTTAAAGCGTTTTTACATATGAAACAATGAGTATATACACAATATCAGTAAGGGTCTAGTTCCAATCGAATCAAATTCCAGCAACGTTTTGTATAAAAAACAATTTAGCAGACATATCTGACTGAGAACGGAGTGTGATCGACACTATAGCGTGAATGGGTCTTTAGCCTATCTAGTACCTTACTTACTAGGTACCGTCTTTATGTTTAACTAAGTGTCTTACATAAATTAAAAAAAATATTATACTTTTCCACAATCTTGGCTCGAAGCGGAACTAGTAAAGAATGAAAAGTAAGGTAATGAAATAAAGACAAACTATATTTTTAATTAAAATATCTTCTCGGATTTTTTCGCGGATTAATTTTGATTATTGGTTTCCGAGGATTTTAATGCTTTACAGCAAATATGGTTACGGGACACTGGTCTCTGATCAAAATAAATTCGCGAAAAAATCCAAAAAATTAGGTTTATTTAAAATGTCAAATATTCGCTTAAATCTAAGAAAGTATTATAATAACTAAATTTTCTTTTAATAAAATAATTTTAGTTGTGTTAAAAGATACTAATCAATATATTGTCTAAAACTATCCCTTTGATAGTAGTTATTTACATTGGAAATATAATGGAAGACGCATACACAAGTGCACCATCTATGTACACACTCTCATAGTCCAATGATGAAATTGCAATTCAGATCAATACTGATACCCTTACGTTTCATTTTTCACTATTCAAATTTCACGCTGCTGATGTTTTAATAAAAAAACCTAATAAGATTTTTGACTTGGTCTTAAACTTGAACCCAAGACCCAAGACCGGATAATTAATTAGCAGTAGTAGAAGTTAAACATTAGAAATAAACATACCTATTATGTATGTTTTCAATACTGATCTAACGTATGTAATCTTTATTAAATACTAGCAACTTACTCGCTCCGCTCTGGTTCGTCCCTAGGTTGATTTTCCATACAAACTTTCATCCCCATTTTCACCCCTTTAAGTAATGATTTCCTGGATAAAAAGGATCCTATGTCCTTTTCAGGGTCTCAAACTATCTTCTTACCAAATTTCATCTAAATCCGTTCAGTATATCCAGAGATTACCCCTTAAAACGTCACAAACTCACAAACTTTACCTCTTTATCATATTAGTATAGATGAGACTCGAAATTTTGTTTACATAATTTCATCTCATTTCACTCGCTTTCCGTCAATGAAATAGTCAAATAGAACTTGATTGTTGAACTTTAAAATTTCCTATAAACTTAAGCTACTACAAAAAGGTAGCTAATTAAAACATGCCTATATTTATAACCCAAAGTAAATAGTCGTCCACCATATATTTATAGCGTACAACAACCGTAGGCGTCCGTACACGCGAGTTGCCTTTAGATTTGCATAATACAACTTCAGTTGGCAGTATTAAGTCTTAATTGTTCACTTGCGCATGCGTCGGGCATTTTAAGCAGAGAATTTACATTGCACGGTTTATTCTTGGTTGGATTTTAAATTACTTTTATGTTGAAGTAAACGATTCGGTTAAGGTTCTCTATGGATACATGTTATCAATCAATCCACTAGATATTTATTTAAATCTATACATATAATAAAATTGTAACTAAGCCGAATCTGTATACTAAATATTTCTTGGAATTTTTTATTGAAATAAACATTATTATCGATACGGAGGCCAAAGCTATAGTTTTTAGAACTTTTGTCTGTCTGTCTGTCTGGCTGTTACCGCATCACAGAAAAACGTTAAACGAGATTTTGATGTAATTTGGTATGGCTGGTTATCCGGGTCAACATATAGGATACTTTTTACTGCGGGAAAATGTCTCATTTCTGAAAAAAATATAAAAAAAACTGTAATGTAAGAGTATACTAATATGTAAACCTAAGAATTTGGTATTTGGTCATCTGAACGCGGGCGGAGCCGCGGGCAATGCTAGTTAAAACATAAGTTTGATGTAAATACTTTGCTCCCTAACTTAATGAACAAAATTACTAATTTTAAATAAAACTATCTTTTCGGATTATTTCGCGGATTTGTTTTGATTTTTATTCCTGATGTTTGGAATGCTTTACGGCAATCATGGTCACGGGAGAGACTAAGGTTTTAGACGTCTCAAAGGTTTTATATTTATATACTTGTTACAGGCAAATCGAAGAAAGTATTAAAATTACTAATTGACATCTTAAGTCAAAATTTCAATTGTTATCTTGTACTTAAATAGTAATACGTATTATGTAATACTCTAGCATGTCATTTATGTATTTACATTGTACCGAATAATATAGCAATACTTAAATCTCAGTGATTTTTAATGTTATATTATATTATTTAAAAACCACATGGCCACATGGCAACATATTTTTTTAGGTACATAAACATTTATTTGAACACTAGCATTGCCCGCGGCTCCGCTCGCGTTCAGATGACCAAAAACCAAATTCTTAGGTTTTACATATAAGAATTGCAGTTTTTGTATTTTTTCTCAGAAATGAGACATTTTCCCGCGGTAAAAAATATCCTATATGTTGTCCTGGACACCAGCTATCACCATGCCAAATTTCATCAAAATCCCTGCAGTGGTTTTTCTGTGATACGGTAACAGACACACAGACAGACAGACACAGACAAAAATTTTAAAAACTGTAGATTCGGCCTCGGTATCGATAATAATGTTAATTTCAATAAGATTTTCCAAAAAATATTTAATGTACAGATTCTTAATACTTATATTATGTATGTTATTTAGAGAAATTGTTAAAAAAACTCGAAGCACAGACCATTTTTCAGAGTAATTTAAGCAAAATGGTTTTAATTTAGCAATGAAAGTAAAATTTTCCTACATTAATTTGTAATATGTTAATCCTATTATAAAAAACCCTTAGTATTAGCCCTAATTTTATCTACTTGGATCTTTTATTGTAACTCTAAAAACTTCCGTTCCGTTAAAAACGAACCTTCATATGGAAATAACGTTAACGTGACCTACATAGATGGGGTACTAATTTAAAATACCTCTGTATGAGTAATTTAATATCATGTTAATAAATAAATATATAGAAATAAACTTATACGAAAATATTTGTATGGTAATAGTTTCATGGAAAATAATAATACATATTTGTAGATTACTATTCATTTAATTTTAGGTTGATTCCCCATACATACTGTCATCTCCATTTTACCCCTTAAGGTATGATTTCCGAAATAAAAAATATCCTATGTCCTTCCCATACGAATGTATAGTCTCAAACTATCTTCTGATCAAATTTCATCTAAATCGGTCCAGTAGTACAAAAATACAAATATCTCCTGTTTATAATAGTACTGTAGATTACAATTCAGCCTTCAATGGACATGTATGTTACGCAAATATAATTTAAAATCATGTCATTAAATAAATATTTTCAACATAGGAATAGAGAGTGTACTTGTGTCTGCGCGTACACGCACTGCACTAAAATATCTCCTGCGCAGTTGCGGAAATCGGTTGCGAGGACATTATTTTCAACATACTAATTCTGTTTAATACTTAAACATAAATATATTACCAACTAGTTATTTTCCAAATACAAAAAATAATTTGCATAATAAATTATTTGCACATATAAAAACTAACACGAAGCGGCATTTCTTTATACGTACATACATTCATTAAAATACCATACATGAAGAAATGGATGAATTTAAACAAATTGTCCCTATCTTTAATAGATCAAGCGATGTATCCATAAAACTGCGGGAGTTAATGTAGAGGACCACGCGAGCAAATCTGCGGGATGCCACAAGTGTTACATATACACGGTGTGAACGGAAGTCGATAAACAAACTCATAGGAAGATTTATTAATATTGATCATTAGAACTAATTAGATAAGCCCATGTGATTGTACTGAAGATATTCTTTTTAAATCGTTTCTGTAATTAAAACAACCAATTTTGCACAAGTTTCGCTTATTTAAGATGAATTTTATTACTTTTCGCTAGTAAAAACTTGAAAATTAGATCGTATTATGACTTTTATACCTGTTATTGGAGCAAAACGTTAATGATGATGTTCGTATGTAATCTGATTTTAATTATCAATAACGATATCTATTTTTAATTAGCCAAAATGAATATTAATCGAGTTTTCGAAAAATAGTTTGGTCGCCGCTTTTTAATGTCCTGTAGGTACACTATTTTTAGTATAATTTAAAAGCTAAAATATATGCATTTTGGAAGTACATACAAGTTATCTTATATTCGGCTAATCACTTATATCTTATTTATGATATACGCTAGTTACTGTTTTTATATTGTAATGTCAATATATCTCACTCTTCTAAAAACTTGCTTTACTGGTAAAAACTAGCCAATTCAAATCTTGAACTTCGATTTATCCTAAGTTATCTACTCTGTGTAAATAATTGGTCTTTTCAAATTTAAGAAGTTCTATTTTTAGATAGCAAACACTTTTGTAGCAGAAAAAAACAACAAATTGTGTTTTAAATTAATTTTAGAATTTTGTATGTTCTTATGAAAAAAAATATCAGGATTATCTACAGAAATTGGCACCCATTTAGATCTCAATTCTTTTGTCGGTTAAGTTGACAACCACGCACATTCTTAATATTGAACTTGGCTCTCATTTTCACATTTATGTTTTTGATGGGTTCGAACTATCATTAGTGATGTTAGTTGCAATGTTTGTTAGTTCTTCATGCAAAAACGGTTGGACTGATTGTGAAGAAAATTTTATTCATAGATAAACTATGACATAAAGTAACAATTAGGTTTTTACAATGTTTGGCATCTAGGGACATACGAGCGAAACGAAGGTAACTTCTAGTACAGAATAATCTATAGATATATATAATAAAATTCTGAGTAGAATCTGTACAGTAAATATTTTTTGGGAAATCTTATTGAAATAGTCATTATTATCGATACAGAGGCCGAATCTACAGTTTTTAATCTATCTGTCTGTCTGTCTGTGACCGCATCACGAGAAAACCACTAGAAAATTTTTGAAAAAATTTGGTATCATGATAGCTGGTTATCCGGGTCAACATCTAAAATACTTTTACTGCGGGAAAATATCTCATCTCTGAGAAATCTATATTAAACATTAAAACGTAAGTAGGGACGAACCCGAGCGGAGTGAGAGCGAGTCGCTAGTAAACAATAAGAAAGAGATCATGGCTTTTGAATTTAAAATTTCAACAAATTATCAAATCATATATCACTATAATCGTTTTAATGGTTTGCGATTAACCAACAAGGCCATCCCACTCTAAAATAGATAATAGCATGTTGAATTGATATAATTGTTCAAGAAAACTTTCACTTAAATATACGTTTAAACATTAATTATATTACATCGATCACGGCCTTATGATTAATGCAATTCACAAAGTGATTCGATGTGAATGTGTGTGATGAAAATGATTCGTATACAGGTTGTTTTTTTCTTTACATGTCAATTTTATTTTAGTTTTTTTTTATACTACTTAATATTAAAAATGAGTCCATTGTGAGATCCAGGGTTTGAGTCAAGTCAAAATAGTTGCTGGGTTATTCTGACACGAAATGCTCAGTAGCGACCCAGAATTGGGAAGCCCGCAGTATGTGTAACCTCATTCATCACAGATTACGTTAAGCTGTTAGTCCTGTGCCTTATCTCTCGCCTATCTGTACACGTTGTTTTTAAAAAAGCCAAACACATTTTAAACATGAAATATGATTTTTTTTCCACTTTCCATTTCCATTCATTCTTTTCTTACGCAAAATAGTGACAAATCATAAAAAAGTGAAATAAAAATAAATACGTACCTTTGATATATATTGAACAAATAGCCCTTTAGCTTATTATTTTGTTATTTTTTTAAAAACGAAGTAAATAAATATTTTATAAATAAATCGATGAGTGTAACTGTATATTGATTCTTTTTTATAATCGATTTTAACTACAAGTATGATCCAGTCTTCAATATATAGTTTAAAATTTAACAACCGTATTTGTATATTTTATTTCTTATAAAACAACCTTATAATGGACTAGAACCAATATAATTTTATTATATCACCTGTAAACTAAGCTAACCATTTTACTGTAGTCGAATCGGCGCAGGCGCATTGGTTTCAACATTATAAATCTTTATAAAACAATTATTTTGTATGGTGGGTGGTCTGATCGGACCACCGAAAATTATCTATAGTAATAACAATATAGTTGACAGGATTCTGTTTGTGAGATATAAGGTAAAGAAATGTCATAAATAATTTATAGATATGAAACATTAAAAAGCTCCCACTGACTTTAAATCGAATGTTCGAGAGGCAAAGACATGTTACGTACATGTTGAAAGTGGTTATAATATTTTTATTGTCATATACAATTTAAAATACTTCTTTTGTACTTCTAATGAAAATATAAATTATAACTATGCAAGAAATAAAAACAATGTCAATAATTTTATCAGTTTTTTAACATATGTAAACATTTTCCCAAATGTTTATTAAAAAACTTATTTAATTTTTTTTTATGTTTTAATAAGAATTACTTGCTTAATTATTATCAATATAGCAATAATAAATACGAATTAAGGATATTTTAAAGAATTTCTTAGATGTTCGTTTTACCCACTTATTATATACTTTTAATAATCCACTTAATAAAATCTTAAATCCTTATAGATTTGGGCATAGATTCATGTTTCTAAACCAAAAACTGAATGATTTTAATAAAACTTTAACACATTGGCTATTTCTTATCCCGGAAAAATGTACGTTTCTCGTGGGATAGATTTGTTTTGATTTTTCTAGAGACGAACTCGTGCGAAGTGAGAACAAGCCGCTAGTACCTTGTAAAATTTAGGCAAGCCCTAAAAGGAAGTATTTAAAAAAATATCTTCTGGAAGATTTAAATAGAAGATGAAAGTTAGTAAAAGTTCCTCATTTTTAAGCTACTAACATAATTATTCATATCTACGCTTTGTTATACATTACAATGTTATATTTTCATTTAAAGTAATAAAGCAAGCCTCAAATTCTTAAAATACTTATAGCAATTGTTGCTCTCATTTCACTTTTTGCACCTATCGGGCAATCAGAATGGTATTGCATTCACAAACCAAACTGTGCACAAAAAGTTCGATTAAACCAACAATTTAGAGCAGCGCGAGCGCACAATGCCATAGATCGCCACAGGAGCCGATGTACCAACCATATGTACCAGTTAAAACAACACCGCATCCACCACTTATTCTTACCAAATGAAATTTCAACTTATATTGGTGATATTAGTCTACCAAGCAAAGTAAAAAATCCAATAAAGCTACAGTAAAATAAACGAGTTGTTTGGATCAATATGGAGTGTTGTTCGAAACAAACTGCTTTGTCATAGGGCGTAATCGAGGTGGGACGGTGGCGCCTTTGTGCGCGCCGTCATCGACTTTTTATAGCTACAATATATCTGATGGGTACTGCTCCCATTTTGCCGACAAAAAACTAGCTATGCTTTAGTACAATCGTTCATACACCTCGTTGGTTATTCCAAGTACCATTTCATAATATAATGAGAATATTCATATAATCAGTCGAATCAATGATCTATTTTTCTTTAGAAAATCAACTTTTTTTCTATTTTATTTTGGAATAATTTTCTCATTTTAATATTCTAACGAACAGCCATAGCTTATGCATTTGTATTAAATTTAAATTAATAAATAGATAATGTTCTCTTAATCTTATCTACGCTCACGTCGTAGTTTACGTTTATGCCTTAAAGATTATTCTAATCTGATTAAGATAGAATGCTATAACGAAAATCGTTATGGGAAAGCTCTCAGTAAATATCATCAGATTTATTATATGAAATTGCGTTACAATTGACTTTTTTATGAAAATTTCTCTGTTTAAAATATTGTAGACTAGTAGACTAGATTGAGTAGGTTAATTCCCCATACATATCTTTCACTCGCATTTTCACCCCTTTATGGGATTATATCTGGAACTAAAAATATCCTATGTCCTTCCTAGGGTTTTAAACTATCTTATTACCAAATTTCATCTAAATCGGTCCAGTAGTTTTTGAGTTTATTCCTTACAAATAGTATTGTAGTGTACCTAGATAATATTGTGGATAGCACTTTATAGAATCTGAAAGATCCTTACTTCATTTAAGCCCTAAATACATCTTGCGTGTCTTGAAATAATTATTTAATTTGTACTTACATCGCACGGGAAGTACTTACGTACGGTAAGTACTAGAAATCAAGTAGCTCTTTTATATATGTATATACCTATATCGATTTGGCTCATTAACTATTTTCATAAAAAAAGTTAATAGATTAATAGCAATGAGGCAATTGCTTTTTTTAAGACGTACAAACAAACATCCTTAACATAAATATAATTATGTTGGGACATTAACACACATCAACCATCTAGTTCCATGGTAAGCTACGAGACTTGTGTTATGAATACCACATAAGTGATACACTATATATATGTTTATAACTTTAAATCTATATATATTATAAATATAAATACCCATGACTGGAGTAAGTCCATTGTCCATTTGTGTGATGTGCACGAATATCATGAATGCCCCCAGCGGGACTCAAACCCGCCACCTCTGGCGCAGCAAGTAGGGTCACTACAAACTGAGCTAAATGTGCCACCCTTACTTTTAGTTTATATGTTAAGAGACTAAACAGGTCGAGATCTTTCTTCATTTACTTGTATTAGAACTTAAAAAAAAAACAAATAGATTTTAGAATATTCCGTAAATTACTTTTACTATACAATAAAAACTATAAAACAAATACGAGTAGTCCTGTCACTGTTACATGTTCCAGTGCCATCAGCAATCACGAAACAAAGGCGTTAATTACATCGATTTGATTTAAAATCGATTCACAGCCAAGTGGGGCTTAATCGAGAAACTTACGATCGCTGCTTGAATTAATCGATAATTGTGTATAAATCATCGATGTTCGATTGCACAAAGCGGTCCGGGTGCGAAGTGCAAATTTATCGCCGTATAATACCGAGATGGCGTGCTTCGTGTACATAACTCCAGACAATCCGAGCTTACGTAGAGGTACGAGTAACTTATTCAGTGAGATGGAATTTGAGAACTTTTACTTATGGAAAATAATATAGATCATTTGTTTTTAAAAATTATACGGTATCTCTAAAAAAGATGTCAGAAGGGATGACTTGATGATGGATCAGAGTTAGCTCCAAAGCCATTTATCCGGAACAAACAGACATACAAACAGAGAAAAATTTTAAAAATTGAGTTTTTCTTATAATTACCGTATATAATTTCATATGCATTTAGTAAAACGCTGTTATTTTAACATTACAAACGGACATTTCAATTTTATTTATCTGTATAGATGTACAGATATGCGAATAAATATATAAATAAACTAGTTTTTTTAAATGATATTAATTAAGGCCAGATTTGCAAAATTTACTTATGATGTACATAACATACTAGCAGAACTCGCGGCTTCGCCTACGTTCAATCTACAAAAAAATCCACAGATCTCGTGTCTGCCACGACCTTAGAGTACATTGAAAATGAATCTGCCAAATGAAGTGAATTAAATTTTTAACATATTAACTAGCAAAACAACCGATTTTGCCCGCGTTCAAGTTACAAAAAAAAATTATGCATCATAAAGATATTATCTATACATATAATAAAACTGTAGAGGTCGAATGTCTGTACATAGAAAAAATATGCTAAAATTCGAGTCAGGGGATGTAAGAAGAGAAATAGAAAAAATCTCGATTTTAATTTTCTTGTTTCTCTGTCTTTTTGTCTGTTTGTACGGGCTAATCTCCGAAACTGTTGGACTGTTTTATTTTTTTTTTTATGGTGGTACCTTATATCCCCGGTCAACATTTTAGATACTTTTCATCGCGGAAAATTAAAGAGTTTCCGTGGGATAGTTAAAAATCTATAGTAACTTATACAGCTTAGTACACAAAAACTACTGATTCGATTTTACTGAAACTGTATTAGTTCATACATCAGAATAACAAATAGGCTACTTTTATCCCGGAATAATGTACGGTCCCCGTGAGATAGATTTGTTTTTGTTTGTCTAGAAACCCGAGGAAAGCGAGGGTGAGCCGCTAGTAACTAATATATAATTTTATGGATGAAAGAGAAGAGAAGAGATATTAAAAGAAGCACAGAAGACATACGAAGAAGAAATTCGAAGAAGACCCTCTTAAACTAACTAGCAGTTAATCAAACTGACAGTTAAGCTAACCAGCCGTTAGTCTTACTGTTAATCTTACTGACAGTTAAACTTAGTGACAGTTAAACTAACTGGAGGTTATACTAACTAACAGTTAAAATAACTGACAGTTAATCTAACTGACAGTTAACCTTACTGATAGTAAATCAAACCGACAGTTAAACTTACTTGTACTTAAAATAACTGACAGTTTAACGAACAGATAGTTAAACTTACTGGCAGTTAAACTTACTGACAGTTAAGCTAACTGACAGTTAAACTAACAGACAGTTAAACTTACTGACAGTTAAACTGACTGACAGTAAAACTAACTAGCCGTTAACCTAACTTACTGTTAATCTAACTGACAATTAAACTTACTGACAATTAAACTTACTGACAGTTAAACTAACTGGAGGTTATACTAACAGTTAAACTTACTGACAGTTAATCTTAATAGCAATGCAAAAAGAATTTTTCAAATCGGATAAGTAGTTCTTGAGATTAATGCGTTCAAACAAACAAACACTGCCCCTTTATAATATTAAGTATAGATTACGTTTAAATAATTAAAAAAAAATCTTATAATCGTTTTTTCAACATAAGGTGCGATGAAAAAATTATAACTTACAACAATAAATTAGCCGAAAGACAATTCTTGGGGGCGTGCTTATTTCAAGAGCCGTTATTCGTTATAACTGTGAAACTAACACAAAAAAAACTTATTAATGAAATGGAGCAAATTATAATACTAGAGACACCTATTTTTAATTTATTTCAAAACAGAACTTCCTTTGAGGAAGTAAAAAATAAATTAAGCATATCGATATCTCGTATCAGTACTTTTTGGGATATCATACGTTAAATTATTTAAAATAAAATTTACTTTCTCGGATTTATACGAATATTGGATATTTCAAGTAAAACTATTTTTTCGGACTTTTTTCCGAATTTATTTTGGTTTTTGGTTCCCACCGCTTCGAATGCTTTATAGCAATCATATTCACGGGAGAGAGAAAATCGAAGAAGAATCAAAATAAATAAAGATAATAAAATGTATTCAATTAAATTTAAATCATAGAAATAAATCGTAACTGAATTGTAAAAAAATCAATTCAATATATACAGTCATATATACCGGCTTTAACTTTTTGAACCACTTACCTATAAAAAACTTAACAACATCATGTAAAATCTTACAAATACTTATATTCAATATATTATAAAATAAATATATTGGGATATTAACACACAGCACCATGTAGTTCTATTGTAAGCTACGAGGTTTGTGTTATGGATGATGATGATGATGTTCTCCTGACCGATTCTGGCCACGGCGGCCAATCTCATTGAGACTAGCCAACTGCGCAGGAGATATTATAGTGCACAAGTGTACGCGCAGAAACAAGTGCACTCTCTATTCCTGTCACTCTCATTACTCCGGTGGGACGACTGCTCGACACGACCAGTGAAAGTTAAGGCGCAGGACCGACGGCTTTACGTGCTCACCGAGGCACGGGGGTGAAACACCGCCAACTTCCCAACTCCGGGCTGTTACTGAGGCTTACTATACAGAAAGACACAATAACTAAACACCTCCGGGTGTGCAGCTGTACATGCTAGCCACTACACCACCGAGGCAGTTATGTCACATATACAGTGTTATGGATACCAGATAGTTGATACACTACACGTATATAACTTTAAATACACACACACACACATATATATATATATATATATATATATATATATATATATATATATATATATATATATATATATATATATATATATATATATATATATATATATATATATAAACATCCATGATTGGAGTACAAACATTCGTGCTCATCACACAAATATCTCCAGCCGGATTCAAATCCGGACCGCTGATACAGCAAATAGGGTCACTACAAAATGAACCAAATGTGTCGTCGTATATTGATCTGACACTGGACTCAAACCCACTTTATCCAGTATAGGTAGCTATTTTTTCTGATATGACAGACGAGGATGATTTTTTCTAACATATACAAGGTTTAACTTGTACCAATATGATTTAAACTAAAGCAAACAATCATTCCGGAAATCTGTTTACGGTAAATAGCGGCTATCTGGTGCAGGGAACCACAACATCAAACAAATATCGGTGTAATTTCGTCCGGCAAAAACTACGATGATTGGCAATCGCCACACCGTGGTATTACTCGCTTTGATTTGCAAAGGGAAGAGCGTATTATGGGTCTTAATTTTTAGGTTATTATATATTTTAAGCCCAATTTTTTTATTTGACTAAACTTATATCATCTATTTTGTAAAACTTGTGCTTATTTTATTAGTAATGTCTGCTTGTCTGAAGTTTTTATTGATTGGTTAAGGTTATGTTTTTTTGTTAAAAATTGTACTCAGCTTTGTTAGTTATATGTCTGTCTGTCTGCATAGTCTTAGGTATGTCAATATTGACCTACTTCTTATTATTTTATTGATTGAAAACTTTGCAAATTATTATATTTCCAAAGACAGTACAATAATTACATATTATTACGTAGATCTTAGAGGCAGAAGCCAAGTTAAGAGCCAGTTTTCTAAAATCTTTTATTAGTTTCAGTGATACAAATTAAGCTCCAATTATCATAAATCAAGTAAAAACCAGGCGTCTGCATATAATTTTAAAGTTATAACATGTTATCGTGTAAAGGTGACAGCTTTGAATTAAAAAACCTTTTTATACATCAGTAATAGATTAGCGTGATTTTTGCATAGACAAAGCTAACGAGTCTAGCAGAACAAGACTATCAAGTATATATATATATATATATATATATATATATATATATATATATATATATATATAAAATATAATATAAAAATAATTTAATATATTCGTTACGTCTCGATGGTCCCATCACTATCGGTGAAATGTTAAGGCACGTGGCACACTGATGCATTTTAAGCTAACAATTTTATAAATTTTATTTACTTTTCTTTTCCACTCTATTACAATGGTATAAAGCTTATTTTTCTTTAAACCATTATATATAATTATGTATTCGATAGCAGTATTACGTTGGAATATTATTTGTTTGCTGATCTGATTGCAACCCTTCAGAGTATTTGCTTCGGCACTTTGAACAATTGGTTCAGTCGATATGTTTATTTTGTTTTATTTTATAATGATATTTGATAAAGGTACTTTAACAAGTTGCTTAATGATTTTAGAGCTTATATTTGAGATAGGTATACAAATATATAGTTTTGTGTAGTTTGGTTTTAGGGAGAGAGCTCTATTGTCGTGGTTCGCAAATTCGATTTCAACTGGAAGTTATTATTGTTACATTATAAAATATCTGTATATTTAACCAACTTCAAATAGGAAGAGTAAAGGTCAATCTGGTCTTTTAATGTGTATTGTATATGAAATGCGACATATTTTTTTTTAATTTTCAACCTTTTTTATGATTATAAATAATATATGTATTATAATCATGTAAAATTTATACGAAAAACTAATAATATTTCACTTTTAAAAGTGGAATAGTTACAATAAAGTAAATTTAAGGTCGACATCTTTTTATGATAAAGAAGACTGACGTCGACGACAGTAGACGTTGTTTGGATGTAGTGAATAAGAGAAATATTATAAATGCAAAAGTTTATATTTGTGTGTATGTTTGTCACTTCTGTGCACTGAAAGGGCTGGATGAAATTGAATGAAATTTAATACACAGACCGTAACCTGTAGTAACACATTTGCTACAATCACCTGATATAAATATACAGACACAAGAGCGATGTAAGTATATTATGTCGTTTGTATTCCTATAAATAATTAACGTTTTCTAAGCACTATGTCATCATGGAATAGTTATCAGGAATCAGTAACTAACTAGCATTGCCCGCGGCTGCGCCCGCGTTCAGGTGATCAAAAAGCAAATTCTTATGTAAAAACGTATTAGTATACTCTTACATTGCACTCTTTGTATTTTTGCTCAGAAATGAGACATTTTCCCGCGGTAAAAAGTAACCAGCTATCACCATACTAAATTTCATCAAAATCCTTCCAGTAGTTTTTCTGTGATGCGGTAACAGACAGACAGACAAAAATTCTAAAAACTATAGATTCGGCCTCTGTATCGATAATAATGTTTATCTCAATAAGATTTTCCAAAAAATATTGAATGTACAGATTCGGCTTAGTTACAACTTTATTATATGTATAGATGTACAAAATTTTATTGAATTTGTATCAAATCTTTTATTAATTAATAATATTATTCTTAAAAAGGAGATAAGCTTAATTAATACCATAATTATATGTATAATACCAATAACGTATAGATTATAGATTTTTATCTGATGAATATTGCAAAGTAATTTCCTGATCTAGCCATCAGAGATTTCCTGATAACTGTGTTCATTATATGTTGAATATGTTTCTTAATTATTCAAAACATGACAAATGCTTGTATAGTTTTTAATGACTTCGTTTTTATTAAGTTTTTATGAGAAAGGAGATGGCGATGAGCTACATATTTCTTTCTGTTTATTTCATTTTTATTATGTAATTTTTTAACTAGCTGTGACCTTAATTTGTCTTTGTAACTTTCATTAGGATAACATTTTTTATTGAAAAAATCGATTCCTATTGGATCAAACAGTTCTTTTATTCGGGATATACTTGTTTCTTTAGTCAGTCTCATACGAATCCTCTAATAGCCAATAAAGGCCAAAGCAGAAAACTGACAAAATTTGTCATTTTATGTATCAAAAAAATATATAAAAAATGATATTTTTTTAATACTTTTTAAACAATATTATTAAATATTCTAACTAAAATTATAAAAAATACTCAAACATAATTAAAATGTCTAAAAACCATTAAATTTCCCGACTTAAATTCATTTCTAATATTACATAATTATAACAGTTAAATAACTAGACTGTAAAAGTGATCATTGTTAAGTATCAATCCACTACGGTATAATGTCAGTGTGGAAGACCGTTGGCAGGTGCGCCTTCACCTGTTACGACCGTTAGTGACGTAAGGGATTTACTTTTGGGTGATATAGCCTGTATTAATGGTTTATATAGAAATTTTAGATGTATGACGATAAAACTTTGACATATTTTCTTTTTTTTTTCTTTGAAGAATACTCAGAATTAAAGTTTTTTTTAAATTCTCTACACTCAACTTTCTATTGTGTTTGTTCCCAAAGTTTAGTATTTTAATTTTATATAAGATGTTTTATTTTATTTCTGGTCTTGTAATTATAAAGAAGTATGTTTGTTTGTATTTTAAATACAATTTCTGGAACAAGTTCATAAATTCTTAAATTTCTTTTACTGATACAAATCTACAATATCCCTGTAATACGCTAGAAGATATTTATAAGGCTATTTCCTAATATACCATTTAAATGGAATCGTAACGAAAACTTGATTAATTGACATTATCACCCATTACATTACTCAAAAATATTTTCCATTAAGTAAAATCTGTAATAAATTAAAAAAAAATCACTTTAAGGCACTTAAAAGTAATCAATAACGAATAATTACATTTAAAGGTATTCTTGAATTACCTATGTGCAGATAGTAGATATAAGGCAATGCAAATCTATTTAGATATGAATAAAACACTAAAAATGCAATATATTTTAAAATATCTGAACAGGTACTTAATCATAGGTTTGTTTGCTACGAAACAATGACCAGTAACTTAATAGCTACTATAATATAACTTGACTTTATGGAACGTACAAAATACCTATCATTTACATATTTAAAATAGAATAAAAACGGTAAACAAGTGATCCGTTAATATATTACATATTCCCTTTAAAAGACGAACGGCATAACAAAAAAACCGCGTACATATGACTTGGGCAAAGGAATGTCTTTTGGAGTCTAAAGCTCAAAAAGCTGCTTTAAACAAACAAGTAAGCTTTTTTGCATTCTACTTCTATTGATGCATTTTAGGACGGTGTAGCCATTAATGGGCAATAAATATCTAGAAAGCTAATGAAGCAGGCGCATGAACAATAACGCGGGGTAAGACAGGTGCGGTGCGCACGCGCCGACCGTTAGCGGTAGAAAGTGCGCAACTGAGCACGCGAGTGGGGTGCCTATAATACATGGTAGCCTTGGAGTGAAGTATAGTAGGATCTTTGTTTTGCATGCTTATCTATGTAACCTGTGGTGAAGGAACAGGTAGATATGTGTTATGTAACTTGATAGTTTTTATTAGTTTACAGAGAATAATTGAAATTTATATGCAAATATTATGTTTTATTTGATTTGACAGTGTTAAATATGTTTTCGTAATAAAGAGGTCCATTTGCAATGGTTTTCTACAATCTATAGATGGATTTTTATTTAGTAAGCAATGTAACTAAATTTTTGATTTATGATCCTGAAAGAATCAAGCAAAATGTGTTAGTTAAATAAAAATCACAGCTCGATTTTTGATTCTTATCATTTGTACATGCTATGTATTTTTTTAATAGTATAAATACTATTTAAATTGGTTTATTTTGCATAGTTAAAATATGCATATGAAAGTGTCCAATTAAAGTCTACATCGCTGGTCACACCACATCTTACCGAACATACTGGAGTGATTAATGTTTGAGGAAATTTGACGGCTGCTGTTGTTTTAGCTACTTAGCTGCACGCCTCGAGTTTTTGTTTTGTCGAATGTAGAGCAGTTGTTAATGCTTTAGAAAAATTATTTATAAGTCATCAAAGCAATGAACGAGACTTACGATCAGATGTACCTCAATTTGATAAACTTAAAGATGTATCGCTATTTTCTTAGAAATATTCAATACCGGTAGATATCATGTAAGCTCTTATATTTGTGTTTTTTTTTTATTAGAAGTACCGATCCTATAACGGTTTAATATTGACTGTTGATTATAATAACATGGAAACAAAAATAATCCTTTGAATGATCCATGGAAAAAAATACAAGAACTATATGATACTCTAATATTGCGATAAATATTGAATTTTTTTAAAATAAGTTTTACGTATTTCTTTACAAACATAAAGCACATCTATAATAATAATTATACGCCGTATTTAGATAGATTTGTCAGATTTAGACAAATGCTTCGAAAATGAGGACAGAATCGCCGAAAAGCAATACATAATTTTTATTTAGTAATTTAAAATTAAATATTCCAATTCATATTAATGGACCATATCTATACATATAATAAAATTGTAACTAAGCCGAATCTGTACATTGGATATTTTTTGGAAAATCTTATTGAAATAAACATTATTATCGATACAGAGGCCGAATCTATATTTTTAGAATTTTTGTCTGTCTGTCTGTTACCGCATCACAGAAAAACCACTGGAGGGATTTTGATGAAATTTGGTATAGTGATAGCTGATTATCCGGATCAACATATAGGATAATTTTTACCGCGAGAAAATATCTCATTTCTGAGAAAAATACAAAAAACTGCAATGTAAGAGTATATTAATATGTAAAACCTAAGAATTTGGTTTTTGGTCATCTGAACACAGGCGGAGCCGCGGGAAATGCTAGTTTAATATAATATTTTTCACTGATAATAAATCTTGGCTATTACTTATGACCAAAACATACCATCTGTTTTTTGCCTCATCTTGTTCTAGCACGTAATATACATATAAAGAACTGTGTATGAAATTAAATCGTCATTTTGGGTCCATTATGCATTACAGAGAAACAGTTTTCGTTTATAAACTCTATGATTACAAAACAACGATTATTTATTTATAATGATAAAATTCTCGTTATATTATTTGGGCAACACAAATCAAAGAAGAAAGAAACGAAATATCTCATATGTAGTAATAAATAGTATTATCAATAACTAGGAAATATGTACGTTCTATCTATACATATAATAAAATTCTAACCGATTCTAATCTGTACATTAAATATTTTTTGGAAATTCTTACTAAAATAGTCATTATTTTCGATACTGTAGTTTTCAGAATTTATTGTCTGCCTGTCTATTTGGCAATACAAATGTTATTTTTATGAATTATTTGAGTAAATAAATTTTAAAATAGAACGTGTAGAGCCAGCATGAGTTACGAATTTATCAGTTTATCAAGATTTTTCGTTATATTATCAACGAATTTGTATTAAAATAAAAATGTGACACGGTCTCGACTCTTATAGGTAGCAAATTATCACAAATTTAACAAATAAAAAAAACAAAGGTACAATGAGTAGGGTTATGTATTGTACTGTTACCTACCTACATAATAATAGGGGTTAAAGTATGAAATTGCTGTTTTATTGTAATAGGTACTTCGAATTGACATAGAACCTCCACAGTTTGAGATTTTTGAGTGAAACTTTTTTCACATGGTACCTATGTAGTTCTTCTTTTAAAAAATGCGCAACATTCGATTATCGACTTTCAGTTGCTTTTTTATTCAGCTTAGACAAGAAAGATGGATACTTCGAAAATTCGAGTGATTTTTGAATACGAGTTCCGACGCGGAACTAACGTGGCAGAAACAGCTCGCAATATCAATATTGCGTTTGGAGAGGGGACTGCTAATGAACTCACTGAGCGATTTTGGTTTAAACCCTTTCGTGATGGAAACTTTGATTTAAAGAACAAGCCACGTGGAAGACCGCCCACACAGGTGAATAACAATGAATTGAAAGAGATGGTGAAAGCCGATCCGAGTCAAACTACCCAGGAATTAGTGGCATGAATTAACGTTACCTTACCAACAATATTGACTCATTTGCGTCAAATCAATAAAATAAAAAAAAAATAAAAAATGGGTGCCTCATGATTTGACTGATCTGCAGAAAGAAACGCGCGTTGAAACTTGTCTTGCCTTGTTGAACCCTCCGTATTCGCCAGACCTTGCTCCAACAGACTACCATTTTTTTCGTGATTTGGATAATTTTCTACAATAAAAAGTTTTCTTCTCAGGAGACAGTACAAAATGCTTTCACACAGTTTGTCAAATCTAGTTCACCAGAGTTCTATCGCAAATGCATAAATGACCTTCCCATTAGATAGCAGCAATGTATAGATAATAATGGTAATTATTTTGATTAAATAAATATGTTAAATTAATAAAAAAACAAATTTCAATTTTTCAGTACAAATTGGAAATTTCATACTTTAACCCCTATTATTACTTTTATTGTCATTAGTATTAGTTTTAGCGTTTATTGGTATTAGTTTGCACCTCCAGGTATATTTCCAAGAAATTAATTAAATTTCTAAGAAATCTATTGTTAACTGTAACGCCGGCGTGTCCGCGGTCGTGAAGGATTAAAAGTAATATTTGCAAGATTAATAATATCTAATTGTTTTAGCTTAGAAAAGTAATGGCAAAAATCATTTACATAATATGTATTTACTTATCATATTATCATACAACTTATCAACTATACTTATACGTACTGCAGTTTTAATATTTTTGTTTCTGTATCAGTAAATAGTAGGCAATTGTATGTATGAATGTATTACTTAGAAGTGACTAAACGGATTACTTTAAACTTTGTTATAATCGGTCAAGCACACCCAAAGTTACGGTTAGTATTCAACGCTTCACGCGCTTCCATATAAAGTGCGGGTAATATGTTTATTTATCGACTTCAAAAAAGGAGTTGCTCAATTTCAAATATGTGTTTATATGTATGTTTGTTTTTATATGTGTTACGCTTATTTCCTCAAGATAGTTTTGTGGATAATTTTAAGGTAAAATTCCAACGCATTAGAGTGGGGTATTTTCTTAAAAGGTATTTTTAGAATTGGTGTACATTTTTATACCAAATAACTAGCGGGTTCGTCCCTGGGTACGTTTTAACTGTTAGTATGGTACAGATAGACTATATATTAGTATTTTATATATATACATAGGCCTAATGAGTTTTACATCCCTTTCTTGTGATATGATATATTCCCCGTACAAACTTTTATCCCCCTATTCACCCACTTAAGGGATGTTTTCCGGGATAAAAGCTTCTTAAACATATGTACAAACATACGAAAACACGTTTTTTCTCTTTATAATAGTAGTATAGATAAACTAATATCATATAAATTAATAATTATAGTAAGAGATAAATAACAAGATTATGTGTACGGCATTAAATAATTGAAGCGTTTATTAATTATTTATTAGGTACTTACAATAAAAAAATATACGAAACTATAGATACAGCTGATAATGTCATCTCGTTAATGGATAATTTAAATTGAACAATTTATTGAAGAATCCACCTTTAGTCATCATACTATACATCGATGTAGCGTTTAAACTCTTTTTTTTACCTTTTGCTCTTTACGAGCTGTACGCTAAAACTACAGACAATGTCATCTAGACCAAAATAATATAGATAACATATTTTTAAGCATTCACGGTTAATATATTATTATGGTGTTAAGCCCATGACCATGCTTGTAACATTATCGAAATATCGAGAAGTCTTAAAAGTAACTGCTAAACGTGGTAAATATCCCATTTACATCATAATGTGCAATAATAATGATAATAATTATCAGATAGGAATCGAATCTGCAACCTTTTTAGATCATTTAATACGTTCTTGCTAAACACATTAGAGGTATTATGTACATCAATAATGATGATATCGATACAAAATTATGTTTTAAGGGTGAAATCACAAAAACAATATTATCTTCTAATTAAGATGTAAAAAGTTTATAGATGGGCAGCAAATTGTTTTGACATTTGAAAGGACAAAAGACCCGTCTCTAAGTTTCACCTGCCTTTAGACGTTGCCCACATATCGAAGTAGTTACTTTTTTCTAATAGTATAAAGAAGTAGTAAACGCTATTTCTATACTACAATAATGTTCGATTGCATAGAAATGAGAAGATTTAAAAATACTATTGTATAAGAATTCTCAGAAGTGAGATATTTTCTCGTAGTAAAAAGTATCCTATATTATGTTGACCCGGATAACCAGCTATCGTCATACCAAGTTTCATCAAAATCTGTCCAGACAGGCGTTCCCAGACAGACTGGCAGACGAAAAATCCAAAAAACTATAGATTCGGTCTCTGAATCGATAATAATGACTATTTCAATATTCCATATACAGATTCGACTCAATTAGAATTTTATTATATGTATAGATAATATGGATTAACTAATAACATAATATATTCACATTAGTCCTCTCTCACGATTTCTGAACCATTTCGAACTATTTTTATTATAAAAACAAAGAAATACGCATAGATAAGAATATGATTATGTAAATTTTAGTTTTACGATGTGATGTTTATTACTTTTTATCTATCATTGGTCACGGATAAAGTTGTAAATTTTTGCGATTAGAAATTAAATCTATTTAAAATATTGATAAAGCGCTTAAATAAAAGTAATATGAAATGACTGTATTCAGGGCCGTGCCTGACGGGCGTTCATTGCGTGCACCGCACGCAGGCGGCCGAAATTAAGAGGCGGCCAAATCGTTACAAGTTGTTTACTGGGCAAAAATACAATCGGTTTGTTTTCATTAAGATACGAAGTAAAAACAGTTTCTCTAATCTAATCTATCTAAAAAGAGTTTCTCAGAAATAAGAAATGTATAAAAACTGATTAGGTCGTTGTAGTATTTATATACCTAGTCATGCAGCGAATCCGAATTTTTTCGAACATTGCACGAGCGACGAGCCGAAATAGTTTTTTCAATTGACCGGCGTCGCGTAAGCGGTCTTATTCGTCTTATTAGTCGTATTAGTCTATAGACTAGCGAGGATAAATCGTTATTTGTGTCCTGTGTGTGATCCGATATTATTAAAGTCTTTAATTTAAGGATTTTAAATTATCGTTAGGATTTTAAATTATCGTATTCCTATGTTCTTTATGTTTGATAATTTTGTCTGTGATTATAATACCAATACCATAATTACTTTTTTTCATGTTATTATTAAAGTAAGTAAATTAATTCTATTTTGTATACCTCCCAAATTGCAAGTCAGCCCAGATCTGCCATTGGCCACTGAGCTTTGTTATCCTAATATGTTAGTATAGATTTAAGGGTTATTCCTTGTTCTTTATGTTTGATAATTTTGTCTGTGATTATAAAACCAATACACTAATTTTTTTCATGTTATTATTTTTGTTTAAATTTTAAATAAAAAAATGTTTATTTTGTGCATTTTTTTTTCTTAAATTTCATCCAAACATATAAATCTCATAAAACCGGTTTTGGGAACAAAACCAATATTTTTTTTCGTTCTCGATTTCGGTTAACCAAAAACTGATTTTTTTCCCGGTTTGATGCCCTGTGTATAATAATAAACATTAAAAATTAAAGTAGTTTTTTTTAATGTTATCCTGGGGGCGGCCATACAGACTGGCACGCAGGCGGCCATATACCCAGGCACGGCCCTGTGTATTATCCATACTTATATTATTCCTAATATACATATAAAACTAAAGAGATTATTTGTTTAACCAAACAAAACTAAGAAATAATAAATAAATAAATATGTTGGGACATTAATACACAGTACCATCTAGTTTCATGGCAAGCTACGAGGCCTGTTTTATGGATACCAGATAGTTGATACACTACACATATATAACTTTAAATACATACATATTATAAATACAAATACCCATGACTGGAGTACAAACACAAATGAATGCTCCAGCGGGACTCGAACCCGCGACCGCTGGCACAGGAAGTCGGGTCACTACAAACTGAGCCAAACGTGTCGTCAATAACGCGCTAATCTGTGGATTTAATATTTTTTTAGTCCGATTTTAAAAATTCTTTTGCATTTTATAGTATATTTTATAGGTTTCTCAAACATATTTCATCGCACTACCAGAGCGAAGTAATTCTATAATATAATAAAATAACGTGGACACAGCCGCAAGAAAACGCTAGTATAAATTATATGTTAGTGTGTCTAAATGCACCATGGAAAAAGCTATTTAAGTACATACATTTTAAATTTCAGTAGTAGATGTAAAGACGTCAAAAAAGTGGACGGCGACAAGTTTTTCCATCATTACGCTCGTGCCACCACGAAATCCTTTCGTCATAGTTCACTGAGCTATATGGTTCGAATAAAGAATCTCATAGTATAGGAGCCTCATCTATTTCGCATTATACTATTCTGTTTCATACATCGTATTCTTAATGACTCATTCATTGGTTAATGTATTATCCTGCAATGACATTTTGAACACGTTTTAGCCTAACTAACGGATGCTTCAAGATCTAGATGTCAAATGAGTCATATGTCATTGTTAATTTATGCCTAAAATAACAAAAATTATAAATAATAATAAAGTTATAATCACCCTCATTAGTTCCTAATTAGGAAAACTAAGTTAACATCTACTTATACTACAAACATAAGCATTAAACTTAGTTTGAACAATAACTGCGTACGTACTTATTGAACGAGAATAGAATTTGTAATATATAGGTAATTATTACTATCCTGATTGTGCTTGTGGTACCTTTTGTATATAAATTGTTAAATATGGACCTTGAACTTCAGGTCATCTGTGTACTAAAATTTCATCCAAATCTGTTCAGTCATTTCAGCGTAAAGTAGTAACACATACACATTCACCAATCCCCTTTTATAAGAAGTATAATAATGTTTAACATGAGTTAATAACTATTTTATAATGTACGTTTCAATACTAATCTACTGTCACACCATAATGTAGGCTACTTTTTATCGATATCCGCCATTGATCATTTTAATCGTTATTTCATTCGACACCTTTACTTTAAATTTCACAATAAAAATTAATAATTTATTCATTTCGACATCAGCATAATAAAATACAGAACCCTTAAAAGCTGATGGTGTTTTTTTGTGAAAAAAGAGGCTAGCAAGGTGCGTCGTACCGAGGTGAATCAGACCACGCGACACCGTGACCATCGGGGTGCGCACGCTTCAAAACCTCATTACGCAACGAAATCATTCACACTACAAACACTAAATCAACATACATTGCTTCTAAACTTAAAAAAATAAATACATTTAACATTCAAGTTAGTTCCAAACAAGTAATGTATACAGAAGTTGAGTTCGAACAGAAATAGTCGTGTTAAATGAAGCGAATTACGATATAAGAAAAGTTGCGATAAAAAATGATAGGTAACCGTGGTCGAGATTGGAATGAGTGGAATAAAGCACGCTGCGGCGTGCGCATTGGCGCGTGTTACTGATACTATAATAAATGTGAGAAAAAACTTTGGACTGTGTATAATGGGTAATATAATAAGAAAATATACATCCTTTGCCTTTATAGAAATATGAAAGAAATAAAATATAATATATCTCCAATTTCACGAATTTACTTTCTTAGATTTACGCAAATATTTGACATTTTAAATAAAACTATCTTTTCGGATTTTTTCGCGCCGCAATCATGGTCACGGGAGAGACTGAGGTGTTACATGTCTCGAAGGTAAAAAGTCCAAATAAATCCGCGAAAAAATCCGAAATGGTAGTTTTATTTAAAATAATTAAGTTGTTTATTGTTAGACAACAATTATCTGTTTTATTGAAGAATTATGATTATTCTAATTTATTATGGAATTCCATACGATGATAGTACAATCTTTTCATGTATTAGAACTAAAAATAAAACGTTTGGGTGTTTGTATAAAGAAGAAACAATAGTGTCTTATAGCAATGTGACGAGTGATGACACGTTTGGCTGTTTGTAGTGACCCAACTTGCTGCACCAGTGGTCGCGGGTTCGAATCCCGCTGGGGGTATTCATTTGTGTGATGAACACAAATGTTTGTACTCCAGTCACGAGTGTTTATATTTATAATATGAATGTATTTAAAGTTATTTGTTTTCCGTAACACTGACCTCGTGAATAGATGGTGCTGTGTTAATGTCCCAACATATTTATCAATGATATTAGTGATATTACACAATTAAATATGTGTCTGTATGTCCTTTGATGCTGGGATGAAAGAATTAATCAACATGATATTTTGCATCGTAGATATTACATAGACCGGAAAGTGACATAGCTTTATGTTATAAATAGCTTCTATCGGAAAATAGTATATGGGAAGAAGCTAATTAGTAATGGTCTCACTGAGATGCAACAAGTGATGGATAACGTTTAAAAATACAATAATTCAATCATTCAAGACCTATCAAGGCCGTTCAAGTAATTGATAGATAACTTATAATTTATAAAATAGAATTAATTTCACGGAAATTGCTATCGTTTACTGTCATGAAATGAAGCATGCGAAATTATAAAACTAACAAAATTACGAACATTCATCCACTTAAGGAACAAAAAAAAAACAAATTTGCCATATAAAGCATATCGGTTCTACAATTAATTGTGGCAAAAAATGTTTCCTACGATTTTTATCGTGAATGAAATAAAAATAATATAGGCATGAATCAATAGGGCCGTATGGTCCATTGGCCATGTGTCGCGCATATGTTGCTATAATGATACTTTTTACATATTCATATAAGAATCCGGTAATTTCACTCGTAACACCTTTTGTCAGTTTTTTGCTTAACCCTTTACTGGCTAATGTCAGAATGGAAGCGGACAGTGCGTCAATTAGATGTATTGTGAGAGTTGACGATGACTGATTATGTTGGTTTATGGCTTTTTTATGGCAAATAAAAATGGATATTGAAAATATTAATACAATTACTATATTTTTGTGAACAAATAACCTTTCAAAATAGCCTTTACTTCAGATTTTAAGTTGCATAATTAATTCATTTCGAAAAAATAATTTAATTATTTTATGTGTAAAAATAAATAATTCGTCGCCTTATTTTCTTATTTGTTCATACTACCAATATGTTTTATTTTACAGTAGATAGTTATTTCTACGATTTATATACATATGTACATATATAGATAAAATACAGCTTTTTGACTTTTTAAAGTAAAAAGTATTTATAACAATAAAATTAATATTTAAAAGTCAAAAATTCTTAATTCAAAACGCTTTCGATAAACTGGTCGTTTGAGCAAATAAGCACTGAGACGACGAATTGTTTTTAATGTTGTATTAATTTTATTTATTATTTTTAACGTTGTGTATTTTTGACACTCATCTTTCTCTTTAACAAAATTATAGAAACATATTTAAAATATGCATTGTTTAATATATGTGCATTGAAATAAATACTTGTAATAAAATCATTTCGAAGGTAATAATGGAATTAGTTTTCTCGTATAACTGAATAATATACCAATATATTACCTCAGTTCCTCAATGACTAAATAAATAATCGTTTTGCAACATTATTGCATTAGTAGTAGAACGTTTTCGACACTCAGCTTTCACGTTAAAAAAATATTAAACATTAATTTAAAAATATTCATAATATATTGGAATTCATCCGGCTTGTCTTTTGCAATGGCAATCATAAATAAATTGGTATAACACCCCCTGTTGCCCGAAAGACGAAGAAGCAGGTACATCGATAATGCTCGAATCGCACCTTTATTTTAACAGGAAATTGTTTCTTAGCAAATAATAAAAATCAAAAAGCTTACTTCTGACTGCTACTAACGTCCCACAGTACTACCACTTATATTACATTGACGTCAGACTTTAAGATTCGTCATCCATTACTTATTACGTTAGAAAGAGCTTTCGGAGCTTAAAGCTTAGTGGGAAATGTAAAATCTTTTTGTGATATGTTTCCTAAACTAAGTCACTTTATCTTGTATGGCTGTTATCATAAATCGTGAGTTCGTGTGAACTGACCACGCCTGGCCACTGATACTCGCGGGCAATCAGTAGATAATAATTATTTTATTAATATAAACACCTTTTCGCCTATTTTCTTCAATGATTTAGTGTTTATTATTAATTAATACTATGTAAACGGTTTCTGCCATTGATTTCTCTTAATTACGCCAGGCTACTTTATATTATCTGTGTTTTTTACTTATCCTCGCTATACTTTGGTACGTCTCTAGGTCTTTAGGATTTATAATATTATATTCAAGCATCACCATCTTTTAAGAAATTAAAAAAATAAATAAATGTTTTGTTAGTCCTGGTCTATGTCTCTGCCAACTTATATCATTATGTTCTCTTTACCGTGGTTGTTGGGGATCACTATCCGGCAATCCAGTCGGAACTGGAAGTAGAACATTACCCCAAATGCATTTCTTCGTTAAAGGAAGCAAAGAAATGCACTTACTACTTAGGGAAATGCCCATCTCGGTGGACCTCAGAAAGTGTAATATATGAGTTGCTTCTTGTACTTCTCTGATAGCAGTAGACCGCTGGAGAAGCCTCATAATTGTTGTGGTCTATTTCAGTAGACCAAACATCTAGGGGTCGTTTTCTTTGGGCTTATTGGTAGTACTGGCTATTTTAGCGGGCTAGTACCTACATGTATTATTATATTTAGCTCGATAGTCACCATCTGTATGGAGGTGGTATGTGTAAAAGTATTTCCCAATAAAAAAATGTCACAATCAATCTGTTTTATCTAAATTAATTCAGCCTTTTCGGCGTGACGAATTTCAAACATACATACATACAAGTTTTGTCACTTATAAAAGTAGTGCTATTGATACTGTAAAAGATTTCTGCTAGTGATTTCTCTTAATTACTTTAGGCCAGTTTTTATTATTATTAGCTATTATCGATCTGGTTTTGTGAATTAATCGATGCTTCTTATTACTATTTATAAGTCAATTATATTTTTGTTTCTTTCCACTATGAATGAAGGCATTTCGAGACTGATTATTTTATAGGCATTTAGGTTATTTTTAAAGGTTTTTAATAATTTCCATTGAAATGAGATAAGTGATGTTATCTTATACGAATATTATTTATGAATGTATATGTATATACAATATACATATCTTTAAATAATAAACACGTTATAAAAATTAAAATATTAGAATGAAAGATTCATTGATAAATTAATTATTATTTAAAATAAGCATAAATAGAATAAGCGCTCAAACTCACCAACAACCTAATAAGTATATCGATTCAAGTTTAATTATTACGTGCTGTCGCCTACACTGAGCTTAAAAGCTACTGCATTACCTGTTTTTAAAATAATCGCATTGATTAGCTATCACACAACTAAACTTTGATAAATGGTTGCTCAAAAATGCAAATCTCACATACAAATGTATGATGTGAATATTTGTATGGGCCATTCAAATTGTTGTTCTGGTAAGTAAGAGATATTTTTTTATTAATCAAAAAAGTAATTTAAGCAATTTTTTTATACCTTGCTTCCCAATACAAATTTTCGTCTCCATTTTCACCCCTTTAAAGAATGATTTCCAGGATAAAAAGTATTCTATATCCTTCCCAAGGTAACAAATGATCTTCTTACTAAATTTCATCTAAATCGGTTTAGTAAATCCAGAGATTACCCCCTACAACGTCACAAAGTCACAACTCACAAACTTTACCTCTTTATAATATTAGTATAGACAAAGTACGAGATTAATTCTTTATAGATATATCTTTTTACTGTAAAATATATCTTATCCCAAGTAGACAGTCAGCTTTTATTATTCTACTTGTTGTTGGGTTAATGATTTATCGTTTGACATTAGTGAATAACTAGAAGATAACTTCTAATAAACAAGATTGTATTTCAATTATTTTCAAACGCAAGTATATATGAAAATTACGAGAGAAGTTTTAAATGATAAATTAGATGAACTAAAAATAGTACAGTAATAATAAAGGCCTCCTGACTGATTTCGGTCACGGCGGTCGATCTCACTGAAACTAGCCAACTGCGCAGGAGATATTATAATACAGAAGTGTACGCGCAAACACAAGTGCACACACTACTCTTTTAACTCTCAAAGTCCGATGGGATGATACTTCGACACAACCGGTGAGAGTTAAGGCGCAGGACCGAAGGCTTTACGTGCTCTCCGAGACACGGGGTGAAACACCACCAACTTCTCAACTCCGGGCTGTTACTGAGCATATCTTAACAGAAAGACTCAGTATTTAAACTTGGCCCGACCCGGGACTCGAACCTAGGACCTCCGGATCTGCAGCTGTAAATGACTAGCCACTAAGCCACCAACCAAAAACCATAAATTAAAAAATAGAAGCATGCTAGTAACTAACATTGATAACAATATAGAAAATACCTTCAGAAGACTGTACTAGTTTATAAATTAGAGCATATAAGTTTAATCCCTCCCCTACGATCAACACAAATAATATGGGTATTTGTGCTTGGGCATTAAGTTAAAATGTGAAAAATGAAAACCCAAATAAAGAATAAAAGTTCAAAATACCCTCTATCATTTTAAATTTACCAAGAAAACTTGAACATATGCTAGTAATAAAAATAAAATTGATAGAAAGTTACTGTTTGAATTATTTATACATAGTTATATAATTTACATATATACTCGTGACGAACTATAGGTCAAAACTTTTTTATTAAAGCTCAAGAAAATTATAATTATTTCAAGTAAATTATGAAACAAAGGGCCTTAATAAGTATAAGCTTATAAAAAATTTTACATTTTTATGGTTGCTTTCTGACGCTACTCCAAACGCTTAATATATACTAATATATACTAAAAACAGTGCAAATAAATGCAGTGAAATTAGAATATAAATTCTAATAAAACCCATGTGATAATCTAGAACGCAAGCAATGTTCATTCCGAATATTATAAACATGAAAGTGTGTTTGTTTGATCGTTTGTTTCTTTGGCCTTCTTTCACGTCGAAAAAGATTGACCGAGTGACGTGATTTTTTGTGTGGAGATAGTTGGAGGGCTCTAGAGTGACATAGGCTACTTTTTACTGCGGGAGATTATCTCATTCCCACGGGAAAACACGTTATAGTACAACCCACAACAACTCATCATACCTATTTATATATAATATATAATTTATTTATTCAATACTAACTATTCAAACGTACCTCCGCTAGTAAATAATAAGCAATACATTCAGTAAAAAACTTTTACACTTATGATATTAATGTATAGTGTAATGCAAACAGAATCATTAAAAGTTTATATCAATATCCATACTAATCCATACTAATATTATAAATGTGAAAGTATGTGAAGATGGATGGATGTTTGTTACTTATTCACGCCAGAACGACTAAACAGATCTAGATGAAATTTGGCACAGAGATAGATTATCGTCTGGAATAGCACATACGCTACTTTTAATCCCAGAAAAATGTACGGTTCCCGTGGGATAGATTTTTTTGTCCTGGTTTGCGAGTATCATATAATAAGGAAAAATATTTATCGATATATATTATCTTTACTGTCTGTATTTACATAACTCAGCGAATGCCTCAATAGAAAAGTTGCATATGCCTTCGGGCCATAGAATCATAAAAATCATAACGATTTATACGTCTAATGCTGTACAAGAGACGCCCGACCAATAATTAATCCATAGTTATTTTGTTAACTAAATCTTTTACACTCAATAAAATCTTTTGGAATTCAACGGTAATAGACAATTTATTTTAAAAATGAAAAAAAAAAACTAAGTGGTACGCAAACTCATAACTTATTTTTATGGCTCGCATTAGATTTGATTTTCTGATTAGAAACGCTCTGAGATTTTTAGCAAAATATTTTGATTGAACATGTCGGTTGTTTTAAAGAGTGGATTTTACGTGTAACGATGCAAAGTCTAATTGATTTTTTGTAGTGATAGCTTATATTAAGTAATAGTTGAAGAGTTATGTTAATTGTTAATTATATTATACATAATTTTATTCATACTAATATTATAAATGTGAAAGTGTGTTTGTTTGTTTGTTTGTCTTTCTTTCGCGTTGAAACGGCTTGGCGGATTAGCGTGATTTTTTGTGTGGAGATAGTAAAAAGATATTTTTTCACAATAAAAGGTAGCTTATGTTACTATTCAAGTCTGCAAAGTCTCCAAAAAAATTGAACCTATCCGTTTGCGTTCCTATGGGTTTCTTAACAAACAAATACACACGTTCACATGAATAAAATAAGTATAAATAATATTTAATGCAGAACAAAGGAGTCTTGCTTTCTACACCTATTTCATAGTTTTTTTTTTTTTCACTTATTTTTATTGCATAATATATCTTTAATGTTGATTTTGTTTTCAATGTCGCACATTTACGATGAGTTTTCTAGTTACGCGTTTTTGTAGATATTTCCATTTTGTGAAAATAAGTTAAAAATATTTTATTTCTTTAAGCATAGTGTTATCTTCTTAACAACTAATCAACATAAAATAGTATTGAATTTATTACATTTTACCTTTAACATGACGATAGGAGTGGTGAAACGTAGTCTGAATGGCTTGTTAATGTCACACTCTTTTGATAAAGTATTCTATGATGACAGGTAGTTAGTATCTAGGTACTATCTCTTATAACGAGTGTCTATATATAATATAATTTATGAGATCACACATGTTTTGTATGTAAATGACGAAATAGTTTTACTTATTAAAAAAATACACGAGAAATACACGAGTTTAAATAATAAATGTTTTAAAATAGAAAAAAATAGGAAAAACTAGGTTTTCTTTTATAGCTCCTTACTGTATATAATATAAAACAAATTTGAAAATCAACTATGATAAATAGACAGTCAAACGGAAAAAACGTGTAAGTTTTACCTTTTGACTACAAAAACAAAAACCACGCTATATTATAGAAGATTAAGAGAAATATGCAGTAATAAATAACAAATTTATACACAAAATTACTCCATTCAAGCAACGATCAGTTGACAGTATCATCATGTACAGCTAATATAATACTTAGGGAGCATTTAAATTTAATTCTCCATATGGACGGTGGCCAACAGCACCTCACCTGCCATTCGGGTAAATCGTCTAACTATAAGTTAAAGGATGCAGCGAGAGTAAATATAGTCATTAAAACCTTCATCAGTCATAATATTATGGAACTTGAGTACCTACCATTCGTTAAGACAATACTCTAAAATAACCTTTTGGCCAACTTCAAAAATAGAGGAGTATTTAATTCGAGTTCGCTTAGTGGAAATGTTAATATATTTTTTCTAATATAGTTTATGCTTGAAAAGTCTTTTTTTCTATATCTGTAATATATATCTTTCAAGAAAAAAGCTCCAGATTCAGCACAGAAAAGCTTTCAGGTAGCTGATAAAGCTTTTTTATATTTCGTTAATTATATTAATGTATGAGCGGTGTAACATAGACTACTTTCTATGCTTGTAAATCAAGTAGCTCTCCAGATACCTACATAATTTTTCAGGAGTTAATAATTTTTATTACTTAAAATCTTTTAGGTCTTAAGAGCTTTAAAAAAAGATAGCGATAACCATTTTTTTTAACGTTGCAAAATGCATTTACGCACGAGGTGTGGGACTCACCGGCAAAGCCAGTACTACCCACTAAAACTCAACAAAGCCTTCCCCCGTCTTAATGGGGCGTCGCAGGATTGCTTACGCATTCAACTACGACGCCCCGACGGCAGGTCTGCCGAAGCAGACCACAACAACCATGGGGTTGCTCCAAAATCCACTCTGCTATTAGAGAAGTACCAGGAGCCACTCGCATGGTACACCGCCCACCGAAGAGGGCCACCTTCCACCGCCCACCGAAGTGGGCCACCTCCCTGTGCGTTTCTTGGCTTCGCGCCCGGTGGATTGCCGGGCACTACTCAGCCCCCCCACCACGACAAGGTGAACGCACGTTGGGAGAGGGGGGGGGGGGGGCGGAACGATAACCTAACCTAACCCCAAGTTTTGCTACTAGCCATTGAAGAGTTCTACTATAAACCTCCTAGCACTTATATCAGATAAGTTTAATGATATTAAATCAATATTATTATTCTCATCCAGATTTTGCATAATTACAAAGTTAGTACGTAATCTTATACATAAAATAATTAAATCAAAGGTTAATTTATACAGTCAGTCAGAAGTAAAATGAAAAGATTCGTATCGCTTATAACTCAATCCACATATTTCACCCGCAGGCAAACAGCACCTGAACCTATGTATGCCTCAACGGTACTGCGGGTCAAATTGTTAGTTACAATGCCGCTTAAATAAAACATGTACTTAAATAGATCGACTTTCTTATTACAGATATTATATTAAGAAACAAGTAGGTACGTATATGAATTCATCTCATTAAGTGCTCGATAGAAGATCAGAAATGACAAGAGCTAAGTAAGAGATAAAGATTAAAAGCCATTTTTATACCAGAATTGCATGTGCTAATTAAAACGTAGAAGTTACGTATAAATATTCGCTCATGTGATGATGCGGCCTATAGCGTGTAAGGCTGTAAAATCTATACAAGATAATTACGTTATAACGTATATGTAATATATTTCACAATTTCACATTGTAAATGCCAAAGTAACTATTTTTGTGTCTGTTTAGTTTTAAAAGCTTAATAAGTATACTGATTTTGACGAAATTTCATCATATTGGATCTTGAGAAATGACACGAAAAGCTCAGATTGGAAAAATCGTGTTACTCATATTATGTAGAAATATAAGCTTTGGAATTTATTTGCAGACCATATTATAAAACTTATGAATACAGGTAAAATAATAATAAATTCACATTTATGATATTAAATTCATGATATTATTAACTAAAAAATTAGACCTTTATCAAATTTAGTTCATAGCTCAAAAGAATTGCAATCTTATAAGATATCGCATAAAAACATATATATAAAATATTGTGTCTTTTTATTTTCGAAGTCAGCCAAAAAAGCATTGCATAGTTTGTTATAAACACTTTAATAAAGCTAATTGATTTAAAAAGCAGTTAAAATAACATTTATAAAAAAAAACGTCTATGTTATTGAAAAAATATATAACATAATAAAAGTTAGTATGAACCTCGAAGCTATTACGGTAACGCAACATGAATTTTAGATATCATTTTTTTATTATAGCCAATGAATAGTTATTACAGATGTAAGACGATACATGTCGGTTGCGCACGCGCCGCCAGCGTTCGTAATTTTTAGGAGCAACGATTGTATCTCTGTAGTAAAAGTTATAATGTTTTTTTATAACGATTGATTTATATGCTTGATCTATGCTATGTTTCGAGGCACAGTTTATTGGCAATATTAAATTGTATGTTGTTCTTTGTCGATTTTCTTTGAGCTTCTCTTGAACTTATTATTAACTAGCGTACTCTAGAAAAACAAAAATAAATCTATCCAGCAGGAACCGTACATTTTCCGAGATAAAAAGTAGTCTATATGTTGTTCTAATGTATGAGCTATATTATTGTAAAGTTTCATCAAAATCCATTCAGTAGTTTTTGAATGAAAGAGTAACAAACATACATCCATACATACATTCTTACAAACTTTCGCGTTTATAATATTAGTAGGATTTAAAAAAATAAGATAAATATTAAGCTTCTAGTTAAAATAAATTTAACCGAAACATTAAATCATTTTAGATTTAAATATATAAATAAATAAGTTCAAAGCAAAAAGCTCAGTAAAATTGATAACAGTTAAGTTAATATCCTCATCTTGTAAATCATTACTCTAAAAAAGTCCACACAAAAGCTTAGTATTATAAAACAATCAATAATAAGAATAAAATATCTAAGTCAACACACCCATTAATTATAATTTAATAATAATAAAATCTAAGAATGCATCAATCTTTAATTACTCAGCAGTGATCGATGACCGTTTTGATCTCAATCGTATCATAATTCAAAAATCAAAATAAAGTCTTCACCGATCGGTGAAATTTGGATCGGTTTATGCAATGAGAGTTATCAGAAATCGGTTTAAAAAACATTAATATATAAGTGCCTCAGGCGTCCTAAGTGGCCGGATATGATATGGCTATAGACAAAGGAAAATGGATTTTATGTTCTTATATTAAAGTTGATTTAGAACCACGATGTAAGGTAATTTGCATTCAAAAATTCATTGACCAAAATTCCTATTATAAGTAACAGCAGTAACAGAACGCCTGAAGCATTGTCTATGGAATTATAAACTGGGCGGTTTTTATTAATCAAACTATTTTTACAAATTACTAGTTCGCTTCGTGTTATAGATGGGTGAGGAAAACGATATCTTAATATTCGGGGAGTGTGCGTTGTTGTTAACCGACTTCAAATAGAGGAATTTATTTGTTTTTTTAGTGTCTTTTTCTGTATTATTCAAGTAAATAAAAGTTTCCGTTCGCGCATACTTTCCCGTGACATTGATTGCTGTAAAACATTAAAAAAGTTGGGAACCAAAAATCAAAATAAACACGATAAAATCCGTAAAGATAATTTTATTTAGAATGTCAAATATTCGTCTAAATCTAAAAAAGTATTATACGCCGTATCTCTCCCGAAGATGATTATGTTTACAAGCAGCACTACGCCAGATTGATGCTGTCCTAATCACACTTTTAAGATATATTCTTTTTTTAAGCTTTTACTCTTAAAAGAAATAGTTTAAGCTATTCCTTTTTCAAATAACCTCTTTAGCGCATCATTCGAAATAATATAAGAGTATAATGATCATTGCACAAATATTTGTCTATTTGTATGTTTATGCTCATCTATATATGTACATTAATACCAATTGTCGTTCGTTAGTCTCGTTAAAACTCAGAAACGCCTGGACCGATTTAAATAATTCTTTTTTTTTATTGGGAGTGTGTCAGGGCCGGATTGAGTATAAAAAATAGGAAAAAAAAAAAACAAAAAAGTTGGAAATTGAAAATTTCAGAGCTGTTTATTATGTACCTATGAATATATAATATAATATAGTCTATCTATTCCATAATAACCGTTAAAACGTACTTAGAGATGAACCCGAACGAAGTGAGGGTGAGTCGCTAATTTTGTATAAAATTAAGTCGAATGAAAGTCGAAAAACAAATATATAAACTAGCGGCTCACCCACGCTTCGCTCGGGTTCTCCTCTAGGAAAACAAAAACATACTTATCCCACGGAAACCATATATTTTCCCGGGATAAAAAGAAATATTAAAATATTCTGCCGTGAAAGAGTAACAAACATCCATACTCACAACAAACTTTCACATTTATAAATTAGTATAGATAGTATAGATTAGAAAATTTATTAGAATCATGGTAAGTATTATACGGTTTTATTTCCCACTGAACAACATAAAGTAGTGGTAGACGGCAAAATCTTAAGGCTATTCATCATTAAGGCATTTTCTAACATTTATTATTGTGATTAAATTAAGAGACAGCTAAATTCACTTAAATTACAGCACTTAATGGTCACAACATAACGTTTCTCATAAAATGCTTTCAAGCGCTTATGTTTCTATGGCGGCTTCCGTTCATTGCTCGCCTAATTATGTTTTTATGTTCAATTAGACACCGATGCTTTGTTTCTAGTTTCCAATAAATAAAGCATTTTCGTCAATTTAACGCACTTAACATTACTTTTATTGCGTTCATTCAGGGTGGGGCCACTGAGTATGTGGTTTTTGATTTTGATTACGGTTTTATGTCCGTATACTTCACAGACACTTCAACAAATATCTAGGGTTTCCATATCGTAAAAGTTCCCGGAACCTTATTATTCGACCATTTGTCTATGCTTTCCGCCTGTATGATTTCCTAAAAAGGTTTAATTTTTTATATTGTTCCTATTGGAGGTTGCCATTTTATTGAAGAATAAGTCGAATTAAATGAAATCCAAATAAATATATATTTATTCTATTACTATATTAATTAAAAATATGTAGGCAATAGTAAATTTATTAAAAATATATTATATTACAGTGCAAATATCTAAAATTGGAAATTCTATTGAATTTACTGGAATTACGTTACAAATTGTAATTAATTCAGCCCTTTGTAAGGTTCCACTGCTAGACAGGTATTCCCTCAATGAGAGGGAGATAAGGCCTTAGTCCACCGAGTAGTCCAAATGAAATTTAATGGACTCCACAGGTTTTTCGAGACTAATTAGGTTCACTCAGACATGCAGATTCTTACGATAATTTTCTTCACAGTATTAGCGGGTTTTAATCCTCTGATTTTATTGATACAAGAAGATGTCGCACGTAGAATATATTGTAAAATATTATACAAAGTATAATATTTTATGGAGAAGCAAAGATATTTATTAAATGAACTGGTTTATTTCGCTTATTTAATTAAGATTCAATCATCATAATACCAAAATTATCATATATATGTACATAAGTACGTTCACATGCAAAATGAAATACATAGCATATTTATACTAATATTATAAAGAGGTAAAGTTTGTGAGTTTGTGACGTTCGCGCTGTAGGGGGTAATCTCTGGATCTAAAGAACCGATTTAGATGAAATTTGGTAAGAAGATTGTTTGAGATCCTGGAAAGGACATAGGATACTTTTTATCCCGGAAATCATCCCTTAAGGGTGTGAAAATGGGGATGAAAGTTTGTATTGGGAAGCAAGCTAGGGACGAACCCGAGCGAAGCGAGGCTGAGTCGCTAGTTATTTATAAAATGATTTTAAAAAAATCTCTTAAATCGTCTACTTCTTGGCCTCAACTGAACCAGCGATGTACATTATACTACAGTACTTAACTCATTAATTGGTTGTAAATCGAAGTAAGATTATTTGAATGACCGCTACGATTTCGTATAGTAAAACTCATAAACCCGTGTGTCTTTCAAAGGGATAAGTTGTTTATAGTTTAATTAGAGATTCGAGATGTTCTTTTTTATATAACTGAATGGCGGTTAAAACAAGCATTACTTACTTGAGATCGCAGGTTCCATTCCTGATTATGATAAAATCTTTTATATGTAAGATTATAATATATATTATTACAGCGTACCAAGCGAGCAGAATGATAAATAAAAATTAAAATGAAGGTTAGTTCTATTATAATCGTAGGAACGCATCGTATTTAAAGGATTAAGCTCTCTATGAGTTTCCTTGTATAGTGCTTTCCTATATAATCGTACTAAAATCCGAGAAAAAGCCACAGGCAGTGGCTAATAAATAAATATGTTAATTAGATATACTTTCAACAGTAACATATGTGGTGTCATTTTTAGTAAAAATATTGATCTTGTTGGCAAGTCGAGTCGAGTTAGTTTTTGGTTTGTTCTCACGCTGTTTATTGACGTTAATTACTTAGGTGTCGTTATACGTGAAATATTGAGATAGGAACACAAAATATTGAGTTATTGTGTATATTTCTCATGAGTGCTAAAAAGTTCTGTCGGTATACTAAATTATGTTCAGAAATAAAAATAAATATAAAAGAACCGGCTAAGTAGGTAGAATTAAAATGCTGTCTTAATTAGAAAACATGTTTTTACATACATCAAACTACATTGATTCATACATACTGCTCCACCTTCAAATATGTGCTTACTGAAGCAATTAAAAATAAATGATTTTTGGATAATTACTCAAAAAAGGTATTTATTTGTACTCTTAAAATCTAGCTTCTTGACAAACAACAAACTTTTGACGACACGTTTGGCTTAGTTTATAATGACCCTACTTATGCATTGCTTGCGTCATCGTTCGGGGGTTTGAATCCGGCTGGTGGCATTCATTTGGGTGATGAGCACGATTGTTTGTACTCCAGTCATGTTTATCGTGTCGTCATGTTAGTAGTGTTTATATTTATAATATTTATGTATTTAAAGTTATATATGTGTTGTGTAACAACTATCTGGTATCTATAACACAAGCCTCGTAGCTTGCTATGGAACTAGATGGTATTGTGCGTTAATGTCCCAACATGTTTATATTTATTTATAGATCGAAGCAAATTCCACTTGATGCTTCAAATATAACTAACTAGCGCTAACTACCTCAGCTGCGTCCCTTCTTGTTAGCATTAGCCTATTAATTACAAGTATTAGGTACTCTAAATATACTAAATTTCATGCAAATTTATCAAGCTGTTTTAGCATGAAGCAGTAAAAATATACACACATACAAACTTTTACATTTAAAAGAGTAATCTGATGAAGTTATCATGGTTCATATTATAAGTTTATATTTTTGTTACTAGCGACTCACCCTCGCTCCGCTCGGGTTCGTCATTAGTGAAAATTTAGGTTTGTATGTATTTTTTAATGCCGAATCATAAAAAAATTAAAATAAAATTTTTTGTCCAAAATATAAAATATAAATTTTCGGGGTGGACCACCTTTATCACTTAGGGGTATGAAAAATAGTATCATTCGATGTGTTTGACTGTTTAACTTACGTTTATTAAGACAGAACAAATATAAAGAAAATTTCATCATTTGCATAAAATGTAAACTTACATATATACATACCTACCTGGTGTTAGGCACTATGTTCTGCCTAAGTATTCGCAAGGAATATGTTTTGGAGATATATTATGTATATTAAATGCAAAAAAACCAAAACTCGTTTTGATGAATGTGCTTGCTTATGTCTAATAGCAAGTCGTATAATAAAATGTCACTAATTTAGGGTAATGTTTTAAGAACACGTCTTACTATATAAAACTAGAAATGTAACATGAAATAAAACAATTTGATATATGTTGATATTATATTATTATTTTCATTCACTCGTATGTGAAATGAAATGTGAAAATATATCGAATGAAGAAAAAATATTTTTTATAAATCGAAAAAAATAGTAATTATGGAAGGCCCACTACCGGACCGGGCTTAAAAGTTGTATGATGGATAGAAGTTTAAAATAGAAAATTTTCAAAAAAATCGAAGGTAGAAAAACACGATTGAAAACTTCAAATTCAAAAGTTTCGATTAAAACCTTTAAAATTTTTTTTTGAACTTCGACGATCATTAAGAAAGTTATGAGCAAAAAACCAAGTGACCAAAAAAATCTCAAAATTTACCGGGAAGCCTTTTGAGGAGTACTAAAAATACCAAAATATTAAGAAAATAAAAAAAAATTAAAACCGTTCGATTTAGTGTGGAATGCCCCATATATAATAAATGAGGAAATAAATTAAATTTCTCAAAAATGATACTATTATTGAAAGGTGAGCATTTATTTTGATATATAATTCATTTATAAATTATATTTTAAAATGAAAAATGAGGATGTTATCTTACAAGCAATCGTTTCAAAATATTCAGTAATTTATTATGAAGTCAACCTAATTTCGAATTCGCTAAGGCCTCCAAATTATTTTATCATTACCATAATGCACATAATTTTGCATGGAAATTATTATATAAATCGACAACTAAAACTTGACTAACGAAATATAAGAATTATAAAGGTTTTTAATGCCCATTACTAATTATTGTTTAGTATTGTAACAAGAGTTTTTTTGGATTTGTTAGAAAAATATTTGATTAATTTATAATAATATATGTCCATATGTAAAGCTAAAGAATTTGTTTGTTTGTGTGAACGTGCTAACTTCTAAACAAGTCAATTTTTAAAAACATATTTTTATCATAAACATTTTATAGGTTATTTATGAATTTAATTTTCTATGGAGAAAGGTTATGTAAAATTACGTTTTAATCAGAAACACAGCAATTACAGACTGACTATTAATAAAATACCCAGTTGGAACCACAGGTAATGCTAGTTTCAGATAATAAAATATGTACTAGACCACTTATTGCAATAGAATACAGATATTAGGTTAAAATTCAACGGCTCTGTCTTCAGTACCGGGAAAAGAAGTGAATGCTACGCTTCCGCCCACAAAATATAGTTACCTTAATTAGATTTAGGCGAATATTTGACAATTTAAATAAAACTATTTTTTTTCGAATATTTTCTGCATATTTATTTAGATTTTTGTTTCCCGACGTTTCGAATGAATGCTTTACAGCAATCATGATCATGAGAGACTAACGTGTTAGAGGTCTCAAAGGTTGTTATCTTTATATATATAATTCTTCTGTGAGTGTGTATGTCACTGAACTTCTCTCAAACGACTGGACCGATTTTGATGAAATTTTTTGTGTGTGTTCAAGGGGATCTGGGAATGGTTTAGATTCACAATTTTGTCCAAAAAGTTTGAAATTTTCAAATTAAAGACGTGTAGACAGGACAACGTCTGTCGGGTCCGCTAGTATATACATATATTTGTTACAGATAGCGCCTCCAACACATACAAAAGTATACAACGACTTTAAAAAATACAAAATTGGTACCAAAATATTATATTAAAGTTTGTAAATTTTAATTTTAAACATTCTTTACAATGTCAATAAATTGTATGATTCAATATTAAATAAATAAATAATATTTAATATTCCTATCTGTGCAAAAAAATAATAGTTTTTCGAATTTACCTTTAAAGTTTACCAGATATAAATGTACGTACAATTTTTAAAATTATCACCTGCAAAATTATAAGCGACTACAATATTTCAGTTTTTGTAAAGCGATCACTAATTATATATAGATTACTCAAGTATTTTTAATTTTCGACATGAATAACATGTAAGATATGAGTTAAAACTAGTTAGCTCTATGAATGAACATTCCACGAGAACAAGTTTCTTGATATATGTACCTAAGTAGATGGTACTACATTAAGTTTATTATTATTTTTACGCCATGAATGATGGCATTAACAATGTGGCTGACCACATAATTAAATATTTCAATGGCTTATTTCTCATTTCATGATTATTTATAGGATCTAGGTTCCAGAGAAAGAGATTAGTGTAACAAGTACCTATAGCTAGATTAGTATCGAACTTACAACCTAAGTTTGCGACTAGACGATGTCATATTTGGATTACCTAAATATATGAGAACGAACAATTTTTATGCTCTGTTTTTTATTTCCGGGTTAATTCTTTTATTATCGTGATAAGTATTTGATATATTCTACACCATTTTATCTACCCGCATCCAGAAATCACCTAAACTATCAATTCAGAAAATCTAAAATCGAACCGAAGACCACAGATATAGAAGACACTATCAGTCTAATCTACGTCGCATTACAAGTAGCTTTAATAACTAAACAAAACACGTAAAAAAGCAATGAACATTTGTCATACAGGTGCTACTTTCCTCTCCATTACTATCCGTTATAAAATAGAATGATAATAAGCTAATTCACATTTTCTATTATTTTGAGGCATTTGAAGAAAATTGGTCATTATTATAAATTGTTAGTCGCAATAATTACTTGGTTTTACGATTTTAGGTGACAGTTTTGTTTCTTAGAGAACGGAAATTGCTGTCATTCTAGTTGACGCAATAATTATAAAAGTAGCGTGCGAATATTAAAATGGGTTCAATATATACATATAACTGTTATTTTATAGTTTAACTAGCATTGCCCGCGGCTCCGCCCGCGTTCAGATGACCAAGAACCAAATTCTTAGGTTTTACAGATTAGTATATTCTTATGTTGCAGATTTTGTATTTTTTCTCAAAAATAAGATATTTTCGCGTGGTAAAAAAGTATCCTATTAACCCGAATAACCAGCTATCACCATACCAAATTTTATCAAAATCCCTCCCGTGGTTTTTCTGTGATGCAGTAACAGACAGACAGACAAAAATTCTAAAAACTATAGTTTCGGCCTCTGTATCGATAATAATTTTTATTTCAATAGAATTTTCCAAAAAATATTTAATGTACAGATTCGGCTTAGTTACAATTTTATTATATGTATAGAAGTTAAATGGGACACAGCTTTTTCTTTAATTTATTTCTTCATATCTTCTATTACTAACAAAACTAATTGCAAAAGTTTAAGTACATTATGATAGTTACTGAATACCATGTGACTTTATCATCCATCAAAAAAGTACTAGATACACAATCCCATGCAGAAGTTCTCTTAAAACTGTCACCAATTGTGTCACCAATTGTACAAATATGAAACAATGTAAATTGAACCTTAAATGCAATACTTAAAGTTATTTTCACAAAAAAAAATTGAGCGCGCTCAAATGTTTAAATGAGCGCTCATTCGGCGAGGACATTTTTTGTCACTGATTGTGTATTTGTACTTTTTTCATCGATCGAATTTATTGACAATAATTTGAGAAAATGGGAAATCTTTTTAAGGACTGGATTTAATTTTATCGCCCCACTTTAAATTCTTCCAGGCAGATATGTCAGATTTATCGGTCAATGGACCTAAAACGAGCCTAGTAGCTAACCGCAGGATTATACACGGTTTTACGTGCTCTTCGAATTACAGGATCACTCAATCACTATCAATTCAATTCTCTTGTTAATGGCTTGAAATCGTGCCAGATCTCTATCAAGTAACTCTCAATAAAACCACCATGTTATTGAAAGATTTTCGATACAAAAACGTTCAATAACAGGGTTAAAAACTAATAATTATTTTGATGCAATCCAGGAATCAAACCTAAAAAATTAAACCTAAATTAATTTGTAAATTAATGTACCTTGTCATAAATTTTGTTGCCTTTTGTTTTTGATGTAACTTTTGATCTTAAATAGTCTGTTTATACGTTCACTTGTAAGTTGTAACTAACGAAGACATAAATAATATAAGCTTGTGAATAAATCTAGGAAATATAAACGAACGTTTGGCTCAGTTTGTAGTGACTCTACATGCTGTGCCTTTGATTGTGGGTTCAAGTCCCGCTGGAGGCCTTCATTTGTGTGATGAACACAAATATTTATTTATTTATTTTAATTAGAGACTACTTTGAGAAAATGAGAAACTTTTCTAAAAACTAGAGTTACTTTTAATTAAACTTGCAATGTATGTATGTATGTTTGTTTGTTCGGGAAAATGTATGTATGTATGTTTGTTCGGGAAAAGCAGTTATCCTTAACCGATAGATTTTTTGACAATTGACATTGACATTGATTTGATTAACATTTGACAATTTTGCATACACGTTTAATTTAGATGACAACGCATGGTTAGATAAGTGACGTCATTCTAAATCCAAAATGGTGGACACCCCCCCTGATACGGATATCAAATACAAGGGTTTGCTGAGTATACAAATAGATACATAAAAAATAAAATTTAAATTAAATCAAACCATTGAACCAATCAAGCAAAAATGAGAAGGACCAATCCAATAAAATTTACAATCTAGACAAACTCTTTAAAACTTCAAACAAGAAATAATCTTGATGAGTAACGCAAAACAAAGCCATTGATTTTTATGACAACAAAACCTTGTATTATACTGCCATTGGAACCCTAAGCACGTGTAGTTGACCCGCAATGATTATCATAATTTCATCCCACGTGTCCCGAGATGTAAAAAAAAGCGTAATCACGGAACATTGTTATACTGTTCTGAACAAAATTTGTATCTCACATAGTATTACAAATTTAATTTACTAAAGTCTTTAATTTACGTTTGAGTTTATTGTTAACTACCGACTAATCCTCGCTCAGCTCAGGTTCATCCCTAGATACGTTTGAACGTTTAGTATAGATTTCTCAGAGATGGGATATTTTTCCGCAGTAAAAGGTATCCTATATGTTGACCCGGATAGCCAGCTATGATCTTACTAAATTTCATCAAAATCTGTACAGCGGTTTTTCGTCCACATAATTGTTAACTGCGCTGACAGAAGTGGGTTGTATAGCTATTAGTAGCTATAGCTAATAGCTTAAAATGTATAAAAATGCCATATCTAAATTCTAAATGTTGTATCACAAGGGTAGCGTATGTCATTACTAAAAATTATAGTTAACTATTAGCGATATCGATGGTAGAAAGTAAATTTATCAAAACGAGCAATATCTACCTATAGTTTTACTTATAAACTCTATTTTAATATATTAATCTGAAGAGTTTGTTCATTTGAACCGATTGGACCGATTAAAAAAAATCTTTTTGCCGGAAAGTACTAAATAGAAATATTATAATTCTGATAGTTAATAATCTAGTCTTCTGAAATAAAAGAATTTTGAGATACAATTTCATATTAAAATTACAATTTTACATCTTGAATAAAAAATGAAAAATGGAGTCCATGCACTTTTTGCCCAGCCTGTACTAACCGCAGGCGCGAGCTACTGTATAGTATAATCGCTTTTTTCCACCTTGAAACCACCCGTCATATTTCGTGCAGAGACACTAGATGTTGTGATGTGAATATTTTAAATTATTACTTAGAACCCTATACTTTCTTGTAATAAATATAGTAAAAAATAATGTGGCTTAATTGTAACCTAAACTGATATATTTTAAATGATTTTTTATTTGCCCTAACCATTATAATATGTACTTTTAAATTTTATTATAGGAATTATTTTTCCAATTACGGGTAATTTGTGAAATCTCATACTTTAATAAGTCTTTTGTAAGTCAAATTCTCATTTGGCGTAAAAACCAAATATATTGTAGGTACTTATAATATAAATATTTTCGAAAGTCCGCCAACTCATACTTAGCCAGCGTGGTGGACTATGGCCTGATCCCCTTCAAATTGAATGGATACCTGTACCCAGAACGTGAGGGCGGAACGTTAAAAAAAAGAGCTTAATTCATAGATAAATGTTTTTTAAATATTAAAAACTAGCCACTTTTCCTCACTTCGTTCGACTCCGACCCTACTCCTTAGGTAGCGGATTTTGTTCACAATTTCAAGGGTTTTAATTTTTTGCGCGGAACCCTAATTCTTTTTCCAAAATAAAAGTAGTCTATGTTACTCCTTATAACATTAGCTACCTACCAGTGAAAGTTTCGTCAAAATCAGTCCAGCCGTTTCGAGAAATAACACAAACAGACAGACAGACAAAGATCTTAAAAATTCATTTTTTTTTCTTATAAGTACCATTTATACTTTTATAATATGCATTTTAATAAAAAGCTGATATTTAACATTACAAACAGACACTTCAATTTTATTTATTTGTATAGTTGTAATAAAAACACAAATAATTCAAAATAGAATCTAGAATCTAGATTCTAAAAACACTAGAAATTGAAGTTATTTATAAAAACAAGTAGTTTCTGACAAATAGTACACAGTGTACTATTTAATTTAATTTTTCATGCTCTACACCGCGCCTGTAATCTTACCCCGTATGAATGAAACTAAAAACATATTGCAATTATTGAGACCTATTCTTGGGGTTGACAGTACTATGATTAAATATGAATAACACGCATGTACTGCAAGGGAATATGTCTGTAATTTATTGAAGCTGTAAGACCAATTTAGTATGCATAGATATGTTATTTCAGTATACGGTAAAATAGCGTTTGAGTTAACAATTTTAAAGATTGTTATTGCGTGTATGATGTTTAAGATGGCTTCTGATACGGAGGCTACCTTAGGCGCATCATTAGCGCAGGTTCGATACCGGCTCTCAGTTATTACTTTTAGGATAACCATGGGTTTTCGTAATCGGTTTAGTTATTAGTATAAAATAATAATTTTATGTTATCATTAAGGAAAAGGCAGATGATGTTTTTTTATTATTCTCTTATAGTGTTTGTTTACTATAATATTAAATTTATGGTTTTTTTTTCATATTTTCGAAATACGATGAATTGTATTTTGATGATTTTACACTGTATCAATTTTTATATATTATTAACCACATAATTTAAACAATATAATTTAAAAATAACATTTTACTCTGTAAATCTTTTATTTACATAAAATTTTTAAAAGTCACCTATCTCTGACAATTAAATTGTCACATTAAAAAATATGTATAATCGCAGCTATAGAATTTTTCATTAAATATTTATGAGCACAGCGTAATTACATTCAATATTTTTATGGTTAATTATAAAAAAATACATTATACGGAAATCGAACCTGCACTCTTGTCTTCCAAACAGTATCAGATAAATAGAATATAATATTTTTGTCATCTCAATACATTTTGTTATTTATAATCTCAAAATTTGAAGTATACATGGCCACCCTATCCATACATTACACATCAGGAGTCAAAAACAAAAACGCCAAGGCTCTCTTGATTACCCTGCGAGTCATATCGGCGATATTGTTTATTTCGACGTAAATGATTTGCGTATTTGCTCAAGTAAGATTTCATTAAAAAGAGCAATTTAGTTTTTCAGTAGGTATACATAATACTAGCATTGCCCGCGGCTCCGCCCGCGTTCAGATGATCAAAAACCAAATTCTTAGGTTTTATATATTAGTATACTCTTACATTGCAGCTTTTGTATTTTTTCTTAGAAATGAGATATTTTCCCAGGGTAAAAAGTATTCTATATGTTGACCAGGGTAACCAGCTATCACCATACCAAATTTCATCAAAATCCCTCCAGTGGTTTTTCTGTGATGCAGTAACAGACTGATAGACAAAAATTCTAAAAACTATAGATTCGGCCTCTGTATCGATAATAATGTTTATTTCAATAAGATTTTCCAAAAGATGTTTAATGTACAGATTCGGCTTAGTTACAATTTTATTATATGTATAGATGTATTTAGTTGAATATACTATACTAAGAAATTTAGATTGAAAAATGTACGTGTTGAAAGGAGTTCTGTATTTAACACTGTTATTATTAATAAAAACAAGTAGTTTCTGTTATTACGTCTATTTCATGACCGACTTTACAAATGGGAGTACTAATTCGACCGTATATTTCTTTTTGTATATGTTAATTTATATGGTTCCGTACACGAAGGGTGCCAACGCCAGGATACTATTGCTACAACTCGCGCTGTCCGCCCGTCTGTCTTCAGCGGGCTGTACCTCATGAACTGATACGCAGAGTTTTCTATTTACATTTTCACAGTGTGTGTTTCTATAACCGCTATAATTACAAATAATAAAAATACCTAGATGGCGAATATTATTAAAAACTGATTTTCATTATTATTTTTAAATGAATATGTTATACAAAATGCGATAGTTAGTATGAGCGTCTGTGGGTGTATATGCGTGTATATTTGTTACTCCTTTAACTACTGCAACGGCTGAAAAGACTTGCATATTTAATACGAAGATAGGCTATGACTTGTGATAACATAAAGGCTAATGTCAACACTTAGGAATATACTCGAGCAAGCGAAATATAGGTAATTTATATATATATATATATGTGTTATATATATATATATATATATATATATACACACACACATATATATATATATATATATATATATATATATATATATATATATATATATATATATATATATATATATATATATCAAAGGTCTCATATAAAAAAAAGATTTTTATGTACATTATTTTATATATATTTAGTAGGTGTAGGACTTTTTAAGCCCACAAATCTGTTCTTAGATAGATGGCGTTGAATGCTGAAATGCTGCATACTATTAATCTTCTTACTTGTTCAATATTTTATTTATTTATCCATTAAGTCATTAAAATATTAAAAGTCCGTACATACTATGGTTTGTAAAATTATTAGTATGTATTAATGTTATAGCATAAGATAATAGGGAGTAGTTGTAAACCTTAATAATATCAATTTAAGACATTAAAAGGTATTATACCAGCTATAAAATTTTATTTAGATATAGCAAAATCACAAGTTTGAGTATATTTCCTTATGGGATTATTAGAGGCTCCTGCAAATTGTACACAATACACTAATATTAGATTGAATCCAGTATCTCCGCACTATAAGATGAGTCAGATATACCACTCGGCTATGCACATAGGATCCAATATTAACTATTTTTAACCAAGAAATATAACTGTAAATAAAAATTAAGGTTTGTTAGTCTGTGTATGTATCTATTTGAAATCTAGGTGTTATTAAATCGATTCTAATTAAACTCTGCTTATACAAACGCGTGCAAAGGTTTCTAAACGCACGTAGTCTTATCGAATAATTTTAAGTATATCTTTCTGGAAACACATTAATATGCATACATTCATCTATGCATACCTACTACATATAATAAAATGTAACTGATCGCTGTCTGTACATAGAAGATATTAGAAAACTACTATTGGAGCTCTTTATTAACGCAATAGAACCCAAAACAATGATTTTTAAAAGTTTTGTCTGTTTGTCTGTACGCTTTTGCGCGCTAATCTCAAATACAGCTTAACCGATTTGGGTGTGGTTTTCACAATTGTGTGTGATTTACTTATCATTCAGTATTTGTTTTATTTCAATCGGTCTATAAATAGAATAGTTATGTCAGTTTAAAGAATCACCCATGGACGAACTCGAACGAAGCGAGGGTGAGTCGCTAGTTAATAAATATTTGTATATACAATGTATATTAGATCTATGCCACTTATTGAAACGAATCCAGGACGTACGATAATGTAACATACAAAAGAAACACAATTGCTATTTGCTCTCAACATTTTCAAGGCATCGTTTCATCTTAATTTCATCTGAGTGAGCACAAAGTAATCACACGTCACTCACACTCGTGGTATGTATGATACAAGCATATCTTCAATTATCGTGCCTTACTTAAACACACGGTAAGTACGATTACTGGTTTACCATAGATTAAATGATAAAAATACCATATTTGCTAACTCTGCATATTTGTTTATATTTTGTACATATATCTATATTCTATTCTAGTCTAATATAAATATAAATGAATCACCGAAATTTATGTACGTGCATAACTTCCGATCGACTGCACCAAATAGGATAATTCTTTTTTTTCGTGTTTCTAAAATAAGATTTTTTTTAAATCTCATGATATGAAAAGTGAGTGAGTGAATTAGTTTTTATCTCGGAAATCATCCCTTAAGGGGGCGAGAATGGGGATGAAAGATTGTATGGGGAAGCATGCTAGGATGCTAGTATTTAATATATGTATATAATTTGAAAAAATCTACTGTAGTTATTCAATGTCATAACTAAAAACGTTTATGTAATTATTAAAACTCAGTACTAATTCGTTCGTTAACGAGAAACAAAGCTAAGTTAATATGGAAAATTGTGCTTTGGACATTACATTAAAAATAATAGCCCTCCGAAGCTGGAGTAGGGTTTAAATTTTACGCGTTACGCTCTATATGCTGCAAAATTACCAGCTAGTTATATTAGTTTCTTAACACATATTTTATTTATCTATTCTTATATTATAAAAAGGAAAGATTTTTAGTTTTTTTGTTTGATTGTACCAAATAGGCTCCGAAACTACTGAACCGATTTAGATAGGTAAGAAGATAGTATGAGACCCTTGAAAGAGCATAGGATAGTTTTTAATCTAGAAATCATCCCCAAAGGGGGTGAAAATAGCAATGAAAGTTTGTGTGAGGAAGCAACCTAGGAACGAACCCGAGTGAAGCGAGGGTGAGTCGCTAGTTGATCATATTTGTTTTACACAAATGTCATTCATCATTGCCCAGATATTTGAATGAACTTACATCAACGTATTTGTTGAAGCGTTGCATTTACTGCCTATTATCACATTCGCACGTCTATTATTTACTTGATCTATGACCCAGTTTTTACCAACACCGGCACTCAGCCGTCAGTGAATCACCGATCACGAGTGATAGTGCTTGATCACATTGATCGCTAATCACAGCCTGACGGTTTAAGAAGCCGTTTCCTGTGTTACTGTCTAATTTACAGCTCGCTTCAAGCCGATGGAAATCATTTCGTATCCAAATGCAATTAAAATATTATTGGTAGATCGTTGTTAGAATACTATTAAAATGTATGGTAGAATAAATTATTGTTTGATGAGATACGATATCCTTAGAGTTGGTCGCAAAAACTATAAGTACCTAAGTGAGCTGTTTTAAAGGATAAGAGTAATGTTATTTATACAGGTGGTTATCTCGTTGTACACAGCCACGTAGTTTAAAATATAAAAATCTTTACATAGTATAAAATGAAGTCGCTTCCGCTGTCTGTTCTCTCATATCTTTTAAACTACTCAACGGATTTTAATGCAGTTTTCAGCAATAGACAGAGCGATGGCGAGAAATTCAAAGATTTCTATTTCATACTAACCATTTAAACGTAACAAATACAAATAAAAATAAAGACTTAAAAGATAAAATTAATTAGTCGTGTCCACTCTATAAAGTATCACAGTAATTTTCACTTTTTTCTGGTGTTTTAAAACCACGATGGACCTACATATTTTGCCATTAAATTTAATATTAGGTCGCCAGAGCAAAATCTGTTCCTCCTTACATAGTAGTAAAATGTTAGACAAAACGTGAACAACGAACTTAACCTTTTTATTCACATATAAAATAAAATATTACAAATTTATTTTTTTCTTTAATCAACAAAATAATATCATGATAAATCATGTTGAAGTAGGTACAAGGTCTATATATTACATACATATGTACATATGTATGTATGTATACTACTAAATCTGAGACCTCTTAAACTCAACTTAAAGTTTAATCTTTGTTTTTATTTCCCTAAACAACCTAAAAAATATTAGTAAATTATATTCTAATTCCAGATAATTGCACGTAAGCCTTTCGTCAGGCTCCGGTAGCTGAACGAGAGCTCGATTGTAGTAATTTTTGGTCCTTACGTAGTTATTAAGCGTCGTAGCAGTATCGATTTCATTACACTGATTTAATACCATCGACCGGATGAGTTTTTGTTATAAATATGCTTCATTCTTATTACAGCTTCCAACTAGAAAGGTAATTACATTGTGTACCTATGCCATTACTGATAGATGATTATAAATTAAATGAAAAAGCACTCTATTGCAATTCGTTAGAGTATATATTAAAATGAAAGCCTCAGCTATTATAAAGCGTTATCATGTGTAGGTGGCAGGGAATGGAGAGATTTTAAATAAAAAGCAAGTTTCTTAATGAGGCACGCCATCGATTGATTGATCGACCGTTTAATTGATGTCAGTGGTTTCGTATACGCATGGCTATGCCCGCGATTTATATGGTTCCTATGGTGACACTACCCATAGTTACCTATGGTGAGTAAAATGTATACTTTAGCGATTTACCCTTGCTTTGCTTGGTTGCATCCATTTTGTATTTGTAATATAATCTACATATATGTTATTCCGTCTTATTTTGTCTGGACACTAAATTTCATTGAAATCATTCATGCCGCTTCAGGGTGCAGTAGAAACAAATGTACACACATACAAACTTTCACATTTATAATAGTGTGTTACTTGTATAAAATAAAAATACTTACCCTATATTGAGTTTAATTTTTTTTTTTTGGACATTAACACACAACACCATCTAGTTCCATGGTAAGCTACGAGGCCTGTGTTATGGATACCAGATAGTTGATATAATACACATATATAACTTTAAATACATACATATTATAAATATAAACACCCATGACTGTAGTACAAACATTCGTGCTCATCACACAAATGAATGCCCCCAGCGGGACTCGAACCCGCGACCGCTGGCGCAGCAAGCACTACAAACTGAGCCAAACGTGTCGTATTTATATTAAACTATTTTTTTAACAAAAGGCAGTGGTAGGCCAGTAGTGACGTGCTCGCTTAAGAAACCGAGTGAAGCGGGTTTATATCCAGAGTCTCCTCGCCTCTGACATTATCATGTGGGAATCATTTTCAATACCTCGTATTGAGGAAGAGTCGAAGAAGGCCCAAACACAGCAATGGGATGTTAAATAAGGACCTAACACAATTTTTAACATATATTTAAAAAAAAAACTCTTTCATTGCCACTGTACAGGTACGCAGGTAATTAAGATTGCTTCAACAAATTAATTACTTTTGCTGATCATATTGCCTTTCCATATAGTTTTTGCCTTGATAAGCCATGTAATAATCGGTGGCTGTTACAGGCAATTTTAGATTTGGATCAAAACTCGTAAAGTATGTGGCAACGATATCATACGGAAAAGGATGTTTCACACTCGACTGAAATGTATCAAATATTTTATGTAATACTAGCGACTCCTCGTCTGGAGTCGTCCCTACTTATGTTTTGACGTTTAGTATAGATTTCTCAGAGATGAGATTTCCTGCTGTAAAAAGTATCCTATATATTGACCCAGCTTTAACAGCTATCATCATACCAAATTTCATCAAAATCTGACTGGGGGTTTTCTCGTGATGTGGTCACAGACAGACTAACAAACAGACAGATAGACTGACAAAAATCCTAAAAACTATAGATTCGGTGTCTGTATCTATAATATTGACTATTTCAATAAGATTTAAAATAAATATTTAATGTACAGATTCGGCTAAGTTAGAATTTTATTATATTATGTATAGATAGATTCCATGTCTATCGTATCGAAGAAGATTCGACTTAGCATTTTATTATATTATGTATAGATAGATTCCATGTCTGTTGTATTGAAAATTAAGAAATATTCTCTATTTCCCTGCATCAGTACAAGTCGACACTAATGTTATATTTAGTTGAATAAATGTGTTTGTCTTCTCGTCTATTCGATTTCCATGCCCGTATGACTAAACTTTTCTAATCCAATTTGTACAATTTACTTTAAAAAAAATAAAGGTTCATATGAAAGAAACCTTAGTAGGTATTAGGTACCTGATAAGTACCAGTTAAAATATTTTTCTAAAATAGCCTTACAGGTAGAGCTGAGAAAAATATGTATTTTTATTAACAAATGCAATAGATTATTTATTGAATGTCGTAGTTCAGTGAAGTATGTACAATGTACATATATGATTAACACTGGGAAGTAGATCGGTAAATTATAATATGAACAACTAGTATAACGGTCTTCTAAAACCTAACCCAAAATATTTATAATTTTATCTTTATATAAAACTATCTTAACTATTTTTCTGCGGATGTTTATTGTAGGTAAAGCATTCGTAACATTGAAAACAAAAAAAAAACAAAATGAATCTACAAAGAAATCCGAAAAGATAATTTTATTTATATCTGCTCATATATATTTGCCTCATATTACACTTATTTTGCAAGTCTCTCAAATAAAGCTTTTTATTGAACAAATCGTACCACACAGGAATCAAACTTGCGACCAATTGCTCGAGAAATGATCACTATCATTTAGAAACTGATCTATAATGAATATTGTAAGACTCCATTAAAGAGATTTCAAAGGTAATCGTTGTAATTTAACATTTTACGTTGAACGTAACAGGAGCGCTAGATTCAATTATGATAGGGCGGTCCAAGGTCGTATAGACCGGGAGTCGACCGTTAAAGGATTAATAGTTCCACAAGCAATTAATTTATTATGCTCATACCTCGCCCATTTGTTCTCAGCAATGTACCTTGTCATAAATTCTGTTGCCTTTTGTTTTTGATGTAACTTTTGATCTTAAATAGTCTGTTTATACGTTCACTTGTAAGTTGTAACTAACGAAGACATAAATAATATAAGCTCGTGAATAAATCTAGGAAATATAAACGATACGTTTGGCTCAGTTTGTAGTGACCCTACTTGCTGTGCCAGCGGTCGCGGGTTCAAGTCACGCTCGGGGCATTCATTTGTAAGATAAGTACGAATGTTTGTACTCCAGTCATGGGCACATATTTATGATATGTAAGTATTTAAAGTTATATATGTGTAAGTAAGTATTTAAAGTTAAAATATCATATTATAAATTAGTACTAATAAAAACCACGATATATTTAATTTGTAACAACCCTGTTGTATAAACAAACAAACAGCTTATGATATTATTATTGATGAAAGTTGTGTGGGATTCCATTTTAAAGTTGTTACGCCGTTTTTTTGTAAGAAATCGCTACAGTTAGCGACGTTAGCTTTTTACTTATAGTTCTATTCTTTTACCGTGCAACGATATTGTTTTCTTGATGATGAATTCAATGAGTCACGAATGTTTTAACTTTTCTATATCAACTAGCGGACCCGACAGACGTTGTCCTGTCTACACGTCTTTAATTTGAAAATTTCAAACTTTTTGGACAAAATTGTGAATCTAAACCATTTCCAGATCGCCTTGAACACAAACAAAAAATTTCATCAAAATCGGTCCAGTCGTTTGAGAGAAGTTCAGTGACATACACACTCACAGAAGAATTATATATATAAAGACTAGCAGACCCGACAGACGTCCTGTCTACACGTCTTTAATTTGAAAATTTCAAACTTTTTGGACAAAATTGTGAATCTAAACCATTCCCAGATCCCCTTGAACACACACAAAAAATTTCAACAAAATCGGTCCAGTCGTTTGAGAGAAGTTCAGTGACATACACACTCACAGAAGAATTATATATATAAAGACTAGCGGACCCGACAGACGTCCTGTCTACACGTCTTTAATTTGAAAATTTCAAACTTTTTGGACAAAATTGTGAATCTAAACCATTCCCAGATCCCCTTGAACACACACAAAAAATTTCATCAAAATCGGTCCAGTCGTTTGAGAGAAGTTCAGTGACATACACACTCACAGAAGAATTATATATATAAAGATAATGCGTGCTAGACGTAGTAGAAAGTAGTTTATGTTTGATGTTATATATCAAAACTAGCATTGCCCGCGGCTCCGCCCGCGTTCAGATGACCAAAAACTAAATTCTTAGGTTTTTGCCGATCTGAATGCGGGCGGAGCCGTGGGCAATGCTAGTAATAATTATACATGGGAAAATTTATCTGTTTTTTTCATTACTGATTTAATATTTGCGATAGTTTATAAGCCAGCAATTGTAACGAGTAGGTACCAATATTTTATTTAAGGTATTACTTCTAATTTGTTAAAAGTTGTATGAAATTATACATAATGTTGTAAAAATATACTAAACCTAACTCAAGTTTAAATAAAACCGGGACCAAATCGTAGGTCCACAATAAGGATTCCAAATTCTTTTGTGTTTCGCCGCCGAGCGCACAGTAGCGGCATACATTGAATACAATACAACACTTATTTATAGTCAAAACTGTCGTCGCCATAGCGTCCCGACTCGTGTGTTAGAGAGCCTGTACATAAGAGATGACTAGATTCAGACAATCCGATGATTTTAGTTGTATAAAATATATATATATAATATATATATATATATATATATTATATATATATATATAATATATATATATATATATATATATATATATATATATATTTGTAACAATTTTTTTTTCACTAATAATATATAAAATACCCAATATACATTATTGTTAAGTAGCTTTACCCTTGGGATGGTTTAGGAGTGCATCTATGAACTATATACTATTACTTTACTATATAATATAATATACTCTAGTATATACGTTCAAAGAAAAATTATTTTTTTGGACAACAACTAACGAAAGTTTCATTACAATCGGATAAATTGTTTAGTAACCTATAGAATACAAACATACAGACATAGATTTTTATTTATAGGAGAGGGATGTAAAATGAAAAACGCTTTTGTAAGTTATCATGTACTTTAACATTTATAGTAAATATTTATAATATTAAAACGTATTATTATAATATTTTATTAATTTTTAAACGTTCAAAGTAAACGGTCCTTCATAAGATATCACTACCTCCTTTTGCGGGTCTAAAGATCAGAGGAATAGCAGCGCCCTAGAGTTTTATTTTAAAAAAGGGTTCGCTCTAACGGTTCTAAACCGCAAGGTCATTACAAAACCATTTGCTTTTATTTCGAACTTTCATTTGGAACGGCCCTATAGCTTTTTTTGGCACTGTCACATCGATGCGGTGAATTATTTTCAAAACCGTTAACTTGTTCGAGCTGTAAATATGATTAGAAATATAAAAATAAATTTCATTGTAAAATTTAAGTTACGTTAGTATTTTTCATTGAAAATTGAACAAGTACGTACGTACAGTTAATATTTTGTGATTAAAAAAGTGAATAGCCCTCCATGATGCTTAGTTTATATTTTATAGAAAACAGAGAAAAAATATTATTAGCCATGTACTAATAAGCTATACAGTATACATATAGATATTACATATAGGTAGTACATAGAATTTATCTTCAACGAAATATTTGTATGTTATCTTTCTTATATAACCAAAATGAACGTTGGTGCGTTTGTCCTATATGCGTTCCTTAACAAATATTCCGATTGTGATGAAACTCTGGTAGGTTATTTCACATAAATCTGTGACAGTTCCTAGCCCACAAAAGAAATTTTTCTTTGGACGTTTGTCTTTTATGCGTTCCCAAACCATTCAAGTTTAGTATTGTCGCTAGTCATACATGTAATAAAATTCTGAGTCGATTCTGTTAATATTTTTTGGAAAATCTTATTGAAATAGTCATTATTATCGATACAGCAGCCGAATCTATAGGTTTTAGAATTTTTGTCTGTCTGTCAGTCAGTCTGAGAACGCATCACGGAACAGCACTGGACAGAATTTGATGAAATTTGGTCGGATGATAGTTGGTATACCGGGTCAACAAATAGGATACTTTTTTTATGAAAATATCTTATTTCTGAGATATCTACACTAAACGTTAAAACATAACTAAGGGTAACCCGAGCGAGTGAGGGTGAGTCGCTAGTCTATGCTAATATTATAAAGAGGTAAAGTTTTTGAGTTTGTGACGTTGTAGGGGATAATTTCTGAATCTACTAAACCGATTTAGATGAAATTTGGTAAGAAAATAGTTTGAGACGCTGGGAAGGACATAAGATACTTTTTATCCCGGAAGTCATCCCTTAAGGAAGTGAAAATGGGGATAAAAGTTTGTATGGGGAATCAATCAATTATTTTAATAAAATTATTATTAATTATGATTTTCATAAATAACAGCGAACAAAATAGTAGGTTAGGTTAGTTAGGTCAGTTAATATTACGTTGACAACTCACTACCGGTTTCTCGGATTAATCTCAGCTCAAACTAATAAAACTATTAAAAAATCTTTTCAAACATATTATTCAATGTTGTAATGTTCGTGCTCATCACACAAACGAATGCCCCCATCAGTACTCGAACCCGCGACCACTCGCACAGCAAGTAGGATCACTACAAACTGAGCCAAACTGTCGTCGATAATGATCATTCGTGATGATGATCATTCGTCTGTTACTGATTGTAGTTTGATGGTGTATTTTTGTTAACAATCGGTGCTTTAACTAGCTTAGCTTTTATTAGCTTCACTTGAAAAGCTAAGTTTTAAGCTCTTTGATTAAGACATTTAATACAATTAAGCTCATAGTAGAGCCAGAAGATAGTGAAACTTTCCAATTAATCCTAATAAAATGTTTGAGTTTGGGCCCATTTAATAGGGTTTGATTAACCTTGAATCACTGCAAAAGGGTGATTTTTTCTTATGTTTTAAAACTTATTAATTATTAGGAAAAAAATAGGATATTCTATGTTTATATAAATAAAATTTAAGTGTCTGTTTGTAATTTCAAAAAAACAACGTTTTAGTTAATGCATATGAGATTATATGCGGTACTTATAAGAAAAACACAATTTTTAAAATTTTTGTCTGTCTGTCTGTTTGTTCCAGATAATCTCTGAAACGACTGGAGTACTTTTGATGGGACTTTCACTGGAAGATAGCTAATGTTATAGGAAGTAACATAGGCTACTTTTATTTTAGAAAAAGAATTAGGGTTCCGCTCAAAAAAATTAAAACGTACCGTCTTTAATATGTTCTGGTTTCTAGATAAGATGTGACAAAATATGAACCTGATAGATGGCAAAAGGCAAACATTTGACGAACCAGCTAGATTTAAATAATATTTAAGCAACAAGCAAGTACCTCTAAGTATAACAACATAATTCATACCGGAAACAATATTAATAATGAAAGTTCGTGTAATACACGACGCTTGAACATAAGCTTTGCCTGATTAATGACTATGTAAATCATATAGAGGTGATCAAACCGGACATGCAAAGTACATCTTACTTGTTGTCGCCGTTGATTTTCTATTTATATACCATAAACCTTAAGACTCTTTAATAAACTAAGAAAAACTAAATAATTTAGTCGAATCTGTACATTAAATATTTTTTTGGAAAATCTTATTGAAATAGTCATTATTATCGATACTAAGACCGAATCTATAGTTTTTACAATTTTTGTCCGTCTGTCAGTCTGTTTGAGAACCCATTACGAGAAAACCATTGGACACAAAACATATTTTGATGAAATTTGGTTTGGTATAGCTGGTTATCCGAGTTAATAATATTTAGGATAAGTACTTTTTACTCTTTCTTTTTCTCTGAGAAATCTATATTAAACCTTAAAACGTTAGTACCTAGGGACGAACCCGAGCAGAGCGAGGGTGTATCGCTAGTAGTATTATATTAGAGCTATTATAGTATTCTATAATAGAATAACAACTACAGAATTTGTTTCATTTTACTACGGACATGGCGTGATCATTATTGATTTTCTCTTGCACACGTTTAACTTTATGTTTAAATAATACTTTCTTAGACGCAAATATTTGACATTTTAAATAAATAAAACATGTAACAACTATATACCTTTCCGACATCTAGCACCTTAGTCTGTCCCGTGAACATGGATGCTGTAAAGCATTTCAAACGTCGGGAACCAAAAATCAAAATAAATTCGCGAAAAAATAAAAAGATACTTTTATTTTATGTTTAAATATTTATAAATACTTTACCATTTGAAAATCATACTAAAATTAGTTAATATACATAAATAAGCATATTGCGAGTAGGCTCTCTTTGAAATATAATATCTCAATATAGATAGAAAGAATTATACTTAATTTAATTAGTTGATATGTATGCAAATCCAATGCAAAGTAAATTCTAGTCCTGACCAGACCCATGGCAATTTTTATGATAATTTTTGACCGACTTTACCGACTTCAAAAATGAAGTACTCAATTACTTTGTATTATTGTGGGTATTTTACGTATTGAGAATCGATATTCACAATTTCATTTCAAATGAATTTGTGTATTAAAAAGCAGACAAAATAGTTCAGTACCTTTTTCTCCACTGTTTATAAACCGATTTTCTTTTCTTTTTTTGTTTAGTAGCTTTTAAATCGTTTTAATGTTATCAATTAAACAATTGCAGTTTTTTTAAGTAAAAATAGTTTTAGACTAAGAATGTCCTACTCTTGATAGTTTAACTGTAACATAGGAAAAAGCTATTAAATAATTTTCAAATTCACAATTTAAAAATTTATTATACTACTTATACTTACATGAAAAAAAATCTATATACATATAATAAAATTGCACCTAAGCCGAATCTGTACATTAAATATTTATTGGAAAATCTTATTTAAAAAGACATTATTATCGATACAGAGGTCGAATCTATAGTTTTTAGATTTTTTGTCTGTCTGTCTGTCTGTCTGTAGCCGCATCACGGAAAAACTATAGATAATAATAATCAAGGATAATAGCTGGTTAGCATAATATAATATACTAAACGTTAAAACGTAAGTAGGGACGAAACCGAGCAGAATGAGCGTGAGTCGCTAGTATTTTACAAATATGAAAGGCATCCCAAATTATAATACTGAACTCAAAGATACGAATTATTATAATCATATTGACAGATAACTGTTAAGATATTAATTACGGATATCGAACTTAAGTTATTTGTAGGTTGTTATACGAATATTTATTGAAAACCTCAAACCACAGTATAGATCAATTATAACAATCACCTTCTACTGATCAGAGCATAACCTGTTCCAATATACCACTAAATTAACATGAGATCACCAAATGTCCAAGAGATGTGTCAATCTAGATAGCCTGTGATTGACGTAAATTTTAATTTTATAATTGATGAAGCCATGCGCATATTTGATAGAGGAAATGTTAGGAGATATGTATGAGAAATAAGTGATTAGCTTTTGAATACATTAAATATTAATAAGACTTGGATCGATGAATATTATAAATATAGGTAATGTTTTAGTTGATACGAGTTAATTATTGGAAGTGATTGTTTTCCTAATAAATTGAAGTGTAAATACCGTAAGTTTGATTTAAACTAAAAGGTTCACAGACTTTTAAATCATTTTAAGAGATATTTTAGGAATGAAATTCTCGTTCAAAAAAAGTCCTGTGATATTGGACTATTACCTACAGGTAGCCTTTGCAAAAAAATTATGAAAATTGATTTTCAGTTTTCAGTTGGTAAACTTAAGATATATGCTGTTAATTGTGCATATCCTCTTTTATTAAAGTCGATCAAAAATATATTCAACACGTTTATACTTATTGTAGTAAAACCAGCACCGACTTCTACTGTATTTTCCTTCTATGACATAAAATGATTTCTTTAAACTATCAATTTTTTTATATGGTAAGATCTTCCTACTAAACTAAGCCATATTCAAATTCGCTATTAATCTCTCTAATATATAATAACAGAACATTGTGTGCATCAATTTAAATAAGTATCATACGTTTAACTTAACATAAAACTTGATGTAACCTGCTTACTAATGCATATTGTTGATGTTCAAAAATCGATACCCAAAATTAACCCGCTGAAGACCCATAAAGCGCAGCAAAAAACACCTAGATGGATCATATAATTTGGTATCATGGCAGTTTTTCTGTACCAAAATTGTGATGAATGGAATAAAAAAACTCGTTAAGATTATTATCCCTAATAAACAAGAGTATATGGTCAGATGCCATAATGGTATAGTCATTAGGCAGGAACGCCTCGGGTGCGTCTTTGTGTCGCCATAGTTATTTACACGCCCGCATTACCAAAATACACCTGAGCGAACGATGTTGAATTTGCATTTAAAAAAATAATAAATATGACATTTTTATCCGATTGCGTCCTAGCCAATACGGAGGGTAATGTGTTTGAAATAGCAAGTTAAAAAATGTATTACTACTACTACATTTAGTTCCTTCGTTAAATTGTTTCCAACTCATATTTTTTTTAAACCATTTTTATTGAAAATAATACGAAAAGATAGTGGTAGCCCAGTGGAAAAGGCAGTGGTAGCCCAGTGATAGCGTGAGGCGGGTTTAGATACCAGGTTTCGCACCTCTGATATTTTCATGTGCGAATCATTCCCAACATGATTACCACTTGTCTTACAGCGAAGGAAATCATTGTCAGGAATCCTATATATCTGAGAGAACACAGGAAGTTTTCGAAAGACATGTGAAGTCTGCCAAACCGCACTTGGCCAGCCTGATCACCCTCGCAATAAAGGGAGGCCCGTGCCCAGCATACATATACAATTATTAATACAAAAGTAAGTTTTTTTTGGTGGGTTTGTACAGTAACGGTTCGATTGGTTGCTTTCTGTCCTTCCCATGGAAGGCTATGAAATCAGGGCAAATCAGGACAAATAAGGAGTGTTATGTACAACAATATAAATATATAATAAAATTAGAAAAGATAGATTTAACGAATTGATAACGAAAACGTAATCAGCGAACGATAACTTGATGAATGAGGCTACCATATGTTTTGTGTCGACACAGCCTAATATAAATTGAGATTGTTAGAGACTAAGATTGTTCTGTATAATAATATATGTTTGTTTATGTGTGTAAAATTGTTTACTGTTTATGTGTTTTGTTTCTCAATAAATTATTATTAATTAATTAAAAAATTGAATAAATATATGATAGTGGAAAGAAAAAAAAGAAATATTGCTGTTATCTGGCGGTTATTTTATTTTCCTTTTGCTATGCAAGGAATAAAAATGTAATAAACTAATACTTACTTATTACTATCCATTACAATAATTTTAGATACATTTATTTTATTCTAAAGGATAATACACATAAGTAGGTATTTACATTTTAAAGTATGAATTAAGTTTTTCACCACATGCTTAACCATTATCACCCTTTTATAATGAAACCTCCACGGTCGATTTAAAATCAATAATGATTTCAAAAGATCACTTTCCCGATCACAGTGAGAGATCTATCAGTGATCTATAGATCTTTTGTTGATCGAAATCGATCTTGATGTTGATTAGCTCCGCGAATAGAACGATTACGGTACCAAATTATTTTTTTTCTTTGTCACAATGGAATCATTGAGCGTATGTGATTGGTTTTTTTTAAATAAATTGTTTAGATACTTTCAATATGATTATTGCCTTATCTAAGTAGAAAAAAGTCCTTATAGCCAATTTTGATCAAATCCTTTTGTCGGACATATTTTATAGGTTACCTGGAAATATAATTCGAAATGTTTAGTTAGGAAACTGATCTAATGGAAATATATATATATATATATATATATATATATATATATATATATATATATATATATATATATATATATATATATATATATATATATATATATATATATATATATAAGCCTCATATATTAGTATACAGTGCCAATCTTAGATTTTATTTCTTGTTCATGTATGCATAGGTACGTATGTAGAATGTAATATAATTCGTTGGTAAGAGCAAAATATAATTCACACTTATATCGTAAGCCTTCGCTTCCTTTCGTAACCTTAGTTACTCCTTATAACATCAGCTATCTACCAGTGAAAGTCCAGTCAAAATCGGTCCAGCCGTTTCGGAGATTAATCGGAACAAAGAGACAGACTGAGATTTTTTTTACAAATTGTGTCTTTTATAAATCTTATAAGTACCGTCGTATATAATTTAATATGCATTTAATAAAAAGCTATTATTTGGACATTACAAACAGACACAAACATACCTAAATTTAAACAAATAAATTTAAGTATTAATATTAAAAAAAAAAGGGTTTTAAAACATGTTTACCAATACTTTATTCTTTTTAATGTGGGCAAATACCTCATCACTGAGAAATCTATACTAACCGTTTAAACGTACCATATAGACGAACCCGAGTCAAGCAAGGGTGAGTCGCTAATCTTTTACAAATTAACATAAAAAGAATAATAATAATCTATACATATAATAAAATTGTAACTAAGCCGAATCTGTACATTAAATATTTTTTGGAAAATCTTATTCAAATAAACATTATTATCGATACAGAGGCCGAAACTACAGTTGTTAGAATTTTTGTCTATCTATCTGTCTGTTATCGCATCACAGAAAAACCACTGGAGGGATTTAGATGAAATTTGGTATGGTGATCGCTGGTTATCCGGGTCAATATATAGGATATTTTTTACCGCAGGAAAATATCTCATTTTTGAGAAAAAATACAAAAACTGCATTGTAAGAGTATACTAATATATGAAACCTAAGAATTTGCTATTTGGTCATCTGAATAATAAGTATCAAACATCCATCAGCTGATATATGACACGTCCAAGAGAACAATTCGTTATAATTTATTACGACGGTCTAGCCGCTAGATAAAGAAAGATAATTAATATTGGACAATAATTAACTATGTCACTGAACATTACTTGTTATGTTATACATGAGTAATGGCTTGCTTTATCGATGAGCTGAGTTTCGATCTTGTGCTCGTTTGGAGTATTTTGGTTGAAAGTTGATAGCTTTTTTTGATTGATATGTAATTTTATTAATTTTGTTTTTTCTTATATAGTTGATATGAAATGGACTTGTTTGATTGTTTTGGACTAAGAAAATTATAAATTTGTGATAACATCGAAGAAATTTAGTTTTTTTCTGTTAGACTTTCCGTCATTATGTTCTGTAGAAATTTCGTTATTCCTATTATTTACTGTTCTTAAGATAACCCTTACGAGTTGTGACAGATAAGACGAACAGATAGCATTAAAATACGCTATATGCTAAGGGTTTCGATATGAATGAATTTAAATAATTTGCGAAAACATAATTTAATACAAAAAATATAACAATATGATGATTAGAGCAGTCACCACAAGTGGAAAATGATGGCTTTAACTTACCTAGGTACACTCCTAAAAACATTTCATAATCTACATCATATTAATTAAATAATTTATATCGTTTTGAAAGTTTAGAAATATGTATACTTATATATAATCTGCTATACTATGTATAATCTGGATGACAATACAAATTTGTAATTATTTGATCTCATCATTGAATTAGAAGTTGAATAGTGGAACTAGTAAAACCTTCGAGTTTTGATTTTATTTAATTCGTTTGAACGAGCTGACACTTAGATATTTTCCTAGTTTTTAAAAAACAAAATTATTTTTATTTTAAAGAAACACATACCAAAATCATAGAATTTTTTTGAAACACTGTTAAAGTTTTTAATGTGTACATTTTAAGCAGGAACAAAATTCGATAAAATATCTACACATATCATAAAATTCTAACTGAGTCGAATCTGTACATTAAATATTTTTCTCTTTGAAATAATCATTATTATCGATACAGAGGACGATTCTATTGTTTTTAGAATTGTTGTCTGTCTGTCTGTCTGTGACCGTTTGACGAGAAAACCACTGAACAGATTTTGATGAATTTTGGTATGATGATAGCTGGTTATCCGGGTCAACATATAGGATACTTTTTACGACGGGAAAATATCTCATCTCCGCGAAATCTATACTAAACGTTAAAACGTAACTAGGGATGAACCTGAGCGGAGCGAGGGCGAGTCGCTAGTTTTAATATATTATTGTAAAAATCCTCCGGGCATTCTGTTAAGTGCAGAGAGAAGGAAATAATTTTATATTTTACAAGTTACTTAGATTTACTATTCGCTTCTAGCATTTCCTATAAAATATATCCCGAATGGGATCTACAAATGCCCTCTCACAATATTTATAGAAAACATTATGGTGTCGCATGCCCAGTAGTTACTGAACAAGGTTCGGTGAACGATGTATTAATCAGATGCTATGAGATTCTTAACGTCGCGTTGTATGAATTGGATAGTTAGTGTGCATAACTATTCGATTTTTCAAAATTGATGTAAAGTTAATTTCATAGTTTTCTTTATTAGATTTCTTTAAATATTATAGGAATATTATACGTTTAGTATAGATTTCTCAGATATAAGATATTTTTCCGCAGTAAAAAGTATCCTATATGTTGACAGGGATATCCAGCTATCATAATACCAAATTTCATCAAAATCCTCCCAGTGGTTCTTCCATGATGCGGTCATAAACAGAAAGACATACAGACAAAAATTCTAATAACTATAGATTCGGCCTCTGTATCGATAATAATGACTATTTCTGTATCGATAATATACTACTGTACTATTAGTCACCAAGTTACGCACTCGAGCAAAGCTAGGGCGATTGTTATATATATATATATATATATATATATATATATATATATATATATATATATATTATATATATATATATATATATATATTTGGCATTTTAACATTAAAATTTCCATTTCTTGTATATTATTTACTTGTAAGTCAATAATTCAGAATTTAATTAAAAACACTTTCTACCACTATCACCAAACAATGATTTTTTGATAAAGTGTTTCACAGGCCAATACTCAAGATGCGTACTGTAGTGACTTATTAATCAGTAATCCAGAAGCTATGGAATATTATCCCGCGGAGTCATGCCGGAGGCCGGTATAAGCATTCCATATTATATTACCTGTTACGATCTAGGGTTTAGGGCTTTGAAATTAAAGGCTTGGCCACTTTGACCCTTGATTTAGATGTTTTATTGCTTTAAGCGTGAACTACTATAAGTGAATTATGTATGTGATATGAGACACTCGTTAAACTGCCTCGGTGGTGTACTTGCTAGCATGTACGGCTGCACACTCGGAGGTTCTGGGTTCGTGTCCCGGGTCGGACCAAGTTTAGTTATTGAGTCTTTCTGTATAGTAAAAAAGTTGGCGGTGTTTCACCCCCGTGCCTCGGAGAGCACGTAAAGCCGTCGGTCCTGCGCCTTATTAACTCTCACCGGTCGTGTCGAGTGGTCGTCCCACCGGAATATGAGAGTGACAGGAATAGAGAGTGCACGTTGTGTCTGCGCGTACACTTGTGCACTATAATATCTCCTGCGCAGTTGGCTAGTCTCAAAGAGATTGGCCGTCGTGGCCGGAATCGGCCAGGAGAACATCAACATGAGACACTCGTTGTACACGCGCTGTAACGCTTAGTTTAGTATCTGTAGAACTATTCATATAATATTTATAATAATTTATATATTTAAAGTTATATCACGGTAATGCTATGCATATTACCGTCGTTATACATAATGTGTAGTGAATCAACTATCTGGTATCTATAACACAAGCCTCGTAGCTTACCATGGAACTAGATGGTGATATGTGTTAATGTCCCAACGTATTTATTAATTTATTCTGTAAGTATTTTATGTAATATGTGAGCTATCGAGTTATAATAAATTTCTTACGGAATGGCACTTTTGAGCACATTATTCTACTTTATTTTTCCCTTTTACTATCACAATCTTCTCGTACGTTCTTTACGTAACTTCGAACGCGCCCTTTTGGGACTTTTATGTAGCAGTAGTACCTACAAAAAGGGGACACAAAGAAATTTAAATTTAATTCCGTCTTTTTTGAAGTTGGTTTGAAGAAAGTACCTATTTTTGTAAAAAATGTATAATTTACTGTACTAAAAAACACTGTAAAAAAAAGTACTGTGTACTAAAAAGTACGAATATCATTAATTTAATAAGTTACTATGTATGTACAATGTATAAAAATATTTATTATTATTTATGTAGGTGGAGGTTTCGATTTAATAATATTTTATTTACTTAATACTTACCATTCTAATAAGCCTCGCTCCGCTTCGTAACACACTACCATACTATTTCTCACTACCATAGGTTGGCTGGAAGAGATCTCTTCTAGAGATAAGTCCTTTGTAAACAACAACTATTTTTAAATTACTGTATTGATTTTTTAAGTGCAATAAAGAATAGTAAGTATATGACTTACATTATTACTACATATTAATATTTTTGCATGTTATGATATTATATTTTATTGTTCCAAGAATATGATTAGTACAATAAAGTTTTATATATAGAAAAAAAAAATAACTTTATGATATAAAACAAGGCTTTCTTGGAATTTTTATAGAAAATCTAATCCTTAAGATTTGAAGCGCCATCTATTGTCTAACATTTAATTTAAAATGACAGTACACATATATGAAGTAGCGCTACCTAGTTTATTTTTAATAAACTAAGTTATAAAACATCGTAAAGAGTAGTTCCAACCATCTATTGTAATAGTTTGTCAATAGATAGAGCTGTAAAATATTAAAAAACAATATTGTACCAAATTAACCCTTGACTCGCGTATGATAGATAAATCCTACTATTATAAATGCGAAAGTTTGTGAGGATGTATGAATGTCTGGACGTATAGATGTATGGATGTTTGTTACTCTTTCACGCAAAAACTACTGAATGGATTTTCATGAAACTTTACAATAATATAGCTCATACAACAGAATAATACATAGGCTACTTTATATCCAAGAAAAATATACGGTTCCCGTGAGACAGATTTGTTTTTGTTTTACTAGAGGCGAAGCCGAGAGGCGAGCCGCTAATTGATAATAAAATAAGCTTTGATTATATGTATATAATCAAATAAAATAAGCATATATGAGCCTCAAATTTATTGGACCGTGATAGCGAGAAAATGTTACAGATGCATACACTCACAAACTTTCACAGAATTCATAATATGAACAATAACAATAATCACAAATAAACATATTAAGATATGACATAATATTACACTAGATATAATAGAAAATGCCGTTGTTCTTAGAAACATACTTACTATAAGTAAACAAAAAAATAAAAATAAAATATTTTGTTAAAAATGAGCTCTTTCCTTAATTAAATTTGCCATAATAATCGTTGACTCACTATTACAAGGTTCTATGTTACAATTTTAGTACTAATTTAGTTATTAATGCTACAAGTTCTATGTGTCATTAGCTACAGTTTTGCAAAAACAAACCACTAAATAGCGGCACTATAACTACAAAATATTCAATTTTACATAGTTCTATGTTGTTTTTTTTACGATAGCAAAATAACGAAGTTCTATGTAAAATTACTAAACTTCATTAAAATTAACATAGAACCTTGTAATAGTAAGCCAATGAATTATGTCATTGCTTTCCAGAATTCGTTCCTTATTAGTGACACTATCGAATGGTGTAATAATACAGTGTTTGTGTTTTTTTTTTCAAAATCAACAGGTTCGATTTCTGGCTAGGAAAATAGATTTTTCAAAAATCCAATGTTGCAGTTTTAGATTTCATCAAAATCGGGCCCTAGACTCCTATGAGTAGTTTTCGCTATTCCTGATAGTTCCGGATTTGGCCGGATTAAGTTTAATTTTTTTTTAAGTGGCCATGCACACCCTTGAAAAAATCTACCTGTATTCTTAGGCATAGCAAAATAAATGTCTTGTGATTTATTGCTTTGGCCACACAAGTTTAATTAGTCAAACATTACTCAAAACAACTAAAAACTTAAATAATTTTAGATCAAGTTTTGAGTAATAGCATTAGTTAAAAATTAAGTGCTCGTATATATTTAAAAGTATATTTAATAGTAATATATTTTAAAAACAAAATGTAAGAAAATAATTTTGTTATACGCGCCATCTAGTTAAATAATATAGAGCTACGTTACATTAAGTTAGTTTTAGAAATGTGCGTGAGATGGCGCTGAAACGGGTATAACTTGTAAAAAACTGTTCGGTCATTAATAAAAAGTGAGCACAAAATCCTTAAAATATCTTTATTTATGTTCTTACACAAAAAATTATAAAACTAAAAAAAAATATTATTTTATAATAAATCGAAATTTTAAAAATTTATTTATATTAAATATAATAATAACTTCAATAATATTTATATTTCATAATTAATTTGACACTAAAACCTCCTATTTAACTACGAGTAACGTAATTCATTTGCTTGAATGTAAAATACAACATTTATACATCAACGATGTTCATTTTATTTTCGTAATGTATACTAATATAATATTATAAAGAGGTAAGTTTGTGAGTTTGTGACGTTGTAGGGGGTAATCTCTGGATCTACTGAACCATGATTTAGATGAAATTTGGCAAGAAGATAGTTTGAGATCCTGGAAAGGACATAGGATGCTTTTTATCCCGGAAATCAACCCTTAAGGGGATGAAAATGGGGATGAAATTTCGTATTGGGAATTAAGCTAGGGATGAACCCGAGCGAAGCGAGGATGAGTTGCTAGTAGTAAAATAAAGTTAATTTGACGACGATAAGTGTTACTTGTGACTAAGGGTCCGGAAACCAGAAATATCCCATAATTACTTTAAATCATTAACAAAACAACATCCTCCGACTGCGTTATGAAGACAATTGGAACCTTGTGAATATGAAAACAAGTTGACGAAGGAACATAATAATTATGCCATCGGAGACATACCTACACGAAATAATTAAAATAATTATTAAAATGAGCAATTGAAGCATCTTTAATTTTATTTTAATATTCATATTATTCTATGGTAAAAATCCACAGATCTCTTGCCTGCCACCACCTTCGGGTACATTGAATATGAATCTGCCTAATGAACTGTTTTTTTTTTTTAAATACATATTAATTTTATTAGTTATTTATTACTTTAAATACATATTTATTTATTCACAAAGAATTACTTCGTCCAAAAACATGATCAATGATCATGCTCCAAAAATTGATTCCCCGTCACTATCGCGCTCACGAGCACCCGCGCGTGAACTCCGCGTCACAAAGGTACAACTTCTGAATAACCCATCAGTGGATGCGCATCTCCAATGTTTTTTACATTTACTTAGCCCAAAGTCACATCTCTAAGGTTTTTTTTAATTTTTAAAAACTTTTATAATTTTTTCTTGTCCATCTGTCAATCTGTTTTTGTTTGACTATAATTTATTAACACCATAAATTCGGTGATTATCGTCACGATAGAGCTGAAAAGGAGGTAGATATATTTTTAATTAAATGAGAAGTAAGAAAAGCGCATGTGGGGTATTTTTAAATAAAACTTTGAAAATGAGATCGATATTTGTAAATATATTTTTTAACCGACTTCCAAAAGGAGGAGGTTCTCAATTCGTCGGAATCTTTTTTTTAATTTATGTTCACCGAATACCCGAAGACGCCTGAACCGATTTGGTTTTTTTTTGTTTGTTTGTGCCTGGAAGTCGTATTTTTTTTAAGTTTTTATTTTCTTAAATCAATAATTGCTAAGTTATGAGCTATTCTAAAGCTATAAACATAATTAAAAAAATAAAAATTGCCTTTTAAAATTTTTACAAGGTATATTTTATATTTCATGGTAAGAATCGAAGTTATGTGATAATTTGATTCAATATTAGATTAAAGTAGAAAAAACGTAAGCACATTGTCGATCATTTATAATATCTGTTGAGCATACCTAAGTGAAGGTGTGTGGCTTATACGTACACAGTGAGTGCACCGTTACCGCGACCCACTAACAGCGTAGACGGTCTCAGTGTAAGCCGCAAGACCATCTCGCCCGAACGCGATGTTTTTCGAGAATATTATCTTAAATTTGTCGGTTATATGTGTTTTAATCGTTGCACTAATTTTTGACTATGTAACCAAATATTTCAGTTATTGGTACATTAGACATGTACCGTACAAAATATCCATTCCTTTCTTTGGCAGTGATTACCATCGAGTTTTGGGAATTCGTAACACTTCGGATGAAGTCAGTAAGTTATACACTACATATAATGAAAAATATGTCGGCTGCATCAAAAGCAGAATACCTGACTTGATAGTAAAAGACGCGGATTCTATAAAGAGGATTCTGTCGACAGATTTTGCAAATTTTCATTGCCGAGGCACTGGCTTGGACCTATCTCGGGATGTTTGTATACGAAACAATTTATTTTACTCTGAAGGCGAAAAATGGACTCTATTACGTAGAAAACTCGAGTTACTATTGAATAATATTGACTCTGAATTTGAAGACAGTTTACATGACTGTTTGTCAGGAACCAATGGAGATATGAAAGTTCAACAATTACTCTCGGATATATTGGACGCTGTGTTTAAGAATTTACTTATCGATAATAATTTAGATGGTACAGTTATCAGGAGTTTAAGGGAGGCGATGCAAAAGCGAACCTTGTTTGATAAGCTTAAGAGCTATTTGAAGGATATATTTCCTTCGGTCTATGTATTGTTTGGATTAAGCACCGTACCCGAGCATTTCTTTGGTAAATTTGTTCAGGTCCTGAAAGAATCTAAATTAAAGAAAGAAATTAAAAAAACAGAATTGATATTCGAAGACGATGCTAATAATAAAAACATAAAAGGAGAATCAAATTATAGCACGATTAATTCTTATTTAAGCCTTTTTATTGAACAAGGGTACATACCTTGCTTTTATGTATTAACTGCACTGTTATATGAACTAGCTAGAAATCCTGAAATTCAGGAGAAAGCACGAAAATGTGTTAGTTCTTGTTCTGAAGACGACTATTTGAGTAATACTATTAAGGAAGCTCTAAGAATGTATCCGCCATATTCAGTAATTACGAGAAAATGTGTCAAAATGTATCAGTTTCCTAAAAAAGATCTAGTTATAGATAAAAATTTAACAGTCACAATACCAATCGAAGCTATGCATAAGGACGAAGCGAATTTCAAAGAGGCAAATTTATTTAACCCTAGTAGGTTTTTGGATGATGATAATATATCAAATACGTACTTGCCTTTTGGAGCTGGTCCTAGAAAATGTATTGGTAAGTACTTTATTATTTAAACAGCACTTGCTAAGTGAAACTTGAAAGGTGAATACTGAAGCACATTTCATATTTCATTATTTATTTGCACAAGTAGTGCTAAAACATAAATGAATTATAAACATAAAATAGCGTTTTCTGAAGATATTATCATTAAGCAACACAACACACAATGTTTTATGTTTAAAATTCTTTTATGTTTTTAGCACGACTGGTATAAATATAATATACTTGTTAATTAGTAGTATTTATGTTACTCGTACTATCATCCACTTTATTTATTAAGGGTTTGATATATGTTCTTAATAGGGTTACTACCCAATCGCGCTGACAAAATATTATTATTGGTAAAAGTTAGAATATATATAATTTTATTATTCATCTACTTTAGTAATAATTAAGTATTACAACATATTATCGATTGACCTATTACTAGCGGTAGACAAAACAAATCTATCCCACGGGGACCCGACAATTTTGCCTGGATAAAAAGTATGTGTTATTCCAGACTATGATTGATTTTTTGATGTCTCCTAGCCGATTCCGGCCTCGGCGGTCAATCTCATTGAGACTAGCCAACTGCGCAGGAGATATTATAGTGCACAAGTGTACGCGCAGACACAAGTGCACTCTCTATTCCTGTCACTCTCATACTCCGGTGGGACGACTGCTCGACACGACCGGTGAGAGTTAAGGCGCAGGACCGACGGCTTTACGTGCTCTTCGAGGCACGGGGGTGAAACACCGCCAACTTCCCAACTCCGGGCTGTTACTGAGACTTCCTATACAGAAAGACTCAATAACTAAACTTGGCCCGACCCGGGACTCGAACCCAGGACCCCCGGGTGTGCAGCCGTACATGCTAGCCACTACACCACCGAGGCAGTTAAATTAAAAGTTAATCCAGACTATAATCTATCTCTGTGCTAAAAATCCAGATCTGTTCAGCCATTGTCACGTGAAAGAGTAACAAACATCCACACTTACAAACTTTCACATTTATAATATTAGTATAGATAGGATTTTTTAAAATTAAGTTTTGAGAGGATACTCACATATAGGTACATAGGTATACTTATAAAGTTTATTTAACACAATGATGCTAATAAATCAAGCTTCATGGCCATGTTCGTATACAAACAGTAATTTTCAAAATTAAGCGTGAATCATTCATTTTAAATTAAAATTTTCAGGCTTTTGTAAATAAATAACATGCTGCAAAAATTACAAAATTCAGAAAGCAGTCCTTTTTGTAATATATCATTGTCAATCGTGAGTAATTCTACAGGAAAATTAAAAAAAAAGATAAAAAGGAACACAACGTTGTATATAAGTATATTATCTACAATATTTTATTTATTCATTTTTATCAGATTTACTTATTATTACACAGTTTATGAACAAATGATCAGAGAAATAATACTTATTTACTTGATTAACCAAACAATTAAAAAACATATTCGATCCACACGTTTTTATTCACAAAAATAATCATTCAATATTTCATTGAAACAATATCTTAAACGTGTATTAAATAATAGGTTTTCAACTATAAAAAGCATGAGAATTTATAATATTACAATAAATCAATGACCATTCAAGATTTGTAACCGATAGAGCCATTATTAAGTAGCAAACATCGGAAGAAGCATGTCGTCGAATGAACTTAATGAATAGATTTTTGTAGTTAGTTTTATATTTATTGTAAAATCTTAATAAATACCCAATTCAAATAAACCAACTTTTTCCTATAATAGCGGAAAAAACCTCATAATTTTATATAAAAAGTAAGATATTTGTGTAAATCCAAGAAAGAAATATTCGTGTAAGTGGTCAGGCATTTTTGTTGCCGTTTAGTATAGATTTCTCAGAGATGAAATATTTTACCGCAGTAAAAGGTACCCTATATGTTGACCCGGATAACTAGCTATCATCATACTAAATTTCATCAAAATCTTTACAATGGTTTTCTCGTAATGCGTTCCCAGACAGAGACAGACAGACAAACATTCAAAAACTATAGATTCGGCCTCTGTATAGATAATAATGACTATTTCAATAAGATTTTCCAAAAAATATTTAATTTACTGATTCAACTCAGAATTTTATTATACATATGTATGTATAAATTAGTTTCATCCCGTTTCAGATATTTACATTGTTAATTATATATTTTGTGAATACGTATTTTGTCTTTGGAAAAATTATTAATGTAGAAATCACGGGCATTCCACTTTATTTATACGTACAAAAAACTGTTAAACGACCTCGCCTTACTTACAACATAGTGCACTATAGTAATTCAACGATTAAGGTATCTATTATACAAATAGAAAGTGTATCAGTAATAAAACATTAAATATGTTGGGATAATTAAAACACAGCACCATCTAGTGGAATGGGAAGTGACGAGGCTTGTGTTATGGATATCAGATAGTTGATACACTACACATATATAACTTTAAATACATGCATATTATAATTATAAACACCCATGATTGGATTACAAACATTCGTGCTTATCACACAAATGAATGCCCACAGCGGGACTCGAACCCGCTACCGCTAGCACAGCAAGTAGGATCACTACAAACTGAGCCAAACTTGTCTTCATTAAAAATACTAATTGTGCATTTGTCAGCTTTTCAAATAAACCAATTCAAGAATCTGTAAACCATTTTCAATGATATTTCATTATAATATTTATGGGATTACGTATTTTTACTATAGTCTATGTGACTTTTTTTAATATTTTTTATTATACAAAGTTTAAATTTTTTATAGTGGAACTGGGTTACTCATTTTGCTAATAATATTTTATTACTGCGAAATTATAATCCCACTTGAACTTCAGATCTTTAGTTAACGACTAACTTTAGTTAACAACTAACTTTTTCGAATTCGTCTATCTGGTTGTTTTAGTCTGTGGCGACATTTTATTAGTAAGACTAATATATATATTTTTTTTCATATAAAGTAAGATTATTAATTAACTAGTGACATGTCCTAGAAGAGTAACAACGTGAGATATAAAATATTGATTAATATTTTATCGGTCTAAAAATTTGTCCATGTTACTTTCCGACCGATTAACCATCTATCATCTATGCAAAAAAAGATACAATTCAGTTCTCATTACGTCAACGAAGGTCAAAAAACTAACATTAAGGCCCCTTCCTGACGTAGCGGTGCGGTATTTTGTACGTTACCGAGAGCTTACGATGTCGGCCAGATCTCCTCAATTATTGGTATACTGTCGGTATGCTTTAGGTGTAAAATAATTGAATCTTGCAGAAAGTTGAAAAAATCTCGGACTTTTACACTCGATACAGTATGCCGTACGCTTACAGTCCTACGCACCCCGTAGTACTCCCGCGCAGCCCGCGTCAATCAGGAAGCGTGCATTCATACATAAGTGATATAGGAACGCGGTAAAGAATAGACAAGAATTTTACCGAGCGTACTTTACTGCATCGATACCACACCGCTAAGTCAGGATGGGGCTTAACAATAAAAACACTTTCGTGTTTTTGCAAAGTTAATCTGTAAAAACTAAAAACCTGTATTAAAGTTACATATATTTAATTGGTGTTTTTTTGTAAATTAGCATTTGTTCCACATAATATTATTTTGGAAGGGCGACCTCGATGACTTTACTTAAGACTGGCAGGTCAGTGCTAGAAACAGAGCAGAGTGGAAGAAGAAGGAGAGAGAGGCCTTTGCCCCACAGTGGGACACTAAACGGTTGCAAAAAAATATATTTTTAAATATAAATTCATTTTCTATAAGTTTCAAACAGTATCATAATTAAAAATTTATATAACTTCTTCTTTTTCAGGCGAAGCAGTCGCCTTACGCATCCTGAGAGGAGTAACTTCTGCAATTCTAAAGAAATTCTACATAGAACCATGTGAAGGGGAACTAAAAATCACCGATTATAATTTTAAAAGGATCATTGACGGTGACATATGGTTAAGATTCAAACCTATTTAGTAGATTTGTTTTCTAATACTTTTTATTTATTTAGTCAATTAAGATGGAATTTAAGGGCTTAATTAGTATCAAGAGGTACATAGTAGGATAGATAGATATTGCTTGTTTGATAATAATTAAAGTACATAATATGGTTAATATTCAGCTACACTTTGCTTAAGGAAATGCGAGAGTTGAGCGCCGTAGTTCACACAAAGCATTTTTTTTACTATACTTTATTTATTTACTAGAGACTCACCCTGGCTTCGCTCGGGTTCGTCTCTAGGTAGGTTTTGACGTTACTATGGAATGATAGATTATATATTATATATACAATGTATATTATACATAGGTACAAAATAAACAGTTCTGAACTTGTCGATTTTCTAGTTGTTTTTTTTTTTTTTGGAGTTTTCCCTATTTTTTTATTTTATACTTAACCCACCCCTAATACACCCCAATAAAACAAAAAAAGAATTATTCAAACGGGCCCAGCCTTTTCTGAGTTTTAGCGAGACTAACGAACGGCATTTTTTTTATTTATTTAGAATATAGATTAAAAGTTATAACATAATATAAGGCATAGCGCGGGATCGATTCTTGGATGAGGCAATTCGTATTTATAAAAACGGTTGATACGGTCTTGAATATAGTAATAGAAATCGACATTTAGTATAGACGACCTTATTTTTGAACTATTAAACGTAAAGAGACTATGTTTCATCCGTGGCTTCACTCACGTGATGCGTTATTGAAGATGTTACTTTTCCTAGCTTTCTATTCACGAAAGAATTTCTAGAATGGTCTACTTGAGATTTTCTCTTACGTACAAACTGTGTCGCCTTTTACAAAAGACAAACGTTTGTTTAAGTGATATTTAGTATATATATATATATATATATATATATATATATATATATATATATATATATATATGTATATATATATATATATATATATATTACATTACTAAAAAGATAAAATGAAGAGCCTCAGTTACATTTAAACACAATATGAATATCTTACAGTTATAAAATAATTGTAGTACGTTCGTGCTTATGTAACAAAGGATTAAAAAATATATTTTAAACACGCAATAATATTAAATAAATATGTACATACATATTGTATGAGTTAAAATATTAACATTTTACATATCTTATAATTGATATATTAAAGAAACGCTACCATAGTGTTGGCAGTGCGTTTTAGGATACAAGTTCGATGTCTGTTTGAGGCAAACGTTTTCTCAGTCAGAGATGTTTGCTCAGTAAATCAAGGTGGAAAGTTGCATAAAACACTTATTTATATACTGTAGCAGAAATAACAGCAGATTTTTTTTATTTTATAATTAACTTCATTAAGATAAATCAGATAGTATAATAAAAATATTTTCTATACATGAAAATAACTTTTCTATTGTAAAATATTTCAATTAAATTGTAACTTTAACAAAGTTATAACGGCATTTACAGCTGAACAGATTCTAGTGAAACTTTTTTAATTGTACAGTAAATAGAACGTTTTTTTATTGTACAGTAAATTAAAAACAACGCTATTTTATTTGAATTGGTTTGAATCAATTCAAATAAAAAAGTTGAAACTCACTTCGTTTAAGTAGTTGCGAATTGAACAGGATTTTAAATACACGCGAATGAAGTCGCTGGCAGTAATTAGTTTACAATAAAATACGACCTATTTGAAGAATGCAATGATAAAACATAAAGATAACTATGTATTATAAGATTTCAATACATTCTTAGATTTATGCGGATATTTGATATTTTAAACTTTTTTACTAATTTATTTTTCCGGTTTATTTCGCCGGATTTGTACGGATTTATTTTGATTTTTGGTTCCTGACGTTTCGAATGCTTTACAATCATCATGATCACTGGAGAGACAACAAAATAAGGTCATAGACGTTTCAGACTTATTATATAGCTATTACAGACGGTTCCCACAAAATTATACAATAATTTTAAAGAAAAGATAATTAATGGCAACAAAACCTTACAATTTTAATAATTAATTAATTCTAATTAGTGTTAATTCTGGTTTAAAAGTTTGAATTTCTTTAATTTGAATTGCTATATTTTATAATAATATGTTTACAATTTCAAGATATTTTAATAAAAATTTAAAAAAGAAATATAATTAATAATTTTATTTAATTTTAATTTTGTGTACATTAAGATCAGTATATGTACATATATTTAAGATAACAACCTGGTTCATAATTTATTCTTTATCAAGTTAGTTGATATTTTTGATACTTTGAGAATTGACGTAATTTCCGCATGATCTTTTACTGTAATATTTGATTTCTGGAGGCGATTAATTAATTAATTATTTATCTTTTAACGGTTAGTATAGATTTCTCAGAGATGAGATATTTTCCTACAGTAAATAGTATTTTATATTATGTTGATTCAGATAACCACTATCATCATACCAAATTTAATCAAAATCTGTAATGTGGTTTTCTCGACAGTCAGATAGACAAAAAATTTAAAAATAATAGATTCGGCCTCTGTATATAGATAATAATGACTATTTCAATAAGATTTTCCATAATATTGTTAATGTACAAATTCTACTCAGTTAGAATTTTATAATAATATGCACAGCACAGATCACATATTACTAAATATTATAACTAATTATAATATAATTATATATAGATTATTTATAGATTTATACAAAAGAAAAATTATTATGGTTTATATACTTACGTATGTAAGCCATAATAATTTTTCTTCTTTTATCTAGTATTTATTATTACCTATTTACTTGAATTTTCATACTTTATGTGTTCAGAACTTATTAACATCTCGTTGATTTTTGTTTGTATAAAAAGAAATAAGGTTGTACATTGAATATACTGGGAGACTATAGATTTAATTTGTTTTATTTTTTATCGCTCATTATTTTTACTGTAACCACAATTGGAACATGAAATGATTTTCAACCGACTTCAAAAAGGAGGAGGTTCTCAATTCGACTGTATGTTTTTTTTTATGTTTGTTACCTCAGAACTCCGTCATTTATTAACCGATTTGGACAATTTTTGTTTTGTTTGAAAGGGTATACTTCCAGATTGGTCCCATTTAAATTTCAAAAAAAAATACCACCCCTAAGGGTGGAAAAATAGCTAATGATGAATTTAACCTACTTCTAATTGTCATATTGACTTGAAACTTTGCAAGTATTTCTATTTCCGTTGATAGTACAGTGGTTCGGTGTTGTTGACCTGATCTGATGGCAAGGCCAGAAGGTGGATAGGTGGAACTCTTCAACGGCTAATAGTAGATACTTTGAGTTTGGGCTTATTTTGTTTGATTTGACAAGCCTAACACGTTAGAATCCTTACTTTGCTACTACTGTCTACACTAAAAAGGGAAAAATAAAAACTTTTTAACAAAAAAATAAAAACCGACTTCAAACAAAAGCACTAAAAAGTAAAAAGTAAAAAATAACTGATTGGTAGTTTTCATTTACTATACATACCTAATCAAATATTTTCGAAGTCGGTGTGCTTTGGCCAAGTAATTAAAGCCTACCTATTAAATACATACCTAATCAAATATTTTCGAAATCGGTGCCAGCCCATACAAAGCAAAAAAACACCGACTTCGAAAATATTTTAGTAGGTATGTATAGTAAATGAAAACTACCAATCAGTTATTTTTTTAATTTTTAGTGCTTTTGTTTGAAGTCGGTTTTTATTGGCAAAAGAATGTAATACTAAATAAAAATAATTTAAACACACGTGTGTATGTACTTACACAATTACGCACGTAAGAAGTTATAGGTACCTACTTCTTAAGGCCACAGAACAAAAATAGCTAAAGATTACATCCCGTATGTCACAACGCTCTGTTTGTAAAAGGAATGCAGCTAACTTCATCATGTCTCTTTCAGCTAACTTCGTCATGTCGCTTTTTGGCTGTCGGTGTGCGCGCGCATCGTAAAAATTTTACTCTTATATTTTTTTCCAAATGTCCCAAGAGAAGGATAACTTCAAAGAAAAACTAAATCTTACATGTAATATTTTGAAATCATTAATTTATGCTAATAAATGATATTTATCTAAAAATAATGATTGAATATATTCATGCGCAATCAGATATTATCGTCTATATACAAATAAAGAAACAAATATAACATATAAATACTGTATAATTCATACATTAATTTTCATTAATCTTAAAATATTAAACTTTAAGTGAAATATTTTTACTAAGCCTTATAACTTCTACATTGTTTGGCACTTCCCTTGAGTAAGGGAGAGCAAACCAGAGTCCACCATCCGTTTTCTTTTTTTTAACTTTGGGAAACGCACTTATATATGTATACCTACCACCAGCAAAAAAAAAATGATTATGTGGGACTCACCGGCTAGAAAAGCCAGTACTACCCACGAAACCCCATCGGAAACACCCCTGTCTTAATTTTCATTAACACCATAAGGCAAGTGGTTGTATTCATGTTGAAAAATTATTACCACGTGAAAGTGTTATAGTCTCACTTGTTTTTGAAGCGAACTCATTAATTAATTATCAATTATTGATCTCGTAAAATAAGAACCAAATGATACGCCTACTAATTTATTTGAGGGCAATGACATTCGTTATATATATTAGTGTTAGCTTTTATATCGAACTGACAAATTGTACCGTTGAAAATATAATACATTATAACTACTAATAATAATCATAATATGAATAATTAAAAGTATCAAATGAGGAATAAATGTCCTATAAAATATTGACTACAATCAAAATGTATCAATTTAATTTTAACTTCGCAAAGTTATTGAAATCTAGCATTGAAAATATGCAAAGAATAAAACAAAGCTTACAGACTGCAACAAAATAACAAAAGCATGATACCTTTGAAACACATAAAAACCCCATTGATTTTCAATACAGAGGGCCTCGGACACGTATATACGTTAAAGGGAATATTTTCGAGGTACAGTTCCATAATGGGGACTGTCAGCGATCCAAATGTTGTAGGCTCACCATAATTTGTTTAAAATCCCGGATACGGATACGGATTTAGAGTATCAGGGCTAGGTACAATATAGGAGATTTGTCGTGTTATCGTTAGATTTTGTAATAAATATAACTTAGGTTGAAATTGAATGGATATTTTGAATACATTCAGATCTTGAAAATGAAGATTTGAAAATTGGTCTTTCTATTAGGTATATTTTGTTTTATTATAGAGTTGGAAGTTATTTAGGAATTTTAGACGAAAATATGATAGTTTTGAAAAAAATCATCAACACAAGGGTTTGTCATATATTGTCATATAATTATTAATTGCTCATTGATAAATCGAACCAAAAACCGTGTAGAATTTTCAAAATAATCACTCAAATTAAAGGACCACAGTAAAACTATCTTTATAACCACGATATTAGATAGCATGATTTTATTTATTAATAAAATAACGAGTGATACTCAAAATTAATACTATATTATACCGATAGCATATCCAGAAACTCTTACTAACCTTAACAGATCGTTAAAACGCTTACATCATCTAACATTGAAAACCTAATAGACCATGGTAAATTTATTTTACTGACCTTACTCGATTAAAGAGATGGTGAAACCGTAGGAAAAAAATTGTGGAACTAACACTCAGTACACTGCACGCAGATATTCGTTGTAAAGAATTCGTAATCGTTTTCGAATGCCATTCAAACTTTTACTACAACGAATTCCACAAAACGTAAAATAATTACTCTGAATTCTCTATATAGATAGTAGATGGTATGGAATTTGTTCTCGTTTTAGAATGTCGTTAAACTTTATACTAGGTCGTCTAACCAACTAAATAATATGTTTTTGATTCGTTTTGTATTTGATTTTTGTCAAGCGGTCCTTGCTTTTCTCGTGTAGGTCTCTTACAGCTTGTGTTACTCCAGGTTTTATCTATATACTGGTTCAATTTCATCTGAATCTGTCAAACCGTTTAGGCGTGAAGGACTATCAAACAAGCAAACATACACAATATACATACATACAAACTTCCGCGACTATAATATTTCCATATAAACAATTTTACTGATTTTTTCATTTTAATGTTAAATATGATATATTTTGGTCCAATGGCTACCCAAGACGATTAAATAAATCTATACATAATATAATAAAATTGTAACTAAGCCGAATCTGTACATTAAATATTTTTTGGATAATCTTACTGAAATAAACATTATTATCGATACAGAGGCCGAATCTATAGTTTTAAGAATTTTTGTATCTGTCTGTCTGTTACCCCATCACAGAAAAACCACTAGAGGGATTTTGATGGTACGGTTGCTGGTTATCCAGGTCAACATATAGGATACTTTTTACCGCGGGAAAATGTCTCATTTCTAAGAAAAAATACAAAACCGGCAATGTAAGAGTATACTAATATGTAAAATTTAAGAATTTGGTTTTTGGTCATCTGAACGCGGGCGAAGTCGCGGGTAATGCTAGTAAAAAATATGTGAGCTGGATCAGCTAAACTATCAATTACGGTAAAGTAATAAACATTGTTCTTCATTATACTTAAACTGCTTTCTACAAACCGAATGGATTATGCTATTAAATTATAACGTTTAGAAATGGAAATTGTTAATTATAAACATACGTGCGTATCTTCACGGTATATTACACCAAGATATTTAATACTATACGAGATAATTTTAGAGTAGTTGTATGTAAGTCTAAGTAATAGACAGATAATTTAATATGAACCGACTACGAAATTGTATTGTGCTTTAATGTTTCTGTCCATCTCTTTAATGATGTATTACTTAGAATTGGTTAAATATATTTATGTATTGCGCCAATAATATTTTACTATTCAACTTTTATTTATTAGTACCTGGGCCACCGAGCTTCTCTCGCACTTTTTGGTCATAACTACAATTTTCTTTTAAAAACAAACTAAAAACTTGAATAAATACAAAAAACAAAACAAAAAAAAATATACCTTTTGTATCCGACCGGGATTCGAACCCGGACACCTATGATTGTCAATATTGCGCCTTGGAAGCTTGACCATGATGCTTATTATGCCCCAACATGTTAAATTATCGACCATATTTTGCGTGGAATAGTGCGAAAGAAAACCGCATGAAAATTCGAAAACACCTATTTTCCCAGACATAAGACTAATCTAGATCGATTTATCGCCCCCGTAACTCCCTGTATACTAAATTTCATGACATGATATATATATATACAAGAATTGCTCGTTTAAAGATATAATATTATATTTTATATATTACTAGCTGACCCGGCACACGTTGTTCTGCCATATAAAATTGTTCATACAACAATAGTAAAATCCGAATTAAATAACGGGGTAGAATGGTGAAAAATACTTACGACCTATTCTCATACCTACCAAATATATATAAAAAAAACTAAAATCCGTCGAGCCGTTTCGGAGGATGACCACAAACACCGTGATACGAGATATTTATATATGTATATTAGATTTAACTATTATATTTAAGATGAATCGATTGTAGACAGCAGTGTATGGAATTTGAATCACCTCCTACCTACACTACTCTCGTTTATACAGGACAAGTGTCTTTAATAGTCATGTACTCATTATATACACACATACAGACTCGCAGACAAAAGCTAGTTTATAATAAATTAGTATCCTAATAAATCAAATCATTATGGAGTTCCTAATCAAAAAACAAGTACGGTCTGATTTATTACGCTCTCCACAGCCCACTTCCGACATTGTTGGATCCATGACGGATGGCACAAATAGCTACCTTTTTTATCTGAATATGTCAATGTAGAATCTATATATTTTTTACGTAAGACGGTAATTAAAACAAGTTTCCACAGATGTTTGAAACCCGCTAAACTGTATTGGTCAGTGTGTACGCCCTAATCTTTCTTGAAGGAAAGCCAATGTCCAGCAACGGGACATTAAATTATTATCAAAAACATCGTTAGAAAACCTTTATATCCATGAAAACTTAATTTGTTTTCGAAAGACATGTGAAGTCCACCAACCCGCACTTGGCCAGCGTGGTGGGGGCCTTATATAATTGGATTTATGCTCATGAATTTGGGCCTAGTATTTAATTTCAACATCACGATATGTAGCTTAAATTCTTTTGAAAAAAAATTATTATAATTTACTTTGTAGAATTTGTCTCCTTATGGTACTTTTTTTTTATAATATTATCTCTCGAGATAATTGTCTTCAATCATTCTCAATTTTCATAACATAAACTGGAAGTGATGTTTTTATTTTTTTCAATAAAAATTATCTTTACCTATGACGTATCTACTATACCTACCTATCTACTACTACTACTACTAGGTAGGCAATGTAAATTCACAAAAGAATTTTTTGAATTTCTCGGCTTTTCTGTTCTATAATATGAATGTATTATACATATAAACTTTCCTCTTACATCACTCTATCTACTGCTGAAAATTGCATTAAAATCCGTTGCGTAGTTTAAAAGATATAAGCGATCAAACAGCGTGAGCGGCTTTATTTTATACTATAAATAAATATGTTGGGACATTAACACACAGCATCATCTAGTTCTATGGTAAGCTACGAAGCTTGTGTTATGGATACCAGATAATCGATACACTATACATATATAACATTAAATACATACATATTATAAATATAAACACCCATGACTGGAGTACAAACATTCGTGATTATCTCATAAATGAATGCCCCCAGCGGGACTCAAACCCGCGACCACTAGCACAGCAAGTAGGGTCACTACAAACTGAGCCAAACGTATCGCCGTAAACGTAACTTATACGTATAAATACCAACCATATTAGTTCATTACTTAGTACATACATAACTGTTAACTCAAAGCAATTAACACATATTTTCGTATTATTATTTCATTATGTAAATTGTAATATAAATTACACATAAATTTTAGGGAAATTACACTATTTCCGTCACACTAAATAATTCGCAGCGCGCGTGTAGATAATAAAAGTTTCAAGACGACGAATTGGCGCGGTGGTACGCGAGCCTAATCAAATATTTTTATGATCGACGCCTTTTTACGACCTTGCTTGTTGAGAGGTAAGTGGTATGTGGTCTAAAGTAAGAATATTTGGGAAAAAAATATTTTGTCATATTTCTTTTATAAGTTTACTAGCATAACCCCCGACTACTACGTCCGCGTTCAATCTACAAAAAAAACTGTTTGGCTTTATGTTACACAGCGGCTTCGCTCGGTTTCATACAAAAATATCAAAGTCGCGATTAAAAATAGGGGGTGGGGGTAGGAGGGTGAAAAAACTTTTTGACCTATTCTCATACCTATATTAAAATCAGTCATCATTATCATCAAATTGGCAGTCAGCCCAGTGATGACGCGCTCGCTTGGGTAACCGAGAGAAGCGGGTTCAAATCCCGGGTCTCGCACCTCTGAATTTTCGTGTGCGAATCATTTTCAACATGATGCATGTCTGAGATAACCTAACAAGTTATAGAAAGACATGTGAAGTCCGCCAACCCGCATTTGGCCAGCGTGGTGATCTATGACCTGATCTCGCTCGTATTGAAGGAAGACCCGTGGGACGTTAAAAAGCTGAATACAATACACATATTAAAATCGGTCGAGCCGTTTCGGAGGAGTGCGACCACAAACACCATGACACGAGATATTTATATATTAGACTAGCATAGCCCGCGGCTTCCCTCGCGCTAAAACTACAAAAAGCCTAAAAAGTAGTTTCATACAAACTTTCATCCCCTATTTTATCTTATAGGATAAATTTCGAAAAATGCTAAAACACGTTTTTATTTAATTTAATTGCAGAGCATTAATACCAAGTTTCACCTAATTCTGATCATAAATATTTTTTTGGATTGTATTATAACGTGTTTTCCCGTAGGAATTAATAATGTCCCGCGGTAAAAAGTAGCCTGTCACGCTCCAGCCCTCCAACTATCTCCACACAAAAAATCATCATCACTCCATTTTGACGTGAAAGAAGGACAAACAAACAAACACACTTTCACATTTATAATATTAGTATGGATTTCAATTTGACAACTAAAATTGTTTTATACTTTATATTTTGTTATATTTTGAATACATCATCAGTAAATTACATTTTTGTATTATAATTGCTTATTAATAAAAGAATTAATGAATACTAAATCTGGTGGTTTCAACATATTTTATAGATTTCTTTTATAAGAACTTATTAATTAAGAAATTGCATTTCTTTCTAAGACTACATTTTGATAACCTTGCTTAATAATGAACATAAAATAGCTAGTTTGTAAGAAACACAGTGGGGCTTTTAATGGTAGCAGTAACAGGAGAAATATTACGATGGATGAACATGCTTAAATTAATTTATAAAAGAGAATATATAGACTGTATATTATGTAGTAATATATATATATATATATATATATATATATATATATATATATATATATATATATATATATATATATATATATATATTACTACATAATATAGTCTTTTTTCTTAGTCTAGTGGCTAGCATGTACGACCGCAAGTCGAGAGGTTCTGAGTTCAAGTCTCGAGTTGGGTGAAAACCGGAATTAGAAAGTTAAAGGAATAGAGAGTCCACTTGTGTCTTATACACTATAACATGTCTTGTACAGTTACCATGTCTCAGAATGGTCACCGTATCCCAAATCATAATATTTATAATCTATGCATATAATAAAATCGTAACTAAGCCGAATCTGTACATTGAATATTTTTTGGAAAATCTTATTGAAATAGACTTTATTATCGATACAGAGGCCGAATCTATAGTTTTTAGAATTTTTGTCTATCTGTCTGTTACCGCATAACAGAAAAACCACTGGAGGGATTTTGATGAAATTTGGTACGATGATAGCTGGTTATTCGGGTCAACATACAGGATACTTTTTACCTCGGAAAAATATCTCATTTTTGAGAAAAAATGCAAAAACTACAATGTAAGAGTATAGTAATATGTAATACCTAAGAATTTGCTTTTTGGTCATCTGAACGCGAGCGGAGCCACGGGTAATACTAGTTGCATATATTTTCATTAAATTTTTAAAACTAAAAGTTCGTCTTTAATAAATAGGTATTTGTATTGAATATATACTATTACTTTTTCGCTATAGTTATAAAATTACACCATCCCCTATGTGAAAGTATTATTCACTGTGACTGCTCATTTGTGTACATAATTTAGAAAAGGTATAAACCAGATATGTGCCAAGATTAAATAAAACTTCAGTCCATTTAATTTATTATGTATTAGCCTATAAATATGGAAGACTAGCGATTTGCCCAGACTTTACATAGGTACAGAGTTACTCGTATACATAATATTATATGTACAATAAGAACATAAGGCCTAAAAATACATTTAAATTAATATTTTCTTAGATTTACGCGTACATTTGACATTTTAAATAAAACTATCTTTTCGGATTTTTTTCGCGGATTTATTTGGATTTGTGGTTCCCGACGTTTCGAATGCTTTACAGCAATCATGGTCACGGGAGAGACCATTTAAATTACTTAATTTAGATGTATTTTTACGTATTTACTTACTAATTGTAGGTACTTCATGTAAATTTTATTCGTAACAAGTAGATTAATAGATACTTATTTGATGTGATAAGATTTTTATCGTTAAGTTTCAGAACTAGTTCAAAGCAAACTATAAGGATGAAGTCACTATTTAAGCTATAGGAAATGTTTATAGCATTATAGAGAAAGTCGATCAATAAAAATATCTATGTTAAAACGTTAAAGTTTTTAGGTAAATTAGTAGTTGTGAAAGGTCTTTTGTTAGATCCGAAAACAGCCACTAGAGACAATATTAATCTCTATCAATAATTGTTATTTCAATTTTTTTTTATTCTCTTTTCTAATTTCAAAGACTTTAAGTGGCCTAATAAATAAAATTGAAAATTGTAATCCAAAATTATTATCATGTCCGTAGGCTAAGAACATTAGATTTCGGGTTCGATGTTAGCGAGAGGCAAAATTAGCTATTTTTGAAAACAAAGTACGGTCATTGTAATAGCATCTAATGAACAACCTCTATAGACAAAGCACCACAGTTATAATACAACTTTAAAGTTATAGAGAGTCATTATATATACTATCTATGCTTTATAGGAAAATTAATTCAATTATAAGCGCATTTCTATAACTTAACATATTTAAGTACAAGATAGACTCAATTATATCCATTGTTCAGTTGAATCTATATCAAATCAGTAGATTCAGTTCAATTTCACAATATAAATAGCAATCCGCACGGAAACAAGCACTACAATATCCGGGTAAAAATAAATTGTAAATAAAAACAAAGAGGTACTCACTCGGTACTGTTTACTTACGATCCTCCACCGCTCGCAGGTGTCACGTACATATGGTTTTGTGATCATTTTCTGCTGTATAATGACTCATTAAGTGTGGGCTTCGCAAACAGATATAAGCTATAAATGAAATAAACGATAAGCTTAACGTAATATGAGATCATTGTACTATTTTGTTCATACATTTCATTAATTGTCGTCTCAATCCGTATTTGTCCAAACGACCAATTTACCGAAAGAGTTTTTAATACAGAATTATTATATTTTTTATGTCAAATCTATTGGTGTACATTTAACTTTAACGAGTGCGAGTCGGACTCGCACTCGAAGGGTTCCGTACCAAAATCGATTTTTTTTAATTTGCGTGGCAGCCTTTTTGAAATTTGGCATCTTTTATTATTTGTTGTTATAGCGGCAATAGCAATACATACTCTGTGATGTTTAGAACTGTAATAGTACGGTTCATGAGATATGGCCTTCTGACACAGGGTTCCGTTGGCATCCTGAAGGATCCTGCCTGAAGGCACGGAACCCTAAAAAGCCGAAAAGATGTATTTTATCTATATGTGTATATAAATCTTATAAATAAAGCTTTGTTTTTAAAATAGAAGAAAAACACTGTCTGTACTTCTAAAGTACAACAAGTATTGGTAGCTTAAACAAATAAGCACTTAGGTGACTATTTATCATCATCATTATCATTTTTAATTATTAATGCGGAAGTTTGTAACAGTGTGTATGTAGGTTTGTTAATCTTTCACACTGATATGGACTTGGCGGATTTGGATGTTTAGTACACACATAGATAGACTAAGACCCGACTTGACATAGGTACCGTTAGCTACTTACTATGATCTGATCAAAGCGAGGATAAACTATGAAAGAAAGAAGAGAAAGAAAGCTGTTTGCTTAAAAATGAACCTAAAACTAAAGTTTAAAGTGAAACTAATAAGGATACAATGAAGGTAAACCTTTAAATCAGGTAGCATGCAAGAATCGTGTAGAAAACAGGAACAAATCTATCCCCCAGGAACTATACATTCTTCTGGGATAAAAAGTATACGTGCTATTCCACAGTATAATATATCTCAGTACCAAATTTCGTCCAGATAGGTTCACCCGTTCTGGCGTGATTGAGTAACAAACATCCAAACATCCATCTAAATTTTCAAATTTATAATATTAATAAGATTTACATTTTGTATAAAATATCATATTAAATATTTTATGAACAGTTTACATGGTTGTATATTGTTTAAATATTCGTCTCTTTGAGGCTAGATGAGAGTAAATATCAATCTACAAAGATTTACCGAGTTTTTGAAGTTGGTAGCTCCAAGAAAAGAGCTACTCAATTTAAGTTTATGTGTTTTCTTTATTTTAGTAAGTTATGCGATATTTTAAGCAATTGTGATCCAATTGAATTTTTTTCTGAACTTCTTTCTATACCTATAATAAAATTCTAACTAAGCCGAATCTGTACAGTAAATATTTTTTGGAAAATCTAATTGAAATAGTCATTATTATCGATACAGAGGTCGAATCTATAGTTTTTAGAATTTTTGTCTGTCTGTTTGTCTGTCAGTCGTTACCACATCACAGAAAAACCACTGGAAGGATTTTGATGAAATTTGGTATGGTAATAGCTGGTTATCCGGGTCAACATATAGGATACTTTTTACCGCGGGAAAATATCTCATTTCTGAGAAAATATACAAAAACTGCATTCTAAGATTATACAAATATTTAAAACCTAATAATTTAGTTTTTGGTCATCTGAACGCGGGCGGAGCCGCGGTCAATGCTAGTATTATACAAACCTCAAAGGGTTCCAGTACCCTATGTAACGGGCTACTACTGCCTTTCTGTTGAAAAATAATTGAGCTACATTTTGAATTTAGTATAACTCAATATAATACATTAAATTTTACAAATGAAACCGCCCGCCCAAAAGTGCAATATTACAAAACGTAATCCAAATAGAGTTTTTGCCAGTACTTTTATTTAGACAACTCATGTATTTCATTCCAGTTATCGTTTCTGGATTGAAGCCAAGTAACAACGGGTTATGTGGCCAATACTGGTACAAAGACAGATAGCTAGCCATGCTTGCCCAATATGCTCTACACCTTTGATGCCATGGATTTTGTATGCCACTATGCTGTAACATCACTTGTGGTAATTCTTGATTTTAGTTTTACACTGTTCGTCATTCTTAAAGAATTTAATTTAGAATGTAGAGGGTGGTTTTAAATAGATACCGTTTTATTAAAAACGTTTTAGTTTAGTTTTAGCTTTTTACAATAGCTGAGATAAAATTTCTATCTTTCTAGACAGTGTCGTTGAAATCCTTGAATCTTGCTAGTTCATTTAATTCTAAAAAATGTAGATCACACTTAAAATTTTTTTTTTAAATGTTAACGTCTATACAATATACATGTCTATAGAGATAAATAAAATTGAAGTGTCTGTTTGTAATGTCAAAATAACAGCTTTTTACTCAATGCATATGGAATTATATTCGGTATATACAAGAAAAATACATTTTTTAAAATTTTTGTCTCTCTGTATGTCTGTTTGTTCCGGCTTATCTCCGAAACGGAAGGGCTGATTTTGACGGGACTTCCACTGGCAGGTAGTTGATGTTATATGGAGTAACTTGGGCTACTTTTATTTCAGTAAAAGGATTAGGGTTCCGCTCAAAAAATTTAAAATGTATCTAGGGACGAACCCGAGCGAAGCGATGGTGAGTCGCTATCGCTATATCTATTTAGGTATTTAGCGTTATTCGTTTGATTCTTACCGCCTCGAATTTGACGTATTTAAATAATTAATAACTGTAATAGTATTTTAACAAGGAATTGTTTTTGACCAACTTCATATAAAGCTACTTCAAGCTCCTTATCTGTTATTGTTATTATATATGTGTATTGTTATTGTATATCATCAATCCATACTAATATTATAAATGTGAAAGTGTGTTTGTTTGTTTGTCCTTATTTCATGTCAAAACGGAGTGACGGATTGTCGTGATTTTTTGTGTGGAGCTAGTTGGAGCGTCGGAGAGTGACACAGGCTACTTTTTACCGCGGGAGATTATCTAATTCCCATAGGAAAACACGTTAACTTACAATTAAAAAAAATATTTATGATCAGTATTACTTGAAACTTTGTATTAATGCTCTTCAATAAAATTAAATAAATACATATTTAAGCATTTTTCGAAATTCATCCTATAAGGAGGTAAAATAGGGAATGAAAGTTTGAATGAAACTACCTTTTTAGAGATTTTTTGTAGTTTTAGCGCGTGCGAAGCCGCGTGTCCTGCTAGTATTTAATAAGTATTACAATGTGCATTGTGCAAATACCAAAATATTACTTTTCAAGACGACTTTAATTTTATTCTTCCTAATTTATGTTCTATATAGTTCAAAGTTTCAGATTTATGAGTCCACTAAACGCCTTCGACCAACAATCTATTATGCTATGCTATGAGGTTCCTATGCGGAAACTATTAAATCTGTACGGAGCAATATGCTTTATGAAGCGAATAGAGTGTATTATAACTAAACTTTTCTTTCATATTCTCTTGGATCCTGTTCCCTGGAACACACGTAGAGTTTTGTGAAATATGACTCTACATTCTAAATAAGAGGCAGTGGTAGCCCAGTGATAATACGCTTGCTTAGGTAACCGAGTGAAGCGGGTTCAAATCTCGGGTCTCGCTCCTCTGACCTCTGATATTTTCATGTGCGAATCATTTTCAACTTGATCACCACTTGTCTTACGGCGAAGGAAAACATAGTGAGGAAACCTGCATGTCTGAGAAAATCTAATAAGTTTTCGAAAGATATGTGAAGTCCACTTACCCGCACTTGGCCAGCGTGGTGGACTATGGCCTGATCCCCCTCGTACTGAAGGGAGGCCTGTGCCCAGCAATTGGACATCAAAATGGGCTGAATACAAAACATTCTAAATAAAAGGAGGCAATGAGATAAAAATTATGACTGTCATTTCCGCGTAGAGATGATGTTTCAATTAAGAAGTATAAAAACTAAATGAATTATATTAATTTTAAATATCTTACTAACCAATTATTACAAATCATTTGAACGTCTGGTTTCTGGATTACTTCTCTATGTATGTACGTTTTATGAGAGTACCTTCACAGTATGATGAAAGAAAAAAATGAGCTTTACGCGCCGTTGAAGTAAAACTTCTTTTATTTATTTTTATTTATTTATTTATTAACACCAACAAGACACACACTAACAAAATCATAATAATATAATTACAATAAATAATAAATTCTAAGTGCTGACTTAATTACAGGTGTTACACACATTTCATAAAAGATAGACACAAATACAAGTAGTGAATTAAAATCAATACAAAAATTATGGGAATATTACGAGTATATAAATTAAATTGTATATAAATTGAATCAGAAATTAATATTATATGATAATTTAAAACATGCATCATTTCATAATTATACAATCGTTAAACATAAAAAATAATCTCTTTAATTTATTGCAAATATTGCAACTAAATTAAAACAAATCATAAAATAAAAAGGCATATTACAATCATATATATATATATATATATATATATATATATATATATATATATATAATATATATATATATAGAATATCGTATATGGAAAGAATATAATATTGTATATCACTAGTGACCCTGTCTGTCTGTCTATCTGTCTGTCTGTGAACTCATTACAAGAAATCCACTTGACAGGTTTTGATGAAATTTGGTATAATGATAGCTGGTTATCGGGGTCAACATATGGGATACCTTTTACCGGGGAAAAATATCTCTGAAAATATTTCTGAGAAAAAATACAAAAACTGCAATGTAAGAGTATACTAATATGTAAAACCTAAGAATTATATCTCCGAGAAATCTATATTAAACTTTAAAACATAATTAGGGATGAACCCGAGCGGAGCAAAGGTGACTCGCTAGTTTAAAATAGAAATTAAATAGCGTATATTTTAAAACAATTGATTTGTAAAATAAAATTTTAGTTAATGAGATCAAATGCCTCAATTTCATATAAATCATGTACAAAAACTACAGGAAATAGAAAAGAAATTCATTACATTACATGAACTTATTAAAAATTTATATGTTATTTTGACCAGTCTGACTACTCCCACTATTAAAATTTAAGAGTCACAAGAGTGTTGTTTGGCTTTTTAAATATAGGAGTGCCAACATTAAGCGGAAGCGGAAGTTAGTTTAGATGTTACACTTGATAATAATTTGTGTTTTTAAGGTAAACTACGTCTTTCTATTATGGTACTAAGATGGATGTGTATTTAAAGTAGACACAGATGACGTAAGTTCGATTTCTAATTGGGATAAGTATGTTAATTTGTTTTACAAGAAGTAATATTTTGTTGTTTTTCGTTCATATGATTACTGATAATGATAACAAAGTTTTTACAACAAAGATCCCAATTGAAAACCATCCATTAAATATTTCATGTTTAATTTTAAACATATAATAATAACAAATTGTTTTAAGTATTGTATAGATAATAATAGATATAATTTAAATATAAAATTTAAACAGATATAGTTTAAATAATTAAATCTTAAAAAAATAAGTACAATGTAAACTACTTATCTTTGCGATTGTCTTATCAAATATCTGTAGTTTTTAACCTGTTAATTGGGGAATTACTTTGAACCTTTGTAAGTATTGACGACACGTTTGGATCAGTTTGTAGTGCCCTACTTCCTGTGCCAGCGTTCGCGGGTTCGAGCATTCATTTGTGCGATGAGCCCGAATATTTATAATCCAGTCATGGGTGTTTATATTTATATTATGTATTTATTTTTAAGTTAATAAGTTATGTGTAGTATATTAACTATCTTGTATCTATAACACGAGCCCGTAGCTTATCATGGAACTAGATGGTGCTGTGTGTTAATGTCCCAACATATTTATACCTTTATATAAGTACTAGTGACTCACCCTTACTCCGCTCGGATTCGATATAGGATATTTGAACGATTAATATAGGTTTCTCAGAGATGAGATATTTTTCCGCAGTAAAAAGTATCCTATATGTTAATCCGGATAACCAGCTATCATCATAAAAATTTCATCAAAATCTATCCAGTGATTTTTTCGTGATGCCGTCACAGACAGACAGACCAACAAACTGAAAGACAGACAGATAGATTCGGCCTCTGTATCGATAATAAAGACTATTTCAATAAGATTTTCCAAAAAATATTTAATGTACAGATTCGACTCAGTTAGAATTTCATTATATGTATAGATATAAAACTTGGACAACAATAAAATAGTTTTATATTATCATCAAGCTAATCTGATATTGAAACCGGAAGGCAGAAGGACAGATGCACTTTGCAATGTCTTGTAACTAGTAATTAAGACTATTATTAGATTCGCCTTGACGTCGAGCGTGTTTTTTTCTAGATTTCTTATACTATGAAAATTTATTTTTTATTCGAACTACAGGTGCTCGTTAGAAATTTTGTGTGTTTCATTGAAACGGCTGAACGTAATGACTTAGAGTGAAATATAGGTAAATGTTAGGCATCTGAGTAAAACGAGTTTAAATCGCTAGTAAAACAACAAGATTATTTTCAAAACCGCCTATGACTTATAACTTAAGCTACTTTTAATCACGGGACTCATGAATGCGCACAGCGAGTCGCGTCGAGCGCTACCGGAGCGTGGCGTTTGACAATGGTACTCGTACTTTGCTTCATTTGAACGCCTTTTTAATCACATATTGATTTTTTTCTATAAAGCTCTATTGAATTTTGTAAACAATCAAGTTTTTATGAAATTTTTAATGTATATACGATGTTTTTATACTTTATAACTAGCAGTACCCGCGGCTTCTCCCGCGTCCATACTTCCGATCGCTACCAAATTTCACAGAATCACCCGCTGGACTGACCTAAAGATTGCCTGAAAATTTCATCAAAATCTCTCCCGCTGTTTTGGATTCCATAGTAAATATACATATATAAAGTGACATGATGAAGTTAACTGCATTCCTTTTACAAACAGAGAGTTGTGACATACGGCATGAAATATTTAGCTATTTTTGTTCTGTTACGCCAAACAAGTATAACTTCTTACGTGCGTACATAAGTACACACACACATTTTTTTTACTACTTTTACAAATATTTATTTTTTCTAATTAAGTAAATTTATTTTGAACTAAGTTAAAAGAATATTTGTGTATCATTAGTTTTATAAAACGTTAGTTGCTGGCAAGTAACAGACAATAAAGGTAAGTGACTGGAACTACATTATCGTTAACTGTTTCCCAGATATTTGTTCGTATTGCTGTACCGTTGTCTACATTAGCTTCGGTGTTCCCGTTGCTGTATTTCAATTTCTATAGTAAAAAAAAAACTCAATATTCATTGTAAAGATAAAACTACTTTTTTTACTGTCTCGATGGTGTAGTGGCTAGCATGTATGGCTGCACACCTCCGGGTGTACGGTCCTGGGTTCGAGTCTCGGGTCGGGCCAAGTTTAGTTATTTAGTCTATCTGTATAGTAAGCCTCAGTAACAGTCCGGAGTTTGGAGTTGGCGGTGTTTCACCCTCGTGCCTCGAAAAGCACGTAAAGCCGTCGGTCCTGCGCCTTAACTCTCACCGGTCGTGTCGAGTAGTCGTCCCACCGGAGTATGAGAGTGACAGGAATAGATAGTGCACTTGTGTCTGCGCGTACATTTGTGCACTATAATATCTCAATGAGATTGGCCACCGTGGCCGTATTCGGTTAGGAGGACATTACTTTTTTTTATAAATTTAAAATTAAATAAAATATTTTAAATGCCTTTTGAATGTATAGTATTATAAATAGGTGTCACCTATCGACTAATTTTATTATTAACATGTCAGATTCACAGTATGTATTACTCCAGATCATACTGAGTACGCTTTTTATCCAAATCCTTTAGCTGTTTTAACTCAAAAGAGTAACAAACGTACGCATAAGAGGTTTTTAGTATTTTTGATTTTTAATTTTTCTATACTTTGCTTTAGTTTGTGTAAGAAGAATAATTGCATGGGTGTTTATTTATTAAATAATGACTATGATAACAAATTTATATTCAAGAGATTTTAAATCAAGAAGTTTTTAAATCAGACTTACCTAATAGTTTGGCTTTTTTGAACTTTTGGCACATTTGGAAAAAAATATGAGAGAAATTTTTATGATGCGCGCGTACACCGAGAGCCAAAAAGCGACATGATGAAGTTAGAAGGATGAATCTTTAGCTATTTTTGTTCTGCTACGCCACAGAAGTATAATTTCTTACGTGCGCACACATTTTTAATTTTAACTGTTTCATAAATAATATTACATTTCATATCCATAGTTATTTTTACTAACAAACATACTAACTCAATACCTATAGAAAGATTTCTGGTTCTATTTAAAAAAAAAAATTTAAATGTTTTATTTGCTAGTATTAAAAATACTAGCAAATAAAACACGAGTGAATCCGGGAGCTGGAATTAGTCAAAAGCAATAGGTGATATTATATCTTTAACGCTTTGTACAACTGTGCAATCGAACAACAGTACTAGAACTATTTATCGGTTGAGATAGCTCTGTTTCGTATCGGTTCCGTAGCTTAGGGATTGTGAATACAAATTGGTTTAGTTATAAAACTCAATTGTATGCACATTTACTTCTCTATGTTACTTTTAGTGCAGTTTAAACTATTGATTGCTGTTAGAGTAATAGCGACCATTGGTGATTTTTATTTACAAGGCCAATATTCTGGTATAAAATAGAAATAAAATCTAAAATCTAAATAAATAAAAGGATTTTTAAATAATTTTACCCATTTTAAGTTTCAGAATATTCAATAATTTACGTGTATTGAACTTAAATTAAGATGATAATGATACACAAAAATATAGATTAAGTATATAAGAATTAAAAATATCGATTATTTTGTGAAAAATATCGATTATTTTGTGAAAAATATCGATATATTGATAAATTGATATATTTTAACAAACCTGAAAAAATATTTCGTAAACGTGACTGGAATTTCCGGTATTAACGTACTTAGTTTACATATTCTGTAAAAGAAGTTTTTAATTTTATTTCTGCAATTCGTAAGAGCCCCGAGATACGAGTATTTATTTTGACTCATATTATATTTGGTTAAGTAAACGAGATATTTAAGTCTTTTCCAACGAAACCTATAATGCTAATAAATTTTGCAAAAACATAAACAATCTATTCAATAAATAATAATAAATTTTACAATGAATCCGTAATCCGTATTAATATTATAAATGTGAAAGTTTGTGAGTGTGGATGTTCGTTACTCTTTAACGCCAAAACGGCTGAATGGATCTGGATGAAATTTTCGACAGAGATAGATTATATCTTAGACTATATCTTTTTTTAAATTTGATTTTGAACAATCGTGCTGAAACCAAATCCATAATCATTACCAAGCATCCATTTGTATCACAACGATTGTTAACCTCAGAGAATAATTTACTAGTTATTAATGTAGATAGTTTACAACTTATGTGAGTTTGAACATCACTGAAAGTTACAGCTAAAGTAGTTAAGGGAGAGATCGTTGAACTTACACTATCTCGTCTTCTGTATGTACTGAACAACGATGCGTCGTTTAACATTTTTGTTAATAATTATTATTCCTATTTACTTTTAAATGTCTAATCATAATACTACTAGTTTATCGTCTACAAACAAACAAAAATTCCCTTAATGTATAATAATAATATTCATCAACCGACTACAAAAAGGAGGAGGTTCTCAATTCGACTGTATGTTTTTTTTTTATGTTTGTTACCTCAGAACTCCGTCATTTATTAACCGATTTCGACAATTTTTGTTTTGTTTGAAAGGGTATACTTCCAGATTGGCCCCATTTAAATTTCAAAAAAAAATACCACCCCTAAGGGTGGAAAAACAACTAATGATGAATTTAACCTACTTCTAATTGTCATATTGACTTGAAACTTTGCAAGTATTTCTATTTCCGTTGATAGTATAGTGGTTCGGTGTTGTTGACCTGATCTGATGGCAAGGCCAGAAGGTGGATAGGTGGAACTCTTCAATGGCTAATAGTAGATACTTTGAGTTTGGGCTTACTTTGTTTGATTTGACAAGCCTAACACGTTAGCATTCTTACTTTGCTACTACTGTCTACACTAAAAAGGGAAAATTAAAAACTTTTTAACAAATAAAAAAACCGACTTCAAACAAAAGCACTAAAAAGTAAAAAATAACTGATTGGTAGTTTTCATTTACTATACATACCTAATCAAATATTTTCGAAGTCGGTGTGCTTTGGCTAAGTAATTTAAGCCTCCCTATTAAATACATACCTAATCGAATATTTTCGAAATCGGTGCCAGCCCATACAAAGCAAAGCACACCGACTTCGAAAATATTTGATTAGGTATGTATAGTAAATGAAAACTACCAATCAGTTATTTTTTACTTTTTAGTGCTTTTGTTTGAAGTCGGTTTTTATTTTTTTGTTAAAAAGTTTTTATTTTATAATTGTATTCAGCCCTTTTTAGCGTCCCACTGCTGGGCACGGGCCTCCCTTCAATACGAGGGGGATCTGGCCATCCACCATGCTGCCCCTGACTGCACTAAGAGCGAGTATTATAGTATAAATATAGATTTGGTGTGGATTTACCCTTGCATTTGTCTTCAACATTCATTATTTAAATTTTTAATCTAGATATATTTAAAATGTGTGAAAAACGTGTTTAATTTCATGATTTCAGGTAGATCGATCAGCTCAATATGATTTATATGTTAATAAAAAGTATTGTTTATTCAATTATTTCTATTAAGTTTTATAATTATATTCTAAATTCAAATATTTAGGAATGTTCTGAATACAAGAAAAAGTTAAAAATAGCAAGTTTTTTATATGTCATTCATAAGTAAAAATATCAGACCATTCATTACGCAAAAATTGGTCAAAATAAGGGTAAAAAAAGGTAAATCCACCGTGACATCTGGATTGACATGACTATAGAAAGGCAGGACAGTTAGAAAAATATTTAAGGAATTTTGTTGGTCAAAGCAAATTGATATTATTTCAATGTATGTTACAAATATGTATTAAACTTTTATTCTAGGTTTTTGAACAAAGAACACTTATTTCGTTTCGATTCATTTATTTAAAAAAAACATTTTCTTACGTACAAAAGTAACAAAACCCGTAACATATAACAAAAGAACACATATTTTCAAGCTTTCACATGTTAAATAACATTCTTCATACGCTTATTATGGTAAGTCTTCGGAAAACCTTAACTAATTGGAAAGTATTTGAAGATATTTGCACATATAAGATATAATGTATTATTTTGTAATGAAGAATATTATTTTAATATGTTGAATTTTATGAGAATATTCTTAAAAGATTAATAATATCACAGTTTAAAGAAAGATTAGTGCTTGCCATGATGGAAGCCCCAGTCTTTGTGGTCATGATGGCCGCCCTTCTTACCATGGTCGTGATGACCGTGATGATGTTCTTCATGGCCGTGGTGACCCTTGTGGCCGTGGTGATCCTCATCATAATGGTGCTTATCATGATGACCATGCTTACCGTGATGATGCTCATGATGACCACTTTCATGATGGCCTCCTTTCTTGTGGTCTCCTCCATGAGTTTCGTGGTGGCCGTGGTGATCACCGTGCTTGTGATGTTTGCCTTCGTGGTGATGATCATCGTAGAAGTGATGATCCTTGTGGAAGGCGTCCTTATGGTACTTTTTGTGGTAGCCGTCGGTCTTCTCTCCCTTATCATGATGCTTATGATGTCCATGTTTTTCGCCCTTATGATGGTGGCCATGTTCGTGATGATGGCCGTGATGATCATGTTCATCCCAGTGCTTCTTGTGACCACCACCATGTTCATGATGATGACCCTCATGGTGATGCTTTCCATGATCGCCGTGTTCACCCTTGTGGTGATGATGATGACCCTTGTGTCCTTTGTGCCCATGACCACCATGCTCGTGGTGGTGGTGAGCATGGTGTTCCTTGCCACCACCTTCCTCATGCTTATGGGATTTACCACTTGCAGCTGTTATAAGATCTTTTTCATCTTCACCTAATTCTCTGGCATATACTGCTACAAGACAGAGTAAACCAAATGCTAGGACCAACTTCATGTTGATTACTGTTGTTTGTATGCCTAGATAATTTATTATTTGGTCTTTTATAGTCGATTAGTTGATAGATGAAGAAAGCGTTTAGTAATATTAGCGCAACATTCAGGGACAAGTTCTGGGCGCTGGACCGTTACGGGCGACTCCATTTTTCAATTGTGTTTCGATGTTGTTAATAAATTTGCTAATGTGATGGTCTGAGAGTTAATTAACTAATTTAATTTCTCATTTATACATTTTCATTTCATTAAATTATTCTTACTGTTGTAATTATTTGCTTTTTCAAATAACGAGATACATGTTTAGAAATTTTAAGTTAAAAAATTTACCAAATATAAACTAAATTTTTATTTGTAAAAGTTTCAAATATTTTCGAAAATCTATTGATATCTCTGGACAATGTTAGGAATGGCACTATTCAATGACGTCAAAGGCTATTTGCACAATACTACGCGCATTGGAAGCAAAAATATTTTTTCGCCCATTTTATTTTTGGCCGTGCTTAAAAGAACAGTCGTATCGTCCTGTCGAAATTTAATCAAAACAACAATAGGGTTTGTTCGTACTGACCTGTCTTATTCTGGAAAGCTAGAAAGTTGGCATGAAGTGCTGCATATTCGGATTATAGTAAAATGAAAAATGTTTTATGAAATAGACAGCAGTATATATATATATATATATATATATATATATATATATATATATATATATATATATACTATTTATATTATAATTAATATTATAAATGTGAAAGTTTGTTTGTCCTTCTTTCACGTCAAAACAGAGTGACGGATTGGCGTGATTTTTTGTATGAAGGTAGTTTGAGGGCTCGAGAGTGACATAGGCTAGTTTTTACCGCGGGAAATTATCTCATTCCCACGGGAAAACACGTTATAATGCGGCCCAAAAAATATTTTTGATCAGAATTACTTGAAACTTCATGCTCTTCAATAAAATTAAATAAATACGTGTTTAAGCATTTTTCGAAATTCATCCCATAAGGGGGTGAAATATGTGATGAAAGTTTGTAAGAGATTTTTTGTAGTTTTAGCGCGAGCAAAGCCGCGGGTTCTGCTAGTATACTACAATGACAGATATTTGGTTAGGTAAAATCAAAGCTTAAATAAAAATAGCTATAAATGAAGGTTGTTTACTTCTGTCGTATTATGTTAACTAGCTATAGCACAGTCGTGTATCTTCTATGCCATGAGATTCTAGTATATATGTACATATTATGTATACATGACATATATGGATTTATAAAAGTTAAACGTTAGGTGTGCAGTAACGGTTTGAACTAAAGGAATTATATGTAACTAACCTTTTTCTTATATAACCTTTTTCTTATTATAATGTTAGGAGGCAATTTATTGCGATATTTAGGATCTTTAATCATCAACATTTAGATTTGCTTACCAATGTTTTGTTATAATATCATATTCTTAGAAAATTTATGAAATAATAATTCAAGAATAAGGATATACTTAAAACAACCGCTCTCATACGTTCACACTGTAGAGTTTCATCTGAAATTATTTTTTAACTTATTTATAACAAGGTATTTTTAAAAGAAGACGTTTGTTGTCATTATTATGCTGCAGAATTGGCTTTTTATAAAACTAAATAAACAAATATACTAAACTCTTGAATATTATTAATAGAATAGGCAGAAATCAAACAATGGTCCAACACTGTTCTTTATGATCCGTCATTTTTTACCGACTATGATCCCTATGTCTTTGCTAATTGTGGACCGATTTTATTATTATTTTTTTAATAAACCTTAAAATTGGTAAATGATCGGAGTTGCATGTGAAATGCAGCAAGAAGAATTTCATATTTACAAAAAATATATACTTTTTTTTCATTCTAAATAGCCAGAAGTCATTTGAATAAGCGCCGACTCAAACTTAACTTTATTATTTTTTGTTGTATGCAGCCTTTTTCAACTTCCTTCTGTTGATCACGAGCTTCACCCTTTAATACAAGGGAGATCATAGTCCAGGACACTGGCCAAGTGCGGGTTGGCGAACTTCACATGTCTTTGGAAAATTTGCCAGGTTTTTTCAGACATACAGGTTTCCTCACGACGTTTTCCTTCACCGTAAGACAATTAGTGGTAATCATGTTTAAAATGATTTATACAGTAGAATATCAGAGTTACGAGACCCGGTATTCGAACCCACTACTCTTGATTTTTCAAATGAGTACAACACCACTGAGCTATCACAACCTATAGTAATAATACAAAACTTTATAATTTTACAATAGTATATAAATGGGTACGATGTTCATAAATTCTTAAGCGGTCATCGTTTAACAGGTACCGTTCATACTTTCACCTTTCATTCTCGTGACAATATGATTTTGTGTACTTGAAGCAGGAGTATGAAACATTTTGCATAAAAACCAAATGTTAATTTAAAAAGTAAGTAATTTTAAATAAAAAAATATCTAATCGAATAATTTACAGCAATCATGGTCACGTGAAAACATCCGAAATGATTATTTTTATTTAAAACTACTGACTCACTCTGATGAGATATTTTTCCGCAGTAAAAATTATCCTATAGGATCATCATCATCATCAGCATCATCTCTTCGAAATAATCAATGTAATATCAAATATCGAATCACTATATATAATCCTAGCATTGCTCGCGGCTCCGCCCGCGTTCAGATGACTAAAACCCAAATTCTGATTTTACATATTAGTAGGCAATTTTCCGCGATAAAAAGTATCCTATATGTTGACCCGGATAACCAGCTATCACCATACCAAATTTCATCAAAATCCCTCCAGTGGTTTTTCTGTGATGAGGTAATAGACAGACAGACAGATAAAAATTCTAAAAACTATAGATTCGGCCTCTGTATCGATAATAATGTCTATTTCAATAAGATTTTCCAAAAAATATTTAATGTATAGATTCGGCTTAGTTACAATTTTATTATATGTATAAATGTATTGCTGAAAACTGCATTAATATCCGTTACGTAGCTTAAAAGATCTAGGCGTACAAACAGCGGGAGCGACTTTGTTTTATACTATGTACATATATACACAGATCATATAACACTTACTATACTTAGTATAAATTAGACTGTATAATGAGATTAGTTCACCAATTATCTCTTCACCCTCAATGTATAAAATTTAGTTATTGTTATAATTGACGATTGACGAAGAGATGATGCTGAAATATGACGATGAGATGTCCTCAGTTCAATCCAGCGTGAGGAATCCATACTAATATTATAAATGTGAAAGTCTGTTGTTTGTTTGTTTGTTTGTTTATCCTTCTATCACGTCGAAGCGGAGTGATGGATTGGCGTGACTTTTTACCGCAGGAGATGATCTAATTTTTACGGGAAAACACGTTATAATACAACTCAAAAAATATTTATGATCAGAATTACTTGAAACTTGTTAATAATGCTCTTCATTAAAATTAAATGTATGGTTTAGCATTTTTCGAAATTCACCCTATAAGGGAGTAAAACAGGGGATGAAAGTTTGTAAGAGATTTTTTGTAGTTTTAGCGCGAGCAAAGCCGCAGATTCTGCTAGTATACTACAATGACAGATTAGGTAAAATCAAAGCTTAAATAAAAATAGCTATAAATGAAGATTGTTTACTTCTGTCGTATTATGTTAACTTGCAATTTCTCTATAAGTAGTAGTAAGTACTTATAAGTACGTATAGATACAAAAGGTTACTGTACTCTGAGTTCCAGTATGGAGAAGTCTTAACTGTACATAAGTGGGTATATCTGTTCACATTAATTGGCCATAAAATGTATAAAACAGTAAGTTTTACAGTAATTTGTTTCGAAAGTTTCTCGACAGTTTCTTTCTATACTCGAGGTTTGCATTACAACGAAATGGTTTCTCGAAACTAATATGGCATATCAAGCATTAAGTCATATTGTGGAAAAGGGTCAAATGGTAGACAGTGAAACGAAAAAGTAATTTCTACATTTAGAAAAAAAACATTTATTAAATATATTATTATTTTATATTTTCATCTTATTTTTTACCATCAGAATTTTTTCTCTCTCAACCTTTACCTTCGTATAAGATTTGAAATAATAACAAAATTATACTTGGAAACTACTTATTTTTTTAGTTTTCTGAGATCACTTGTTACGAGTATACTGTGCCCCAGGAGTAGGGTACAGTATATTTCTGATTCCAGAACGTACCTAATTTCCAGGAAATGATGACGATGAGACGTCAACTGCGCGGGAGATATAGTGCAGCGCGTGTATTGGCAGACACGAGTGCACTCTCTATTCCTGTCACTCTCATACTCCGTAGACAAATCGACACAAAAACATACTAAAATATAAAACCTACATAATTTACAAAAATATATTGTGAGGTAAAGTGCGCATTTCATGAAAAAGTTATTGAGTCTTTACTCAAACAATGTTAATATTGAACCCAAAAACCCCAAAGGGGGTCAAGAGGGTACATTCTTGACCACTGTGCTGTCTCTGCTGAAACGTTCTCAGCTATAACTAATACGCCTTTGTAAAGGCAAGTGATAAAGTGAATGGCGTTTGAGTACAGATTTTATGGATGTAGCTTATTATTTTGGCATACTGACCCGTACGACCATCAAATAAACTAACAAGTTATTCGACGAGTAATAAAAATTCTTCAAAAATGACGGTTATACGACGATGACGAATTATAGTTTACTAACTTTTTTTCCGATTTTGCTTCTGTATATTTAGTTTTTTTTTTCAATTATTGTGCAAGGACTATACCCTACACGACTCTCAGTATATTTAAACAATTTTATACACCATATATAGTAGCCTAGAATTTTTTTAATTGTGTGAAGGAGATAAAGGCACTTAATATACTTTTTTCATTAATTATAATATAATCAATTTATATATATATATATATATATATATATATATATATATATATATATATATATATATATATATATATATATATATATATATATATTAATTATAAGTTATATAACAAGCGATCCACTATAGTCTTCTTTGACTCCAACTAGGAAATAAAATTCTTTTAGTAATCACTCTCTATCAAACAATCTCTATGCAAAAAATCAGAAGCCTGCAACTCTATTATTGCAAATTAACAGATACACTTTGATAATTTATAATAATAGTATGAATCAAATAAAAAAAAAGAAATATTGCCATAAAACAAATATAGTCAAATTTAAAAAAAATACAATTTTAGGCTTCAAAACGTAGATATATGGCAAAAAGAAGGTAAAGTAACTCAGGCTATTCTGTTGATATCCAATTCTGAAGCACTGATTTTACATCAGCTACATCTAGCTCCGTAGGATATTGAGCAAGAAACAAGAAAGTAACAATGCGCTCGCTTGGGAAACCAAGTGAAGCGGGTTCAAATCCCAGTTCTCGCACCACTAACAATTTCATGTAAGATTTTTACATTTCCAATAGATTACCTTGTCTTACAGTGGAAGGTAAACATTATAATGAAACCTGCATGTTTGAAAGAACATAGCAAGTATTCGAAAGATATATGAAGTCCACCAACCCGCACTTGGCCAGCGTGGTGGGCAGATCCCCCTCGCATTAAAGGAAGGCCCGTGCCAAGCAGTGGGACGTTAAAAAGGGCTGGACATGATACATCCAACAAGAAAGGCACGCAATATAAGCACCATTTAGTTAGCAATATAAAAAAGAAAGTTTCAAGAGTTCGGGGATTTCAAATAGATATGCAAGTTTCGACCCTGATTTGTCACACGCCAGTCTTCCTCTTGTTATAGATAAATCATTTGAACAATTCACGACAGAAATGGAATATATCATGCCCTTTTTCCTTCATCTGTAAAGGGAAAAGCTTGGTAGTATTTTATCAGAAGAATATACATACATACATATTATAGTTTTTTTTAATTATTTACATTTTTAACCACCTTCAAAAATATGAGATTCTCTAATTGGATGTTTTTTTTTATGTTATTCTTGTTTATGATAAAACATATCGCCGATTGTAAATATTAATGATTAATTATTTTTTATTAATATCATTATTTGCATGGTTATTTTGAAGTCGATTTAACTTTTGTGTTTAAATCATACACTTTTATATTATTACATAATACTAGCGACTACTAGCCTACTACTACGGTTTAGCGGTTAGTATAAAATAGATAGACTATACATTATATGATATATAATCTATCTATTCCATCCTATAGATATTCTTCCTCAATAAACGGCATATCTAATGCAAAAATATTTTTTCAAATCAAATTAGTAGTTCCTGAGATTAGCGCGTTCAAACAAACAAACTCTGCCTCTTTACAATATTATGTATAGATATTTCATGACTACTGTAGCATTGAGCTACAGTACAGCATTTATTTTGCTCATATACTAACTGTACAGGACGCTACGAGTTCGTCACCACACGATCTGAAAGTCTATTTAGGTTTTAGACCATGCAGATATTACAGATGTTTCACAATCTGATTACGACAAAAAAACTGCGTTTTAGAAAGAGTAAATCAAATTCTATCATAATCGAAAACAAAATCTAACGGAGTCGGATCTGTACATTAAATATTTTTTTTGGAAAATCTTATTGAAATAGTCATTATTATCGACACAGAGGCCGAATCTATAGTTTTTTGAATTTTTATCTGTCTATCTATTGTCTGGGAAAGCGTCACGAGAAAATAGTTGGACAAATTTTGATGAAATTTGATATGATAATAGCTGGTTATCCGGGTCAACATGTTATACGATATTTTTTACTACGGGAATATATCTCATCTCTGGAAAAATTATACTAACCGTTAAAACGTACCTAGGGACAAACCTGAGCGGAGCAAAGGTCATTCACTAGTCCTAAATAATTAACAAAGAAAATCTATTACTCTGTCTTTAAAATAACGTTATTTTATCACTTAGACAAGTCCTTTAGAACTGTTCCAAATCCCTTGCGCAAGTGCTAACTGCCAGTCTAGTCAACGATTTGCACTTAGCTATAAAATGTCAGCACTTTTACTGAGTCGTGTATTTCTGAGACATTCGGAGAAATTGTTTGACAACCACGTACGAGTATGTTACGGCATTTCTGTCTAAGTTTCTTACCAAAAATTTGAACGCTTATTCCGATGTAGATATAACATGGTACAAGTTTAGTGGTTTGCGGTAAAAGGATTTATGATGAATTTGCTTAGTTTTATCGTTTTTATTTCTTTTATAATAATCTACACACAGTATAAAAAACTCACTTTATATATGGAGTACCTATTTATTATGAAAATGTAGATTATAATATTTTTAATGAAAAACGTATGGATTTGAATGAAATTGTTCTATTAACAAACAAATACAAACTGTGCATATTTTCTATATTCATATCAATAATATATGAACTTTTTACAAAATCATGTCCTACGCTTGTTTTTAATCTTTGTTATACCAACATTCGAAAGTATTTTTTTATGTCACTATATAGAAAAAATGTGAAAAAATTTAGATTTTTTAAACTACCTATATAATATTACTTAGTACAGATCTATAAACATGTATTGATAAAAAAAAATATTTAAAACTTGCAATTTTTGAATCAATGGAGCTCATTATACATTAATTTATTAAGCTTGATGATCATTTTATTGATTATTTCCAGGTTTGAAACATAAAGTTTTAACAAAATCTGTACCGTTCTATAAGTTATGAGGCGATATGACTTTGTCGAATCTCGTGAAGTTTTAAAATAAATTTAAGACCGACCGCGTTGTTTGAAGAAATACTAAGCAATAACTCGTACGTGATCGTCTTTATGTGCTTTGAATTTCCCACTGTAATGTGTTTTATATATTATAATACAAATATTTGCCATTGACTTCACTCGTGCTTTCATTTTATTTATTTCACTAAACAGGAAAAATTCAGTTTAAAGGGGAATTAAATCACTCAGAAGGGCTGATTGGACATTTTAAATAAAACTATATTATCGGATTTTTTCGCGGATTTATTTGGATTTTTGGTTCCCGATGTTTCGAATGCTTTACAGCAATCATGGTAACGGGAGAGACTGAGGTGTTGGATGTCTCGAAGGATTAGTTGTTACAGACAGCCTACCCACAATTAACAAAATGAAAATTGCACCAATTAATAAAGTATTAAAGGCTGATTGGATTTTCATAGATCTATTTTGTTTTGCAGATCTACGAGATTTATCAGCATCTATAATAAAATTATGTTATTAATACTATAATTAAGTACGTATGTATGTTTGTATATTTAAATTTATTATATAGAAAAAAAATATATTTCATTATATTTTTTTCTTATGCTCGAGGGTTTCCGGTAAGAATCTCTCTTAAAGGGATAAGGCCTCCTTTGTACACGAGGTATCTATCTGTTTCCTGTGTTTATATGTATCTTTTTTTGTGGTACCTATGTAAATAAATAAATAAATAAAATTATACAGCCTGTCTGTGTGTGTCTGTGACATAAAATTAACCAAATATCTATTTAACTAAAGGAATACCTAACTAATTCTAAATTCGATAGTTTTTTAGTCGATAGAAGATTTAGTTGAGAGGAGGAAGAGATTTTTTTTTTGTTATCGTCCGTGATTGAGAATAGTATAGGTTATTTTTATCGCCCCAGAACTCATACTCTTATCCAAAATAGTGACATACGGCCGGTAGACAATTTACGACCATTTTATATTTCGATTTAGCTGTATTGTGAAAACGGCGACTACGAGTATCCCTCGCTTCGCTCGGGTCTGTCCCTAGTGCAAAACTATAACAAATCTATCCCACGGGAACTGTGTATTTTTCCGAGTTAAAAGTAATCTATATGCTATTCTAGATTAAATTCTATCTGTACGCCAAATTTCAAAAATCCATTCAGCCGTTCTGGCGTAATTGAGTAACAAATATCCATCCATTCAAACTTTCGTATTTATAATACTATTAAGATATAAAATATATATAACACGTGAAATTCAAATTTTATATTCCGTTTTAATGTACAGTTATGTTTTAAAATAAAAGCAATATAAAATATTCACCCATCTACAATACACATTTTTTGACTTGCAACCAAAAATCAAAAAAGATCCGCGAAAAAATCCGAAAAGATATTTCAATTTAAAATATCAAATATCTATGTAAATCTAAGAATAAATTAGGCATAAATAATTTTGTATTACATAGTATAATTAACTATGTTATATAGATTTTTTACCCCTCATTTAGATACTACATATATGTATATGTCACCTATTAAACTTCAGTAGGTAATTTAGCTTTAATAGTCTTCAAGTAGAATGGCTGTGGCATACGAATATTTTATTACGGTACCCTAAAAACACCTTGTTTTTTACTAGATAGCTAAAACACTCACTTTTATTATATACTCGGACTATATATTTAAACCAAATATTTTTGGAAATAAAATTTGGCAAATGCAGAGAAAATCTAAACTTTCTGGGCACACTATTTTATTTACGCTAAATTGAACCCAGTGTTGAATGGTTTAGACACACAATAAAGTATAAATAAAAGGGAAATTTAATGTAAAAAGTTTTTGCGTCTTCCTTATACGACCCCTTTCTTCCACGCCATAAAACTTTTATAGAAAGTGACATCCCCGATGCATAGTTTTGTATACGATGGGGAATCGAACTTTTAAGTTAAACACTCTGCAAATAGAGTAAGTTAAATGCTAGTTCTGTTAATAAATAATCGTCTACGTTTGATATCAGTTTAAACACCTTTGAATGTTATTTCATCATTTATTTATAATTGTTCATTTCACAAATAAATTATATTCATTGTAAAAAAATATATAATAAAGCATAAGATAAAAAACTGCAACAGATAAAGATAATAAAAGATTCAAGTAACAAGTAAATAGCCGAAAGATAGCGTATGTTGGTATTTATTCAAAGTTTTATTCATAATGACATATAACTACTGTATTATACACAGCCGCTACTTTGCGTCCCTCTTTACCAAAAAGGTTTGTAGCACAATACTTCTCTATCACACACTCTCTTAAAATCTTAATTATATTAAACTTTAAATCATGACAACCCTAATATCTGCCAACTTCTCTTTAGACAATCCTATTGTACTGTGTTCAGAATTCAATTATGTACATTTTATATACAATATAAATACATTGCTGTTCGTTGGTCTCGATAAAACTCAAAAACGGTTTTGTTAGGGGTTTATCAGGGGTGGTTTAAGTATAAAAAATTGGGAAAATTTTTAAGAACTGGTCGAAAATAAAAAAAAAAGTTCAAAACCGTTTATTCTGTATGGGAATCACTACTTCGGATTACTTACAATAGATGGCGTTAGTAGCGGACCTATACTACGAAAATGCGTCAAATTTAAGTTGGAAAGAATAATATATAAAATAAATGTATTTAATCTATTTATTCCATACCAAATGTTAAAATGTATCTTGGGATGGACCTGAGCGAAGCGAGGGTGAGTCGCTAGTTTTATATATAAACTCAATGAGGACTCATATCAACTTTCCCGTTTATACCTTATAAACTGGCTAGCTATTTAGTTCTTTCTTAGAAATAAAATATAAAGGTTTTAAAAATAACGATAGGATAATCATTTCAGGTCGAGAATTTTTAAGTACTCAATTTTTAATCTAAATCGTGAAACTCGAGACATTAAATCATGTTTAATTAATTGTGAAAATTCTTGAATATTTATTCCTTCAAGCTTAAAATAGAAGAAAAAACCAACTTCTTCACTCATTATTCAGTAAAAGCTCCTTACATAACTTTCCTATCTCAGACCTCTCGAACTTTAACAGGTACTTTATGAGTTTTTAACTTTTTACCCATTCTCAACTGTGAATTGACATTTTACTGACATTTTGCTGAAGTTTATAATATAATATCAATTTGAACAAAACGAATTTTTGGCGATATTTTTATTATCCTACTAAAATAAAATACTAACTAAACTAAAATAATATGCCTCTTTTAGGTTATACTTATATTATCCTAGTTCAGAAGTATATTTCTTATATTTCTATTAAATTGATTCTCAATATTAAAAAGCTTCAGTAAGCTTTTATGGATTTCTATGGACATCGCAATTGGACCCATTAGCAAAAGCTAGGTTAATTAAACTTTTATCCGTACTAATATTATAAATGCGATAGTAACTCTGTTTGTTTGGTATCTTTTCACAACTGAACGGTGAACGATTAAGATGAAAATTGGTATGGAGATAGTTTGAGACATTGAGAAGAACATAGGATAGTTTTTACCCCGGAAATTATCACTTAAGAGGATGAAAAGGGGGGTGAAAGTTTGTATGGGGAATCAATCATTTTTCAAGTAAAGGATATAAAACTCATCATACCTATCTATTCCATATATATAGTCTATCTATTTCATACTTACTATCAAAACATATTTATGTTTAACTAGCATTGCCTGCGGCTTCGCCCGCGTTCAGATGACCAAAAACCAAATTCTTAGGTTTTACACATTAGTATACTCTTTGCATTGCAGTTTTTGTATTTTTTCTCAGAAATGAGATATTTTGCTGCGGTAAAAAGTATCTTATATGTTGACCCGGATAACCAGCTATCATCATACCAAATTTCATCAAAATCCCTCCAGTGGTTTTTCCGTGATGCGGTAACAGACAAACAGACAGACAAAAAAATCTAAAAACTATAGATTCGGCCTCCGTGTCGATAATAATGTTTATTTCAATAAGATTTTCCAAAAAAAATATTTAATATACAGATTCGGCTTAGTTACAATTTTATTATATGTATAGATATATTAAGTATAATTTTATCTACTTTAGTTTTTCATAAATATTAGAATAAATAAACACTATATACAGATAATGAAGAAAACCTTTTATTTTAAGTAAATATAATTTTTTTTAATGAAACGACAAACTCTTTGTGAGAGCAACACTTTATTAGGTTACGCCGAGTAATGAAAATAAAAGCAACAGGCGGTACTACGACAGAGTCGCATCGGATGTTGGAGTTGCTCGAAAATAGTACCTTGTCGCAGCAAGCGTTAAAGTTAGTAGAGGACATGATTTTATTACACACGGTGAAGTATATAAACACATAGAGGTTTTAATGAACAATTTAGTGTAGATGTAATTACTTTTCATTAATGATTATATGACTTTCCTATTTTGTTTATTTTAAACTAGCTTTTGTCCGCGACTTTGCTTATGTATTACTTGCGACTCACGTCCTTAGCTTGATTCTCCATACACATTTTCATTCCCATTTTCACCCCTTTAAGGATTTTTTTTATTACTATTCTGAATTAGTGCTTGACTACGTTCCACCTGATGGTAAGTGGTAACGCAGTCGTAGATGGTAAGTCGCACTAATTCAGTAGCCACCTATTCACTCTTGCCTTGAAGACACAAAAAGTATCCTAAGACCCTCCCAGGGTCTCAAACTATCTTCTTACCAAATTTCATCTAAATCGGTTCAGTAGATCCAGAGATTACCCCCTACAACGTCACAAACTCACAAACTTTACATATTTAAAAGTATAGATAATGACGATACGATACTAATATACTTCATATTTTATTTCTTAGGTCATTTGCCCCCTTACATAAATTCTTTATCTATCAGTAAAAGCTACGCTAAAATCGGTTGCCGCTTAAGTTTAGTAGTATTTTGAAATTACTATACAATCTGTATTAATATTATGAATATGAAAGTTTGTGTGTATAGATGCTTGTTACTCTTTCACGCCAGAACGGCTGAACGGATCTGGATGAAATTTGGCACAGAGATAGATTATAGTCTGGAATAATACACAGGCTTTTACTTTTTATCCCGCAAAAATGTACGGATCCAGTGCGAAAGGTTTATTTTTGTTTTCCATAAATTATTACTTCATTCCTTATAAAGGCTAATTATAACATGTTAGATAACGCCCGATTTCGTTTGATGGTAATATAACATTGACCATACTTATACTTTACGTAACATACCGAGTACAGTAATAAGTTTAGAAAATAATATCAAGAAAAAAACAAAGGATCTGACATTTTATTTTTATAGCACGTTAACACAAAAGCAATTTTGTTATATAAATATAATTAAATTTAATTAAAATGCAGTTAAAATAAATATATTAAATTTAATTTTCCGATGTTTTTAATATAAAAAAAATACTAATTATAAAACAATAATTTTGAGAGAGAGAGAGAGAGAGAGAGAGAAAGAAAGAGATCCGATGCAAAGCAAAGCTTACATAACAAATTGATGTATTATAATTCGAACTATAATTAATTAAAGTTCATATCTTGTCATATTTGTCTATTAGATATTCATATATTGTCAGCTGGCACCGACTTAGAAAATATCTAATTAGGTATCTATAGTTAATGAAAACTCCTATTCAAGTTATTTTTTTTACATTTAAGGGTTTTAAAGTCGGTTTTTATTTTTTATTGTTGTCCAAAACCTTTGCCAAATTTAACGTTTTTTAACATTTTTATTGATTCAGCTTCAGAATTCTTATTATACTTAGGTAATAGATTTTAATAATATATGAACGAGAGTCACCTTTTTCTTTTGAAGGCGTGAAACTTAAAGACTTTTGAACCCTGTTGAGACAGGTTATTTGATATTTTCATTATTCGTATTTACGTCAAACGAATTTTCTATTTGCAGATGGAGCCGAGGCAATATAATTACATATTTTATTATACGACGTGCGGTATGGGTCTAATTGGAATTACCTCCTCAGAAAGTCCATTACGTTATATCTAACCCACAAAGAAAAAATGGGAAAATTGGGAAAGATGAGAAAAACAGCTATCGTAATATGTTGTAAATGTATTGGAACATTAACACGCAGCACCATCTAATTCCAAGGTAAGCTACGAGGCTTGTGTTATGGATACCAGATAGTTGATACACTACAAATATATATCTTTAGACACATACATATTATAAATATAAACACCAAGGACTGGGGTACAAACATTCGTGCTCATCACACAAATGAATACCGCCCAGCGGGACTCGAACCCGCGACCGCTAGCACAGTGAGTAGAGTCTCTAAAGCTTAACCAAACGTGTCGTCATACCTAGATATTTATCTTAGTCATATCTTGTTAATAAAGAAGTGTATTGTCTACAAATATTACTTTAAATGTTCTTTTTATTCTACACTTAAGGGTAGTTTTTATGGAAATGATTCTTACAATTTACATAAGACTGGCTAAATCCCAAAGAAAATCGCTTCACAATTGCCAAAGACGACAGTGAATTGAAGAAAAAGTTATAACATATACAAAAAAAATAATAATAGGACAATTGAGTATTTCCTCCTTTATGAAGTTATTATGTAATTTAGAACAAATTCGAAAGTTTGTGAATGAGTGTGGGCATTTTTTCTGCATAGTGTATCGGCTCAATAGATTAAAGAGAACTCATCTTCACCTATAAAAGGAAACTGTGACTTACTGATTGATTGACTGACTGACTGATCTATCAATGCATAGCTGAAATGGATTGATTTCAAATTTGGTACGCAGATACGCTAAGAACGGATTTTTGAAAACTCTACCCAAATAAAGAGGTAAAACGGGGAATCAAAATTTGTACGGAGAAATCATATAAGAGAGATGTATGAATTAAAAAAATCGCAGGGCACCCTTGTAAAAAAATAAATAAACACAAGCTTTCTTTTTTTTAAACATGTGCTTCCTGCCTTTTAAAACACAACCCTTTTAGGGGTGAAAAGAGGTAAATAATCTGAAAATCTAATTTACCGCGAGCGAAAAAAACGTGTAAAAGCATAAAACTTAAACCACAAAAGTAACATATAGTCTACTTTTTATAGATGAATCTAATACACGAACAGATTCGTAATTTGAATAATACATATATAAATATTATGATTTATTTAACCACAGACCATTCATATTTCATTTATAAGTAAAAATGAAGCAGAAAACTTATAAACTTAACTTTTAATAAAAAAATATCAGAACCATATATTATCGAATACGTAGGCAATGGGTATATATTAAATCTGTCAACCACACAATCTGGAAGGGCTTCGTCAAATAATCGCCTCCCAGCGGGCCATTTGTTCAAGTGTAGCTGCCGCTGACACACTATGCTAACCACGTTTTATATTGATTGATGTTACCTAATTCTTTTTATACACATTTATATATTTTATACTATAGGAAAACAATTAAAATGAGTTTCTATTAAGAAACTCAGCTTAGCGACTAGCATGTACGGCTGCACACCCGGAGATCCTGGGTTCGAGTCCCGGGTCGGGCCAAGTTTAGTTATTGAGTCTTTCTGTATAGTAAGACTCAGTAACAGCCCGGAGTTGGGAAGTTGGCGGTGTTTCACCCCCGTGCCTCGGAGAGCACGTAAAGCCGTCGGTCCTGCGCCTTATCTCTCACCGGTCGTGTCGAGTAGTCGTCCCATCGGAGTATGAGAGTGACAGGAATAGAGAGTGCACGTTGTGTCTAGGCGTACACTTGTGCACTATAATATCTCCTGCGTAGTTGGCTAGTCTCAATGAGATTGGCCGCCGTGGCCGGAATCGGTCAGGAGAACATCATCATTATAATTTTTTTGCCTTTTTAATATCTGACTACTGGGTTTGGGCCTCTATTTAATGTAGGAATTCGTCCATCGTACTGATCAAATGAGAGTTCTGAGATATGAGGATTTCCTCACGGTGTTTATAAGTTGTAGTCTCAGATAAGCGAAATTCAGCATTTGTTCAAGCTTCACTTGATATTTTTATTACTTCTTAAATATTCCTTTATGTAACAGAATTATTAACGAAAGCAAATCAACAGAGAATATCGGTTTCACTAAAAAATATTAGCAAATTTTGTGTTAGAATCTGCTTGTAACCCTTCAAGAAGTGTCTATAAGAAAACTAAGTTGTCAACAATTATTCAAAGAATATTATATCTGCTGGTAACTAGCTGTAGTATCGTCAACACGCCTATCTACTTTTATGTATGTCTTAAACAGAAATAAGGTTCTCAAATATTGTCTACAACTTAAAATAATTATGGTAGCTTTTGTAGGTCACTCGTTGCACTTTTTTCACTAAAATAAAACAAGGTTGAAACTTTAAAATAATCTCATAATGTTCTAATTTTCACCATATCCATATCAATACTAATATTATAAAGAGGAAAGATTTTTTGTTTGTTTGCTTGCACCGAATTAGCTCCCAAACCACTGAACTGATTTAGATGAAATTTGTTAAAAAGATAGTTTGAGACCCTGAAAAGGACAAAGGATAGTTTTTATTCCGGAAATCATTCCTTTAAGGGGTTAAAATGGGGATGAAAGTTTGTATGAGGAAGCAACTTAAGGACTAGCAAAGTAAGGGTAAATCGCTAATCTTACCTATATAGAAAGTCTATTTATAATTTAATATATAAAAATCTCCAAAATATCTCACCAAAATTATTGTATTTTTATCAGGTAAAGGATTCTGGTCAGAATTAAATCGGCTATTTTTATCATCTCACGGTGAATGAAGCAAAAGCAAAGATGGCTGCACGAATGAGATTAATTAGTTGTGATGAGTCTTTATTATTGCATAGCTTAAATATATAGTTAAAAGTTGCTGGTAGACTGCTACCTCTCTACTGAAAGAGCAGGATTTAATAATCATAATTGATATCAAAAACTGTGAAATAAATTGGACAGACACATGAATTTCACATCACACTTAAAACTTTCAGTTGCAAGACTTTCGGCACTTCAACACAACGTGTTAAGTGCACTACGGCTTATATAAAATGCATCACCTGTCTGCTTGTGTCTTCTCAATGAAGTTGACTAACTTTAATGCAACGTACTGAAAGCTCTTGGAGGATGGAAGGGGACAATGATCCTGGATTTATGTTTTAGTTAATTTTTTATGTAGTTTATCTATAGGTTATACCTGTAACGTACTGTTAATCATTTAAGTCCTAATTTTAAACCATAGTTTATTATTTATTTATAGCTTTCCAAAGATTTTTTATGTATGATTTAATTTTTTTAATTTAATTATATATATGACTATTTTTTGCTGTTTTTTTGGCTTTATAATTATTTTTCGGTGTTATATTAATAAAAATTAATATCTTAAATATGTTAATTATTACCATACCGCTATAATTACTTATTAGATAAAGTTCAATTAAGATCTTCAGAGTAATACATACCTTGGATGTATATTGTATAAGTATTGTAACTTTTTATTATATAGTATTGAATGATTTTATTCATAAAATCAGTGCAAATCCAAATCTAACCTACTTTTAAAGTTGATTTGAAAGAAACTAAAACTTACCTTAAACTTTAGTTTTGTTAAATAAATTTCAACTAAATAGCTAAGCTTTGTAACATATTTAGAAAAAATCATATACATGCGAATATTCGTATGGGTGTTCAATTATTCCTTTTTTCTAAGCATATAGAGCTTTGAATGGTTTTGATCGTACGAAAATTCGAAGCTTTTTCTAACTAGAATTAACTTTTGAAAAATATTTTAAAACGACCTTTCCACATGAGAACAGCCCGCGTTTGGATTCAAAAATTCCAATAAAGCTTCTACAAACTTCATGTTAATTCAACCATATGGGAATGCCAAAGTTTTCTAACGAAATCCATGGCTTCAGATGTTTCAATTGCACTTAAAACTTTACTTGAGTGTCGAACATTGAATAACTATGAAAATTAACAACAACAATTTGGCTTTCGATTTTATTAGGTTAAGTAAATTATTTCAGTATCTACAATAAACAAATATAAGTTGGTTTATTATTACTAAAGTAGATAAAATTTAATTTTCGATATGAATACATAGTATATTTTTCGCCAACTTCAAAAAAGAAAAGTATATAGTAAATAGGACTCAATACGATTGTATATTTTTGTAGTTTATGTTAAGTGATATTTTATTTTATATTTTTTTTTTTTGAAATTTTGAAACTTTTGGCAAATAATTTAATTGTAACTAAGCCGAATCTGTACATTAAATATTTTTTGGAAAATCATATTAAAATAGACATTATTATAGATACAGAGACCGAATCTTTAGTTTTTTGAATTTTTGTCTGATACCGCATCACGAGAAAGACTAAGACTTAAGACCACTGGACAGATTTTGATGAAATTTGGTATGATCATAGCTGGTTATCCGGATCAACATATAGTATACTTTTTAGTGCGGGAAAATATCGCATCTCTGAGAAATCTATACTACACGTGAAAACGTAGTATATTATAGTAGTTTAGTCTTATCTATGAGATCGCTAGTTTTATCTATAAGATTACTGATTATTGTTGCATGTTATAAGGTCTAGATGACTTACTTAATATTATTGCTTAAACTTACTTAATGCATGAATATTAATTAGTATTTACCTAAGAATAATATTCGTAGTTAATATATTTCACGCCACAAATTCAACTTAAAAATTATAAAATACAGTGGTTCGTTTTTAATTTGAAATATTTATTACAAATACTTTACTATTTTTATTATATATATATATATATATATATATATATATATATATATATATATATATATATATATATATATATATATATATATATATATATATATATATATATATATATATATATATATGTGTGGAATTTGTTCTATTCCGGGCACATTTGTGCATTCAATTCGAGGAAGATCAAGCCAAAGTCCACCACATGGACCAAGTGTGTTGGGTGGACTTCATATCCTTCAATTTGCTAAGTTCCCTCAGACATGTAGGTTTCCTTACAATGTTTCCCTTCATGTTAAGACAAGTGGTTGTGTTTGATAGGATTAAATCATGTTGAAAATGATTCTCCCATGGAAATATCAAGTACGAGACCCGGGATTTGAGCTTGCTTCACATCGTTTCCAAAGCGTGCTTGACGTTACCACTGCGTTACGCTTAAATTCATCGTTTCCATACAAGTTTCTAATTGTAAGCTATTGAATAATATCATCTTGTATAACCTCTCATGATTGTTATACAAATTCCTATTGAGTTCACTCAAGCAATATATTTTGTCATCGACAACAAGGTACATATCTAATATCTCACAGTCCAGATATTCTAGATCCAATCTGTCATATAGTGTGTCATATATACCTGTAACATCATTCGCCCAATGCACAGCACCACATTGTTCTGCAGTTAGGATCTAATTAACTACCAGTCAATAGCAGGCCGCCTTCAGACGTAAACCAGCCGGGCGCAGCCAATTACTCGCCAATTAATTTTGCAATAACAAGCGTTCGTACGCTTATAGCTCATGGCGTCTTTTTGCTGATTTCTCCTAAACGTTTTCCGTGTTTTACAGACATTTATTTGGCTATAATATTTGTTTAAAAATATTTTTAATAATATTTGATGTTTTGGACGAAAGATTTACATGATGACAGGCATATAACAAGATTTACATTCAGGATTGGCATTTTCAATTTAAAATTAGTATATTTTAGAAATGTAAAATTATTATATTAGGGAGCCTCCTATTAAGTAATTCCATGTCATTTTCTTTAATTTTAAGTTTGTTTAGCAACGAAATTCTAATAACTTTGCTTAACTTTCATCGACATAACTTAAGAACATAGAAAAAAATCAAGCGTGAGTGAAACCTCTACATTAATTTAATTTATTTTATATAATCATAATATTTTAAATTTATCAATTTACATTGTAATCATTCATTATTAAGTTTTTTAATTCAATACAATCTATTAAAACTTAATTTTTATTATCTATAAATAAATTACAATAAACGTACAGACAGACATACTTCTGAACGTAAAAACACTACACTCTGTTACAATTAATACTATCCAAAAAATTATTAACATACAATCCAAGATCCATTATTTCATTCACTTAGCTTAATCAAAGTAACAAGGTTGCTCAATCTCTATAAAGAATACGGCGAATAAAAGGGGTTTCGTACACCGTGAACAAATGTGAGGAGGTTAACTGCGGAACTAGATAAGGTAAACGCTTGGAATTAATCACATCTCGGCGGAAGGGATCGAATGCTAGTTCAGCGTTCCGGCGTGTTGAGCCATGAGATATGCTTGGCTTCATTTAAATTAAAAATAACTGGTGTTTTCTTTCAAATAAATAGTATTTTCATGAATAGGAGCTTTTATAGAGTACTAGCTATGCCCGCGGCTCCGCCCGCGTTTATATGACCAAAACTCAAATTCTTAGGTTTTACATGCTAGTATATTCTTACATTGCAATTTTTGTATTTTTTCTCAGAAATAAGACATTCTCCCGCGGTAAAAAGTATCCTATATGTTGACCCGGATAACCAGCTATCACCGTACCAAATTTCATCAAAATGCATGCAGTGGTTTTTCTGTGATGCGGTAACAGACAGACAGGCAGACAGACAAAAATTCTAAAAACTATAGATTCGGCCTCTGTATCGATAATAATGTCTATTTCAATAAGATATTCAAAAAAATATTTTATGTACAGATTCGGCTTATTTACGATTTTATTATATGTTATAGTTCATGACTGTAGAGAAAGAGTATAGAGTAGTTTAAAAAATTATATTATAAAACTAATCCATTAATGTTAACCTGATATATTTTGTACAATATATTATTGTTTTTTTACATAAAAATGAGATTAAGATTTAGTTGTTTCGCATATTGGTCATTGGTATATTGTGTTGTATTTTTGAAAACCCCTACCTTTTTCTATTAAAAATTCATATTTAAAAAGTTCTCGATACGTATTTTCCTATTAATTTACTCGATTCATATATAAAAATTGATGTTACCGATAGTATATTATTAATTTCTTTAAATCTTTATTGTAGCTTTCCTCCTGTAGGTATATACTTTGTAAGCTTAAAATAGCTCTTAGTGGACCACTCTTTTGTTCTCCACTATCAGCGGATTTTACACCACTACACCTGACCCCATAGTTAAGTTCATTTTCTACTGTCGATATCTTTCACAGATTAAAAATAAAAATGTACGAGTACGTTTAGACATTATGGCACCTTCACCTTTATGTAATAACAGACATAATTATTTTAGATTGTCGAGAAATCATTATTTTATCTTAATTTTCATATAAATATTAAAAAAATATAATATCATATTATTTTTTAATTTCAATTTAAGTAGTTCGTTTTCCTTTTTAAAGTAGGCAATGCTAGGCCGAAACAATACCTCTGCGTGATGATGTCCTAAAAATAACTACGTAAATGAAAAAAATGGTATAATTAGGTTATTTTGGACTTAAACAACTTAGAATTGGTCAGACAAAAGATAATTTATATATTATGACTTATTCATGAAATTATTTCAATTATTTCCCTTGGCCATAACTTTTAATTATAAAGTTGACCGACTAATTATAGTATATTTAACTATCTACTAAAACTTTGCCATGAGTCACAGATTCGATTCTTGCATGTGCTAATATTAGATATAGACCACAAAGATGATTGTTTGGTTTGATTAAAACAAATCTTGCCAACCTGCAACCGCAACCTTAATCGTGTGTGACGGCAAACAGGCAAGTTGGGAAAGAGAGTGGCTATGTTATTTCTATGTAATTTCCTAAGCAGCTGTTTTCCCGCAATTTACTTACTAATACTTTAGATTTACGTAAATATATATATATATATATATATATATATATATATATATATATATATATATATATATATATATATATATATATATATAAATAACTTTAAGCAAAGCAAGGGCGACTACTAGTTTTAAATAATAAGAATAACTGAGCATCGTTATAATAAAAATTCAGTTAAGCTGAAGCTGCTACGTTTGAAGCTTCATATTTAGTCATTGTGCGACCTTTTCAGGGAGAATAGATGTTCATTCAATTATCTAAATGAAATCTGGATCAGTCTTGTGATGTCGACGTTAACGCAATTTGTACCAGTCTAACGGCCTAGTAGAATTAAGAGTCAAAAGTTGTAGGCTCAAAGGATCTCTAATTGGATAAGCTACAAATGCTTTTTTTACAATATTAAAATTTATCCTTATGATATAATATCAAAATGGAATTATAATTTATTTTATTATATAACATATTGTGTATTTTGTACATGTACTTATATCATTATTGAAACAAACTCTAAGAAATTATGGAACACTAGTTCTTGACCGCGGTTTCGCTCGCGTGTTAAGCGGCGTGGGGTTCAAGGGTAGCCTATGTTCGATTCCAGGATGCAATCTATGTCCTTGTCAAATTTTATCGAAATCTGTTCAGCGGTTTAAGCGTAAAAAGGTAACAGACAGAGTAACTTTCAAATTTATTATATTACTAGCAGAATCCGCGGCTCTGCCCGCGCTAAAACTACTAAATAACTCTGAAAAGGTAGGTTTCATACAAACTTTTATCCCCTATTTTACCCTCTTATGGGATGAATTTCGAAAAATGCTAAAACACGTATTTATTTAATTGTATTGAAGATCATTAATACCAAGTTTCAAGTAATTCTGATCATAAATATTTTTTAGGTTGTATTCCCTTGGGAATGAGATGATCTCCCGCGATAAAAAGTAGCCTATGTCATTCTCCAGTCCTCCAACTATCTCCACACAAAAAAATTACACCAATTTGACGATCTGTTTTGTCGTGAAAGAACGACAAACACAAACAAACAAACAAACAAACTATTTATTATTATCTTAATCTATAGATTTTATTTGAACACAAAATTTATATGTATTACTAGAGGTTCAATCGCTCGGGTTCGTCCCTAGCTTGCTTCCCCATACAAACTTTCAACCCCATTCTCTCTAGAGGGATGATTTCCGGAATAAAAACTATTTCACTCAATTTTCATATTATGAGATTTAAAAAAAAAATAGTAAAAAAAATTTAATTTTCTTCTATAGAAAACTAAAAAAAAAAAAAAATTTTTTTAGCCAATTTGGTCCAATCGATCGGAAGTTATGCGCGTACATACATTTCGGTGATTCATTTTTATTTATATAAGTAGATTTCTTTGTCTGTTTCCTTATAGATTTTTCATCTTAAAAATTTTTCAAAGATAAAAGAATGAAATGGCCGCATTATCAACATGGCACTGATTTTTTAGGAAGGGTTAATTAAAGTAAATTTAAAACTTGTAGCTCCTTACGTTTAAACAATTGTGTTAATGGTCTTCCATATTTAAAAAAAATATATTTAGAATTATTTTATTTAAAAAAAAACGTAGGAGACGTTACATCGTCTTTGAAATTCATAAAACAAATACGTAATATTTAATCTGTATAAAGATGTACTGAAACTGTAAAAAAGAACAAGTTATTACAAATAAATAACACTTTTACGCGATATGTGACACTTTAAATTATATATAAGTAATATATATATATATATATATATATATATATATATATATATATATATATATATATATATATATATATATATATATATATATATATATATATATATATATAAAAATTTATTTATTTATTTGCGGATTAACTTAGATTTTTCATTTCTGCCGTTTAATTACCTTAAAGTATGAGAAAGCATCCGGAACCATAAATCAAAATAAATTCAATAAAAAATCCGAAAAGATTTGTTTAAAACCCAAACCGTAGTATTAGTAACAGTGAAGCGCACAAAGAAAAAAATAGAAAATAAAAGTTTTTTTTTGTGAAATGCTAGAATTAGCAAATAAGCCATTTGGCTCATAAAAATATATCTCTTAAATAGGGATACTTATTAGAAATTTTCCTCGTATTAATCTTTCCAAAACTCTATTCTCCAAAACTGCTCTTAGTCAACAAAGTGATCATTCTGTAGTAATTTCCGCCTTTATAAATTAAATTGCATCTAAAAGAAGATTTTTGAAAATAAATTTGAAATATATAAATGATTCGTTACGCGAACTCCAATACTCAGTTACCGGGCCTAGAGGAAGTGAGGTACGCGAAAGGAAGCCGTCTACTTGCTCCGGAAATAATGCTCAAATTTCTTATATCCTGCAAATCTGTAAAAGTGTGATGAAGTTTATTGATAAATTATATTTAGGTATTATATATAACTATAACTTATATGTATCTTATAATATTTTATTTTAGCTAGTTTTATCGAATTTTGTCATTAATGGTGTTTTTAAGTCTATTTCACTGTAGTAAATTTCCTTCGCTTTGCTCTAGTACCCTATATTAAAATATGTTGGGACATTAACACACAGCACCATCTAGTTCCATGGTAAGCTATGGATGAGGCTTACGTTATGGATACAAGATATTTGATGTGTAGTGTACACATATATAACTTTAAATGCATACATACATATTATAAATATAAACACCAATGACTGTAGTACAAACATAATCTCATCACACAAATGAATGCCCCTAGCGGGACTCGAATCCGCGACCGCTGGCATAGCAAGTAGGGTCACTAGCACTACAAACAGAGAAAAATGTGTCGTCAAATATACGAGTATGGTATCGGATATTCTTAATCAAGTTACTTTTTAAAAGTTTTTAAACGATGAGTTATTTAAAAATATTGTTTTTTTAAAGTGAGCAGGACAATCCCTCACATTGGAAGAGGCCCGTGCCCAGCAGTTGGACGTTAATAAAAAATGTGATTTGGTGTATAGACATGCATATATTTCACCAAAACTAGATAATATTAACACGTCGAGATATTTATTTAACATTTTAACTACTGATAGTAATCCAACTCGATATAATATGTACCTACTTCTTATATGAAATTGTAATATTTGGACATTATATATTATTTGCCACATATTGAGCTCATATGTATATTTAAACGACAATAAAGCCTAAAGAATTTTTACTCTGTTAATAAGAGGTTTCCGTTGATATGCGGATAGAAAACAATGGCTTAAGTGATTCTAACAAAACTTTTGCTATTGGATAGAACATTGGAGTGATTCGAGCAGAGCTGCAGGCAAAAACTAGCTAATAATAATGTTTGTAAATCAATATTTTAAAACAATTTTCTATTTCAAAACTATTAAAAAGTAGTTAGATTAATTAAGAACAGCCGATACTCGTTGCTTCTAGCGATAGTTAATCCTTCAACTACACTAGACTTACAGTATAAGCACCTTATTGGCACTAATCTTATGGATTCTCCGGATAATTAATGATTTCGAAAGTTTTTATTCTATTTCTACCTTAACGATGTATAAAATAGAGTTTTATTTAAGACTTGTACAATTTTGATTATATCAGCGAATGCTTTTAATTTTATTAAGGGTTCATTAAAAAGTTTTTGCGGTGGATTTAATAAAATTGAAAATATAAACCAAGTTTTTATGTATTAATTACCAAAGACTTGTATAAGCTAGTTTTTTATAATAAAAACTGCTTGTGAAATTTAATGATTGGGTTATATGAAAGCAAATGAAAATTGTCGTAGAAACGAATATAAGACAGAAGTATAGAAATAATAAATTTACCTATATACAGGGTCATTTTTAATTTACTGAAAACCTTTTGGGAATATACTATTTACATCATAACAACAACGTCTGTAACAAGAAAAAAATATATTTCTTAAATTTTTTTTTCATACAAAAATCAAAATATTTTCGTTGGACCTTCTAAACGGTAAAGTTCTAACATCTGGCCAAGTTTAAATGAGTAAGGGCCACTTCCTACACCCCTCCACCCCTCCCCCTCTACCGGTCACGCGCTTTCTTTTGCTAATTGCTCGACTATTACTGTTTAGTAGGAGCAATAAAAATACTTTTATTTTCTTAAAATTTAAGAAATATTAAATTTTTTTCTTACAGATGTTGTTATGATGTAAACAGAATATTCCCAAAAGGTTTTCAATAAATTAAAAATGGCTCTGTATAAATAAAATAAAATTGTAACTGATCGATGTCTATATATTAAAGATATTTGAGAAAAACTATTATTGGGAATCTTTATTAAAGTAATAGAACCCAACACCATGTTTTTTTAAGTTTTTGTCTGTTTATATGAGCGTTTGTGCGCGCTAATCTCAAAACGGCTCAACCAATTTGGATGCAGTTTTCATTATTATATTGTGGTAAGCTTCACTTAACATTTAGTATTTGTTTTATTTCAATCGGTTCTTTATAAAAAATTACATCAACTCAAAGAATCGCCTAGTGACGAACTCGAGCGAAGCGAGGGTGAGTCGCTCGTAATAATATAATATATCTTGAATTGTCATTATTCCCTTACGTAGCACTATTTTCGAGGGGTGTGTGTGACATCTCTTGATAAATGGGAGGCGACTAAATCACCCAGACAGAAATGTTACACGCATCATCGGATAATGTATGGCGCAACTTTAATAATGTGGAAGATTTATGCTAACTTATTGTTATTTTTCGATTTAACTTCACTATAGTAGTAGAGTTAATCTAAAATATGTTATTTTATATTACATACTAGCTACTATATATAATAGCGCGTTGAATATAATGCTAATAAATATATTTAATGCCTGTTTGATGAAGTGACGCGTGATTTAATAAACAGATATACAAAAATCGTAACATTTGTTGTCTTGGTTTTTTGTGACAATAACTTGGTTTTCCAGGTTATTGTCACGTAGTTAAAAGTACACAGTACTCAAAATGTTTTCTTTCTATACAATCTCTAGTTTGAATTGAATTCAATACGATATTGATATTTTCAAGTAACTTAATACTTTGCCTAAATTTGTATTTTTTTTATTTATTTAAATAAATTTAGTATACATCATATTAATTGACAACGATCATGACTGCATTAATAAAAAACTGGGCCACAGTTATTAAATAAAACTGAAATAAATATAAATATGTTGGGACATGAATACACAGCACCATCTAGTTTCATGGTAAGCTACGAGGCTTGTGTTATGGATACCAGATAGTTGATACACTACACATATATAACTTTAAATACATACAAATTATAAATATACAGTAAATACCTATGACTGGAGTCCAAATATTCGTGCACATTGCTCAGCGGTACTTGAACCCGCGACCGCTGGCACAGCAAGCAGGGTCACTACAAACTGAGCCAAACGTGTCGTCAAAAATAGATTGTAAGTTACATACATATTGGCATACAAATCGATTCCATTATTTCCCTGCCCTATTAAAGTGGTAATAGTTGCAAGTATCGGCTAACAATACATAATACGTACAACACAACACAACAACCGTAATATTCAGATTGGCACATGTTGTGTATTATTAGAACACAAAAGATAGTTATGCACAAACAGCATAATGTTAAGTTGAGAAAAACATAGAAAAGCATTCTTCAATTTTAAAAGTTAAAACATACTGAATCATAGAGTCGAAAAAATAGTAAATAAAAACACCTGCAAGCGAAAGCTAAATTGCACTCTATCAACAAAAAATTAAAGTTCAAATAGGCTTAACAAAGTCTAATATAGAGAATGAAACAATTTTTGCAACTGCTAGGATTTCTGTTGGAATCATGAACTAAGTACGGCTACGGAACCCTCGTACAACAAAGTTAACGAACCACGAATGAGTGCGCGGGAATAACCCGAAATGGTGGATTGCAACAATCGCGCAAAACGCAGTAAATTCACTTTTATGGCTCAAGTTAGAAGCAACTTGGCCGATTTACAACATGTTATACATTGGAAAGTGTGTTTTAAATGAGTTTTTAGAACGCCAAAAACTAAAAGTAATCCTTATTTACTCGGAACTCGAAAGTTGTGTAGTTTTTCGTTTTTGTTTACATCTTGTTAGTCTATCTATAGATTTTTGCAGATATTTGATTATTCTCGCTATTTTGCACTTTCCGTTAGTTTCGAGTGTATTTTAAACAACGAATATAAACATATCTATTGTAAATACACAGATTACGTGTCCTACTGTGTGTACTCGGCCCATAATTGGCCATAACGCCTATACAGCTGTAAAAGTAGCTTATAGCTAATTTAGCTATAATCATTAATCATTATGCATTAAAATAAAGCAAAATTATTTTAAAATCAACTTATTCATTACTACTAGTATAGCATAAAAGTTTCACTAAAATCTGTCTAGGCCATTACTAATAGAAAAGTAGATAATATGGTACGGTAATTTGTTTTCTAAGCCTTATATAACGTGGTAAAATATTTAAATAACAATTTGACTTCGAACTTGCTATTTAACTTTGAACTGCTAGGTACAGGCCTGCTCTTAAGGCAATCAGGGTGTAGTCCAAAGCGCTGACTAATTGTAATTTGCTGGACTTCAAACGTCACTAAAGAACTTGTTAGATTCTCTCAGACATGCAGGTTTCATGATATATATCTTGGTTGTTTTAACAAGTCACTATATTGAAATTGAGATGAATAATTATATTAATAATATTGAAATGCAGAAGCAAGAAATTGATTTACAATTAATGGAATTGCAATATCTAGTTGTAGGTTTTTTGGTTATGATAAGCGAAGTTTTAGCATGAAACTGTCACCAGTAGTGGGAAGTTAAAATGGATAAATTATTATAAGTATTGATAATTATTAGGTTCACCCTCCGGTTCGCCTCTAGAAAAACAAAAACAAATCTATCCCAGAGGAACCGTACATTTTTCCGATATAAAAATTAGCTTACTTGATATTCCGATGTATGAATTATATAACTGTAAAGTTTCATTAAAATACAATCAGTAGTTTTCCTGTACTAAGCTGTATAAGCTATAGTTTTTTTAACAATCGCACGGGATCTCTTGAATTTTCTGGGATGAAAAGTATTTAATATGTTGACCAGGGATATAAGGTACCACCGTGCAAAATTTAATTTAAATCGTTCCAACCGTTTTGGAGGTTAGCCCGTACAAACAGACAAACAGACAAACAGACAAACGAAAAAGAAAAAAAAAACGGTATTTGTTCGATTTCTCTTCTTACATCCCCCTGACTCGATTTTTAGTATTTTTTTTCTATGTACAGACATTCGACCTCTACAGTTTTATTATATGTATAGATATCACTTAGTAAATATGTAACATTGAAAACAATTCCAATAAGTCTTCATTTATAAACAAGAATCTGTAACCGCCAAAAGTTGAGTTTAAGCGCTAAGCCAGCCGCGACATTCATATTGGGTGGAAACTTTCAACTGATTATTCATCACAATCCCGTATAAAGCCAACATTGTTCAGATTATGTAGAGTAAGGATTTTAGAAGTTTCAGTGTACTTCAAACTTAATCTTACTATGTGATTATTCATGTTATACAATTACTATGTACACAAAGCATTTGATTTAACTATCTCTTTGGTCTAGTTGCTAGCTTGTATGGCTACAAATTCGATTCCCTAGCTTCGAGCTCTAGGTCAGGTGACATATTATAGTTGATGACTTTTTTGTCAAGGAATTAGCAGTAACAGTACCGAGTTGGGACGTTGGTGTTACACCCCCGTGTCTCGAAAAATCTATACATATAATAAAATTCTGAGTCGAATCTGTACATTAAATATTTTTTGGAAAATCTTATTGAAATAGTCATCATTATAGATACAGAAGCCGAATCTATAGTTTTTAGAATTTTTGTCTGTCTGTTTATCTGTCTATCTGGAAAAGCATCACGAGAAAACCACTGGACAGATCTTGATGAAAGGTACGATGATAGCTGGTTATCTGGGTCAACATATAGGATCCTTTTTACTGCAGGGAATTATCTCATCTCTGAGAAATATATATTAATCGTTAAAACGTAACTATGAACGAACCTGAGCGGAGCTAGAGTGAGTCGCTAGTAGTATATAAGTGTGACTACACACACAGGTAAATTGAGACAATTTATATCAGCAATTTATATATACACAGTGTTATCCGAAAACAGTAAACGCTCAATAGAAATATGTAGTCTCTAATGCTACGGTGGTATGGTGGTGGTGGTGATAACACCACTAATTTTCATGATTTCTACTTAGAGATTTTGTCAGAAAACACCTGTAATTGTATTTTTATTTTTTTCCTTTATCCCGGGATTCGAACTCTGAACTTTTCGGTTCTCAACTGTATAAGCTAATCATTAGATCAAAGAAATAGAACAGCATTTTGAATATTACTCTTTATTATTATTTTTGTAAGTATCACACATGAGAAAATTATTTATTTAAAACTTTTTACTCTAAATATAACGTGAAAGTTTTGAAACGCAAACAAAATCACAAAGTCAAACCAAATATTACTAATAAGAAAGTTAACAAGCGAGCTTTCGAAAGTACATAAAACTTTACACGTAGATACTTTCTTACAAATATACTCGTACTTGGAAGATTTTCTGAGTGTTTAAATACTTTGAGACATTAGACATTCTAATATCGTAATGAAAACCGAAGTTGGACTGACTTGCATACCTGTACGTAGTGCTGTGTCGGCTAAGTTTAGAGAAACTCAGGTCAAGTTATATCGTTAGTTCTATTGAATTAAACTTTAATGGAATAGAAATTCTCATTGATTTAACAAATTTATTGTATTCATAATCTATAAATATAATAAAATTGTAACTAAACCGGATCTGTACATTAAATATATTTTTACTGCGGGAAAATATCTCACCTCTGAGAAATCTATAGTAACCGATATATAATATACTAGCGACTCACCCTCGCTTCGCTCGGGTTCGTACCTAGGTTGATTCCCCATACAAACTTTCATCCCCATTTTCACCCCCTTAAGGGTTGATTTTCGTGAAAAAAGTATCCTTTGTCCTTCCCAGGGTCTCAAACTATCTTCTTACTAAATTTCATCTAAATCGATTCACTAGATCCAGAGATTACCCCCTACAACGTCACAAACTCACAACCTCACAAACTCACATCTTTATAATATTAATATAGATTATAAAGAGGAAAGATTTAATTTTTGTTTGTTTATTTGTGTGTACCGAATAGGCTCTGGAACTACTCAACCGATTTAGATGAAATTTTATAAAAAGATAGTTTGAGAACCTGGGTAGGATACATGATAGTTTTTAAGTCGGAAATCATCCCTTAAGAGGGTGAAAATAGAGTTGAAAGTTTGTATGGGTAAGCAACCTAGGGACGAACCTCAGCGAAGCGAGGGTGTCTCTAGTATTAAATATACTACAGCATAGTAGTAGTGACCGAAAAACAAAGATTAGTAAGAAACAGCTTCTAAATACTTTTTTTAATCTATTTAAAAGTACAAATACGTATTACTTTTTGTCACTCTATAAACAAAAATGCAATCCCCCAGAGCTTTTATAGAAATTGCTTTCTATATAAATATTTTGAATTCATCACAAAAATATAACGTAGTCGACACTTTCACAAATGATATTTGAAATTTCTTAGTGTCCTCGTTACTTTGGAGTCCCGCTGCCTTGCATTAAAGAAATGTGTATAGAAAGTTATACGAATAGTGGATTTTTCCTATTTATATACGTCAATACGTTGTTCCATTATTACGAAAGAGTAGGATAAAGAAACAAATAAATTAACACTTGCATAGTATCCATACTAATATTATAAATGTCAAAGTGTGTTTGTTTGTGTGTTTGTTTGTTTGTTTGTTTGTTTGTCCTTCTGTTACGTCGAAACAGAGTGACGATTGTCGTGATTTTTTGTGTGAAGATAGTTGGAGGGCTGGGTTGGGCGACTTTTTACCGCGGGAGATTATTTTATTCCCACGGAAAAACACGGTATAATACAAACAAAAAAATATTTGTGATCAGAATTACTTGAAACTTGTTATTTATTATTAATACTCTTCAGTATAAATTAATAAATACGTGTTTTAGCATATTTCGAAAATAAAACGAAAAGTTTGTACGAAACCTACCTTTTTAAAGATATTTTTGTAGTTTTAGCGCGAGTGAAGCCGCGGGTTCTGCTAGTATAATATATTTTGTCGATTAACTAACATGAGCACTTAGCACTCTTCATTATCTATTAGTATTAGAATATTTTTTCAAAATATTACCTTCAATATATGTATGTGTGTACATAATACAAAATTTTGTTTCTTTCTACCTACTATTTCTTTACTATACGCTACTTAGAAAATACCAAATTTATTATTGTTAATAAAGAATATACTCGTATATTGCATCAAATTAAAATACGTTAAGAAAGTCTAACACTTTAAAAAAAATAGAAAATTTATTTAATATTTTTATCTAGTCTAGAAATAGAGCGTCTAACTAAAAAAAATATAAGCATTCAACTGGAAATGAATATCTTATAGAAGTTCGTGTAAAGCTAAGTTAGCCAGCCCGAAGTACTCTATAAAGTAAGCTTTATCTAGGAAGAGCAGGTAAACGTTAAAGTTGCAATTAGACTGTATACTCACAGGTGGCGTCGTATTTAAACTGGCCACGGTATAATTTATGTAATATTACGCTTGCATCAACTACCTTTGATAAGTAACTTAAGTGGGAAACGTAATATCTAAATCATCTATATCTGTTTATATATTAAAATTGTAAAAGGTTTAAAGCTAGTAATTTTTAAAATAAATTAGAAGAAATCTTTTTTTTTACTTGCGTTTTGACAATGGTCAAAATATGGGAAATGGAAGAAAAGTACCTTAAATATTGAAGGAAAAATAAAATAACTGCCTTTAATTTTTTTTAATTGCTTACCTTAACAGGTAATCGAACCAAGTAAAAATAGAAAAAAAAAATACACCGTCGCTATTTTATTGAACTAACCGGTAGAGTCTTTGGTAAGGATAAAAACTCTCGAACAGACATTGTATCTTACAATTAAAGAAAACCGTGAAATCTCACAAATTATACATACCGACTCTAGCATCTTGGAACATATGCATAGGACATGGACGAAAAGTGTCTTAACTACTGAATATATATATATATATATATATATATATATATATATATATATATATATATATATATATATATATAATAGTTTCGCTCAAAGGAAACATTATTTTATTTTAAAAATGAGAATAACTGCATTTCATTTTTATAAAAGAGGTTACCAAAACCGGTCATACTGTATACTAGTAAAAGATGTGAAAAGTCAACTTATAGAAGAAAAGCTTTGAAATTTATTTACTAACCAGAAAGGTCAACATTGACGCTGAAAACCTATTCGAATGTTGATATCAGCTATAAAGCAAACACCTGTAAAATGCCAAATCAACAACCTCGACTATTCAGGATAAGTCCTGAAAAATTATTTTACATTTTATTTAACATATATTACATAAAATATTATTTATTTTTATTTTTCACTTCCTGTGTAATGTAATACTATTTCATTAATCTTAATTTATACTAATAATTATAAAGAGTTAAATTTTGTGAGTTTGTGGGTTTGTGACGTTGTAGGAAGTAATCTCTGGATCTATTGAACCAATTAAATAAAATTTGGTAAGAAGATAGTTTGAGACCTTGAGAAGGACATAGGGTACTTTTTATCCCGAAAATCATCCCTTAAGGGAGTAAAAATGGGGATGAAAGTTTGTAAAGGGAATCAACCTAGGCACGAACCTAAGCGAAGCGAGGGTGAGTCGCTAGTCCTATATGTTTATGTGTGTGTGAAAGAAACAAACTTTCTTGTGTCGTCGTCCGTTTCATCGAGTTTCAAATCACAACGATTCTAAAGAAGTTTTACTTCAAAAATCGACTAGAAATCCACCACACCAGATAATGCTACTAGGCAAATAAAAGGTAAATGTGTAACAAGAAATAACAAAGCAACAGAGTTGATAGAATACAAGATAATAAGCAATTTTAAATAAGTAGGTTAGTACTAAAAGATAAGTATTTTATGTATTCAAAGAGACGGAATAATTTTCTGGCATGTATACTTTTATGTTACACAATTCATCTTGTCATTTATTAAGTAGATTTCATGTAAATTATTTGATGAGGGTTTAAACGCCCACGGGTTTCTTCCACCATTTTAAATCTTTTAGACGAAAAGGTTGTTCTCGACGCAATACCTTTTGTTTCGTTTGTTATGTTACGTTTTGGTGTTCTTTTATATATTTTTTGTCTCAAATATACGTTTTTAGGGTAAGCTTTTCAAAAATAATTGGCGAAATTAATGAATTTAATGTTAAAATGTTTTGGTGATACTTAGAAGGTTCTAAGAAATAAACTAATTTATTCCAAGTAAAGTTGAAATGGGTATTTTTTTATTTAACGTTTTTTTTGTGAACTACTTATAATAACACATATAATATGTAGAATTACTTAGGAGAAAATACATTATATCATAAAAAAAGGAAGTGGTAGCCCAGTGGTAACGCGCTCGCTTGGGAAAATGAGTGAAGCGAGTTCAAATCCCGGATCTCGCACTTCTGATATTATTGTGTGTGAGTCATTTCTAACATAATTACCACTTATCTCAACGGTGAACGAAAACATCGTGAGGAAACCTGCATATCTGAGAGAACCTAGCAAGCTTTCAAAATACGTCTGTCAACCCGCACTTGGCCAGCGTGGTGGACTATGGCCTGCAGTGCCTGCAGCAGTGCGACGTTAAAAATAGCTGAATATAACACACAAATTACATCGAAAAAAATTTTGTATATGACGAGAAAAAAGCTTTTTAGTTGACAAGGAAAATACGTATATTGCAATTATTAGCATTTCTATATATATATATATATATATATATATATATATATATATATATATATATATATATATATATGTATATATATATATATATATATATATATATATATGTATATATATATATATATATATATATATATATATATATATATATATATATATATATATATATATATATGTAGATGCGTCTTTTCAGTATATTGTTTGTATTCTGATGTATAATGAGCATATAGTTTAGTCAGTAGGTTATAAATATAAAACCTCTTACTCTCCTCTAGTCATGATCTCGTTACGTGACGATCTGTGACAAAATGGTCAAAAAAGCATCACAAAGTGTAGTCTTCGAGACTCGCTAGACACGTCCAAGTAATGCATGGTCTTCAAAATGTGATACTGTAAACGGTTGATCGCTAGTGATGTAGCATGCACAGGTGATGTAGTGGATATTTGGTAGTACTGGCTTTTCTAACCTGTGAATTCCACATAACCACCTGTGTGTATACAGGTGGTATGTATAAATGTATTTGCCAACATTAAAAAAGGTTTTGTAGTGGATAATAATTCAATATTATGTACCATATACATACATTCAAGTTCACATGAACGCACGTTAGTTGAACACACATACACTCTTACATACAAACATAATTGAATTAGGTTTATTATTGAGTTATGCGCTTGTAATATTAAAGTAATATCTACATTGGTCTACACAAGCGATTTTTCGTAGGATGGCAGGCACTTGACCGACTACTTAACGTGCTTTCCAAGGCACGCAGTTGTAATTGGGAAATGAGTATTTTTAATACTAAAACCCCGTAACTATACTTGGCCCGACTCGGGACTCGAACCCTGATCTGTAGCCGTACATGCAACAAGTCAGATGGAAATATTTGCTATCTGACATTAACCGTTTTCATTGACTGCGTTTATTGTTCTACTCCTATATTATTTTCTTCTTCTCAGTCTGAGTATACGTCAAAAATCATACTAATATTTTTCAATAGTATTCAACATACAAGTTACAACTTTGACTCCGTTAGATTTTTATTATTTTAAGCAACTTATTTTAAACTAGCTTCTAAATATCAGAAATACAATACATTGTAATTATCAGCGTTAAATATGGCTTTTCTAATTAACACAATGAGATATTATAGGAAATATTAGGTTTCGAAAATTAATAACAACTAATAATGCGAGTACATACGAGTATAAGGTAGCTAAAATAGCGCATTGTTGATTCTATAATATACTTTCAGAATATCTATCTACACTAATATTATAAAGAGGTAAAGTTTGTAAATTGGTAAGTTTGAAGGTAAGGGGTAATCTCTAAAATTACTTGACCCATTTTGAAAAAACTTTCAATTATCGTGCCACAAAGTGTTATTTATTAATTATTCCCAGAAGATGTCAGATATCATAATAACTATAATTGAATTCGGAAAAAATTTACTGTTGAGCTCTTTTATACGCCGGCTTTGCCTAAACAGTGTAAAGTAAAGCAATAAAATGTACGACAAAAAGACAACTTGTGACACACCAGAGCAAATCGCGGGCAATTGAGTTTACTATTGCTGAAATATATTTATATGGAGATACTTATAAGCTATTTTATAAGAGTTGAAACGATTTGACTTATGACAATGAATTTTATTTTATTTTTTATTAAATTACAGATAATACCACAAAAAAATTTAAAAAAATATTACAGTTCTCTTCATTCTCGAGAAATGGGCGGTCAAATACTCACACAGTTCAATATTCTAAACATTTTATAATTAACTCTTATAATATAAGACATCCTCTAAACAAAAAATACAGCTTTTATTAAACCATATAATGTAAAAAAGGTTTTTTATTTATCTAATACACAGTTTTAGGTGCCATCACAAAATCAGGTTGTAAGTCGCTGGCAGGGACAAATGCGATCGTAACTTACGCCCCTCGAGGTTTATACACCGGTTATTACACGTACACGTTAAAAGCAGGTAGTATAAATATTCTTCACCAGAAAAATTATCTTTGATAATATACTTGAGATATTTTAATAAAATCTTAATAGTTAGTTGAATAATCTTTTAAAAAAATTCGTATGTGACTTCATACAATACTAGTCTCTTGCTTGTTTTGTTTGTTTGTTTGATATAATATTAAAAATTAGTTGATTGATTTTGAGAAAATAATAATATACAGAAAAATAGACATTTTCATAGATATTTATATAGTTGGTACAGACAGCCTACCCAAAATTAACAAAATGAAAATTGCACCAATTACATTACAATATTTTTTAACTTTAAACATTTTTATTTATTTTAATTATAATTGAATATGGAATATTATTTATTTAATTTTTGCTATTATTCTTATAATTATTACAATTATAAAAATATAAATTAGTAATCTATATTTAGTGTTGCCATTATTATATTTATAGCCATAAAGAAAAATGTAAAATATAGTATTAATTATTTAAGCCATATAATTGTTCTATGTGTAATTAAAAAAAGTTAAAGTTAATTAAGGATAATAATTTTAATTTAGTTTGCTATTATTTAAAAACAACTTACTAAGCAACACTATTACTATATACTTATACAAATGAAAAAATGAAAAATATTAATCTGATAAGCTGTCATTTTGATCTACACAGTAAGAACTTACTACATCTACCTGTCTGTTATGTTTATATTTATTATTAGATTTTATTATATTAATAACAGGATCCCATGACGATGGTAGTACCCAGCCACAAGTGTACGCGCAGACACAAATGCACTCTCTATTCCTCTCACTCTCATACTCTGGTGGGACGACCACTCGACACGACCGGCGAGAGTTAAGGCGCAGGACCGACGGCCTTACGTGCTCTCCGAGGCACGGGGGTGAAACACCGCCAACTTTCTAACTGCGGGCTATTACTGAGGTTTACTTTACAGAAGGACTCAATAACTAAACTTGGCCCGATCCGGGACTCGAACCCAGGACCTCCGGGTGAGCAGCCGTACATGCTAGCCACTACACCACCGAGGCAGTTAATACATACACACATATATGTATATACACATATAAACTTTCACATATATAGCATACATAACAGTACTCTGGTTATAATTAGAAACGAGTGAAATGTAATAAAATATATATTATTATGTACAGTTAATATATAAATATCTCGTGTCACGGTGTTTGTGGTCGCACTCCTCCGAAACGGCTCTACCGATTTTAATAACATTTATTTTGTGTATTTGGTAGGTATGAGAATAGATCGTAAAGTATTTTTCATCCTCCTACCCCCAGCCCCCAATTTTTTATTGCGATTTTAGTATTTTTGTATGAAAAATACCCAAATAATTTAATACAATAATAAATACATATGAAGCAAAAGAGTTTTTTCTGCAGATTGAACGCAAGCGAAGCCGCGGGTTCTGATAGTAATATTATATTATATTAAAACCGTATAAATTATTCACAGTATAACAGGAACTAATTAATACTTCCTGTGTTGTATTCGATATTCAGCGAAATTTAATGCTTCTTTTAATTAATGTGAAAGTAAAGCATTTAAATAATTAACTTAATAAAAAATATATATAAATTGAAACGTAAATTGAAACGAAAAGTATGTAAATTAAAAACTTTAACACAGAAATAAAAATTTAAATTAAATATTTTTTTTTATTAAAAAAGAAAATCCACTTAAAAATCACTTTTAAAATTAAATATCCTACCCTTATATTTGCTCTTGTTTTTCTGTCTCCCTTTATTTTCAACAGTTAAATAAAAAAAAACGAAAAACACACACAAAAAAATAAATGCGAGTTGAATAATTCTACTTTTTTGTACTTAATTGATCAAAATAATAAAATTAATAAGACCTTTTAGAACACAAAAACAAAAATAAATTAATATTAAAATGCATAGCGGTTAATCTCATTTCTGATAAAACGTTCCCAAAACAATATTTCGTATTTTTCCTTTATTATACCAGATTCTTTATAGTAAGCCTGTATTTTGTGGATTTATCGAAGTAACCGGTTTTGTGCAAATAAATGGAAAAAGTAATATCAAACATCGTTGTTTTTTCTTTTTCTTAAGAGCTTAGCGATTACCGCTTAGAATTTTTTATATTGGATAGTACCTATCTATGTTAATCAGCAAATTTATATTAGAAACTAGCATTGCCTGCGGCTCCGCCCGTGTTCAGATTACCAAAAACCACATTCTTAAGTTTTACATCTTTATATATATAATTCTTCTGTGTATGTCACTGAACTTCTCTCAAACGACTGGACCGATTTTGATGAAATTTTTTGTGTGTGTTCAAGGGGATCTGGGAATGGTTTAGATTCAAAATTTTGTCCAAAAAGTTTGAAATTTTCAAATTAAAGACGTGAAGACAGGACAACGTCTGTCGGGTCCGCTAGTATTAGTATACTCTTACAATGCAGTTTTTGTATTTATTCTCAGAAATGAGACATTTTCCCCCGGTAAAAAGTATCCTATACGTTGACCCGGATAATCAGCTATCACCATACCAAATTTCATCAAAATCCCTCCAGTGATTTTTCTGTGATGAGGTAACAGACAGGCAGACAGACAGACTGACAAAAAATCTAAAAACAATAGATTCGGCCTCTGTATCGATAACAATGTCTATTTCAATAAGATTTTCTAAAAAATATTTAATGTACAGATTTGACTCAGAATTTTATTATATGCATAGAAATAAGTTTATTTCTCTGTGAGTCTGTTTGTACGTTTTTACTATTGTACTGTTAAATTAACATATGTATATGTTGTAATTAACCACTAATATTGCCACCTGTATTCGAGGAACGGTAACCAATTGATGGATTTGGTTGTTAATTAGCATTTGGTTTATGTCAGTAAACTGTAAAATTAGATAGTTTAACTTGTGCATAGCTTATATTTTTTCATATAAAACATTTTTCGTGAAATTGTAAATTCGAATTTTGCGTCATTTAAGGGTTTTCAATACTCGCGATGAAACCCTATATTTTTCCTGAACAAAACGTACCCTATATATACCCCTATAAACTCCTGTATCTTCCAGTGAAAGTCTTATTACAATCGGTTACGCCGTTCCAAAGATTACCACTGACAAACAGAAAGACAGACAGACAAACATTTAAAAAAGGATTTTTAGGTACCTATTATTTTAATAATTATTTTAAAATCACAGATAGACACTTCAATTTTATTTATATGTATGTAAGGATGTATAGATATACATACTAATATACATTAAATCTATGAGCAATATCCTATTGCCTACTTTATCTCATAAAGGCATGGCGATTTTTCTTACGACGTTGAACAAATTACATAATTTGTCTCACTAGGACACCGTTGATCAGAATCTGTAATGTCGGGAGAAATTAATCCCGGGGGATGCAACTTTATCGGATAGTAATTTACTAGAACAATCGATGGATGATTAAAACTGTCCCCTCGTGTACTAAAGGTTATAATACAGTGTTATGAAGAATTTTTCTTAAAATTCCTTTTCTGTAAGTTGTTGCTTATTTTATTCTATATATGTCTATTATATATGTACATATAATAAAATTCTGAGTCGCATCTATACATTAAATATTTTTTGGAAAATCTTATTGAAATAGTCATTATTATCGATATTGTCTGTCTGTCTGTGAACGCATAACGAGAAAACCACTGGATAGATTTTAATGTTTTGTATGATGATAGCTGGTTATCCGGGTCAACATATAAGATACTTTTTACAGCAGGATAATATTACATCTCTGAAAAATCTATACTAAAAGTTAAAATGCAATGACGCGACGTAGGGAGGAACCCGAGAGTGAGTCGCTAGTTTTATTATAATATTTGATAGAACACGTGACATTTTAGAAGAAAAATATAGGACTTACCAAATATCTAATATGTGGTTTTAATTTCTAGATACGTTTTGAATGTTATTTTGTTACAAGACCTTAAAGCTTTCAGTATGCCAATATTATTGTGATGAAAAACGAGATACTTATTTACCATGTTTATTATTTACATTTGAGTTCCCGATATTTCGACACTGTTACAAGCGCCTTGGTCATGGGTATAACCGTTAAATATCTTTAAATTTATCTAATTGTATTTTATTTAATTGTATTTTTATTATTTATCAAAATAAAAAGTTAAAATATATTATTTTACAGAAATATTTTCATTGTTATGATCAATTAAAAATATTAAGGCCGGCAACGCATCTGCAAGCCCTGCGGTGTTGCAGATGTCCATGGGCGGCGGTGATCACTTTCCATCAGGTGAGCCTCCTGCCCGTTTGCCCCCTTAGTCCCATAAAAAAAAAAAAAAATTAAATCCATTTATAAAAATAAGTATTGTTCCGTTATCCTCGTAACTTCAAAACAGCACACAAGAGAAGGTCTCACAAGTAATACGTTTTAGACATTTTCTAAGATTTATGTTTAAAACTTTGTTCATTTTTCATTTACCCAACAACGGCTGCTCATTGCGTGAACGATTATCATTTTTTCCCTTTTTATATCTTAAACTAAATTTCTTTGGCGGACCCTTTTCAAAATAATAAGTAATTTTTACGTCAAAGTCTTAGCAAAATATTAAAACTCGTTTAGCCAGCGTCATGGTGACTTCGACAACTTTTCTTATTTATTACAACATGCTGAAAATAGTCCACCACAACGGAGTATAGTGCCTGACAGGTTTTCGTCAGTTTGATTCCTTACGCGAGTAAATTTTTTTATATTCTTCATTGGCATACTAGTGATCTACCCTCGCTTTGCTCGTGATGCGCCATTTGATGTCTTTTGTAATTATAATATTATATACGAGCAGCGCCATCTTTTGGCAAATTTTATTACTGACGGTACATCGTCTCAGTGCATAATATTGTTCAAACGACCAATTTATCGAAAGAGTTTTTAATACAGAATTATTAACTTTTAAATGTCAATTCTAATCGTATAATATGCACATTTTATTTTAATAAAAGCGAAAATTATGTAAATAAATCTTAGAAGAAAATCTCTCTTGCTTAAAGTGCAATAAGTTTTGTTCATTTTAACAAATACAATACTTTAAAACTTTTTGCTATGGGCTTTTGTTTAAATATTTAAGATCCTTATGTAAATATTGCCTGAAAGAAATGATTAAATAAAAATAAACAAATACTATGTACTTTAGGTCATAGTCTCTGTGTATGTCACACACTCATACAAAAATTCTTATTTATTATAGTAGTATTATTGAAGTATATAGTAAAATATAATAATAAAGAAAATATGATTTTCTGAGTTATCTCAGTTATTCGTGTTGGAACGTAATAAAACAATAATATAGTTATTAATTAATTTATTTAATTGGCTTTGTTTCAATTATAAATAACTTATATATACTCTGTACAACAACTCACGCTGATCAAAGGCGATAGAAGGAAAAATATTTCAAGTTTAGACAGTTATGGAAATATACGAGTAGCTTTTGTTGGTTTGTATATTCATACTTTATAAAGATTATGTATATAAGGTCATGACATAAATTATAACTTATACTATTAATAATATTTGGAATGTAAAGTAATACTAAAAAATGAGCTGTAAATTGAATAACAGATAAATTATTTGTTATGCGACTAGATAACTATCGTTGCACGTTATTCGTATTTATAGACTAGTCGATACTTCGTTATTTCTTAAATCAGGCACGTTTAGCTGAAAATGCCTGTTGCAATTACAATTAAGAGCTCCACCTAATTCTCCTTTGGCTATACAAATGTTTGGGGAACGAAATTGTTCGTCTACTTTTTTTTTCTTAGTCGATGGTGTTGGAATAGCATATATTGCTCCATCATCGTACAAAGTATCGTCATTTTTTATAAAATCACTTTTTTTATACACTTTTGGTGAACTTTGGTAAGTATCTGTTGCATGCAACCAATCTTCTTCATATATTTTGTTACTTTTTTCCTGATATTTGGACATTATATGATTAAACATTTTCGTGTCATGGGTAAACTCTTGTTCAGAGTTAGCGTTTTCGTTTGCAAATCGTTGGGACATCCAGACGTATCTTGCCATTGGTTCCTCTGGACCCCATAGTCGAGATGGTCGGAATGCTGATGCAATTTTCTGAAACGATTATTTTATAAAACTTTATCCTTTACAAAATTTTCAAGTTTATTTTTTAAATTTCTTGAAGAAATATTAGCTTAACACCGACCTATTTATGTATTTTTAAAATAATGTTTTTAATTATTATTTATTATCAAGCCATAGTTAAGATTAATTTATCAAGACTTATGTAATTAAAACTTTTTGTTTTTAGATTTTAGATTTTTCGCAGCCTTCAACTATCCCGTGAAACATCGGGAACCAAACATCAGAATAAAACTATAAAAAATCCAAGGAAATAGTTTTAATTAAAAATTTCTAACTTTTGCGTAAATCTGAGTGTTACAAAAATTTGATTAGTAAATAATTTATACGTACGGTCAAGAAATTATACTGTTCCTCCTTCGCCACGGCGACTGCCGCCATAATGATCATCACGACTAATATCCCCAAAAACACCCCTCCCAAAGGCCATAATGTTTGGCTTTCTCCCCAAGAACTCCTGAGCAGAGCCCTTAACCACCACCCTGTCACCCCCATTAACACTACTGGCGTAGACCACCAGGTTACCAACCAAAAACATGGCAGCCTTGATCCTGTTACGAAATATATGTCAACAGTAAGGTAGAACCACCCTGAAAATAATAATTTTATATTTTCAGTACAATAAAATAATATTGTAAATAAAATAAAAGCTTGAGAGTACGTGGGTTTGTATTATCTTCACGCTATAAGGACTTTTTTTAAGTAAAAGGAGCAAACTAGCAAACGATTCACTTGATGGTTAGTGACTATCGTCTATCATCGACATCTGTAATATAAAAGGAGTTGCAAATGCATTGCCGGTCTTTAAGGAACCGGAGGACTCTTGAAGGGCTCCATATTAATGATTTAATTAATATTATTATTTATTATTGGGAAAAAAAAACTTTTTGTTTCGCTCGTTAGTTTGTTCAAAATATTAGATCTGAAAAATCTGGAAAAAGAACTACAATCTTTGTTCTAGTTTCAAAAATTTTAGGCAATTTACTGAAAAGTCAAATGAATTGGCAATATTCGCAATATTTTAAACTCATACATTGCAAATTCTGTTATTGATCGAGTAAATAGAACATTTCTATATTTATTTTTTAGCTTTAGAGGAACCAGCTTGACCCCAATGGACTTCCAGTTAAAACTCCGGCGCTTACATAAATTGATTACAATTGTTCATTTGAGCTGACCCCAATGGTCAACTGCGGCAAGTTTTAATTCAATTAGCAGTACTTATTGAAACATCAAAGATCAGCCGGTAATTCGATTTCTAACGTCCTACCATCCCTAACAAATAAATAATGCGCATATTAATTTTTCTTGCTGAATTTAACAAATGAATTAAAGTTCATTAATTAGTATAAAAATTATTTGTAATAATATTAAAAAAATAAGGTACATTTTTATTATGATTGTATTGTGATGACAAAAAAATGGATATTGAATTATAAAGTTATTTTCTTTTAGGCGGTTCAAAACTTTTATACTCTGCCAAGATAAAGATTTATATAAACTCAAAACAAAACATTTACATCGAACGATAATCGATTCTAGTTCTATCGATTTATTATCATTATCATATTCCTCTAATCAAAAAATGCTGATATATGTCATATTAAACAAAAACATTAGAAATAATATCTTAGCATCCCATAAGTAGCTTTTGCAAGGAAACCAAAATTCTGTAATAAACGATGAACCATTTTTTTTATATATCTTACCATAAATAAAAACGAATCCAACAATTTCGACAACAGTAGTAAATACTGCTAAGACCGGAACAACCAATTCGTCCAACAGTGCTGCTATACCCATGCCTTGTGCTTGCACAGTCACAGTTAAGGCCGTACCCAGGGCAGATAGAGCACAGGCAAACACCCGCCAATGATCACCAGCTATACGATGCAACTTGTCATACACAGGGTATAACAGTGTAAGCTGTAACGTTAATTATTTTTTTATTTATTAGGGTTACCAATTTCAAAATTATTTTACAAGTAAAACATTTTATAAAAATTAAAGGAGACCACCCGTTAGTTACTCATGAAAAGAAAGTTTGTTAATCAATCAAATCGGTGCACATTAAGAGGTATCGCGTAACATACATACACAAAAACATAGCAATTTAAGCACTTTCTTTTTTTAGAAGTTAGTCGAAATAGACATTATCTAAGTAAACTGATAAACACATTGACATCACTTTTTTTCTTTATAAAGAACTTTATTTTAGTGGTAGAAAGAGACAAATAGGTTTTTAAATACTGTTATCCTGCCTGCAAAAACAAATCCTAAAGTAATTTTAATTATTTTAAAAGAAATACATTTTTAAATTTGTTTTTTAATGATAATATATAAATATAATAGTTTTTCCATTGTATTTTACTGTTACAGTCCATTGAAAAACTGTATGTAAAATTATTAGTCTAGTATATAGTACTAAATATATATCCTTATGTTCAATAAAAATCTTTTAACCTTTTTAATCTTTAATCTTACTCAGGATTGAACTCACGATCCACATCGCAGACACTACCACTCAGTACAATGGAAAACCACCACAGCAATACACACATATTACAAAAATCCATTTCCCCACATTTCTCGTAATGCCATATTTATTTCTTGGCGGCAATATTGTGACCGGCCACAAGTAATAACTTTATTTCAATCGTATAAAATTGGATAGTAATTGAGTTGGCAGGGAATTCAGATTATATGCAAATTTTAATAAGGTGACCGAGTACGGTTGCAGCTGGCACAAAGTATTCTCATGAATACCATTTATCTAAAATTATAGTTCTAAGATTAACCCAGCTCGGTAAATACTTGTAGAAATGTGTGTACCAAAAAATTCGCTTTTAAATTTAAAAACCACGAGTGCCTCGTGGTGTTAAGTAAATTAAGGATTTAAACGTGCATTAACTTGTTCTTTTAACCTGTTTTATATTCTCGTTACTGAAAACATTAAAAATGACAAACTCTATTTTAAATTTTATAACCCTTGCTATATAAAATTTTGATATTAAATTGAACTTACACGGATATTACTCCATATAAATTTATGGAAAATGGCTAAAACGACTATCGAAAATAAACAAATCGGTAAGCAAATATTGTGATGCGGTTCATAAAAATTCATATTTAATTACTAAATCAAAATTAATTTTATTTGAACGATCCGTTTTAAAATCAAATTATGATGTTTGTAGCATGCTCAGAATGTAGTTCTGTTAAGAAGAGCTGCCAAAGCTAACATCTGCTTATGTGTTTTAATTTTTTTTATATTATTCAGTGGGACGGCGACCTTTTTAACATCCCATTGCTGGGTACAGGCTATAGTCAGCCACGCTGTATGAAGTCCTGGTGGACTCCGTACTTGGCGCGACTTTACATGTTTTTTTTTTTTTGAAAACTTGCTAGGTTCTCTCAAACGTTCAAGTTCCCTCACGATGTTCCCCTTCACCGCAAGTAGTAACCATGTTGGAAATCAAAGGTGTGAAACCCTGGATAAGAATCCGCTTTACTCGGTTTCCCAAACGAACACGTTAGCATTGCTCTACCACTGACCACTGTTTTTTTATATGAATACTAGCGACTCACCCTCGCTGCGCTCGGGTTCGTTCCTGGGGTGGGGTATGGGAGGACCACCCTTATCCTTATCACTTAGGGGTATGGAAAATAGATAGTAGCCGATTCTCAGACCTACTGAATACGCATATAAAATTTGGTAAAAATCGGTAAAGCCGTTTCGGAGGAGTACGGTAACTAACATTGTGACATGGAAATTTTATATATAAGATTTTTTATATAAGATACAATATTTACATAACGTACATTACATACTGTAAATATAAAATATATTACTATATTTTACTAATATCTTAAAAGAAAAATGAACTCACCACTGTAATTATACCAGATATGAACACTATAGCAAATGCAAGCAGTGGCCATTCCTTTGATCTCTTCTCTGATATGGAAGACTGATAAATTAATACTAAAATTGCTATAAAACTATTATCTTTTGTTTCTTCGCCACCAATCGACTGCCACATAAATACTGATAACCAGCCGGTTAATAAATTAGTCATTGATATAAAAGTTGATGTCCTGGAATAATGATAGAGAGTGAGCTCATGAAGGAGAACTTATATGGACAGCATTATGATTGACAATATTGTTTAAATGGTAAATAAATAAATATAAATATGTTGGAACATTATAACACAGCACCATCTAGTTCCATTGTAAGTTACGAGGCTTGTGTTATGGATACTGGATAGTTGATACACTACACATATATAATTTTAAATACATACATATTATAAATATAAACATTCATGACTGGACTACAAACATTCGAGTTCATCATACAAATAAATGCCCCCAGCGGGACTCGAACCCGCGACCGGTGGCACAGCAAGGAGGGTTACTACAAACTGAGCACAATGGGTCGTCAAATGGTATATCTACTAATTAAACAAAATATGGAAATATTGGAGATAAATCACAAAACGTGTAATTAATTTTATTCTTTGCTTATTTGTGTAATAAAATTATAAATAAGTACACATATTTGATTGTTTTTTGGTGCTTACTGAAAAAAACATAGATGTTCTTTTACTTCTGTACTTTTAAGGGGTTCCATATTTAGTATAAAATGTTACTTTATATACATAAAATTTGATTTACATTCCCTAAGGTTATTTATACTATAAACTTAGGTTAAAACTAACTAAAGAACTAACTTAAAAACTCAAAACTTACCATCGAACGTCAGATTCTCTGTAAACAGTACCACCAGCGCTTACTAAGTATCCACTAACTATCTGAGTAGATAATAACGCCTGTACCAATGCACTGTGCCACATGTACGGTTGGGTTAAGGGCATCCAATGTTCACAAGATTCTAACATATTTGATAGTATACGTATATCTGATAGGAATATACATAGCATTACGGCTATAGCGATGATGACAGGCGTTAGCACGATCAGGGAAATCCTCAGGGTCGTCCGAAGGCGATACAACCTAAAATGATAATTTTGAAATTGAATTCAATGATAAAAATCGACTTCGCTCGATCGATTCCCTATACAAACTTACATCCCAATTTTCTCGCCCTTAAGGGATGATTTCCGAGATAAAAAGTATTATATGTCCTTCCCAGGATCTTAAACTATCTTCTTACCAAATTTCATCTAAATCGGTTCTGTAGATCTCTTAATAATATTAGTATAGATGATTTTGACTCCTCCACGCTGAAACGGTTGGGCGGATTTCGATGAAATTTCGTACACAGATAGTCTACTTGATTAACATAAGCTACTGTTAATAATAAAAACAAACTTGAGTTTTTTATATTATCAGTATTAATATTAAATACTAGCGACTCATTCTCGCTTCGCTCGATTGATTCCCTATACAAACATTCATCCCAATTTTCAACCCCTTAAGGGATGATTTCCAGGATAAAAAGTATCCTATATCCTTTCCAGGGTCTCAAACTATCTTTTTACCAAATTTCATCTAATTTGGTTCAGTAGATAAGAGAGTACCCCCTACAACGTCACAAACTTAGAAACTCACTATCTCACAAACTTTACCTCTTTATAATATTAGTATAGAAATGTATTCGTAGATATCCTTCTATTTTTCGAGTCAAAGCTACTTATACTTACTACCCTAGAAACAATTTACTCATATTTAGTCATAATAAGTGTTTATAATAATGAAAGGTGCTTTAGTTTAAAAATAAATAATTTAAAATTGTAGCTAATATGTAATGAAATATTATTTTATACAAAATGTTACCAATTAACAGCAATCTGAGAGCGGACATCGAAATGAGTGTGTCGATTAAGGCATTTAAGTCTTTTGTCCAAAATAGTTAATGAAGCCATTTAGGAGGGTTGCCTATTAGCGACAAAATTTGCGGTCAATTGAACGAAAATAGTCACGTTCATTATGAAAGGATTATTAAAATATAATAATTCAATGTACGTTCAAAATATTTAAAATATTTTCTATTGAACATATTTGTTCTATTTCATTTGAATAGTTGTTCCATTTATATTTTATAATATTATCACATGCTTTAAAAATAATTAACATTAGCTGTCGTTTGAAATTATAATATACATACTAACGACTCACCCTCGCTCCGCTCGGGTTCGTCCTTAGATACGTTTTTCAACGTTAGTACAGATTTCTCAAAGATGAGATATCTTCCCTAAGTAAAAAGCATCCTATATGTTCATCCGCATAGCCAAGTTTACTCGTCATGCGTTCCCAGACAGACAGACAAAAATTATAAAAACTATAGAGTCAGCTTCTGTATCGATATTAATGACTATTTCAATAAGATTTTCCAAAAAAATATTTAATGTACAGATTCGACTCAGAATTTTAGTATGCATATGTATAGATTACTAATGAACTGTTAATGTAAAGAGGCTTAAAAAGTTTGTGTGAAGATAAGAAGTTATTTCAAAAGACAAATCGAAATTATATATATTATAAGTTGCAAACTGTAAAATATCATTGTATATGTATGTAATCGTGTATTGTGTACAACTTGATAAATTAAATAAATAAATAAATGAAATGTTGTGAATTCACTGTACCATATCTATTAAGCTGTAAAATTTTCTTACTACCCTACAATCTCAAAAAGCACTTAAAGTTTTTGAGATGAGTCAGAGAGTCTTTTATTATGGTACTCAGTGATAAACGAGCAGACAGCCCACCTGAGGAAAAGCGGTACATGTCGCCCAAAACACCTACGGTTCAGCACTTAGGTTTTACGTAACAAAACTGCAGAACCGCCGGTACGTTACCACTGTGAGGACTAAGATAATATGCCTGTAATTGCGCTGGCTACCTTATACTTCGGTAACCGGAACACAACAATGGAATCATTGTTGCATGGCAGGAGAAATAGATAAGGGGACTGTAACCATCCAGTCGGACTCCTCAGCCTTGATAGAGTCCTACCATCGGTAAAAAGGATTTTTGAGAGAATAAAAAGGAGGTTTTCGAAATGAGTAACAGAGTCACGTGGTGAAAACTAAATATTACGTACTAGTAACACAGAGCGTCCCTTTCGCATGTATTATACTCATTATTAGTTTTTTTTATTGACGCTCGACAAGATGACTCCATGCCGCCTGATGTTAAGCGACAATGGATTCCAGGAATGAGATCCATCGGTTCCAAGACAAAATTTCGGTACCGAACAACCCCACCTAGTCAGTCTACACAGGTGCTTTTTCACGCTCCATTTGAACTACCCAGAATTATAGGAGGAGGAGGATTATTTCTGTGGACATGATATATTTTCTCGCGTCAAAAATAGCTAATGTAATCTATCTTCATACAAAAAATCAAGTCTTCAGTCGCTCAATTTCGATGGATAAGGGCGAAAAGAAACAAACATATTATTTATTAAATTAGTGGATGTAGTATAGACCAAATCTAAGATGTAGCAGATCAAACTACTCTGCGAACTCTTAAAATTTTCTACAGAATAATTTCCTTCCCAATAAAACAGATACTTTAAACATCCAAACAGTGAACCAGTTTTCGCACGACACTAATTATAAGCATTAAAATGATAATATGCAGTAAATTATCAGACTCTGTTTATGAAAACGTTGTAATAGTGAAATGAATACTTACATAATGGGCACAAAGAACCATAAAACGAATATTAAAATCGCCATTATACCGAGATACTGTGGTTGTTCAGTGAATGGCGCCAAAAACGTCGAGCTGAAATTGTTAATGTGATATATTTTTATTCCAATTACCACTTGTTTATAACTGTTAAAAACATTTCAATTGACATTTTTATGTAAGCGAAAGTGAAATTTATATGCATGTGATATGGTTTAAATTGAATTAGCAAATACATTCGACACTCAAGCTGGCAATTGCTCGAAATAAAACCTCAGGCGCAGGATTAAAGGCAGTTACAGTCATGCACTGGAAATTCATTTACTTAAATAGTTAAAATTATTTTTTAATATCGATTACAGAGAAAAAAAATATACATTAATAAAGCAATATGATATTTTCAATAACAAAAAACTAACATTAAAATATTTAAAGTTTATTTAATAGGATGATTTGAAATACTAAATCCAGTTAAAGCATTTATCATCCATATTTTTGCCCACTGTGTAAGTTACTTGGTAGTATAAAATATTTGACATCTGTAGCTACTTACTTAAAACATTCGGATGCATTCATTTTGTTTTCGTAACCATTCTGAAAATTGAAAGGAAATGCAATGGAGAAATAATATATTTAAAAAAAACTTTATAAAAAATATTTTTATATTATTCAGGAGGCAGCATTTCCGATTATACATTTTTTTAATCATTTTTTTATATTTTTGTATGGAAGATATTCGTGTCGGAAATATAATATTATACGAACAATAAAAACAAATCTATCCCACGGGAATCGTACATTTTCCGGGATAAAAAGTCTATATTCCAGACTATAATCTATCTCTGTGCCAAATTTCATCCAGATCCGGTCAGCCATTCTGACGTAATTGAGTAACGAGCGTCGAAAAATCCAAACATCTAAACTTTCATATTTATAGGTAATATTAGTAAGATTTAAATGTTCACTAAAAAAACCTTTTGGTTTCAAATCATATTTCACTAACTAGCCTTAAATAAAATTATATATAAGAAAATAATCTAGTACTAAAAGTCAATATGAAAAGATACTTATGTTATTGCACCATTACCAAATCTTAGAATATTTATATCTTATAGTAAATAATATTGCAATGTAAATACCGGAGTTATATGAACTTTGGTGCAATCCTTTAAAGGGAATGTTCCTTTCCCAATCCATATCATATAAGCTGCGGATAACGAGGTGTACACCAAGCTGTAGACACAGCACAGAAATGATGTCAGGATTTTCAAATGACCGACTCCTGAAATGAAAATAACAGCGTGAGATAAAAAATAACAATTTTTTATTAATTGAAAAACAAAAAATGTGAAGAATTTTATTTATCTGTTAATGTAACTGTAGCACATTTATCATATATGAGAGATAAAACCCAAGTACTATTTATTGAGTGAACACTAAGAGTTTTCCTTTATAAGAAAAAAATGACTTCTATTTAGACTGCCAGTCTAACGAATTAAACAAAATGGAATACAATACTAAACTGAAAAAAATAGAAAACAGCGTATTAATAGAAAAAAATGTATTTTGGGCTATTAAAATTATATTAATTTGGTAAAATTAAGTGTTCGTACCCACCACGTAAAATAGGCACAGCTCTCCATACTCCAACCGCATCCTGTTGGCTTAGTTGTCCCATAGCCAATTGTAATAGCGTTGTGGGTAAAGCAACCACAAGTAGCCAAAACGAGTAGATGACCAGGTACGGTATTTCTCCGTACTTGAAGGCCTCTCTTGGTAACCGCACCGTGTTGAATAGTGTGAATGATATTGCTATTGTGCATATTTGAGTTTTTATGACTTCAATCACCCGTCTGACTGTCTGAAATGAAAAAAAATAGTTTTAGCTAGTTTCTTTTCATCCATTTAATGGTAAGAGCTGGACTGATAAATGAATTTTGTTGTTGGGCCTAATACTCATAAAGTCATATATTATATTAAGAGGGTCAGGAAAAAGGTCTATATGATTAATACAAATAAGTGACGACACGCTTGGCTCAGTTTGTAGTGACCCTACTTTCTGTGCCAGCGGTCGCGGGTTCGAGTCCCGCTGGGCATTCATTTGTGTGATGACGAATGTTTGTACTCCAGTCATGGGTGTTTATATTTATAATATGTATGTATTTAAAGTTTTATATGTGTAGTGTATCAACTATCTGATATCCATAACACAAGCCTCGTAGCTTACCATGGAACTAAATGGCGCTGTGTGTTAATGTCCCAACGTATAAAAAAAAATATGTTTTAATCAAACTTGTAACCTTGGTGTAGAAGGTTAAAATGAAGCATTTGGTATATTTCACTTAGTGTGGCCATCAATAAATAGTCATGAGATATTAAATTTGAGCTACGATGCAACGACGATAATTGGCTACATAAGACATTTTTTCTTTACTTTATAATTGCTCTGATATTGAGTATAACATGAATAAAACATTGACATTTAGATGAAATTATCTAATATATAATGCACGTCTTACTGTAGACCATCTTCTATTTTAAAGTCATTGGTCACTGTTTGTTTTGGTTAAAATACGTCTATGACAAAGATTCACCTAAAAATTATGTTTGAAGAAAGAGCGCGAGCGACACTTGAATAAAATAGATTCACAATTTTTACAATAAAATCACAACTATCTTTGCGGATTTTTTCCCCGATTTATTTTGATTTTTGGCTCCCGATGTTCGAATGCTTTACAGCAATGATGCTCATGGGAGAGGGGCATGTAAACCATTCGAAACGTCGGGAACCAAAAATCAAAATAAATCTGCGAAAAAATCCGAAAAAAAATTAGTTTTATTTAAAACATCAAATATTCTAGTAAATCTAAGAAAGTATTAAAATCACATCAAGTTTGACTTTTGTACTACTTACTGTTACTTTTTAACCGACTTTCAAAAAGGAGGATCTCGATTCGTCGGAATCTTTTTTTTATGGATTGAAATTTTTACAACAGCTACAATAGCATGTAGAAATATTTCTTGTTTTTATATGCAAACCCCTAACAGGTTGAAAAGTGTTAATAAAATATGGGTATAATAGTTTCTAATTTGAAATTTAAAAATTGCCGTCAAAGCCAGAGAAGGCGGCTTGTATTTAGTATAAATAAACTTGCTCAAGCCTTAACGGTACCTGAGACTATCTAAATATGATTTGCTTTAGAATCTCGGATTTCTAACGTCGTATTTATCTTATAAAGAGTTATCTAAGTATTTTATTAGAACTTGTAGCAAAATTAATCTTTTTTTTCAAAAGAATTATGGAAAATGTTATCTCAGTCTTTATTTTTTATATAATATTTTCTACCAATTAATTTGCTTATATTGGTATTTCAATTCAGTCCAATTTACTAGAAACATAAGGTACTCTTAAGTTTTGAGTGGCAGCGAGTTCAATTGGGATTTAAAGATCAGATCTTTAGATTCTGTTCATACAGTCTGTACGTACATACATATATACATATTTTACTGCCTTAGTGGTGCAGTGGCTAGCATGTACGGCTGCACATCCGAAGGTCCCGGGTTCGAGTCCCGGATTAGGCCAAATTTAGTTTTTGAGTCTTTCTGTTTAGTGAGCCTCAGTAACAGCCCTGAGTCGGGAAGTTGGCGGGGTTTCGCTCCCGTGCCTCGGAGAGCACGTAAAGCCAATCCTGCGCCTTAACTCTCACCCGTCGTATCGAGATATCGTCCCATCGAAGATGGAGAGTGACAGGAATAGAGAGTGCTCTTGTGTTTGGGCACACACTTGTGCTCTATAATATCTCCTACGCAGAGGGCTAGTCTCAATGAGTCTATTGCCATATTCACATTCCATACATTTTATTATATATTTAAGTTTATATAATCGATTTGATTACAAGTAATCGATATTTTAAACTAAAAATATTAAAGCTTATACTTATAATAAAGGAAAATTTATTTTAATTGAAATATGTACAATTAGTCTTTTTCAAGTAATGCACGATTGAACACAAAACTTTATAATATTAGATAGGTGCAGAAAGCTATTTTTTGCAAGAGTATAATTGTTATTGATCACAGTGCATACTGTTACGTTTTTCATATAATTAGATTGACATAATTGAAATACTTTTTTTTTATGATAACCTTGACCGATTTTGGCAACGGTGGTCAATTTCACAGAGACTACAGAAGTAAGTCATCTCACATCTCCGCAAGGGCAGTGGGGGAAACGGTTTCAGGGCAGCCTAGCCGGGTGAGACCCTCAGTTGCCTTGAGGGAGGCCCAGCTAAGCAACCAGCGACCAACGCAGCGATTCTATACTGTCGATTGCGCGGAGATGTATCAAGAATCAAATGCTGAAAAATCTGCGCAAGAGATATTATAATACACTAACGACTCACCCTCGCTTCTCTCGGGTTCGTCTCTAGGTTGCTTCCCCATACAAACTTGCACCTCCATCATCACCCTCTTCAGGAATGATTTCCGGGATAAAAAGTACCTATTCTTTGTCCTTACCAGGGTCTCAAACTATATTCTTACCAAATTTAATCTAAATCGGTTCAGTAGATCCAGATATTACCCCGTACAACCTCACAAACTCACAAACTTTACCTTTTTATAATACAGATATACAAGTATACGCGCAAACATAAGTACATTTCCTATTCCTTTCATTCTCAAACTTCGGTGGGACGATAATTCGATGACACCTGTATGAGATCAAACTCAGAACCGAAGGCGTTACGTGGTTTCCAAGGCACGGAGCTAAAATATCGCCAACATCCCCACTTCGGGCTGATGTTGAGGATTTTTTAATAAAAAACCCACAACACATCGGGTCTCTGGCCATTCGTGTTAACTGCATGACAAACGAGGTAATTATTTCTTATAATATGTTAGACTCGTAAACTGTAGCAAAATTACAGGTATAACGGCTATCTATTGAGCCATTGCGTTTTAAAGACGCGGGCGCGTTCTATGCAGTACCACGATTTATAACATTACCGTGGCAGTACGCTCTAGTCAGTAATTACGTAAGAATTTTAATATGTACGTGTTTTACGCTATTATTGACTGAGTATTCTTGGAATCCTTGAAGACTGACTTTATCATTATTGCATGTAACCTTGACCCATCAAATGTTGTTATTTTTGTTACTTCTACATATATTAGTTTGTTTGCAACACATGAGTTCGGTTGGATCGATTTATCTAATTGTTTTTTTTTTTAAATAATTTTAATAGCCTAATATATAAAGGTTAAGAAATATTAAGATAAATTGTGAAAGATGCCCAGAAAATTAGGAAATTATGGAATATCTAAAATTACAATTTATTTATGATTTTTATTTTAACTCAAGTATAACAAACATATTAATTGAAATTTGGACACAGCAAAGTATGTCAGGTTAGTAAGTAGATAATGTAAAGAAAAATACAACTACAAATAAAATTGTAACATAAACTAAATTTAAATACACAGTTCTAGAGGACTGACTAAGAAATCTTAAAATATATATTAAAAAATAAAATCAAAAGCGTTATTTGATAAAATCAATCATAAAAACTCATAAACAGCTAAAAATTATATTTTTTTGAAGTCAGTACTTTGCCATAAAAATTTCCAACTAATATAGAGAGAGAGAGAGTAAGTAATACGTAGTAATATGTACGTACGTACATATTCATTGAGTATGATACTTTTAATTAATTATAATTTTATAGCCTAAAATTAAATTCTTTTACATGTTAATTAATGAAGCTATAACCTTGTGTTTAATTTTAAATTTTCCGCCAAAATTAGCCATCGTGCCTCACCTTCACATTTAACCTAAAACCAAATGTTACCTCGACCGGGAATCGTATTCGCTGCATCCGTAATAATCGGACATTAAGTAACATTAAAAGAACGTTAGGTAGATTCAAACAAAACAAAAACTGATAATATTTTAAAGATAATAGCATATATTAAAAGTAATACCTCAGAATGACTGACAATTTGTGGCGCGTTGATTTTAACACAACACTTATCTCATTATTGTTTTTTAAGTGACTGGAAAATTTTGTAATTTATAATAATTATAATAACTTAACAATGGATGTGAATATTTGTATATGACGTTGGTCATTTATTTGGATGTTTTTTTCCTGATTTTGTATTTTTAACAATGACTTCACTTAACATTCAATTACCTATCAGATAACTAATTTACTCGAGAATATTCTAGCTTATTATTAGTACTTTTCGTCAAACAATTTCTTTAAAGTATTCGTCCAGCAGTCAAAAATTTGAGGAACACATATATGAGTAGAATTAACTTACTTATATTAAAAAAAAAAAACTATTTCCAAATTATTGATAACTCGATCTCGTCATTAGATACTAAGCGAAAGAAAAACGGTTGACAAACTGGTAAAAAAATGGTACTAACATATTTTGTTTTTGCCTATTTATATATAGACTAGCGACTTACCATTGCTTCGCTCGGTGTCGTTCCTAGGTACGTTTTTACGGTTAGTATGGAACAGATATACATAATATGTTGTATGTCTTATATGTCTATAACTTTCTTCAATAAACGGGCTATCTAATACAAAAAGAATTTTTCAAATCGGATTTGTAGTTCCTGAGATTAGTGCTTTCAAATAAACAAACAAACACTGCCTCTATATATTAGTATGTTTCTATTACCAGACAGTTTACACTATTTACCTTCTTAAAATAAATAAGTACTTATTAATAAAAAAAATATTATATTTATTTACGTCATACAAAATTACATCAGTGATTGGTTTGCTTAGTAGCACGCTATACTTATAAGGTCTATAAACAGACTTCAAAAAACGAGAACTTATATATATATATATATATATATATATATATATATATATATATATATATATATATATATATATATATATATATATATATATATTCGTTAAAACTAACATATTATGTATGTTATTTGTTAATTTTGAACCGTTTTTCACAACGTATTAAAAAAGAGAGTTTTTGTATTACGCATTTAAATTAAGTTAACCTCAATAACTTATAATATCATCGGCTTTTCAGTTAAAAAAGTAGGTAATTACCGTGTGTCACTTCGTATTTCTTCACGTGTCGTATACGATTAAGCCAACTACTTAGAATGTAGACCGGAACTCATTTTATTCTTGCATATCATACTTGCGTTACATCATTGTATCTGTATTCTGTACTGTATGAAAGCACTCGTACTATATTAGTGCCACCGAGTGTAATGGTAGGTGTTTTCGAAAGTTTTCCTATGTTTTACTATGAAAATGATTTTATATATGAGTAGCATTGCTCGCGGCTCCACCCGCGTTCAGATGCCCAAAAACCAAATTCTCAGGTTTTACATATTAGTATACTCTTACATTGCAGTTTTTGTATTTTTTCTCAGAAATGAGACATTTTCCCGCGGTAAAAAAGTATCCTATATGTTGACCCGGATAACCAGCTATCACCATACCAAATTTCATCAAAAACCCTCCAGTGGTTTTTCTGTGATGCGGTAACAGACAGACTAAAATTCTAAAAACTATAGATTGGGCCTCTGTATCGATAATAATGTTTATTTCAATAAGATTTTCTAAAAAAATATTTAATGTACAGATTCGGCTTAGTTACAATTTTATTATATGTATGCATTCTACTGTATTATGTACCTAGTATAAAATAATATTTAGTTTTTAACATCTATATAGAAATAATAACTAGACGCACTCTAGAAAACTGGACCGACGGAGTCGCAATTGGAGGCCTGAAGATCTCAAACTTGCACTACACAGATGATACCACTCTTTTCGCATCTAGTATTCGCCATTTATAGGAGCTTCTCCAAAAAATGGAGAATATTAGTCTCGAGTATGGCCTTAACTATGCTGCTTTTTATCCGACTGCGGAGAAGCCCGAGGGAGGGTAATGTGTTTGTCCTGTATGTATGTATGCCCCGCTCTAAACGTATTACTAAACGTATTTTAAACTTGCCGTGAATCTTGCTACGTGTATACATAATATGCCTGTCTGTATAATACTATATTTCTTTTCAACTTCATATTTTTTAGTTCGCTTTTTATTTTTAACGCTGTCGGATTTTTATTTTTATAACTTTTATCTTTCTAGATCAAATCTCGAAAGGTATTTGTAAATCGAAAGTAACCAAAGCTGCGTAGCGTATTTGGGCCATTGCGAAGTAAAAGACTGACAAAGCAAATTTTATAAGTGTATGTTTGTATTTAAAACGAGGAGATAATTTTTACCCGTTTTAACCCCCCTATAAAGAGGGGATTTATAAAATTTACGTGTGTATCTGTTTATATGCGTACATATGTGTTTGTGGCATTGTAGCGTTTAAGCAGATTAGCCGATTTTAATATATTTTTTTTAGACTTTAAGTTTTTACACTTAGGTGATACTATTTCCTTATTTTCTAAATGTAAATGGAGTCACAGATTCAGCATTATTCTAAAACATTATATAAATTTTCTAATAAATTATATAATTTTAAATAAGCCTAGAAAGAGAACTTAGAAAACCTAGTCACTTAAAACTAAACAAAACTATTAATAGTATGCAGTATATTATATAAGTAAGTAGCTAATAATATAGTATTGGCTACTAATAATAATAATTATATATAAAAGAAATAGCCAAGAATCTGTTGTATTTTATCTTAGCTTTAATCGAGATTATTTGCATAGTAATGTCTTTTGTAATTGTCTTTTAAATGATTTTAAACGTTTTGGTTACGTCAGTTGTTGATATTACCCAATTGTTATATAATCCGATTGGATTATTCAGTTAATATTTTAGGTCTTAAAAATAATTTAAAATCATATGTATTTTTTATGTTATTTCAATGTTCAATGTTCTTTATTCTGTGGCGTGCCATTTGGGAAGAATTTACTTCGCCAATGTCGTGTAAAATGGAGAAGACACGGTAGAGATTGAGAATTGATCAGTTTAAAAAGAGATGTTCACACTGAGGACTGAAAACTTTTTGACATATGAGAGATTTCTTGTATTTTTTTTATTTTTATATTTTTTTTCCGTACTCCTTTAGTCGAATAAGTGACAATACTAACATTGGTGTGTGAAGTAAAGTAAAGTAGTCTCGATAATAATAAAAATAAAATATTATTTGCTAACGCATCACTAGAGAACGGCTGGACCGATTTGGCTTTATGTGTTTATGCGTTTCTTTCGTAATAATCCGAATAAGGTTGGGATAGTATAAAAACTTGCCCGGAAAATAAAAAAAATCGAGAGAAAGTGAAAAACCTTGCTTCTAATATAATTATATTTTTATATGACGTTGAACATCATAAAATATAGAAATTAGGTATAGGCAACATCTCTCGGGTCAACTATGTACTTTTTATTTTCAGTAAATAGTCTTTAAAAATTGTTAAATTGAATTGAACTTTTTATGCTTAAGTATAATGTGACTTTTTATAAATAAGTATAGTGTGTTCTAATATTATGCTCTAAGTTATTTATAAGAAATTAGCGACTCACTCTCGCTTCGCTGGGGTTTGTCTCTGGGTACGTTTTGATGGTTAATATGGAATAGATAGACTATACTCGTACATATATACATAGGTATGATGAGTTGTGGTTGGTATTATAACGTGATTTCCCGTGGGAAAAATAATCTTCCGAGGTAAAAAGTAGCCTATGTCACTCTCCAGCCCTTCAACTATCTCCACACAACAATCCCGCCAATCGGTCACTCTGTTTCGAAAAAGTACAGACAAATAAGCAAACAAACAAACCAACAAACGCAATTTCACATTTATAATTTATTAGTATGGATTTCTTTAATTACGTGTAGATCTAACATATTTTGGCAGTTATTAGTATGACAGAAAGCAGATGTCATGGTAACGTCTCTAAAATCAAGCAATGCTATAGAGAAAAATACTAAATCGTTTGACAATTCATCTCTATGACGCAATACTGGGTGACAATGTTATGAAAACTTTTACCGGTTTCAAATCATAGTGTGTAAATATTCTAAAGTAAACACTATTGAACAGCTGTTTCTCAGTACACTGTCGTTATTGTTGCCGATTTGTAAATTCCGGTTAAGAATAAAAATTTGTATTTATGACATACTCTTCTAACATATAGAATCAGCGACTTTTAAGAATTACTTTCACTTTTATAATATACATAGATCACACTTTATTATATAAAACATAATATAGTACAATAGCGATACGATTTCTCAGAGATGAAATATTTTCCCGCAGTAACAAGTCTCCTATATGTTCACCCGGATAACCAGCTATTATCATACCAAATTTAATCGAAATCCGTCCAGTGGTTTTCTCGTGATGCATTTCCAGACAGACAGACAAAAATTCTAAAAACTATCGATTCGGCCTCTGTATCGATAATAATGACTATTTCAATAAGATTTTCCAAAAAATATGTAATCTACAGATTCGACTCAGGTAACATTTTATTATATGTATAGGTTATAATATTTACATACATAACGACCCATCTGTGCATGGCTTTTTATGTTCACGAATATCTCACACCATTTCATCTGCCGCTATATACTGACACTTTACATACTATAGCTTAAGACTAAAGAATTTTATCGATGGAGTCCACTAAAATAAATGTCGAAAACTAAAATAATAGCGTAATTTGCTATTTATGCTACTACTCTCGATTTTGCCATATACGGATCGTTTACTTTCTTCAAAGAATAAATTATATATTTAGCTAATTAAATTTATAGCTTTCAACTGTTCGATGTAACAATTAGATTCGCATTTGAGTCTCTCATTAATAACTGAATTCAAAAATGGCATAATAATGTAATTTATTGTTAATTGACTTCCAAAAAGGTGAAGTTTCTCAATTCGTCACGTTTACCCATTACTTGAAGACCTGAAAGATGCCTGAACCGATTTGGATTTTATTTTGTTTCGAAGATTTTACAGGTGGTCCCATTTAAATTTTATCGAAATCGGTCGAGCGGTTTTAAAAAAAAGTCAACAAATAAATTATATTTTTAAATAAATTGCTTAATCGAATATGTTATTAAAAAACTTTCTTCTTACAAATTACCTGCTTATTAGGTCTGCACACTAAAAATGGAAAAACAAAAACTTTAAAAAACCGACTTCCAGGCACTGAAATGTAAAAAATTACTAAACGGGGGTTTTTATTTAGAACAGATACCTAATCAGATATTTTCGAAGTCGGTGCCAGCCAATGCAAAGCAATTCTAATATATTTCGATACCTGAAATACATCACAAATTGATGTATGCTCAGGGATCGCATCCCATGTACTAAATTCGTCTAATTATTGTCTTTAAAATTTATATTACAACATACAAATTCTTTTTACAATAAACGGACTGCTATATAATATATAAATGCGAAAATTTGTACATGTGTGTACATTTGTTACTTCTCCACGTTGAAACGGCTGTACGGATTTGGATAAAATTAACACTCAAAGATAGATTATGGCCTAGAATACACATTAAAGGCTACTGTTAGGCACCCAGCAAGTAAAAGCGAATCGAGGGTGTCGCAATTAATATTATATATTTGTTAATAAGACCCTAGGTAATGTACTAGAGTAAATTAATATGCAGTTGATAACAGTACATTAGTTGTACGGTGTACCTAGCAGCCTAACCAACACTTTAGCAAAACATAACTGAAATTATCTAAACACGATGTTAATTAATAGCCACTATAACATAATGTGTCTATTGTAGCTATTCATCATATTTTAGGCAAAATCAAAATGAGGGTGTAAGGCATTTATATAGGCAAAGGTCGTAGGTTCTGATGCTTTAATAATTACTGTACACTAAAAAGCTAACGAAATCAACCTGAAATCGGACTTCTAAAATGCGAAACTTTGTATAAGTATATGTAAATATGTGTTGGAAGCATATATAGTTTAACTTTTATTTAATTTTGACGACATGTTTGGCTCAGTTTGTTGTGAACCTACTTGCTGTGTCAGCGGTCGCGGGTTCGAGTTCCGCTGGGTGCATTGATATGTGTGACGAACAGGAATGTTTGTACTCCAGTCATGGGTGTTTATATTTATAATATGTAAGTATATTTAAAGGTATATAATATGTGTAGTGTATCAACTATCTGGTATCCATAACACAGGCTTCGTAGCTTACCATGGAACTAGATGGTGCTGTGTGTTAATGTCCCAACTTCATATTTATTTACAATACTTGTAACTACTTATTGCATATGTGCAGGGGAATCAACGAGAGACCCCCATGTGGGGGACGCATCTTTTCTTTTTAATGTTGGGAAATGCATTTACGCATACCACCTGTAGACATACAAGAGCAACGCACCTGAGTGTAAGTCGCTAGTATCATAACAAGTACTGTGTGTCTCTTAAAAACAGTGCATGTAGACTTTTAAGCTACTCGCACGAACGTCAATATAAATTTAATTATTTTTTTGTGTTAATCCCTACACGACCGCGGACACGCCGGCGTGTCAATTAACAATAGATTTCTTAGAATTGTAATTAATTTCTTAGAAATTTACCTGGAGGTGTTAAGATTTTCAAATGAAAACTGCACGTTACGTTCGTAATTTTTGTATGAGTGTATTGTGAATTTTAAACAAAAGGCAAAAATTCTTTAAGCATAAAAAAATCACATATCGTCATTTCCTGAAACCGGCGGGCAAAGAACTTTTTAATTTCACGGTCATTCCGCCTTCATTATTGTAAATCCTCAACTTGTTAGAACAATTCAACAACAGATTAGCCAATTAGCTTTGACCTCTGATGACTTTTGTAAAAAATGTATAAAAATAATTTTGTGTAGTATATACGAAAGGCACATTATGTGGAATTAAATGTAGATAATAATTATGTGAAATAGTGAAGTGAATGTAGATATATCGATTTTTCTTTTTCATAAATCAAAATAACAAATTTATAGTTTTTTATTCTCTAAGTCTTTTTGAATTAATTTTGCTGGATTTATTTTGTTGTATATAAAATGTTTTAAAAGTTTTGCAAAGATTTTTTTTTACATTTTATATACAATTTTACTAACAAACCTATCTCTACTGAAAATTTTAAATTTAATTGTAAATATTATTCATCTTTAAACTACGAGTACATAGTTATTAAGGAAAATATTTTAGAATATAATTAGATTTTTTTGGTGTAACATAAAGACTGAGTAGCACTAGATTTATGTTGTAATTTTCATAATAATGTCATTATTAATGTTTTTCTTCGCGTTTTTTCTCAATTAAAAGATACTAACAAAAAATGAATGTAAGATAATTAATAATAATTAATTATTATAAGTAGATATAATTATAGCTTACTATTTTAAATCTATACATATAATAAAATTCTAACTGAGCTGAATTTGTACATTAAATATTTTTTGGAAAACCTTATTGAAATATTTCATTATTATTTACTATCGATATAAAGGCCGAGTCTATAGTTTTTAGAATGTTTGTCTCTCTGTCTGGGAAAGCACCACGAACCCACCGAAAACCACTGGACAGATTTTGATGAAATTTGGTATGATGATAGCTAGTATTATATATTTGTAATTAAGTCAGTACAATCGTAAACAGTCTTGTGAATTTTGCCATTCCCCATTTGGGTACCTACCATGTATTTTGTTTGATAATAATTTTTCACCAATTTACGGCTAAATGTTTATACGTAAAAATATATCAATATCTTGTATGCAGCCATTTTTAACGTTCCAATAATAGGCATGCCGCACGGGTTTCCCTAGGGTCAGGTCATAGTCCACTACGATGGCTAGGTGGGGGTTGGCGGACTTCACATGTCTTACGAAAACTTGCTAGGTTCTCTAAAACATTCAGATGTTTTCCCTCACTGTAAGACAAGTGGTAATCATGTTGAAAATTCGCACATGAAAATATCAAAGGTACGAGACCCTGACTGTGAACCGGCTTCACTCGGTCTAAACCGAGCGCGTTACCACTGGGCTGCCACTGCTTATCACTATCATAATCCATTAATTCCTATGTTTGATATCCCTTGACGTAACACCGCTTCAATCAAACGTGACAATTTACACACACTCCTTAACTTGTTATCCTATTTCATTAAGTTTCCCATGAGATTATTTAATGAAATAGATACTTTTACTCTTAATCAAATAACCATGAACATATACCATAGAGAATGCTGGTAATAATATTTTTTCTTCTAGGAAACTGGAGTTATGACTTTTTAAGACAGGCATTTGTAATATAAGACTAGAGAAGTCCTAACCTAGATAGAAATTAATCTTACTTAGCATACTTCGGGGTGTGTTCGGCCAGGCATTATTCATAAGCTGCAACGATGCATATTTCAATAGTGGATATTCCAAGTTGTGCAATTATGTTCCTACGCAGGGAGATACAGAGGGTTTGAATCCCGTTAAGGGTAAATACTAAATATTTATATGAAAATATGAAATATTTGTCATGGGCTAAGTATTTAAGTGTACTTCTCTTTACAAAGGTCAACTTATTGGAGGCCATTAACTGATAAGCGTTGTTATATTTGAAAATATTCATGCAAAAAATTATAAATATATATAAGACTAGCATAGCCCGCGGCTCCGCCTGCGTTCAGATGAGCAAAAACCAAATTCTTAGATTTTACATACTAGTATACTCTTACATTGCAGTTTTTGTATTTTTTCTCAGAAACGAGACATTTTCCCGCGGTAAAAAGTATCCTATATGTTGACCCAGACCAGCTATCACCATACCAAATTTTATCAAAATCCTTCCAGTGTTTTTTCTGTGATGCGGTAACAGACAGACAGATAGACAAAAATTCTAAAAAGTATAGATTCGGCCTCTGTATTGATAATAATGTTTATTTCAATAAGATTTTCCAAAAAATATTTAATGTACAGATTCGGCTTAGTTACAATTTTATTATACCTATGTAGATTATAACGAATTATGAAAAGCAGACATTTTAAATAAAATAAACAATAATAATGAAACTTGTCAATTTTTACTTTGATCTTTCACAATAGAAACGTGTACACTGTCATAGCAGTGCCCATAATAGCTCTTCTTTAATTACATTGTTCATTATTAAATCATGATTTTAGGGCAAACTTCTAATTACTTTCGTTTACAAAGTTGGGCGTAAATATTTTATTTTTCCTTTCAAAACCCCTTTGATTGTAATACGAAGTAGTATTATAATTATTTTATTTACATTGATTATATTATTCTTATGATATCGATCGATCGAAACATACTTAATTGACATTATCGATCTTTTGTTTGTAGTATAATGTAACCGAGTCATTCTAAAGTGTGATATAAAGTTTTACAATTATTAAGGATTTTTAGATTTTTACGATTCTTATGAGGTTTTTGATTTTAAATTTAATATGCAGAGCATTTTAAATTTAATTTCTCCTTCAATAGGAGACGTTTTCAAATGAGAGGGAGTAGAGCGTAACGAGCGCATGGAATGTTTTCTTGGACACGCAATGAATCTCCCTTTAATGTAGGGCAAAATAATGGCTTGCTACATTTTTAATATACTACGTTATATAGACGCGTTTTGTTATAATTACTTTTTAGCAAAAAGTTACACCAACTTAAAATTATCACGTAAATTAATTTAAAAAAAAATAATTTTCATTTAAAAAAAATAACGAAAATTAGTTTCATATTCGTATAAAATATTATATGAATAGAATTTACCTATATATAATTTTTTTTTTTGCATATAACACTAAAGCTCGTTAATAGCTACCAAACAAAAAAAAAAAAGAAAATAGTTTGAGGAATAGAAACTTTTAAACTTTTTTGTTTGAAACCTACTCCGTATAACTATCGTCTCATTTATGGAGAACTCGAATACTTTTATGATTTAACTCTGTATCTATAAAGCAATTTTATTAATGTATTGAAATCGATTTTTCTAAGATGAAAATATCACTTTACAAAGTATACATAAAAATAATCTTCTTTTCTTAATGATATCACTACAGCGATTATTAAGTACTAAGTAATTTTAAGTAATAAACAGACAATCAGATATACATGTTACCTATACATAAGTAATAATCTTTACTGAACAGGCACGAAAATCTAGTGTAAAATATTTGTTCTAATAAGAGCGGTATTTCCAGAGATTACTGTGTACAAACATACATATATGATCATTCTTAATAAATCTATACATATAATAAAATTGTAACTAAGCCGAATCTGTACATTAAATATTTTTTTGGAAAATCTTATTGAAATAGACATTATTATCGATACAGAGGCCGAATATATAGTTTTTTGAATTTTTGTCTGTCTCTCTGTGTTTCTTTTTTTCTGTGACCGCATCACGGAAAAACTACTGGAGGGATTTTGCTGTTATTTGGTATGATGATAGCTGGTTATCCGGGTCAACATATAGGATACTTTTTACTGCGGGAAAATATCTCATCTCTGAGAAATCTATACTAAACTCTAAACGTAAGTAGGGACGAACCCGAGCGAAGCGGGGGTGAGTCGCTAGTAGTATTAAAATAGAGTTAAAGTAAAACTTTCATGACATAATGGTAGGTAAGTAACAAATAATAATATCGAAATGTCATCTATCTGATGGGCTTATAGCTTAATTTCACATTAGTTCTTACTTAGTTTATCTCTGAACGATGTAGACTGGCCATCGCGTGTTACATTTCCCTCTCATAAATGCTGAGTTACTTTTAATTTCTATTGCATCGCTGTCAAGATTGATTTAGAAACGTTTACAAGTGTATTGGACGTAGAATCGAATTTACTTATGTAAACAATAATATTTAACATATTAATTAATGTATATATATATATATATATATATATATATATATATATATATATATATATATATATATATATATATTTATATTTTTGTGATATATATATATATATATATATATATATATATATATATATATATATATATATATATATATTTGTTTTCTTTTGATTGATTATATTGTGTTATGTGAGTTGTTAGTAGTACGTGTTTAGTCAATAAATGTTATTTTATCTATACTAATATTATAAAGAGGTAAAGTTTGTGAGTTTGTGGGTTTGTGGGCTTGTGAGTTTGTGACGTAGTATGGGGTAATTTCTGGATTTACTGAACCGATTTAGATGAGATTTGGTAAGAAGATAGTTTCAAACAATGGGAAGGACATAGGATACTTTTTATTCCGGAAATCATCCCTTAAGGGGGTCTAATTGCGGTTGAAAATTTGTATGGGGAATCAAGCTAGGGACAGGGGTAAGTCGCTAGTTTCTGATAAAAAGAGAAAAATAAGTTAATGTCTTAACCATACTGTACTAATTAAAACTTAATAAAACATCTTCAGAAGTATTTACTGTTAAATTAGAATTATTCAAAATACTGGTATATTATACTCTTATATTATCTTACATTTATCAATTCAGTTTTTTTTATTCAATAATTTACTCAATTTTATTCATATATATTATTAATATATAATTTACGCTTATTTAAAATATTAGATTTATTTTTAACTAAATATTAGATTATTTATAAGTTTTTTTTTCAAAAACTAAAAAGTAAGTGATAGTTGTTGAATTGTATCTCTGTGTGTTGTTGTATCTCTGTTTGTTTGTTGATTTGTTACATTTTCACGGCTAAACGGCTGAACCGATCTTAATGAAAATTGGTATAAAGATAGTTTAAGCCGCGGGGAAGGACACAGGATACATAATAACTAAATATATAAATAACTGATAATAATATGCGTTTCTATGCATTTAGTTATCTAACATAGCGGTAAAGTATCCGTAGATTTATAATTTAAATAATATTTTAATTATCCATACCAAGATTGTAGTCCAATTAATTAAAACAGTTCACATTTCTTTTTATATTTTCGAATAATTGCTCAAACTAAATAACTTATACTATGAATCATTATTAATTGAATCGTCTTTTAATTCCTCACATTTTGTTAATTTTTGAAGGTAACTGATATTATCAAAACTCTAAAACTGGTTCCGCGTGAACCAACTAAATAAACATTATATTATTAGTATATAAAATTATGAATTTTAGCGTCCCGGAATGTCCGTGACCGAAACCCAGCTACACAGTGACATATAAATTTAAAGACATACTTCTTCTTCTTCTTCTCCCTGCCCATTTCCCAATTACTTGTGGTCGGCGCAGTACATCCTCTGTACTGCTGAAAGGATTTGGCAAAAGTTTTACGACCGGCCGCCTGCCTGACGTCAACCCTCCTTGGGAATGCTATTGTTTATCGCGAAATATGTCTTATGATATGTCTCTTATATATATCTCTGATTATGTCTTGTAATATGATACACTTTCGATATCTTTGTCTTTTAAAACATTTTTTATACTATTAATTAAAGTTTAATGTTATTTTCGTATATATTTTAAAATAAATTTTAATCACACTATAAATTTTGGTTTGACGTTGTCAATTTTTTTTCTTTAAATTTAAAGACATACATACGCTAAACTTATTTGATTATATAAAGACCTTTATTTATTTAGCGTACCTAATAAAATTGTAAATTCATACTGATATTATGACAAAATCCTTTTTGCACTAAGTAGCAGATTAGTTATGTTTGGCATTCATTATAAGCAAAGGACAAGGAATTACAGATATTTTTATCGCAAAGGCATCGAATGCGCTGCCTCTACAAAATAAGCTCATTGTTACTGTACCAGATACCATATTGAGTGCTCAGTGGGTTTGTTAAATTTCTTTCACCTGTACAGCGGTCAAGCGTCACGTTCTAACATACACTATATTTTATATAATTATAAGTAATGTGTGGAATCATAAGAAAATGTACTTTGCTTCCTCATTGAGGAAAAAGAAACATAAAATCAACAATTGTTACAACCTTATGAATACAAGACACTTATCTGTTATTTTGCGGGTAATTTAATATTTTAATTCGTAAATTTTGCATACTAAACAAAATATGCTTGTAAAATTTAACTAAATAGATTTAACAGTTTTTTAAGTATGCAAAATGTACCTCAAACTCATATTTGAAGGTTAACAAAGTTTTTCAGTGTGTTTCCTCTTAAAAAATCATCACAAACGTGTTAAAATATGTACTTACTACAATATTTACTATCGATATTTATAGCATGTTTCATGGCTAACGTAACCTTATTAATCAATTTATGTTAAAACGCTTATATAACAACACTGTTTTTCTTTAAAAAACAGTCATTTTATAAAAAAATATTAAACTATGAAAAAAAAGACAATTTCCGGTAACACAAATGTCAAATTTCAAAAGAACAATAGACAAATAAAATAAAGATGGTATTGAAAGATCAAGTTTTCTTAGTTTTGACCTTGTTAAATACTACGAGTATTAACATTATTACCCAGCCATTTTGAGATGATTTCGCCTTTCGACCGTTGACTCTCGCACTGGGCACAACACCAAACGGTCGAGTCACCACTGCCATATAAATTTAATTTTCGTTATAACGCGAGGCGGCTAGAGGCGGTCGTGCGCATGCGCACTACACGAACAACTGACGATCGCAGGTACTATAGTGATGCGCGTTTAATTATTTTGATAAAAATACCATTTGTATGCTAATTATTTTATATTAAGGTACTTGATAATTTTTATAGTCAACAATTAAAAGCGATTTCGTTTTAAAACATATGCAGTGTACCGGTTTTTTAATTATTCCTTTGATATTTTTGTGTAAAATTTACAGCGAAAACATGAATTTACTTTTTTAATATTTTGTAATACCGAATTATCTGCAAATAACGAAGTTTTTACGCAAGTTAACTATAATTATATAAGATACCTAAACTATAATATTAGGTAACCTATATTACCTAACATACTATTTTAGGTCATGATAATAATAGCTTTTTTTAAGCTCAATAAAAATAATAACCAGATTGCAATATTACATTTAAATAAATAAAATAATATGTTGGGATATTAACAAACAGCACCATCTAGTTCCACGGTAAGCTACGAAGCTTGTGTTATGGATACCAGATAGCTAATAAACTACACATATATAACTTTAAATCCATTCATATTATAAATATAAACATTTATGACTGGAGTACTGGGCATGAGTAGGTGGACTCGAACCCGCGACCACTGGCACAGCAAGTAAGGTTACTACAAACTGAGCCAAACGTGTCGTCAAAATACAACATATATATAAATAAGCTCATACTCGATAAAAGCCAGTGCATTGGAAGAACTAAAGTAAGCCATCACTAGTGCGCACGCGCCACGCTACACCGATCACATTTTTATGGAAATAAGAAGTAAAATAAAAACATGGGATGATTATAATTGTGATGCGCACTGACCGTCACTATTATATTATCAAATATCGAAAATGGGTATTTTTATGAAACGACTCCAAACTGATATTCTATTATATAAAAATAGATGTTATATTTCAATTTTATTATAGCTCTCTCAAGTAATCTTAGGCATTTACAAGTATAATGCTAAGCTAAATTTGATAGTGTTTTGTCTCATTAAGGCATAGTTGTAATAATATGTAAATATTGCTGCGTCATATTCTAATACCATTTTATAGATTTATAAGCAAACCCGTGGGACAAAGCTAGATAATTAAAAAAAAATGATAATATCTCTGCACTTCGTTGCACTCTACGGAGACTTGAATTGTAGATACTGAGGTCGCAGGTGCCAATTTAACTTATGTTTTGAGTTTTTCAAGCGTTAAATATTAATTTAAAACTTTGACAGAATTGTTGAGTATGTGATTCGGTTTTTTATAGATTCGATTCCAGCGTGGGGTAAAAGCTTTATTTTTACCATATGTATATTTGTTCCCATTAAGTCCAGAAAAGAATGTACATATGAATAATAAGGAACTGGCTTTAAATAACATACAATATTATACCTATTACAATATTCTTTTTAACATTGTAAATTATTGTTTATTCGCATCACTAGATTCATTGAGTTTTCCTAAGACTGAGCGCATTTGTAGCCCAGTGGTAACGTGTTCGCTTTGTAAGCCAAATGAAGTGGGTTCAAATTCTGGTTCTCACATTTCTGATATTGTTGTATTATGCGAAACATTTACAATATTTATTTATATATAATTATATCAACAGCTTATTGTACAATTTACAATATGATTATACCTTGCCTAACGGTGCAGGCAATATTTTGAAAAACTTCCATGTCTGAGAGAACCTAGCAAGTTTTCAAAATGGCACATTTGAAAAAGATGTGTTCGAAGACGTGTAAAGTCTGCTAACTCACGGTTTTCTAGCATGGGGGACTACAGCCTTAACCCACCTACATTGAATATTTAAAGATCCTAGTCTAGTATGGCGGAAGGAGGAGAGGCGGGAGAGGGAGAGGGGGGGGGGCATGAAGTACTGTATACAAATCCAGTGTTTGTAAGTAATGACTAATAGACAAACAAACGTACAAAATGTCAACAACAATTCTTTTATCTCAAACCTTGTGCTTTATCTCAAATGTGGATTAAAACAATCTTAGGCAAATCTTTAACTACTTATGATGGCATAGATGAACAACAATGACGTGATATGTAATTTGTTTAATTTGTTATTTAAAATGAATTTTGTTTATAATACAGATATACAAACACAAAAAGGTCGTTTTTATATATTATGAATTTTAACATAATATTTTCTTATTTCTAAGTAATATAAAGTATGTTTGTTAATTCTGTCAGTTTGTTTATGCATCTAGTTTTTAGTAGTTCGAAGTTCTTATAAACAAGACAAAATAAAATGATATTTTTACATTAATAGTAGGGTTCAAGTTTACACACACACACACACACACACACGCGCATATATATATTTATATATATATATATATATATATATATATATATATATATATATATATATATATATATATATATATATATATATTAATACTTTGTAACCAAGTAATAAGTAGGTTTTATAGTGCTCACACAGACCCACTGTTTCAATCTTAAATAATTCAATTCAATTAAAGTGAAAAATCTATGAAGTAGTTAACATATTTAACGTATCTGCTAAGATAATTGACATATAAACGATTTCCTTGTAATGTGTACCTATAAACGTTGATTTCCCGTCAACGTTATGAAATTACACGATACTCTAAGTAGTGGTTACATTATGAAAGTCTAAAAAACGGTTTTATACTTGTTCATTATTGTCGCATTATATTTCTGTAAATATTATAAGCCTATGTTTGAATGAGAAATAATGTTCACACAAAACGTTCGATATATGTTTTACATATTATACGTATGTCTATATTGAGTCCATTTTAATGTCTCACTGCTGGGCACAGGCCTCTTTTCAATGCGAGGTATCAGGCTATAACCCACGACGTAGGCCGAACGCAGGTTAGTGGACTATCAAAAAAGTTAAAAAAAATTCTAAGTTCCCTCAGACTTAGGTTTCTTAACCATATTTTGCTTAATGGCAAGTGGATTGGAAAGCATGCTATAATAATTAGAAAATAAAACTTGTGGCCCCTAAGCAAATTAATTGTCATTTAACGATTACACTGGCACGTGTGAAGCACTTAATCGAGTAATCATACGCCAAAATGCCTTACATCATTTGGGAAAAGAGCTGATAATCTTACACTGAAACACACAAGAAATCAAGCATATTTATATTGCTTTATGAAAAAAGACACATAAGTAAGTCAACACCTGCTAAGAACAACATTGTAACTTAATATTAAGATAGTGTAAAATAATAGATAGGAATTAGTTTGGTATATTACACTTAATATTAAAATGTCCAAATTCAATATTACTATAGTACCGAGTTACAATATTCTACCTTGCAAATGTCGAAGTAAGATATAGAAATACATAATATCGACATGTATATAGAAAAATATAAACAAAACTTTGGCAAGATTAACTAAGTTTCTTAAGTAAATGTCAGCCAGTAAAAAAATAATGGTCAAAATACGATTAATAGTTTCGGAGAAAGCGTGGACAAACATACATACATCCAACATACAAACGTGTGTACGTATAGTATAAGTGTCTACAATAATGTGTATATTTGTTTGGAAGCCCTAATAAATTATCATATATGATATCATATTGCAGTTCCCATAATATTAGGTACATATATGTACATACATACTGGTCGATAACATCCTTTTTTTGAAGTCGGTTAAAACTTACATGTTTATACTAAAATTTTAGCATTTTGGTAGTCATTTCAAGAGTATCGAACACCGGTTAACCTATTTTCGCTGGTCTGATATATGCGAAGGATCTAGTGGTTCTCTTTTTTATTTCACCATATTTTGGTCATTGCATGTAGATTGTAGAGTGACATCATAAGCGTTTATTTTTACAGTACCACCAGTTGAGAAAATTTACTATTTTTGTAGGCTACATTTTTCTTTAATAACCATTGTACAACTTCTTCATTATGAAAATAGCAATATTTAATACACCTTATAATATCTGCTTAAGCAAATTTTTCGAAGCAGTAGCAAGGAGAACGCATGTGTCATATACAGGTGCACTACATTCCTTTCACACTCATTGTTCAGTAGAACTATTAACTTGAACAGATTGAAACTGCAGCTAAGAATTTAAAAAAAAAAATAATACATATATTAATATATGCCCTACGTGGGACTTGAACCCTATTAAGCCGTGAAAGCAAGCCATGAAACATAGAATTAATATTTTATATACCTACACGAATTTATTGAGATTTCGTCAATAGTAGGTCGTAAGTAGCAGATTAAATTATTATTTTAAGTACTTCTAAACCTAATAACCTTCAAATATTTTCAATGTTTCACTTTTCATTGGCGTGAGATTGATTAGAAATAATCTTAATTTTCATAAAAACTCAGTTGTTGCCTTGATTTAATTTCGCCACTCCTACAAATTTAATTATAAAGTGTAATAATTAATGTACAAACATTATAAAGTGTAATAATTAATGTACAAAAATTGCATTTAAAATTTGCATATATCTGCATACAATAAAATATCTTCTATACATATAATAAAATTGTAAGTAAGCAAGCCAAATCTGTACATAAAATATTTTTTGGAAAATCTTATTGAAATAATCATTATTATCGATACAGAAGCCGAGTCACGGGAAAACAACTGGATAGATTTTGATGAAATTTGGTATGATGATAGCTAGCTAGTTATCCCGGTCAACATATTAGATTGATATTTTTTACTGCGGAAAAATATCTTATCTCTGACAAATCTGTACTAAAACTTACGTAATTTATATATTTTAATGAATAAATTAAAATATTAATTACTAAAAATAATATATTTAGTAATTAAAATTATAATTTACTCAAAATTTTAATTACTAAATATAATATAGGTATATGATAGGCTACTTTATATCCCAGAAAAATGTACGGTTCCCGTGGGATAGATTTGTTTTTGTTTTTCTAGAGGCGAACCCGAGCGAAGCGAACAGGTGACCGCTAGTAGCTAATAAACAACAAAAAAAAAAGAAAATCATCGTCGTATTGTTTTTTCTTTGCATATAGATTGGATATTAGTTCAGATGTTTTCATAAGCTTTAATGTATGATTCTTTATATGTATAGTTGAATCACCTAGTATGTGACATTACTTGTAATATGAGTCATCTGTTCAAACATGTTGAGGCAAATTCAGTTTTATCGCGGACTGAAAAAGTAGTACACTATTATTTATTTTATTATCTGTAGATAATATTAGATAACCTACTCATCATGTTTCTCATGAGTTTAGGCTATTATAGAAGCTTTATTAGGTCATTCTTAAAATTTGATTTGTTTGTTACCCTTTACGTTGAACCGGCTGGATGGACTTATCGTCTATACATACTCGTACATATAATAAAATTCTGAGTCAAATCTGTACATTAAATATCTTTTGGAAAATCTTATTGAAATAGTCTTTATTATCGATAGAGAATTCGAATCTATAGTTTTTAGAATTTTTATCTGTCTGTCTGCCTGTCTGTCTGTCTGTCTGGGAACGCATCACGAGTAAACCATGTATAGATATTGGTGAGTATGATGATAGCTGGTTATCTGGGTCAACATATAGGATACTCTTTATTGTGGGAAAATATCTCATTTCTGAGAAATCTATACTAATCGTTAAAACGTATCTGGGGATGAACCCGAGTGGAGAGAGGGTGAGGCGCTAGTTTTGATATAAAAACTTATGCCCAGTAGAACACAGGCTACTGTGAAGTATCTATGCACTAGAGCGAAGTGAGAGTAAGTCTCTAGTAATTAATCTAATGTAAGACTAGTAGCTAACTTCGGCTTTGACTGGTTGCATTTTTAGCTATTATTATTGCAGCATGTAAACCCGTCGGTCCTGTGCCTGATCTCTTATTGGTCATATCGAATTGTCATATACCACAGGAGTGCGAGAGTAAGAAGTTAAGAATGCACTGTCTGTACTTACGCTTATGCACTGTAATAATAATATTATTATATCCTGCGCAGTTGGCTAGTTTCAATGAGATTGGTCAACATGGCCGAAATAGATCGGGAGGACATCAGATTGTTACAATTTTATTAAGTGGTATAATTTTGTACAGAAACAAATTTAATTCTTACTTATAGCTTTAACAGTTTGTATACATACATACATATATTTACGTTAATTCAACATTATACGCGAACTTCTCTTTCTATGGAAGCACGTAGGTTTAGCTCAAGTATGTTTGGAAAAATTCGATTAAATTCCGCTTTTTAAATATGTTACGTATTAAAAGAGGCAAGGAGACACAAAAATATGACTTTTAAATTAAATATTTACGTCCAAATCCCACATACTAATTAAAAATTATAATATTGTAAAATCTGAATACATGTAAAATATTAATCTTTTCAAGCATATTTTGCATATTTATATATGCATGCGTTTTAAATGTATCGGAAGTTCTGGTTGAATTTTTTTCACTTACGTCTAACTACTGAAATACTACATAGTATTGTAAGCAATTTTTTTTTAATTGTAACTATGGAGTTTGTTATCCGCTTTTCTGATTAGATTTTTATTCCCACCTGATAAGAATCCTAAGGAACTAATAACTCGGAAATTCGATTTAAATCTAATAATTTATTTTAATCCCTCTACAACCGCGGACACGCCGGCGTTACAGTTAACAATAGATTTCTTTGAAATTTACCTGGAGGTGTTAAAGTGCTATTAAAAGAAATTTGTTTGAAGCAAAGGTACACTTATTTTATTTGTTTTTTTATGTATGTTACAACGCAGAAAAAATATTTACTTACATAGCATCCATTTTTAATTTTTTTTTCTATAAAAATCAATCTACCTCAATATTAAATCTAAATGAGAGTAATTGTGAAACAATACCAACATACATACACTTATAAACTATTTCCAAAGCAATAATAACAAGTTGTACGCAATATCACATAAAGGTTGACAATATTACCATTTTGATTCGAAAACTTCCCTGTTTTTTAAAGTAAACGTAGCAACATCAAATATTCTTCTAAACCTATAGGGGAGTAAAGTAGGTGAGCTACCTGAATACAAATTTTATAACATTGATTCATAGCAAGCGTCGCGCAATCCAATCGAAACTTTGGTGCGGCCACGGTTTTAATCCATTGGTAATACGAAAATTGATGTAAAAGTCTACGCCGCAACGGACCCCAACACAACTCGTCGTCCATACAAAACAAAACGTTTCAAAGATTTTCAGATTCTGGAACAGGAATGTGCGTTTCACACACTATCGTCGAACGTTGTGTTGTTCGCTGTGAACTTCATTAGATTATTAAATATTAACAGAATGCTGTATCTATTCCGATTACTATATCGATGATAGATTGGCTTAAATATACAAAACAATTATTATTTTTTATAGCCTATAGTACTCTGTATAATATAGCTTTTTATTAGTGAAATAATTATTAAAATCCATTAAGTAATTTTTGCATGAAAGAGTAACATTAGAATAGTTATAATAGATATATTAAACCGTTGAAAAAAGTTACTGACACTTATATTCATATATCTATACATATAATAAAATTCTAACTAAGCCGAATCTGTACATTAATAAATTTTTTTGGAAAATCTTATTGAAATAGACATTATTATCGTTACAGAGGCCGAATTTATAGTTTTTAGAATTTTTGTCTGTCTGTCGGTCTGTCTGTTACCGCATCACACAAAAACCACTACAGAGATTTTGATGAAATTTGGTATGGTGATAGCTTAGGTGTATGTTTATCCGAGTCAACATATAGGATACTTTTTACCGCGGGAAAATACCTCATTTCTGAGAAAAAAAATGCAAAAACTGCAATGTAAAAAGTATACAAATGTGTAAAACCTAAGAATTTGGTAGTTGGTCATCTGAACGCGGGCGGAGCCGTGGGCAATGATAGTTTAACATATAAAAGTTATAAATCTGTTATGTCATTATTACCGAATCATATCGTATCGTATATTGTTACTACTGTAAACTAAAATGTAAGTGCTATGTAATTTCTATATTAAATGTGAAAGTTTTGATGCATGACAATTAATCATGTAATGGCTCAGTAGATATGAATATAATTTTATATGTACACATATTATTTAATTTTAGATACTACGTTTTTTATATGGTTTCGCATGCACACATACTTAATTTACTTGCCATTACAAGACCCTGTAAGAATACACGGATTGCTCAAATCACACCTTTAAATTTATAATAAGTGTTTTCGATCTTTATCATTATTTTAAATTATTTTTGAAGTTGCATTTATTTTGGCACGTTTGGAAAAAATTATGAGAGTAAAATTTTTACGATGCGTGTGCACTCCTTTTACAATATGGGATGAGATCTCTAACTATTTTTGTTCTGTTACGCCAAACAAGTATAACTTCTTACGTGCGCACATAAGTACACACACGTTTTTTTTTTATAATAAAACTATCTTTTCGGATTTTTTCGTGAATCATGGTCACGGGAGAGGCTCAAATATCAAAATCCAAAAAGAATTTATTTAAAATGTCAAATATTCGTGTAAATCAAAGAAAGTATTAAACATTTTGTATTAATATAATTAATTTGTAAACGAAAAATCTTATTACTAAAATTAGTTTTGGTTTTTACAACGTTCGAAACATTTTCTCAAGAAACGTTATCATGACAATATCTACATGAAGAAAAAACTCGATTCCGTTGCTTCCTTATATATATTATTAGCAGTAAAAAAAAAAAAAAATATTCTTCGTTTTTTGCATTTTATAAGCAAATACAGCACACGTCTGGTACAGTTTTGTTAGCTCTACTGTGGCAGATGAATTTTTGAATCTCTGCTAAATTTGAAATTATAAAATTTATAGGTTTATCATATTTGTTACGGTCTGAACATGAACGAATAAAGTGAGTGTTGGATGGTGAACGTTTTTATAAATTTATTGTCATCAGATTGTAGGATACTGTGTAAAAGTATTTTATGTTATTGTACTATACAAATAACATCATTCGTTCAGACATTTCGTCAAATATCGATATATTTTTCGACATTGTCAAGCACTAGGGTCTGAATAACATAAAACGCACATAGCATAATGTTTTAGTAAAAATTTGTTGAATCAAGTAGGTAGGTATTTTATTTGCTTATTCTACTCATTTTTAATCTGCCATCGATTAAATGGATAATATCGTAAATTATTTGTATTTCTTATTACTGCAAAGTATGAAATTTTCTATTATAAATATTTAAAAAAATATTTCTTTCCAGATTGTCTCGACGATATTATGAACCTCCATACCAGAATCACAGCGTTTCACAATCCATGCCAAATTGTAACCTGTAACCTGGAAAAAAGGCTTAAATTCAATTGTTACCAACAACTATTGGCAATTCCGTTCGAAAAGAACTATGGCACGTGGTTCGTGTACAAATGAAGTGAGGGGACGAATAATGGTGGGGCTCAACGGTTTTTACCTTTTCACGAGATCACAGCTTTCCAAATTTTAATATTTTAATTTAATTACATAATATGTTAATGTAGTACGTACATTTAAATTTAGCTTTCGCTGGACTCATTTGCTTTTATTCAAATTAGTTTGAGAAGCACTGTTTTGATTGAGGCTTTTGTAGTAGTAATTTATGGTTTACTTTTGTAGAGTTTATATTAGTACCTTGTATATTTATTGTTGAAATTATTTTCATAAACAATTTATATTATTTTTGTATGAACAAATTTTGCTTAATACCATGTCGAGGTCGGATTAGTACATGTTTTAAAGGTCATCTTATTGCTATAAAGTATCTATACTAGACACAATCACTACATAGTATAAAACAAAGTCGCTTTCTCTGTCCCTATATCCCTATGTATGCTTAAATCTTTAAAACTACGCGACGGATTTTGATGCGGTTTTTTTAATAGATAGAGTGATTCAAGAGGAAGGTTCTAGTATATAATTTGTTAAGTTTTTGTATACATTGGCTAAAATATAACGATATTTGTTGGAGGTGTCGGAAAAAATAAGACGTCTGGGAGCTTTCAACGAAAGCGCTGCCTAAACCCTTTGAGATATAACAAAATAATGTATGGTGGAATTGTGTATCTTATATAGGTCTACAGAAAAGTCCACGATGGCATATCTCTATCTCTTAAGGATAACGTACTATATCCATTTTAATTTGAAACGTACCTAGGGATGAACTCGAGCGAAGCGAGGGTGAGTTGCTAGTATATAATATTATTACATAATATCATTTAAGAGTTTAGATTGAAATAAATAATAATGTAAGTTTTGTTTAAAATTACCCATTTTATAACTTCCCAAGGTAACTGCAGCAAATATAAATTTTCACGTAAATAATGTAGTCAAAGTTGGCGAAGACAATTTTTCAAGTTCTTTTTGGCTTTCCATCGCGAAACTTTTAAGCATTCCTTAACAGTATTAATAAATAATATATAATATTATGCTGTGTTTTGGCATGACTATATATTTGTGGAAGTTGAATTTGTAGGGTAGATCGTTGCGTACGACAAACTAACGTTGTCTCTTGATTAGCAATTAAAAAAAATATATCAGCTTCAAAATTACTTAAAACTTAAAAAGTTTCCCAAATTCCATAATTAAAAAAAATATCCCAAGATTCTATAGAGGCCGATTTTTTTTAATTTCATAAGAAACCACCCTTGATATAAATAACGTATTTATTAAATAAATTAATTATGAGAATCGATCCTCAATTAGTGAAATTGGTATAGAAAAAATCTATACTAGAAAAAAATACTGGTGAATTGAGTACGCCATATTGTTTGCTTCGCCATATTATAAAGAAAAGAGATGAAAATTTTTCTACTATACTAATAACTATTAGCATACTGATAGAAAAATGTTCATCTCATACAATAAAAAAAAAATTGCAAATATTATTGCCGATATTGCGATAAAGTTACCTTGATATTAAATTCCAATAATAAACACTCTTTAGTAAGCCTTCTCAGAATAAGAGATAAGCTGAGATGAACCTATATACGAAGCTTACCGATATGTATCTATTAAATTGGCCTAGACTTAAATTGATCTGCCTTAAGCGGATATATAGCAATAGGATCTCATATTTCCACCGTATTGTCTAAACCTATAGTTCATACTGACCGATTGTTTAAGTATTATGTTAGTAGTTGTAGTAATATTTGTTTTAGGTAATGGAGGATCTTTGCTTTCTTATATATATATATGCAAAACTATTTCAGCAACGGCGGCCAATCTTATTGAGACTAACCTTCTGCGCAGGAGATATTATAGTGCACAAGTATGTGCGCAAACACAAGTGAATTCTCTATTCCTGTCAATCTCATACTCCGGTGGAACAACTACTCGATATGACCAATGAAAAGGTTATGAGACCAGTGAAAAGGAAAAGAGTTAAAGCGTAGGACTAATGGTTTTACGTGCTCTCCGAGGCACGGGGGAGATACACCGCCAACTTCTCAACTCTGGGCTGTTATAGAGAATTTCTCGACAGAAATAATCAATAACTGAACTTGACACGATCTGGGACTCGAACTCAGGACCTGCAGATCTGCGGCCGTACATGCTAGCCACTAGACTACCGAGGTACTTATAAGATACTAACTAGCATTGCCCGCGGCTCCGCCCGCGTTCATATGACCAAAACCAAATTCTTAGGTTTTATATATTAGTATACTCGTGTTAGTATATTAGTTGACCCGGATAACCAGCTATTACCATACCAATTTTTTTCAAAATCCCTCCAGTGATTTTTCTGTGATTTTATGAGACAAAAATTATTAAAACTAGAGGTTCGGCCTCTGTTAGCGATAATAATGTGCATTTCAAGAAAATTTTCCAAAAAATATTTAATGCACATATAGTGCTTCATTAAATTTTAATGTATCTATAGATGTAACTAATTTATAAAGCCAAAAGAATTGTTTTTTGATAATTTAAACACGGGCGGGGCCGCGGGTAATTTAGTAATAATTCTAATAAAATCATAGAAAGGTCGAATTTGTACATTCAATTTTTTGGAATTAAAACTACGTATGTTAAAGACACATGGCGACATCTATTGACAAATATCTAAATAATACAAAAATAAATGTTCATTAAAATAATTTTTTAATGAATAAAATATATTGATATACTTTTTCAAGATTAGCTATTTTTAATTGTTTTTGACATATTTAGTAAGTTAACTTGCTAAAATCTATATAGTATCATCGTTGCTTTGTTCTAACCAGTTTTTGTATTTTTTCTCAGAAATGAGAAATTTACTGCGGTAAATAGTATCCTATATGTTGACCCGGATAATCAGCTATGACCATACCATATTTCATCAAAATCCGTCCAGTAGTTTTTCTGTGATGCGGTAACAGACAGACAGACAGACAGACAAAAATTCTAAAAACTATAGATTCGGCCTCTGTATCGATAATAATGTCTATTTCAATAAGATTTTCTAAAAAATATTTAATGTACAGATTTGACTTAGTTAGAATTTTATTATATGTATAGATTAATGAGACCGAGTGATTTAGATGAATAAGTGGCATTGGCTACCTTACCCCGCTTTTCCTTTTTCCCCCAACATGTAGTTATATAAAGATATAGTTTATTACAAATATTAAATTTAAAACAAATATTAAATAATAAACCAAATTTTATTACTACTGACGAAATTCACTTATTATGCAACGTTATTAATAAAATGAATGTGCGCAGACCACGTCAGTGATAATTTATAGTAAGGTTGAAAACATCATTCAATAAACGAATAACATTAATAAGAACAGTCTGAAAACGATTTTCATTGTAATTCAGGATATTTGGACAGTAAAATTATAAATGAAAAAAATTAAAAAGAAGTTGAATATGAGATTCGAACATGAAAAATTAGCATTACCGGACCTGGCTTAGAGCTTGTATGATTAACGAATATTCTCTTTACTTTTACTTACTAATTTTTGTTTGATTTCATCTTTCAGCAAGGATCACGAGTACATTGTATAACTAAAAGTCTTTTGTGCACCGAATTTTTTTTTATATATGTAGAACCAGCCTTGAGCTCTAACATATATTATATTTAAAAAAAATCTGTAAAAAATCATATAGATCCATTGGCTTCTCTGATACTACATAACGCAACAAAAAGCAGCAAATAATAAACATCATTTATTGTATCATCAATAGAAAAGATTTATATTTTTAACGTTGTACTTTAGAAAGTTAATTTTATTATTAATACGCTTCTATCACCTTCACTTGTAATAAACTATGAAATCAAATCCCGGAAGTGGATTTAAAACTTCTTGTTTTTGCCGTATAAAAAAAACTTTGTAAGTATGTCAAATTATCGCAGGCAGTGGTAGCGCAATGCTACACGCTCGCTTGGGAAAGCGAATGAAGCAGGTTCAATTCTCGGGTCTCGCACCTCTGATATTTTTACGTGCGAATCCTTTCGAACATGATTACCACTTGTTTTACGATGAAGGAAACCATTTCTGAGAGAATACCTAGCAAGTTTTCAAAAGACATGTGAAGTCCACTAACCAGCACTTGGTCAGCGTGGGGGACTATGGCCTGATCCCCATCGTATTAAAGGGTGGACCGTGTCCCACAGTGGGACGATAAAAAGGACGAATGAATGCTATGTGTTTGGATAGCTATACTTTAACACCATCAAGCTGATCTGGTAATGGAGAAGAAGGATAGTTCTTTTCAATAGTAACTACTCCATTTGATTCATTTAATACAGCATCGTATTCATATTCCAACTCAAGAGTTTAAAATGTATATAATTATGTTAGTGGTGGGCCAATACCAATTTTAAAAGGTGGGTAAGGCATAAGGTTTTACATTTATAAAATGTTACTTATTAGCATTTTCCTTAAGAATATAAGCAATGTGGGCTTTTGATATTTAGACGTCAATAAGCAGTCTGTTGTAGTTACTCGCGTTTACTACTAAAAAACTAGCGACATACTGTAGCTTCGCTCGGGTTCGTCCCTAGGTACGTTTTGACGGTTAATATAGATTTCTCAAGGATGAGATATATTCTCGCAGTAAAAAGTATTCTGTATGTTGACCCGGATAGCTATTTTCTGCCCTGTGGTTTTCTCGTGATGCGTTCCCAGACAGTTTACTATAGATTTGGCCTGTGTATCTATAGTTAATAATATATAAATAGTATAAATAAATAACGACTATTTCAATAAGATTTTCTAAAAAACATTTTATGAACAGATTCGAATCGGTTAGAATTATATTTTCTATACGTATAGATGTATGTGAAGTTTGTAATTAACTGAGAGAAAATAAAATATTATCATGCCCATTGGTAAGCATATGAATTGAACCTACATACGAGTGCCTACGTACGAGTACCGCTGGAGGTCTTGTGTGATCGAAAGGAGTATTCTGTTTATCTACCCCTCAGCTCCATAAAGATGAGTGTATACGTTAATATCTTATATATGTGTAACATATATAGGATATTAGCGCTTATTATCAAGTTATGATGAAACTTAAGGTAAAAATCAACATTAGATGGTGGAATAATTACATGGCTGGATTTTTAAAAGGGGAATAAACTGTACATTTTAGTTAAAACGTCATTATTAGCTCAATGTGATTCCGAGTTACGAAGAATAATTTAATAGTTCGCTCAGTGGTGGTGGTCAGAACACTAGGTTTTATTTAAAGGTAGTAACATCTTTAAAAAATACAATTGTTTTATTACTTCTAGATACAATTTTCTACATTATAAGTACTTAATTATTAATGAATCCTGTAACAAATCTTGAATGCCATTAATACAAATTCCTACATGACCTAAATTGCCATTTGTAAATGCCATTAATACAAATTCCTACATGACCTAAATATATATATAATATGTATGTATATGCACGTAGAAACTATGAAGCATCATTGCTGTGGCTTTAACTTGGCATAATTACTGGAATTAGCAACGTATTGAATTACTTAAATAATTATATACAATGATACTAGAGAATGTAATGAGATGTTTACTAAAATATACCTTAATTAGTAAAGGAAGCTGAAACTATATAGAGCAATTGGCTATGTACATATCCTTTGTAGGAGTAACGAATTCGATTTTTGGACATATCTAGAGGTAGTGTCGCTATCTTTCTTGACTTTCGACAATTAAACATGAGTCTTCAGGCAGAAATTTCTATACTTATTATATTTTTTACTTTATATTAAGAGCTTCTTTGATAGCTATTACATTAGATATATTCTACTTCTTTGATAGCTATTACATTTTGACGGAGTTTAAAAAAATGGTAACAAAAAGTGAAACTTAATAACACGAACATAATTGTATATGAAATTTTCATGATGATTTCAGTAAATAATATGGCCCCATTAAATTTTTTGAGTGCTTATCAGATATTCTAGTACCTTTTAAAATAATTTTTATCTATAATAATGTGAATAAATAGTAAAATAATGTATTATTTGATCTTTCACATTAAACTATCACATAACCAAACAAATCTGGTCCTAAACCCTTTATGATTTCAACAAAGGCGACATTAAGATCCTCGTATTATGAGACAAAAAGAGCCCTTATCTTAGTCGAACATTCACCCTCGTATGAGGGAGTAAGCCTTTAAATTTTTTCATCCCTCGGGACTTATTAGCTGACGGGAATAAAACTCCTTCACAAGAATGCGATGGGATATACTTATGAATGCTTTGTAAAATTGGGATAGCTTATGTGCAGGAAAATATTACAAGTCCAACACTTGATTTAGGTTTTTGTTGGTAATATTTAGTTAAAACTTATATTATAATTATACTTTTTAACAGCAATTGTATGTATAGTTTTTAATTTATTGGACATTTTTTACTGAAGTTAAGTCACAAAAAATAGAATTAAGTATGAAACGTTGTTTTAAAAATATCTATTTATGTAATTAATTTATAAATATATTTTTAAACAGGTAAATAACATAACAACGTATAAAAAATATTGAAATGCGAGACTAACTTACAGTACCTATTTTTTCGAAATTCTAGTCTTCATTTAAAGTTACGGAAACCGGTGGATGGATGAAGGTTTGTATGGACAATAATTTTTCATATTAAATTTAAAAAAAAATAATTAAAAAACACCATGACTTTGCTTCGCTGGGGTGTACCTAACGAATGCTATAGTACATTACTTCAGGTGATCTGTGTACTTAATTTCATCCAAATCTGTTCAGCCGTTTTAGCGTGAATGATCAACATATACAGACACATGCGCACATAATATACACATACAAATGCAAACGCAAACTTTCCTATATAATATTGTCGCATTTGGAGACAAATGAAAAACTTAATTTTGTAACTGTTAGGAACACTAGTTTATTGTAATTTGCACATGGATTGTTACAAGGTAATATATAAAACATATATTGTTTAGCAAGCGTCTTAGCGACGGCAAGGAGAGAGAGAGAGAGAGAGACGAGAGTGTTGCCATGATGGCCGAAACGGTACAGATTTATACAGATAATAAACAACATAAATAAAGTGACGTTCGAAAACTTATGATTTGAAATCTAAATTATTATATATTATTATTATATTAATATTGTATATTAATAATTATTATTGTACGCTACAATATTATTGTCTATTGTACTTTTTAAATTTCATTCAACTTTCGTTTTACTAACATTATTTATTTTGAAAACCTTATGTTATAGCAATTTTTAATCATCCCGCGGGAAATTCTTTATCACGTCTGTGATCTTATTTGTGCTAGGCTACGAGTTTGTCATCATACACTTTTCGTTTGAGTCAGGCGTTATGGCGTTAAGTGGCAATAAAAAAATAAATAAGAAGGTAATAATATGTAAGCCACACTTCTTACATAATCAAACTAATATTAAAAATGCGAAAGTTTTTTTAATGAGTGAAGGAATAAGTATCTTGTTTCTTTATTATCTAAAGACTCATTGTAGTCAGCTCTTTTCCCAATTTTTCAACATCCCACTGTTGGGCACGGACTTGTTTCAAAACCATAGTCAACCACGCTGGCCGAGTGCGGGTTGGCAGCACATGGCTTCTGAAAATTGGCCAGGTCCTTTCAGACATGCAAGTTTTCTCATTATGTTTTCCTTTATCGTAAGACAAGTGGTAATCATGTTGGAAATGATTCGCACATGAAAATATCAGAGGTGCAAGACCCGGGATTTGAACCCGCTTAACTCGGTTTCCCAAACGAACGCGTTACCATTGGACTACCACTGCCTTTATTGTATTTGAGTGGAAATGAAGATAATTTATAACCTAGACATATGCTATTTTAAATCGTTATTACTGGACAAGTGGAGCTGCGTGCATATCTATACTAATATAGAGATAAAATTGAGTTGTGAGAGATCCAGAGATCTACTAAACCGATTTAGATGAAATTTGATAAGAAGATAGTTTGAGGCCCTGGAAAGGACATAGGGTAGTTTTTATTCCGGAAATAACCCCTTAAAGGGGTGAAAATGGAGATGAAAGTTTGTATTGGGAAGCAGGCCAGGGACGAACCCAAGCAAAGAAAGGGTGAGTCGCTAGTAATAGTAATAAATTTTACCATGGTATTTAAAATATTTCATCGAATATATTTCCAACGAGGCATAAAAGTGCTATGAAGTATGTAAGGTCACCGTGGCCTTTCTATACTTTCCTGTAAGTAGAGGACGTATTTCGAAATAGAATATTAAGTTAAAAATTGTATTAAACAATTTCGAAATGCAAGAATACATAAATTGTTACATTCAGAATCGCGCCTAATAACTAAGAGTGCAGGTTTTTGTTTGTTTTTTTATTGAATGTGACCATTTTAAAAAAAATGATAACTCGCGATTTATCTTGTAGGTTGTAATCTTTTCGAGCAGCATCCAATTCTTTTTCTAAGATCCTAATATTTTTTTAAAATAAAAGTAGCCTAAGTTACTCCTATCTAATATCAACTATCTGCTAGTGAAAGTTCCATCAAAATCAGTCGATCCGTTTCAGAGATTAGCCGGAACATACATACAGATAGACAATTATTATTTAACTGCTTTGAAGCTATTACCAAAAGAATTGCATTATTAATTGACATATAGTATGTTTTAAACTATGTGTAAATAGGCATTATGCAAAGACAAATCATTTCAGCACCTTTGCCTGCTTTGTCTGTCAATTTTTTTTTTAGTAGCTTTATGTATTACATCAAATAAAAAATTGTGGTGACAGTTAATTTTTTCTAAATAGATAGGTAAATTCTATTTATAATTTATGTTTTCATCAAATTTTCATTGGTGATGATAGTTGAATTTCGACTAATATGCGAGTAGTTTTAGAATATTATCACTACTATATATGTATAAAGGAGAAAGTTTTTAAGTGTGTTTGTGTGTGCATGTTTGTTACGACTTTAAGAAAAGTGGCTGGATTTGGATAAAACTTGGTACACTTTGTTAGATATATTATAACCAAGAAACATACATATATAGGCTGCTCTTAGTAATGACATTTGCCTGTCTGTCTGAGCGGACTGAGGATAAGTCACTTGTATATATATATATATATATATATATGTATATATATATATATATATATATATATATTTATAATTGTATATATATAATATAAATCCGCGAAAAAATCCGAAAAGATAGTTTTATTTCAAATATCTATGAAAACATTAACATTATAATTTCCTTTAATTTAAATAGTCTATTACCAGCATGATCTTGTTCCATTTAACGAGCACTCTCGAGGCTATAACTTAACATAGAAACCTGAAACTTAGAATACCTAGATTATTACTGTAATATAGAATTTAGTGTTCCTAAACTACATATATACTTGATTTAAACTTGTGAGCAAAAGTTTCTAAAATGAGTATAGATAATTATTTTAAGAATCTTAAATTAAATGTAAGGGAGTTGGTAATATCTAATATCAATTCATGGGAACTTTTTACATGACACATAAAAAACTGTTTTTATTATAAACAATTTCGTTCTAAGTAAAAATGTACAATTATTGAAAATCTAAAAATAATTATATACATAGATGTTTTTAATTTTCATTTTCAATATAAAACTTATTCATGCAAAATAAACTAAAATATTTTTATTTTATTTTATTTCAAATATATTACTTAAAAACAGTATACAGTTAACGAAGATAGGACACCTAGCGTATATACAAAAAAATATTCACCCTAATTTAGAACCCCTTCCATTTTAAACTCGGTTAACAAACCAGTTGTGGATAGTATGAAACATTGAAACAAAAACGCCACAGGACTCCATTATTTTTATCTATTTTTTTAAAATACTTAATAATAATATATATATATATATATATATATATATATATATATATATATATATATATATATATATATATATATATATATATATATATATATATATATATATATATATATATATAATTAATAATATTAAATACGCCCGATAAGCATTACTCTCTATTAAACAGTCGGTAAAAATAACACCTGTCCCGGTACTTTCAAGTACAATATACCGTCCAATAAATAAATTAGTAAAACGTTTGGAATTATTTGCCCACAAATTATGAGGGCTTAATATTCGCAAGCAGGTCCTATATCGTCTCCTTATAGTTAGAAAGCTTGTTAAGGGTGAGGACCGGTGGAGTAAATACTGCAAACAAGCCCCTATGTGGTGGCCACGAAATTTTTATTTTCCCTATAACCGTTATATATTACCGTATTCATACGAAAAATAATAAAAAAATTCTACTCATGACGTTATTGAATTTTATTAATATATAAATTATTATTTGCTTTGTTTATGGTATAAATAACTTTTTATATAGTAGGTCGATTTGTGTGAAGAGGTAGTACCTGTCCGGATACATTTCATACGGTGTAAGAGCGTTGGAATGGATTTTCTTGAAAGATTATCCTCAAGATCCTTACGAAAAGATTGAAGATTTTATGATTTTTTCTCTCTTCCTACTCCCTATTTCTTTTAACTGATAACGCACGAGTGGTGTGCTTATGTACTGCATATGTATTAAATAGGTCTATGTATAACATACTCTTTTAATATTAATAATAATTATAAGCCTAAAAATGTTATTTTTTAAATCTAATTATAATTAACATGTTAAAATCGACTTTGAAGTATTTCATTACTTAGTTACAAATGAAGCTCTTTTTTTAAATTAAGTATGTAAAATTATCGCGGTTATCGTCTAAAAGGCAAAACCTTAAAATTTATTATAGTTTATTTGACACTATTGACTCCACCACGGTGATTATTTTGATTCAAATATATTCAACCGCTAGTACAATCTACAATTTTAAATAAAATTACTTAAACGGGAGAGACTCTCCTGTGACCATGATTGCTGTAAAGCATTCGAAACGTCGGGTACCAAAAATTAAAATAAATCCGCTAAAAAATCCGAAAAGATAGTTTTTGTGTTTATTTAAAATGTCAAATATCGCGTAAATCTAAGAAAGTATTACAATCTACAATTTTACAAAACCAATTTTTTCTCACTCTGTTGCTTTTTCTAGGGGTAGATTTTATTTAAATTACCTTATTTTCTTTCTTAGGGTTCAAATTTCACAGTCCTTACAATTTTCAACAAAAATTTGAATCGCATTGGTATTAAAGTATAGAAAAGCCATCGCAAATTACCTATAATGTAATCCGCTTAGTTCCTGACCACACGGTATCTAAGCGTATAACAAATTAGCTGGTAGTATTTTATATGGGTTTATTCAGTGGTGAAGTTATTTATTTGTTTTAACGCCAAAATTTACAATTATTACTATCCTACACTATACATATTATACACTACATTTAAAGTTAAAGCGAATATTGATATCAAATTCGATGAAATTAAAACTTTTTCAGTAATTTTTAAAATCACACGAACTATTCTCAAACTAAAATTTTATTAACATTTTTTTTTCTCTTCTTTCTTTCTTATTGCTTACGCGATTTACATGTACAGGGTCGTTTCTTGTACGTCTGTCATTTTAGCGAATTTCTTTACTGTAACTATATTAATTATATATTCTGTGTTTAATTTAAGCATTTAATAACAAAATTGATACCGTCAGAATGTATACCGTACTCTAATGTATCCATGACAATTGGTTATACGGTCTAAAATTTGATACGTTACAGCGCCATCTAGTGGTGAGATATAGCAACATGGATATAGTAAAAATCTTCATGTAAAAAATATATACATATATCGATACCTTAATTCCCAAGTCGGATTTAGTCCGTTTCAGTGCACTTTTCAGTGGGCACTGAATACGTTATTTTTTCAATAATAATATTATGAATCGGAAAACATGAAATTTTTGATTATAAAAATATGTTTGTAGGAATACTCATTTTTCCTGGTTCATAATAAATATTATTGCATTATTTAAGTTTATAGTATGGTCTTTGAGTTAGCTGACTTGCGAATTAAAGTATCAAAATCTATACATATAATAAAATTGTAACTAAGTCGAATCTGTACATTAAATATTTTTTGGAAAATCTCATTGAAACATACATTATTATCGATACAGAGGCCGAATCTATTGTTTTTAGAATTTTTGTCAGTCTGTCTGTCTATACCCACAGAAAAACCACTAAGGGATTTTGATAAAATTTGGTATGGTGATAGCTGGTTATCCGGATCAACATATAGGATACTTTTTGACGCAGGAAAATGTCTCATTTCTGAGAAAAAATACAAAAACTGCAATGTTAGAGTATACTAATATTTAAAACCTAAGAATTTGGTTTTTGGTCATCTTAACGCTAGCGGAGCTGCGGGCAATGCCAGTACATAATATTATATTAGATATTATATCAAAATTTCAAGATCATAGTTGGAGATTTTTCGAACATTTACGGTTTTGCATAAACATACATTCACGTTTTTATTGACACATATAGATATTAAACATAATAATAAAATTTTCATTCATTATTAATTTTATTATATACCTTTTTATTACTATATATTTTGATATTTTAAAATATTAAATTCGTAGGCACGTAACTAGGTATATGAATAAATTAGCCGGTGCCATTGTACTTGTTCACTCAGAGTCAGCCTTATTTACCTGTAAAACAATACCGACTGGATTTAAACGTGCTATCCTAAATTATGACTTACATTGTGCGCTTAAATAATTAAAAGGTAGGTACTCATAACGTAACTAAATTTATATATTACTAGCGTATTTTAAAATGAAAATAAAACTTGTATAAGATTACAATACCGATAACTAATCAACAGCTAATATTTTCTTAGATTTACGCGAATACTCTTAAAATAAAAATCTGAGTCGAATCAGTACATTAAATATTTTTTTTGAAAACCTTATCTAATTAGTCATTATTATCGATACAGATGCCGAATATCTATTTTTAGAATTTTTGTCTGTCTTGTCTGTCTGTGACCGCATCACGAGAAAATCACTGGACACATTATGATTAAATTTGGTATGTTGATTGCTGGTTTTCCAAGTCAACATATAGGATACTTTTTATGAAAATCTATACTAAGTGTTAAAACGTAACTAGGGAAGAACACGAGCGGAGCGTGGGTGACATGGATGAAAATTTTGTTATCTAGGGTACAAAGTTTATCGTGGTTTTGTAAAATATTCCAAAAGATTATTCGCACTCCGACGAGTTTGATAATGCCTGAACAATTTATAGAAGTAAATTAAATGGTAAATTAATTAAATTAGGCGATTTTGAATTTTGTTGTGAAATATCCTGAACAAGTATGGGCAAAAATATTTTAGTCCAACTCCGTCGCATAAAACATTAATTTTTTTACAAACCTAGGTATCAATTCAATGATTTCACATAATTTATTAAGAAGTTCATTGACAATGGTATTGAATTAAATCTATATTTTATAGTATCAAGTTGAATAAAAATTCTAAAGTGGAGTATATATTTTTAATACTTTAACTCTCAAAGAAATATACATATACGCCATTTAAACAATTTCAGTTGCCATTTAAATAATTTCATTTTAAAATTAAAAATATATCTATATAGGTTGAATCCACATATAAATTTTCATCCCCATTTTTACCAATTACATAAAAACTAACGCAAAATAGGCGCATAGTCGTCGAGTCGCGGAAAATAGCCCGAACATACCATACCATACCATACATAAAAACTACCCTATGTCCTTCCCAGGGTCTAAAACTATCTTCTTATCGAATTTCATCTAAATCGGTTCAGTAGTTTCGGAGCCTATTCGGTACAAGCAAACAAACAAAAAATCAAACCTTTCCTCTTTATAATATTAGTGATGATGATGATGATGATGTTCTCCTGACCGATTCCGGCCACGGCGGCCAACCTCATTGAGACTAGCCAACTGCGCAGGAGATATTATAGTGCACAAGTGTACGCGCAGACACAAGTGCACTCTCTATTCCTATCACTTCTCATACTCCGGTGGGACGACTGCTCGACACGACCGGTGAGAGTTAAGGCGCAGGACCGACGGCTTTACGTGCTCTCCGAGGCACGGGGGTGAAACACCACCAACTTCCCAACTCCGGGCTGTTACTGAGACTTACTATACAGAAAGACTCCATAACTAAACTTGGCCCGACCCGGGACTCGAACCCAGGACCTCCGGATGTGCAGCCGTACATGCTAGCCACTACACCACCGAGGCAGTTATATATATATATAATATTAGTATAGATAGGTAGGTATATAAAACAAAGTCGGATTTGTTATAACACTTATAACTCGAGAAGGGCTGGACCGATTTTCATGATTTTGTTGGATTTGTCTTCACTCCGAATAGCAGAACAACTATTAAAATAACGAAAACATTCACGAACAAAAAAAAGAAAAAAAAACTATTATTTACTAAGCACAAGTACGTCCCTAGGGATGAACCTAAGCGAAGCGAGGGCGAGTCGCTAGTTATTGAATAAAGCATACCTTTATTTTTTTACCATTTAACCATTTATGTATGTATGTATGTATGTATGTATGTATGTATGTATGTATGTATGTATGTATGTATGTATGTATGTATGTATGTATGTATGTATGTATGTATGTATGTATGTATGTATGTATGTATGTATGTATGTATGTATGTATGTATGTATGTATGTATGTATGTATGTATGTATGTATGTATGTATGTATGTATGTATGTATGTATGTATGTATGTATGTATGTATGTATGTATGTATGTATTTATATATGTATGTATTTATGTATGTATGTATGTATGTATGTATGTATGTATGTATTTATGTATGTCTGTATTTAGGATATGCAACTGTATGTAGTAAGTACACCATCTACCAATTCATATAATGTCTCCTACGCCCTAAGGTTGCCTGGAAGAGATCGCTTATAGCGATAAGGCCGTTTGCTGTGCATCATCTATTGTTTATATCTACTTTTTGTATATTTCTTTGTGGTGTACAATAAAGCATCTATCTATCTACCTATTACAACGTCACGTTACTACGAATACTAGGAATTCTAGGAATACTTTGTAGTTGTTAATGTGTGGAATTAATATCATAAACAAATATTATTTTAAAAGAGCAACTGTTGAGTTTTTCATAGCAAATTCCTCCCGGACTGACACACTTATATTGAATTTAATTTTAAAATGTAAAGTTGATGAATCAAAGGTGCTTGTAAAAGTCAATTTGAATAAAGTATATTTTGATTTGATTTGATGATATTCGAGGACCATGAGGTATGGTATAGAGGTAGAGAGGGAATGATTGGTATTTAGTTCTCGTGCAAACTACGAGTATATAAGGGATAACAATTCCCTTCATTTAATGAATTGATTGATCTATGTATACGACATAGCTTATAACAAATTATAGTATATGGCTATTAGGTATGTGTTGTGGACTTATCAATTTTATTCGAATCCGTTAATAAAAAAATCCGCGAAAATATCTGAAGAAATAGTTTTATTTAAAATGTCCAATATTTGCTTATAATACATAGTATGTCATGATTTCACACACAAACTCAGTTTACCCAATTTTTATCTTATAAAATGATGTTTCAAGAAAACCAAAACAGTGTCCCCCCAGAAAATTTCAAGTATAATGATGATGCTGTTCTCCTAGCCGATTCTGGCCACGGCGGCCAATCTCATTGAGACTAGCCAACTGCGAAAGAGATATTATAGAGCACAAGTGTACGCGCAGACCCAAGTGCACTTTCTATTCCTGTTACTCTCATACTCCGGTGGGACGACTGCTCGACACAACCAGTGAGAGTTAAGGTGTAGGACCGACGACTTTACGTGCTCGCCGAGCCACGGAGGTGAAATACTTCCCAACTCCGGGCTGTAACGGAGGCTTACTATACTGAGAGACTCAATAACTAAACTTGGCCCGACCCAGGACTCGAACCCAGGACCTCCTAGCGTGCAGCCGTACATGCTAGCCACTACACCACCGAGGCAGTTAATACCAAGATTATATCGATATAGAAGTACGCTTCTATAAGTGAGAACACATGACTAGATGGAGTAATATTCACATTATTATAGATTAAGGTGAAATACCTAGTAAGAAACCTAGATTTCAAGAATAAAATATACCATACCAATATAAATTTCACAGGAAACTGAAAAGATGAGCCCAAAACACAATGCTTAGCGATACTATTAAATTGAAATAAACTTTAATCGATCTGCATTTTCAACGTATTGTCTTCTATCCTATACATAGTTGGGGATTTTTCTGTTACAGGGAAGGTCTAACACGATTCCGCAATGGTACTAACAAAAAAAAATAGGTGCGTATACCTATTACGCGCGGTTGAAGTAAAACTTCTTTGACAAATATCGCAATTAAATTAAAACAAATCAAGAATATTCATAGAATGTCATATTCGGAAAGAATATAATAATATATATTTGTGAGACAATAACAACGATTACCATGGCAACATGGCAATGTATTCCATCTCATTCTCCAGCCGGCCTAATCCTTCATATATATATATATATATATATATATATATATATATATATATATATATATATCTTTTTAGTATCGCATTTTCGTTTCATGAAGATTTAAATCACAACGATTCTAAAGAGTTTCACTTCAAAAATAACAAAGATAATTATCATACATATAAATAATAAATAAACACTAGACAGTATCCATTTATATTTTAATAGCAATTCATCCTCGCGTCGCTTGAGTTCGTCTCTAGGTACGTTTTAACGGTTTTGTATTGAATATAAAAAATATGTAAAAAGTATTTATTATTATATTTTTCCGGGATAAAATTAAAATTAAACTATTCTAGAATATAATCTATATCTGTGCTAAATTTCATCTAGATCCGTTCAGCCGTACTGGTATGATTGAATAACAAACATCCACCCATCCAAACTTTCACATAATTTTAATAATAGGATAATGGGATTCGTAATTTTTTTTTAATTCTATAAACCTGATCATTTAAATCTATGTCATACATTTTTTCATTAAAAAAATTGTACATCGTCTTTAAAATAAGTTTAAAGGCAATTAACCCGGTAATTAGCTATTACTTAATTGTCACAAAAAACGATTCATAATTGATGAAGATATCGTGTATATATACAAAAACACATACATACATACTTACATAAGTGCGCGTATTTCTTTGTAGTCGATTTAAATAGTATTTGTCTTGGAAACATAATGATTGCGATCCAACGTTCAATTAGTTTATACACCCTGATATAGAATTAATAGACCTCGCACGATCCAGCCCCCGGGCCCTATTGTGGTCTGATTTATCGATAAGAACAATAATAAATCAAATATAAATTGCCCTGAAGTGTAAAGCGTACGAACTTAGGAATTCAGTCTTAATAAGAGATTAGGATGTTCTAGATTTATGTTAGAAATATGTAGATGGAAATGGTGAAAAGAGATAAAAATTAACATAAAATCAGACAGGTTCTCGTCTGACTCGCATACCGAGGGTTCCGTAGCGTCCATTTAAAAAAAATGTTTTTGCAAAGCAGATTTTTTTTTAATGTATGCACACATTTTGTAAGCACACATCTACGATTTTGGCATTTTCCTATTTAAATTTAATTATTTTATACCTAGCTATAATATTTGATTACCTTGCAAGTGTCAAAATATGCGGCATTGACTTAGAAGTTTGATTTTTTCACAGCTCCAAGGGATTGCAGACCTGAATAATTTCAACTTGATACTTACGAGTACCTCCACGTATTCCTGAGAAAAAGGGTCTGGATAGACAGATAGTCAGACGGATAGACAGACAGACGGACAACAAAGTGATCGGACAACAAAATAATTATACTGGTTTTTCCTTTAAGGATTTTTTTCCCTAAAATAGGTTGTAGAAATAAATATTAACTTATAAATTGATTTTAAAATTCTATTATCAATTAAATTTTGACTACAATCTAAAGTACGTAGTTGATTCTTATAATTATTTACATTTATTTAGAAAACAGCCATCCTAATTTTCTCCAATAATCTAATCTAACATAAAAATACCAAAAACCATATGAAAACTAAAACCTGAATCACTAATGCGTAGATCAAAAATGTTCTAGCAAATAAGAGAGACAGTGCAATTGCATTAGGGGTGCGTCAATAAATCACGCCGTGATTGATGTCCTTCAATCCGCTAATAGCCGACCTCTATCAGACGGACGCTCTCACATTAACCCCCATAATGGAGAAACTTGGACCTTCGTTGTTTTAACGACCGTTCGTTTTTGGGCTAAGAAGAAATAAACAGTTGAACCCACACTCAAGTCTGATGTAAACCAATAATAACATTATAATTTTATGGATTATTTTATTTGTTTTATTTTTATGAACTCATTTTATTTATGAACCGATTGAAATAAAACAAATACTAAATGTTATGTGAAGCTTACAACAATACAATAGTGAAAACAGCAACCAAATCGGTTAAGTCATTTCTGAGATTAGCGCGCACAAACGCACAGACAAACCGACAAATAGGCAAAAAATCTAAAAATCTTGTGTTGTATTCTATTGCGTTAATAAAGACCCCTAACAATAGTTATTCTTAAATATCTTCCATGTACAGACAGTGATCAGTTACAATTTTATTGTACGAGTATATACTCGTATAGAAATATAGATATGGTAATTCGTAGTTTATAGTTAACAAAAAATCCTTCTTTGTTTTAATGACCGTTCGTTTTTGGGCTAAGAAGAAATGAACAGTTGAACCCACATTAAAGTTTGATCTAAACCAATAGAAACACTATTATTTTATTTGTTTTTTTTTTCCATGATATGTGGTGACGTTAGGATTTTCTTAATTTGTAATATTTAATTTTAATACTTCTAAGTTATCATTGCTGATTGATATTTATTGAGTTTTATATTAACTAGTTCGCTCAGTGCTTGAATTTTGCTGACAGCATTAAAGGTTGTCATAAGTTATTAAACAAGTAAACAGAAATATAAATAATAAATAAATAAATATTTTGGGACATTAACACACATCACCATCTAGTTCCATGGTAAGCTACTTATGTTATAGATACCAGATAATTGATGCACTACACATAATATATTACTTTAAATACATACATATTATAAATATAAACCCTAATAAAAAAAATATATTATATAACCCATGAATGTAGTGTAAACATTCGTGCTCATCATACTAATGAATTCCCACAACGGGGTTTGAATCTGCGACCGCTAGCACAGCAAGTAAGGTCACTACAAACTAAGCCAAACGTTTCGTCGAAAAGAAAATCGGTTGACAAACAGAGAAGAAAAAGTACTGAACTGTTTTATCTTTGCCTATTTATATACAGATTTTTTTTGTTCAGTACCTATTGATGGTATCAATGGAAAAAAAATTGGATATTTAATTTTTACATATAGATAGGAAAATTCAATTCATATATTGTTTTACTAAAATTTTCAATAATGATTAATGTCAAATGGCAATGTCACTGGGCGGATACTTTTTCTACAAATACATATATCAAAATACGATCATAAAGGAAAATTTGTATGTATGTTTGTGTAGTACTATAAACTGAATACCTCCTCCTTTTTAAGTCGGTCAATTACTCAGAAAATATAAATACTACGTCTAACTAACTTCTGTATATGAACTGTAAACAACTCTCTAACCCTTCACATGCCCTATCAAAGCTTAAGATCCTCATATTATAAGACAAAAGGCTGTTATCTAAGTCAAACATTCACCCTCGAGAGCAAGTGTAAGGTTTAAGTTTTTTCAACCCCTTTCACCCGTTTAAGCTTTAAAGCTTTATTTTCTTAGAAAACATAACTAAAAGTTAAAATAAAACTGATTATAATGTTATAAAAAGTAACATAATAAATACATACATACATATTATAAATATAAACTCCCATGACTGGACTACAAACATTTTAGGTCATCACACAAATGAATGCCCCCAGTGGGACTCGAACCCCTACCGCTGGTACAGCAAGTACGAACTGAGCCAAACGTGTCGTCAAAATATTCATATAATATGGAATCTTACAGAAATAAAGAAATAAGCAAGCGTTTAAAAAATTTAAAAGAAAACAATCTAAAAATAGCAGCGTCTTTAGATATGAAATCAAAACAAAAATTATTTAATTATTTTCAAGTCAAAGTATAACATTTAAGAAGCAAATGCGCGTAAAGACTGTAATTTAAAAGGGGAATCCCATAAGGAACTGGTTGTCTTATACGTGGCCCCTCACATTAGCGTAATTGGTCTCTTTATAAATATATAATACCTGGAAAGCCCTTGTGTATTGATTTTGATCCAGTTTCCCCTTAATTTGGCTTTTAGAAAGCGCCTGCCTTATAATAGATGAGAATAATTAAGTGGCAGTAAAGAGCGAAGAAGAAAACAATCATATTTTTTGATAATTTAAAAAAAGTTCCTTATGATAAAAGCAGTCTGAGGTTTGATTCTTGTAAGAGGTAAATGTTTTATATTGATTATACGGATGTTGATCCCAGTTTAGTTAAGATAATAGTACTTTGTAGTATATAAGAAGTATGTAGATGTACTTTGTAGTATATAAGAAGAAGGAAAGATACCTATTAACAGTTTTTTTCCGTTAAAAGCTCAAGGTATAAGTAAATTTAATATAAAATAAATTAATATTAAAAACATTTTTAAAACACTCTTTTATATATACTAGCATTGTCCGCGGCTCCGCCCGCGTTCAGATGACCAAAAACCAAATTCTTAGGTTTTATATATTAGTATACTCTTACACTGCAGTTTTTGTATTTTTTCTCAGAAATGAGACATATTCCCGCGGTAAAAAGTATCCTATATTTTGCCCCGGATAACCAGCTATCACCATACCAAATTTCATCAAAATCCCTCCAGTACCTTTTCAGTGATGCGGTAACAGACAGACAGACAAAAATTCTAAAAACTGTAGATTCGGCCTCTGTATCGATAATAATGCCTATTTCAATAAGATTTTCTAAAAAATATTTAATGTACAGATTCGGCTAAGTTACAAATTTGTTATATGTATAGATCATATAATTGTGTAATATAATAAATGGGTTTAATTTAATTTACTGTTTTTTTAGGCATCTTTAGGATTTGACCCGAACAAACATACATACAAATATTGCAAGTTAAATAAAAGCTTGTAAAAACATTCATTTACTTTAATTATAGTATTCATATATTATGATAATTCGTAGCTTATAGTTGACAAAAAATGCCATATTCTTGGTAATAGTTATTAAATAATATTATAAGTTAACAGAAAGCAAATTTAAGATTAATATTTCTACTTTCAAGATAAAAAACCTTTTACGTTTATAAGCTCGAATATTATATATTGACCAACGATTCACCCACGCTCCGCTCGGGTTCGTCTCTAGATACGTTTTAACGGTTAGTATAGATTTCTCAGATATGAGATATTTCTTTCATAATACTTTCTTAGCACTGTCTGTAACAAGTATATAACACCTTTTAGACGTCTATAACCTTAGTCTCCCCCATGACTATGATTGCTGTAAAGCATTCGAAACGTTGGAAGCAAAAAAACAAAATAAATCTGCGAATAATCCGAAAAGTTTTATTTAAAATATTTTCTCTCAGTAAAATTATCTTATATGTTGACCCGGACCAGCTATCGTTATACCAAATTCCATCAAAATCTGTCCAGTGGTTTTCTCGTGATACGTTACCAGGCAGACAGTCGTTACCAGAGAAACAAAAATTCTAAAAACTATAGATTCGGCCTCTGTATCTATAATAATGACTATTTCAGTAAGATTTTCAAAAAGATATTTAATGTACAGATTTAAATCAAAATTTTATTTTATGTAGATTATTCCCTCAGCGAGCGCGGACAAGCCGGCGTGTCAGTTAACAATAGATTTCTTAGAAATTTAACCAATTTCTTAGAAATTTACCTGATTTTTAACTAACCATGGTCCACAAAATGACTCGCGTTTGTAGAAAACACTTTTTCACATTAACTCTCCTACTAAACTATCAATAAAAAGAACGAGGATAAGTTTCTTTATATCTTTTTTAATCTCTTAGAGATAGAATTTTTACAAATCGCGCTTTAGTGCACCCGAACGTTATAAGGAAAATACTCTTTTCAAAATCTCAAGTACGTTTCTACTACGGTCCAGTGGTCTGGTTATATCAGTTGCTGTTTTTATGGCATTATAAAGCTATAAATGCGAAAGTTTGCAAGTTTGTATGTTTGTTACGTCTTGATGCTGTAAACAGATTTTAGTGAAATTCGGTAAATTGGATCTCCGAAATTACTATGTAAATCAATCATCGTTTAAACTAGCCGTCACAAGCTAGAAAATAAAGGCTCGTATATTATATTTTATTTATTATAATATTCTGATTTTTATTTAAATATCAGTTTAACCAAATATCACAATGGTTAGAAAGTTAAATTCAATGCAAAATATTCTATTGTACTTCTGTACTTTACCTATGTAAATTTCATCCACTATAAGGTTTTCACTTCATTTGCAGGACCATCTGATGTCTAGACAAGTTTTTCTATTGCAATATCTAAAACAATTTTATATTCCTAAGTAGCCATCGGGGACGAGATTGAATATGATGTCGCCTACGACGTTTTACATTATTGAATTTTTGTTCGGACCAACGGAAACGTAAGACGTTTTATCCATTATAAAAATATGGTACATACAAAATTTTATTTGTATGTAATAATTTATTTATTATTATATTTCTCTACTAATATTAAAATGTATATATACTGTCTGTTTGTGTTTGTACGTGTTAATTTCAAGTACTGTAAGTTTTTCGTGAGCCCGATTTTGAAGATCGGTAGTAGATAAAAGCTTTATATAGATACTAGATAGAGATTCAAAAAAGTCAAAGTGAGAACAATGACACGCGACACTGATGTAGTGGTATTTAACATGGATGAAACTGCGGGACGTCGCTATATCATATTTCTTGTATAAGTTTCAATCAATCTCCCAAGTGCTTGGTGGTAGCCATATCACTTGGAAAAAACATAAAAAGACGCACTTTAGTTATTATATATATATATATATATATATATATATATATATATATATATATATATATATATATATATATATATATATATATATATATATATGTGTATGTATATATATATATATATATATATATATATATATATATATATACATTGTATATTTTAATTATTTATTTATGTACCATAAAATATGTTAAAAAAAGGAACAGAATGTGGACCAAAACTTATTTCTTTAAGAGATTTCTTCCAGAAATCCTTCAGTTATGAGAAAACTAATGCTTTCTTAGATTTAGAATATGTGACATTTTAAACTATGAACAGTATGAACTAAGTAACCAGACCAGTAGATGTCGTTAATTAATACTGTGTGGATCGCAATAATAACAGTAATTCTGATTAATATTTTTTGTTTTTAAGGTAGCAATAATGCTGCTTGTTATTTTAACTTTAAATAATAGCAATCTAAATTAATATTTTAACATCTTTTAAATTACATATAAAACAATAATATTGTTTTAATAAATAATTAATATTTTTAATTTTAATATTCTTTATGGTTATTTATTATACATAATATAATAATAGCAACACTAAATAATATTAGTAATTATTAAAGTTTCAAAAAAAATGTCATATTTATAATAATAACAGCTAAAATTAAATAAAAAATATTGCAATATTTAATTATAATACGTATTAAATTTTTAATATAGTTAGAAATAAAAATTAACAAATATCGTAAGGTACTTTGTGCCATTTTTTAATTTTTGAAACGATTTTTGTAAAATAGTCGGTAGGCATTATCTGTAACAAGTGTATAACGCCTTTGAGACGTCTATAACCTCAGTCTCTCCCGTGACTATGAATGCTGTAAACCATTTGAAACGTCGGGAGCCAAAAATCAAAATAAATACGCGAAATAATCCGCAAAGATAGTTTTATTTAAAATGAGAAAACTTAATTTAGTGAGAAAAGTTAATTTAGTGTAGTTTTATACTGTTGGATCATAACAATATCTATGGTAAAATTTTTTTTTTTTCTACAAATACTAGTCATAAGCTGGTAAGAATCATAAAAACACTTCTTTTATAAATATAATTCGCCGTAAGCTCCTATTTATCCCGCAAGATGAAGACATTCAGACGTCGCAAAGTCCGCTGTAAAATTTAAACCAGGATAAAGAGTATCATCCCCACTCGCGATTATATGCCCGAGAACCGGGATAAAATACATAGAGGCCACGTGGGTATTTTATCCGGAACTCGTTTGAAAATATTCTTTGTCAAATGAAATCTTATTTTACTTGGTAAGTCGAGATTTTCATTATTTTTCCTGTAACGAAAATAGGTATTTTGACTATACGTTTGGCTCAGTTTGTAGTGACCCTAATTGCTATACCAGCGGCCGCGGGTTCGAGTCCAGCTGGAGGTATTCATTTGTGTGATGATCACGAATGCTTGTACTCCAGTCATGGGTGTTTATTATATGTATGTATTTAAAATTATATATCGTGTAGTGTATCAACTATCTAGTATTCATAACACAAGCTTCGTAGCTTACCATGGAACTAGATGGTGCTGTGTGTTAATGTCCCAACATATTTATTTTTTATTTATAGGTAGGTATAAACTAGCGACTCAGCCTCGCTTCGCTCGGGTTCGTTACTAGTGAAAAATTAGGTTTGTGTGTCTTTTTTAATGCTAAATCATAAAAAAAAAAATTGTCGAAAATAATAAAAATTTTGGGGTGGACCACCCTATCATTTAGGGGTATGAAAAATAGTTTACGTCCTATTCTCAGACCTACTGAATATACACACACAAAATTTCAAAAGAATAGGTCAAGCCCTTTCGGAGGAGTTTTGTTACAAACACTGTGACACGAGAATTTTATGTATTAGATATTACTATTTTTTTAATATTAATTTATTCTATACTATACTAAAATATAAACAATATTACATACTATATTTATTATATACAGGAAATGTTTAACAAAAAAAATACGTAAAACCACTCTCAATATCTAGCACAATAAGAAAATAATAACCATTCATAATCAAAGTTCCTCCAATACCTGTGCGAGTTCAAATTAAACAAACTTCGATATCCGAATAGCAATTTGATCCCAACATATTCCGATTTGTGAGCAAATAAATTTACCCCATGTGATTTTAATCATGGCTCAAAGGGCTCAAGTTTTTGAGAGTAATTAAAAGTTGCGTCTTTTACATGTAAATATTTTACGGTTTTGATAGTTTGTTGAACTTCATTTATGTTGGAGTTCGTTAGAGGATGGCTTAACTAATACTGAAGATACTTTAAAGTTATTTAGTGCATTGATTACATAGTCGTGCACGTTCGATTCCTACTTGAGACAAATATTTGTATGAATAATAAATATAGGTATCAGCTTATAAATAATACGCTAAATACATGCACATCCGTGCAACTTTCATATAGCGTATATTAAATATGAATTATTATCTCGTGGTAAGGAGATTAACTGACACACGTAGAGTGGCAAAAATATTTCCAAATGATGCTTCAATTTTGGACGAAAAAATAGCTACATACATGAGCTTATGTAGATTTTATATGGGGCATACAATAGTTTTATTAAATAAAAGTACCTCAAATGTAAAATAAAAAGAAAAAAATTAAAATACAAAAAAGTAAAAAGTGTTGACTTAAATATTGGTTGTTGTTGTTCAAATATGTGGTCTTCGGTTATATATTTCTTAATAGAAATTTTTCAGAATATTACTTTATCCGATGGTTTTAACAAATTCATTTTCCTACATAGACAAGGTTAAAAGATTGCTATTTAATCAACGGATTCCAAAAAAGGAGGCTCTTCTTCATATCAGTCGATTTGAAATATTATAGAATAAAATATGTCAAGAAATGTACGACTCTACAGTGAAGGAAACGTGGCCATATTTCATGTACAAATTTACATCTTATGATAACATCTATACATATAATAAAATTGAAACTAAGTCGAATCTGTACATTAAATATTTTTTGGAAAATCTTATTGAAACAGACATTATTATCGATACAGAGGCCGAATCTGTAGTTTTTAGAATTGTTGTCTGTCTGTCTGGCTGTTACCGCATCACAGAAAAATCACTGGAGGGATTTTGATGAAATTTGGTATGGTGATAGCTGGTTATCCGGGTCAACATATAGAATACTTTTTACCGCGGAAAAATATCTCATTTTTGAGAAAAAATACAAAAACTGCATTGTAAGAGTGTACTAATATGTAAAACCTAAGAATTTGGTATTTGGTCATCTGAACGCGGGCGGAGCCGCGGGCAATGCTAGTACAAATTATAACTAACAGCTATCATAATGTTCAATATAAACAAAATTTCTCGCATTATTCCACGCTACGGAAATAATACCATAATAGTAAATTTAAAGTTATTCTCATAGAAAAAGCTAACTTAACATTTATTATGACGATAAATTCAAGAAACATTATTTACACAAAGCCCAGTGGACGTTAAAGACCGTTTTCGAAAGACGGTGAACTGAGTTTCAATGAATTTATGCTTTGGAACTATAAACGCCTTGGCTGATTCTAGCAAACAACTGTTGCAGTACTCTTGAATAATATAGATTATTATAAAATGATATCTATATAAATAAAAATGAAATACTGTTTGTTGGCAACGCATCAATTGAGAATGGTTGGTCCAATTTGGCTTTTTTTTTTTTTGAAAATGTTCGTGATAGTTTGAAAATGCTTTGACGAATAAAGTGGTTTTTGGTTTTTTCTAGAGGGTTTTATGAATGTGCATAAATATATATACATATTTATTAATATTAGAACTTATAAATCTTGGACTTTGATGGTTAAGTAAATAATTTTACATTCATTTCTGCTGGCGTTTTAAATTTTCATTTAGAGAATTTTAGCAGGACTTTAATAATTAGTATTTGAAATTCTAATCGACTTGCAAATTTTTGGATTATTTTCTAATATAACGTAACTGTAGTTCCATCTAACACTTAGAATATTAACTAAATTCCTTTTAAATTTAATCTTGAAGCCTATTCACAAACAATTCGTTTAAAAAATCCCCTTAGAATTTTTAGTATAGCGATATTTCAAGAGTTCCCGACTCTCCCCGCGACGATTATCCTCTTGTGAACTGAGAATTTTGCAAAATGGCGGCGCTCGCTATTTACCACTCAATGAGTATTTACTGTAATTTCAAACCTCTTTCTTAATACTATATTGAGTTGTACCTGTTGTTGTTGAAGAAAATTAATAAAGCGAGCTTTTAAATGTTAACGACAATCAGATTATTCCAGTTATTTAATAGAACGTCTGCTGAGCAATATCAAGTAGCTTTCACTTGCCAAATTTGCGTTATGCTTTACGCTGGGTCTTATATTTGTTTATATGATATAGATAATATAAAATATCAGATTTTAATTATTGTAAATGTAAAAGTTTTTATATATTTGTTAATATTTCGCGCTGAAATGGCTGAATGAATTTGGATGAAAAGTACTCAGATAGATTTTGATCTGATAGGACAAAGAGCTCTTGTTAGAAACCTATGAAGGCATCCGGGAAATGTGAAGGTAAATCATTAGTAATTTAATAAACAAAACGAAGACGACAGAATGAATTTTGTAAAAATATTTTAAAACTTTGCCACTAACATTCATCCATTACGATATAAGTACTATAGGAATATAATGCTAAAATTTCTGACTTTTCATTTCAGCGGTTTGGTCCAGGCCTTAATGAATTAGATAGGAATAGCAATTTTATACAGCATACAAATTTTAATCACGTAGATAGCATATTAAATGGATGATCTGAATTTGATACTATATTTTATAGAGTACAACTGTGTGCGAGAACTGCGAACTACTCCACTCCAGGGTAAAACTAAGGACATCTTGACAAACAAAAACTCAATAATTCTATACTTGGCGCGACCCGGGAGTCGAATTCTGGACCTCCGGATCTAAATTCTGGTGGTTAGTACGTCGATTTCTGACTCAATAAAAAATACTCAATTGTGATGTATTTTTACCTGACTACAGGTTATATGTATGTATATGTACATATGTCCGATCCTATGTTCGCTTGTAATTACGAAACGGCTAAACCAATTTGTATAATGCACGCGTCATTAGATTCGTCTTGTTAACGCGAGTGTTACCATATGAATCATGTAGATATAAAAAAAATGGATTTTCGACACCAATTAACGTATCTTTAAAAAATATGTCTTCCAAAATGGAGTGGGGTATTAAAACGAAGCCTTTTAAGAGGTAATCACAAAAATATGTAACTTATACAATGTACTTAATATTACAAGTAATTTGTGATAAGAATACGTTAAATAAAAGTCCAAATGTTTTAACGTTAAAGCTAAAAAAAATAATTATAAAAATAATAAAACTCCACTACGTATGGAAACTAAAAGGATGGCAACAATTTAAAGGTAAATAGTATTATGCACTCGGAGACATATGTACATACGTATACGTAGCAAGACTCGCAGCAAATATAAAACATGTGACAGTGATTTTTTACGCAGCAGGTTTTATTTTTATTTTTAATTTTTTTGTGAAATAGTACCTATTGTGTTAACTAAACGTTAAGTGTGAACTAAAAGTTACGAGTATATATCGTAAAAAAGAAAAATTTTCCCCCATTGAGTTTCTTTCGCCAGTTTTTCTCAGGTTGGAGGCAAAAATTATTATAATATATTCTTCAGCAAAAATTTTATTCAGCTGTATGATTTTTTATGATTCTATTTTTAATTCACAGATCATTTATGGTAGTCTCATATTATATACAATTTAAGAAAATGTTTTTTAATTTTTTTTTATTCAGGCAATAGTGGTCCAGTGGGTACGTGATCTCTTTGAAAAGCAAGCGGGTTCAAAATCCGATTCCTACATCTCTAATATTTTAATGTTAAAATCATTTTGAACATGATTATCGAAGGAAAATATCACAACAAAAACTGCACGTCTATGAACACTAGTTTTCGAAAGACTCGTGAAATGCGCCAACCCGCACTTAGCCAGCGTGGTGGACTGTGGCCTATTCTACCACACATTGAGTCCCAGCAGTGAGATCTGAGTTTTCAAGTTAAGTTCTACAATTTACATTTTTTTTATCTTTTGATAATAATACTAATAATATAATAAGCTCGTCGATAGGTACTAAACAAAAAAAGAGAAAAAAATTACAATTAGAGGAGAAAAACATACTGAACTGAAAATTCCATAATAAAAATACAATAAGTTAATATAAAATGAATTAATTATAGAACATTAATGTTTAGGGCGATACAATGAGCAGTTGACTCATTCATAGTGTCTTGGCCGAGCGCCAGACCGGCTGGTTGCACGACCGTGTAGACAATTCAATTATTATTATAACTATATTTATTAGATCTCTCAGGACTTTGAAAACTGAGATGGCATTTGGTTTTTATATTATGACTTGTAAAATTATATTACAGGATGTCGATTGTAAATATACTGCCACTGCCTTCAACAAGAGTTCTTACAGCCAACTAACGAATCAATGTGTTTCATAGTAATATCGATTATTTTTAATTATGTGTGTTCAAACCTTTTTTAACGTCCCACTACTGGGTACGGGCCTCCCTACAATACGAGGAGGATCAGGCCATAGTCCACCACGCTGGCCAAGTGCGTGTTGACGGACTGCACATATCTTTCGAAACTTGCTAGGTTCCCTCAGACATGCAGGTTTCTTCACGATGTTTTCTTTCACCGTAAGACAAGTGATAATCATGTTGGAAATCGCACATGAAAATATTAGAGGCGGAACCCGGTATTTGAACCCGCTTCACTCGGTTTCCCAAGTGAGCACATTACTACTGGGCTACCAATGCCTTTATTAACTATATTCATATTAAATTCTTTATTATCGTTTGCCTGTAACAAATCGGTCTTAGCGATAAGGCCGCATTGGCTTCATAGTATAAGTTTTTTTTATGTATATCAGTTTTAAGTGTACAGAAATGTTATAAATAAAAATAGTAGTCGCAAGTGCTTAAAGCATTAAAAAAAAAGGATTTATTACTGCAGTTAAAAGTTTTTATAATTCTCAAGGTAGGTATCTAGATATATTCATAAAAATTAGCCAGGTATATAGCCAAATCCGTTAAACTGCTATAGCGTGAAAAAGCGTGTTGTTGCTTATGCAATCATTCACAAAATTTTGTATTTATGAAAGGTAGTACAAAATTATTTCTACATACTTTAAAAAAAAGCATTTTTATATATGAAATATAGCCTCTTTTGAGATAATAAATGATTAAAACCTTAAATAATGGCTAATATATTATTATTCTGAAATTCGGGATCTATTATTTTCTAATTGGTTAATTATTAATTTAAGAAAAAAACTTGAATTAAATTAATTAATTATCTTTTGCTGGAATAAGATTTTTAATGGCAGCAATTTCAAACTGTAAAGTAGATAACAAGAGCTAATTAAGTATATATATATATATATATATATATATATATATATATATATATATATATATATATATATATATATAGTATGTTTTAAATCTTCTTAGTTAACAGTGAACCTAATTTAAATTTTATAGCTTTAACAATTAATAACAGTTACCTTCAGCGACATTCAGCTATATAAAATACTGACTCACCTTCGCTTTGCTCAGGTTCGCCATAAGCAAAGCATCCCACGGGATCCATGCATTTTTCCGGGATAAAAAGTAGCTTATATGTTATTTGAGCTACATTGTAGTAAAGTATCATTAAAATCCTTTCAATAATTTTTGCGTGTAAGACTAACAAATATCCCTATACATTCATACATTCTCATTTTCGTATTTATAATATTGGTAGGATGATAATATAGAGTCTATATTTATGTTCGCTATAAGCACAGAGATTTTATACTTTAAATTAAATCTAATTTAATATTGTAAAAGAAAACTACTTATTAAAACTATTTATCTTATACTGTACTAAGCTTGAATGGCTTGAGAAGATAAAAGTTCAAAGAAACATTCTTTTTTTTGAGTCAGGAACTTTCGCAGATTACAAAATAACCCACTAGAGTTTCATCACAATTGGATCAGATTTTAAAGGCCGGCAACGCATCTGCAAGCCCTGCGGTGTTGCAGATGTCCATGGGCGGCGGTGATCACTTTCCATCAGGTGAGCCTCCTGCCCGTTTGCCCCCTTAGTCCCATAAAAAAAAAATCAATGGCTTAGGAACGATAAAGGACAAACATACGAATATTTATTTTTATTTATATTTTATATAGAAGATAATGATATAATAAATTGCTTCTACATATATATTATAGAATAAATATTTTTATTTTGTAAACATGCCAACAATTTAATTCTCTATTACTATTAAAATTAAAAGCTATTACATGAACAAAGCAAAGATATTTTAATAACATCAGAGTTTAGAATGTGAACTGAAATGAGAAATTCCGTAACAAGATATTTTCAAATTTGGCAAAATCAACTTATATTAGCTATTTTTAGATACTGCCCATCATAACAATAGAGAAATTAATACGAAAAAAATATGAAAAATTATATATAAAATTATTTTAAATATTATTGTTTTATTTTCTACTAGCAGCGCACCCTCGCTGCGCTCGGGTTCACCTCTAGGAACACAAAAACAAAACTATCCCGCGGGAACTGTGCATTTTCCGGGATAAAAAGTAGCTTATGTATTATTCCAGACTATAATCTATCTCTGTAAAAATTTCATTCAGATCGGTTTAGCCGTTCTGGCGTGAAAGAGTAACAAACATCCATACATACTCACAAACTTTCACATCTATACTATGATAAAACAGTAGAGGTAGAATGTCTGTACATAACAAAAAAATGCTAAAAACTGAGTCAGGGGATGTAAGAAGACAAATAGAACAAATCCAGATTTTTTTCAATTTTTTTGTTTCTCTGAATATGAAACTATCTAGGTAATAATATTGTGTCTAGATTTTTTATTCTATTGCTCGTTAGAGGCAAACTTGTTCACAGCTATCTGGAGTGTTATCCGTATTGGCCTATCGCCAGCGGGATGCTGATATAGCATGATTGAAATTAATAGCATTACAATCATGTTGTATAAGCTCATTCGTTTCCCAAATACATGGTTTATATATCTATCAATTAGGGTTTCATTGATAGATAGAACTTCCAAGTTTACTTTATAGTCATTCATGTTTAGTAAATATTAAAAATATGTAGGGAAAGAAAACTTAAAATTAAAATATAATACCTACAAAGACTGCAATTTATAAGCCAACTTGTGTGTTGGCTTTGCTTAGGCGCGTTAAAGAATCGTCTTTGGTTATCGACCCGAAGCGATATTTTATAAGGCAATCTAGGTGTTGGTCACTCTTCTTCGACCTAGAAACAATTTTGATTCGAAACATCGATTCGATCCATTATATTAAAGCCATTTCATTTCTGCATCATAGAATAACGATCTAACAAAAACACGTTTGCTTTTACTGTATGAGTTATAAAGGTAGTGAAAGTTTTATAATTTAATATTTTATTTTTAACTCAACTACAATTCCTCAAGATTTAAACTTATGAAACTCTTTAACAACATGAGAAAACCGTCACGTCTGAGAAATCATAGCAAGTTTTTAACAGCCAACCTGCACTAGACCAGCATGGTGTACTATGGCCTGATTCTTCTTCTTGTAAAGGGAGACCCGTGCCCAGCAGTGAGACGTTAAACGAAGGGTTGAAAAAAATTGATATTTATACTTACGTTTACTATCTTTACTTATTTTACTTTCTTTTAAGAAGTTATATATCTTTGACGTAACAAAACAAAAATAGCTAAAGATTTCATCCGGCATGTCACAACTGTCTGTTTGGAGAAGAAATGATAAATTAATAAAATAATTAAATAAGGCAGGCATATATATTTACGAGGATGTATATCATCGTATATGTAGAATATAATTTTAGGAAAGAATATAATATTATATATCATTTGTAAGACAATAACAACGGTTACCATGGCAACGAACATTTATCAGCTAACTTCATCATGTCGCTTGTTTGCTGTCGGGCCGGCGTCATCATCGCTCCAAAAGAAGTATAACTTCAAAAATAACTGTCTGTACCAAATATATTTTCAAAATCAAAGCACTATCCAGAATTTAGTAAAAGATTTCCCAAATACATGCGATTCATCTATCATATACGTGGCTTATATGAGCTAACAGAATAGACACAAAACTTCCTGGCGTCATTCCCACAACGGATTCGGTATGCGGCAATACGTTGCATCAATGTTTATTTTGTGATCTACCGACTTGACTGTGCAGCGATTGAAAGAAATGCCCTCCACCTTTTGATACAATATAGTAAAATTAGGACATCGTCACTAGTATCTACTTTGAAATACATAATTATTATAGAATTGTATCTGGGTTACTGTTGCATGTGGAATATATACTAATATTATAAATGTGGAATTTTGTGAGAATGTATGGATGTTTGTTACTCTTTCACGCCAGATCGGCTGAACGGATCTGGATGAAATTTGGGACAGAGATAGATTATAGTCTGGAATAACACATAAGTTACTTTTTGTCCCGGAAAACGGTTCCCGAGGGATAGATTTATTTTTGTTTTTCTATAAAGTAGTCTATAAAAAACTAGGTTTTGTCCGCGGCTGCGCTCGCCTATGTTATGTAAAATTTCTTCGTTTCTAAGCTTCAACGTGATGTTAGATCTTCTTATTATAATGGTCATAAAATATATTTTTTTTATCTCAAATTGGATTAGTGCTTCCTAGATTAAACTCTTCATATGCTATACATATTATATATTCGTAAAAACGTGTTTGAGAGATTTGTAACGTAATAGAAATTTATGTTGTTACTTAATAATTAATCCGCTTGATATTTTAATACTAAAAATTATGATTTGTAGATATATATATCCATTATTAGTAACGCGTTCCTTTAAGAAACCAAGTGAATCGGGTTCAAGTTCCAGGCCTCGCACCTCTGATATTATGTTCATATCATTTTGAACATTATTTTGGGGACATTGTGAGGAAATCTGCATTCTGAGCAAACTTAATAATTTTCAAAAGACATGTTAACTACCTGCAATTGGCCAGCTTGGTGGACTGACTTATCTCGTATTAAAGGGACGCCCGTGCTCAACAGTGGGATGTTGAAAGGGATCTACTTCGAGATTGATGGATTTTAAGTGACACAAGATCCAAGATGTATATTGAATATAAAAAGACACAAAAATTTTGATTTTTTTAAACGAAGCAGACATATTATTACTGAGATATACGTTGATAAAAATAACCTATATTTTCAGGTAGATAGTGCAAATTTTCCACTCAAGTCTGTAGTGTCATGGATTTGTTAGATTCTCCGTACTTATAAATAAATATTCATTCATATCCACTTTTCACTCCTTTTTACATAATTAAACAAATAGAAAAATTAATTTCTAATATTATTACCAAGGAAACATTTAAAGACACATTTATAAGCACGAAAACAATGTATAGCATACACGTAATTTATTTCCTTGGAGGCCATTATTTACATCGTGGGTACATTTCTTACACTGAATAAGATGACAATGATCTTTGTGAGGCAAAAGAAGGTTTAATATAGTCTTCGTAACTGGCTCCTCGCCAAAACACATTCAACTTTGAGGGCACATTTCCCTTAGACAGTTTTATGATCAATCTGAATTAATCAAAATGTATAGAATTTTCGTTAAAATAATCTATACATATAATAAAATTCTAAGTAAGCCGAATCTGTACATTAAATATTTTTCGGAAAATTTTATTGAAATAGACATTATTATCGATACAGAGGCCGAATCTATAGTTTTTAGATTTTTTGTCTGTCAGTCACCGCATCACGAGTAAACTACTAGACAGATTTTGATGAAATTTAGTATAGTGATAGCTGGTTATCCGGGTCAACATACATGTTATCGCGGGAAAATGTCTCATTTCTGAGAAAAAATACAAAAGTCATCTGAACGCGGGCAATGCTCGTTCAAAATAATAAATTTTGTTGTAAGTAATATTTTAAAATAAAATAGCGGTCTGTATTACAAATTGCAAATGCTTGTCTGCGGATTCATTTTGCTCTTTCACAATTTAATTAACGAAGCGAATTATTTTTTAAGATAGCTAAATTTTAATGCTGCCATGGTCACGAATATATTGAAGACTGCGAGTGGATATTAAACTTTTTATTGACAGAATTATCTATCTGACCTCTTTCTAGTTCTAGTTGAATAAACATGGTGAACATCTCGTTTTGCATCATAAAATTAAAGTATACCTATTATATTTATATAAATGAATGTCTGTTTGTCTATTTGATGAGATCGTGGCGGAAAAGACTAAAAGTATGTCGATTTCTTAGTATTCAGGGTTAAAAGGGAGCTCTCACAAAATGAAACATAGTAGATATTTCATTTTATCACATGTTTTGCAAAAGCATAGGTTAAAGCAAAGGTATTACCTTAGGGTTTGCTAACGGTAGACTTATTTAGGTAATAGGTAAGAGGCTATAACTACCTAGACGGTAGCCTCTAAGGATACCCTTAAAATGGGAGAACGTAATATTGTATTAAATTGTTATAAATTTATGAACATTGACTTGATTCTGGGTTATTTTACTATGTACATAATACATATGTACTTGACTGTTAGCGTATTTTTAAATTTAACTGACTTTCTATTTAGTATGGTCTGTTTAATCCATTTAAGGAGTGGTGGCTTAATAGACTTGTATAAATCGTGCTAGTAGTAATAAACTACTTGTTCTAATCAAGTAAAGAATAACCGTCAAAAAACTATTGTTAAATATAAAATCTTAAAAAAAAAACGATTCCAGACACAAAAATGTAAAAAATGACTAAACGGAGGTTTTCATTTAGAATAGATACCTAATCAGATATCTTCGAAGTCGGTGCCAGCCGATGTAAAGCAAATCTAATATATTTCGATACGTAAAATACATATTTACCTCTTAGATATTCATATCTTAAAATATTGTTGGCATTTTCCAAATCGGTTCAGGCGTCTTCGAGTAATCGGTGAACATTCATAAAAAAAAATCCGACGAATTGAGAACCTCCTCCTTTTTGGAAGTCGGCTAAAAATTGCAGCTTTATTCTTACCTACAATCATACTATAAAGAGGTAAAGTTTGTAAGTTTGGATATAGGGTAATATCTGAAATCCGTTTTTCAGTAATAGAACGCTTTATAATGAGTACCCTAGGCTATTTTAATTGGATTAAAATATGTTTTATATCAGAAATTATAAAACTCATCAGTTTAATTGAGGAAAAAACGGCCCGTTGAGTTGCTCTATGTAGCGCTGTCTAAACGGATTAAAAAAAAAATATAGTAAAAAATTTTTTAGAAATGCACCCGAGTGAGTCAAAGGTAAATCACTAGTGTAACATATTTTAGAATCGATTTCATAATTTTTAAGACTACCCTCAAATACAAACTGTAAATTAACTTACCTTTATTTCGCATGAAATCCAAATATCCATGAATTTCTTGAAAATTCGTTAAACACCATATTAAAGTAACAATTCATGTACACTGAGTTTGTACTGTTCCACTTATTCATAGTTAGTTTCATTGTTAGAAGCCTATAGAATGCATCGGTTTCTATTAATAGAAATATCGATCAACCCTAACAATGCAATGCAGTCTACCCGATATCATCAGTATGAAATGAGGATCTTTAATAATCTATCGTCCTACACCTAAGATGAATATATAGTACATTAGTGAGATTTTCTCACTTTGCTTAGGCTTTATGGTGTTTTTTGCAATAAATTCATGTCTGTTTGAATCAAAAAGTAAGATATACACCAAGTATTCATATATGCTGTTTAAAATAAGGCTAATTAACATTTTGTTTATAGTTTTAAGTTAGTAATTACCTATAACCGGGGTTTCTACATAACCCTTACTGTGTCAAAAACATACCCCACTCATTGCTTTTTATAGGTTAACTACATGCATCTATACTAATATTATAAAGACAGAGTTTGTTTGTATATTTGAACGCGCTAATTTCAAGAATTAATAATCTGATTTGAAAAATTCTTTTCGTATTAAATAGCCCGTTTATTGAGGAAGGCTATGGGCTATATAGATACTCCCTTGCTTGCTCCCTCGGATAGTAATTATGGTATACCCAAGGGAGCGGTAATCTCTGGATCTACTGAACTGATTTAGATAAAATTTGGTCAGAAGATATTTTGAGACCCTGGGAAGGACATAGAATACTTTTTATCCCGGAAATCATCCCTTAAGGGGATGAAAGTAAGTATGGGGAATCAACCTAGGGATGAACCCGAGTTACCCGGGGGACAAGCCAACTCCTACCGGGCGCGTCCCCAGGTGGCGGATAGGGGAATGCCACCCGCTTAGGGCGGCGGGTGGTACCGGAGAAATCCGGCGCGGACCAAATGGCTTGGGTGGGGCCGCTCGTCTAGGCCTCGAGCCGAAGACGTTGCGGCCACCGGTGGTGGGACCGCTTGGTCCCACAACCGGATGATGGGTGCCGGTTGCGGGACTGTGGTCGCAGGCCCGCATCCGGCGGAGGGGTAGGCCGCGGCGGGAGAGGAGTGCCGGTATTTCGGTGCGCCGTTCTCCCTACCTTCCGCGGCCTAGACGGGGCCGCCACCGTTTGATGGCGGACGCGGTGGGGCTGCAGGGGAAGAGGAGTGTCGGTGTTTCGTTGCCGCTCTCCCTGTCCTCTGCAGCCGATTGGAGGTGGCCCACTTCGGTGGGCGGAGGTTCGGTTTAATGGGGCTGCTCCGGGTACCTCTCTGGTGTAGCAGAGTTGACTGTGGAGCAGCCCCATCGGTGTGGTGGTCAGCCGTTGGCAGACCTGCCGCCGGGGCGCCGTAGTAGTTATGCGCAAGCGATCCTGCGGCGTCCCATTAAGGCGGAGGGGAGGGGAATGTCGGGTTTTAGTGGGTAGTACCGGCTCTTCTAGCCGGTGAGCCCCACATCACCACCTGGGGGATCAGGTGGTATGCGTAAATGCATTTCCCGACATAAAAAAAAGGGACGAACCCGAGCGAAGCGAGGGTGAGTCGCTAGTGACATAATAATTACAGTAGCAATGAATGTTTCAAAGGTCCACGTCAAACCAAATTGCAATTGCATAAAACTAGTATGAATTAAATTATAACCCACAATTGCTGGCGGACGCTAAACTAAAATATTTATAAAAGCGGAAAGTATCACAATCGAGTAAACGTATCGATTTTCTTCGATACCAATAGATTTAAAACTTTACACTCCTAGGTACATAGATCGATGCTCGTAAAGCATACAAATGTTAACCACGATTTCAATCGGTATCCGGCGTCGGACACCGACTGTTAAATCAATTATTAAAACCCCCATATCGATTTGGTCATTTGCTTCCAGCTGTCACTTATTCTTAGTTAAGTTTGGAATACACTGGACTGAAATGTCATTTCAAATGGTTTTATTTGTTTTAAACGTCAATCTATTTCCATTTCTAAAATGACTTTAAAGAAAATTGAATATTTCATTATTTATGCAATAATCCGTTCTTAATATAAGGAAATATAATAAGGAAATTGTGTTTAATTTATGTATGTTTGTTTGTTTGTTTGTTTATTTGTTTGTTTGTTTCCTGCAATGTTTGAAACGGCATAGTCTTTGTTGAGGTTGATTTTCTATTCTTCCTTTCATAACATCGGTCATATGTCATTATTTTGGTAAGAATCAATAGAATAGTTTGAGTTTTTTTGCTAAGAATGTAATAGGGATTCATCCCTATACATATAGTATAATAAAAATAGTACTCTAAGAAAGTGCAGTAAAAGAAATAATTTTTTTTTTCAGATATTTTAATTTTTCTTCCATGAAAAACGTTTGTCATTGGAATCTACAATATATAGCAACAAAATCATAAATCAAGCCTTAAACTATCCCCATAGACAGACAGACATATAAAGTAGGATATTCGTCATTTAATCGTTTTTATGGGCACCATTACAGCCGATAGTGCGGTAAATAGAGCTTTATACGGCCTCTTATAATAAGTAAAAACCTGTCATTCGATGAAAAACTGAACTTTGCGAATAGTTTTTCTGTAAATATAATTATCACTACTAAACAGACCTTACTCGCTTTGCTTACCTAAGTTTTTTTATTTATTATATTTTTTTGCAAAAAAAGGTAATTCAATATTACCTTAAAGAAGGGCGAGTAAATAAATATAATATTACGTCCGAATTTATTATCTATACATATAATAAAATTGTAACTAAGCCGAATCTGTACATTAAATATTTTTTGGAAAATCTTATTGAAATAGACATTATTATCGATACAGAGGCCGAATCTATAGTTTTTAGAATTTTTGTCTGTCTGAATGTCTGTCTGTCTGTGTGTCTGTCTGTCTGTCTGTCTGTCTGTCTGTCTGTCTGTCTGTCTGTCTGTCTGTCTGTCTGTCTGTCTGTCTGTCTGTCTGTCTGTCTGTCTGTCTGTCTGTCTGTCTGTCTGTCTGTCTGTCTGTCTGTCTGTCTGTCTGTCTGTCTGTCTGTCTGTCTGTCTGTCTGTCTGTCTGTCTGTCTGTCTGTCTGTCTGTCTGTCTGTCTGTCTGTCTGTCTGTCCTGTCTGTCTGTCTGTCTGTCTGTCTGTCTGTCTGTCTGTCTGTCTGTCTGTCTGTCTGTCTGTCTGTCTTCTGTCTGTCTGTCTGTCTGTCTGTCTGTCTGTCTGTCTGTCTGTCGGTCTGTCTGTCTGTCTGTCTGTCTGTCTGTCTGTCTGTCTGTCTGTCTGTCTGTCTGTCTGTCTGTCTGTCTGTCTGTCTGTCTGTCGTCTGTCTGTCTGTCTGTCTGTCTGTCTGTCTGTCTGTCTGTCTGTCTGTCTGTCTGTCTGTCTGTCTGTCTGTCTGTCTGTCTGTCTGTCTGTCTGTCTGTCTGTCTGTCTGTCTGTCTGGTCTGTCTGTCTGTCTGTCTGGTCTGTCTGTCTGTCTGTCTGTCTGTCTGTCTGTCTGTCTGTCTGTCTGTCTGTCTGTCTGTCTGTCTGTCTGTCTGTCTGTCTGTCTGTCTGTCTGTCTGTCTGTCTGTCTGTCTGTCTGTCTGTCTGTCTGTCTGTCTGTCTGTCCGTCCGTCCGTCTGTCTGTCTGTCTGTCTGTCTGTCTGTCTGTTACCGCATCACAGAAAAACCACTCGAGGGATTTTGATGAAATTTGGTATGTTGATAGCGGTTATTCGGATCAACATATAGAATACTTTTTACCGCGGTAAAATATCTAATTTCTGAGAAAAAATACAAAATGCATTGTAAGAGCATACTAATATGTAAAACCTAAGAATTTTGTTTTTGGTCATCTGAACGCCGGCGGAGCCGCGGGCAATGCTACTACAGTAAGCAAGGAACCGTTCGTGACTATTTTTGGATTAGAGGAAGATCCGTTTAGAATTTCATATAACCCATGTATTCGCTCATTTGAGCCCTGTACACTGTAATTTTATAACTGTTCAGTTATTTTATTGACAATTTTCCATATAAATATGCCTTTATGGAGCTTTGTAATAAATTGTAGACTCTATTAATAACATATTATATTGTATACTTTATAAGTCCATGTGTACATCAATCTGAAAAATGGGTATCGATTCATAGTTGCGAGGAGGAGGAATACTTAAAAATATCATGTTTGTTTTGTTTTACAAAGAATAAAGTTTCATTTCGATGTGTGTAGAACTTATTGTAATTTTCAGTTCACTCAGTGACCGAAATTTGACTCAAACCATATATTTTTTAATGATAACACTAATGTTCGTCTATAGCTACTAAACAAAAAAAAAAAAAAATCCGTTGACAAACAGACAACATATATAGATATTTTAGTAATATATTTACTTTAACAATAATATATTATTTATATTATATTAATAAAACGACTAAAACAAACACGTTTTTATTTAAAAAAAAAATAATAAAAATTAACAATATTAGATGTTTTTCATTTATAACTAAAGAAAATATTGAAAAGGTTTTTTTTTTTAAATACCAATTTAAATCAACATACGAGCACATATATAATATATTTAAATTTCATCGGAAAACTTTACAAAGTAGCTAAATCGAGTTTCTTTCGCAAGCTTCACACCGGATCCTATAATGATAATATTTGAATGCGTCATTTAATAACTAATGTGACCAATCAAAGACGGGTATCGTGAAATTCTAAAATAGATTAAATCGTCGCGGTCAGGAGAAAAAGTTGTTTTATACTATCGATCAGGTCGTATATGAAAATAAAGTGTTTAGTTTGTAGCCAGTTGTAAGTGACTTGTGGCCTAGAGTGGACAGTGGAGTGGAACTACATATATTTCTTTAGTGCATCCATGTGGATAGCGTACAGTGAAGTTTTTCAGTGTATTTTGTTTGCATACGAATGTATGGTTAATAATATATTTTAGGTGAGTTATGTATGATATTATTGAGTCTGTTTAGATTTTGCTCAAACGTTTTTAAAAGTTAGTTGGAAAGTTTTTGAATTTTTCGAAAAGGTGTATTTTAAAGGCGCTGGGTTTAAAATATATCAACTATTAGTAAATTATCAGTTATAATATACCAATTATTATTAATATATAATCGAATATATAAATAAGTTTAAAAATTATAAATTCTTATATGCTATATTGGAGCTATGAAATAAAACTCTATAAATTATTTGAATATATATTATTCGTAATTTTCGTCTTTTAATTCAAAATAAAATTAAAAAAAAAATTATGTTTTCTTACGATTTCTTGCTTTGTCGCTTGCTTTCGATCATTAACATATTATTTAAAAATATAAATTGTGTTAGAAGTTTAGTATACTTAGAACTATTGCTAAATAACTTTTTTATATTAGGTAAGTGTTTGTTTATTTGTTACTTTGTATGTAATAAACTCTAGAACTATATTTTAGTTAAAAATCTATTATTGATCGACTTTAAAAAGAAAGTGTACAATATGTTGAAATCTCAAGAAAAAAACATCTTTAAGATACCGTAAAGTGACTTCGAAGTCGTTTACATTTTTAGTTAAAAATTGATTATCGTCGATGAACTGAAAACTAATCATTTATAAAATAAATAAGACTTTATAAACTTTCTAGCCTTACTTTGACTACTTTTCACCTACTACTAACTATTGAAGGATCTAATTGAGACGACTTTGCCAGAAGTTTATCTAACTATTATAAAGTTATTACAGTAATAGAACAACGAAATCTATTTACGAAGTAATATATAATAATTTAAAGAATAATATAGTAATAATTTGGCATTTTTTAATTTTTATGTACATATATTATATTTTCCAAAAGTCTAATAAATTATAAAATTACGTAACGTTGGCTCAGTTTGTAGTGATCCTACTTGTAATTGTGCCAGCGATCCCGGGTTCGAGTCCCGCTGGGGACATTCATTTGTGTGATGAGCACGAATGTGTGTACATCCAGTCATGGGTGTTTATATTTATAATATGTATGTATTTAAAGTTATATTTGTGTAGTTATCAACTATCTCGTATCCATAACACAAGCATTGTCATCAAGCTTTCCGTGGAACTTGATAGAGCTGTGTGTTAATGTCTCAACATAATAAAAATATTTAATTATAATATATAGTTTATTTGAATAAAGTGTATATACAAAATGAATGAATTTATCTCATTATATGTAAATTTGAATATGTACACGTAACAAATTATATATATGTATGTATGTTTGTTTGATATTTTTTCGTGCTGTGACAGTTTAACGTTTTGGATTTATAGCTCTATGAGAGACTAAAGAAAGTACTTTACGTATTGTTAGCTTTTTTTACTAGCATTTTTCTGCGATTCCTGATTGAAATTGTAGTTTATTCATGCATGTATGTATATAGTTGATAACATAATATTTTTATATATATAAATGTAGTACATTCTCTCTGTATGGTGTTTTCTTCACTCTAAGGGATTGTCACGTGATAAGACTAGACCTAAGACATTTCCCAATAAATAGGCTTTAAAATGCACAAAGAAACGTATTCATTTTTCCACTGGTACTTCCGTAATTAGCACGTTCAAACAAACAGTTAAGAAAAAACACAGTTGTTACATTAGTTAAATGTTATTTTTTATTTTTTTTTGTTTTATTTTTTATTTTATTTTAAATAAGTTATATTTAATTTAATTGTTGAGTCAATCAGCCATTCGTAACAACAATAATTAAAAAAATATATAACTAAGAATATCCAATACTAAGAAAAACAAAAGTTGAAAATTGGCTATGAAAACAATATTATAAAGACAGTTCATATAAAAGGAAATGCAGTTGAAAATATAAACTTAACCAACTGATTGAAATATTTCATATAATTTCAAAATATTTTTAAGTTATTAGAGAAAAGTGTTTAGAAAGGTATGAAAGGTTCACCTTATTAAAGCCTTCCACCCTGTTAGCGCTCTATATATTATACACAGTACGAGAATTCTGTCCATACGTAACTGACCTGTATGCTATCAGAAGACCCACAGGTCAACGCATGAGCTATCTATATCTCTTTAATAGTATATATTGATTATGTTCATGCTAATATAACAAACGGCTATTTGCTTGATAAAATGTTTATTTTCCTGTATTTTAATAATAATCCACTCACAATAATCTAAGCTAATGTTATAAAGAGACTAACTTTGTTTGTTTGAACGCGCTAATCTCTGGAACTACAAATCTGATTTAAATTTTTTTTTTGTATTAGATAGCCCGTTTATTGAGGAATGCTATATGCTATATATCATCATGCTACAACCCAAGGGAGCGGAGCAGTAATCATAAATGTTAACAAATCAGGCAGACTTCCATACATTATTGTAAAACTGTTTATATCGGAAGTTTAAACGCGGGTGAATCCGCGGGTACTGCTAGTAATAAATAACTGTCTCTTGAATTATTGTTTTACTAGTATAGATTTTTTTTACTAATTTGAATATGAATTTACTAATATAATAGAATGAATCCCCTATACAAAATTTCATTCCCATTTTCACCCGCTTAAGGGACGATTTCCGGGGTAAAAAGTATTCTATGTCCTTCCCAGGGTTTCAAACTATCTTTTTACTAAATTTTATCGAAAACGCCTCAGTAGGTCCAGGTTTTACCCCCTACAACGATATATACATAATTATACATATTTATATATTTTTCCATAAACTTATAAGACTGTTTCTTTATTTGGTTTAAATAATTTATTATGTTTTATTTGTTAATAAAATAACGTAAAATAATCAAAATAAAATAAAATAAATTTAATGCATATCTCCGATTTCACGTTGCGCAAGTACTCGTACTAAATAGAAGCAAAGCATCCAAAACTATAAATTGTCACCGCGATTACGCCACATAAATAACCTTTACCTACCGCAAGAAACAATGTATTTATACTCATTTATACAAGAATTAGGTGGAATTGTAATAAAATGAAAGCAAAATAATTGTCTGTCGCCAAATAGTTTTAGTAATACGGGATTCGATCTCGATTGAGGAATCTCAGATATGTGAAGGTGCCAACAGTAGATGTAAACAAGCTAATTTAGTTCAAAAAATATTAGATTAAATGTTCTTTGCTAAAATACAATATTATTGTATTGTGTGACTTTAATAACGCTTAGTATAATAGACATTCATTCTCACATCACTCATGCCTTAAAGAAACTCGCGGTCGCTAAACTAACTTTTCTTGGCTGATTTATATGAAGCCAAAATTATATTAATATTTTTGTTTTGTTTTATAATAAAGCAAATTATATTTCTTACACTCAGTATGGGCACGAGCCTCCATTAAATTCAAGATTGGTTCTTTAAGCCCGACTGGTTTAGGTTAGGTTAGGTTCGAAGACTTCACAAGTCTTTTGAAAATTTGCTAGAATCTCTCGGGCATACAGGTGTACTTACGATGTTTTCCTTCACCGTACAGCAAGTGTTAGTTATGTTGAAAACGATTCATACATGAAAATATCAGAGGTGCGAGACCCGGGATTTGAACCCGCTTCACTTGGTTTCCCAAGCGAGCGCGTTACCACTGGGCTACCACTGCCTATGATTTCATACATTTGGTACACTTGGTTTCGTAAATGACCGCAAAACGAAATATACACCGATGAAAAATTCAATTCGAAAAATTGGAAATTCGAAGAATATTTCGGTAGTTTAATCCAGTACAATTTAATAGTTACCAAGTAAAAATGCAGAAGCACTACAAAAAAATAAAATTCGAAATCGTAGGCGTAACCTTCGAGTGTAATTATTTCTGTCTTGCAACGCCGCTCGGTGCAAGAGTCTGAATCCCGCTATTAGCGAGATTATAAAATGATTCCAAAATAAAAACGACGCATTCCCCTACTTTATATTTCAGGTGTATCGTAAATTGTAATAGTCTTCCTGCTTTGAGATTAAAAATGTTATCTATATTAATATTATAAAGAGGTATAGTTTGTGAGTTTTTTTAATTTGTTTGTATGAAGTAATCTCTGTAACTACTTCAGCGATTTAGATGAAATTTGGTAAGAAGATAGTTTGAGACTCTGGGAAAGACATAAAATACTTTTTATCCAGGAAATCATGCCTTAAGGGGGTGAAAATGGGGATGACAGTTTGTATGGCGAATCAAGCTAGGGACAAACCCGAGCGAAGTGAGGGTGAGTCGCTATTTTTCTTATAGGTATATTTGTTGCGTGCTTTAACTTTTAATCTAAAAATTTAGATTGTAATAGATTTTGTGAAATCTGCTAATGTAAATATTAAAACTAGCGGCTCACCCTCGCTTTGCTCGGGTCGTCGTCCCTAGGTAAGTTTTAACGGCTAGTATGGTAAAAAAATCTCCTGTTCCGCTCCCTTGGGTAGTAGCGTAATGATATAATATAACTTATAAACTTCCTAAATAAATGGGCTATCTTATTCAAAAAGAATTTTTCAAATCGGATTAGTAGCTTCTGAGATTAGAGCGTTCAAAGAAACAAAGAAACAAACAAACTGCTTGTATATATTATCAGTATATATATTTTTATTTCAGTTAAGGGTTCCGGCCAAAAAAAAAATGAACCCAGAGACTAAAACGAGCGAAGCCAGGATGAGTCACTAGTATTTAATAAAATTAAAATGAATTCGGTTAATAAAGACTTTTTAATATCATTATAGAACTCCATTTTTTAACTAGAGAAAAATATTTATACTTATAATAAAAGTGTAACTGATCACTGTCTGTACATAAAAAATATTTGAGAAAAACTATTATTGGGGGTGTTTATTAATGTAATGAAAGATTTTTAGAATTTTTGTCTGTTTGTCTGTGCGTTTGTGCGCGCTAATCTCAGAAAGCGAAGGAGTGTTTTCATTGGAGACATGTCATATTTATCTCAGTCGCATAATAATCTTTTTATAGTCTAAGGATAATATTATTATAAGTATGGAAAAAGTATGAATTGAATATTATTAGCGTTAGTCATAAAAATACTAAATATTTACGTTGAAACCTTATGTCAGAGTATATTAATATCGACTGTTTACAGCTTCTCGCCCAACACCCACTAAAACGTATTTATTATCGCATATGAATGAAGAAATGATAATTTATAATGAAGAAACTCTATTGGGTTATTCCTGGCGTAATATTTAAAGCTAATTTTACATTTTAAATAAAATTACCGTTTTGGATATTTTCGCGGATTTATTTTAATTTTGGTTCCCGACGTTTTGACTAAGGTTTTAGACGTCCCAAAGGTCATTATATTATTACATTAGCGACTCACGCTCGTTTCGCTCTGATTCGTTCCTAGGTTGCTTCCCCATACAAATTTTCATCCCCATTTTCATCCCCTTAAGGGATGATTTCCGGGATAAAAATTCTATCCTATTCCTTCTTTCCCAGGGTCTCAAACTATCTTCTTACCAAATTTCATGTAAATCGGTTCCGTAGATCCAGAGATTACCTCCTACAACGTCACAAACTCACAAAAACACAAACTTTACCTCTTTATTATTATAAAGAGGTAAAGGTTACTAATATTTTAGTATAGATTACATAATATTGTAGTCGTTACAGACAACGCTGTATGTAAAATCTGAAAAGATAGTTAAAAATAATTAAATGTCAACAATTCGTGTAAATACAAGAAAGTACTAATTTAAAATTTTTACTTAGTACTGGTACTGGCTGTTTCTCCGAATAAATGAATAACATGAAAAAAAATCTATGTTCAAATGCTTTGTTGCAGCCACATCATTTACTGGATTTACAGCGTAAATAATTTCTTGATATTTTAATCAATCAAAGAAAAACTTTCGAATTTAGAAGTTTTTAAAAATATATGTATTATGTAGATATTAGTGTAAGAATTATTATGAAAGCTCGTATTCAAAAATCCAGCTCGATCTCTCGTTCTAGGGACTTGTATTTCTATTTATTAATTAAAATAAATACCTATATGAGTGAAGCCATATCATTGTCAATTTGCTGTCATTACCTACGTTCCAGAATTTGATTTTTATATATTATGGATGAAGATGTGTATTTTTATAAAAATATAGGGCGATAAAAATATCTTCCTAGTGATGTAAATATGAAATCGAATCATGATTCCTTTAATGTTTTTTCTTTATTATCTGTACATTCAAGTTCCTTCCTAATTAATCCTGAATATTATTTTTATGTAAGTAGTTCTTCTGGATCAGTAAAAAAAGCAACCAGAATATTAAATTAAAAACCTTTGAAATTTTATCATTTATCTTTGGCAGTGGTTTCTTTGAGGGGAATTTATTTTTTACTACGTTTTGCCCTTGGCTGAACTCGCGGTGCGGATAAAAGGTGACCTACGCCTGTCCCCATTATGCAATCCACGTTCTTAGCATTTTTTTATACAAATTCAGCAGTTTAAGCGTGTAAAAACAATAAGTGTGTTCCTTTACATTTTAATATTAATATAGATTTAAGTATATCGTTTTGCTTAGAAAAAAAATATTTGTTAAACATAATAATAGTTGATTCCCCATACAAATTTTCATCCCCGATTAACCCCCTTATGAGATGATTTCCGGAATAAAAAATATATTTTTCTCCCAGAGTCTTAAACTATCTTCTCACCAAATTTCATTTAAATCAGTCCAGTAGTTCTTGAGTTTATTAGTTACAAACAAACAAAAATACAAAATGAAGAATCTTAAGTCTTGTAGATTCTTATATATATATATAAAATAAATGCACAAAAATAAATCATTTCTTCGACATACAATGTTCGCGGTTAATAATACCTATCTATCGATTTGCAGCAGTCGTTACGCTGTGTCAGAGACACGTGCAGAATAACTGACAGCAGTAATGCTTGCAACTCAAACAAATAAACAAAATATTTATTTATTCAATATTCGTATTTCAGAAATACACTTATTGTTTGTCAAAACTCAACCAGTAGTTCCAAAAAAATTATACTATCCAGAAAACACTGACGTAAGGGGTACTATCTAGTGCTTTCCTTAACTTTTTTATATAATACTAGCGACTCACCCTCGCTTTGCTCGGGTTCGTCTATAGCTTGATATCCCATACAAATTTTCATTCTCGTTTCCATCCCCTTATGGAATGATATCCGGGATAAAAAGTATCCTATATCCTTTCCAGGGTCTCAAACAGTTTTTTTTCCCAAATTTCATCTAAATCAGTTCTGTACATCCAGATATTACACCCTAAAACGTCACAAACTCACAAAATTTACCTCTTCATAATATTAGTATAGAAAACCTAAAAGACTAGATTTTTAGTAAAAACGCCTATTTTTTCTCTATTAAAGCTATAGTTTCTTATTTGAATATAATAAAATGGCTTAGAGGCGATTACTTCGCCAACGAGCATAGCTCCCAAGTATATTATTGTTTCAGTAAATTCGTTCGAAGCAACAATTTTCTATGCACTACGCCACCCGTGAAATTCGGTTAAGTATGTATTTTGGATGGACTCCAAAACAATTAGCGCGGTAGTGCGCCCGAGCGATGGGATTGAGAGACAGCGAACGATATTAGAATCTCCTTATTATAACTATAGCGAATCTAATATGAACATATTACATTAGTAAAGATTGATAATTATTTATTATAGTTTTTTTTAGCAAATTTTAGCCCAACTTTTCGTGTTTTTTAAACGACTTCCAAAAAGGAGAAGGTTCTCAATTCGTCGGAATCTTTGTTTTTTTTATGTATGTTCACCAATTACTCAAAGATGCCTGAACCGATTTGGAAGATTTTTTTTTGTTTCAAAGGGTATACCCAGGTGGTCCTGTATAAATTTTATCAAAATCGGTCGAGCAGTTTTTTCAAAAATCAACAATATTTTTTTTAACTAAATTTTTTTATCGAATATGTTATTAAAAAACTATCTTCTTACAAATTACCTGCTTATTACGTCTACACTAAAAATGGTAAAATAAAAACTTAAACAAAAAACGACTTCCAGGCACTAAAATGTAAAAAATTACTAAACGGGGATTTTCATTTAAAATAGATACCTAATCAGATATTTTCAAAGTCGGTGCCAGCCGATAATATTTTAAGATATGAATATTTAATATGTAAATATGTGTTTTACGCGAAATATATTAGATTTGCTTTGCATCGGTTTTTATTAATGACTAATAACATATTTTCCTGCTAATTCTTAGTTTATAAGATTTTTCCTATACAACTTTTAATCATTGCTAAATGATTTCATCATTCGTGTTTATTGAAAACTAATGGTTCCAAAAAGGGAAAAGTGAAAAAAAATAATACCCGCATTGGACTCTTTCAATAAGACACCCTAAAAAATGTATGGAATTGTGACATCTCTAAGTTTTAATTATTAAGTAGCTCTATTTTATTGCTTCGTATTTACTATCTATATAATATATAGAAGCTATTTCCCGAGATTATTTATCAATGTATATATTTAATTTATAATAATTATTATAAATATTTTTGTTTCCTTGATATGGATCAAACTGTAATGTTAGACAGCTTACAATGTTCTAAAATAAATTCATATTAATATTATAAATTATAATAAATAAAATATAATATTTTAATAATAATAATAATAATAATATAAATAATCTATTAATATTTTATTTTAATTACAATATTATAATGTGAAAGTAACTCTGTCCTCTTGTCACGCTTAAACCGCTGTACAGATTTCGATAAAATTTAGCTAGGACATAAATTGCATTTTGGGCACGGACGTAGACACGTTTGATCGATGCTTCACTTACTATGCGAGCGAAGCCACAGGTAAAAACTTATAGGTTATAAATTACGAAAAGACTTGATAGAATGGGATTGGCAGCTTAGCATCTACAAATAGAGAAATAAACATTCTCTTAAACTTTGTTTTTAAAATAAATTGACGAATTTAATTCCATTATGTAATAATAATTAGCATTAGTATAGTGTTCTTGCATATATGTTATATAGCTAGGGTCTAAGATATATCAATTAAATGGTCAGGTCTTGTACAGGGAAGTACAGATAGGTTATCAGAGTTGAGGTTATCATAAGGATTGCTGATGATGTGCGTTCCCTAAGTTTGCCAGTAAGTTACGACACAAGTATATACTCACAGTATATGTACAATTTTGTTATGATATTGGTAGGTTCTAGTTAAAAATAAACTCAATGCAGCATGTCAAATCCATTAATAATTTTAAATAAATTATGGTTTTAAGCTTGATTTGGTTATTGTTTCTTTCTAAACCAGGATTTCTCACTATAATGTTTAGAAAAACACATTTCGGAATATCATATAAACTTTAAAAGTTTACAGCTTTAAATATTCGTCAGTCGATGTAAGAAATAAAAAAAAAGACATTTTCAATACTTTTTGTACTCAATTTCCTTCCCCTTATCAAAAATAATAAAGCATTTTTACAAATTATCATACATACTATTAATTCAAATTTTAACTAAAATTTTATTATTCGTTGAACAAACTAAACTGAAAATCATTTAGTTTACATAAAATGTGTTGAAAGATACTAATGCGAGTCGAATGGGTGGCATCAGCCATTATGATGCCTATCGTTGAAAGTAATAGAATGAGGTATATCTTTCTCTTTGAAGATTCACAAATTTATTTTCGTTTCAGATTAATGATCTGATTTTTATGATAACATTCTATTACTGCTTTGTATAATGTAATTTAAATGAGAACAATTTGTTATATTTTGAATAAAATATGAGGTGTATATGGATGCTACTGATATTATAAGTGCAAATATCGATGGTCTAGTAGCTAGTATGGATGGAAGCAGATCTGGAGTCCCCGGGTTCGAATCCCGTGTCGGGTCAAGTGTAATTACTAAGTTTTTCTGTTAAGATATTCGCAATAACAACTCGGAGTTGGACGTTGGCGGTGTTTTACCCCCGTGCCTCGGAGAACATCTTAAAACGTCGGTCGGTAATTCACCGGTTGTGTCGAAGTATCGTCTCATTGGACTTTGAGAGTAAAGGGAATAGAGTGTGCACGTGTGTTTACGCGTACACATGAGCACTATAATATCTCCTGCACATCAGGCTTAGTCTTAGTAAGATTGGTCGTTGAAATCAGTCAGGAGGACATTATTACCTTTTGCTTATCCATACATTGTATATAAAACGTCTGTCTGTTTGTTTCAGATTTTCACTGTCATTTATATAGTTTTTTTATGGGAGTATTGGATGTACAATACATCTTAATTTAACTTTTGCATAAATAAAGAAATTAAATGTTTTGATCTCAAGTCACCAAAAAAAAATCGATTTTTATGGTTTACGCTGACTAAATTGTATGTAAGCATTGATTAAAATTTTACGACTTTTGCGTTGAACAAAAAGTTCAATATTCAAAAATTCATACGTACCTAAAACACATCAACAGCAGGATAAGTCTAGTACATAATATATATAATACTAAAAGAGTATTGAAATTTAGCCCTGAGAATATTTTAGACATTTAAATTTGACCTTCTGTATAAAAATTCTGCTTGCATGTTGATCTTCGTGGTTAAAAAAATTTTAGTTATTTCTGGAACTTATGTGAAAGCTTTGTACATTGTATTCATGACTCATTAGTTTGATTTAAACAGGTACGTAAAATTACCAAAGAATTTTATTGTAAACTTACTTATAAAATATGCTAGTTCTAAAAAAATATTTTATATAGAATCAACTATATTCGATCAAATAATATATTTTTAGCCCCTAATTAACTTACGGAATATCTCTTGTTTTGCAAAATTTTACACTTTTACCCCTCGATTTAGTCATTGCAATTTCTTTGGAAAACAATCAGGGTTTTACTAAGTAGATACACTATATTATAACTATTACTATTTTATTTAAAAGAATCTTTGAAACTTTGAGATCTTTAATTCAAAAATTAAATACTTAGAATAAACAAACTCATCTAAACCATCAACAATAACAAAAGTTTGTCGATTATAACAGAAGTTCGTCTGAAACCTCCAGAGATTTCATGTTTAATTAACTTTAGAATTGCAGTTAGGAAACATATATAATTACATATAAGACTCCTCAAAACTGAAAAGCTCAAAGTTCTTAAGACTTATAACAATTCGAAGTTATATCCCACGTTCTTGGATCAATTCGTATGAACGTTACTTGGATACTTTAAATACTCCTAAATGACTTTAACTAAGTATTGTGATGATAATTACAGGTTTAGATTCTAGACGATTGTTATTCAAACATAAATAGAAGATTTTATGAATACCTTTTCCGATGGATCACGAATTAGTGCATAAAACTCGAAATACCACTTTCTACCCCAGTAAAGCACTTTCTTAAGTTCAGAATTTATCAATAGATGGCGCTATTTAAAAAAAGTTGAAAGAAAACACATCGAGAATCGTCACCACTAAGAGAAATTAATGACATTATAAATACAGTTTTTTTTTCATCTTGAAATGTATCAATGGATTGTGTGTGAGCGACTTCTTGCGTGTGGGCCAGAGATTGCCAATATTATATAGGTACTATTTGTTCGTCTAATATATAATTCTACATGAGTGCCAAGTTTCACCAAAGTCCATTTTTCTGTTTATTCGCTAAGCAGTAGCAACACAAACTTTCGCAATTATTATCACAACTAGCAGAACCCGTGGCTACGCCTGCGTTCAATCTAAAAAAAAACCTCTTTGGCTTTATATTATACAGCGACTCACCCTCCTTTCACTTGGGTTCGTCTCTATGTATTTGTATAATATTGTTCATACAAAAATACTAAAATCGCGATTGGAAAATGGGGGGTGGGGGTAGAGTGGGTTGAAAAATACTTTACGACTAATTCTCATACCTACCAATATCCAATTTTTGTTTTATTAAAATCGGTCGAGCCGTTTCGAAGAGTGCGATCACAAACACCGTGACACGAGACATTTATATATTCATTCAGATCATTCATTAATAATGACACACCTATATTATTAATCACGACGTTGTAGCCGTAGCGTAGACAATGTATTCAATTCAATTTTCGTGTAATTTTTTTTTTATAATAGCTTATAGTTGCGTTAACAGACGCAGTCCATTCTGCCAATGTCACGAATTTTCATGTTAACGGCTTCAAAGCGTGTCAGTTGAACACAGATTAACTCGCCAATGTCACGTAGAATGGAGAAGACACGAAGGAGATTGGTCGGTAAAAAATAATCATCTAGTCAAAGCTAATGTTTCTTTGTACATATGTCATCGGAACAATAATTGTTCAAAGTGGTATAAATGAATAATACAGCCATTTTATTAGAAGAGTTGATTATAGACAATTAACAGATGTCCGTTAAGCAAATTAAATTATATGGCTATTTTAGTGGATATATTAAGTGGAATTTTAGGGAATTGTCCATTATTAAATATGTCACGTAAAAGGATCAAACTTGAAATAGGGACAGATAGTTCTTTCCTCAAAAAATCGTAAGAGGAAGAGTGGAGTATTCACGCACAGGTATTTCGTAAAAGATATAGCAGTTTATAATTTACGTTTACATTCTACAATGTCAAGAAATAAAAGTACTGTAGAAATAAGAATATAGAATAGAATATATCTTTATTGAGACAATTCTTTGTTTTTACATAAGCCTGTTGAAGCCTCTGACTCCCAAACTAGAATAAACCTGTATGTCAGGAGTCAGCGCCCTCTTCCATCTTTATTCAAAATTGTTTGTGAATGAAGGAAATAAAATTAAAAAATTAATATTAACTTTAACAAAAATGTACTAAGTGAAGAAAATTTACGTTAATAACAGTACTGATGATGAATAAATAAACTTATAGTTCAAAAGAGTTCCGAACCCCGTTCTAAATGCTTCCCTACAATCATTCATATAAATTGTGTACTAAAATTATATTATATTCATTCACTTGCTATATAATTACTCGTGTCAGAGAAGGGCAGTGGCCTATCTATTTTAGTTCTAATATTAACTGTTGCATAATGTTATCGCACATAATAGAATTGATTGGCCCAGTGGTGTTTTGGGATATATATATATATATATATATATATATATATATATATATATATATATATATATATATATATATATATATGTATATGTATATGTCTAATTGTACTATTAAAATGTACAATAATGATAGGTGAATATAAAATTAATTAAAAAAAACTTGAATAATGTAAATATAAAAGTAATAAATAAATTCTCTTAATTTGCGTTCAGTGTTTTTATTTATCAGTAGGCTAAAAATGGATACCACAAGGTGGACTGACTACTTGGTCAAAGTTGCTGGAACTCACTGAAACACAAAAACGGCAATCTTGGAAATCCTTAAGGGAAGCCAATGTCTGGCAATTGACATCTTTTTGACGAGATGATGAAGCTTAAAATGGAAATTCCTAAAATTTATTAGATTTTTTTTAATCTTGTCATGTTCATCTTAGTTTTTATAACATTCTAAATCACAGTATTTTAGATACTAAATTACTTAGATTTTAGACCACAGATCGTTTTAAGATTTTTACATAAGAAACTACGACTAATAAGAAAGAGACTAATAGAAAAACTGCAATGTACGATCATCTTTACAGTGTTACGTGTCAGCGCATATGCTTCTTATTATAACTTTCTTACAGAGAATGTTTATTGTCGTTTCTATTTCGTAGAGATGTTGCAAAGTAAATCAGATTAACCGTTTAATTTATTAGAAAGATTAATTTCAAAATATTTTTAATATATCTATATTAATATATAAATGTAAAAAGCTTGTTTGTTTGTCATGTAAATCTTTAATGTCTACTTCGAAATATTCTTTTTCCATTTTATAATTTAACTTTACGATTTAACGTTTAGCATAGATTTCTCAGAGATGAGATGTTTTCCCGCTGTAAAAAGTATCCTATAATTTGACCCGGATAATCAGCTTTCATCATACCAAGCTTTTATCAAAATCTGTTCAGTGGTTTTCTCATGATGCGGTCACAGATAGACAGACAAGAATTCTAAAAACTATAGATTCAATATGACTATTTCAAAAAGATTTTCCAAAAAAATATTTATTATATTATTCGACTCAGAATTTTACTATAATTATGTATACATAGATAGCCGTCATGCCCTCTTTGTTTTGGGCATACGTATGTAAATGATTTTATTTTTGGTCTTCAAAGACCTTTAATGTATGCTTAGAATTTCGCTAATAAATTAAATATTTAGCTTAAAAAAGCAAATGAATTACAACGTGTGTAAATATTTATGAAAGTAAATAAAAAATGGTGAAGAGTACATGGAGTTCAAAAAATATATAGCATAAAACCCTCTACAGACGATCTCGCGTCAATTGGTCAAAATACCAAGTACTGTTACCACCAAGGAAACACCAAGTATATCGTGTTTCTTTTTGTTAAACATATGTAGTAATTATGCCAGTAATAATATTATTATAATGTAAATAGGGGGAATTCAAGAAAGTTTTATTAAATACCTGTAAAACGATTTAATTTTTTTAAGCACTTCCGTGATGAGCTTTCTAAGCTTTCTTATATTTCTTATCTAAACTAATTTTATGAAGAATTGAAAGTTTGCCATTTATTATAAAATAAATAACCTAATTAAAGAATGGTTCAAATTATTTTAAAACTGAAACATGATTCTAAATTTCATTAGCTCTATAGCTATTTGATTATTATGATACGCAAAAATCTCATTTTACAAGATGGGAATTTTACGTGTAATTCTCTCTAAAAGCTAATAAAATAAGTATAAAATTTGTACACAGATAAAATTTACTTTATTGGTTTATTTGTTGTAAACGGTCTGGAATATTTAAATGGCCGTTACGCTAAGCGAAATTACTTTTAAGCTATAAAATAAAAAGGTTTGCGATCAAAAACCACATTAAGTTCTTCAAATGTTAGAATTTATAAAAATATAAAATATTAATCGATTTTAACTACATGATAAAAAATACTTCCGTAGATTCATACGAATATTTGACATTTTAGATAAAACTACCTTTTCGGACTTTTTTGCGATTGATTTTGATTTTTGGTTCCCGAGGTTTCGAATGCTTTACAACAATAATTGATTATTGATTTGTCATTAATTGGTCTCTCCCATGACCATGATTGCTATTGAGAGAGCATATAGATAACATAATATAGAGATTGCGTTGCAAACGTCGGGAACCAAAAATCATAATAAATCCGCGAAAAAATCCGAAAAGATAGTTTTTTTACATGTTATTTGTCTAATTAGATATTCATGGTATAGCGGATAAATAAAACTTTTTATGGTTTCTCACAATTTTCCGATTTTGAAGTTTTTAACTTATTTTTATGAGAATACAATATTTTCTTTTCTTCCTTTTACAATATTAAAAACATTCAATAGAATAGCAAAATATATATACAGTATAGGTATATGAAGAACTCCCTCATAATTAAATTATGATTATACAATTTAAAACCTTTAAAGCTTAACGAAACTTTCGCTACGAATATATACGACAAAAGCCATAAGTCTATTACTTATTCAATAGAAGAGAATTTAAATGACCGTTTATATGTTTCGGCAATATTATTTTAATAATAATAAAAACGGTAAATTCAGTTTTGATGTGAAATTACTATCGAATATATTCCAAACAAGAGTTCGTTGAATGGTTTTCTTTTGTCATATCAATATTTAGTATTTACCCTGTTAACATTGCTTAAGTAACAAAAAAATGCGGCTGAACGTCAAAGCTCCATCAACCTCTCTAGACGTTTACTAGCCGTGTATGGTAGACTGATTTTTGTCTGTAGCTTTGCGCACCAGTACTTTATGTATTAGAGAGAGATATAGAGACTTACCCTCGCTTTTTAATAGCCATCATGTTATTTCTGACTTCAATTAAAGGAACAAAAAATAGCCCAGTACTCGGTGGTAATATAAGTTTCTGTTAGAGAAAAAAATTACAGAATCCGATCAGAATTTCAGAGAACCACATATTCCAATTGTGTATTATTGAGGAAGTAAATATTTTTAAATTTACTATTTCAAATCACTCAAAATATAAAGTAAACTTAGATAGAAAAAATAAAAACATAAATCAAGTTGCAACGTCAAAAACTCGATAAACAAACATACATTTATATTTACGATATTAGCAAAGATTATATTCAAAACTATTATATATGTATGTACAAAATATGTACTTAACGGTAAAATAGTTCTAACATCGTGCACTATAAACGGGCCGTAATCGTTAAGGCTAAGATCGATATCAGACAGTTATTTGTTGATGAAGTCGCGACCAGTTACTTGGATACAGTATGGACACAAAATGTATTGACCGATCGGAGGGGAAGTTAAGACAGATGTACACTATGACTACATTAGTATTAGTATAAAAATAATATATTTGTTTGCTTGAATAAATCTTGGTAATTATTCAGATTTTTTTGAACTTAATATACTTAGAAAGCTATGCATTAAGTAAATTAAGAACTTGCTGGTTTTTTTCCGATTTCAAAAAAAGGAGGTACTTTAATTCGGTGTATAATTTTCTAATTAAAATCTTTATAAGCTTCGTTTTGAAGCCAAAGGCGCTTCATTGAAATCATTTTTTTATACATTAAATATTATATTGCGATATATAGAAACTATTAGAATCATTTAACAAATTTAGTTGTTAAATATCAAGCAATATGCATTTACAAAAATATTAAAATAAAAATATTCTAATATAATGTAATAATTAAATAGTATTTAGCTGTTAATAAATCTCAGTGAAGCTATAGAAATAATTTGAGAAAATATTATTTTATTAAAAAGAGGAAAACAAATGAGGGGTCGAGAAGTTATTGGTAAAATACATACATACCATGACCCCTTACATCATACCTTGAGAGGTTGTCAGGCGGAAGAGACCTGTAATTGCTACGATTTCTACACATATTTACCATCATTCTCATAACTTCAAGAATTTTACCTTCAGGTCCCTTATTGGCCAACAATGCAATCGCAACCCCACATACATATTGTTGGCTAACTAATACAAGGTTCTATGTTACAATTTTAGTACTTATTTAGTTATTAATGCTACAAGGTTCTATGTGTCATTAGCTACAGTTTTGCAAAAACAAACCATTAGATAGCGGCACTTTAACTACAAAATATTCAATTTTACATAGTTCTATGTTTTTTTTTATGATTACTCAATTTAATGCTTCACGCGTGCCAATGTAATCGTTAAATAACAATTAATTTACGTAGAGGGTTTTTAAATTTTTAATTTCTATAAAAAACTTTCGTTCGAGGTCTTCAAACATTTCATTTAACCTTCTTTACTACTACTAATTAATTGACTCATTGATGTTCAAATGAGGTCCTATTTCGTGTTTCACTAGAAAATAGAGTATAAAAAAAACTTATAACACTCATTCAATACAGTGTAGGCCTTACCTTATATTAATGAGTATTGACGTATCCCCCATTTATTATTGTTGACGGAATTTAGCCGGCGTTTACGGCAACACGATTATTTTACGTGACATTTTTCCTTGATAATAACAAAGAACCATTCATTTTTCAAACGATAAATCATTCAAAATGAATTGGAATATTACAAATAGGAAGAAAAATACAAAATTTTGATCTTTGTTTTCATTGTATGTATACTTGTATTCAACCCTTTTTGACGGCCCACTGCTGGGCACGGGCCTCCCTTCAGTACGAGGGGGATCAGGCCATAGTCCACCACGCTGGCCAAGTGCGGGTTGGCGGACATCACATGTCTTTCGAAAACTTGTTAAGTTATCTCAGACATGCAGGATTCCTCACGATGTTTTCCTTCACCGTATGTATACTTACGAAATTTTATTTCAGTTCAAGATGTTCTGTGTCTTACATCACTTGTCAACATATATTTTGTCCCAGCCTAGAATATATAGGAATATATTTTTAACACCGGCAAACAATTACATTAAATGTTAATTGAATTGTGAAATATTTATAAAATGTATAGTAAGTTGTGAATGTATGTTAAATACATACAAACTTACGCATTTATAATAAAAGTTCGATATTCAAGCGACTTACTATTGGTGTATATGACTCATGTAAAAGAATATTTAGACAACAATAATTCTGGAAATTATCTATAACCTATATATAAAAATCTCGTGTCACGGTGTTTGTACTCGCACTTCTCCGAATCAGCTCGACTGATTTCAAATTTTAATGTTTTTTTTTGTATATTTGGTAGGTATGAGAATAGATCGTAAAGTATTTTTCACCCTCCTACCGCCACCCCTAATTTTTTAATCACGATTTTAGTTATTTTAGTTCATTAGATTTTAGTTTACATAGAGACAAACGCGAGCAAAGCAAGGGTAATACGCTATATATTCTATAACGTAAAGCCAAAAAGTGTTTTTTGTAGATTGAACACGGACGTAGCCGCAGGTTCTGCTAGTATTATATAAAAATTAAATTATTAATATCTATTACATAAAAAATATTTCAAGCTAACTCCGGTAATGATTTTGTTTATTCCATAATCATTTGCTGAAGAGTCCAATGATAACAGATATCCCGAATTTCGATAATGTTAGTTAAAATTTCGGTCACGTCCCGCGAGCTATATAAATGGAAAGCTAATATTTTTTCGATTCAATCTTAGAAAGTGTATTAAAATCGTGGAGTGATTTAACAAGGCACAAATTTAAGGCTTCGATCAATGATCTCTATATTTCAACTTAAATTTTGTATTTAATTTACTAATTTAATTAATTTCTGATCAAAATAGTATATTTATATTACCAGCAACTGAGTTCTTACGTAATAAAAACCGTTCTATGGATTCTATGAAAACAAAATTTACAAAATCAAGACACAGGTTCAAGATTATTACTTGGAGTAACACATAGACTAAGTCAGTATGTCGCTTGTAATCTTATTTTGTTGTTTACGATATGTAGCCTTTAAGATTTCAATGAATAGTAGAAGGATACGATATAAAAGTTATAATTATTTCCGTACATTTATCTCAGCTATAGGAAAATCTTTAAATTATGGAAAATCAAGAGTTCCCGCAAAATTGCTATTGAAAAGTTGTACGAAATTTCTTTTATAATTTAAGAACAACTAATTTTTAATCTATACTAATATTATAAAGAGGTAAAGTTTGTAAGTATGTGAGGTTGTAGGGGGTAATCTATGGATCTATTGAACTGATTTAGATGAAATTTGGTAAGAAGATAGTTTGAGAACCTGGGAAGGACATAGAATAGTTTCTGTCCCGGAAATCATCCCTTAAGGGGTTAAAAATGGGCATGAAAGTTTGTATGGGGAATCAACCTAGGGCCGAACCCGAGCGAAGCGAGGGTGAGTCGCTAGTTCTATATAAGAAAAATAACAGTTAAGTTTGGCCAGATAATCAATTATTGTTTAGGACGTTTTTAATCCACAGAATATCTGAAATAAAATATAAGCTTTGTATAAACAAATTTAGTATATAATATATAAATGATGAAATTTTGAGGTAATAAACATTAAAAAAATAATACAGCGGAATTGAGGACCTCCTTCTTTTTGTACAAATCGGTTGAAAATAAAAAAAAGTATATATGTATATATATATATATATATATATATATATATATATATATATATATATATATATATGTATATATGTATATGCAAAAGATAACTAAGAGATGTGCATTTGTTTTTGTCAAAATAATATTCCTTAAGATTAGAATTTTTATTTAAATATTTATGAAACCACCATGGACAAATATTAATATTAATCTTCTTGAAACTTAGCAAAACAGACAAAAAATATATAGTCAAATTAAAACCTCTTGCTTTCGAAGTCGGTTAAATAATTTATGTACCATCACATACAACAAAATAATCAAAAACTCTCATAAACTTAGAGTTCGTAGACGATCAATCTTTCTAACCTTCCCTTAAGTGCCTGTATATTATTTATTCATGAACAATTTGCTGCAATCAGGTCAGATACAACACAATGTTGAACACGATGCCACTTTGAAAAAATATGATTATAAACTTCGAGAGACATTTTTGCATTTTTATAAGTTGTTTCACTTCAGATTTTTGATTATTCAATAAGGCTAAAAATATTTCGGTATTATTTTTTTGTAAAATATTCTTTTTTGTCTATATATCATGTATGTATGCAAAGACAAAATACTTCAGTACCTTTTTCTCTTCTCTTTGTCAACCGATTTTCTATTTTTGTTTAGATTTTTTCTTTAGTGCTGTCAATAAAAAAAATGGAAACAGTTTTTTTTAAGTTTTTTTTTATACTTTCCTCAATTTCAAAAAAAAATTTGTAATAGAATTTCGGCCATTACGGCAAACACTAATAGATATTATAAGCTAAGATTTTAGTTATAATATTAGCGTACTTTTGCTCTTCTAGTAAGCTATAGATAAGCTACTTAGCTTATCTAGTGTTTTGATTTCTTTACATAAAAAACAAATTTAATATTATTAATATTATAAATATTAAAGTGTGTTGGTTTGTTTATCCTTAGTTTATAGGGTGAAGAGTAAGGGGCGGCTATATCGGCGCTCGTAAATAAATAATCCGTATCCTATTATTTCTTTGGCTGACTAATTCCATGAAAATATGGCTTACCTGCTACTTGTAACACGAAGGGGTGGGAATACCAATATTTCTTTTCCAAGTATATGTACATATTATGATCATTTTATTTACAATTGAACTTTCTTATTTTAAATAAAACTATTTTTTAGGATTTTCTCGCGGATTTATTTTGATAGTTTTTCTCAATTTTTCAATAACTGTGTTCGAATTTCGACCACTGGACGAACACTAGTTATATAATTAACTAGCATTGCCCGCGGCTCCGCCCGCGTTCAGATGACCAAAAACCAAATTCTTAGGTTTTACATATTAGTATACTCGTACATTGCAGTTTTTGTTTTTTTCTCAGAAATGAGACATTTTCCCGCGGTAAAAAGTATCCTATATATTGACCCGGATAACCAGCTATCACCATACCAAATTTCATTAAAATCCCTACAGTGGTTTTTCTGTGATGCGGTGACAGACAGACAGACAGACAGACAGACAGACAGACAGACAAAAATTCTAAAAACTATAGAATCGGACTCTGTATCGATAATAATGTCTATTTCAATTAGATTTTCCAAAAAGTATTTAATGTACAGATTCGACTTAGTTACAATTTTATTATATGTATAGATATAAGTATCTGCAGAAGTTATGTAACCTCATATTCAAAAACGTAATATTTCTAGTACTGACATACGTCAGTCAGTTGTAAAATAGACGGCGGAGAAATGTGACTAAAATTTCAGTTAATTTTTTGTGTTTTGTGTTTTTTTATTACATATGTAGTCTTTTTGATTTGAATTTATTTTAATTTGATTTTGATCAAAATTTTTTGTGTGTACATTCAATTGTTCTATAAGTGGTATCGTGACTCTTGAATTTGATGCAATTTTCTAAATATTTGCAATAATAATTTCAAGCTTATATTCCGAAAAGAAATATCTGTTTCGCTTTAGAGGTAAGCATTAATATTTTCAAAACCTTCGTAAGCTTGAAGTAAAAAACTAAATATATGAGTTGATGAAATAAAATATTTGACTTTGCCCTGCTTATCACACGAGCGAAGTCGAGGGTAAAAACTACGTCTCACTGCTGGGCACGTGCACACGTGGGCACGAGCACACCTCCCTTCAATACGAGGGGAATCAGGCCATAGTCCACCACGCTGGCCAAGTGTGGGTTGGCGGACTTCACATGTCTTTTGGAAATTTGCTAGTTCTCCCAGACATGCAGGATTCCTTACGATGTTTTCATTCACCGTAAGCCAAATTTTAATCGTGTCAGAAATGATTCGCAAAATATCAGAAGTGCGAGACCCAGGATTTGAACCCGCTTCACTCGATTTCCCAAGCGAGCGCGTTACCACCTGGATAAAAATTATTGTAACATATTTATAAATATTCAAGCTTAGACCAAATTCCCTACACATCATCATTAAAGAACCCCATTTATTTGTACAGTTAAACTTCAAACAGTATTTGATATTTACAAAATATAAAATTCAGCTACATTAAGTACCCACCCTATAACAGTGATTCTATGTCTTGAAGGGCGCTGAAAATTATCTCTTCGTTTAAAAAGAAACTCCCTCTTGGATACTTTTGTCATTATATTCTGAAACTGACATGCCATGTCAATTAAAATCTAGAAATTTTTGCTATTGCCATACTTTATTTTAACTAGTGATCGCCCCGTGATTAAAAATTAACCATAATTTATTAAGTTTGATCGATATTGAGGTTTTTTTTTTAAGTTTATATAGATAACCTATAAAATCCAAAAGAATTTTGAAATGGGCCCATAGATTCAGAGATTTGCACGTTCAGACAAACAAATATTTTATCTTTATTTTACGTATTTGTATAATATTGATGAAGGTTATTTATCATCATGTTACATCTTTTAGCAGTGAAGTAATTATCTATACTAATATTATAAAGAGGTAATGTTTATGAGTTTGTGACGTTGTAGGGGGTAATCTCTGGATCTACTGAACTGATTTAGATAAAATTTGGTAAAAAGATAGTTTGAGACCCTGGAAAGGACATAAGATACTTTTTATCCCGGAAATCATCCCTTAGGGGGATTAAAATGGGTATGAAAGTTTTTATGGGGAATCAACCTAGGGACGAACCCGAGCGAAGCGAGGGTGAGTCGCTAGTATATAAATAAAATGCGATTATAACTAGTGATGATATCTCGCATCATTTGTGATTACATGAGATTGTATGAGAATTTCAAGCCAAAATATAAAATTCCAAAACACAGATAATATAATACATTGTACAAGTTTATAGCTTTTTGACTTCCATTTCGAAGATTACCTCTTTCTTACCTTTTTAACTAAAATGCTTTAATATCTTAAGCTATGAGGCATAAAGATTATTGATTATATTATGAACTTAGAATATAACTTCGATGTAACACAATATCTCTTATTTCAAAGCACGTTCTAGATAACTTGTGTAGCACTTTAACATATTATATATCGCTAAAGTAACACTATATTGTTTGCAAAGTAACAAGACAAATCGTAAAATTATTATTAATGTTATTTATCCCTTTAATCTTTATGTAAAATAAAATTCTAACTGAGTCGAATCTGTACATTAAATATTTTTTCGGAAAATCTTATCAAAATAGTAATTATTATCGATACAGAAACTGAATCTATAGTTTTTAGAATTTTCGTCTGTCTGTCTGGGATAGCATCAGGAAAAAACCACTGGACAGGTTTTGATGAAATTTGGTATGATAATAGTTGGTTATCCGGGTCAACATATAGGATACATTTTACCTCGAGAAAATATCGCATCTCTAAGAAATCTATACTAAACGTTAAAACGTAAGAAAGAGTATTATTATATAATCCAGAAAACTTCTTTCAGTAACTTGCTTTTTATTAACTTCATTTGCTTGTCAACTCAACTATGTAACTCAACGAACGTCAAATATAACCTACCTCAAATTGTCATATTTACTTGAGAAACTTGTAAAAATATGGGAAAAACGGTTGACAATATAATAATTTGTTATCGTCGAACTCATCTGATGTGGAAAGTCCAACTCTTCAATAATGTTTCTTCGAGTTTGAGCTCATTTGATTCCTTTAGAAGTTTAGACGAGTGAGTGCCATAGGTTACAGGCAGTCTATGGTATAGTTTTTTTAGGTTTTTGTAAACAATTATCATTCTCCACTATTACTCGTATAAATAAATATTGAATAGATTAAAAGGACTGACGAATATATATAAAATAATTTTTTTTAGCAAGAATTGAAGTCCCGACCTCCAGCAAAATTATACATTCAAAATAATTTGGTATAATATGAACCATAATTATCGAATTTGTCGGACATATTCTTTAAGTATACATAATTTATTTCTACATAGTGCACTCGCAACGAACGTTCCCCTTATTGGGGTTTTTAATCCTCTTATCGTTTCCACTCAAAAAGAAGAAAAGCATCACCAACTTTATACTAAAATAGGTATAGAATATTAAAAGGACATTACGTCCATAAATATTAATTCATTCAAGGCGTGATCTTTAAAATTTCAATTTATAAACTATACGAGAGTTTTCTTTAGATTAAGATAAATCAGCTACTTTACGAAAACTGTTTATTTAAGAACTGGCGGCTCACCCTTGCTTCGCTCGGGTTTGCCTCTGGAAAAGCACAAATAGATTTATCCCACGGGAACCGTTTATTTTTCCGGGATAAAAAGTAACCTGTTGTTTGACCGACAATATAGGATATAAGCATGGCAAATTTTACTAAATTAGTTGCATAAGTTGTTGTGTACTAAGCTGTATAAGTTACTATAGGTTTTAAACTATCCCGCGGGAACTCTTTAATTTTCCGGAATGAAAAGTCGATCTAAAATGTTGTCCGGGGATATTAGGTACCACCAAGCAAAATTTCATTTAAATCGGTCCAACTGTTTCGGAGATTAGCCCGTACAAACAACAGATAGACAGAGAAACAAAAAATTTGACAAAAATCTGGATTTGTTCTATTTCTCCTCTTACATTTCCCTGACTCGGTATTTAGCATTTTTTTTCTACGTACAAACATTCGATCTCTACAGTTTTATTATATGTATAGATAATAATGCCCTTTTGAAATATAACGTGAAAAACACGCTGTGTGTTTAGACTAGACCAGGCCGACTGCTGCCACGGTGGCACATACTTCGACTACTATCTAGTTGATATTATGAATTTTTTTTACAAAGAATGATAGCTACATTCTAAAGTTTTGTTAAGAGCGAAATTTTTGTATGACCAATCAAGTTGAAAAAAAAGTTCTTAAACTTACTACTAATAAATCACTATTAGTAGATTCGTAAAGATAGTTTTATTTAAAATGTCAAACAGTCACGTAAATAGAAGATAATATTAAAACAATGCATTAAACAAACAAACATAATAATTATAGTACACTAACAAAAGACACTTGTGGCAAACCTCAAGAATCTGTAAGTACACTGTTTGTACCTTTTTTCATAGACAGCGTCGAATGTTGACTTATACTCGTACCAAAGGGTTACCCATTATTCCCGGCTGCTATCAGTTCAAAAGCCTCCGCAACAATCTCTCTTTACTTTGACGAGTGCCTGTCTGAATGTGAACAATCGTTGTAATTACTACGGGTACGACTCACGTCCACTGGAGCGTTGCGAGTACTCGTAGTACGTTGGATATGCTTGCACTTGTAATGGCGTTTTATTTTTGATCATTTTACACTTTGCGTGAAGATTCAGTTGATTTGAGATTTAACTTATAAAGTACTAGCAGAACCCGCGGCTTTGCTCGCGCTAATACTACAAAAATCTCTAAAAAGGTAGTTTCGTACAAACTTTTTTACTCCCTTATAGGATGAATTTTGAAAAATGCTGAAACACGTATTTATTTAATTTTATTGAAGAGCATTAATACCAATTTTCATGTAATTCTGAACATAAATATTTTTTTGGATTGTATGATAACGTGTTTTCCTGCAGGAATTAGATAATCTTCCGCAGTAAAAAGTAGCCTATGTCACTCTCCAGCCCCCCCAACTATCTCGACACAAAAAATCATGTCAATCCGTCATTCCGTTTCGTCGTGAAAGAAGGACAAACAAACAAACACACTTTCACATTTATAATATTAAGTATAGATTTCCTTAGTTCAATTTTTTGATAACAAGAAATATAATTAAAAATTTAAAAACTCCAGAATAATAATAACCTATTCAATACGACCATTTCAATGAGCCTAAACACGATATTTTAGATTGGCATATCGCTTTAATATCATTGAAGTAATGGAATACCAAGTTTTAAATGGATTAGATCTGTGGAAGTTTTTCATATCCTTTTGCCGTCTAGAAAAGAGCTTGCAAACGGCTAAACACAATATTTTTTTTATGTATAGATAAAAACTTTCTCGATGAAGCCATCTTTCAAACAAAAATACTAAATTAAAAATGGTTCATCCTTTTGGGCGTTACGATTCCACAGACAGACACACAGATATACAGGTTAAACTTATAACTTTTTGCGTTGGAAGTTAAAAAATAAGAGTAGTTTTTGCCTTATTCTTTGTTAATTTAAATTACTATGTTTTATGCATTGTAAGTAGTGTAGAATATTCGGTATTTAATACTTTATTCTACTCGCTACCCTTATAAGAGCGCCGACGACCAAATTTGATGACGAAGAAGAAGTGATAAGTAAAATAATAATTTATTGTGAAGCTAAAAAATCAAATAGTACATGGGATATAGGTTAAGTGAAAATATTGAATATAAAGTAAGATATAAAGTAAGAACAATAATTTCATTGTATTCAGCCCTTTATTTATTTTTTTAGCGTCCCATTGCTGGGCACGGGCCTCCCTTCAATAGGAAGGGGGATCAGGCCATAGTCCACCACGCTGGCCAAGTGGGGGTTGGCGGACGTCACATGTCTTTCGAAAACTTGCTAGGTTCTCTCAGACATACAGGTTTCCTCACGATGTTTTCCTTCACCGTAAGGCAAGTGGTAATCACGTTAGAAATGATTCGCACATGAAAATATCAGAGGTGCGAGACCCAGGATTTGAACCCACTTCACTCGGTTTCCCAAGCGAGCGCGTTACCACTGGGATACCACTGCCTATAATTTCATATATTTTCCATAATTTCATACTGTATCTTAGTCCTGAATTGAACTTTTTTAAGTCTTTAAAGTATGCTATAAACGACACTTATTTTTGTGCAAACTTTAAAGGATAAAAAGTAACTTCATACTTAGCTGCTGGCTTTTAATAAGACAAGGGTGTAGTTTTCACATTTTATGCTTCCTTAATGAAACTTGTGCAATTTTGAAAGAAAATATTGTGTATGTATGTTTAAGAAGTTTGCCTCTTATATATATCTTTGTTTCCGCCATGTATCCATTATCTTGATTAAAAAATTTACTGGATATTAATTTATATATATATATATATAAATATGCGACTTTGTCTTTAAAACCGTCTGTTCGTTTCAAAGATATTCTGACACAGATATTTGGTCCACAAAGTTAACATTTATACTTGTTTATATGACAATATCATTTTTTCCATTCTATTTCTTAATCTATACAGATAATTAAAATTATCTGTTTATTATGCCAAAATAACAACTTTTTACTAAATGAATATAAAATTGTATATGGTAGGTACTTATAAGAAAAACACAATTTTAAAAAATTTTGTCTGTACGTCTGTCTGTTTATTCCGGCTAATCTCCGAAACGGCCGGACTGATTTTGATGGGATTTTCACTGGCAGATAGCTGATTTTTTATGAAGTAACTTAAGCTAATTTTACTTCAGAAAAAGAAATAGGGGTTCGCTCAAAAAAAATTATAACGTACCTATATGTAGGACGCACCCGAGCGAAGAGAGGGTAAGTCGCTAATATAAAATATTTCAATCGTAACACCATGCAAATACAAAACAATATCTTAACGAAAGTAATTACAAATCGTGCCCATCCGACAGACCATTTCAAATCGTCAATGTCAAAATGATTTTCTCGTTTCCTGCTGCGGAGGGGTTTTAATTTGGCGCCGCGATTGTTCTCTAACGAGTGCCGAATCGCTGACACTAGCGACGGCAATCATTGCTCTTCAGCCCAATTTGTGGTGTTGCTACGTGATGAGAGGAGCGGATGGAAGATTTTCATATACAACATTAACTACATTAATATTATAAATGCTTAAGTTTGTATTTGTGTATGTTTGTTACTCTTTCACGCTGAGAAAGCTGGACTTATTTGTATGAAATTTAGTACACAGATAAGACCTGGGATATGTTAAGTTCTAATGTAGAGGATAAATCACTATAATATAAAACTAAAGAGTCTATTTTATTTTGTTTGTATACACTAATCATTGGAATTACCAGTTTGTGTTAGAAAGCAGATATTGATAAAATGAAAACCTCATTATTATGTTTGAAAAAAAAAACTGATCGAAAATTGAACTTTTACATTCACTATACATAAAACTTTGTATTACTTTTAGCTTTATCAGCTTATCAAACAAGTACCTCCATTTTACTTTAGAAACCAAATTATATGATTGATATAGAAATATTATTAATTAATATTATTAATAAGAAAATTAATAAAGAAAAATAATATCAATCCCAAGATATCTGACCCAATTAAAAAGCAGTACGCTTTCTCTGGGGCGATTCGCACTTAACATAAATTAGTTATGACGAAACAATGTTAGACTGCTACGATGACTTATAACTGACCATCCCCAATACAATATGCCACACCACTTTATGAAAGGTGACATATATAAACATCCGTAACATACGGTTGGAAGAGTGCCAAAGGCGACCATTCATCACTAACCGATCAGTTCTAAATGTTCCAAATACAACCACAGCTTATTAGTTCTATAGTACTCGTATGTTTGTTCGTTTTTCAATATTTAAGTTAAATATTAAGAAAAGAGAGTATACTTATAACTCTATGTCTAGATCATATATATATATATATATATATATATATATATATATATATATATATATATATATATGTTTATACTATACTAGGTTTTTTTTTCTACCTAAACGAAAATAAACGACTGCCTCACTTATTTTCTTCACAGGCCAAAAGAGTTATTTCAGATAAATCTTTACTATTTAAATCTATAAATTTAATTTATTGGAAACTAGTGTCTTAGCAATGGCTCTAGATATATCCTATAACAGGCTATACACTGATTCTATACATAAGCTCTGTGATAAATAAAGAGACTTAGGAATTAATAATATTAGTAAGGTACTATCCTTACTACTAAATAGGGTTCCGTTGGCACCCTTCGGGTACGGAACCCTAAAAAAATGAATGGATTTTTAATATGGTTTTTTTAGTATGGTTTTTAATATGGCAACAAAATTAATAGAAAATATAATTTTTGGCGTATATAAGTATATTTGAGTTTGTGTTTTAGTATAACGTTAATCATTTCTAACCGTGTAGCTGTGGTCGCTACCTAAAAGATTGGAACGTCGAGCGTACGTATCAGTTCAACTTTTCTCGTTAACATGGGTGAAAATGCCCTTCTCGTGGTTCATTCATTATTTGATTTACTAAGCATCTGTCATCACTTTCCTCAACGATTAGGGGATGATTTTCTGAGCGTCTTAAGATGTAGAGTCAACTAAGCATAAATTGTTTAACCATGACTGATTTATATCGCGTATATTGTCGTGTGGTTTAAATTTTGTTTAATGTTTCGTTGTTTTGAGTATATAATTGCACTATATATACATATATACATGTAGGTATAACATATACTTACTGATTGTATGTTATACATTCTTAGGGTAACTAAGATTTGACCATGAAATGAAGTGATTTTTACGGATTACAAGTAAATATTTTAGCCTTTTTTTTCAATAGTTTTACGTAAGTTGTTTTATAGAATACCTAAATTGATACGTTTTAAATTGTTTTGAACGTAAAGTTTCATAATAATATAATGGTATACGAATAGATAATTAAAAAACAAACTTATAAAACAAAATAAATATTATTAATGTTTTAAATGTTAATTGGGTTGTTTAAATTTTAATTCGTAATTATTCATTTCATGTTACTAAATATTATATTATTATTTGCCAAAAATGTAAATTATTTAGTTTGCGAAATAACTTTTAGTGATTTTAATTGTATGTTTAACTAGCGAAACTTTCAATTACTATTAAAATTTCATGGGTTTAATTTTTTGTGCGGAACCCTGATCCTTTTTCTAAAACAAAAGTGTAATAGAAGCCGAACTTACTCTATATAACATCAACTATCTGCTGGTGAAAGTCGCTTCAAAATCGGTCCAGCCGTTTCGGAGATTAGCCGGAATTTTGCTTATTAGGATCATATATACTTATCGTATATCTACAAACAGACACTGCAATTTTATTTATATATATCTGTATAGATTACTATAAAAATATTAGAATAATTTAAATTGAATGTTAAAAAATGTATGATTCGATGTCAAATGCCGTATAGACCGCTATGTCCGCTTCACTAAACGATTAAACGACAAAATCTGACACGAATAAAAACTACTTTTAGGGGTTTCGAATCATGGTCTTGTTTTATTAAACGGATTTATTTAGCTTTACGTATTGTGTGTTTGGTAGTTAAAGCACCTAAATTTTCGAATCTGATAATCGATTTTTATCTTATCATCTGTTATGGTTTTGCATGTAATATTATGAAAACTCCAGCTTTCAGCTTTTCAGAACCGGGAGTTTAGGCAAGTTGTCTTTCTATATAAATAAAATGTATTGTAATGACTTATTATAATTCTATTATAATAAATAAGCATTTCCCGCGGCTCCGCCCGCGTCAGATGACCAAAAACAAAACTCGTAGGTTTTACATATTAGTATACTCTTACGATGCAGTTTTTGTATTTTTTCTCAGAAATGATATATTTTCCCGCGGTTAAAAGTATCTTATAATTATGTTGACCAGGATAACCAGCTATCATCATACCAAATTTCATCAAAACCCCTCCAGTAGTTTTTCCGTGATGCGGTAACAGACAGACAGACAGATAAAAATTCTAAAAACTATAGATTCGGCCTCCGTATCGATAATAATGTCTATTTTAATAAGATTTCTCAAAAAATATTTAATGTACAGATTCGGCTTAGTTACAATTTTATAATATGTATAGATTAAATATTTCATTTGGATACAATTTTTAATTTTAAGGGTTTAAGCAGTTAGTGCATCTTTATTAGTAAGAAGTAATAATAAACTTAATTTAGTACTAATAGTTTATCAATCAATTAAATTATTCCTTTATCAAAAAGTCTTGTAAAATGTAGGTTTCCATTAGCTTAACTTTGAATAGTTTAATCTTACAAAAACCCGCAACACTCGGCACAATTAAAGCTTTCTATTCATTTCAGGTTCCTCAACAGTCGGCAAGCTGGCGCACATGAGTAAGTATAACAATGGTTTTATCGCCAACAAGTAGATCTAGGAAAGGAGAGATACGTACGATCTTTATATTTCATTTTAAATACTGATATATTTAATTAGCTACGTATATCATATTTGAATCTTATTTGAAAATATTAGTCTTTAATATACAAGACAAATATTTGTTTAAAAAATATTTAAGTTTTTATTAGTACATTTTATTTAATTTATATTATATTAAAGATAACGGCTTCGTCTAAGTATATGATATAAGCTTCTATTTAGTCAATAGCCCATTCATACCAGACGGTACATGTTTTAGGTTGGATGCTTTCCAACTCAAACTAGCAAACTTGAAAAAAAAAATTTAATTTTTTTTATTGTCGCTTATTGTTTTCTTTACACTAAAACTATGTTTTTTATACTTAAATTAAGTAGGTTTTGTTTGTATTTTATTTTACAGACTTTTCACATTTTCATTTTTGGATAGATGCATTGACTGACACATCACACAAAATTATTATATTATGGATCTAACTTTACAATTGGTCTAATGAATATGATCCCCACTTTTTACAAGAACGGGATGGCCAATAGTCATGCTGTTCTCTTGAGTTGAGTTTTCTTCATACTTAAAAAAATAAAGTAGCAAACCACAGATTTGGTTTTTTTTATTTCAAAACATTCTTTTAATATTATGTCTCAAAAATGTTTAAATATTGAATGCTTTAGTACTTATTTTATGATCAGTTTCTTACTGACCAGACTAACCATAACTATATATAATTAAAGGACAATAGTTTGGTAAAAACTTTCAAACCTTTAACCCGATTAGGGATAAATAAAAGTTTAGGGGTAAATAAAGTGATCGTAAAAAATGTAGGCTATGTCACCTAGACAATAATAACGATTCGATTCTCAATCATCAAATTCAATTGTACAGCTTAAGCTGCGATACATAGTATGTATATACAAACAAACAAACAAACAAACATACATCCATACATAAACTGCTATAAACATAACCCTTCCTTTTGACTTTGCTATAGTCGGGTAAATAGAAAATCATAAATTCTCATACACTACAGTATTTTTGAAAGCATTAATTAAATTACCTACACGTTTGCGGTTTTCTAATGATGTCTACGCATTACTTGAAAGCTTGTATACAACAATTTTCCTTAGAGAAGCCTATCATATGACGTCCATCTTTCCTTTGGTTTTCACTGTAATCACATATAAAAGGCTTTTAACATTAAGCTTATAGAATGATACATTTAAAAAAATCGGTCTGCGAGTTCAGAAGAACTTTCGTATATTTACCCATAATTTTATTTTTATACAATACCAAAACGCAATCATCCATTCGAAACGTCTGGCTGATAATCTTAAAACAGGTGTAATCTTAAAAGATTGAGGTTTCCTTGGAGATCACTCTCTCCTTCTTCTCTCTAAATACTGTATTAGACCAATTTGAAACAACTTCAAACTTCTTAAACAACGTGAACCAAATTCTTAATGCAATTTTTTATAAGAAATAGTTTAGAACTGAAAGGTCCCAAAATTAAAAAAAAATAAATCTCTAAGAATGGCTTAGTTAAAATAAAGAGATTTTGTGGTAATGTATCTTTTTAGTTGTAAAGTAATTATTACTGTTGTAAGAATAATAAACCATTTATTCCTCATCCCATGCTTACATGTAAATATTAAATAAATAATAATATATGTATATTTCGATAGTATTTGTCGATTTGTTTGTTTAATTTTTACTATAATAAGTTTTCTGCTGAAATATGGATCCCTCTTTGTGTAACGGCCTCCTTCAGCCTTTTCCACAGATCTCTGTCTTTTTCAACCATCCGGTACCTGCTAGTTGTTTAATGTCATCAGCCCGTCGCTTTGACAGCCTGCCAACGTCCCTTTTACGATGGTCCCTTCCAACGTGTGGTTCACTAGTGTATCATTTATTGTTGTAATTATATAATCATATCTATATGATATATAATCTACACAAATATTATAAAGGGGTAAAGTTTATAAGTGGGGTAAACGGTGATCCGATCATGATTTTTTTTGGTAACAGAAAGCTATATCACCGCCGAATGTGGACATGCTTTATTTCGATAAAAATATATTTGTTGGAGAAATCATAGTAATATAATTGAAGTAGGAATAAAACTGGCCATTGATCTGTTTATCAGCGTGCGCTGAGTAAAAGGTTACAAATAAATTAACGAAATGTATTACAAAAAGACACCCAGGCATTCACCTGAACGAAGCGAGGTAAAGTCTTTATATAGTATGTAATATTTTACGGTACCTGACTTTAATTCTTGATCTTCTTGTGAAAATTCGAATATATATATATATATATATATATATATATATATATATATATATATATATATATATATATATATATATATATATAGAGAATGAAATTTTTTGCACCTGACATTTCTTTTGACATATTATTAAATTTATTTTGCGTTTGTGCATTGTACATAGCCTGTATTTTTTCATGATCATTATTCACCTATAGACCTTTTCTATACATACGTATAATAAAATTGTGAGTCGAATCTTTACATCAAATATTTTTTGGATAATCTTATTTAAATTGAGTTTTGTCGATACAGAGGCCGAATCTATAGTTTATATAATATTTATCTGTCTGTCTGGGAATGCATTATGAGTAAACCTCTAGACCGATTTTGATGAAATTTGGTATGATGATAGCTGGTTATCCAGGTCAACATATAGGATACTTTTTACTCAGGAAAATATCTCATCTCTGAGAAATCTATACTAAACTTTAAAACGTAACTAGGGTCAAACTCGAGCGGAGCGAGGGTAAGTCGCTAGTATTATATATTTTTAAAGAATCAATTCAATAGTCGTGTCTTTCTTGTATTCTATCGAACGTATATCCCCCGCCTTACGACCGTTATCGGCTGTGGAAAGGAGTATAAAGGAACTGTTGTTTCGTTATCTCTCCTATTTGACTCCGTTAATTGTTATTTGGAGAACTCTTAAGCTTTAGTAGGTTGAAAAACGTGAAGTTAAAATCGCCTTACGTTGCTCGTTTCTAGATTCGAGATCTGAATTTGGTACGAAAAGGACATTTGAAGGGTCCGATTTTTATCTAATAGATTTTATAGATTTTATTTAAATGGAAGATAAAAATATAAGTTGATCCCACTGTGTTTCATTCGCTAGCTCTTTCAGGGCTGATTTTTCTTTCTAAAGTGTTGTTAGATTGTTCAATAAAAAATGTAATAATTGCTCATATAATTTATTGAATAATTTTAATCTTTTTCATGTGAAATATGTAAAAAACGTATTATGTATTTTGTGCAGCAGAGTTTTGTGTTGTTTTTAGTTTGTGTAATGAGAAATTTTCAGATAACATTCTGATGTAAAAAATTATATTGCTTACACTTCACTCATTTATTTCTGTATAGTCTGTAACCACTAAATATATTATTCAACGATTTTATGCATTTTAATCTTCTTTGGATATATTTGGTTGAAATCTATGAAATATGACAAAAGTAAGAAAATTTAGTCATAATGCTGTGCTCGCTGCTATCACAAGTGGAGTGCGGCAATTGTCAAAGATATTTGATTTCAGACAAAGGGACTGGACGATGAAACTTAACCAAAGGCACATCCCTAGTGTTACTTGCAGTAACTAGCCATGCTTATCACAAAAAAATAGCTATTAAAATAGTCCAAAAAAAGTCAAACTGTTCTCGAGTAATGCGATTTGAACCAGACAGATGGTTAGATGATTATATATATATTATATATATATATATATATATATATATATATATATATATATAATAAAATATAATAAAACAAATATCTATTTTGTAACATATTTTACTTCATTGCATTGATGTTACACAATTGGAGAAATTTTCTTTCAGTATTTCTTCAAAGCTTAAGATGAATTATGCGTGGATTCGACGAAACCCTTTGTTTTTTTAATGTTAAAAAATTACAGCGATGCTCGAACGGATAAGGAGATCCGGTTTTTAAGCTCCTAATACCACTCCAGATGTGTCTGCGTCTTGCAAATATTCTACTTATTATAAATCGGCTATTTTTTAAAACGATTCTTGTGAATATCTAAAATAGAATTTTCTATGAAAGTTCATTTTCGATAATGGTAGGTAAGAGATAAGGCACAGGTGTAAAACAAATCATGTAGTGCAAACTTTGGTACTAATAGTAATTTACTTTTAATAACGTATACCAAAAACATTCATTTAAGCTTAAAAGTCGATAATCGACTATATACATAATTGAAAATTTGTGTGAATTATATACATATGTATGAATAGAATTTACCTATATACGTAAAAAGACTAACTGCTTCTAAATTTTTTTTTTTATTGATAACACTAAATTTTGTCAAGAGCTACCAAACAAAAAAATTTTTGCCTATTTATATATAGATATTTATTTACGCTAGTTTTAGAGGTTAGTGCGTCCAAACAAACAAAAAATGAAACTTCAGCTTTATATATTAAAGTACGGATTCATGTACATACATTTATGTATTTGTGCAGCGAATGTACGATAAAATTTTCCAAACTCCTTTAAGGCTATTTCCTTTTATATAATTCCTTTTTTAACTTTTCACTTACGGTTTCGAAGTTCACGTGCAAGTTTAGATTATTTTTGCAAAGCTTTCTGAGTACTTCTTAAAGGGGTGCCTTAAATCCTTTTGCGTAAGATCAATCTTAAGACGCTTGTGAAAGTATTTGTTAGTATGACGAACTAGCTACTTACCCTGGCTTCACACGGGTGCGTTTCTAAGTGCCACACAAACTTTCATCCCTATTTTCACCCCCTTAAGGGATGATTTCCCGGATAAAAAGTTCTATGTCCTTTCCAGGGTCTCAAACTACCTTCTTACCAAGTTCTTCTAAATCGGTTCAGTAGATCCAGAGTTTACCCCTACAACATCACAAACTCACAAACTTTACCTCTTTATAATATTAGTATAGATGTTCAATCTTTTGGAAATTTTTGTAGCCAATAGTAGCCCATTTGTTACTCTAAATCATATTCTATCTGTGTACTGAATTCCATACAAATGTGTTGAGCCATATCAGCGTGAAGGGGCAACAAGCAAAGACACACACAAACAAACGCACACACTTTTATACATTTGTACAAATGCACACACACTAGCACTCACACAGGCAGTCATAATTTTTCCATTTTATTAGTAATGTTATCTTATCAAAGAGTTACATACCTATATCTGCTGGATGTATAATTTAAGTCAAAATTTAGCGAATTTAGGCCACGGTTCCGCTCGCTTAAGATGTACCTAGGTCTATATGTGAGGATGATCTTCAGCTATTTAACCGTTACAACAGATGGTAGTTTGTGTGGGAGATCGTTATTTTTTAAGTTAGAAAATTTTAATATGATATTAAAGCTTCTATTTATATTGCCTGTGGGAAATGCCACCGAGTTTACTCCTAAAGATATATTTATACTGGTATAAATAAACTAAGCTCACTAACTCGATAAGCTCCACTAAGCTTTGTAACGAGATTCCCTTAAAAATATCCAAAACATATAATTAACTGAGACTAGGAACTTACCATAGTTGTATTAGGCCTTAATACAAATACTTATAGTTGCAATTGGGAATCGAACCAACGATCTTCGGTGTAGTTATATACTATTACTTATATAAACCCAATCAAATCAAATATACAAGTACTTTGGATTCACACATTATAACATTTTTAAATTTCAATGAAATCCCTGTACATAAGTTAGTGAGGAAGCTATTTCCATACCGACTCGGCTATCAAAACCTCGTTATATATAATGACTAAAGACTCCCCCCGACTTCGCTCGGACTCGACCCTAGTTACGTTTTAACGTTTATTACAGATTCCACTGTGATATTTTTCTGCAGTAAAAAGTATCCATGTATACAGTGTGGATGTAGTAATGATAACCAGCTAACATCACACCAAATTTCATCAAAATCTGTCAAGTGATTTTCTCATGACGCGTTCCCAGACAGACAGAGAGACAGACAAAAATTCTAAAAACTATTGATTCGGCCTCTGTATCGATAATAATGACAATTTCCATAAAATTTTCCAAAAACCATTTATTGGTTGGACTCAGAATTTTATTATATGTACCTATAGATAGATATGACATGTTCACTCAATTCATGCATCACATTGTCTCTAGACTTAACATGTTATCCTATTACTATACGAGCATTACTTTCACCCACACAGCGATTAAATCGCATGTTTCATTCTGATGTAAATAGGCCAAGATTGTGTCACAGATTTGTTAAATGTATTAAAGGTAAGTACTTATTGTACATAGTGCATACATATTTTAGTAAGAGTAGTAATCTACCTAATAAACCGAATGAAACAGCTCTAAGCCCAGATGTCGTATCATGAGCAAATTTCATTTTCAACAAGATTAAACACTTGCTAATACAGTAAAGAGAAACATCATGAGGTTTCCTACGTGTCTGGAAGAATCTTAATAGTTTTGGAGAGAAGTGTGAAGTCTGCCGATTTAGATTAGACGATGGATTATTGCTTTTTCCTTCATCATATTAAGGGATAACCTATGCCCAACAGTGGGATATTAAAATGAATAATTTATTATTATATTTGAGATAAATGGAACGGAAATTGTTTCATATCGTACTAGCTACGAGTACATGTTATGGCTTTACCTAGTTTAAATCTACTAAGCATACTACATTTGAACGGCTGTTTTAAATAGTTTGAGCTCAATTCATGCCTCATATAAAGAAGAGGTCATGCTTAGAATATCATGTGATGTGAGCAAAGGCTAACATATTTTACCTAGTATATATTTTATTTTTATTTTATAATTTATACACCTTATAAATTTTGTACTGAGTCAAATCTGTCTATTAAATATTTTTTGGAAAATCTTATTGAAATTGTCATTATTATCGATATAGAGGCCAAATCTAAAGTTATTAGAATTTTTGTCTGTCTGTTTGTCTGGGAACGCATTACGAGAAAACCACTGAATAGGTTTTGATGAAATTTGGTATTATGATAGATGGTTGTCTGGGTCAACATTTAGCACTTTTTAATGCGGGAAAATGTCATTTTTGAAAAATCTATACTAACCTTTTAAACGTAGAGACGAACTCGAGCGGAGCAAGGGTGAGTCGCTAGTTTAATTATAAATTGAAAGATACTTATACCCACAATACAATCTAATACCGTACCGTATTCACATACGTACTACAAACTAAACGCTGAACTGGTTAGATCCATTATAGCCAGCAATCCTCGTAGGATAATTACTAACGAAACAATTTTCCTAATTGGCAAGCGTAGACAGTGGCGACGTCTGCAATATTCCCTATACTGCAAGCTTGTTTTGGAACATATGTACAAACATACATATATCTCTACGGTATTATGTACACACTGAAACTGAGTATGCACATTGCACAAATCCATACTAATATATAGAGTTCATTTCAAATTATGTAGGATCCGGTGATACCAATAAAAGCGTTTATAACACACTTACAACTTTTTAATCTATTTATCTATACATATAATAAAATTGTAACTAAGTCGAATCTGTACATTAAATATTTTTTTGGAAAATCTTATTGAAATAAACATTATTATCGATACAGAGGCCGAATCTATAGTTTGTAGAATTTTTGTCTGTCTGTCTGTCTATCTGTTACCGCATTACAGAAAACCGACCGGAGGGATTTTGATAAAATTTGGTAGGATGAAAGCTGGTCATCCGGGTCAACATATAGGATTTTTTACTGTGGGAAAATATCTTATCTCTGTATACTAAACGTTAAAACATAAGTAGGAACGAACCCGAGCAGTGCGAGGGTGAGTCGCTAGTTGGCTATAAAATTTTCGAAATTATAACTTAGTGTAGAGTAGTATGTAGTGTATCTTTGTCTAAGCAGCAATATAAGCATTCAAAAGTCAATAAGCAGGTACAAAGTGCTGGCTCGTTGCTCATTTCAATCGCCCCAGGCGCCTGCTTTAGTTCAAACCTTATTTGCAAGGCGACGAAGTAAACCCACGGAGTGATTGTTGCGAGATTGCGATTGCTCGTCGCAATCTTATTCCTAGAGTTCTACAAATCGCTCAGTTCATTGAAGTCTTGTCTAATTTGTATACATACTACATAGTATTTACTATTCTCAACATCGAAATTATTGTCTCAGGCGATATTTGGATTTGTATTTTGCTTCTTAAATTTAATTGACTTTATATATAACTAGCGACTTACCCTCGCCTCCCTCGGTTTTGTCCCTAGCTTGCTTTCCAATACAAAATTTCATCCCCATTTTCACCCCCTTAAGGGGTGATTTCCGGAATAAAAAGTAACTGTATCCTTCCTAGGATCTCAAACTATCTTCTTACTAAATTTCATCTAAATCGATTCAGTAGATCCAGAGATTACCCCCTACAACGTCGCCAACTCACGAACTTACAAACTCACAAACTTTACCTCTTTATAATATTAGTATAGATAATTGGAAGAAAAGGTGAGAGTAAGCAGGTGAAATATGAAACGTAATCTATACAAAACTTAGTACTAATGGTTATAAAATAATATCCAAACATTTATAAATGTCATGAACTCATTATTATTTAAAAGAGAAGAAATTTACATAACAATAATTGTATCATTTATTTGTACTTATTAAATCATCAACACAGTAGACCTATGTATGTTGATGATTTACAACTGGTAATACTTTAGATAATATATTTTTACATGTTGTAAAAACCTAATAGTAATATTACATTTATATATGTACTTACCTTTCCCATATAATTTAGCCTACATCACTAAGCCATAAACTCTAAACAAAATATTTATAATATATCGAATATCATTTTTCTACTGCATTCGTACACGACATAATATAAACAAACAAACGAAAAAACCCTCATATTTATAAATTTTTAACTAAGGAAAAGTATTTTATTCTTAGAACAGAATTTTTCGTGATCACATTTTCTGTAAATGTCCACGTGACAGATAATAATAATTAATTGTTATACAAAGGTCGACAGTCATTAGTCACCTTGCGAAGCCCTAGCAATGTAAAGGGGTGAAGTCTTACAGATGCGTTGCCATAGCGCTGTAATTGGGGCTGAATCGAATACCGCTTTCATTATAGTTACATAAAATATCATGAAAATATTATATTGTAGGTATATTTTTCTGGCTTGTTTATGAAATTCTATTTAGTTTTTGACTGGCTGTTTTAAAAATAAACTTCAAGGGTACGGAAAAAAACATGAGAAATTAAATTACTAAGGAAATTTGTGTAGTGACCAATTAATAATTTTTCCCCAAATCTGGTGGAGTCTTGGCTAATTTGAACCATCAATAGTTTTAATATAAACATTTGCATTATAATACAATAATGCTTCTATAATATTATAACTATCATTATAGAACGAAATAGGCAGTGGTAGCCCAGTGGTAACGCGCTCGCTTGGGAAACCGAATGAAGCGGGTTCAAATCCCGGGTCTCGCACATCTGATATTTTCATGTGCGAATCATTTCTAACATGATTACCACTTGCCTTACGGTGAAGGAAAACATCGTGAGTAAACCTGCATGTCTGAGAAAACCTTGCAAGTTTTCGAAAGACATGTGAAGTCCGCCAATCCGCACTTGGCCAGCGTGGTGGACTATGGCCTGATCCCCCTCGTACTGAAGGGAGGCCCGTGTCCAGCAGTGGGACGTGAAAAGGGCTGAATACATATAGAACGAAAACAGAAAAAATCCTGAAACGTACATTTGTCGTGTTTAGACCTACTGTACTGTATTTTTTTTTCTTATTTTATTATTTTTTAAGGGAGGGGTTTGGCAGGGTTTAGCACATATTTTGTCTAAAATTACCTACCGTACTCCTAGAAGCCGCTGAATATAATAATTGAATTGATTTACTTACTAATACCCAAAATATTGAGATAAACGAACGGACAGACAGCACATGGTAATAGAATTCTACTCGACCCTGTTGACATAGTACAAGCCCTAAAACGGGATGTTTTAGGCATACCAAAGTTATCGCTCACCGTTCAAAAACGGTTAAAAAATATTAATTTTCCTTTCCATACAAATAATAAAATTTTCAAGCTAAATTGTAGGTACGCATTACTAAGTTTTGGCGTGATTTCGTGTTTCGGAAACAACGATTCTAATCTGGCAAAGTGGCGGCGCTAACTCGATTACCAGCGGAACTGTCAATTAGACGATCCCTCGTAATGTTTCATAACAAAAGTTATCTTTTCATAGTATTAGCGAATCCAATTTTAATATATTATGTGCCAAATTATCTATTAAATGGAGATATTTTACACCTTTTTGGACGGTTACTAATTTTTTTAATTACGGTACCTTTTGTTAATTATGAGAAGGGATTCGTTACGCTCTAATCACTTCGTTTTTAATATAACTTATACCTATTAAACAAAAGTGTTATTAAGTTTGGATAAAGGTTTTAATTATCTTCATTTTTAAACAGTTTGGCAGCAGTTACAGAAAAGTTTGACTTGAAGAGCTAGGAAAGACAAACTTAGAGTAGTAGTAGATAGTATATCGAAAAAAAAAACATCCAGTAATCGAGTTTTTGAAAGACCCGTGACACCACCCCGCACTTGGCCTGTGTGGTGGGCTATGGCCTGAACCCCATTGTATTGAAGGGAGGCCCGTGCCTAGGTATGGAACGTTAAAAAGGGCTGAATATAATCATGTTACAGTCACAGAATCAAACACACAACCTACTGTTTGTTACAGTACACATGTTTCATCTTTTTTTTTTAATTTTTAGCTGTCTTCTAAAAAATATATATTTGCATTATCTTTTGTTCGTTATATTTATTTTGGGCAAAGAAAAAGTTAAATAATATCATAATTATAAGATAAGTATAAGCTATTATAATTAATTGTCCCATTTGGTTGAGTATCATATTAATAACTCTTGAAACGTTCACGATTATCGAGTGAATGGTTCTCAGAACAAGCCATTTTCAATAAAGCGATGATTGAAGAGAAAAACCGTCATCAATCAACTGACATGTCATTTTGACAGCGTTTTTGGGGGTGGGTGACCACACGACTCGTATTCTAAATATTTGGAAATCGCGGTTATTAAAAATACCTTTGTAGGCGCATTAACGAATAAGGAATTTCGTTAGTCATTCTCCTTTAATATCAATATTTTATAGAAAGACCGTTTGTTATTTTTAAGATTTTTTACTAATATTGTTCTATATTCGTTTTACTTTTTTATGTATTGTAATGTCGGGTAAGGAACAATATGTGCCGATATTAGATAGAGATATAGAGTTCCATTTTATCTAAACTAATATTATAAAGAGGAAAGATTTGTTTGTTTGTACCAAATAGGCTCTGAAACTACTACACCGATTTAGATGAAATGTAGTAAGAAGATATTTTCAGTCGTTGGAAAGGATATAGGATAGCTTTTATCCCAGAAACATCCCTTGAGGGGATGAAAATGGGGATCAAAGTTTGTATGTGGAAGCAATCTAGAGACGAACCCGAGCGAAGCGATGGTGAGTCGCTAGTATAATATAATAAAAAAAAAGATTTTATCTTTCATAATATATTTAGGGTGGATAAGTAATTAACTTTTACTGTATGGTATCCATAAATTAAATAAAACATATAACTTAATATTACATATTCGACTTGGATAAGTAAATCAGATCTCGATTTGTACTCAAAGGAGTGGTCACAATGAAAATCTGGAGGATTCGAAATACTGGTAGGAAGTAATATATCCATAATTGATTGATATTGGTATGCACTCGACTTTCTATATCGATTTCGCTTTTATATATTGACGCTTTATCAGATATGTATAGCAAGCGATGCATAGCAATTAGCAAGATTGTCATTCTAATACATTGGACATTTATATTCAATCCATAAGACATAGTGGATTCTTTTACTATAAATTTAGTATACATTCTTACAAATTTTGTAATTGTAAAATTTTTACAAAGTTTATTTTCCATGATATTTGAAAGAAATGCTAAGCAGAAGTCGAACATAACGCGTTCGCTTGAAAATCAGCTAAGTGAAGCAAGTTGGAATTCGGGCCTTGTACCTCTGATATTTTCATGTCCCAATCTTTTTCAGCATGATTACAATATGCTGTTATGGTAAAAGATTAAATCGTGAGGAAACCTGCATGTCTGAGAGAACTTAACTAGTTTTCGAAAGCTGCAAAGTAGATCATTATCTGAGCCCCAAGCACATTGAGGGGAGGCGAGGATATTAAATATAAAGAGGGCTTCATTAATATTTTTATACAATATTTAAATAAAAACTATAAATTATATGAAGATGACATATTCAATCGTTATGTCAAATAGTTAGAATATTTTTTTTAATTGTTATATGTCCTCCAGCCTAAGCCCGATAATCTATCTCGCTTTGCTTAGGTACTGAGTATATGTATATGCTGTGTATATTAAATTAGTTTTGAAACATCCAGTTATAGTTATACCTTTCGTATAAATTAAAAATAAGTTATTATAGCTAATTATTAGAAAAAAATCTAAATTGGCTCACTAACAAGCTCTACCTCTTTATAATATTAATCTAGTATTTTTATTTAATCTTTTTATATAAAGATAAGATTTTAGAGCTGAAATTAAAAAAAAACATGTTTTGATAGCTGTCAGAGGGACGCTAGTTCATTAAAAGTTTTTTTGGCATTTCGCTTTGGTCCTTATCAATTATATCTTTCCATCTATTTTAAAAGTAATTGATAATATCTATCAAAGGGACCTCAGTAACTCGAGGCAATCCCTTTTGCCTTTTACATAATCACATGTTAATACAAGGGTTCCGTCCCTATGCAAGGACGCAATTTCCATAAAACATTACACTTGTGACTTGAAACTTGAATTTCAAACGACTCAAAACACCCCTAAGTATTGAATTAATTGATCTAATCTACGAGCGATACAACGTTGCCAATAGTCATATTGTTGACGCCATGATGAACAAAAACTAGTAGTGTTATTTACTATGTTAATTGCATAAGAAAAAGATTCGTTTTTAATTTTCTACTACATAAAATGAATAATACTTCATTAGAAATACATTACCAAAAGCATCTCAAATAAAATAGATTCTAATAAAAATAGTATGATCGAGCTACTTTTTAAATTAATATACTTATATATAATAATTCAAACGAATGCTTATAAAATAAGGTCGAAAATATAAAGTTGCAATGAACATGCGGAATTTAGGTTGCTTGAGAAAATTGCTCATAAAACACTGTTGCTTTGCCAGGCTTTGAAATTAAAGAATTCTAATAAGGTAAGAACGTAACACAGAAACATTGTGCAAGAAATTCTATCTTATAGAGGAATACACATATTTCACTTAATTACTTACCATTAGAAGTATAGCTAATATATAAGATGGTAAAAGATAAAAAAATGGTAATGGTCATTATAAAATTGGTATTTTCTATTTAAAATATGTATCTTTATTATCATTTATAGACTACTTAGAAAGAAATTAATAATTAAAACTAAAAAACTAGGGAACCAAGTTGGGTTTTGTCGCTAATTAGCAACACAATTTATTTTCGTATTAAAAAAATCTCAGGACAAATTGTACGTCTGTTTTCTCTTTTCTTATTACCAGAACAAAAGTAATACAAAACCTATACGACTGATATATAACAAAATTAAATAAAAAAAACCGATATGTAATTCGCTATTTTGTGGTGGCGGCCATTTTGGATTTGAAATTTATCATAATGTATATAGTGGTGTATATAGTTAAATTTTCCGGCAGTAAAAAGTATCCTATATGTTGACCCGGATAACCAGCTATCATCATAACAAATTTAATCAAAATCTGTTTAGTGGTTTTCGTGCGATCCGTTCCCAGACAGACAAAAATACTAACTGACTATAGATTCGGCCTCTGTATCGAAAATAATGATAATTTCAATAAGATTTTCCAAAAAAATATTTAATGTACAGATTCAACTCAGTTAGAATTTTATTATATGTATAGATTTGTTATTAATTAAGCCTAGAACGAAGTGAATTCAATTTCATTTCGAGCCCGCATTATCACATGCCACCCAATTTATTTCCTTTCGTAACATTTTCCAACACTTTCTGCGGAATTAATGTTTTGCCAGTTTCCTCAGCGGTCTACGGCGTCGTGAAACTACACGCACGAGCGCCACCCGCGAGCCAAATGCGTCAAGTCGACCAGGAAATTGTTTCAAAAATAACCCCCCAACAAATTGAATAGTCGTAAGTGAGTTACGCGAGATACACTTGAGTGGGCCGCAAGGGTGCGTTGTTCTATTCTTGCCTGTTGACTTTGACGCCTGATCGTCTCGTGAATAGTTTATGTAAATTAACTTCTGTTGAAGGTGAAAAAGAAATATAAAGTTATTAAATACGGGTATAAGTTTATCCTTAATTCCCATTTATTTAACTTTAATTCCTGTAGTACCTACTGTGGGGTCAAATGAACTTTTATGTTTCACTAGCAACTTATAAGGCAATGGTAGTTCAGTGGTAACGCGCTCGCTTGGGAAACCGAGTGAAGCGGGTTCAAATCCCGGGTCTTGCAGCTCTGATATTTTCATGTGAAAATCATTTCTAACATAATTACCACTCGTCTTACGGTGAAGGAAAACATTGTGAGGAAAACTGCATGTCTGAGAAAACCTAGCAAGTTTTCGAAACACATGTGAAGTCCGCCAACCCACACTTGGCCAGCGTGGCGGACCTGCCCTTTTTTTTTATCGTCGGGAAATGCATTTACGCATACCACCTGATCCCCCAGGTGGTGATGTGGGGCTCACCGGCTAGAAGAGCCGGTACTACCCACTAAAACCCGACATCCCTTCCCCCCGCCTTAGTGGGACGCCGCAGGATCGCTTGCGCATAACTACTACGGCGCCCCGGCGGCAGGTCTGCCTAAGCGCTAGGCAGACCACCAAACCAATGGGGCTGCTCCACAGTCAACTCTGCTACGCCAGAGAGGTGTGGTGGACCTGCCCTGACCTATGCCCTGATCCCCCTCGTATTGAAGAAAGGCCCATGCTCAGCAGTGGGAAGTTAAAAAGAGTTGAATACATAGCAACTCACCCTTACTTTGAGCGGGTGTGTTTCTAGGTGCCAAACAGTCGTCCATGACATGTTTGGCTCAGTTTGTAGTGACTCTACTTGCTGTGCCAGCGGTCGCGGGTTCGAGTCCCGCTGGGGGCATTCATTTGTGTGATGAGCACGAATGTTTGTACTCTAGTCATGGGTGTTTATATTTATAATATGTATGTATTTAAAGTTATATATGTGTAGTGTATCAACTATCTGGTATCCATAACACAAGCCTCGTAGCTTACCATGGAACTAGATGGCGCTGTGTGTTAATGTCCCAACATATTTATTTATTTATTCATGTATCACTTCAGGTCATTGTTATCTCTACTTACTAGTACTAAATTTTAGCGTCAAAAAGAAACAAACACATACATATCCATCCATATTATAAATACTGTAGTACTGTAAGACACCATACATCCCTTCTCATACATCACTGTTAAATACTCTCTTTATGACTCTTCATTATATATTTTTATTATAATCTTGAAATAATTATATTTTCCTTTTTGAGCAATATTAGCTCGTATTATTGTACGGGTCAATTTTGTCCGTATATAAGGATTAAGTTCTGAAAAGGATGGACCGTAAAGCCAGAAGGAATCAAAAACGAGTCGCATATAGAATAACCTTTCCAATATTGTCAATGCCCAAATTTGTTTGTTGATTGTTAGATCTTCCTTCTTTCACGAAATCGAGTCTATCGAGTTGAACAGATGGAACTGCCTTGGTAGTATAGTTGGTGCATGTTCGGGTAAAGAACCGCAGATCCTAAGTTAGAGTCCCGGGTCAGCCTACGTTTAGCAATTGAGTTTTCTGTTAAGAAATTCTCATCATCCAGTAAGTCTGTAATTTTCCCTATTTCAATGTGATTGAAAGTTTAGTAGCAATTTTGGTTAAAGTTATTTATAAAACAAGTATACCAGTAACATAAGGCATATAGTCTCATATGCTACTTACTGTCAATGATAGTGTCTAAAAATAAATCGCTTTACTAACTAAAAATGAGACGCCCTCTTGCACGTACTCGTATTCTCCTACTTTACCAAATACATAAGTAAGTTTTCCAATTAACACTACTGATTTTATACTTAAAATCGCAAAAAAAACTTATCACCTCCTTCAGTGATGTACAAGTAATTAAATTAAAAATATTAAAAATTCAGTCATTTTAACGCTCGAGAGGCATTAGCCTTCACTTGGCGCAAGACGAATTGGCCTTAGTCTATCTCGTTGGCATCATACAGGTTAGCGGTCTTCACACCTTTTTCTTAAACTATTTAGGTTTTCTCAGACATCTAGATTGGAGGTGTTTTTACAGTGTTTTTCTTTATCATATTGAAAGTGATAATTCATTTAAAATCTAGTAATAGAATGTGCAAGTGAACAAACAATAAAACCGAACCCATAAACTATAAAGAGTTGCACTATAACACACTACTAGTCCACGCGTAAAACGATCATGGAACGAATTCTCATTAAAATATCACCACATACTGCTCTTATTAAGGCACTGGCGATAAACGAATTTAAGCACGTTTCAACGTTTTATGAAACAATTTGTCACGTGTTTTAGATTTAATTTCAATATGCCGTTTATTTAAATGATTTAATTTGAAATTCGTATAATTAAATAAACATTTTGCTAACAATGAAGCATTATTTTGTTTTTCGCACTAAATAATTTATTTGCACATGAGGTGACTTAATGTATGTATGAGTCTGTGTATAAATAAAATTGAGTTGATTGTAAAGTATATATATATATATATATATATATATATAATATTGAAGTACTCGTGTATGTGAGTTCAAATCGGTAACCCTATTTAGCTTATATCAAGGTTATATAAAAAATTCTAGCGAATTACCCTCAAATGCGTGATACCCTAAGTGCCTATGCTACTCAAGTATTATCTATATACTAAATATCATCCAAATCTGTCCAGCTATTACAACATGAATGCTTACCAATGTACACACATAAAAATACCTTTTTTAAAAGCATTTATAATGGTAGTCCGATTGTGCACCCTATTTCTCTTATTATATGTATCGTTATCGGGTAATTAATCTCCGGACAGTACAGATTTATCGGATATTTCACTAGCAGGAAATTTTACGAGATTTTTGTTGTTTTACTTGGTAGAATAAAAAAGGTGTGTGTGTGCGTGCGTATGTACGAGTATGCGCCTGCAAGTGTATGTACATGTGTTGCGTGCGCGTGTGTGTATTGTACCTAATTTGGCTAAATTTAATATAGATATTTTTTGTTAAGTACGTAAATATATACTATAATATTAAAAAAAAACAGTAACTGTTAAAGGCATTAAAAGTATTATTATTATGGCGACTGAAAATATTAAGAATAGGCCCGCTATCTTTAGAAATTTCGATAATGGAATTTTCCAATAAAGGATTGGTCAACCTTTTCACTTGAATTCTTGATATACGTATAATATATAATATAATATAAGCCCTTTGTGGACTACAACATGTTAGGGGGTAAATAAGCAGCATGATTCGGTATTATCTGACCCTAACTCGACGGTCCGGATAATATTTTTTATTAAGCTGATGAAGTATGACAAAGTTTGTTTTCGTAAGGTTGATTTAAGAAATGATATTTTATTTGTTTGCGTTATATTATATTTTTTTCTATAATGTATTCTGACAAAAGACCTGGATGGCGGAAGAATTATCATGGACCAGGTAAGATCAGTTATTTTATTTTCAAAGATAATGGTAATCAAGTTTGTACTAAAGTCTCTAATATCTCTATAATTTTTTTAAAGCAACAAAAGTGGCAGATTTTTTTTTCTTGTTCGTTTATCTGCAATCAGTCTTCAACTATAAGCAGATGTGTTCAAGAGAAAATTAGCGTTATTGAGATGATCCTTCAGCAAGGATGACCCCTCCTTATAGTAAAGCGTCTAGGCTTTGTATGTCATGCCGCTTTAGACGTTTGCGATAACTCATGTTAAGGAGTTTCGTTGCAAGTTCGTTTGGGTGATCCTTGAGCCGACCCTTATACTTAATTGCTGACAGCCTAATTTCTTCTTTGACTGTGGTTATATTTAAGGTATTGTGTATTTCGGCATTGGTTACAAGCCAGGGTACATTTGCTATGGTGCGTAAGATACAATTTTGCAGCCTTTGTATAATGGTTATGTTAGAGGTACAGGCACTTCCCCAAAGCTGTATTCCGTACATCCAAATTGGTTTGAGTATAGTCTTGTAAATGAGTAGTTTATTGTCGATAGATAGTTTGGAATTGCGTGCCATCAACCAGTATAGTTTTTTGTATCGTATATTTAGCTCATCTCTCTTTGCCTTAATGTGGTTTTTCCAAGTTAATCTTCTATCCAGATGTATCCCAAGGTATCTTACTGTGTCACTGTGCGGTAAAGTACTTGTTCCTAATTTGACTTGCGGACAGTTTCCTTTCCTAAGAGCAAATGTGACATGGGTAGATTTGGATGTACTTGTTTTAATCCGCCACTTTTGGAGCTAGTCTTCTATTTGCTCTAGGCCTGCCTGTAAGATACTAGAGGCTTCTTCAGGGTTTGTATTACTAGCTAGTACTGCGGTGTCGTCAGCAAAAGTGGCAGTGGTAATATTTTGCATTTCTGGAAGGTCTGCAGTGAAAAGAGAATACAAGATCGGTCCAAGAACGGATCCTTGTGGTACTCCAGCTGTTATGTTACAGAATTCGGACGATTCTCTTTCTTCTCTAACTTGGAATATGCGATCAGCAAGGTAAGATTTAAACAGTAAGAAAAAGTCGTGATGCAGGAACCTTTTTATTTTATAGAGGAGGCCCTTGTGCCATACCTTATCAAAAGCTTGTTGAATATCAAGAAATACTGCTGAGCAGTACTCTTTCTTTTCAAGTGATCTGCGTATATGTTCATAGACCCGATGTACCTGTTCTATAGTGGAATGTTGCTGTCAAATCCAAACTGGTGTTTAGGTATTACATGATTTTGAAGTAACACGGGATAGAGTCTTGTTAGAAGGATCTTCTCAAACACTTTTGACAGAATCGGCAGGAGACTGATTGGCCTGTATGATGTGAGTTCCTCCCGGGGCTTTCCAGGTTTATGAATCATTTTGATTATTGAAACTTTCCATATTCTTGGGAAGTACTGCACTCGAAGAATTCCATTAAAAAGGTAAGTCAGGATTACTAGAGCACGTTGAGGTAACTGTATCAAAACATCCTTCGTTATCAGATCGAAACCTGGCGCTTTGTTGTTCTCTAAAGCTTTGAATATGTTTTTAATTTCATTGATGCTAACTGGTCTTATAGGAAGGGATAACTGAAGATCTTGCTGTAGTACATCATCAATATCTTTCTCGACGTTGTCGTTATTTGTTTCGTTCGCTTTAAATACGTCAGTCAGGTGTCTAGCAAAAGCATTAGCCTTTTCTTTTCCTGTTTTTGCCCATCCGCTTGGTACCCTAATTGCCGCCTTTGGTTCTTGTGATGCGTTCAGTGATTTTGTAAATTTCCAGAGAGAGTATTCCGTTGACGATGTTGCTGTAAGGTTCTCTAGCTTATTCTCAAGTGTCGCATTTTCTACGTTGTCAATAATCTCTTTGAGCTCTTTAATGGCTTTATTGAAAGCTGCCTTATCCTCCCTGTGTCGCCTTGGTGCCAGATTCTTCGCAACCTTCTTTTTTCTAATATTTTAGTCCGAATTTCGAGTGGTAAATTTTTGAGCCTGTATTTATGCTCTATTTTTGGAGTATTGAGCCAGCAAGCTTTTTGTATGAGGTTAGTAATAGAGCCCGTTGCATCATCTATCTCTTCAGGTGTTTTCAAAGGAATGTAAAGGTCTAGTTCGTTATCAATAGAATCTCTAAAGCCATCCCAATCAGTTTTACTGTTATATAGGAAGTCTGGTGCGTCGTAGCATATGATAGTTGTGCTTATTGTAAGTAGGACGGGAGTATGGTCAGAACTACTGTCAAGGCATGTTTCGGCTTTGAGATAGTATTTTGATAGACCTTTTATTACGTAGAAATCTAACAAGTCTGGCCTCTTATTTGGGTCTGTTGGCCAGTACGTCGGATGACCCGTAGATATTGAAGTGAGATTGATATCATCACAGCTTAATTTAAGCTGCCTACCTCTGGTTGTCGTGATTCTGGATCCCCAGTGAACATGCTTGGCATTCATTCAAAGTGGCAGATAAATTCATTATCGTAACCTTTTGGTTGCTACCAGATATCAAATATTTATAATATATTTTATATCAATTCAATTCTCTTGTTAATGGCTTCAATGTAAGCCAGTTAAGCACAGATTACTTCGCCAATGTCACGTAGAATGGAGAAGACTATAATATTTTAAATCATTGTCAGTTAGTTAATTTGTTTCGTTAGGAGTTCAGTTACATATCTCCGAATTACATAATCTGATCATTAATTTATTTATATGATATTATTGCACAAGTATAAGTCTTAAATAAAAAAAGAATTGTGCAAATCGATCCTAAGACCTCAAAGTAATCCGAAATGATACACAATAAGTACATATATTACAAAATAATACAGGCTAAACATATTATCGCCAATTTTTAAAAGTCGGTAAAAGTACGCATAAATACTTCACGCAACCCAAAATGTAAGTAAGAGTGATAGTATTTTGAGTAAAAAGCGATTGTTGTGACATAGTTTTAATTCTCTCTGGTCATTTTGACCAGTCAACCCATTTCACCGGGTTAATATCATATATTTCTTAATATCTAAATAATCGGCATAATATTAATTAAAAAACACCTACACGTGTACAATTCTAATGGCTTTAATACCGACTTGCTGTAATTTGGCACGTTGTGATTTCTTTATTTAATTTTTTTGTTCAACTTTCAACCGTTTTCCGCACGTGCGTAAGAAATCCCGTAAATGAGAGAACGGTAAAACTTTCTAAATTTCCTGAAAATCACCCTCTAAATATCCTTCTCTTCACACACCCTGAAAATTTATAATGGAATTCTCCTTTTAATAAATTGTACATTGATGGCCAAATAACGATAAGATCTTTACGCTGAAACGAAGTCTGAAAGTTTTCTTTGTCGAAGAAAATGCAGGGCCGTATTGGATTTGGAAATTTATTTCCTCCACGAATAATTTAATTTTGTTTATTTATCCATAGTAACGTTTATAATTGTTAGCTTAAAGTTATACTTACATATACAATATGTTTTATTATTAATTTAAATTTACCTCGTTTAGTTATAAATTGTAAAAAATCCTACTAATATTATAAACGCGAAAGTTTGTAAGAATGTACGTATGGATGTATGTTTGTTACTCTTTCACGCCAGAGCGGCTGAACGGACCTGGATGAAATTTTGGCACGCAGATAGATTATAGTCTGGAAAAGACAAAGGCTAGTTTTTATCCCGGAAAAATATACGGTTCCCGTGGGATAGGTCTGTTTTTGTTTTTCTAGAGGCGAACACGAGCGAGGCGAGGGTGAGCCGCTAGTTAAGAATAATAATGATAAATATGAATAAACAATTAACCAAATAATTGTTATTTGAATGTGACATATGAACAAAAACTGTTATTTTAATGTATTTTCTCGACTTTTTAATATTGAATCGTACAATCGTAACACAATTTTGACCCTTCGTAGTAACTAAGAATTTAGTAGCTACCTAAGTAAATAAGCGAGTATTTGTGCTACAAATTAAAGTTTGCACTCACTAACGAATGCTAATAATAAATTTGGTGTTTTACAATAGAACTTATATTAAATTATCTGTTTGTAATGTATCTAATCCGTTTATCTGATTGTAATGAAATATTGGTGAATTTCTGTGTTCACGCCCCCGTAGATTATTGACGAAGACATGACGGGTACAAGGAAAGTATGCTATAGAGCATTTTAACGCCGTATTGTGAGCCCAACAATTAAGGAGTTTCAATTTGGAAAGTGCAAAAAATAATTCCATACTTATATGCTTTGTTTTCATAAACAGATTGGAATTTTTATATGAAGATTTTGAACTATTTTTTTTTTAAATGATTTAGTTTGCAAAAATTTGAAGTTTCACTTTTAAGGTGAAATATTGTGTTGTGAAATAGATGGGCCCTATCAAATATTCTTAAGGATGATGACAGAGGGTCGAGCCCTAAGAAAATAACGGTAATAGACGCGGTTCATATTTTCTATATTGGTGTTTCATACTATCTACGGAGATTCATTTTAGCAAAGCTTTTGGGCGTTTAAATTGAAATTTACTAGTCTTATAATTTTATGTTTTTTCCTTTACAAAATAGACGTGGTGAGTATAGATTTTTGTTTTTTGATAGGATCGAAATATTCTGACTTATAGCAATGTGACTACTATTACTGCAAAATGTTGTATGTATGTTTGTTACTTCTTCACATTGAAGCCGCAAAACGTCTAAACGGATTTGTATCAAATTTAGTGTATAGATATATTATTACCAGAATTACCACTTAGGAAAATACACATTTTTTGTCACCTAGCCACGCACCCGATCAAAACGAGGGTAATTCGCTAGTCTATACATATAATAAAATTCTAACTTAGTCAAATTTGTACATTAAATTTTTTTGGAAAATCTTATTGAAATAGTCATTATTATCGGTACAGTGGCCGACTTTATAGTTTTTAGAAGGTTTATTTCTCTGTGTGGCAACGCGTCACGAGAAACCACTGGACAATTTTTTATGAAATTTAGTATGATGATAGCTGGTTATCCGGGTTAACATATAAGATACTTTTTATACTACGGGAAAGTATCTCATCTCTGAGAAATCTATACTAACTGTCAAAACGGACCTAGGAATGAACCCGAGCGGAGCCAGGGTGAGTCGCTAGTATATAATATATATATTATAATAATTGTACAGTAGACAAACATCTTTTAAGAATTCTTAAAAATATAAAACACGTTTGCTTACAAATAAAAATAATCCCAAATAAATCACGATTCAGCCGTAATAATATATCTTACATCGCATTACATAATTAATTTCCTTACACGAACACTTCTAAACTTTTCACACATTGTACACGGAGATCGTGATAAATATACGTTCGATCGATTTATTTTCCATTTTAACCACCCACTCGGTTCCTTGGCACGCTTCAAAAGGCAAAAGTATTCCAGTGCAATGATTTACGCTTCCTTTCTATTTCCCCTGTCACGTCGACTTTAAATGACAGATCTTAGGACGAGCGGGCTAGGGTTCCGGGGCAATTTCATTTTATTTTCAACCGTTTTTTTTGCAAGGTAATCTATTTTAGGTTTAAGTGCGGTTGGCGGTTGGCGGTATGTGTTTAACTAAGTTTTTTTTTTGTTTTGATGTAGGTTTGGTTCAACGTCTCTTAATTGGATATCAAGTCGTGTAATTGATGTGCTTGAAGATAAATGATTTAACAGAGCAGCCCAGTAACGTACTCATTGGTAAAATCAAGTGAAGCGAGTTCAAATCCCGGTTCGCACATCTTATATTTTCATGTGCGAATCGTTGTTAACATGACAGTATTGATTCAAGAAAATATTATGAGGAAACCAGCGGGCTGGAATATAGCTTAATTTTGTGAAACGTAACGTGCGATATAAAAAAGGGCTAACAGGTTTAATAGAGTTTACGTATGTTATATTAGGTAATTAAATGATTTGGTATAATAATGATATAATAAAAATGATATAATATTTTTGTCATTTAGAGTGTCATATTTTTTTAGCAAATGTCACCTATTTAGTAAAAACTATACATACTGTAAAAAAATTATATTTATGGTAGGTATATAAAAATATTTGAATATCTGAAGTTTGTGACAATTACGCTAATATCAATTTGGCCGCTATTCCTGGCTCCGTCATAAATTTTCTTATTTCACCGCTCATAATTTTTCTTGGAAGTCGTCGCCTTTTCAAATTAAAATAAATACAATGGCACTGACGCCGCTTGCCACACCATAACTCATCGAAATAAGTAATCATCTAAAGCACCCCTTTTTAATTATGCAAAATCAGTCTCATTTATTAACGCCGCATCCCCCCACAACCCCCTGGTCTATATTATGAATGAAATAAATACTGTTTACCTTTCAAATTGTTACGCAAAGACAAATGATACCATCTTTTTCAATTTATTTAAAGAGATTGACTTCCTTATATTTTTATTTTGCAAAGCTAAGATTGACCATTGAAGCTTGCAATGAAATAATCTTAATGTGGCTTTCACGGTTTTTGTTTAATATTTAGTATCGTGTTTGTTTTTCTTTCTGGCATTTTTTTCATTTGGAAAAATATGATAGAGTGTGTTTAGTACAAAATATAAAGGAATTTCAGCTTTTCAGTGTTTAAATTTAAATTTATAGCTTATACTATTATAGTTTTACGTTTTTTTTTTACCAAAATACAAAATATATTTTTACGAAGTTCACAAGGAGAGTAGACAGTACACAGTAGTTATAGACTCTTGGTCTGCGTGTCTTTAAATTTTGTAGTTTACATTTTCAATTAATCAATAATAAAAAATTAACTATTTCTACTAATTATACTCGTAATATGTATAAACTACCTACCGTTTTTACGATTGAGCAAAAAATAATAAAATATCTAAGCGTCATGCTTCTTTCTGTGAAAATTTTGAACGCTTTAAAAATTCAGTCCTTAAAGGCAGACTTACGGGCAGACGAGGATATTAACTTAATAATAAGGTTTTTCTAACTAAGAATCTAAGTACATATTTAAAACCTACATTATGAAAAAAAATCTCAGTCACATATTAGATTAGATAGCCAAAATTACATAGAGGTCGATTATCAATTCAACCCATTCACTGGTAGTTGGATGTCAATATTCATTTAACGGGTGGGCGCAGCGCGTGATTTGCCGCTCGCCGCCCCACCGCACGCCGTGACGCGAATACCAAATAGTGCCAAATACCGCCAAGGTAGACAGTGTTAGACAAAATTTTATTATAAACTAACTACTTACCATCGCTTCACTCGGATTCACCCTTAGGTGCCTCACTTTGTCTATGTGTTAGTTTAAATCAAAGCCTATATGTACACTTTTTTATTGCGGTTTTTTTTTAAAGTTCTATAAGGTTCGTCCTCGAAAAAATGTGTTGAAATAAAAAAATCGTTTGTGGCTCGCTGGGGGCCCTTTTAAATCAGAGGCCCCTTGCGACCGCATTGGTTGCATTGGCATAGCTTGGTATAATAGGTTATTATGAATTGGCGACAATGCAAGTACCACGATACGATATGGCACTATATGACATTGTCAGCATGAAAACAAATAGAAAAAGGCTAAAATATTTGACTATTGTATTACGCAAGTAGTTTTCTATAAGTGAAAACAGTTTATGGCAAATTACGTGTACATTTAATAGATTTACAAAAAATCCAAGATACACTTTAAATAGGGTATCTCATCTTTGACTAAGTAATATTTAGATTTCTATTTGGAATACAAAATATTGATCTTTGTAAAGATAAACATGTTCATGGCATGATGCAGCTTGGCATCCCATGATCGGACATAGACTACCCTTGATTTCCACCTCGATTATTTCCCGAGTAAAGCCGCGGGCAAAAACAAGTAAAAAATAAAATAAATCACGAGACGCGTACAAAGTTATCTAAGAATAATAATCATGTGTTCAGCCCTTTTTAACATCCCACTGCTGGGCACGGGCCTCCCTTCAATACGAGGGGGATCAGGCCATAGTCCACCACGCTGGCCAAATGCGGTTTGGCGGACTTCACATGTCTATCGAAAACTTGCTATGTATTCTCAGATATGCAGGTTTTCTCATGATGTTTTCCTTCACCGTAAGGCAAGTGGTAATCATGTTAGAAATGATTCGCACTTAAAAATATCAGATGTGTGAGACCCGGGATTTGAATCATCAATCGGTTTTCCAAGCGAGCGCATTACCACTGGGCTACCACTGCCTTTATGTATTTTAATTGTTTTATATCATTAATAACAATATTTATTATTTGTTGTCAGGTTTTTCACAGTACATGGGGGATATGGAGATACAGGACTATAAAGCATTGACCGGTGGATCAGACAGGTAAGCGTTTTTTTTTTATATTTTAATAATATTTAAAAGTATTACGAATAATAATATTATATAATAATATATATATATATATATATATTTCAAATACCATAAAATATTTTCAAATATTTTATATACATATAACATACATTCGTATAAGGCTTTTAAACACGATATCTATTTTAAACTAGTTATATATATAATTGATTTTCTTACAATTTACCACTAATCTTTATAGTTAAACTATTTATGATAAACTAAGTTTATTCTATGGCTTAAACTTTTAGAGTACCTAAATATAAACTTGTAGAAATGACACAAAAGTAGCGATTGTGATACTAATCAACCTAAAAGCTCTTGAAAACGAAACGTGCAGGTTTGACAGACAGACATTACTCGTACAAGTAGACGTCACTTTAAAAGATTACCATTTGATAGATGCAGTCAAGCGCTGTGCTAAAATAATGATCTTTTTAGTACTCATATTACTTTTCTGACTTTCTCTCAATAAGATTTATTTGGATTTAGACTAGATTTTTAATTGGTACGATAGAAATGTACTTATACTATAGAAGATTTATCGGGATGCAAAGTAACCAAAATACTTGCCATCTAGTAAACTATATTTATTAAAGAAACGTGTGTGTGTACTTATGTACGCACGTAAGAAGTTATACTTCTTTGGTGTAACAAAAGTTTGTGAAAGGTATGCAGTTAACTTCATTATGTCGCTTTTTTGGGGGCATTCATTTGTGTGATGAGCACAAATGTGTGTACTCCAGTCATGGGTGTTTATATTTATAATATGTATGTATTTAAAATTATATATATGTAGTGTATCAACTATGTGGTAACCATAATACAAGCCTCGTAACTTACCATGGAACTAGATGGTGGTGTGTGTTAATGTCCCAACATGTTTATTTATTTATATTATTTATTAGGTACATTTAAAAAAAAAGATTTTATTAAAAAAAACATGAAAAAAGCTGGATCTGGTAGCCAAGAACATTATTATAAAAGTAAAAGATTTGCTACACGATTGTTTAATATTCGACTTAGTGTGTTATACCTTAAGGAACGATCTTCGATCTGTTGAGGTCTTCGAGGGTCTTTCGAGATGCGTCATCCATCTTGTTTTTATTTTTTTCCCTCATCTCGATCCCTGTATTCGTCAAAGTGCAATATCATCAAATCACAGAAAGAAGTACCACGATTCGGGGGATGGGGATAAAATATTACAACGGGAAAGTTTAGCTCGTACGAGGACAACTTAGCTAAGGCCTGTTTGACAGTTAGTACTAGGCTATTAAAAGCGTTTAAACTATTATGAAATATAGTTTTATAAGGATTTATGATAACTTTAACATACTGTTCTTCCATATCCCATCCATGTTTTCGCTCTGTATAGTACCAAATTAATCCCTGCACGACCGCGGACACACCGGCGCGGGCGTTACAGTTAACAATAGATTTCTTAGAAATTTAATTAATTTCTTAGAAATTTACCTGGAGGTGTTAATGTAAAAATATTTCTAAATATACATCATAATGTGTGTTTCTAATTCATACACTTCAAGTAATATAGCATCCACTACTCGTTTGCCTTTTCGTCTTTAGTGGCGGCATCTTGCGAGTCACTCAAGGCGTATTTCATGGTACGTCGACTCGCGGAATGATATTGTCGGGGATATGATTTGAAAGTAACAAATGTATTATGTGCTGCACTCTCTTTACGTGTTATGAAATGGTCGAGGAGTGTAATTTATTTTTGATAGCATTATTTCAGTTAATATAGATAAAAGAAATGTGGAAATATACTCGTATTATCGTAAGAAAGTTTTAACGACATCAAAGTTTTCTTTAATATTTTGAAAAATTGTTGTTTGGATCTGTTGATTTTCATTGGTATTGAGTTTAGGCTTCGTTCCTCACTGTCTGGCGATTTGAGTAGAATATTTTAAGATAAGCCTGTGCGAGATTCTAGTAATCTTTTTAAGTCCTAATACTTTCTAAGTCTTTTCTAAGTCTGCAACACTTTCTTAGATTTAGGCAAATATTTTTTTTTATAATAATATTTTTTTATAAGATGATAAATAAAAAAAATATTATTTATACTTATTATTATGATCTATAACTTACTGTATATAATAGTATTTAAATTTTATTATTCCATAAAATAGAAAATAGCATTATTTCAAAATCAAAACATTCACTAGATATTTAATATTTATGTTTAAATAGAAAGTTTTGTTTGTTTCTCGAGGAAAAAGATTTAAGTTTTATGTTATTTTTACATGTAGATCCTAAAGTAACTACAAAGGGGGTTAATAAATGCCTAGTTAAGTGCATTGACACAGCACTAACTATGATTTAACGCACGCGCGGACGTACGTACGTCTTTGTGTCGATCATGCGTGAGTTGAACACTGTACGCTTGGTCACAACATCACTCAGCCACATAATGATACTATTCTTAAATTATAGCCCTATATAATTATGCTGGCCTTATTTAGCATTTGAACTAGTTTTTTTTTAATTAAGTATGTTATTGATCATTTTAATTTAATATCAAATATTTACAAACTTTCAACCTTTTTTGTTTGTGGTTATGATATATTTTATTATTATTGTTTTTAAAAGTGCTTCAAGTTTAAATTTTATTCTGTAGATATGAGTTTGGGCTAGTTTTTAAATTTTTTTTTTTTGGAAAAACGTTTCCCTTACCTTTATTCCATATGTAAGTCTATGATTATAATAATAACCATCGCTGCGTGAGGTTTGCCTGAAAAAAAAACAAGAAAAGTGATAAAAATTATTATAGTAAAATCTTTAATTTATTATTATTATTACTACTAAATGAGATCAATTTTAATCCAAAATAAAAAAAAAAACTGATTTAATATTTCATCTCAACATTGTTCTTGCCAACACAACACAATAAGAGGTAAAAACTTTCATTTTAACAAATTTCTTAGTATAGAAGTTACGGCAGTATAAATCCCCGCATTAAGGAACACCGGGGTGTCATTACGCCAGGTGCCAGGACTGGGTCGATATCCAATCAGCCATCAGGAGAATTACGTTCGATTAGCTACTCTACCGTCTAAGCAGTTCTTGCTGCCAATAAACCTGTGCCATCAGACTTTAATTTTTTCCATGATTTAGAAAAAATGTCAGTGTTTTACAACCTCTATTAACTTTATTGGGCTTTTGAAAAATCATTATTAAAGATTATACTTAGGCTGACTTTGTGTAGATATATAAAAGTTGGTAATGTGGTTCTGTTGGTCTAGTCTATTTCATATAAAAACTTTTTAACAAAAAAATAAAAACCGACTTTAAACAAAAGCACTAAAAAGTAAAAAATAACTGATTGGTAGTTTTCATTTACTATACATACCTAATCAAATATTTTCGAAGTCGGTGTGCTTTGCTTTGTATGGGCTGGTACCGATTTCGATTTATTTAATAGGTAGGCTTTAATTACTTAGCCAAAGCACACCGACTTCGAAAATATTTGATTAGGTATGTATAGTAAATGAAAACTACCAATCACTTATTTTTTTACTTTTTAGTGCTTTTGTTCGAAGTCGGTTTTTATTTTTTTGTTAAAAAGTTTTTATTTATCCCTTTTTAGTGTAGACAGTAGTAGCAAAGTAAGAATTCTAACGTTTTAGGCTTGTCAAATCAAACAAAATAAGCCCAAACTCAAAGTATCTACTATTAGCCGTTGAAGAGTTCCACCTATCCACCTTCTGGCCTTACCATCAGATCAGGTCAACAAAACCGAACTACTGTACTATCAACGGAAATAGAAACACTTGCAAAGTTTCAAGTCAATATGACAATTAGAAGTAGGTTAAATTCATCATTAGCTATTTATCAACCCTTAGGAGTGATATTTTTTTTGAAATTTAAATGGGACCAATCTGGAAGTATCTGGAAGTATGTTAATTTAAATTGGTTAATAAATAACGGAGTTCTGAGGTAACAAACATAAAAAAAATACAGTCGAATTGAGAACCTCCTCCTTTTTGAAGTCGGTTGAAAATGTACACCTGTTAGTATATATTGAATGCCTCGGTTGTGTAGTGATTAGGTTGTACGGCTGCACATGTGCAGGCCCTGGGTTTGAGTCCCGGGTTGGATCAAGTTTAGCTATTGAGTCTTTCTGTTTAAAAGGTCTCATTAACAGTCCAGAGTTATGAAGTTGACGGTGTTTCACCACCATGCCTCGGAGAGCACGTAAAGCTGTCGGTTCTGTGCCTTATATCTCTCTGGTCGAGTACTTGTCCCACGAAAGTATGAGAGTGATAGGGATAGAGAATGCACTTGTGTCTGCTCGTACACTTGTGCACTATAATATCACTTGCGCAGTTGGCTAGTCTCAATGAGATTGGCCGCCGTGGCCGGAATCGGCTGGGAGGACATTATTATTATTTAATACATCTGTTTAAACTATATCAAGCCAAATTGTAAATAAAAAAACACTACACAGTACACAGCCCAAGAATATTTTTTATGTACATTACTTAAACCTATTATCAGTCAGGGCCATTTTGAGTCAATATATCATGCACGTGAGACATAACATACTTGTACATATAGAAGATTATATCCTATTTAGTAGTTAAAACGGCTTTTCTTTTACTATATAAAAAAAAACTGTCGACTTTATGTTGCAACAAGAATCCATATCGTTGAAAAACAACGTATTGAATAAAAGATAACAAGCGTAAAACTCAATTTACGTAAAGTCTGCATCTGTTATAGCTCTCTGCATCCCAACAGATTTCCTATAGAATAAGAATGAAACAAATCGCGAGTAAGTCTCGTTTGTCAAATCTACTTGTCGAAGATGCTGCCTTTATTAAGTGCCAAAACATAGCGCGTGTATAGTGCCAATAATTTTTTTTTTGTGTACATTGCTGGATATAGTCTATGAGAATTAATTTACTCGGTAATAAGACCGGTAATGTATACAGATTTGAAAGGATTTTTCGCAGTATGTTAAAATAGTTTATAGTAGTGGGAAAGAAAGGACGTTTGACGTCTTGTCGTATCCGAGTATAGACGAGGGCTCTCCACAACTTTATTTATGAGGGAACTTGACTCAACTAGGGTAAGGTTCTTACACTAGAGTACAGTGAAACCGTCTAAGGAGATCATTATTAAATATTTTTATCATTTTTCTAGAAATTTGAAAAATAAGTTTTTTTTTATATCTTATAGTAGATATTATTAGTATAAGTATGTATATTGTAAGTGTCTTCTAAACTTTTACTATAAAATTAAAAAAAATAATATATAAATACACAAAACTGTTTTCTGTGAGAGGGCTAGACACAGGCGTGGGATAAAATCAGATAAAATTTTATGGACCAAGGCTAATAAAAATAATCAAAAAAAACTGAACTTTAAAAAGATTAAAAACTAAGCATTAAAAAGATATTTATATAATATTACACAAAATGTACTTCCAATTAAATCAAAATACCTATAATAGAACTGTTTTAACAAACATTCTGCCCATTTATTTTTTAAATAATAATTTATCATTTTTAATCTACTGCCAAGTGCTCGAAAGATTGGTCTGGAAAATTTTCTTTTTAACTAAAAAGGTACTAAACTTTAAAATCACTTAAAAGTAATAATTAAGCTTTAGGGTAATTTTTATATGGGACCCTTAAAGTATAACTTATTTATTGAAACAAAAATTATGAAAATCTATGCACGGTTAGCGAAAATATCGCGTAAAGTACACTCAAAAGAATTAAATGAATTGAGCACCTTTAACTTTTTAACAGACTTCCAAAAAGGAGATTTTTTATATATATTCTTGACCGATTTTGCTACTTTAAATTGTATTCTATTAAGGTAGGTCTCGATGTGGTCTCATAAAATTTTCTTTGACATAGAATACCATCGAGTTTGAAAAAGTCCGATTAGGTATCTATAGTAAATGGACATCCTTTTTCAGTTATTTTTGACTAAATAAGTTGTAATTTTAATATTTTTTAAGTTTTTTGAAATATACAGTATACACATATAATACACTAGTTATTCAAAACCGTTAAAATATCGCAATTTAATATATAAAATATTAAAATGGAAACCTCTTCCCCTTAAAAGATAAATTCTACGTCTTATCTATGAAACGCCATGCAAATGACTGACGTTAAGCAACTTACGGTGTTATTTACTATAATTGTTATTATCATAATTCTGCAAGCGTAGCTTTAGTCGCTCCAAAGCTTGTGTAGTGACGATTTATTTTAAGATGTGTTTATCTTCATTATTCAATGCAATCACTGTAACTAAGTTAATGCTATCTCTCATAAATTTTAGAGCACGAGGCGGTAATCTCGCCGTCTGTACGCTGACGTTTCATTTTAAGTTTCGTTCGTCTTGTATATGTACTATAGTCTTTATTTCGTTTATATGTTAATCTCACGCTAGTTCATGCTGTAATTATGCTCGTAAGTTTTGCTTTTTGTTTTCTATATCGTGAGTAAGATTTGATAACATATTGTTGGTTTCCATCACTCTATTATATATGGTTATCAGACGTGATGCTTGGTGTACTACGTGTGTATATTATTAGAAATGGATATTTCCATATTAATAATAGTGTAATAATAATTCAAGTTTGCTTAACATGTCACTGCTGGGCACGGATCTCCCGTCAACGAGAGGGAACAGGCCATAGACCACCACGCTAGCCAAGTGCGGGTTGGAGAACTCCAAAGTAGTGAGAAGTAGGTAAAAGATCTGAAACAAATGCTCTTATTAATATTATAAAAGATAAATTTATTTCATACAAAATATTTTCTATCCTATATAAGATTGGTGAAGAACGATCGTACTTCGAATCTGAGACTAAAAAATGCCTTTTTATAGCAGCATATTATATTATATCTCAAATTCAGTCCTGATACATTATTTTATTACAGTTTTCATGTTAAGTTTTATTTTATATGTGAATAAAGTATTTCAAATTATATACTTTTAAACTATAAGATGATTGTTACATAGTAGTTTAACTACCAAAATGGCAAAAGCCTTTCGATATAAAGAAAAGAAAACTTTAAAAGTTTCCAGACCAATTGTGATAAAGTTTCGTGAAGTTTTATAATAATAATAACACGATCGTTTGAGTCAAAATAAGTACAAGTCACCTTTCTGAAACAAAGTAACGAATAACTTACAAGCATATAAATAAATTCCTGCCTTAGCAACCCCACGCTGCTTTGACTGGATATTATTATGATTATTTTACGTTTTTGAAGTGAAACTTCTTTAGAATCGTTGTGATTTGAAACTCGTTGAAATGAAAATACGACACAAGAAAGAGACAAACACATAAATATATAGGGTTAAGCCGCGTGGCGAGAGAATGAGATAGAAAATATTACACGTCATTTTGACTAATTGTTGCCATGGTAACCGTTGTTATTGTCTGACAAATGATATATAATATTATATTATTTGCGTATTTATGATAAATATATGATTTTATAAAAATAAATACATATATTAAGATTGTAATATGCCTATTATACCTTATTTAATTATAGTTTTTTTTTAATTTAATTGCGATATTTGGCAACGACGTTTTACGTCAATCGCGTAAAGGTTTCACACACCCATTTTTTTAATCTATTATTTGTTCAATTCAATTTTCTTGTTAATGGCTTCAAAGCAATTATAAAACTATTATTAATTTTTATAATCTTCAAAGTCTAAAACTACAAGAAATGTATGCAATACCCATGTAAGTTGTATAATAAACTTTTTTCGAGTGAAAATTAATTATTTTATTCCATAAAAAGATATAACTTTTTCTTTATATCTTAGTCATCACCAACAGGGAGTTTGCTTATCACGAAACACTTGTTCTAGCTTGGCCAATACACTGTATGTGGAGTAACTATTAAGGTTAACATGTGCTTTATTTATTTATTTAATTTATTTTTTAGAATTACCAACAAAGTTACAATAAAAATTACATATACATTTTTTTCATTACTATAGGAACATGATGATTGCACTTTTAATTCCAGGTAATTACAACATGCTATTATATTAGAACAATATTAACATTTAAAAGAACAATAAAAATATATACAATTACACACAGTTAATACATTTTTTTTTTGACAAACAAAATAGGACAATTTATTAAAAATTAAATATACTATAGATTAAATTGTGAATTTAATATATTATTACACTAGCGGACCCGACAGACGTTGTCCTGTCTACACAAATAAAGATATAGGGTGATACAATTAATATGATTTTTAAAATTGAGGAATAAAGAAAGAGTACAAAAGTGATTTACAATTACTACTTTTAGTAATGAGAGCCACTATGCGTTTCATTTATTTTTCATCTTTAATGACGTAATTAAGCAAAATCTCAACTCGTTCGAACTCGATTTTATAACGTTAATTGCATATTTTAATTTTAAGTACAAGTCAATTAAGTAAATAAATTACATAGTGTTTAATTTAAAATCTGTTTTTGTGGTAAGATTCATTTTGGAATAATTTGTGTCGTGGTTTCGCTGTTGCCTCTGAAAACTGAGTTTTTGTTACAATATTCTAATAATTTTTTTTTTTAATGGAAGTTTTTTTCGGAAAATGAACTAAAAGGAACCAACTTCAAAAAGTTTCTAAAGAACTAAAAAATATTTTTTTTATTTAATTTCTTAGAGTGTGCTCAGATGAAGTGATTATCCTAAAAAAATTAAATGGCTTTTATTTTTTTGTCCATCGGCTTTTGGTCGATCGATGGATCGACCCATGGAAATTAAAAAAAAGATATTTTAATTAATTATATAAATCAAATTCTTTGGAAAAGTTTTATTATTTTTTTACATTTATTTTTGAAGTGAGACTATAGTGACACTTCAATCCGGTTTCAAAATTCCAAAGTTTCTAGAAATAATATAAACTTCGAATCATTTCAAATAAAACGTATCTTTTCGGATTTTTTCGGGGATTTATTTTGATTTTTGGTTCCCAACGACGTTTCGAATGCTTTACAGCAATCATGGTCACGGGAGATGCTAAGGTTTTAGATGTCTCAAAGGAATTGTATACTTGTTACAGACAGCCACAAAATAACAAAATAAATTTAGAAAAATTAAAATGACACCAAAGTAGGTACATATCTTACAATATTTGTTAATTTTAATTTTATAATTTTAATAAGTTTTATAATTGAATTTAATTTTGGCTATTATTATTATTATTACAATTTTTTAGAAAACTTTATTAATTATTAATCAATTTTTAATATTTCCATTATTATTTATAAACAAAAGAAAAAGAAAATATTAATTTAATTATTCTATGTGTTTTAAAAAAGTTAAAATTAATTAAAAATAATAATTTAGATTTAGTTCGCTATTATTTAAAAAATCAAAACATTGATCGAAGAGAGTACTATGTGAACTTCTTATCATCTAATTGGTAAATGACAGTCTAATTGAAATGAAAGCAACTTAAAAAATTGAGATCATGTCTCAACATTTGAACGAATCGAATCGAATCATTCGGCGCACTTTCTGTCACAAATATAATTTTTATTTTTATTTCTAAATTCTATTATCAAGTCAAAAAACCATGTTTGTGAAACGCTTAAAAGAAAATAATATCCCTAATCAACTATCTAGTATCAATAACACAAGCCTCGTACTCGTAGCTTATAGAACTAGCTCGTAGCTTATAGAACTAGATGGTGATGTGTATTAATGTTCTAATATATTTCATTTATTAAAAAAAATGATATTATGTAAAAACTGATATTATTTAACAAAATATATAAATTTTGTTTTAATCTTATTGCCTAATTAACTCATATTTGATGTTTGTGTACTTATACATATTCTTTGTTTTGTTCTAAGTTGTTACTCAAAAATCACGATTTAAATAATATTCAACTACCTACTTGTGATTCTTAACTCCAGACACAAAAACAACGGGGTCTTATAAGTTTGACGTGTCTGTATATGTCTGTCTGTGGCATCGTAGCTCCCGAACGGATGAACCGATTTTGTTTTTTTTTTTTTTTTATTCGAAAGGTGAATTAGTCGGGAGTGTTCTTAGCTATGTTTGATGAAAATCGATCCAAGATGGTCTGTTTATTTTTTTTTTAATTTTTAATTTATTACTTGTTTCTCATTAAGTGAATGTTATTCTTTTGAGAAATAAATAAAGCATCTTCTAACCGAAAACTCGCGACTTTTGCGCAGTACTTTCAGTTGCATAACGGCATCACTAATTATTTTATACAGAAAAAATTTGATCGAGCATCGTTGAATTTTCGTTAATCAGACAGCCGTAATACATTCTGTTACACCAACGGGCTATTTACCCTTATCTATTATTAAATCCTTCCCAAACCAGCCTGGGTCCATTTTCAATTACGTCACAAGCTATTAACGTGTTGTATTTGACACCACCAGGCCGTCAGTGTGGAAATACCTTTATTTCTAGTGAAATGTATGAGACAAGGTATAGAGAATATATTAAGTAAACAGTAAAAGGGAGTCTCTAACAGTAGTATACAAAAGGAGCTACTATCAAGAATGTTTGTAATAATGATTTTTTGGAATGGAGTACTTAATAATATTCAAATTAGACATTTGATTACAATGGATCTATTTATAGATAAATTGCAAATATCGATATCTTGACCTTTAATCGTCAAAGTACCAATTATATAAGGTTTTTCTTTTATGGTGCTCAGTGATAAACGAGTAGACAGCCCACCTGATTGAAAGAGGTACCTGTCGTTCATAACACCTACTGTTCATGCACTTAGGTTTTATGTTACAAAAATGCAGAACCACAGGTGCGTTATCACTGTGAGTACAAAGATGATATGCCTCTTGCCTGTAATTGAGCTGGCTACCTCATCCTTCAAACCGGAACAAAAAAAGCAATCATTGTTGCTTGCTTGGGGAGAGAAATAGATAAAGGGGCGGTACCCATCCAGTCGGACATCTCAGGCCTGACAGAGTCCTACCACCGGTAAAAATATTTTATTTTTCACTAGCAGTGGACAGTGGACTGCCATTTTGCCTGGATGTTTTTTAAATTTTGTTTTTAGGATTTCAGATATTTAAAAAAAATATCTAATTTTTAATTCTATAATGCAATCAATGCATGCAATTATTTTTCCATAGAAAAGAAGATTTTTAAATTATTATCTTTTAAATCGCACACGTATATCCTTCTTCAAAGTTTACGGTAAGCAGCCTTAACTGTTTCAACAACTGATTTCCAGACAAAAATATAGATAATTTATGACTAGATAATTAAAGATTATGGATTCCAAATGGAATATGGAGAACTAATTTCACATGAAAATGAACGAGCATAATTCTAAATATCCTAGACATGTTTCTGAATCAATTGTGCGGTTTGCAGAAATCATGATATAAGATAGCGACGTGCAATCGCAATCTCCTGTGGAGTATCATTTCCGTTGTGTACATAGTACATACATATGTACGTGTATTCCAGAACGTTCTATATTTTTAAATGGGTTAACTTAAAGCAAATAATTCCCTAAAATATATTTAATACTAGTGTTCGTTCGCGGCCTTGCTCTTTTATTATCGACTAGCGACTCACCCTCGCTTCGCTCGGGTTCGTCCCTAGCTCGCTTCCCAATACAAACTTTCATCCCCATTTTCACCCCCTTTAGGGATAATAAAAAGTGCCCTATGTCCTTTTCGGAGTGTTAAACTATCTTCTTACCAAATTTCATGTAAATCGGTTCAGTAGATCCAGACATTACGCCCTACAACGTCACAAACTCACTATCTCACAAACTCCCAAACTTTACCTCTTTATAATATTAGTGTAGACTAACAACTAGCCCAATACGAAAGTTATTTTAAAAGTTCCAAAGTATGACCTCTATATAAAAATAAAAAATTGTAAGTATCATATTTGTAAATATATTATTTCTTCCTTTCCTTTCCATTTTTTTCTCTCTATTATTTTTTTATTTTAATTTAAGAAAAATGACACTTTATCTAACAGAGTAGTTTAGTATTAAATAATGTAGTTGCAATGAAATGGGATTATTGGTTCTTTTTTTTTTAACTTTTCTTTATGTTTTTTAATGGTATTATACAATATGTAATCCATTCCATAAGTAAAAGAGATTACAACGTGCTTCCTTAAAAAGAAGCCATGCTAATAAAAATATGGTAATAAAAATATATATTAACTAATAAACTATTACTTTATATAAAAATCTAACCAGATATCTTCGAAATGCTTAGATTAAGCTAAGTTAATCGGTTTTACTGAAATTCATAGTACTAAATGTACAAAATTTCGTTACATGGTAGACTAAGACAATGCAATCTATTGCTAAGTACTCTGCTGTTTAGCAAACGTGAGTGCTTCATACATACATATCACATATATGTATGTATATGCATATCTATATCATATACAAATTGTACAGGAATCATGCACAATAATGCTACTTAGGTTAAAAGTTATAAGGTCTTTTAAATTGTTACTAATTTTATAAACAAGCTGACCCCAAAATACATCGTTTTGGCTAAATTGTAATAGTTTGTGATGTTTGGATTCATAAAGAATCCTACAACAAACAACAAACAAAATTTTCATTTTTCCAATTTTTTTTAAACCTTAACAGGATTATTTTAGATATACCTACTAAAAAAACAATCCACCTGGTCTCAAGTGATGCGCTTACCAACGAAGAGTTCTTAATTTTTAGGGTTCCGTACCCAAAGGGTGCTAACGGAACCTTATTACTAAGCCTCCACTGTCCGTCCGTTCATCCGTCCGTCTGTCAGAGGGTTGTATCCCATGAACCGTAATAGGTAGAGAGTTGAAATTTTCACAGAGTATGTATTACTATTGTTGCTATAAGAACAAATAATAAAAATAAATAAAAATACAAGAAACATTTTTTAACGTTAAATATATGTACGATAGTATGGAAACCTTCGTGTGCGAATTCGACTCGCACTTGACCGATTTTTATTTATAATATAAGTGAGAGCAAAACAGATAAGGATTTACGGGTTTTTCCCATAGAGTTTATGAAATTCTCTGGATATATTTTCGATTTTACGTGCCATTATCAAATGAATGAATAAAGAATAACACAAAAAAAAATAGGTTTCGTAACCATAATGATACACATACATTCGTAGGTGCACAATTTCTGAACAAATTTGGATGCAGAAGGTGTTTGGTGTGTTCCGAAGGTGTGAGCTTTTACTGAATCCGTTCTTAATTACCGCAATGTGCACTATGGGTTTTAATATCTGTAATGAAAGCAGCAAATATGATGTCAGTGTACACTATGCGAAATGCCAACGGTCTTGGGTGAGGTTATAATATAGAGAAAATAGATTTTTTACAAGTTTTTTATACGTTAGGTAATGCATGTACCATACCACTTGTGGTACATTACGGTACATTGTGGTACCTTATGTGGAGACTCAACGGCTACAAAAGCCACTACTATACACTAAACACAACGGAATCTTTCTTGTCTTAAGGGGGAATCGCAGGATCACTTAAGCACTCATCAAAGCCAAGGGCTGGTCTACCGAGGTAGACACCCTACCGTTCTCCACAAGAATCAGGGAGTCGCTCTTGTGGTTCACTCTGCTATTAAAGTATCAGAAACAATCCACCGTCTCTTTTAGCCATGCCCGGCTGGATTTATCGGATGCTACTAAGCCCCCATCACGAGGACAGGATAGTTCCCGAGGACTCGAACCCGCGACCACTGGCACAGCAAGTAGGGTCACTACAAACTGAGCCAAACTGAATACATATTCTTTAGGGATAATTATGGTAAATACTGCCATATTAAACTTAGTTTTAATGTTAAATGAACCACTCACTTATAAAAAGACTACAACCAGTACAATATAAAAATTTAATGTAAATCCGACTAGCCCATCTCGAGTAATACACGATTGATCAGAAAACTAGATAAAAATCCTAAAACCTTTACATTTAATCTTTATAAAATCTCATAGATCACTGCCGATATAATTTTATTTAAAAAATAATTAATGCAGATGCATAATTAGCCCAATTAATTATAAGGGCTTGTTAATATGCTGAACTGTCAAATTATGTGCTATCATTTTAATGCAAATTGTTCTGCAAATGTACTACTAAAGATGCTAACATATAAGCATAAAAGTAAGTAGTGGAGTAGAGACTATCTATAATAAAATATCACTTGTTTATCCAAATATACAAAAAATATTTCGTGTACAAGTAAAGTAAATGTTATGTGAACTTCTTCACTCTGCAGTGGTTTAAATTTTTAGCTCTATTTTTTTAATTTTCAAATTCAATTAAGCATGATTGATGATAATTATGATTCACATAATAGCTTTATTTATTTATGTATTTCCGGTAAATAGATTTTTACTTCTATTTACTTCCTGTGCATCAAAAGAACCGCTTCGCTCGATACAATGTGGGCTGGCTTACATCCCCGAGCTAAAGCCGACGATGTTGCATTAGTAAATTACTCACGTACGCGTCCCAAACTCTTCAAAACTTCGGATTTGTCGTGAGATTTTACGCGAATCCTAACTAATTTGTTTAATTAACACTCTGGATGCTCTGGATTGATTTCGTTACTTAGAAGATAAGTAATAGTCTTTAAGTAAGTGATATATTATAATTACCTGTAACTTAGTCGGTGTTGTATCTACAAGCTTACTATAGATATGTAAAAGTGCTGCCTTCGAATTTACGTTTATATATATCAGAGTATAACGTCTTTCTTTTTTGATGTCGGTAAAAAAAGATAAGAAAAATCTCTCATTATGTAAGATAAATTCATAAACTTTTTATTAATTGTTTATTTTTGCTTCTATGTAAGAAAGACAATTAAACTATTAAAGTGCTTTTAATAATAAAAAGATACACTATCGTAAAGCAATGACCGACATATACATATTACGAGTAATACTTTCTTAGATTTACGTGAACTAAAAATCGCAATGAATCCGCGAAAAAATTCGAAAACATAGTTTAATTTAACATAATATATTATGTGTCATAAATATAATTTTATATTCAATACTAACTTCTGAGATATCTATCTTAACTTACTTTTCTTACTCTTAACTTACTGTTGGTTCACAAAACAACTTTGCAGTGTATAAGAGTTTTGTTATACAAATAGGTGAACGCTAGTTTTCTGAATAGGATCGGCATTGTCCAATGTCCTTCAAAGGTCCCCTAATGCCTTTTATGTTTTTATTCCATTAACTTTAGGCAAGCTGGTCCCGGTTTATGCCTTCTGAGGTCGTCAGGGCAACATTGAACATTGTAATGCGGTACACTCACTCACAGTTCGTCGTTTATAAAGATTTTTCTTGGAATATATCTTGTAATGCTATCATTATTCTTATACGTCGCAAAATTTGGTCAAAAATAAGATTATAATCTATACATATAATAAAATTCTGAGTCGAATCTGTACGTTAAATATATTTTGGAGAATCTTATTGAAATAGTCATTATTATCGGTACAGAGGCCGAAACTATAGTTTTTTTTAGAATTTTTGTCTATCTGTCTATCTGGAAACGAATCACGAGAGAACCACTAGACTTTCTTAGAAATTATGATAAAATTTGGTATGATGATAGCTGGTTATCCGGGTCAATATATAGGCTACTTTTTACCGCGGGAAAATATCTCATTTCTGAGAAGAAGTACAAAAACTGTAATGTAAGAGTATACTAATATGTAAAACCTAAGGATTTGGTTTTTCATAATCTGAACGCAGGCGGAGCCGCGGGCAATGCTAGTCCTATATAATATTTGTGTTTGGGTCTTTCGCATTTTACGCATTTGACAACCTGACGCATTTTCGTTTCATCGAGTTTCAAATCACAACGATTTTAAAGAAATTTCCCTTCAAACCTAAAAGTCAAATATTTACTATTAAGTGATTGAAGTAGACGTTTTTCGAATCTTTTTACATATTTGAAGTGAATTTTATTAACTTTTTTTATTCTGCGCCCCTTATCAGCCAAACTGTAGCCGAATTTATTCTTTCGTTTCACCGGTACGAGTTTTAATCAGTAAACTTTGGAACTCGTCCAGTTACACCAGTATCGAGAAATTTAATCTAAACCCCGCATGTTTCCTTCCATTTATGTTGTTTGATATTTGAGTACAACACTCCCTTCAACTGTTGGAGTTCAATCTTTTATTTAGTGTAACATGCTATTAAATTTTGAAGATTTTCATACATTTATTTTTTATTGGTATAATCTAATACACTTGGCCTTTTGTTGAGAACTTACAAATAAAACCGAATGAATTTTATCATAAACTAGCGATTCACCCTCGCTCCGCTCGGCTTTGTCCCTAGTTACGTTTAAACGTTTAGTATAGATTTCTCAGAGATAAGATATTTTTCGGCAGTGAAAATTATCTTATATGTTTCCCGTATATAACTAGCTATCATCATACTAAATTTCATCAAAATCTGTCCTATGGTTTTCTCGTGATGCGTTCACAGACTGATAGACAAAAATTCTAATAACTACAGATTTGGCCTCTGTATCGATAATAATGATTAATTCAATAAGATTTACCGAAAAATATTTAATGTACAGATTCGACTCCGAATTCTATTATATGTATAGATAACCTCTTTAAAAATAGTGCTCTTTGCTTAAAAATAGTAGAACATTTGCTGTGTGCAATTGAATTATTATCTCCATGGTTTCAGTGTAATGGATGTTTCGTGTAGCAATACTTGGAATTGTGGAAGTCTGAGATATTAATAATAAACTCGATATTGCCGATTACGAACTTATGTAAGTTATAATGGATTGGGTACTCAATACGTTATAAGGATAGCACAAGTTTACTATATAGTAGAATATATAATATATGTGTTTGTTTGCTAAGAATAATAGAAAAAGTTCTTTAATAGAAAGTTTTCTGAATAGAAGCGTCTGGGTGTGTTTTTAGTATATTATAGGTAAATTATTGTCTAAAATTATTCAAACAGTAATCGGAGTCAAATGTTATAATAATAGATACTTATAACTTAATTATTTACTTAATAAGTTATAAATAATATAACTTTATTGTGTTTGAAACTAACATTATAAATAAGAAAGCTTGATTGGATTTGTGTTAGAGAGGTTCTATTGAATTTCTAAGAGACTAGCCTTCGCAAACACAAGTAACTATTTCTATCACTCATACTTTTACTCTGGTGGGACGACTACTCGACCGATGTATGTAGGTAGGACCGTGACTCTTCTCAACTCCGACCTGTTATTGAGTTTTTTTTTGACAGAAATACTCAATAACTGAACTTGATCCGACCCGGAACTTGAACCTAGGACATCTAGATCTGTCGCCGTATGCACTAGACCACCGAGGCAGCTAAGAATACCTTAAATATGCTTAACAAACATCTTAATATTACACTGTTTCTTTGTATGTAAGGTCCCATTATTGGGCATTTTAACCTCCCTTCAATACGAGGGGAACCTGACCTTTAACATGAAGGAGAATTTATAGAAAATAATTAACATATTATTAGTGTCCACTAATGTGTATATAACACTGATATGATACTCTTGTAATGCGAGTAGATCGATTGAACAATGAAAAGCCGAACGTGTACACACACATAATAATATTTTTGGCAGTAGAAAGCTTTGGTTCGTATTTACGTTTATTTTCGTCATTTCAAAGGGTAAATAAATATTGAGTCTGTGTTGAAAATTGAATATTGAATTTAATCAATGGTCGATCAACAGTTTGGTCAGAATTTGAAATTTTGTTCGATAAAATATAATATCCGTTTTGTGAGAATTTATACATAATATTGTTATAATATTATGATATGTGTTTTCCATACCACAAATGTGTTAAGTATTTTTTTTTTGACCGTAAACAGTAAACGTACATAGTATATGAACATTTACAAGACCAAAGTACTCGCACGCTATTTTAGAAGAGAAATTATGATGTTAAAGAGAAACGATAGAGAGAATGAGACTAAGAGTACATACATAATTAATATTTTCTTAGATTTACGCGAATGTTTGACATTATTAAATAAAACTATCTTTTCGGATTATTTCGCGGATTTATTTTGATTTTTGGTTCCCGACGTTTCGAATGCTTTGCATGGTCACGGGAGAGACTTCTAACGGGGACGAAACGTCGGGAACCAAAAATCAAAATAAATCCGCGAAATAATCCGAAAAGATAGTTTTATTTAATAACATACATACATATTATGTATATATTTTAATGCATATTATATTTTAAAGTATATTATATTATTCTACTGATTTTAACTTATGCATATTAGTACTAATTATACTGTATATTTCTATTTCCGCTGTATCGTTATATTTATATTAATATTATAGCTCTATTTTATGTATAGGATTTAGGTGAAGTCAATTTTGCATTCTACTCTGTGTACACCTAAACTACTGTACATACTTGTTTACTTGTTTACGTACATATCTTAGTTAAATATTATACTACGGATATCTCACAATTTCCACGTAATATGGTCTTGTAGAATAAGTAAGTTAAAGCTATTACTGTACATTGCTAGATATTTGAATAAGTATATATGAATAACCTGTTAAATGTTTAATAAATGAATCGAATCCAGGTCCTCCAGAACTTCAACAGTATGTGCTAATCACTAGACCAATGAGGTAGTTCTTCACATACATACACATATTTTCATTATGTGGACCGAAAATTGACATAGACTATTAAACCCGCCATATACAATGTTTTCCAAAAGATATTGGCACTAACTTGTTAATATTTAATTTACCTTTTAAAGTATCAAATAAATAACAAAAACAAAATACAGAGGATCAATTTTTACTTTGAAAGTAATTTTCAATAACACAAATGGATGGCCGCTACATAGCGTTACCAATACCTGCACCTGCGACGCTAATAGACTTTGCCCGAACATATTTCATTGTTTTCTATGCATTGACGATTATAATTATTAAATTTATATATTTTATCGATACATTTGAAGAAAATGGATCACGAACACACTAAAATATATTTTATAGTAGCTTTTCCCCCGGTTTGGTCGCTAGTGTTTTATATTTAATTGGAGTGCTAGTATCTAGAGTAAATAACGTTTTATGCACTTAATAATTATTATATATGTTTAAATCTATATACATTTAAATGTATATAAGTCGGGTTAGTTACACCGTTTATAAATAAAGAACGGCTTGACCGATTTTCATGTTGTTTGATTTATTGGAATGGCAGAATAATTAGATAGATAGATACTTTATTGTACACCACAAAGAAATATACAAAAAGAAGATATAAACAATAGATGAATCACAGGAGGAGGAGAAATTATATGAAATGGTAGACGGTGTACTTACTATACACAATTGCATATCCTAAATACATAAATACTTAAATGCATTCATACATACATACATACATACATACATACATACATACATACATACATACATACATACATACATACATACATACATACATACATACATACATACATACATACATACATACATACATACATACATACATACATACATACATACATACATACATACATACATACATACATACATATAATACATACAGATAATAATTCTTATAAAAATACAATTAAAATTTACATAGCGCAGGCCTATAACTATGTATTTATATTTAAAACAGACCTAGTTTAAGTATATAATAAATGTTCAGCTAAAAATGTTCAATGTACCTCGTCCTATGGCCAATATTAGGATCGTCTCTATCCCCTATTTTGAAATATGACAGGGCCGCAGATGTGAGTCACCTTGTATTAATTCGAGCGGTTCGACCGGCGGTCGTCGTGGTTACTCTCCCGTAATTACCCTGTGGAAAAATTATATAAAAGCTATTCAAATTTTGCGATGTTTATATAATAACAAAATGTAATCTGTATTTTTTATATTAATTTGGGTTTTGTCGTTTGAGAGTATTTAAACGCTAGATTAATTGACTTAAGTGGGTTTGTTTAGCTTTAGAAATACATTGTATGTTTGTTTTTACTCATTCATGCTGAAATAGCTGGCCTGATTTGGATGAAACTTGATAAACTATGAGTAAAAGTGGCTCTGTCTATATATAATATTATCAATTAAAAAATGAGTGCGTGTAACCTTACCCACGGTTGAAGTAAAACTTCCTTGGCAGATCAATAATTATATAAGGCATATTAGATATATTATAATCATATATTTATAGAATATCATATACGGAAAGAATGTAATATTGTATATTTGTCAGACAATAACAACGGCGACAATACCATGGCAACATGGCAATGTATTCTATCTCATTCTTTCGGCGGCTTAATCTATACTAATAAATGGAGTGCTGATTTTTTTGTTCGGTTATACTGCGATAACTACTGAACCGATCGGAATAATGCTCTTACCATAAGATGCAGCGTGTTTCGGAGAAGGTTTTAGTATATGATATGTAGGTGATTAATGTACTATGCAGGCGGAGCAGGAAAACGCTAGTCTTATATATTTATGTGTTTGTCTCTTTCTCGAGTTCTAAATCGAGTCTTAAATCACAACGATTCTAAAGAAGTTTAACTTCAAAAAGCAAAAGCAAAGGGACATATCTAAGCGAAACGGTTCTTGTTATTTATAAATTATTTCCTACGTATTTATTATTATTACCTTTGATTCTGTAAAGAATTTTGTTTATTTTATGTCTTCAAAGTGCAGCTCGTAGTAATATGTGTCAGATTAAATAGACAGCTTGAATAAGAAAAATAGCTCTTCTATATATTTGTAACTGCTAATCTTCAGAAATGTCTCACCCAGAAACGTGAAAGTACCATTTTAGTATATTTAATACTAGCGACTCATCCTAGCTCCGCTCGGGTTCGTCTTTAGGTACATTTAGGTATATTTTCCCACAATAAAAACTATCCTATACGTTGAACCGGATAACCAGCTATCATAATACCAAATTGCATTAAAATCCCTCGAGTGGTTTTAACCTGATGCGGACATAGACAGACAGACAGACAGGCAAAAATTCTAAAAACTCTAGATTTGGCTTCTGTATCTATAATAATGACTATTTCAATAAGATTTTTCAAAAAATATTTAATGTACAGATTTGACTCACAACTTAATTAGATATATGTATAGATTTTGAAATTTCGTGCTAAGTCAGTGAATAAGTGACCTTTCGATTATTTATATAGATAAAGAGTTACTATGGGATTAAAATAATATTTATTTAGTGCTAGTAAAGTAAAAAAAAAACGGTCATGAGGACTTCTGACAGAAGTTAAAACTTAAAAGTATAAACAAACAGTTGTTATTTTTGGATATTCAAATTAATTGTTTGATCTTAAATTAAAAGCACCCTGAGTGTTAGCGTTAACACGTCACGTGACCATGTCGATGACGACTTACATGAATTTACTCCACATCCAAACCTGCTACAGAAGTTTTCACTTAAAAAAGAAGCAAATCGAGAGTTGATCGCTAGTATCTAAAACAATAATGCCGTAAAACTCAACAAAACTTATTTTTTCATAATACCTACTAGGACGAAATTTCTCCAATACGTTCGTGCCCCCATTACGAGACGCAGATGCACATCGGCCTCTATAAATCTATAGTATTGTACGAAAGTGACAGCTCACATTATTAATCATACTCAAGTTATACACAAATATAATTGAATTGTTCTAATTAATAATAATTATAAACCAATTAATTAATGTTTTGATCTTAATATAATAATATTTACAATTAACACTTTTACTTATAAAGTGTTTAACGTTCCTCTAGTTTCATAAGAAGTACCCGGGCGACTGAGTTTTGTTCTTCATATGTTTTTTTTTTTTTTTGTAGAAAATCGTTTTTTTTTTGGGAATATTTACGTCTTTAAAAAAAACAGATATATATGTTATCTATAATCTTTAAAAAGCAAAACTTTTTACAATATTTGATCCAAGTCGTTAAAACCGTTTCTGAGATACACGAAATAAATTGATACATAAATATACAAGAATTGCTTGCTAATTTAATGTGATGAGATGAAAGCTTGAAGCCCAGACTAAAAAAATACATAATAAATAGACTTATTAGATTCTTTTGTATTTTTAAGCATTAGTTCATTTCCCCTTGAAAGAGAGATAGCATAAAATTAAGTTATATTTTTCTTTATTATAATAAAATCCGTCCGCGATTTACTTTTATTAACATTGATTAACTTATGACAGTGATGAGTATTCTATTGATATTTATATATTGTTTTAAATCTGTTTTCAACCGACTTCAAAAAGGAGGAGGTTCTCAATTCGACTCTATGTTTTTTTTCATGTTTGTTACCTCAGAACTCCGTCATTTGTTAACCGATTTGGACAATTTTTGTTTTGTTTGAAAGGGTATACTTCCAGATTGGTCCCATTTAAATTTAAAAAAAAAAAATACCGCCCCTAAGGGTGGAAAAACAACTAATGATGAATTTAACCTACTTCTAATTGTCATATTGACTTGAAACTTTGCAAGTATTTCTATTTCCGTTGATAGTACAGTGGTTCGGTGTTGTTGACCTGATCTGATGGCAAGGCCATAAGGTGGATAGGTGGAACTCTTCAACGGCTAATAGTAGATACTTTGAGTTTGGGCTTATTTTGTTTGATTTGACAAGCCTATCACGTTAGAATTCTTACTTTGCTACTACTGTCTACACTAAAAAGGGAAAAATAAAAACTTTTTAACAAAAAAATAAAAACCGACTTCAAACAAAAGTCGGTGTGCTATGCTTTGTATGGGCTGGCACCGATTTCGAAAATATTTGATTAGGTATGTATAGTAAATGAAAACTACCAATCAGTTATTTTTCACTTTTTAGTGCTTTTGTTTGAAGTCGGTTTTTATTTTTTTGTTAAAAAGTTTTTATTATTTTAAAACATTACAGTTTGGCTTCATCTTTAGTTCTGACACTCTGGTCATATTATTCCTTAGTCTAAAGCCTTCCTTATTCACTAGTAGAGAGCAATCGGTTATATTTTTATGATTGATTCCCTTGATTCCCCATACAAATTTCCATCCCCATTTTCTCTCCCTTAAGGGATGATTTCCGGGATAAAAAGTGTGCTATATCCTTTCCAGGGTCTCAAACTATCTTCTTATCAAATTTTATCTAAATCGATTCTGTAGATCGAGAGATTACTCCCTTCAACGTCACATACAAACACACAAACTTTACCTCTTTATAATATTAGTATAGATTAAACCGGCGACAGAATGAGATAGAACACATTGCCATGTTGCCATGGTAACCTTTCTTATTGTCTGACAACTATTTAATATTATATTTTTTCCGTATTTGATATTCTATAAATAAATGACTGTAATATACCTAATATGCCTTGTTTAATTAATTATAATTTGAGAGAGAATACATTGCACACGAAGTGAAAAATAATAAAATTAATTACTGAATAATATGTAATATACTAGTATATTTATGTCAAATAAAATCTAAAATAGCTTGGTAAATATATTATTAAAAAAAAGATAATAATTATCCTACTTCTGATACCCTATCTCATCTCATTCTCTCGTAGAATACTTTTCTGAAGTTTCACTTCTACCGTGTGTGAATTGCACACACACACACACTTTTTTTCTTCTAGAATTTGACTTAATCTCGAAAAAGTTGAAATGTAATGGTTATACATAATTGAAAAAAAATAGTTAATTATTATGAAAATAAGCAGTGTTCATTTAAAAACCATATTTTTATCTTATAGTTCATAATAAATGTTGATAAGCTGAGGTGGTGTAAAATAACAACCAATTTTCAAAGGTAAACTTCGAACTTGAATGCAATCAAAATGTTAGCACAAAGAACTTAACTTTTCCTTTGAAATTCCATTTCAGATTTTCAAATATTGCGCGCACTTCACTATAAAAAGTTAAAAAATCAATCGATTCATTTTAACAATCCGTGCCAAGTCTCGGTAGACGATGCGTCTTCGCCGCGAAATTTCCCTAAATCAATTTCAATACAAACACCTCTTAGTGAACTGTGCTAGCTGTGGGATAAAGTTGTGACAAAAGTAAAAGAGGTTTATTGTTTGATATTTTCATTTTTGATTGACTTTCAAGATGTATTGTAATCTTGTGTAGATTATTATGCGATGTCTTCAGAAATAATCGTCAAGCAAACAAACAAAAGTGTCCACAATTTTTTTTTAAGATTTTGTTATATATATATTGTATTAAGATATAACTCAGTTTTGTTTCCATTCATCACTCAAGCATGTCGATTAATGCAGACTGATATTGAGCTGGATTCAGATTTAATAGTAGTAAGCCTTGTCTAATATGAAATATGCTACTATAAAAAGTAACTAATGCACCCGATAAATGTTGTGCATTTTTTTTATTGGTCGAGAAATTAAAAAGTCCCGATTTCGACATTCAACAACGTCACCTACCGCGTCAAAGTATCATCAAAATCGCTCAAGCCCTCTAAGAGAAAAAGCATTACGAACACACGCACACCAGATTTTTATATACAAACACCTCTGCCCTCTGCAACTAGCACCATACATCATTTCGTGACTTGGTTGGCGAGCGGGCCGCGGTGACTCGACGACAGTTGGAACGCAGTTACAGTGATCAAATTGAGTCAGCCGCAGAAGTACCGGCGAGCTCGCAACGCGAATCTAAACTACGTAATGGAAAGATATTTAATATTTTCACATCGTTTTGTTCCTGCAAAAGCGAGTTCGTTTAAATGAATCCTCTTATGTTTTTCCGCAAACTTTTCGAGTTGACAATCCGATTCCATGAAATGAGTGTTATTTAACCTAGTTTATGTGAATTAAGATTCGAAATATTTAGCGTACGCGTGTTTGTTTTAATTTTAAAGCATAACTTTGAATAATATTCAAGTTAAATTTATGTTATGGGTTTAAACTTCTTTTTGGTCGCGTTTAAGCTTTCGTCGCATTGATAAAATATCTTATAATACTTACTCAGGGATATTTTACGTTTCTATTACTCGAATTTTTGATGACGAACAGATGGGTGTTCGATTTCCGAGCAAATTAAAGTGAAAGTCAAAATCGTTTTTTTTTTTTCAATATCATTTACATAATTATTTAATGAATTTCAATGAATTTACCACCAGTTTGGAACGAAAATACTTTCAAATAAATGACGACTGTTCAAATGTAATTATTACTACTAACTACAAACTAAAAAGATACGTTTAAAGTACTGAATATTTAATTTTATAAACTATCCATAAAATAAAAATTTTGAATTTTGAATTTTATCAGATATTTTAAAAATTAATCACACCCGAACTTCATACCTTTGTATTTGAAGTCGGTCAAACAAAGAATCTTTCATCAAGATATCTCTTTCTACTAACTATCGTCAAATAAACGACCATGAAAAGACAAAATAAAAGAATAGGCATTATGTTGTATGAATATTGTGTTATACTCGTATTATACTCGTAAATGTTTTATTTTACTTAACCTTCCTATACTCGCGCATTGGTCTGTGAGACCGACGAAACGCATTTTCGTAATTATTTTTATGCACGAAAATCGTAAGAAGTCGAGTTCCTTGCTAGCTGCTGGATTTGTTGCTAGCTTCATTTTAGAGAACGGCGCGCGTTCGTGAGAAGCGCACGTGTTATAGTATTTGGTGCCAATCGGTCCATGAGACCGACGCGAGTATAGATGCAACTTTTTGTGTAAGTATTAATGTAATATATTTAGTGCATTTATATATTTTTTATAAACTTTTTATATTTTATGACGTATGTTTAGCAAAATGTATGTATGTTTGTTGCTCTATATTATATTTTGACCAATTTTGTTATTCTTTTGAGATGACACTTCATATCAAAATGTACGATGATCGAATTGTTTGATAGATTGCTGCTAGATGAATTAAGTTCTGGTTCTAGCTATGAAGACGAAAATGACAGTGAGGCGGAAGACTATGTGGAGGTACAAGAAGAGACATACGACACCGAGCAAGAGGACGACAATGAATACCGTGGACAAAATGTATGACTGACAACGACAAAATGTATGATATGACTTACAACGTTACACGTGATACAAACAGATGGCTAATGGTGGTATTTTATAGCCTGATGAATATAGCGGGTATAATACGTTTATAATATACCTACACAACAACCCTACCAAGAAAATTAGCTGTAGGATCTTTAGAAGCCTTAGCATACGATCTTATCAATCGGCAACTTAGACGTCAAGCTCTCTCACTACATCCTTGCCGAGAACCATAAGGCTGAGGCTTGCCGAAATATGTAAATTAGATGGACACGAGTCTTAAGCAACATCTAACAATAATAAAATTGGTCATTGTGGATACTGCTCATCCAAAAAAATCATAAGACACGTTACAAATGCGCCACCTGCAAAAAATACTTTTGTTGGAACATGCTGTAACCGTACGCCCTGATCGTTATGGTGAGGGTCAAAACTAAGCCAAACATAGATAAATATGTCCTTTGATATGTTATTTATTACTATTTAGAAGTTTATTTTCTTTTTAAAAAGAAGTACAGATTTTATTTTTGTTTTCCTAGTACTTAAGATAAAAATCTCAAATTCGAAGACTAATTTGTGATGGACTGAAAGTCAGTAAAATAATTAATAAATTAAGTGTTATTCATACTATTTAGTTTCATTATATCCTAAACTTTGAATTATTAATAATATTTTTTGGCTTCATCGAAAAAAAAATAAGTTGTAGGCGTACGAACTATCGGTCTGTAACACCGTGCGCGAGTATAGGTGTTACAAAAATTGGCGCGAGTATAGGAAGGTTAAGTACAATATAGACAATACAAAAACAAAAAAGTTCTAGCATTTTCTTTCCTACACTAGCAACTTGTTTTTCAACCGCAGGATGATAGGATTTCCTCAAGATTTACATGTACAACTAAACAGAAATTCCCTGAGCCCTTTGGGAATGAAGTAAAGGGCCAGTTACGAAGGGCCTACACGTATGTTTATATGTGCTGTAAATTACATTTTAACCGAAAACCTTTCAAGGGAAAATCTATTTTAAAATAATGTTATCAAGAATTATTATTGTATGATTATAAAATTGTATTATGATCAAACTTTTAGGGATAACAGCTATAAATATTTACCAGTAATTCGGTTTCAACCGATGGATATTCAGAGATTTGATGGCGTTGTTTGTGGAAGATAATGGTTTCAATGGACATTCTGAGGATTTAACAAGCTTTCAAGTTATACAATAATTTCACCAATTCTTTTGAAGTTGTTAAATCACGTATATCGGATACGTAAAAAGGACTTAGCGATGTTACAGTTTATATTCAAACGTTGGTCTATTTTTGAGAAAACTAAGTTTTTATATTTATTTAAAGTTAAAACATATTATCTTTACATATAGGTACAATAAAATTTTGTACCTTATACCTCAATTTAAATTGTTTTTCATTCTTATATATTTAATTAACAAATCAACTTTTTCAGACGTCCGATTGCCAACATTGTCTAAAATGAATAGATATGAAGCTATATTTTTAATTTTTAATTCGAGAAAGCCTCATCATCATTGAATGACAAGTGTGGGTTGTCAAATTTCACATATCTTTTAAAAAACTAGTTAGGTTTCCTTAAATACCCTCAAGATATTTTCCACCATAATCAAACCGAAACGAACTGAAAAAAATCCCATGTAAAAATATACTAGGTATAAGAATAATTTTAGCAGAAATAAAACATCAAACGACGTGAAGTCGGACGAATTGGTGGTAGTAATTTATTATAATGTACCTTACAATGAAAAATTATTAGGAGTTCTAAACAAAAAAAAATTAAATTGTCAGTTTGTTCACGTTGATTGATCACAAGCGTCGATCGAATGAAGCCTAATGCAAATATTTGTAGGGGTAGAACTAGGAAAGATTACCACTGATGGATTAGACACGCAACAGATAGGAAAGGTTGGGAGTAAGGTGGTAGACGTCTTTGTTTTTTATATAGCGTTCATTTAAAAGAAGACCGACCAACACATTTTAACAGCATTTGTCTTTATTCAAATGAGCTCTCAAGTAAACAGAGTAATAATTGTTTTACATGTATATACTTTATACTGTATTGTTTTATTTGAAGAATTTTTATGTTTGAATATGTTTATAAATATTTTTTTGGATTTTTTTTTTGTTACAATAATACAAAGCGTTTTCATGTTGCCGTTTCGATTGCTTTAGAATTCTCTAGTTCTCCTTAGTATGTTTCATTTATCTTAGTATCTATCCATCAAAAAAAGCGAGAATAAAACTAAAAAAAAAAAACAATTCAATTAAATAACTAATAAACTATTAAATGATAATAATAAACAAAAGTGTAGATAAAAAACAGTAAACTAAGAACAAATATTCCATAACGAAATCATTTCATGCAGATATATAATATAATTTTATCTGTTATTGGTAAATATTTAGCGATTCCGTCCCCTTGCTTGGTATAGGGTGATAAGCTGTCTTTCCCCATTATTGTAACCATAGAGACAGTCATATCTTGCATTACCCCTAAATTGAAAATTTTATGTTATTCGGGTCCTTTGTAAGCCGACCGAGAAGGTGCTACTAAATAAAATAAGTCATAGAGAATACCATCTTTGTTACATATACCTTTAGGTCGTTTTACGAAGATATTATTATTAAAGCACGTTTTTTGATACTGTTGTCGTCTAAGTAATATTGAATACTTATATAATAATTAAAATTTACCAAATAAAAAAACATTATTTTGTTTTAAAACAAGCCACTTTCTGACTGCATCCCTATCTATGTGCTACTCGTTGTTTTTTTTTATGTTTTAAGTTTCATCTAAATCTGTTTAGCCATTTCAGCGTTATACTACTAAGGACTAACAAATTTACACAGACGTATAATTTTCATATTGCAAATAAGTAATATATATATCATACTCAAGAGGCCAATCTATCTATCTTATTTCATAAAAATAATTATATTCTGTTTCTTTCCTCTTTATAATATTAGTATAGATGATATATGTAAATATAATTTTTCGTTTTAATGTTGCATAATAATTTCTACGAGTATAACGTTTTTTATCTGTACTACGCGTCGATACCTTTCGAGCGTTATCATTACGACTGAGTGAATCGTACGAAAGTGGGTACCAAATCACTGATTTTGTTAATCGAATATTTGGAAAAGAAAAAATATTACATTTTTACTGGAAATCGGGATTTTAGAAATGTCAGTATAACGAATTATATGAAAGTTGTTATAACTCTTAAATTAAACATTTTAAAAAAACCTCCAACACAATAATCTATTTATTGAGGCCATTTCAATGAGTCTTAATACGGTATATCTGCAATATTTTAGTAAAGAGTTGTATATACAGCTTCCAGGTGACGCTGCAGCAGCATCTAGGTTACCATATCACTGCAATGTCATTATAGTAACAGGAAACTAAGTTTTGTATCGATTAAATCTGTTGAAGTAGTTCATATCCCTTTACCTAAACGAATTTTTTGATTTATAGCTAAGAACACTCTCGATGCAGTCATCTTTCAAACAAAACTAAATGAAAATCGGTTCATCCTTTTGAGTGCTACGATGCCACAGATAGATACACAAATACACATACATCAAATTTATACCCGATCTTTTTATGTTTCAATTAACTTTTAACCTTTTACACAAAAACCAAAAAAAATTGTTCTTTTAAAATTAAATTTTGTAATGATTCATTCACAAAGGAAAAAAGAACATACAATACAAATATTGTTATGAGTTCTATAAGTGAATTAAATAATTTAATTATCTTACAAAAATTACCTATTACCTAAAAACTAATAAAAAATATTCATAGACTAGCGGCTTACTTTCGCTTCGCTCGGGTTGGCCTCTAGAAAAGCACAAACAGATCTATCCCACAAGAACTCTTTAATTTTCCGGGATAAAAATATCTAAAATGTTGACCGGGGATTTAAGGTACCACCATTTCATTTAAATCCATCTTACAGTTTCGGAGATTAGCCCATAAAAACAGACAAACAGACAGAGAAACAAAAAAATTGAAAAAAGAACTGGATTTGTTCTATTTCTCTTTTTACACCCCCCTAAGTCGGTTTTTAGAAAAAAAAATCTATGTACAGATATTCGACCTCTACAGTTTTATTATAGTACTAGCGGATCACCCTCGCGTCGCTCGGGTTCGTCGCTAGGTACGTTTTAAATAGATATAAACAGTTATTAGCCAGCGTTAGCCATATAAAATTTATTTTTTCGTTAATTTTTTATTTCTTCTCTTTATTAAAACCTCCCGTGGACCTTAAGGAACATACGAAAAAAAATTTGCCGAATTGATCCAGCCATTCTTCAGTTATGCGCTTACCAACATAGATATAGTATAGATTGGTCACTAGAGTATGTATTATTCAGCTCAGAGCTAGACCAGAGTCAATTAAACCGTTGCAGTTTGATAATAACAGACGCAAAATGAGAATAGTTTTCTAAGCAATTATATCTAATAGCAGTTTAAAAGTAATTAGATGGAATAATAAAACTTAAATGCTAGTTTTATATGAACCTTCCTATACATTTTTCTTTCTATATAATATTATATGTCAGCGTCAGCTTATTGTTTGTCGCACTACTTTCTGAAGCATGTTCGCTGAAGGCGCAGAGCTGTTTTTAAAAGTAGACTACTAAAGGTTCTTAAAATTTTCAAAGTGACAATCTTGTAAAGTGTAAAATATTTGTAAATTTTGGACTTTCCGACTGAAATTTTTGTATAAATAACATCTAAAAAGGGCCAGTTTGGCGATAGATTAACAGTATAATATGTTAAAGCTGTGCAGTGCTAGCTCGTTGGTAACGCCGTCGCTTATAAACCGAGGTAAATAGGTTCAAATCTTTGAGATTTTCATTCGCGTGTGTTATTTCCAACATGAATGGAACTAATTTTATGAAGTAAAATGTCGTTTGATAAAAGTAAAGTAAAAAATACAGCAAATGTTTTATTCAAATACAACTTGAGCTATTCGGCCTATCGGTCATAAATATGAGGTTAGTCAATACTCTTTTACTTTATCTATACATATACTCGTAATTCAATTCTAACTAAGCCGAATCTGTACATTAAATATTTTTTGGAAAATCTTATTGAAATAGACATTTTTATCGATACAAAGACCGAATCTATAATTTTTAGAATTATTGTCTGTCTGTCTGTATGTTACCGCATCACAGAAATAACAACATATAGGATAATTTTTACCGCGGGAAAATGTCTCATTTCTGAGAAAAAATACAAAAACTGCAATGTAAGGATATACTATTATATAAAACCTAAGAATTTGGTTTTTGGTCAACTGAACGCGGGCGGAGCCGCCGGCAATGCTAATGTATCATAAGGCTCACAATATAACTCACACTCTAATTCACATACTAATTTAAAAAAAATGCTTCCGGGATCGACTAAGATTTTTGTATATAACATTCGAAACGTCGGAAAAAAAAATTTAAAAAAAATCCTAGAAAAAAATAGTTATAATTAAATATTAAAACTTTTATGCTATGCTTGCGTTTCTTACCCAAACTTTCATATTGAAAATATTAATTTTAAACTTAATTACATTTATAATATTGTAGATAAACCGTATATTTTGATTGGGATTCAACACAATATATGACGTATAGAAAGGTGATATCCTACCTTCTAATACCTTTGTCACCTGTTCAGGATACCTTAATCTCGTATCAAAGCCGTATCATATGTAACATCTCACATGACTGTGTACAGTTCACAAGAACAAAATAATCCCAATCTAAATCTCAATACGTCTACAGTGTGTCAATAGCCTTATCGTATTCAACCAGATTATATAAGGCTACGTTCACATGTTGCGATATCATGTGTTATTTTACACTTAATTAGTTTATGATGTTATTAATATCAAATATGTTCACAATTAGGTAAATAAATCTCAATTATCGATGTAATGTCAAAAAATACATATAAGAATAGGAAAGACATGGAAATGTTACTGACGCCTAAAGTAAGTCATGCAAAACACTGAAACCAAAACGTTCGTCAAGATAAAGCTGTACAATACTTGTGTGTTACCAGTTCTAACATATGGCTGCCTGGGCACGTACCAAAGCGCAGAACACAAACCTGAAAACCGACTTCAAACTTTTGTGTGCTTTTGCACTAAAAAGTAAAAAATAACTGATTGGTAGTTTTCATTTACTATACATACCTAATCCAATATTTTCGAAGTATACATCCCTAATCAAATTTAGGTATAATACATACCTAATCAATTTTTGTACTTTTTAGTGCTTTTGTTTGAACTCAGTTTTTATTTTTTTCGTTAAAAAGTTTTTATTTTTCCCTTTTTAGTGTAGACAGTAGTAGCAAAGTAAGAATTCTAACGTGTTAGGCTTGTCAAATCAAACAAAATAAGCCCAAACTCAAAGTATCTACTATTAGGCGTTAAAGAGTTATCCACCTTCTGGCCTTACCATCAGATCATGTCAACAATACCGAACCACTGTACTATCAACGGAAATAGAAACACTTGCAACGTTTCAAGTCAATATGACAATTAGAAGTAGGTTAAATTCATCATTAGCTATTTTTCCACCCTTAGGGGTGGTATTTTTTTTTTAATTTAAATAAAATCAATCTGAAAGTATACACTTTCAAACAACACAAAAATTGTCCAAATCGGTTAATAAATGACGGAGTTCTGAGGTAACAAACATAAAAAAATACAGTCGAATTGAGAACCTCCTCCTTTTTGAAGTCGGTTGAAAACATGTCAGATAGCAATGGAGTGAGTGTAAGAAAAACAGACAGAATAAGTATCAAAACAATCAGAAAATGCACGAAGATAGAAGATTCAAGTATCGATACAAGAACAAGGAAACTTCAGTGGAAATAGTCAGGCCACATTGTAAGAGGTACTGAAAAGTGGAACAAAAATATAAATTTTGGTACCCAAGAGACCGAAATGGAAGACAATTTCCAAGGCGGGAAGACGATATAAAGGCAACAGCAGGAAAAAATATGGACTAAGTCAGCGTTAAATAGAACAAAATGGAAGGTTTAGGAGACCTTTACCAAAATCAATTATCAAAAAATTTAGGGGACCTTTACCTTTGCCAAAACAGACAAGTTGTGGCTAGAGTTTTCAATATTTTAATTATTTTCATTATAGTGTGCAAAATGATGTGTCTGAATAAAGGTTTATATTATTAATATTATTGTGTTCACAATTAGGGAACATATATGTATATGTCATAGCATACACGAAAACACCTCTTTTTTATAATCATTTCACATGAAGGCGTTAAATATTTAGTAATTGTTATTGAAACACAAATATCCCTTGAAATCACTATCAAATACTTTAATAATATACGTATTATATGGATCTAACAGTCAGTAGTTAGGCCGTCAATGAACACGTTATCTCACACTGGCAGACTGTAAAATCAAAGGTGCCTCTGGAGTGTACTCGGCAACGTTACAACGCATGAACTAGCGAGTTTACTACTTAGTAAATTGTAGACGATTGCTATTGGAGCTCCATTTACTTACAATGGTTCTCTTGCTTGTCCCTCCTGATTTGCTCTGGGCTTAAATTAATACTTCGTGTAGCGATATACTTTGAACTAGTGTTGTACAATCGATTCGTTTATTTATTTATTAAGAACATTATTTAAGCATATTATAACATAAAAATTTCAATGTAAATAACTGCATTAGTTAGTCACTCTAATACAACTAAAGATATATTCATTGTTAACATTCTAAATGTGAAGTATGTTTGTTTGTTTGTTTGTTTGTCCTTCTTCCATGTCGAAACAGAGAGACGGATTGACGTGATTTGTGCGGAGATAGCTGGAGGTCTGGAGAGTGACATAGGCTACTTTTGGCGTGAAAAAAAAGTTGTCTTTCTTACAAATACACTTTCCACATTTACAAAATTGTTTTTAATAAAATTTACATTCATATTTATATTCTATATCAAAATAATTATTATACTTTGAAAACTTTGAAAATATTTATTTTGTATAACAATAACAAAAGCTTTATACATATATAATATGTATTCTAGTTTATTACTACTTATTTTCAAGAGCAATATATTTTATGTTCAAACTGAAATTTCGATCTTAAACATAAATAAATCTTATATATAAAATTTCCATGTCACAATGTTAGTTACCGTACTCCTCCGAAACGGCTTTACCGATTTTTACCAAATTTTATATGCGTATTCAGTAGGTCTGAGAATCGGCTACTATCTATTTTCCATACCCCTAAGTGATAAGGATAAGGGTGGTCCTCCCAGACCCCACCCCAGGGACGAACCCGAGTGGAGCAAGGGTGAGTCGCTAGTAGTTATATATTTTTACCGTCAATGTCATCGTTAAGAGGCTAAAATATTCCTTTCCTTCTAACTAATGAAGCAAAATAGGGGTACAGAGATGCACATAATGATTACTCTCCTCCACGTTTTGACGAAAAGTATAAATAACTAGCTATCTATTTTATATATTGACTGTGAACTGTTAATTTATAATAGCTGCAGAAAGTCTTTAGAGAAGGACAAAAAATAAATAATTGAGTGATTTTATGATCCTTTTCTTACAAATACTTTTAAATGTAGGTTATTAAGGTATGCCCCAAACAGTAGATAGTGGGTTCTTAGACTCATTAGTCGGTTGGCATAATTCTTTATCTTTGAACACCCCATAATTAATTTTAGTAGCAATGTGAATTAAAATAATATAATTTAATAAAACTCGCTACCTATTTATATTATGTTTTTATTTTTATTCAAGGTATATCTCCATTGCAAATTTCATTTAAGTGTCTTAAGTTATTGAAGTAAAAATATATATACAAATTTCACATTATATAATATTCGATAATGTAACATAATATACGGTATGGAAATCACGCAGGCATAAGCTAAGAAATAAAAAAAAGCTTAATATTTCAAATTTAGGTTATTTCAAAGCAAGGCAATTAATTAGTGGCAGGTACAGTAATGTTGATTTATATAATTAACTTTAAACGGTGCCAAAAGGTTAGTAAAAAGTGCTGACCTTCTTGTTCTGCCACAAAGATTTTAACGATAAGGTAGTACGGTCACGCGACTAGTGTATGGTTAAATCGAGAACAACCATTAGTTTTAGTATTTGCCATGGTTTATATGAAAAAAAAAAAACTTTAATGCAATTAATTTAAATTAAAAAAAATTTATACATTTATTGTATTACGATTAATACTTTCTTAGATTTAAGCGAATAATCGAAATTTTAAATAAAACTATCTTTTCGGATTTTGTCGCGGATTTATTTGGATTTTTTTTCCGACGTTTCAAATGCTTTACAGCATTCATGGTCACGGGAGAGACTGTGTCTCCCGTGACCTTGAATGCTGTAAAGCATTCAAAAATAAAGGTCTCGATTGAAAATTCTTCCAACAATTTTAAACTTTCAGAGTTATGTACAGGCATGAGTTTAATTTTTTTGTGGTAAATCACTCTAAAAATAAAAAATAAAAAACTAGAATCTAGAAATTACAAGAAAACTGAAAAGTTATAATTTCTAAATCACTTCTTAAATTAAGAAAAATATTTGGAGGATTCTTGGAAGCGAATGAATAATTAAAATATATTTTGGTGTCATTTTTGAAATCATTTTTGTAAAATATTGGGTAGGCACGGTCTGTAACAAGTACATAACGCTATTGAGACGTCTATAACCTTAGTCTCTCCCGTGACCATGATTGCTGTAAAGCATACGAAACGTTGGGAGCCAAATATCAAAATAAATCCTCGAAATAACCCGAAAAGATGGTTTTATATTTCAAAATTTTTTATTATTTTTTAAGATAATCTTGGAGGATGTGGTGTGGAGTTATTTGACAAATTATACTGATTTAAAAACTAAATTGATTCAGCCATATAATAATAACATTCATGTCATTGAATAATTAAAATTTCAATATAAAAGTAAAAACGAGTAATAAATTCAAGGGCACTTAATGTACCGCGATAAAGAGGAGCCTAGAAAGAAGAAGAAGCAAAATAAACCTGGGATAGGTCACTTCCTGTAATCCGTTAACTATTTTCAGTAATCCTTTTCATCTTTTAGTGATCCTTAAACAATATACATTATACATATGTGCAAAATTAAACAAGCCAATCTGTAACTCTGTGACTATGTAAAAGAAATACAAATTTACCACCAGCATTTTTTATTTACAACTAGCAGAACCCGTGGGTTCGCTCGCGCTAAAACTACAAAAAAAGCTCTTTGATTTTATGCAAAAGGCATTTTTGAAATCGGCTCTGTAGTTTCTGGGCTCAAAGCACTTATTCTATAATTATAAACATCAGTTTTACAATAATGTATAGAAGTCTGCCCGATTTGTTGACATTTTTGTTTACTGCTCCGCTCCTTTGAGTAGTAGCATGATGATATATAGTTTATAGCCTTCCTCTAGAAACGGACTATCTAATGCAAAAATAATTTTTCAAATCGAATTAACAGTTCCTAAGATTAGCGCGTTCAAACAAACAAACTCTGCTTCTTTATAACATTAGTGTGGATATAAAGAACATTATTTTTATTCGTAGAAAATTTGTGTTAGAGATAATCACGCGTGCGTATACGGACATGTGCAAGCCTTCACCTCAGGACGAGCCAAGCGGCGTAGCCGGTCACTTCGTTACAAACGACCCGTCCAGTGTAATTTACGAGTCGGGTACCCGCAGTAATTTGGACAAATTATAATGGCGCGAAGGGAAATTACTCGGGCATCAACCGTCCGAAAAATAAGGCCCAACGTCGCATCGCACGCTTTTAATCACGATCCTTTGATTTCTTTCGTCCTGAATTAATTACAATCCGGCCTATTGATTCGCAGTCCGGGCACGTTTCACCAAAATGAGCAAATATTGTTTGGAAATTATAATAAGAAATATGTTCGGTTCGGATTGTATGATTTTTATGATTCGTGTGTGGTTTCGGAATTGCTTGATAAAGTTAGTAGAGATTTTTATTAATGAATTATGAATATGATAAGGACATTAATTGTAGATATTTCATATTATACTTTGAATATAATAATACATTGGTCGAGCGGCTAGCCTGTGTGGTTGTAAATCCGGAGGCCCTGAGTTCGAGTCCCGGGTTGACTAAATATTGTTACTGAGGTGTTCCAACAAGAAACTATCCTCTCCTCCTCTCTTTACAGGCATATTGAAACGTCATCCTACGTGACTTTAAAAGTAAATGGAATAGAGAAAACATTTGTGCTTCTGTCCGCTTGTTTTTCTTGAAGAGATCGCCCACCGGACGTTAAGCTGTTAGTCCTGCGTCTTATCTCCCACTTGTGCCCACTAATTTGTCCCGCGCAGTTGATCTCAGTAAGATTGGCCACTTTAATTAACTCAATCGGTTTGGACCACATTATTATTTCTTTGAATACTTTTAGGCCGATATGTAAAATAAATTAACATTATTTATTGAACTGCTAGCTACTCCATACTGCCTATTTATTCATCTGAGAATATTATTTATATTTAAATTTTATTGCAGTCAAATTTTTGGATCAATAGCTTATTAAATATAATTTAAAATTTTTATTCCAAGTAGGTAAATTAAATATTATATACCCATTAAAATAAATTTTGTGCTTAAAGAATTTATAAAACTCTTATAAGATGTATTTATTAAAAATAATATAAAAATGTCCTTGATATTAAAAATATTCATCTTATCTCAGGGTTACAGATGTTACAAAAATAACGGCCCTTAAAACCGAATCTCTGATGCAAATGAATCATTACGTGGCATACCGTCGATTCCCTCTTGATTTCGCCTTTCTTTGAATTTGAATAATTTCAAAGCCCACTGAGAGCCGTCACAAAGGTCCGGAAATGAAGTAGAACCTTAATTAAGTTTTAGTTTTGGTTGCTATACAATTTTGCATGGCATGTAGTGAATTACCTCAGATACTACGATACAGGTGTGATTTGCGTTTTGGTAAAAATTTAAGTCTAAATATGCTAGTTTTAATAATTAATTAAAAAAAAATTGTTTAGCTTTAGAAGTAACCATTTAAAATTTTGAAGCTAAAAAAATGTTTTTATCTGTACAATCATTCTAAAGAAATTTAAGGAATAAATAAAGTAAAATTACGATAATATTGAAATGATTTGAATGAATGAAGCCCTCAAAGGAAAATGTTTAAATAAATAAATAATAAATGTACAGATATTTTTAAATAATTTTTTATTAAACATTTATAGAAACATTATTTTAGGGAAAGGAAGTTTTGAGAGCCAAAGAGAAAGAGATAAATAAGGTTTATAGTAGAAACCCCTTCAATGTGCGTTCACCTTGTCATGGTGGCGGGACTCATTAACGTCTTTCAGTCCTACCGGGCGCAAAGCCAAGAAACGCGCTGGGTGACGGCCCACCTCGCTGGGCGGTGTGCCATGCGGGTTGCTCCTGGTACTTCTCTCATAGCAGAGTAGACTGTTGGAGCAACCCCATGGTTGTTCTGGTCTGCTTCGGCAGACCTGGCGTCGGAGCGTCGTGGTTGAGTGCGTAAGTGATTCTGCGATGCCCCATTCAGACGGGGAAGGTTCCGTTGGGTTTTAGTGGGTACTACGGGTTTTGCCGGTGAGAGCCGCATAACCTTTATGTATGCAGGTGAAATGCCTAAATGAATTTCCCAACGATAAAAAAAAGGTCTATAGTAGGAAGAGTGAATACCTAGATCGATTAATACTTAGATCAATTGCTGTAAGAATTAGTTTTTTTTGTATTATTTGTATAGGTAGTAAAATTCCAGACGTTAAAATTGTCACTCAAGAAGGATAACTAGAATTATTTACTTTTTGACTAAATAAATACACCGCGTTCAAAACCACTTAAAATTATTTATTTTAGCAATAGGGTGTGGAAATCTGTTTTGAAATTTAGGACGTATGATGGTAGTCTGACGGGGACCAACTACCAACGAACTCAGGACAGCTGGAGTCGAACATAATAGCCTAACCTACTTGTTGACCACCGATACAGTGCCCCCATAAAGTATACCTATTCGTGAACAAATATATCGAGTAAATGTAACTCGAACCCACAAAAAGTACACCCGAATTAAATTCCTCCTTCCATTTGAAATAGGTCAAAATAATTATGAGAACGAGACGAGGATTTTATGGGTCTGAAAATATTTGATTATAATCTATTCTAATATTATATAGAGGGAAAAAATGTTTTTTTGTTTGTTTGTTGTATCGAATAGGCTCCGAAACACTCACCCGATTTAGATGAAATTTGGTAAGAAAATAGTTTGAGACCCTGAGAAGTTATAGTTTTTATTCCGGAAATAATCCCTAAGAGAGTGAAAATGGGGGTGAAAATTTGTATGGGGAAGTAACTTAGGAACGAACTCGAGCAAAGCGAGGGTGAGTCGCTAGTAAAGAATATAAATCAAATGAAACTATTAAATGTTAAATGCATAATATCGTGATACGATAATTTTGTATTGTGAATTAATTGATGCGTTCGAAATAATGTGGCCAATATTGATATTAACAACAATTACTTTAAAAATATACCAATATCAATATCATAATTAATTGGTATAAACTTAATTGTTTAAACTTCTGTTTGCCCAGTGGTCGAAGTTCGACCATGATCTTTTTTATTGATAATACTAAAGCTTGTCAATAGCTACTAAAAAAAAAGAAGATCTGTTGACAGTATTCAGCCCTTTTTAACGTCCCACTGCTGGGCATAGGCCTCCCTTCAGTACGAGGGGAATCAGGCCATAGTCCACCACGCTGGCCAAGTGTGGGTTGGCGGACTTCACTTGTCTTTTATAAACTTGTTAGGTTCTCTCAGATATGCAGGTTTCATAACGATATTTTCCTTCAGCGTTGAAATAAGTGGTAACCATGTTGGAAATGATTCGAACATGAAAATATCAGAGGTGCGAGAACCGGGATTTGAACCCGCTTCACTCGGTATCCTAAGCGAGCGCGTTACCACTGGGCTACCACTGCCTTAGACAGATTTTGTTGACAGAGGTTAATAGTACTTTAAATAGTTGCGTATCAATAGGACCGGCCTAATTTTTATTAACATTGTAATGAGCCACAAAAACTAAGTTCTGAAAGTGATAATTAAGTCTAAGCAATATCTTATAACAATTTAAGTACTCTTCCGTAATTTCATTATATATTCAACTCTTTCTTTTAAAGCCTCACTGCTGACATGGACACTTGTAATTATGTTTATAGCAAGTACTAATCATATTATTTCTTTATAATTTACTTAATTGATCTTCACTTGTTCTCAATACATTAGTATAGTTAAGCAGTGAGTTGATTTTATTTGTTTTTAAGATGAGTTCCAAAAAGTATTTTTTAAGAAGTCAAAAAACACTACTTTGATAAAATGCCTGAATTTTTGATAAAATGCCTGAATTTTTGTTTGATTTTGATTTAAGAATAAGAACAATTGAAATACATTTTAATGTGTGTTAATGGGGTCGAAACTACCCACGTAGTAACTAACGTATGTACAATACGTCTAAATAGTGAACATTCGCTTAACTACATATTATATGTAGTCAAGTGTTAAAACGTATTTTATTATTTAGAAGTTTTATGTACTTGTTTAATTACAAAGTAATTATTTAATCGTTTATTTTTTTTTACAATAAAATGATTTTTGAACAAAAACAATGCCATCAAATAACAAAAATTTCTAATCTGTCAGATTTAATTTTTGTCTTTAATTATACCCTCGGTGAACCGCTAATTCAGTTTCAATTAAATACGCGTCGGCAGCACGCCGCTACCACGACTGGCCTCGATGAGCCTTTGCGCGGTAATTATTTTAGTCCACTCGAAAAATATTGTATCAACACTTTAACAATTTGAATGTTAATATAACTTATAAAAGTAATTTTAGCTAATTTTATTTTAAATTATTTTTTATTTATTTAAACCATTTGATTTTACCAGCTTTATTTCACACTAGCGACTCACCTTCGCTTCGTTTCGGGTTCGTCCTTAGACAAAAACCATACCGTACATTTTACCGGGATGACATATAGCTTATAGCCTTCCTTTAACGGGCTGTCTAATGCAAAAAGAATTTTTCAAATCGGATTAGTAGGTCCTGCGAATAGCGCGTTAAAAAAAACAAACAAACAAAGTGCATCTATATAATATTAGTATAGACTAGCGACTCACGCTCGGGCTCGATATTATTAAATTTTTCATTGGTTTTGTTTGTTTTTCGTAGGATCCAATTTTTTTTCTAAAATAACAGTAGCCTAAGTTACTCCTTATTACATCAGGTATCTGCCAGTGAAAGTCCTGTCAAAATCGGTTCAGCCATTTCAGAGATTAGCCGGAACAAACAGACAGACAGATAAAAACTGTAAAAAATATTGTTTTGGAATTGTTGTATACCAAGTAGTATTATATATATATATATATATATATATATATATATATATATATATATATATATATATATACATACATATATATATATACATATATATATATATATATATATATAGTATTATATAACATATTATTTATCTGTATTTTCTAACACCAAAATGATTAAATACAGATTAAGTCCCAATAATATTATTTAAAATCAAATAACAAGTAATGGTGTACTATAAACAAAATGTTTTGTCTATGATTCGTGTTTAACATTGTATATTTACAATGACCTATCCACCCCCATTGGTCATCAATCAATGAATATATTTATATAAGCAGACACTCAAATAAATTGTACAGTGTGTACCTAGTTGCTATGAACAATTCTCTGGCATTTTGTGATAATATAAACCGTATTGTATAAGCTTTGCTTTCCAATACAAACTGTCATCACCATTTTCACCCCCTTAAAGGATGATTTCCGGGATAAAAACTATCCTATATCCTTCCCAGGGTCTCAAACTATCTTCTTACCAAATTTCATCTAAATCGGTTCAGTAGATCCAGAGATTACCCCTTACAACGTAACAAACTCACAAACTTTACCTCTTTATAATATTAGTATAGACTAACAATAATAATTGCGAGTATAATAGTTTAACGTGTTCTATGAATTTAATTTTCATGTTTTTTTTTATACTTTTTTATTCGTAGCATGCATAGTAAAAGTTTTTGTACATTTTTAAAGCAAAGTAGTCGATATTTCTTTACAATTGATATTTTCGTTACAGAAGTTTTTAACAAATATTTCATTTTCTATTTCATATTATTTACAGCAACAACAATACCAATTATATGTTATGTGACATATAATTACATATAATATATTATTATAACAATTTATATTATTACTGGCAATTTACCTTCGCTTCACTCGGGTGCGTCCCTAGATACTAACTAATAACCTATGAATTAATCCAGGTACAGGACTGTATACTAAATTAAGTCCTAAATATTTCTTTAAGATATTATACAAATATTTTTTTATTTTTTTTTTATTTTTATATGTGTATTTTTTTATTTTTGTATTTATTATATATAGTTATATTTGTAAGGTTTATTTATGTAACAATTTTTTTTTCTCTTTGATGTATCATCTGGCATTTAATGGACCTGCTACTTAACACTATCTTTCACATCCATGGGTTGACTTGAAGAAATCTCTTTTAGAGATAAGTCCACCTTTGCCTTTGTCCTTTAATATAAAATTTCAATATTTTGTTTCGTAAGTGCAATAAATAATATACTAAGATATTGTTAGATTCATCATTTTAAACTAGTACAAAAGAAAACTAATAATAATATTAATTAGAAGCCATGAATATTTGTTAGGGCGGGCTACCTACTTAGAATTCATAGCAACACCATGACGATCAAACGTCATGCCTTAGAGAATTTGAAGCATCACAAGCCCAGCATATTTAGGCACATAACAATGTACAAACAATTCTCGCATCATACACTGACAGTGACACGTCAGCGTCCGTCCGTCGTAATCGATGCTCCACAATCAATCACTCTCAGCCAGATGCTTTGAACGTTTTATAGGAGACACCCTTTGCGTATATTATGATTTAGTTAATGGACTTTGTATAGTGCTTTTTGTATGTTAGATATTTATCTATTTAGTATCGTGAAACGTGTGTCTGAATCGAAAGCTTTACAGATTTTGTCTCTAACATGAATTATGACGTTTTTAATTATTGTCCTTTTGTTCGGTTATGTTCTTGTAACAGCAGCTTGGGTTTTACTCCAGGTCATAGTCTATCTGTGTATTAAATAAATGACATCTGCATCAGTCAAACTTTTGCATTTATATAGTCTGATTACAACTTATAAATTTTTTTCTATCTTGAATTAGAAGGTTATCCCTAAGCTGTATATATATATATATATATATATATATAAAGAGATATCATTACAAATTTCCATTACCTAAGAGTCAAACCTCCTACCTCTGACCAAGTAAAAAGTGCCAGTTCGATATTTTACATAATATATTTATAGATATATATATATATATATATATATATATATATATATATATATATATATATATATATATATATATATATATATTTTACATATTCATTTCATTATGAAATCCAAATATAAAAGTTCGTATTCACTCACATTTTTATTACCAGTCAGGGCTCTCAAGATTTTTCAACTCCTCTAGTCCGGTCACTCGTACGTTCCATTTGCGTGGAAAAATTTAGCGAATTTATCTTGTGGATGGCCGAGAGCGGCCATTGCTGCGATGTCGGGGGACAGTTCAACTGCATGCAATCAAAGTTGCCTGCATTTCATTGTGCTTTATTCGGATGGGGAGATTTTTGTAACAAAAATACATATATTATTTTCATTTTGCTTCAAGGGGGTTTTTTAAGTATGCATCATACATTTAGAGAGAAAGATATTTATGATGATAAGTTAATTCTAATAATTAAAAAAAATTAAATATGGCTATCATATTTATAATATATTTAAAAAAAAAAATTAAAAGTTACGAATATATAATGTAAATAGATATCTCTAAATGACTCTTCAATATAACAACTTTTTTTTCGTTTCAGGTAGGTCAAGCAACTACGTGACTTACAATTCTGCATTGCATTTTGTTGAAACTTAAAATAGTGCTGAACCAAAGGTAAGCATTTCAATAATCTAGCTATAAAATATTCATTATTTATGGTAATGAAAATTCGCCCTCTCCACTACAGTAGGCGATGCAAATTAGGCACAAGTCATGCGTTAGTATTACTGTTTGATATTTTAAAATATTTAGACACTTAATTTTATGTATTGATTTTATTAAATGTACTATTTCATTATTAATAAAATATTGTTGTTCTCAGTAATATTTTTTTTAGGTTAAATAGTCGAAGTGTGAAATAGAAAAGAGTTAAATCAAAAGTTCCAATAAAAATATATCAAAACTGAACATAATATTAAAATATAATAATAATAGTTAAATAATCTATTCTAATATTATAAGAGGAAAAATTTGTTTTTGTTTGTTTGTATCGAATAAGCTCCGAAATTACTGAACCGATTTAGAGGAAATTTTGTAAGAAGATATTTTGAGACTCTAGACAGGTCATAGGATAGTTTTTATCCCGAAAATCAACCCTTAAGAAAATGAAAATAGGGGTGAAATTTTGTATAGAAAAGCAACCTAAGGACGAACCGGAACGAAGCGAGGGTGAGTCGCTAGTATATAATATACTACACAATTTTTTAACATATTAAACGAAACAAACAAATAAAAAAACACTACACAAACCATATTATTTTAACACCATCTAATATCGTAGACAGATCCCTTGACTGTTCAAGTACAAAAGAATCAAAATAAAGAAAATTGCTTCTAAACGTCGTCGAGTATATTGTAAAAGGCGTTCTAATTTACTAGGTAATAGAAAGAACACAAGTTTCCACCTTTTAAGCCGCTCAGCGTAAAGCAAATATGTGCCTACCCAATTCGCGTCCCTCGCATGGAACCGACGAAAAAAGTTCGAGTATACTTAAAACCATGCGGGTTCACTCTTTATTATGTGTACGTAGTTTTGCGTGTTTTTTTCTGTAATTTTGTGTATAGGATTGCATCTAGTTTTAATTGGTATTTGTATATTACTTGCAATGTTTCGTAATGTAAAGGAATTTATTTGTTTGGTGATATGTGTTTTTAGAACGTTAAGTTGTGGCTAAGTTATTGTGCGTAATCATGAGATTTTTCAACACTTTCTCAGATTTACGCTAATATTTGACACATAATAAAGTTCCGTGTCGAATCTGTACATTAAATATTTTTTTTAATTTTTGTTTGTCTGTCTGTCTGGGAACGCATCACGAGGAAACCACTGAACAGATTTTGATTTGGTATAATGATAGCTGGTTATCCAGGTCAACATATAGGATATTTTTTACTGCAGAAAAATATCTCATCTCTGAGAAATCTATACTAAACGTTAAAATAAAAAGAAATAAAACTATATTTTCAGAATTTTTGCACAGATTTATTTCGATGTTTGTTTTCCGATGTTTCGAATGCTTAACAGCAAACATGGTCTAATAAGGTTTTAGTTGTATAAAATGTCATTATATAGTTGTTAGAGACACTACACTGTTGCTGTCCGTACCGTTTTATTTGAGTTTTTTTTTAAATTGCTTTTAAAATTTTCACTATATTTTTTACGTATATACTTAAGTCGTTACAGAGATTACTTCCTACAAACAAACTCACAAACTTACAAACTTTACCTCTAATGTTACTGTGATTGCTTATAAATGTTTAGTAAAAACATCATATACTTAGTTATAGTGGAGTGAAGTAACGAATGGAAGTTGTTATTGTTTGCACTATGGGGCGAATTTGCAATTTATTCAGTTGTAGAGCTTAACGGTGGCTAGCGGGTGAATACATTACATTTTCTTACATTTTCTCAAGATGATTTTCTCTACGTTAACGGCCAAGCTTTTTGTTATATTTCACAAGTTTTATAAAATACAACATTTAACTAAAGTAGTGTGAATATATTGTTGAAAATAATTTATAAATAGTACTAGCAGAACCCGCGGCTACGCCCCCGTTCAATATGCAAAAAAAATCTTTGGCTTTATGTTACACAGCGTGTCTATCTATGTATTTATATATATTATATAAATGTTCGTACAAAAATACTAAAATCGCTATTATAAAATGGGGGGTGGGGGTAAAAGGAAAATACTTTACGACCTATTCTCATACCTACCGAATTTACATTTTTTTAAATTAAAATCGGTCTAGCCGTTTCGGAGGGGTGCGACCACAAACACCTTGACACGAGATATTTATATATTAGATAATAACTTAAGATATAAATAAAATTATGTATTTGTTGATAGACTATTTTGTAACATATTTAAATTTTAAACATTTGTCACTTATTAGAAAATCTTATAATTCTTTATAAGAAAATCTAAAGAATGATACCATTTTTTTTCTATATTGTATCGTTATTTATTCAATGATAAATAAACTAAAGCCTACAGAACCCTAATCTGGCACGGGGTCCTTTTTTAAACGCGTCTCACTTGCCCGGCAGGATATCAAGTGCCATCATAGGCGCTTCAAAGCGTCTGGTTGCTAAGCAACCAGCCCCGCCATGACGTGACATTGCCGGATTAATTAAGTCACGCTGGATTGACTGTGCAGTAAATAATGACAATAAATTGACGAAATATTAAAAATAATTGGGAAAGGTTTTTTATATTACGTTAAGAATGTAAATTAAAGGCAGCGGTAGCGCGTTCGCTTGGGAAACCGAGTGAAGCGGGTTCAAATCCCGGGTCGCGTACCTCTGAAATTTTGATGTGCTAATCATTTCCAATATAATTTCCACTTATCTTACGTTGATGGAGAATATCGTGAGGAAACCTGTCTGAGAGAACCTAGCGAGTTTTCGAAAGACATGTGTAGACCGCCCACCCGCACTTGGCCAGTGTGGTTGGAATGGTAGTTTTAATTGTGGACATAGGTTTTATTTTAGCTGTATGGAAATATCTTTCGAAAATTACCGATCTTATTTAGTTTTTATGTCAAAATAATATAAAAGTGAAAAATAAAACTTAATTATACATTGAGCAATTCATAAATAGTGTTGTAGGGGTAGGGTAATACAGTTAAGCATCATGTTGACATATATAACAACATATTTATAACGAGCTACCACCATACCGAATTTCATCAAAATCCCTCCAGTAGTTTTTCCCGTGATGCGGTAACAGACGGACAGACAATAATTCTAAAAACTATAGATTCGGCCTCTGTATCGATAATAATGTCTATTTCAATAAGATTTTCCAAAAAATACTCTTTGTACAGATTCGGTTTAGTTACAATTTTATTATATGTATAGATATGTTCATACCGTATTGTAAACGCAGTCTCGCGTCGCGTATTCTATTGTAAACTAATAGCGAATAATATACTTACCTAATACCGTGACTATCATTTATTTAATTCCACCAAGCAGTAATTCCCTAAAGTATCACCGTTTGTGTGACAACTATACTCAAATAAAACTTTGAGATGTTCCTTGTATCTTAATACTTATTTAAATATGTTGGCACATTAACACTCAGCACCATCTAGTTCCATGGTAAGATACGAGGCCTGTCTTATGGATATCAGATAGTTGATACACTGCACATATATAACTTTAAAACATACATATTATAAATATAAACACCCACGACTGGAGTACAAACAATCATGCTAATCACACAAATGAATACCCCCAGCGGGCCTCGAACCCGTGACCGCTGGCACGGATGGTAGGGTCACTACAAACTGAACCAAACGTGTAGTCAAATCAATGCTTATTCTATCTAAAATTTTCTAAGAAAAAAAGAAATAAGAAATATCTCTGTCTAATAAAACATGAGAAAAATATTAACATATTACAATTTTGATTTAATTATTAATATACCCATTCAATGTAACACAAACATGTTTTATATGAAACTAGCTGGCCCGACAGACCTCGTTCTGTCAAATGGAGTGTGTAGCAGGTCCGATTAGAATTTTTTTTTCCGGGTATTTTTCCAATATTTCTCTTCATAAGAACCTTCCTTGGACTTCAAAGAATATTTAAAAAAAAAAACAATTACCCGAATTGGTCCAGCTGTTCTCGAGTTATGCGCTTAGCAACACATTTAGCCATTCATTTTTATTGATAAGATAATAAAATATATTCAATATCTATCATAAAAATGCATACAGAAAACTGTAAACCCTTAAAGTAAGAGCTGGAGTTGGAGTTATTTTACAAAAAGCGAATGCAGTAAAATTTAACTTGTTTAAATACTTCCAACATCTTACACTGCAAAGAGATGCTGCACATAAATAAGGCTTAATATTTCCTTTAGCGCTATTGTCGTAAACAGCTAGCGACGTGCCAATAAATTCCTAAATCGGAACAAAACAACACGATCGAGATCTTAAAGCGAGCTTCGAAGGAAAGACGCGTATTGTCAGCAATAAATACCCTGAAGGAATACGTTTATGTGTTACTGCTGTTGCACTCGAACGTTGTCGATGTATAATTCATTAGTGGTATGTGCAATGCGAAACTCTGGGTGTGAATGCAAAGACGATACGTATGGCTCAGTTTGTAGTGACCCTACTTTCTGTGCCAGCGGTCGCGGGTTCGAGTCCCGCTAGGGGTATTCATTTGTGTGATGAGCACGAATGCTTGTACCCAGTCATGGGTGTTTATATTTATAATATGTATTTAAAGTTATATATGTGTAGTGTATCAACTATCAGGTATCCATAACACAAGCCTCGTAGCTTACCATGGAACTAGACGGTGCTGTGTGTTAATGTCCCAACATATTATTTATATATTTATTTTTCTCATTGGTAAGGGCAGTTTTGATTGTTTGAGGTAGATTCTCAATACTTGTAAAATATTCAGCTCTTTTGAATATCCCACAGCTGGGCATGGGCTTTTAATACGAGGGGGATCAAGCCAAGTCCACCACGCTGGGCAAGTGTGGGTTGGTTGACTTCACATGTCTTTCGAAAACTTTTTGGCTTCCTTCAGTCATGGTGTTTGCTGATGGTTAGTAGTAATCATGATGGAAACGATTCGCACATGAAAATATCGAGTTTGACGTTATAAAGGACTGAGTACATTTCACCTTGCTACTATTTTATTTTATGTATAGATGAAATTGCCAATGTATCCATGATTTTCTTGAAAAAAAAAACCTCAATTACTCAATATGTCTTCTACACACCAACAAAACAATTTTACTCATGTATACATTTTATTTTAATAATAAAATTAAAATCCAAAATGTATTATATCTTTGTCTCTATATTAGATTCTCTTCTGAAGAATGTTAATATAAATAAGGGTATATTTTTAGAGAAAAATGACAACAATCTTTTAGTACATTATGAAAATCTCATAACGAAATAATATATTATTTTGTTTTAAATACGAAAGTATTACAATAGCCTAGAGCAATGTACAAAGAGCCAATGTTAACTTATCAAAGAAATAACAGTGGATACAATTTGTACGTTTGTGTGTTTCTTTATTGTCTACTTTCATTATTTGTAGCGTCTTAGCGAAATAGGAACATTAATGCCAATGGCTTCTTGGTCGTAAGTTATAGGTTCGATTTAATCTATTGCAAAATTCCTATAAATTTGTATCAATATCTATACGTTTGATAAAATTCTAACTAAGCCATAATAAGCCAGAAAACCAGGACAGATTTTGATAATATTTCGTATGATGATAGGTGGTTATCTTGGTCAACATATAGGATAATTTTTACCGCGGGAAAATATATCATTTCTGAGAAAAAATACAAAAACTGTAATGTAAGAGTATACTAATATGTAAAATCTAAGAATTTGGTTTTTGGTCATCTGAATGCAGGCGGAGCCGCGGGCAATGCTAGTTAATTAATATAAGGAAGGATGAAATTGTACCTTTGATGAAACCTTAGTAACTATAGACACCAGGATAATGTACCACGAGATAGAAAGTAATCTATATCACTTTTCGATCCAAATATATTTTTTTAAACTAAAATCACATAGAGATGATGCTGTGTGAAATAAAGACCAATTAATAAATCAATAAACCCTTTAGCGTTTATAATATTACTATCTTTTGAACGCTGCTCGCAAATTTATATGTATATATTAACGACTCTCCCTCGCTCCGCTTGGGTTAGTCCCTAGTTACGTTTTAACGTTTAGTATAAATTTCTCATATATAAGATACTTTCCCGCAGTAAAAAGTATCCAATATGTTGACACGGATAATCAACTAACATCATATTAAATTTTATCAAAATCTATCCAGTACTTTTCTCGTGATGCGGTCACAGACAGACAGACAGACAAAAATTCTAAAAACAATAGATTCGACCTCTGTATCGAAAGTAATGACTATTTCAATAAGATTATTCAAAAAATATTTAATGTACAGAATCTACTTAGCGAGAATTTTATTATATGTACATATGTAAGTGTCGTAGAAGATTTCCACGCGTTTAAACGAACGAACAAAAAAGCTCTTTATAATATTAGTATAGATAGAAAAATCTGTGGTCTATCGAACTTCTATAACAAATGAAAAAAAACTGTGTATTTGTGTATGTTTGTTACTCGTTAACGCTGAAAGAGTTGAAGGGATTTCGATGAAATTCAGTTCATAACTAGATTGTGATTTAGACTTAGACTAAGAACGAGAGCAAAGCGACCGGTAAGTCGCTAATTTTATATATACACATGTTACCCCTCGAAATTAAGCGTGGAATATAATATTACAAAATCCTATGTGTAAATACTTGATATTATTCCATATAATGCTTGGTAAATGTTATATTTAAATGTAACTTAGTTTTTATTTTAGTACGTACCTACTAATGTAGAATTTGTAAAGTAAACAGCTGGAGCGTTTTGTTTGTTTTTACCAACAGTTCAAATTATTTTAAGTTACACAAGTACTATCATAAATCAATTACGCGATGCGAATTTAATGTGAAATATTGTCGATATGCCCACATTGCCGGTAATAAAATTAGGCAATCGCTACAGGGTGTTTGCTATTATTATTAAAATTGTAATTTATAAGGCGGGAGCAACGTTGATATTTTAGGTAGGTTAGATATTGACAATAATGTGTCGTTACCGTATGTATGTTCTTCATTAAATGGACGGATATTAAATTCTTTGAAAGTGCCTCAGCCTCAGCCTTGACTTGGTAAAGGAAAAATTTAAATTAAAAATTTTAAACATTTATTTAAACCGGCGATGCAATAAAGCTCTCACTATAAATATAGTTCGCATATTTAGTGGACTTTATCTAAGTTTGTTTACCAAATATTGTATCACACTGAGCTTCCTGGGGCAAACGCTACCGTTTTCTTTCGTTACTACCATTGCTCGCGGCTCTGCTCGCGGTTCAGATGACCAAAAACCAAATTCTTAGGTTTTACAGATAAGTATACTACTTACATTGCAGTTTTTAAATTGTTTCTCAGAAATGAGATATTTTATCGCGGTAAAAAGTATCCTATATGTTGACCCGGATAACCAGCTATCACTATACCAAATTTTATCAAAATCCTTCTAGTGGTTTTTCTGTGATGCGGTAACAGACAGACAGACAAACGGTCAAAAATTTTAAAAACTATAGCTTCGGCCTCTGTATCGATAATAATGTCTATTTCAATAAGATTTTCCAAAAAATATTTAATGTACAGATTCGGCTTTGTTACAATTTTATTATATGTATAGATAAGCTCGCAATTATTTTGCAATATGATTATAGAGTTAAATTATTTAGTATTTACGTTTAAGATTTCTTGATTTTGTTTAGATTTTACTGTATTCGTTTGTATGTAGTTGGTATAAAAACGAACGGTTTTGGGTATTTCGTTACCATTGTTTTTTTTGTGTATAGTATATTTTTTTCTTTATATTTCATTCAAAGATATTGAATGGTAATATTATTATATTTATATATTTTTAATCACATAATAAACAAATATTATATTAACGTAAGTAATATATCTGGAAAGGAATACGAACCCTCCAATCTTTATTATTTAATTGTATTAATATAAATTATATAATGTATTAATAAATATTGTTATTTTATCACTATTTTATTAGTATGATTATGTATTTGATTATTGTAATATCTAACATATTTTTTAAATTAAGAATATAAAAAAAAACACGCTTTATTAAAAAAAAAAAGTTTACGTTCAAGCAAATAATTGTAAGTTACAAACAAAATTCAAAGACATTGCATACGAAAGCGTATCTATAGGATGTTATAACATAAGCTACGGGAAACCGCGTGCTAATTACGATGAAAATATATTGCGTTCCTATTTCCGTTTCTCACGCCGGCACGCTTACCTTACTGGCGTTGAGGACACCTCACTTGCATTTCATTCAAATAGTCTAACGATATTAAAAGATAATGAAGGTTCATTTCAGTGAGATAGTTTTAGAAATTATCTTTGTAATAAAATATTGAAAATTAAATTTAATACGAATATTTTCAACTGTGTTTGTTTAATTATGTATTTACCGACTTACTCTCGCTTCGCTTGGTTGTGTTCTAAGGCGATTTTTTAATATATAATAATTTGTACAAGTAGCGCCACTTGGTAAATTTTATTACTAACAACAGCCTGTCCGTTACTTTAGGCTATAATCTATTATTATATCTGTGTACTACATTACATCCAAATCCGTCAAGTCATTTGAATGTGAAGAAGTAACAAACATACACAGATATACATACAAATTTTTCGATTTGTAATAATTATGACACTAGCTAAGCCGATATAGTCCCGTCTAAGCTTCATTAAGGTTTATAATCTTTGAGTACATGCAAAAATCCTATAGATAATAGAAAGAAAAACTTTCAGTTTTTCCCAAATTTTCCATTTTTCAGGTAACCTTTCGAATTATTTTTCCTTAAATTTTCATTCGAACTATTCTCAAGCAACGCATTTACCAATAAACATCATTTAATTTTTATTTATATAGATCTTATAATATAACTAACAATACCCGCAGGTTCGCCCGTGTTCAAACTTCCTATCACTACCAAACTTCAAACGATGACCCGCTGGGCTAATGTGAAGATTGCCTGAAAATTTCATTAAAATCGCTCCAGCTGTTATAGAGTCCATGGGGAACATACATACACATATTAATTTATATATATATATATATATATATATATATATATATATAATATAAGCCACGGGAAATGGCGTACTAATTACGATGGAAATGTATTGCGTTCCCATTTCCTCCTTTTATCACTCTGACACGCTCGTGTTAGTGCCGTTGACGCAACCTAACTTGCATTTCCTTCGTGGTGACTTCCGATGGCGACACGTTGCGTGAAATCACATACTATAATCATAAATTTTCCACAACGTTTGCATATTTCGGACCGTATCATTGTGGACGTGACCTTATTTTGTTAGAACTTTCTTATAAATTCTATTTGTAATCAAATAATAAAATAATAAGTCTATTTAATATATTCATAATATTATAGTATTATATTAATATTTGTATAGTTTAACATAATATTTTCTTAGATTTACGCGAATGTTTGACATTATTAAATATTTATTTAATAATTTGTATAGTTTATTTAATCTACGTATATTTTATTGGATTCTATATAATCATTTATCATGCCTGTTGTGTTACATCAACTTTTTGTTTTTATACCCGATATTAATTGTTTGTGTTTAAACTTACCTTTTTCCTTATATTTTATCTCTAGTTACTTAATAAAAACGTTTCAGATTGTCATTGATCAGATGTAAATGATTTCCTTATTTTTTTTTTTCATTAAGTACGTATGTATTTTCATCTACACAAATATTATAAAGAGGAAAGATTTGTATTTCTGTATGTTTGTGACGAATAAACGCAAAAACTACTGGACTGTTTAGATGAAATTTGGTAAGAAGATAGTTTGAGACCATGGCGAGGACATAGCATATTTTTTATTTCGAAAATCATCCCTTAAGGGAGTGGGTGGGTAAAATGGGTATGAAAGTTTGTATGGGAACCCGAGCGAAGCGAGGGTGAGTCGCTAGTATAAAATATTTAAGCAGATTGTAATTAAATACAAAACTTTTTATCAAAAATATACACCTGTTAACATTAATACAAATATCATTCATATTTTTATCACAGTAATGACGTTATGGATACAATAAAGGTCTCAGATGTGCATACAAATGGCACAGCGGGCACGCTTAATCGCGCCATAAAAAGAACCCTCGCGAAACAACTTTCAATTATATCGAGACGCCCTAAAAGCGATGACAATCCCTAATTATCACATTGAAGTTAGTAGAGTTGAGTAGAGTCAATTGGAGAAAACAAGAATAAGATTAAAATTTGTTCGACACGCGGTGGGGATGCGAAACAAAGAAAGGTTTTGTAGGGCGGGCGGGGGCACGTGTTGGGCGGGCGGCGATCAGTTACGCCGGCTTTCTCGGCGGGTCCGGACGTGTGCTACCGTCACCCTCTCGACTGTCGTGTACGTAATCGCGTCTGTGTTTTGTGCGTTCTCATTTATAATACCAACTTCGTAAGTAAACAAGTTTTAGTGTATTAGCAGTTGCGATATTTTATGCTGTGCAAAGCTCCACAATACCGTGACGATATGTAACGTGCTTAAATTAACCATGGCCGGCCTGCGGACTTCGAACGGTGAGTTCTCCCATCTGTAACAATGAAATGCACAAATTGCAAATTATAAAACGCCGATACGATTATTTTATTCAATTATATTGAAATTGTGCAGTCGCGTTTTCGTAATATTTGTTTTTCGTTTCGTTTATGTTGTGTATTTTGGTTATGATTTATCATTTTTATAGGATTTTAAATAAAATTACAATGATTATAGCATTAAATAAACACAAATGTTCAGAAATATTAAATATATCCAGATATAAAATCCCAATAATCAACGTGTATTCTAAAATTCTCAGACCATTGCTTAAAAAAATCTATATAACAAAATGTAAAATATTTCAATGCCAATTGAAAAAACTATGAAAAACAATGATTTTGTAATAATATGCATTGCATTCACCACAGTTTCTAATTATCGCTTAACGTTTAAACTTAGTTAACATATTTCCCGCCTCGCCTGTAACACGCATTTAATCACCAGGTGTAGATCAAAATATGAGGCAGTAATGTAGATGTTAGTCATATTTGACCAAATGGCTCTATATTCAATAAGAAATGCACTATAATTTACAATTTTTGTTATGATTATTCCGTGGTTATATGAAAATTTACTCTATTCTTTTTCAAGAGTTAAAATTTAAATATAAACAAGTTTTTATTTGCGTGTACGAGTTATTAAAACGTAGAGTTGGTTTTGTTGTGATGGCTCGAATTGTTCAGTTATCCGTGGTAGCGAGGAAACTGCGGACGTTGTTTAGGTTTCAAAGATTTCGTGTCTCTAGACATAAAATAATTTGAGAAATTAGAAATAGTTAAATTTAAATAGAAAATGAACTAAAATATTTTAAATTTTGAAACTTTGTTTAAATAATATAATTCATGATTATATTTGATCTCTTCTTTATTTTTATAGAAATTTTTAAATGAATTTATTAACTATATAGTTATTGTGTACTTGATAAACTATAAGAAATAATTATATGTTAAAAATATTGTAAAAATTTAGAATAGATACTAATATATATATATATATATATATATATATATATATATATATATATATATATATATATATATATATATATATATATATATATATATATATATATATATATATGTATATATATATATATAGAGAGAGAGAGAGAGAGAACCGATTTGTTTGCTGATTGTTATTAATGAAGTCTAAAACTACTGAACCGATTTTCGGGATTTTATATTACTTAAATGTAACGTTACCGTTTTATTGCGTAGTAAAAAAATATAGTCTGAAACTGCGCCTACGATCACTAGTATACTATAATATTTTGAAAGAAAATTTAACACATACAAATACTCTTAGAGACAAAACTAATATAAATTTTAAGTGATCTATCTAATCTATGGAGGGAAAAAGGTTTTTTTGTATTAGCTGGAGAGGTTATCGAAGCTTGGATATATGAGTTTTGAGTTGAATATATGAGTTCATTGTAAAATAAAATCTTTATAATGTATAGGTAGTTCAAAGTAGTAATATAGTGAAGGAAAACATCGTGAGGAAACGTGCATGTTTGAGAGAACCTAGCAAGTTTTCGAAAGACATGTGAAGTCCGCCAACCCGCACTTGGCTAGCGTGGTGGACAATGGCCTGATCCCCCTCAGATTCAAGGGAACCCCGTGCCTAGAAGTGGGACAGTATATTAAATCAGTTTCACTAGGATATCACTGTAATAAAGGATATTTTTTCGGATAATATATCCAGGATTATAAAATCCTTTAATATTTAAGCAAAAACAAACGTAATCATACATACAAAATAATTTGAATTGAATCTTAAGCGAAGCCGTGTGTATTATTTAGTCTAATATATAACCAGACAGTCGAATACTGGCAAAATTTCTGTCTAACAACGAACACTAATTAACGAACTAGTTTCACGCCGCGTCTATCGCTCTAAATAGGTTGATTTCAATTTTGGTAGCTCAATTACCCCGTTTTACATAATGTGGTCGTGCGATTTTGTACCGTAAACTTTACTATAATCCATTCACTGTCAATAAATTATTCAAACCACGTATCAATTGGTCTGTCTGTACAGGAGCTTTGCTTGTTGTTACTTTGTACTAGATTTTGCACACAGCTTCATTCGCGTGTTAAATGGGGCCAGTATCAAAGGTAGCCTATAACCGTCTCTAGGATGCAATTTATTGTCCTAGCCAAATTTTATCAAAATCTCTTTAGCGAGTTAAGCGTGAAAACGTACAGACGGAGCTACGAGATAGATAGTTTACGAGATATACATAGATATACATATTAAACTGATGTACTGGTGTAGTCCTCTACTTTCATGTTCATTTTTTTAAATAGGTATAAGGAAATAATTTAATATACGTATACTGATATAATAATATTATAAAGAGTCAGAGTTTGTTCGTATGAATCGCTATTGTCAGGAACTACTTATCCGACTTGATTTTTTTTTGCATTGCCTGTTTATTGAGGAAGGCTATACGTATGTATTCCATACTGACCGTTAAAATCTAACTAGGGATGACCCGAGCGAAGCGAGGGTGAGTCGCTAGTGTAAAAACAAAAATTATGTTAACATAGTAGAATCACTTAGATTTTCGCGAATATTTGACATTTTAACTAAGCCTCTCCCGTGACCATGATTGATATTAAAGCATTCGGAATACCAGAGCCAAAAAACAAATATATATCCGCGAATAATTCCCAAAAAGATATTTTTATGTTGTAAACAAGTTATAAAATAAAAATACACTTGTCTGTAACAAGATCTACAATCTCTCGTATTATGTTTTTCTTAAAATAGGTAAAGCGAAATAATTAAAGGTCGTCTTAATAAAACGGTTAAATCTAATAAAATAAAGAAAAAACTTGTCTACGAGGATGCCTGCAAGCACAGACTTTATATAACAAAACCATGCACGCCTCTACAGTCAGTCGGCATCCATCATAATTAATTAACTGAAAATATATTATGTAAATATTCTCATTAATATCTTCATGGTTCAATTGACATGAACAGTGGCTGTATCGAAACAATATTCCGTTTTATAACAACTAATAATAAACAATAAGTTACACAGCACACGGAAATTTCGGCAATTTTATACGTAATACGATATTAATTACACGATGGCTCTTTCATTATTTAAATATATTTTAATGATAATATAACTTCCCATACACACATATGTTGGTATCTGTCCATTAAATAAATATTGTATTGAAAACGGATTACCCCCGGATCCGGTCAAAATGCAAGTCTCAATGTAAATAAGTATACAATGATTAAATTAATTTTAATCTTTCACTGTAATGTGTTTGCACATTAATAGTGTGTTATAATTATGAAATTTCAAAGTAATAAGTAGTTATATAGTTTTAAGGTTTAGTATAGATTTTTGAGAGAAGAGATGGTTTCCCGCAATTTTTTACTCCCCGTGTGTTTTCTACTCATCTTATATGTTGACCCGGATAACCAGCTATAATAATACTAAATTTCATCAAAATCTGTCAGTGTTATTCTCGTAATATGGTCCCAGACAGACAGACAGACAGACAGACAAAAATACTAAGCACACACACAAATACACAGACAGATAGACAAAAATACTAAAAACTATAGATTCCGCCTCTGTATATAATAATGACTTTTTCAATAAGATTTTCCAAAATATATTTTATGGACAGATTCGACTCAGAATAATTCTATTTTATTATATGTATAGATTTACTTTCATTATTAACCGACTTCAAAAAGGAGGAGGTTCTCAATTCGACTGTATTTTTTTTCCATAATATACATTAAAGTTTATATGTAAGGTATATATGGCGATTTGTCAACAATATGTACATTGTACATTCCTTATTGATATACTCTTACATATCAGTGTATGAGGTATCATATTTAATATTGTGTATGGTATTTTTACATATTGTTAGGGCACTAATTATAAAAACACCTTATATAAATTTTAAATAAGTTTTAACTATATAATATGAATAATTTATGCTCATTTTTCAAATTTATTTTCTTAAATGTTTATTGTTAATTATTTTTTCTGTAATTTCATAAAGATCAAGTTCGTAGTATTGAGAATTTCATGTTTTTGGGTCATGTATAGCTTTCCATATTATTTTATTATATCAAAGTATACATAATACGTTGAAGAAATTATAAATTAAAAAAAAATTAGAGGAATATCTATTATTTTACTACAGTGCTGAGCTATCGCTTGTTCAAAATCTTGGATATTTTAAATTGTCGCTGTGTATTGTTCTCCTCGAACAATACGAACCTTTCATAACAATATCTTGTTTATATTGATTCTGTATTGTATTGTATTCAAAATATTTGAATTATATCGAAAAAGTTATACGACTTTCCCAAATTTGTCTTACTTTTCGTAGTAAATCTTGCTTTTAGGTATTATTTCAAATAAGCTCGATGCGTTGGAAAATATAATACTTATATAATATATAAAAAATTTCGATGAGAAAAACTTTTTTAAATATGAGCTTAGTACCGTAAAAGTCTAACAACACACAGATAAGCAAGTACTCCATAAAAGTTGTTCCTCAACTTCTTTCTCAACTTTTGGCAGAATATAAACAGTTGCAGGAAAGGTATTTCCGCTAAAAAATTAAAAAAAAAACGTTTACGGGCAAGCTGGACTCACGCATCGAGGGTTTTGTACCGCCAGACTTTATATGAGCCCGGTAGAAAGCTCCCAGTGTGTAGACTGAAATTGGTAAATCTTTATTCTTGGTTACTAATTTTGATGTTTTCTAATAGCACTCAAACAAGTTAAATTTGTGTACTAATTTTTTAATACTGTTTTTAAACCAGACTTTAGTCCAAAGAAATGCCTTATTGTACGGAGACCCTACTTCCTAATTGCTTTGTCAAGCCGTAATTTATAGTAATATTCTAAATGTGAAAGAGTGTTTGTTTGTTTGTTTGTTTGTTTGTTTGTTTGTTTGTTTGTTTGTTTGTTTGTTTGTCCTTCTTTCACGTCTTAACAGAATGACAGATTGACGTAAATTATTGTGTGGAGATAGTTGGAGGGATGGAGAGTGACATAACACAGCGAAAAAATATATTTATGATCAGAATTACTTGAAATGCTGTATTAATGCTTTTGAATACAATTATATAAATACGTGTTTTAGCATTTTTCGAAATTCACCCCACCCTATAAGGGGGATAGGATGGAGGAGATTATTTGAACACGGAGCCCTAAAAAGCAACGAAATGCACTCGCAATGCCGAATGTAACAAATTAATGCGGCCCATCAATTTTGACCCTTAACCAGTTGTAATAACGACGCCAGCATTAAAATTACGTTGGCAATACACTGCCCTTTTAATAAAACGCATGACTTCATTCATTAGAAGCTGGCGGACGGCGCACAGTGCGGTTTTTTGTTTCTACCCCCTCATTAATTGTTCTTTAATGAGAGTCCGTGTACCGATGCCGGTGGTTGTACACTTTGTTATATTACACGCTGATATAACTCACCTGAAATATTATAGTCTAGGGACCGCTTGCTGTTTGTTCGCTGTCACGGTATTTACAATTTTTGCTTGTTTCCGCAATACTTTTTAATTTGATTATTTTGTCACTTTCAATCTCTTCGTAATCGACGTTTTTGCTATTGTTTTTTTATATGATATGATTTATAGTACTTTCTTTTGGTTTCAAACCTCTCACTAGTTATGTCTTAACTAGCGAATCACCGTCGCTTCGCTCGGGTTCATCCCTAGTGAAAAACAAAAACAAATCTATCCCACGGGAGCTGTATATTTTCGGGATAAAATGTAACCTATGTACTATTCCAGACTATAATCTATCTCTGTGTCAAGTTTCATCTACATCCGTTCAGCTGTTCTGGCGTGATTAAGTAACAAACATCCATCCAAACTTTTGCATTTATAATATTTACGGGATAATGGGATGAGAGTCCGTGTACTGATAGTAGCTGTTGTGGTATATTGTGTATATTACACACTGATGTAATTCACCTAACATATCGTAGTCTAGGGACAACACGCCGTTCGTTTGCAGTTATGGTAATCGCGATTTTTGCTTATATTCATGTTTTAATTACTCTTTAATTTTTGATCGCATTATAATATACATATGTGTTGTGTTTTATGTCTCTACCATTCATTAATAAGTCTTTAATGAGAGTCTGTGTACTGATGCTAGGGGTTGTGGCACACTGTAATATTACATGACACAATTATGTAACCTGAAATAAAATATGGACAAATTGACAGAGGTTAAAAATATTATTTTAAGATTTATGTAAATGTTATTGTAATTTACTGTTGTATTTGTATTACATATATATACATATTATATTATAATAAAATTTAAACTGAGTCGAATCTGTACATTAAAAATATTTTTTGAAAAATTATGGAAATAGTAATTATTATCGATATAGAGACCGAATATATAGTTTTTAGAATTTTTGTCTGTCTGCCTGTGTGGGAACGAGAAGGTTCACGAGAAAATTTGGTACGATGATAGCTGGTTATCTGAGTTAACATATTGGATACTTTTTACAACAGAAAAATATCTCATTACTGAGAAATCTATACTAACCCTTAAACGCGAGGGTGAGTCGCTAGTTATGTTATATTTTTGCCTTTGGATCTCATCGACGGTTTTTTAATTAAATATTTTTAATTTTACATTATTTACAATATAACCTATGTTTACGCATCATTCACTGTTTTTTGATGATAGTTTTTGTACCGATATCGGCAGTTATAATACACTCTGTAATATTACACGGGGATATAATTCACCTGCAATGTAGGCTGGGGAATGAGGAAATGGCCGGACGCTGTCCGTTATTTTTTGCGATTTTCATGTTATTATGCGTTTTAATTTGATCGCTACTTATTGTCTCTTGATATCATGGACGTTTTCGTTTATAATTATTTTAATTATAAAACGTAGTTAACACTAGGATGAAAATATATGAAAATATTATTAATATTATATATGAAGTACAATGTATAATTTAAATTATATTTTAAATATATAACTCACATCAAATATACTCGTATGTCACTAAAAACACCTGTGTGTTTATTATCTTTTCGCGCTAAAGCCCTGAACAGATTGCGATGTTTGGCAAGAACATAGATTATTTTATGAGATGACATGATGAGCAGTTCCACGAGCGTAAGCTAGTGTTATATATAAAAAAATTTACATATGCCATAAATTTAAAATTTTACTAACAATTTAATAAGAAATCTTATATTACAAAGTAGTGAATTTAGGAAATCCAAAATAAGAAATATTTAATACCGTGATTGTGTACGAAGCAATCAGACACTAATCTCCAACAAACAAGAGATCAATCAAACGAAAACAAGACAAAAGTAAACCGGTCTCGAGCTTAATTGAAACGGAACGTCTTGTATTTGCCGCGGAATCCAGAGGGGTTTCATTTGGTACAATTATATATACATTACTATTAGAAACCGCGGCTTCGCTCGCGCTAAAACTACAAAAAAAAATCTGAAAAAATTGGTTTAAATAAATAAATATGTTAGAACATTAACACACAGCGCCATCTAGTTCCATGGTAAGCTACGAGGCTTGTGTTATGGGTACCAGATAGTTGATACACTACACATATATAACTTTAAATACATACATATTATAAATATAAACACCCATGACTAGAGTACAAACATTCATGCTCATCACACAAATGATGATGCCCCCAGCGGGACTCGAACCCGCGACCACTGGCACAGCAAGTAGGGTCACTACAAACTGACCCAAACATGTCATCAAAATTTAAACTATTTTACCTCCATATGGGATGAATTTGGAAAAATACAAAAATACGTAATTATTTAATTGTATTGAAGATCAATAATTAAGTTTCAAGTATTTTTTATCACAGATATTTTTTTGGATTGATTGCATTGGATCTACGTGACTCTCTAGCCCTCCAACTATCTCCACACGAAAAAAAACCACGCTAATCTGTCACTCCGTTTCGACGTGAAAGAAGGGCAAACAAACATACACACTTTTACATTTATAATATTAGTATAGATATGGATGTATGACGTATGTACATATTGTATAATGACATTTTTTATTGATTTTACTTTAAAAAGTGACGTATGAATTATTTTAAAATAATAGATTGTATTTAAACATATTCGATTTGGCTAAGTGCATTTATTTACAAAACAAATATTTTTGTTTGTTATATTGTTTAAATTAATGTATGCTACTAGCGTTTATGCTTTCATTATTATTTATAGTAAATGGAAATGAATTGAATGTTCAAATTTAAGCAAAAACCTAGCAAAATTAATAGATTATGTTGAAAGGACTTACAATGAAAACTATGTAAGTGCTTGGTGAAATATTAGGACTCTCTACATTGTACATATGTGACATGGGCGAAGTAATCTGTGTTAAATTGCCACGTTTTGAAGCCCCGGCCACAAGAAAATTGAATTGAATTATAACCTAATTGAATATTAGTAGGTATAATATGTCAATTATTTCTATTGAGGGTATGGGTTATGTGTGTTAGTTGAAGCAGTGGGTCTTCAATGAATGCACTTACAGTTAATGTATATAAATGTTAATATAATTACATAAAATACAACATAATCTCAAAAAGGTATAAGAAAACTCAATAAGATAACAGAAAGATACAATGAAAATTCTGCAAAGTATACGTAAAATAAAATTCGTGCAAGCTAAGGTAGGCAGGTAATGAGAGAAAAGTAACGTTTCAGACAGTTATTTACTATTGGATTTCTTTTGTTTTTTCAAGTAGTATATATACAGTAATAATAATAAACATATTTTATCGATCTATCTCCATTTTTTCTGTTATTATTTTAAAGTTTTTTACCAATTTACTTTAGGTATCTGATTGGTAGCAATTTTATATGGTGCAACTTACTTCAGATCTTAGGCTATATATTACAATGGTTCTCGTAAAGGAATCGAACCCGAGACTATAAATAATATTCTTATATGCAATGTCAGTCTCATATACATAACTAGCGACTCACCTTCGCTTCGCTCGGGTTCTTCCCTGGGTACATTTGATTTTCTTTAGCGGAACCCTAATTATTTTACTGAAATAATTGTAGCCTAAGTTACTCCTTATAACATCAACTACCTACCAGTGAAAGTCCCGTCGAAATCGGTCCAGCCATCGGAAGACAGACAGACAGACAAAAAATTTTAAAATTAGTTTTTCTTATAAATACCGTATATAATTAATTCCATATTATGCATTTAGTAAAAAGCTGTCATTTTAAGATTACAAACAGACACTTCAATTTTATTTATCTGTATAGATGTTTTGCACGTTTTAACGTAATCGTCTAAATTAGATATGTACTAGCGACTCACCCTCGCTTCGCTCGGGTTCGTCCCTGGGATGGGGTCTGGGAGGACCACCCTTATCCTTATCACTTAGGGCTATGGAAAATAGATAGTAGCTGATTCTCAGACCTACTGAATACGCATATAAAATTTGGTAAAAATCGGTAATGCCGTTTCGGAGGAGTACGGTAACTAACATTGTGACATGGAAATTTTATATATTAGATATCTAATTTAGACGATTACGTTAAATAGATATGTATATTTATTTAACGATTCAGTACCACATGATAACTCCTAGAAAATTTGGTTACCGAATGTGATATGACAGTGATAGTGACTTTTTGTTTGATTTATGACATCCTATCGGGACCTCACTCTGCATCCCCGTCGCCATTAAACAAGATTATCCCTTATGTAAATTAGATAGTACTCGAGCAGTATATCATTTTAATGTAGATGTTCGAATAATCTTGGTTATTTTTTGTCACCCTCGTGATAATAAAAACTTCCTTTGGAAAATAGATAAAGGTTTTGTTTTTTCCTGCAGTTAATATATAAGCCTACAAGGTTACTGCCTACTAATTTTAAGAATATTGCTGGTATAGTTGTTAGTACGAGTATGTACAGTTGTAAGCCTGAAGGTCGTAAGTTCGAGTTCCAGGTCAGACTCAATTATAGTTATTAAGTTTTTCTTGTAAGAAATTCTCAGTAACAGCCCGGAGTTGAGAAGTTGGCGGTGTAACGCCCCTGTTCTTCGAATGCGTCTGATCATTCACCTTGTCTAAATATCGTCCCATCAAATTTTAAGAGCGTAAGGAATACGGTTTTCATACAATAAAATATTACTAAAACATTTAACAGGTTACTCATATCTAATTATTTTAATAATTAATAAAGACTGCGCTTGTGTTTGCGCACATAGTTGTGCTCTATAACATCCCCTGCACAGTTGATTAATATTAGACGGATTGATCTCCGCAACAAAAATCGGCCAGGAGAACATAATTTTAAGAAAAAACGTACATTTAAACGACTTTTTTATAGCAATTTACATCTTTATACTTAAGGGATGATTTCCGGAATAAAAAAAAATCCTTTGTCCTTTCCAGGACCTTAAACTATCTTCTTACCAAATTTCATCAAATCCAGTCCAGTCCAGTGGCTTTTGAGCTTAATCGTTACAAACATACAAAAATATCTAATAATCTTTCCTCTTTATAATACTAGTGAAGATTAAAATTTCTATTTCAAAACACATTTTTTATACGAAAATCCATAGAATATAGATTTTTTGTTAAATTATAATACGTTATGTTAGTATGTTACCACAGTCCTAGAAATTTTTGGGGAAAGCCTATGACAAGTAGTGGACATGCTTCGGCTGAGACGACGACGAAAACAACAACATATATATAGTAATATATTTAATTAAAAATATGAACTAGATTAAACAGGTATTTATAAGGATTAAGCTCATAAAGGGTTGACGGCCACAGTGAATCCTTTCATTGATCCACCGAAGGATTTCCCTTAATCCGCATCGTAAACTGGATTTTGTATGAGACCGCGATATTATGTGGATTATTTAACGGTCAACTTATTAAATCGATGCTACTTAGATAAATCTGTCTCGAGTGGGTGTTTTGTGTATGTTAGTTTCTAACTTGTTAAGTACGTAACTTGTATAGAGGTACGCTTGAAAATGACATGGCTTAATCGATTTAATTTTGAATGAAATCCCCTACCAAAGGACGGATGTATGTAATTTAATATTAAATTAAATTATAACTACAATAAATTATGATGAATTATTTTGTATTTACTATGTTTTGTGTGTTACTATTCATTTTAATTCTAAATTGTATTTTTTTTTGTTTTTATTGCATTTATTCTTTAAATTTTACTATTTTATTCTTATTATTTACCTGATTATGTAATTTATTATATTTTACAATTGACATATTGTTTAATTTTAAACACACACGGGACGAATCCGAGCGAAGCGAAAGTGAGTTGCTATATAACATAAAGCCAACGAGTTTTTTTTATATATTGAACGCGGGCGAAGCCGCGGATTCTGCTAGTTACTTCATAAAGATTTTATAATATTATTATGCTTTGTTTTCCTATAGATAAATACCTTACTTTCTTATCAGAATACCATATTCTGTGTCCTGTTTTCTCAACAAAGTGAGGTAGAATGTCATTGATTTTGGCAACCGCCAGCATTGAATGGTTTCACAAAATCTTAGACAATGGAGAGGTGTGAACAAAGGCGGCTAGTGCTAGATAAAATACCTCAGGTGTAGTGCCAAATGGCCCAATTTTCTATTGATCTCAAATAATAGTACATTTATATTATAAAATATTGTCCCATTTGCTCACTGAGTTAATAAAAGATCTGCGATGTCGTTCTTTTAAAAAACTTACAAGCTTTCATTTCAATGCTTAGGTACTTTTATATTGTGCTATGATATCGAAATGGAGATAATTTTATGTTTATAATTTCTAAATGAATATTATCATTAAAATTACCAATTATTTTATATTCTACTAGCGAAAATTTAGGTTTGTTTGTATTTCTAATGCCGAATCATAAAAAAATGAAAATAAAAAAATTGTCCAAAAAATAATTTTTTTTTTAGGGTGGACCACTCTTATCACTTAGGGGTATGAAAAATAGTTTACGTCCTATTCTCAGACCTACTGAATATACACACATAACATCATAAAAACCGGTCAAGCCGTTTCGGAGGAGTTTTGTTACAAACACTGTGACACGAGAATTTTATGTATTAGACTTATTAAACATTCGCAATTTATTTATTTGTAATAATACTATAAAGATAACTTTATTTTGTTTAGCTAATTTCTGGAACTAATGGTCAGATTGAAAAATTGTTTTTGGTATAGCTTTTTATTTATTTAGCAAGGTGATCTATTTATCGCGCTACGAGTCATAGGTGAGTGAGTTTTACATAAATAAACGATATGAACGAAACTGCTAGAAAAGCTAATTAAATGTACATTTAGTATTCTATAATCTAATATATAAATATTTCGTGTCGCGGTGTTTGTGGTCACACTCTTCAGAAACGGCTCGACCGATTTTAATGTTATTTTTTTGTATATTTGGTAGGTATGAGAAAAGGTCGTAAAGTATTTTTAAACCTCCTATCCCCACCCCCCATTTTTTAAACGCGATTTTAGTGGTTTTGTATGAACGATATCCAAATCTATACAGATAAATAAAATTGAAGTGTCTGTTTGTAATGTCAATATAACAGCGTTTTACTAAATGCATATTAAATTATTATTGTATTACTTACAAGAAAAACACATTATTTTTTAATTTTTGTCTGTCTGTCTGTTTGTTCCGAATAATCTCTGAAACGGCTGGACTGATTTTGACGGGACTTTCACTGAAAGATAGCTGATGTTATAGGGAGTAACGTAGGCTACTTTTATTTAAAAAAAAAACAGGTTTTTAGGGTTCCGTGAAAAAAAATTAAAACGTACCTAGGGACGAACCCGAGCAAAGCAAGGGTGAGTCGCTAGTAATTGTATATTATATAAATACATAGGGACGAACCCGAGCGAAGCGAAGGTATGTCGCTATATAACATAAAGCAAAAGTTTTTTTGATGGAACGCGGACGAAGCCGCGTGTTCTGCTAGTATAATATAAAATCTATCAAACTCAACTATAAAAGGATATCTAAACCGCCCACATTCGCGGTGGACAACTATCCATTGTAAATTAATACTATACTTTAAGGCGCTTAACATGCGGTTGCAGTGGACGAAATGCTAAAATAATTTGAACCTTATCTCATTAAATGTTAGTACTATTATTGCTCGTTGTTAAATATTTATGAAAAAGTGGACATGGTCTCCAAATACTATGAAAGCAGTCTACTGAAATAATGTAACGCACTAAATTTGTGGCTTAAAGCGTAACCAATCATGCGAGTGTCGTTAGCGTGTAAGCCCCGTGAATTTTAGCGACATTTTCCTGGTTCAAAATGAATTCAAAATTAATACACATTCTGTAGAATAATGTTTTTTACAATTTAGTAATCAAAAAATAATGGGAAATCCATTGATATATTCGTTGAGTACAACTATACTCAACTATAGCAATGATTAGAATATTTTTTATGTTTTAAATCTACTTGAAAACGGAGGAGATACTTAAATTTTTTGCACGGTATCTATGTCAATTTTAAACTAAGTTTTTATGATTTTCAAACAGAAATCTGTCAGGAGGATAATTACATATACATATAATAAAATTGAAACAAAGTCGAATCAGTACATTTAATTTTTTTTTTTTGGAAAATTTTATTGAAATAGTTATTATTATTGATACAGAGGCCGAATTTTTGTCCATTTGTATGTCTGTCTGGGAACGTATCACGAGAAAACCACTGGACAGATTTTGACGAAATTTGGTATGATGACAGCTGGTTATCCGGGTCACCATATAGGATACATTTTATTGCAGGAAAATATTTTATCTCTGAGAAATCTACACTAACCGTTAAAACGTATCTAGAGGGCGAATCGCTAGTATTATAATATTATAGATATATTTCGTTAAGCATACAACGTTCGCTTACCTATATAGTCCCTACATACTTAACAGATCACTAAGTTTATCCTAAAGTGGGAAAGACATAAAAATTCATTGCACCAGTGATACCCGAAACGATCTCAATGCAACCGCCTTGTAACGCTAAAACGCTGTGCTAAGCAGTAACTACAGATAACAACTATACGACTTAACAAATGGATGCATATGTGAGGCTGTCAGTACAATGTTATCTTTGTTCAATGTTATTGTAGAGTAAGAAGTTAATATTATTCTTGGTAATTCTTACTCACCTATATGTATGTATATATGTATATGAAATAAAAATATCACTCACTGATTAATGACAATATCTCAGAAATATTACGAACTTGAAATATTGTAGGCAGATTCTTCATAGAAAACTCTACTTAAGTGTACTCTTACTAAAGCAGTGGCGTACGATTTTCAGTCAAGATATCCTCATCTGGGTGGCGAGTGGTATAGCAAAATCATATATATATATATATATATATATATATATATATATATATATATATATATATATATATATATATATATGCTCGTGTGGGTGGAGCTATAGGAATTTGCTAGATTATGTAAAAAAAAATAGTTAAAAAAGATTTTGGTGAGATATATGTATCTACAACATATATGAAAGATTAACATAACTTATAAACAACCTTATCATAAAGAACCTCAGATTTATCTAGTTTTTAAACAAATATTAAATTATATATATATATATATATATATATATATATATATATATATATATATATATATATATATATATATATATATATATTTAAATCAAGACATTCCAAATCGAAACAACTTATAAAATTGATGATACTAAAAATTAGTTAGAAACTAAATTCGGAACCTACATTTAAGATAATTTTACAGAATTTTATAATAATATAACACTACTGTGAACAATTACGACCACCTGTTCATTTTCTCATATGTCCGATGAATTCTTTACACTGTAATTTATAGCCGAGGGTCAATTCCTGGGAAACTATAAATAATTGTCACCTGTTCGAAAAATAGACCTTACAAAGAGCAAGATTGTCGTAAAATAAAATTTTAAAGTACAATTTAAGGCTTAGGTAACTCTTGACACTTACTTCATACTTGACTGGCCTCAAATCTATACATATAATGAAACTGTAACTAAGACGAATCTGTACATAAAATATTTTTTGGAAAATCTTATTAAATAAACATCATCATCTGTCTGTCTGTTACCGCATCACAGAAAAACCACTGGATGGAATTTGATGAAATTCGATATGGTGATAGCTGGTTATCCGGGTTAACATATAAGATACTTTTTACCGCGGGAAAATATCTCATTTCTGAGAAAGAAATGTAAAAACTGCAATGTAAGAATATACTAATCTGTAAAACCTAAGAATTTGGTTTTTGATCATCTGAACGCGAGCGGAGCCACGGGCAATGCTAGTCAAAAAATAAAATCAATTGACAAAAGGAGAAGAAAAAGGCACTGTACCGTTTTGTCTTTGCTTATTTATATATTATAGATTCATCATAAAATATCTATCAAACCAAGTGTAATGCTTAGTTTTAAACTGAATATCGTAAATAGAGACACTACAAATTATGAAACTAAATGTAAATCCGTTGATGGTATTAGAGACCCCTATTAGCACAAATCGAGTAGATGAGTAAATGTATTTTAACTTCGTGAATTATGCATACGCGCGTGATTCCGTCCCCCGCACTCAACTCCCACACTTTGATCGTCACTAACGATTGTTAAGTTTTTATTGCTTAGTTTAAATTTGAACACAATCACTATAGAAAATATGAGTAAAACATACATAAATTATATATATAGAATTTATCTATCTATATGAAAAAAATGTAACAATTTCCTATTTAATACTTTCTTAGATTTACGCGAATATTTGACATTTTAAATAAAATTATCTTTTCGGATTATTTCGTGGATTTATTTTGATTTTTGTTTCCCGACGTTTCGAATGCTTTACAGCATCCATGGTCACGGGAGAGACTGAGGTGTTACATGTCTTGAAGGTATAGTTGTTACAGACAGCCTATTTTTTTATTGCTAATACTAAAGCTTGTTAATAGGTACTAAACAAAAAAAACGTTTGACTAACAAGGGAGTAAAACGTACTGAACTGTTTGGCCTTTATCTATTTATAAGAATTTAATAATAAAGAACCAATGGTATGCTCTGATTTTACCTAAACCTTACTTATACTTATGTATACATATAATAAAACTGTAACTAAGCCGAATGTGTACATTACATATTTTTTGGAAAATCTTATTGAAATAAACATTATTATCGATACAGGGGCCAAATCTATTGTTTTTAGAATTTTTGGTCTGTCTGTCTGTCTGTCTGTTACCGCATCACAGAATAATCACACGAGGGATTTTGATGAAATTTGGTATGGTGACAGCTGGTTACCCGGGTCAACATAAAGGATACTTTTTACTGCAGGAAAATATCTCATTTCTGAGAAATAATCCAAAAATTGCAGTGTAAGAGTATACTAATATGTAAGACCTAAGAATTTTGTTATTGGTCATCTGAATGCGGGCGGAGCCGCGGGCAATGCTAGTTATCTATCATATTTTAGTTTACTATTAACCATAGCGATAATGATAGCGACGTAGATAGTCAACTTAGTTAAGTTGCTTAGAAAGGATAAAGGTGCTTAGGTGCTTAAAAAGGAATAAATAGAGTAAGCTCTATGAAAAGCAAAGATGTGTTGATAAAAACCAATTATTAATTTCAGTTAAAATAAAAATTCATAAATGAAGTTTCATGTGAGATATTTTCACAGAAACGCGATTAAAATGCAGCCGGCTATAAAATGTTCCATTAAAACTATTTCAATATTGGAAATTTCTCGAAAATTTTCCTCCAATATTCAAAATATTCCATTGTTACTTTGTGTCCCATTAGTTTTTTCACCCCTGGTATGAACTGGGTTTGTAGGGTTCTCACTTATCACAGTGACAGCCCTTCTAACAGATCAGTATGTAAGTTATTATATACAAAATGTTACATACGCAATAACTAGAGGCGTAGTTTTAATATCAAGTGACTTAGAATTTTTGTACTCTTTTATTGTACTACATCTACCTTCACAATTAGGATTTCACATAATATTAAAATCAAATCTTATATGAGCCAGTGCCACTTTCTTAAGAGTTAAAATTAATCGGGTGTTTCATTCAAACTATTTTATGTGCTATCATCATAGCTCGGAAACCCGTTCAATATGTAATCTGGTTTTGGTCATTAACCCTAAACCGAAGTTTTTGGTTTAAGGTTTCCGTTACGTTCTTTAACCGGTTATAACCCGGAATACAGTTTTTGATCAATTTTGATTCCATGATCGAAATTAACCGGTTAAAATGAGTTTAGAATCTTGACTAATGGTGAATTGCTTGGTAGATGGATACACGTACGTTTTTTACTTATGAATAAATTAATCTGTTTATTTTGGTATCAAAAGCTAAATTGAATCTTTCTTTAAAAATTTATAACCATTAACCATTATTATTTCGGTTCAATAAGCCCTTTTTTTATCAACCAGTTAATGAACGAGTGATGACTTAACCATTGCATTACCAAATTCACAGTTTTTTTTTTAATTGGTTAACGAGCCTTGGTTAACATATTAACTTAATAACATATTTTCATTTATATATGTACTGTAACGTTATTTTATACTTTCCGTATATATATATATATATATATATATATATATATATATATATATATATATATATATATATAGCGTTGTATCAATCTAAACATTTTAATCAAATCATAAAAACATATATATTATATATTATAAGTATATCTCATTAAAAAAAATTAGGAAACATTGTTTAATATTGCTAGCCCTACTCTGAAACGTGGTGGGAAATTAAAAAAGTTTAAGCTACACGTATGGTTATATTTCGCTCGCGAACAATTTGTTTTGAAAGCTTGCCCGATGTAATCGATAGTAGGTAATTGTATTAATGTAATATGAACATTAATGTTTACATAGATCTTCATTTGATTGCTTTTAACCGATTTTAGAAAAAGGATGTCTATATGTATGGATGTATGTATGTTCATACTCAATTCGAGTGTAAATTTCTTCTAACCCTAAGGGTGGAATAATTTAGGGTGTAAATTTAGAATTCTCCATAATAAGTAACCAAAATTAATCCGTCTGAAAAAACTTATTAGTAAGACAGAGTTAGGTACTTTCACTTTAGAAGCAGATAGTTTTAAACCCCCGACGCAAAAACGATGGTATGTCATAATATTGACGTGTTTTGTGTGTATGCTTGTCTGTGACATTGTAGCTCTAGTATGGATGAACCGATTTTGATTTTGTTTTTTTTTGTTTGAAAAATGAATTATTCGGAAGTGTTCTTAGCTATGTTTGATGAAAATCGGTCCAAAATGGTTGGTGTTTTTTTAAATTTTTAATTTATCACTTGTTAGCATATATAGAGTAAGATTATAATATTATTTAGTATTTGAAAACTTACCCTAATTATGTCGTAGAATGTTTTCCGAATCGTTTTTCACTAATATCTCATACAACACACAGTAGTAATCCAATAAATACATTTCAAAGCAATTAAACTATATAAGTAGCAATAAAAGTCTGTGGAGTAACATATTGAACGATTTAAGTGTCTGTAAGCGTAGCAAGTGAACAAAGAATTTTCAGGCCCACGTTCCTTTAACGTTAAATCCAATTGTTTGGTAAGCTATGTACGCAATTAAAAAATTTCTATTGTATGAAACTAGATTTAGTTGTTTTTTCTATACTTTTAATTTAAATTAAATATATTTACTGACCCAATTGAATTGAATTGAAATTTTCCTTGACGCAAATTAATGTAAATAAAAGTTGTATTTTAGTTAGTTGTGCTTTTATGTTTGTTTTCCTAACTTACGTTAACCTATGAACGATTTATTGCTCGCTAATAGCAATTTCGGTACTAATTTGAATGTATCGGAAAAGTTTGTATTAACTTCTTAGCTCGATTGAAAGTGATGGATTATTATCAGAAACTTATACTGATATATACTGTATAGTAATAGAGATAGGTTAATATAACTAATAAATCTATGTATTCAGCCCTTTTTGACGTCCCACTGCTGGGCATGGGCCTTCCTTCAAACGAGGGGGCCATCAGGCCATAGTCCACCACGCTGGCCAAGTGCGGGTTGGCGGACTTCACATGTCTTTCGAAAACTTGCTAGGTTCTCTCAGACATGCAGGTTTCCTCACGATGTTTTCCTTCACCGTAAGACAAGTGGTAATCATGTTGAAAATGATTCGCTTATGAAAATATCAGAGGTGCGAGACCAGAATTTGAACCGGCTTCACTCGGTTACCTAAGCGAGCGCGTTACCACTGGGCTACCACTGCCTCGAACTAATGAATATGTTTCCTTATTTATCTACTCTCAAAAAGGTTATTCGCTATATCTATCACTTTTGTCCTCCATTTTCACATCCCACTTGTATTTACAGACTAACCTCTTAAGCTTTGCCGTACATTAGAATCGTATACTGAACCGTACCCTTCAACGCATTTCCCAATAAAAATATTCCAGTCAATCCTTTAACCAGCAATAGCACGTACATTTTTGTTGATTTATATAGCCATTTATCAACTGTAAATAACGAACGGGTTAGCTATATTTATTAATATTCCAGCCAGTGATATAAAAACTGACCCACAATAAAATGAATATTTAATATCTCATTGTCTGCCTCGTTGGTCTAAAAACTAGCAAGCAGCTGCAGATTTCTGTCAAAAATTTTAGAGTTGGGAAGTTAAGTTGTCGTTCTGGCAACCTCTGAGAGTATGTAAAGCCGATCCTACGTCTGATCTCTCACCGCAACTGTCGAAAAAAGTCTTATTGAACTTTGACAATAATTAAAGTAGAAATGGTACTTGTGTTTACACGAATTTTAATTGTGCACTGTACCTTTAGATCAGAGAGCAAGTGTAATAAGACGCCATGATCAAAATCGAGAAGATATCATATTATCTTATTTTTTTACTATAATTAATCAATTCATGCAGTATATTCTCCAAGCAAAACCAAAACCGCAACCACATTGGTCAAAATGTATATGATCATATAAATTGAGCCGTTAAAACCCAGAAAACGTAAAAAAGCTGTTTTTTTTCAAAATTAGCATATATTCTTATTAAGTGGGGAAAGTGTCTGTGGGTGGGACACATTAAAAGTGCATAGTCCCCCTTACGGACTATTAGATGCGTCCGCGGGAATCGTCATTTGCATAAGCGGCTTGGCTCTCTACACATAGTAATTGGGATCACATCAAACCGGCCAATCTCGTTTGACACCCACCTCCCTAACCAACCAAGTATTGGCTCCAACGATCCAACTGTTGACAAGCAGCATCGGAGTTCTAATTAAACTGGACGGTCCACTAGGTCCCGGTTAGCTGGTACAGTTGTTTGCTTTGCACTTAGGCACGCGTACCTTGAAGCTTTTAATCGAAGAGCAAAATTTGAATGTGATTTAAATTCGTATTGTTCTAATGGAACTGAATGGTTGCTCTCTCAACTCTTAAGAAATTTGCATTTAATTTGAAGTGCGCTATCTTACTGTCTTATAATAAATAATGTGGAGTTTTGTGCTGATTTTGTTAAATTTAATTTGGTATATTTTAAACAAGTAATTATATATACATATATGGATGTTTTTTTAGGCTTTTATTGTTTATTGCAAGTAGTTTATTTATATTGCTGTTGTATGTAGTATGTGATTGTTAGAAGCATAATATTTTTTGTTAAGTTCAATGAATGGTTGAAGTTGATTTAAATATATTTTTGCATTATTATTTTTACATTTCAAAGGCAATATCGTTATTTTTTATGGCCATTATTTATCACTGTTGTAGTATTATTTAAATCAAAATTCCATATTTCATTAATCATTATTTTATCGTAATCGCACTCAAAACTTTAAATATAAGGTAACAAACATTAAAAAAAATACACCCTAATTGAGAACCTTCTCCTTTTTGAAGAAATCGGTTGAAAAGTACCATGAATGGTTTGTTATCTTGTCGTAAAGCCTGAGTGAAGTGAGGGCGTGTCGCTAGCACGATAAAAGACAATAACATTTCAGATTATAAAAAATGTAACATATCAAACTAAATGCTTCCCATTGCATGGTAATAAATTAATTACTGTCCCATAATTGGCTTCAGCGGTGCATTTATTGTAAATACAATTCGCATTGAGAATGATTAATTAATGTATTTTCCTGACAACTAACTATTACTAACACACGCTCCAGTGTTCGCGGTCCGCCACAGAGTGGGCTGCGGTGTGGGGTATGTTTTATTCTTTGGAAACTTTTGTTTTTAATTATTATCGATATAAGAATGTTATTTTATACAGTAGTATATAATGAAAGATTTGTTTTAAATTTTTTAGGTTACTAGGTATATTTTATCCACCTATACGTTTTTTTTTTTTGTATTTTGTTGACCCGATGTTTTAACATATATCTATATTATAATAAAAATGTAATGTAATGTAAGTAGTCAGCGTGGTGAACTATGGCCTGATTCACCTCGTCTTGAGGCGGTCGGGAGGTCCGTGCTCAGCAATGGGATCTTATAAAGGGCTAAATACAATGAAAAAAGTTAAATAAATACATATAATTATACAAAAAAAAAAATGTCTAAAATTAACGAAACAAACACCTATAAAAGCCATAGTTCACCCTGATGCAATAATATCATCCTATTTTCCGTTTCTCAAGTACACTAGATGCCCATTATTGTACAATAAAGTGAAAAATTATTATTGGTTTCATATTTATTATTGAACTTCTATATTAATTCCTACTATATACATATTTTAAGAAGAATATTTATAAAGACTTATTTTTAATCCAGACAGTTTAGACTTAGTATTAGGCATAAATCACACAGACTCGACTTCAACAAGCTGCATAAATAACTTAATGTTTATTGCCCATATTCTTTAATAGCTAAGTTAATTTTTTTATGAAATACTAGCATTGCCCATGGCTCCGCCCGCGTTCAGATGACCAAAAAATCAATTCTTAGGCTTTACATATTAGTATACTCTTACAATGCAGTTTTGTTATTTTTTCTCAGAAATGAGATATTTTCCCGCGGTAAAAAGTATCCTATATGTTGACCTGGATAACCAGCTGTCACCATACCAAATTTCATCAAAATCCCTCCAGTGATTTTCTGTGATGCGGTAACAGGCAGACAGACATAAAGACAGACAGAAATTCTAAAAACCATAGATTCGGCCTCTGTGTCGATAATAATGTCTATTTCAATAAGATTTTCCAAAAAATATCTAATGTACAGATTCGGCTTATTTACAATTTTATTATATGCGTAGAAGACTAACTTAAGTTATTATGTTTTTACCAGCGCTAAGTACGAAAAGTTCTAAAATTGTAACGACCGCTAATCTTGTCGTCGCCTCGCTAACACAATTGCACGCTTCTATAAAACCAATCATCCACTGGATAAATATAGCATTATTTAGTCTATATTTATTAGAAAACATTTGACGACATGTTTGGCTCAGTTTGTAGTGGCCCTACTCGCTGTGCCAGCGGTCGCGGGTTCGATTCCCGCTTGGGGCATTCATTTGTATGATGAGCACGAATGCTTGTACTCCAGTCATGGGTGTTTATATTTATAATATGTATGTATTTAAAGTTATATATGTGTAGTGTATCAACTATCTGGTATCCATAACACAAGCCTCGTAGCTTACCAAGGAACTAGATCGCGCTGTGTCTTAATGTCCCTATATATTTATTTAATTATTTATTATTTATTCCAGCTTTTTTCTTGATATTTCAAGCTGCATTTTCAAACATAATTATGTATATCGAAACAAAAATAGACGAATCTATGTCCTATTCCCTAACAAATTGTCCTTTAAATTGTGATCATTTTATAAAAAGTCATATCTTTGCTTCCAAATGAAGAATAAACAAAAAATATGTACCTTTCTCTTACTAATGTTTTATTTAGTAAGCAAACACTACATCAAGCTACAGGTCCAGTAGAGGTTGAGCTTAGTCAGTAGCAAAATTTAATAAAGGCGAAGGGGCCGGCGTGTGTCATCATTTACATTTAAAGCACCAATTATTTGACGTCATTAGTGCCCCCAACGGTCATAAAACGCACCCAACACGCGCGATCTGGCATATTGCTATTATAAATTAGATATAAAAACGAAATTTTTAATCTCAATTCGCTCAATTGATGATTTTTCTCTTAAATTATTCAACAAATATCGTTAAAAACAATATTAGCCTTTTTTTGTTTATAGAATATCAATATGTAATATGCATCGTGGGCAATGCATCTAACGCGTAGCTATTTACGTCCAATCGCCGGCAATACCCTATGATTTATTCATATTCTAATCGACGATAAACGCTTGAACAGTGATAATGCATGGCCGTATAATTGCATGCACTCGACCGATTATTCAAAGACGATTCAGATAATTCAACCCCTATTATCCAGTACATGTGCACTTATCAACACCTACATCTAGAATGTACGCGATTATAGTTTCAAGAGCCAAGTCCGAGAAATTTATATGTACTAATACTCGTAAATGGTTTTGATTTTTAACCCCCGACGCAAAAGAGGGGTGCTATAAGTTTGACGTCGATGTCTGTCTGTGTGTCTGTCTGTGGCATCGTTGATCTCAAACGGATGGACTGATTTCGATGTGTTTTTTTTTCATTTGAAAGCCAGTTTTCTTGCGGTGGTACTTAGCTATGTTTGGTTAATATCGGTCCAGGGGTTTTTTTTAATTTTTAATTTATGCTTGAAAATTCTTATTAAATGCGAATTCTGGGAATATATGATTTTTTATGATCAAATCTAATAGTTGAAGATAATTATTCGTTCACGCTGAAGAGGCTGGATAGATTTGCCTTGATATTTAGTAACACAACGTAATATATAGACTATGAGCTGGGGTAAAACATACATAGTATGTTGCAATTAGGTAAAGTAAGGTAAGCACGAACTCAAGCGAATAAATAAATAAATAAATATATTGGGACACACAGCACCATCTACTTCCATGGTAAGCTACGAGACTTGTGTTATGTATACCAGATAGTTGATACACTACACATATATAACTTTAAATATATACATATTATAAATATATACCCGTGACTGGAGTACAAACATTCGTGCTCATCACACAAATGAATGCCCCCAGCGGGACTAAAACCAGCGATCGCTGGCACAGCAAGTAGGGTCACTACAAACTTAGCCAAACGTGTCGTCATGTGTGTGCGATGCAAGGTAAGTCGCTCGACACATAGAATAAAATGAAAGTACAAATAAAAGTATATGCAGAATATATAGTTAGCTTACTGTAAGAAAAAGATAAAGAAGAAAATGAACATTAAAAACAATATTAAATAATTTTTAGTAAAAATGGGACTAGACCATATTTTAAGTTATTCATCTGTGATACATCCATACTGTCCATACTAATATTATGAATGTGAATGTTTGTTTGTTTGTTTGTTTGTTTGTTTGTTTGTTTGTTTGTTTGTTTGTTTGTTTGTTTGTTTGTTTGTTTGTTTGTTTGTTTGTTTGTTTGTTTGTTTGTTTGTTTGTTTGTTTGTTTGTTTGTTTGTTTGTTTGTTTGTTTGTTTGTTTGTTTGTTTGTTTGTTTGTTTGTCCTTTTTTCAAGTCGAAAGGGAGTGACGGGTTGGCGTGATTTTTTGTGTGGAGATACTTTCTACTGCGAGAAATTATCTCATTCTTACGGGAAAATACATTATAAAGCAACCTACAATAACTCATCATACCTATTCCATAGTAACTGTTAAAACGTACCTAGAGACGAACCTGAGCGAAGTGGGCGTGAGTCGCTAATTTATTTATATACTAGCGGCTTATCACTCGGGTTCGCGTCTAGGAAAACAAAAACAAAACTATCTCACAGGAACCGTACATTTTTTCGGGATAAAAAGTAGCCTATGTGTTATTCCAGACTGTAATCTATTTCTGTGCCAAATTTCGTCTAGATCCGTTCAGCCGTTCTGGCGTTGACGAGTAACAAACATCCATACATACTCGCAAACTTTCTATACGTATAATGTACTAGACTTAAAACTTAACTAAAAAAATAACGTATTAGACTTTAAATTATTAAGTTACATCAAAGTATAAGGGATCTTTGATTTTATCGTATGCTGGATTTTGCTAAAAGGTTCACTCCTTTGTGTAATTTTATTTCCAATTATTTAACATGAGCTTCTGTTTGCACGAGTTTTATGGGAGCACGTAGATCCTGTTCAAGCTCTGTACACTAATAAAAAGTAGATTAAGATTCATCTAGCTTTTCTCGAGTCGTGCATGATTAAGCAAATGAAAAAAATCCTAAACAAAATAATTTGATAAAGGCTAATATCTGATGATATCACGGGTTCGATTTCTGTTACGTGTAAATACTATATATGTATATTGTTCTTATATTTTATATAGATATAGATTTCCTTTTCCGCCATCTAGTAGTACAAAAAGTATTGGATGAAAGCAGTTTTTATTTATTTATTAATAATTAATTTTTAAAATACTAAGAAGTAGACATTGACCGGAAAGTATAGGAGTATTAAAAACATTATTTTAGGAGCATCGTTTTGATAAAACATTTATCTTGGAGATATGATACCATGAACATACATTCAATTTTCTACGGTGGCTAACAATTTGTATATTATATTGTATCGTAGATGGAAATAATTTGGATTTTACGATAGATGGCGAACAAAATACCGTTTCCGGTTGCATAACTTTATTTATTTTATGATCGAAACTAAAATATGTTCTGTTATAGGGGAGTCCATTCTATTTGCAATTTATGTGTACAAAGTGTAAAATACAGAATTTGATGTGATACAATGTTACACGCTAAGAATGTAGAAAATTGAATTTTATATATGACCTAGTTCTTAAAATACTCATTGGTAAAAGATTTATGTACTGGAGATATCTTTCTATCCTTTAGAACTTAATTACACATTATACCCTGATTTTTTTCCTTTAAAATTGATATCTTGGTGTTTTAATATTAATAGTTGTTGAGTATGACTATTGAAAAATAAACAAAAAATATATATAATTAAACTATTTGAGTGGAGCCGCGGACAAACACTAGTATCCAAAAAAAAAATATCCCAGAAATGTTAATATTACCAAACGCCTTCACAAATTTTCTATGAGATTTTTGAAGGGAGTACTGCCCGCTCGTAAAATGTATCTTCAATTTGAATAATCGCCCTTTCGAACCAACCCCTAATTTTATATGAGTCAAGCATAGCCAGTGGTGCGTGTGAAAGGAAAAACAATTAAATACACGAAATGGCAGATTTGACGAGGGTTCTGGTCATCGACAGGTATACAGTTTCAATTTTAATTCTAGGGGAATAGAATAAGTTTGAAAATTTTTATATAGAAAATAAAAATTCATATAAGTTAAGTTTCATACGGATGTTATCAAATTATCTCAATTATTCTATTTAATGGTTTCTAAGCTTTTACATTAAAAATAAATTTAAAATTACTACTGACTTTTGTATGATTTTTTTCTGTGAAACTGCATTCTGAATCAGTCGTAATCTATTAAAGAATGCAGATATATTTTAAATTAAATCGATGTATTAAAAGATCTCCAAGTGCTCTAATTAAAAATATATTTCAATTCAACCTCCACAGTGTAATCATTAGCATAAGACAACATAAGCCTGTTTTTTGTTTTTTTTCTAAATAGGCACTAACGACCTATCAGATGTGTTTTTTATTTCAGCATTCAGTCTTAGCGAAGTATATGAGTATATATGAGTATTTCGTTTATTTATTATGTCGAAAGCAATAGTGCTTTGTTCCATAAATATTGGATCACAAGAGAATTTCCTTATTCAAACATTAAAATACGATACTCTATCAATATTTATATTGTTGACACTTTCGGCTTAGTTTGTAGTGAACCTACTTGCTATGCCAGCGGTCGCGGGTTCGAGTCCTGCGGGGGGCATTAATCTGTGTGATGAGCACTAATGCTTGTACTCCAGTCATTGGTGTTTATATTTATAATATGTATGTATTTAATGTTCCAAGATATTTATTTATTTACCTTGTTATATTTACGCCACGGACTTTAGAAGAATGAAAAACATCAGTTCAATAGCACGAATACCAGGGATTATCATACAACTAACAACATACAAGCAAGCAATTTCTGAATATTCAAATTATAATAATATTTATAAATCTATACTGTCCCATGATAATATATTTTGTGGCATGATCCTTTAAAATGTATCAAATAAAAAATCGGTTCACAATACGGTCAAAAAGAAAATCAAAAAGCAAATAAATAAATCTATAGCTAAGGCCGTTTGAATGTATGACATGTAAATCACTACAAAATTATTTTCATTACAAAGTTAGTGAGGATCACACGGACAGCGAAGTTTGGTTCGGCCTTTTGAAAGCGCACAATGTGTTTCGTTCGTTTAGAATGGAATGGCTATTGGATTTCTGTGTACAGTACGATAATATACTTAGAAAATTAATCCGTTTTTTCGTATAATTAAAATGTAGAATGATGATATAGCGCAGTAGTTAACTTTGATTGTAGGTACCGTATTCTATTTTCGCAAAGTTTAATATTATTTTTGTTATTGTATGTTTGTATTGTATGTATATTGTGTGCTATTATATATATATATATATATATATATATATATATATATATATATATATATATATATATATATATATATATATATATATATATATATATATATATATATATATATATATATATTCTTAAAATTTATCAGATTACACACTTGTCATAATAACAACAAAATACGATTATTACTAATAAAATGCAAAAATATTATGTTTGCTTGTTTGTTTTTCTTTTATACTGCAATGCAAAATTGAATTAACGTGATTTATCTATCTAATAGGGATTTATTAAAAATTACACCTTTCTTCTCTATTCTACGTGACATTGGGGCATTGACATCTGTGCTCTACTGGCACTTTTTGAAGCCAGTAACAAGAAAGAATTGAAATATGACGTTTTTCGTCGGTACTTCCAAAGTCCAGCTCGACTAAAATTAAAGTGTCACTATTATGTAAACAATACAAAAGCGTTAAGTTGACCTACTCAGACCCATTTATCTCTATTTACGTTAAGTTATACTATTTATATATATTTAACTAGCATTGCCCGCGGCTCCGCCCGCGTTCAGATGACCAATAACCAAATTGTTAGGTTTTACATATTAGTATTCTCTTACGTTACTTTTGTATTTATATTTTATATTTTTCCGCAGTAAAAAGTATCCTATATGTTGACCCGAATAATCAGCTATTACAATACTAAATTTCATCAAAATCCGTCTATTCGTTTTTCTGTGATGCGGTAACAGACAGACAGACAGGCAAAAAATCTAAAAACTGTAGATTCGGCCGCTGTATCGATAATAATGTCTATTTCAATAAGATTTTCTAAAAAATATTTTATGTATAGATTTGACTCAGAATTTCATTATACTCGTATGTAGGTATAGATATGGAACCTGTTACTTACAACCTAATAGCCGTAAACTAAAAACGGTGCCTGCTCTTGATCCTCATATTAAAACACATTATTGCTATTAAATATATTTTACATCAATTATTATCTAAGGATCAAACCCGTTCGGTCCGGGTGGCCTTTTGAAAGAACCCAATAGGTCTCTTCCCTTTCAGCTCGCAGGCTAATTAGTGAAGTAGCAAACGATACAGGGGTGGGTAATGCGCGTGATGGTTTCCGCATTTATACTTTGATACTCCACGTTATGTTTATTAATAATGATGTGATTTGAAATGTTATATTACTTGGTACTTTGATACTCTCAGCCACTGTCACTTATTATTTATATTATATTTTTATTTATATTATATTTATATTTTTTGTATTATCGTATATGTATGGAGATATACTTGCAAGCAAAGCTTTATCTACATACAAAATTTGTTCCAAATCGTTAGAGCCGTTTTCGAGATACACGAAATAAATATATATACAAGAATTGTTTATTAATATTATAAGATACAAGCCACGCCACTTTTTGACAAATTTTTATACTAACAGATTTTTTTATCTTAATGATAAAATAGTGAAACCAATTTATGATTTTTAATACTTTTAACTGTGAAATAAAAAGTTAAAAACATAATATTATTTCTTTAGAAAAGTAATTTTATGTCCGACAAAAAACGATACATCACAAAAAGATATTTTATAATTTATATATTTTTTTTTTAATTCCAAAAGCAATTCGACATTCTAAGATTATTTTTTACAAGCAGCGACAATTTATTCAATCATAACTTTAGCCGCCCTTACTTGCCTTTGTTTAGAGACTTAATAGACCCCAAGGAGGTCAAGTTTACATATCTAAATTGATTTTATTAATTAACGACTAGCTAGTTATCGCTATCACTTATCCAAGTAATGACGTCAGTTTTCATATAACGATATAGTTTCTTTTGATCGTTTTGTTGGTAGGCGGGTGGGGGACTAGGGGGGCACCTGTTGCTCGACGCGAAACCTAATCCTTTCAGAGACGAAATAAACAGTAAATTGGCTCGGCTGATGTCAAAATGCATATCTCTTTTCAGAATTTTACATCCTCTTTGAAATTTTAACGTACAATGTGGTATTTTTGAGGACTTTGAGACGAAATTTTGTTGGATGATTTGTTTTAAAAAATGTTGGATGGGCTGTGTGTTATTGTGTGCGTTTCTGTGGTACAATTGGAGTCGATTTCGGAGTGGTCTTTAATGGTCTAAGATTTGTAATATTTTATTATGAAATTCCTATAGTAGATTTTTTTAATTGACATTTTATATTATCCTAAATATATGTTTTTGTTTAATTTATTCTGTTTAACTTATTGTGACTTTACTATAATTTTAATATTTATTATTTGACAGATTAGAATTACTACTAAAACCTAATCAGGGAAATGGAGCTGTTGACATAGTATTAATTTATATGTTAAATGTTAAATATAAAATGTTAAATGTTAAATTCTTTTCATCAAAACAAGATTGAAAGAAAATAAGCATTAGAAAATAACATAGTAAATTAGGCATAATTTTTTTTTTTGACGAGGTGGACCAAGGACTTCGTTTAATTCGCCGGAATCTATTGGACGCGGATGCCACAAGACCAGCTGTCGTGTAAATTTTTGGGAGAGGTACATAGATGTCTTTCGACTGATGATAATAAAAAAATACCTAAAGCGAGCATAAAACCTATGATACTTGCCTACTTCTTGGCATCACTTAATAAAAATTGATCAATTTTTGATATAAAATACATCGAATGGAAATGATTAAACAATTTTATATGAATATTTTTGTCGGACTGCAGCAGGTTTATTTCCGTTAGAAGACATTGACATGAATACATTTTGAGCGTTGACGTCAGTACCATTTCCACGCTAATATATTATATTAATTACAAATGCTATGCAGCTAATTGAAGATTAAGACACTTGAAATGGTTTAGAGTTTTATATGTAGATATTTATTTTAAAATTTCACATAATTATACATATAATTACCTAAACATATACAGCTCCATTTTACTTCTACCCTCTCTATTTTTCTAGTTTCTACTATAAAAAACCCAAAAGAAAAGAGAGCTGAAGTATATTTCTTCTCTTCTTTATTTACTTCTTGCATTTTCTTTATTCTGGTCACAACAGCAGGTATACACTGATATGGGAGAATTGGAACTGAAAAATTAGCAATTTTGGATTTAAAAGTGTATTGTGCACTAATTTCTCTTACACCATTTCATTATAGTAACTAATACATAAAAGTACAAAATAATATAGTATTATGTTTATTATTTATATCTTATTCTCAAAATTGTATATTAACTAATACATCTGTAAATTTTCCATTATTTAAAAGAAACTACATGTATAGCAAAATAGTAGGCATAAACGGCAAATGACACTTTTTGACATTGACATTGACATTGACATTGACATTGACATTTATTATAGCAGACTCCGTCTGTAAGAATTGAATTGAATAATTTTGAGGTATAATATAATTTCGCAAGATATTGATAGAAGGACTGCCAAAAATTGTATAATACTCCATCTGTCTACTTATATAAATAAAAATAAATATGTTGGCACATTAAATAAGCACTTTGTATACTAACAAAATATGAGTCTAAGTTACTTGAAATAAAAATTTATTATTATTATTAACACACAGTGCCATGTAGTTCCATGGTAAGCTACGAGGCTTGTGTTATGGATATCAGACAGTTGATACACTACACAAATATAGCTTTAAATACATACATATTGTAAATATAATCACCCATGACTGTAGTACAAACATTCGTGCTCATCGCACAAATGAATGCCCTCAGCGGGATTGAACCCGCGACCGCTGGCACAGCAAGTAGGATCTCTATAAACTGAGCCAAACATGCCGTGCATAATCAGAACAAATAAACCTAAAAAACATAGTTGAAATGCTAGCGCTAATAATTCATATGAATGTAATATACCTTGTGCCAAGACATATTTATCATTACTTAGCAAGATTTAATGTTCCGATCTTAATATATTATTATTATAGTTTATTGCGACAAGATAGTTAATGACATCACAATGCACACATAATGTGTTTAGGGTCAAGACCTAAATTGACACAAAATAAATTTATGTAATATTTTGTTTTTCACGTATCATATTTGATAAATAGCACTGCCCGCGACTCCGCCCCGTTCAGATGACCAAAAACCAAAGCACCATCTAGTTCTATGGTAAGCTACGAGGCTTGTGTTATGGATACCAGATAGTTCATGCACTACACATATATAAATTTAAATATATATATATATATATATATATAAACACGCATGACTGGAGTATAAATATTCTTACTCATCACACAAATGGAATGGCCCCAGCGGGACTCGAAAGTGCGACCGCTGGCACAGCAAGTATCACGGTCACTACAAATTGAGGCAAACGTGTTGTCGTATTTAGTTCTATCACACTCTGTTTATATTATTCCTTACTCTGAGTATTATTCATTGTTCTCAGCATAATCAGGCTAAGTTTTCTGTCTATAGCCAATTTATTAAAATATACATTTTACATTTACACTATAACACCAGGAACATTATACGTTTATTTACTTTACGTTTATGAATGATTAAACGTAACTTAGAAAGATTTTATATATTTATTACGGTTTTCCATTTTTTTTTCATATAAGTTTAGTTTTAAATGACTTTATTTTAGCCAAAATATGAAATAACATTAATAAAACACAATTCTTATAAGAAGTAGGTAAATAGATAATATTTGAAATAAAATCGAAATGCATCTGATATTAATTTAATAGATATAAAAAACGGCTTTGTACGTGTTTAAAGTTATAGCAAACTATCAATTTTGTGACAAATATACGAAGCTGGAGTTTATTTCTTGTTTATTTCAATATGAAAATTCATTTGGTGTTATTCTTTTACATACGACAAAATATTAATGTTAACAATCAACGCAAAAAATCTAGTTAATCTTCCGTCAACATATAAAAAATGACATTGGAAACTCCCTGTAACAGTATTACATCTCGGGAAAAGTAAATCTTACATACCACAAATAGCTTTATTAGAGCGCCATATACTTATGTTATATTTGATTATGAATTGGTTTAACTAAACTAAAGGCAATACTCACCCACAAAGACATGTGACTGTACGTTTATGACGTGAAAATTATTTATCCCTTATCAAATACACAATTACCATTTATCAAAAATTGGAGTATTTATTCGTAATCTATTTAATACGTAAACATAACTGCATCACTGGTGTAGTGGCTAGCATGCACGTCCGGAGGTTCTAGGTTCGAATCCGGAGTCGGGTTAACTAAGTAATTGAGTCTTTCTGTTAAGTCCCAGTAACAACAGAAGTTCTTAAGTTGACGGCGTTTTACCCCCATGCTTTAGAGAACACGTAAAGACGTCGGTCCTGCGCCTGATCTCTTATTAATTGTGCCGAATTATCGTCCCATCGGAATTTAAGAGTGAGAAGAATAGAGAGTGCACTGGTGTCTACGCGTACTATAAATATTTCGCACTATAATAATATTATCTCTTGCGCAGTTCGCTAGTCTCAATAAAATTGGCCCTCGTGGCCAAAATTGGTCAGAAGGACATCACTCAAACACATTCAATAAAAAATAAACAAATTAATTTAAAGTTCTTCAACTGATTATGTAGAGAATATCCATACTAAAAAAATAACCCTTTCTATCCTAACATTCATTTCACTTTGAGGTATATGTATTAGTGAAATATAGGTCACTTTCGCCATAATTGATGACCTACATGTTTTGTATTGATACATGGACGTATAAAATGGTAAGTATAAATATTAAATATAGATCTGCGAGTATGATTAATTCCATTTATTACAAATCCAAAAGCATTTAATTCTGGATTTTTTTTTTACAGAAAGGAAAATTGCTGTGATTCCTTTGTTATTTATAAGGTTAGAAAAAAAGTTATAAAAAAAATAAGGTTAGTATAAATGTATAAAGTAATACCAGGATTTTTAATAAGGATAATAGTAAAGACTGGTTTTGTATAAGGAACTTACAATTATACTACCAGATGTTATGCTACTTTTTTTCTTTTCAACACACATGAGTATCTTATATGGATGGTGAACTTAAAGCTTGATACGACATCATGTCGTCGGAAATATCGCCGGCGGTGCAATGCCGTTGCCGGCACCGGCCCGTATCCGGCGCGGCCTCGTTACGTACGCTTTGTCCGTGAATGAGCCATTGTAAGGTATGTTACACTCGGACGATTTGCGTATTGTCTGTACGTTTGCATCAATGAATAATGACGTATTACTCTGCCTATCTGCTAAAGTTTCATATTTTTATGGTAAAAATAAACTCTTGATGAATAAAATGAATATTTTAAAAATATGACGTAGTTTTTTTTTAGAATAACGTCATATTTTTGAATATAATATCAAAAAATGGCAAAATGTCCACGTCAAAACACTATAAACGGGGGAAAAATATCAGTGTTATATTCAATTTTAGCGATTTGCTCACGCGACCCGAACGAAATACTTGAAGTAGTTTACAAGTTTATGTGGCGTCGGTCTCCTTTCTGACATATAAAATCGAATTAAATAAGAGTTGTAACAAGATTCCACAATTTCTCTCGGTATATTTTATTTTTGCCTGAAAGCATAAAAAGTTTTATACCCACTGTGTTCTGGCGGCGAAAATCGTAAAACTACATTTGCCGGCTAACATTTTCGACGTGTCGCGTCACCAATATTCCTGTGTTCAACATTTCGGTTTTATTCTGCCCGATTCTGTCCGGTTTCAGTCGCCGGTCAATTCGTTCCGGGGCACGCCTGTTGCGAATTTTGCTTCCATACCCTTTCGCTGGTATTTCCAACGTACACAGTCCTAGATCGTTTTTGTTTGACTCCCTTCAGATTTTTGTAGTAAAGTGTATTATAGTTTATTTATAATTTTTATCGAATTAAATTTTACCGTTGTTTTATTGATGTATGTTACCGGAAGGTGAGAAAATAGGCTCTTTCTATTCATTAGTTCGTTAGTTTGATGGGATAAGAAAGTTTTAAAAACACATATACAAATACGTTTTTTATGAGGTTTCACCTGGTTTCACGTAACCTTTTTATATATCATTCTAGAAAATATTGATTCCCATATAAACTAGATTTTTCATACTTTTCAACTTTCTAAGGTTTAGGGGTTGAATGTGTAGGGATTTGGGTATTATTTTTTTTATTATTTATATTATTAAATATTTGTTTTTCCTTCTAAAAACTATCTTTGTAAGAAAAATTGAAAAAAATATATATTAAAAGTATATATATATATATATATATATATATATATATATATATATATATATATATATATTTCATTCAAACATTGCCTTAACATACCATGCTTAACATTTGCTATTTTTAAAGCGGGAATTGAAATTGCAACCTTCGATCAGTTATGTCACAAATAGGAAAAAGAATCCATTGCAAATATTATTCGATTTTAAAGAAAATCGAGTTAAATCAAAGAAAATGATAACACGGCACATAGATTTAAAGGATTGCAACAATAACAATAAATAACAACAGTAACCTACGCGCGAACAGCGAAAACCTCGGAAACTCAGGTACACTTTTATCACAAAGAAAATACATAGCGACTCCACTGCCTTACTATATCGCACCTACAATTTACAAGGGAAGTAATAAAACTTAATGCAAACGTCGCCTTCGCGATGTTTGTTTGGTATATACACTGAAGCTGTAGCCGCGAACTGCTGTAGTTAGAATACTAGTACCTATATGTATGTAATTAGGTCATCTAATGTGTTTTGACTAAGTAATTAATTTAAAGTTTTGACGTAGTATTGACGACACGTTTGGCTCAGTTTTTAGTGACCCTACTTGCCGTGCCAGTGGTCGCGGGTTCGAGTCACGCTGGGGTTATTCATTTGTGTGATGAGCACGAATGTTTGTACTTCAGTCATGGGTGTTTATATTAATAATATATATGTATTTAAAGTTATATATGTGTAGTGTATCAACTATCTGGTGCACATAACACAAGCCTTGTAGCTTAACACGGAACTAGATGGTGCTGTGTGATAATGTCAAAAAGAAAGTTATTTTTTTATATCATTAAGTGGACCTAGACAAACGAAATGTAGAGATATAAAATAGTTTTTTTAAACGGATCTTTTCTTAGATTTACGCGAATATTTGACATTTTAAATAAAACTATCTTTTCGGATTTTCACGGATTTATTTTTGTTTTTTTGATTTTTGGTTCCCGACGTTTCGAATGCTTTACAGCATCCATGGTCACGGGAGAGACTGAGGTGTTACATGTCTTGAAGGTATAGTTGTTACAGACAGCCTACCCACAATTAACAAAATGAAAATTGCACCAATTACCTTTTCAATATTGTTTAAATAAACGTCGGGAACCAAAAATCAAAAAAATAAAATATAAGTCCACGAAATAATCCGAAAAGATAGTTTTATTTAAACGTATCTTATTAAAAATATGTAAAACTCTTCTTTAAATGTATGTACATTTTATATCTTTATATATATAATTCTTCTGTGAGTGTGTATGTCACTAAACTTCTCTCAAACGACTGGACCGATTTTGATGAAATTTTTTGCGTGTGTTCAAGGGGATCTGGGAATGGTTTAGATTCACAATTTTGTCCAAAAAGTTTGAAATTTTCAAATTAAAGACGTGTAGACAGGACAACGTCTGTCGGGTCCGCTAGTGTTCTAATAAAAATTTTATATTTTTACACGGAAATCGAATTAGTATTAAAAATAAGCAATATTGTGTGTTTGTTACTTTTTTCACGCTCAAACGGCTGGATGGATTTGAATAAACTAGACACTATGATCTGGAGTAACACATAGGCATCTAGGGACGTATCCGAGTGAAACGAGAACAAATCGCTAGTATGTAATAATTTTGGCCACTGGTACTTAGCCAGCGTGGTGGACTACGGCTTGGTCTCCCTCATATTGCCCAGCAGTGGGACGTTAAAAAGGGCTGAATAAAATGTAGTAAATATACTGCTTCTAAATAGAAAGGAATACACGTAGTTCATTATACACTGGATGTAAAAACCTCTAGATATAATAGGGTAAACACATTAGCAGGTACGGCTCCAGCACTGAATCACGACACCTGCACTCGATTTACATAAGATTTATAGTAGCTTTTGTCTACTTGTCCCTTTTGGGGAACGTTACTTACGCTCAGAAAGCGTCTATCCGATCTTGTTGGTTTATATGTGAGATTAATTCTAACTCAGTGTATAAGGATATGTAAATATTATTACTGTTTTATTTTTTATGTAACAACGAAGGTTTTTAATATGTAAAATTTATGCATATTACAGAAACTGAAGTCGATGTTTTGTAATTAATTCGCGTCAAACCTGAGCTAAGTGAGGGCGAATTGCTTGTATATTTTAATTTATTTGTAAGATACGACTTAATGTTAAAAATATATAAATACTAACAGAACCTTAGGCTTCGCTCGCGCTAAAACTACAAAAAAAACTCTGAATAGGTAGGTTTCATACAAACTTTCATGCCATATTTTACCCCCTTATCGAATTAATTTCGAAAAATGCTAAAACACGTATTTTTTTATTGTATTGAAGAGCACTAATATCAAGTTTCAAGTAATTCTGATCTTAAATATTATTTTGGATTGTATTAAAACATGTTTTCCTGTGGGAATGAGATAATCTTCCGCGGAAAAAAGGAGCCTATGTCACTCTCTTGCCCTCCAGCTATCTCCACACAAAAAATTACGCTAATCCGTTACTCCGTTTCGACGTGAAAGAAGGACAAACAAACAAACACACTTTCACATTTATAATATTAAAGTATGGATATAGTAAAAAAATATATTTAAATACAATCTTTTATGTTTATTTTCTTCTTATTTTACGCATTCAAATAAGAGCTTCTTTTTAAAAATGTATGTTTAATTTTGAATTATTTCGCTTACTGTTGATTTATTTAACATTTTTTTTTTTAGTTTATGGTGTCAATTCATGGTGTTTACGAGTCATGATGTGAATGCACTATTTAGACAACTGAATCATAGCTGAATGAATATACAAATAATTGTATATGTGCTGTTGACCGTTCAGATCTCTCATTTGGAGCCAACCCTGGGCGCAACGGCAAAGTCATGCTAGATTTTAGAACGGGCTATAGTAAATGAATACGATTGACTGTCTGGAGCCAATCCTAGATTGAGAACCAGGTCATAATTATCATTAAAAAAAACGTGTGTGTGTACTTACTATGTACGTATATAAGAAGTAATACTTCTTTGGTGTAACAGAAAAAAATAGCTAAGAATTTTATCCCGTATGTCACAACTCTCTGTTTGTAAAAGGAATGCAGCTAACTTCATCATGTCGCTTGTAGCTAACTTCATTATGTTGATGTGCGCGCGCATCGTAAAAATTTTACTCTCATATTTTTTTCAAACGTGCCAAAAGAAGTATAACTTCAAAAAGTCATTGTCATCTGAACTGAACCAACATGTACAATTCTGTAGAATAAGACGATGTAGTTCTAATTCACCTTGCAAGATTTGACCAACAAATAAACATTGCAAGTTAAATAAAAACTTGTAATAAAAAACAAAATTACCTGAATTTAACTAGACTTCTACAAGTACTATTAAATTTTTACTAATATATAAAGCTGTAGAGTGGTTTGGTTTATTTGGACATACTAATCTCTGGAACTAACAGGTATTATGAGATAAATTATTTCAAAATTTTATAGTTTACCTACCTTATGACGTAATAGTTAGTATGGAATACATAATATATATTATACACATAGATAGGTAGGTTTACTTACTTGAGAAAACTATCATATTATGTCCTTCCCAGAGTCTCAAACTATCTCCATCCCAAATTTCGTCTAAATCGGTTCAGTGGATTAAAAGAGGAAAATAGTACTTTAGGCTAGATATGATTCTTAGAAGTTAGCAATTTTACATAAACTACGCAGACGGAGCTGTAGCCAAATGATAGTATATATATAAAATAATACAATATTTTATTCAGATAAAAGGGAAGTGTACCCACTACCCACAATTTTTGTGATATAATATATAAATAAAATAATTCTCAAGCGTCAGCAATGTCTATATTTTTTACATTATGTTTTGTAAGTCAGAATACACCCTCATTATTTTCCATTCCAATTTTGACGTAATATTATTGCTACCCTGTAATCTGTATTACAGTTGTAATAGTGTGAGTATAATCATGTAATTCTAGCTCCGCCACCCTACAACAATGTTCAATTTGGAAAATTACTAGTCTGGTCGTGATAGGGGTTGTATAAGTTACGAATTGTTCCATTTTTATTATATATTTTTTTTTCTTGTAAATTGATTAAAAACTTTCGCTGCTTGTAACCTTTTCTTCGAATAAAGCAAATTTAAAATGTTAATTTTGTCTTCGATGCGAAATATTTCACCGTACTTGCTAGGTATTTTGTTTGATTCAAAGAGCAATATAAGTAAAATTATGATATTTTATTTAATAATTTTCAGTACGTATTCTATTTTTATTTCGTTTTTTTTTATTAATTAAACATTCACACCATTTTTTTTTTCAAATTATACCACAACACAAATATTTCTATTCATTTTCTCTCCCTCGTCAATGTAACGGAATAAAGTAATTATTTCCGGCCTTATTCGCGTAGAGCGATTTTAGAATTTTGAATGTAGCGTTAGCAATACAATGTAACTTTCTATACATACATATGATATATGTATGTTAAAATTATAATGGCGTCCAAGTTGACCACTGAATATTTTTTTAACTCTCCATGCGAAGAAGCGTGAAGTATTCTTTTTAATATATTATTATAATATGTATGTATATCTTTTAAAAGCAGTTCATATCTCACATTATTGAAAAAAAGGCTAAATAAATTTAATTAAGTATATATATATATATATATATATATATATATATATATATATATATATTATATATATATATATATATATATATATATATATATATAACTAAATACCTTAAATTATATTTACCTTAAAATAATAAAATCGTATTGTAATCAGTATTTTGGACCGTTACGGAGTCTCAAATATATAAAAACTAGTATTGGTGGAAATTTCAACATTATATGTTTTTTTTTTAACCATGGAGCTTAAAATTAATATATATCATGTTGAAATATAAGTCGCTTAATGGCACTTATAACATATTTTAATATCGTTCCTGAATATAAATAGCCACCTACGGTCGTCTGAAAATAGTTTTGGTAGTTTCGATGAAATCATCTCTCTATTATATGATACAACTGATGCATTTATATGTTTTGGTTTCAATATCGACATCAGTTGTTTTAAATCTATAAAATTATGTATTATGTATGTATGTATGTATATGTTTGTTTGTATGTATGTATTTTTGTATATATGTATGGTTATATTGATGTTTGTATCTTATTATTATTATTTTTTCACGCTCCAGAAATTATGGTAGATCAGAGAGAGTATCTTGACTTAAATCTTTAAGGTAAGTCATCCTTTGTACACAAGATATCTGTTTATCAAGATATCGGTCTATTTTTATATATGCAACATATTTTTTTGTGGTACATAAATAAATAAAATATTTTTATTTGTTTGTTTATTGGTAAACTCATAAGGCATTATAGGCAGTGGTAGCCCAGTGGTAACGCGCTCGCTAGGGAAACCGAGTGAACCGAGTTCAAATCCCGGGTCTCGCACTTCTGATATTTTCATGTGCGAATCATTTCCAACATGATTACCACTTGTCTTAACGGTGAAGGTAAACATCGTGAGGAAACCTGCATGTCTTAGAGAACTTAGCAAGTTTTCGAAAGACACGTGAAGTCCGCCAACCCGCACTTGGCCAGCGTGATGGACTATGGCCTGATCCCCTCGTATTGAAGGGAGGCCCGTGCCCAGCAGTGGGACGTTAAAAAAAGGGCTGAATACATACATACACATACAAACTCATAACTGAAGAACTTTATTGGGCCGATTGAGATAATTTTTATTTTATAATGTTCATAATATTCCTAATTAGAATTTGATGGATAAAGTCAGGAGACAATAGCTAGGTTTCTCCACGTTCCCTTTGATCTCATGTAAAGTAGAAATCATGTTTGATCATCTAAAATACAATACACGTGAGCCAAGTCACATGCCTTTCTTCGTGACTTGCTCTCTAATAACAAAATTAAATTATATCTGAAGAGCTTGAAATTTTTTTATAATTTTTATTGTTACTCATTAAAAAATATAATTTTAGTCTCTGACTTTCTTTATACAGTTCTTCTCAGGACTGAGACTTTTTATTTCCGAATTAGTGGTAACTAGATTCAATAAAAGAAAATGTTAATCTATGCTAATATTATAAATAGGCAGATTATGTTTGTTTGTTTGAACGAGCTAATCTCAGGAACTACTGATCCGATTTGTAAAATTCTTTTTGCATTAGATAGCCCGTTTATTGAGGAAAACTATATGTTATATATCATATAATATATATTCTATTTATTTCATACTAACCGTTAAAACGTACCTAGAGACGAAACTTAGCGAAGCGAGGGTGAGTTACTAGTAATGAAATAAATACAAAATTAATAATAAATATTTAGGTAATTAAGAAAAAAGTTTTTATTTTATTTTTGGGTTTTGAATGAACATCCATACTTCCATACTAATATCATGAATGTGAAAGTGTGTTTGTTTGTTTGTTTGTTTGTTTACTTGTTTGTTTGTCCTTCTTTCACGACGAAACAGAGTGATGGTTTGGCGTGATTTTTTGTGTGGAGATATTTGGAGGGCTAAAGAGTGACAGGCTACTTTTTAACGCGGGAAATTATCTCATTCCCACGGAAAAATAAGTTATAATACAACCCAAAAAAAATTATAATCAGAATTACTTGAAACTTGGTATTCATACTCTACATTAGAATTAAATAAAATTTGCATGTTTTAGCATTATTTGAAATTCATCCCATAAGGGGGTAAAATACGGAATGAAAGTTTGTAAGAAACCTATCTTATTAGAGATTTTTTGTTGTTTTAGAGCGAGCGAAACCGCGGGTACGGCTAGTTAATAATAATCTTAGCATCTTGATAACCACGTTTCATCTCCACGAAACAAGCTCCAGTCAGACATAAAACCGTTTTTAATCCGCGTAAAAAGCGAGCTCATACAACTTAAATCACAATATTTTAATACTGGATCCTGGATAGATAAAACGGGATGAAATAAAACGTTTTTCCATATGTATTTTTAATTTGGCTACGCCGTATTTATGAGGACTGTTCGTTATGCACCCGCACGCGCTCGAAACCTCGCATTTTTGACATTTATATTACTCGACTCTCTCATTGATTCCCAGTACATTGATTACGTACAGCCTCAGTGGATACAAAGTCGTACATTTTGTAATATTAAATGTTGAGCTTTTTTAAGCATTTTTATTCGTGACTCTGAAAGGAGAGTGATAAATAATAAAAGGAATAATCTATACATATAATAAAATTGAAAATAAGCCGAATCTGTAGGTACATTAAATATTTTTGGATTTTTTTTTATTGAAATAGACATTATTATCGATACAAAGGCCGAATCTATAGATTTTAGAATTTTTGTCTGTGTGTCGTCTGTCTGTTTGTCTAGCTGTCTGTAACCGCATCACCGAAAAACCACTGGAGGAATTTTGAATAAGATTTGGTATGTATATATAATAGATTTAATAAAGTCAAAATAGTGTAAAAATATAAAAGATTTTTAATTTACTAAATCATAATATATAATACTGAAACTTTAAAAATAAATAAAATAAGTTACAAACAAGAAAACTAAAATTTCAGTGAATGTCATACGTAGCCAGCATTTACGACATTGAGGGAGTTCCTGTACGCCGTGTCATTTATTTCTGTCAGTGGGGACAAGCCATTATAGTTCTATTACGTTAGGGAATAGGTTCGTTTATTGTACACCTGTTTGTGACAACCACCGTAACTTGGTGCACCAGGGCTATTGTTTAAACTTAAATAGCTTTCGCATTTTGACACCTCGACATCATGTGTCCCGAACATTCGACCTGATTAAATATCATGTGTATTATTTATTGCAATATCGATTTAAAAAAGTGCTTTTAAATTTTTATCGTCTTATACCTTATAATGTTAAATGAGCCATTCTTGTACATTTAGGTATGTATAAGGCAGTAGTAGCCCTGTGGTAACGTGCTCGATTGGGACACCGAGTAAAGCGGATTCGAATCTGGGTCTCTAATCTCTGATATATTTCCAAAAGAACATTTATACACTTAAAAAATGAAATGTATGTAAAATTATAGCAAAATAATTTTAAGGTAAGACGTCTTCTATGGACCCTTCGCCACTGCTAGCGACTTACTCTCTCTTTACTTTGGGTTCGTCCCTAGACAAAAACAAATCTATCCCATGGGAACCGTAAATTTTCCCGGGATAAAAAGTAAAAGTTCTGACGTAAAAGAGTAACAAACATCCATCCATCCTTTCTCACAAACTTTCACATTATAATAATGAATGAATGAATTACTCTTTATTGTACACCAAAAAAGAGAAAAATAAAATATACATAATCTAGACGAAGGTACAAGAGGCGGCCTTATCGCTAAAAGAGCGATTTCTTCCAGGCAACCTTTAGGTGTGTAGGAAATAGTACTAAAATAGAAGGGGCGCGAATAACAAAATATAAAGAGACAGTTGAAAGATTATCTATTTATACATATACGTATCATACAAATATATAATATATACAAAATAAATACAAGTAAAATATAATTAACCAATACCTAAAGACTATAACTACGTATATAAATACTATACCTATATAATACATGATGATGATGTTCTCTTGACCGATTCCGGCCACGGCGGCCAATCTCATTGAGACTATGAGACTAGCCAACTGCGCAGGAGATATTATAGTGCACAAGTGTACGCGCAGACACAAGTGCACTCTCTATTCCTGTCACTCTCATACTCCTCTCACATCTCATACAGCTCTCTGCTCGACACGACCAGTGAGAGTTAAGGCGCAGGACCGACGGCTTTACTTGCTCTCCGAGGCACGGGGGTGGAACACCGCCAACTTCCCAACTCCGGGCTGTTACTGAGACTTACTATACAGAAATATTCAATAACTAAACTTGGCCCGACCCGGGACTCGAACCCAGGACCTCTAAATGTGCAGCCGTACATGCTAGCCACTACACCACCGAGGCAGTATAATATACATATATATTGGATAAACTAAATAAGCTCGATTGAATTAACCTAAAAAAGGCCGAGAAATGTACTTAATATGATGTATTACATAGAAATAATATATTACATTGATTGAATAATGATTTATAATAAATCTCGTACTCACAATCATTAATGAACTTAAGCTTTTATATTAAGAGGTAATATCGAGTCACAATTTGTCTCAAGGGTAAGCTTTCTATAGAGTATAGAGCTTTAATTGATCGTCTTTACGCTGGGTACATTAGTAACAGCCTGCCAGATTAATCTATCTAATTATACAAATAGATAAAATTGAAGTGTCTGTTTGTAATTTCAAAATAACAGATTTTTACTAAATGCACTTGAAATTATATACGGTAATTATAAGAAAAACAGTTTTTTTTTTAATTTTGTCTGTCTGTCTGTTTCGGCTAATCTTTTTTCTAGTGATTTTTTCCCACCACATATGGATATAGAACCATGTTATACGTAAAAAAAGAGAAAGTCTTTAAAGAGTAAATTCACCTCACAGAGGTATCTTATCTTGTATCAAAATATACACAAAAAATATATACATATAACTAAATTGAATGACTTCTCCGTTTTGTTACAATCCATTAAGTAACCTTATTTAACCTATATTAAATAAATATAAATAATTATTAGCCAGCGTTAGCCATGTAATTTTTTTTCGTTAATTTTTCTGATGTTTTAATACTTATTATCCTATTCCGGACTAAGAGCAATCCAAAAAATCGAATATCATAAAAATTGGTCTAGCCTTTCTTGAGTTATAAATGGTGTAACTAACACGACTTTGTTTTATTTATATATATATATATATATATATATATATATATATATATATATATATATATATATATATATATAGATACCTTATTTTATATTTTTTCTCTTTATTAATACTTTCCGTGTACCTTAAGGAACATACGAAAAAAAAATATAGCTGAATTGGTCGAGCCGTTCTCGAGTTTTTCGCTTATCAACATGCATTTTTTATTTATATAGATAAGTATTTTTTGTAATATCAACAGAATGTGGTGACTGTATAATAATAGAAACCGTTCGTAATCATATTTGTCGCAAGCAGTTGTCCGTAAAGTTTTAAATGTCGGTCCTTGTACCGTTGACGAGATGTCGGCCGCTGACGGTTCCATTACCCCCGCAAAAGGTTCCGACCATACATATAAGCTTAATATTATCTGCTTTCTACTGTTTTTCAGTCAAAGGTCGTAGATTCGATTTTCGCCAATGAAAAGATTTTTGGCTATAGAATACCTATATATAAAATTGGGTCAGTACTGGTTTTGATGTTTGATTGAGAATGTAGCATTGATCTGGTTAAATGATCGATTAAATTCTAAGATGATAATTTATTTTAATATTTAAACCCCACGATTTTTCTAACAACTTTCTATTATGATATGTAAGAGTCCTTATATTATGTTTTTTTTTTAATTGGATCTAAGAAATATATAAAACTGATGAATGTTATGAAGTATATAAACTTACACATTGGTATATATATTTTACTTAATTAGACCTATAAAAGAAGACCAAAAGAAATGAAACTACAACGAAATTTAAAGTAGAGAGTGTCAAAGGATATCTTAAATCATCTTTAATATATGTATATAATTCTTCTGAACGTGTGTTTGTCACCTTATTCCTCCTAAAGGGCTGGACCGATTTGGATGAAATTTTGTGTGTATATTTCATTGGGCTCCTAAATGGTTTGAAAATACAATTGGACCCGGTAAGTGGCGCTGCTGTTGGTGCGTTAAAGAGTTTTTTTTAATAGTTTGAACGCGTACAAAGCCGCGGGTACTGCTTGTGTAATATGTACTTGTACTTTACATAACTACAATCGGTTAAACTATTTACAATTTTTTCAATTTACACTCGAGCAAATAATGAAAACGAACCTTAATATTCGTCGTATGCAGTTGCCTGGAAAGTTTTAAATGGCGTCCCTTGTCCCGATGACGAGGTGTCGGCCGCTGACGGCTCCATTACGCCCGCAACAGTTTGATTTAGCCGGACTTTTGGTGTTGTGTGAAGTTTGCGGTATTGTTTTTCGGCGTTTCTGTTTACGTCGGAAGCTAACTTTGTACCTGCTTACTGGCATGAAAATGTTTCATCTAAATTTTTGGGTTATAATAAATGAGGTTATGGTATTTTTGCTTGCTGATAGTATTATGTTAATATGTGGTTACCTAGAAGTTCATTTGGTCAAGTATATTTTAAAGATATTATAATAGAATTATTATATTTTTTTCCACGATCAAAATAAAATGATATATACGAGTGTAATAGATATATGACGATATTTTTATATAAACGGAAAGAAAAAAATTTTTTTATTATTTAATACATACAAATAAATATCTTAAGGTTTCGCTGGTAAAAGTAAGTACCTAGTTAGTACAATTATATATGACAATTGAAGCATTTCTAAAAAAAAATATAATACATATTATAATGCTGCCTTTATTATATAAATTAAATTTGATCGCAACATCATATGCGCAATAAAAAGTCGTCTCTGTCAAAGAAAAAGCGAAATCAGCGCTACAACTCGAAAACTTGAAAAAAAAAGCGAAAGATCGGCGTATTCTGGGTGGCGTTACGTAGCATAAGCAAAAAACAGGGTCGATGATTAGCATCATTTCCTGAGAGCACGGAAACACCCCCGGGCGGGCACCTTTCCCCAACACAATTTATTTCGTCTCATCAGGACGTCAACACGGTGTCGTGTATTTTAGGTATTTTAATCGCGTCGCCACGTTGCCCGCGGCGGTAGGTCCCTCTATGTAAATTGCGACCCGCTTGTACCCTTAATTGTTTTCGCAACGAATTGACACGCGCCCGGTTAGTTTTGACACGCACCCAGCTATATGAATTTATGATATTTTTTTCTATACACCCCTAAGTGACCGTTGAGTGATTTTGTGAATGACATCTCGGAATTGTGTTAATGTTTTATAATTTTTGTTTCTATTATATTTTTAGTTGGAAATATGTACAATGTACATATTTTGTATAATAGTTCTAACAGATAATACAAAATGTTACTGTTTGTTTTTTCTTCTTCGAATATAAAATATCTTATCACTTCATATGTATTTTTCTTCGTATGTGTTCTTGGTAGTTTCCAACGCAATTTTTTTGTTTAACAGGTAAAGTCAAATGCAAATGAAATTAATAATTATTAACATTTTCTTCGTGTGAAAATCTAATCTGCTAAAAATTTGTGTAACAATATGATATAAAGATGTTACTAAAAACAAAGCTTAAAATTCCAACTTTTCTTCAACACAGAAAATTCATTCAACTGTCGATATAGTGTTTGTTTAGACGTTTATAACTTTCCAACTATAGGATAATTATAAATAAATAAATATGTTGGGACATTAACACACAGCACCATCTAGTTCCATGGTAAGCTACGAGGCTTGTGTTATGGATACCAGATAGTTAATACACTACATATATATATATATATATAATATATATATATATATATATATATATATATATATATATATATATAACTAATACATATATATTATAAATATAACACCCATGACTGAAGTACAAACATTCGTGCTCATCACACAAATGAATGCCCCCAGCGGGACTCGAACCCGTAACCGCAGGCACAGTAAGTAGGGTCACTACAAACTGAGCCAAACGTAACGTCAAATTATATACAAATAATTACGCTAAAACGGGCTCTGTAAACCTATTTTACCCTTCAGCGCGGTCTAATTTGAAGACTACCATTCCCATGGGTGTAGAGATTTGCAAGCCATCCATTTGTTGCTCGTTACACCCTCGGCTACTCACCGTTATGAATAATTAATGCGGTTATAGCAGATGGTATTTTCGTTCTTGCGGTGTTGTGTGTCGAAGGAAGTTATTCATGAGTCAGTTTTTGACAGAACGCTTTCTAAACATATAAACAAAAACTAATATATATATATATCTCGATGTACGTTTGTTCGCGATACGTGTAAACGATATTTTCGCCGTTTCCATAAACACAGCGATTACTTATTATAATAGTCCACAAGACAAATTTGTAGATGCACGGGAGTTCTAAGAAAATCAGTTACCAAATTTTATACGACGACAAGTTTGGCTCAGTTTGTAGTACTTACCATATTTGCTATAGCGGTATTGCTGTGATAGCGGTCGCGGATTCGAGTCCCGTTGGGGGCGTTTATTTGTGTGATGAGCACTAATGCTTGTAGTCCAGTCATGGGTGTTTTACATTTATAAAATGTATGTATGTATTTAAAAGTTGTGTACGTGTATCAACTATCTAGTATCCATAAAATATATCCAGTAATATACATATAATAAAATTGTAACTAAGCTGAATCTGTAAATTAAATATTTTTTGGAAAATCTTATCGAAATAGACATTATTATCGATACAGAGGCCGAATCTACAGTTTTACGAATTTTTGTCTGTCTGTCTGTCTGCTACTGCATCACGGAAAAGCCACTGGAGGGATTTTGATGAGGTATGATGGTAGCTGGTTATCCGGGTCAACATATAGGATACTTTTTACGGCGGGAAAATATCTCATCGCGTTAAAACGTAACGTAGTAACGAACCCGAGCGGAGCGAGGTTGAGTTGCTAGTACGCTATAAGATTAACAACTTGAACATAATTATAATTAGTTACATGAACCGTTCACAAAACTTAGACTTCAGTTTCACAGTCTATTTAACACTAATTACATACGTTTGTACTTACCTAATAATATCTGGGGGCGTACAGAGTACCATAATTTATCTAAGATTACTTATCATTAATAGTAACGAGATTAGTTCATTTGTGACGTACATAGCGAACTGTCATATGTACTCAGGCTATTATTTATATTAAAAGCTTACTATCCAACTATTATTACCTATAAAAGTTAAACAATTCCCTAAAACTGTGTGTGTGTGTCTATGTTTTTTACTTCTTTACTCTGAAACCGTTGCATGGATTAGTACACAGACAGACGATTTATGTAATGTCAAAATTTTGTAATATTTTTTGTTGAAACTTTTTTTAACACTGATATTTTGTTATTTAAATGTTAGAGTTATTTCATTTCTTTTTTTTTTTGAACATAAGTGAGCAACATCCTTTTTCTTAGTTCAACAGTTATTATTTGCATGTTAAGTTAGCCTGTAATTGTGATATACTTTGTAACACTTTTTATATATAACTATACTAGCATTGCCCACGGCTCCGCTCGCGTTCAGATGACCAAAAAACAAATTCTTAGATTTTACATATTAGTATACTCTTACATTGCAGTTTTTGTATTTTTTCTCAGAAATGAGACATTTTCAGAGAGACAGACAAAAATTCTAAAAACTATAGATTCGGCCTCTGCATCCATAATAATGTTTATTTCAAATAAGATTTTCCAAAAAATATTTAATGTACAGATTTGGTTTAATTACAATTTTATTATATGTATAGATTAAGTTAAGAAATATATTCTTAGTAAGTATATAACGTGCCTACGTTCTGGACTAACACGTAGGTTTCTGTTAGACTCGTAGGGACGCACCCGAGCAAAACGAGGTTTGACACGCTGATATTAATTATATTATAAAAATGATATGATTTTATTATAGTACAAGTAATTTTTAAGCTTTGACCCTTTAAAAATTTGTATTTCACACCTAAAAAAAAATCCCATAATATAAGTAATTCACCCTTATGGGTGCACACTTTCACACGATTAACTAAATAAATAATAATATAAAGAAATATCCATCCCCAGGATGTAATCTGTGGCCTTACCTATCGAAATCTATTTAGCGGTGTAAGCGTAAAGCAACAGAAATAGTTACTTTTTAAATAAAACTATCTTTTCGGATTTTCCCGCGACTTATTTTGATTCTTGGTTCCCGACGTTTCGAATGCTTTACAGCACTCATGGTCACGTGAGAGACTCTCCGAAAACAACTCGAAAAGATAGTTTTATTTAAAATATCAAATATTTGCGTAAATCTGAAAAGTAATATAAAACAGAGTAACTCACACATTTATAATACAATATATTTATAATTTAACGACACGTTTGGCTCAGTTCGTAGTGACCCTACTTTCTGTGCCAGCGGTCGCGGGTTCAAGTCCCGCTGAGGGCATTCATTTGTGTGATGACCATAAATGTTTGTACTCCAGCCATGGACATTTATATTTATAATATATATGTATTTAAAGTTATATATCACGTGTACTTATCTAGTATCCATAACACAAGCTTCGTAGCTTAACATGGAACTAGATGGTGCTGTGTGATAATGTCCCAAAATATTTCAATATTTATAATATAAGTTTACATCTATATGGAAATGAAACTTAAAATCTCTCACACAGTGACTAAAACCACTCAGCCACGGCGAACTATCGTCTAATTAAAATGAAATCGGTATATGAATGATTATTCGTTGCATTTTGGCTTTAGGCTTCGCTTCAAAATCCAAAGCAATACGAGTAATGTATGTTCACGTTTTGCGGTGTGTATATGTAACGTCGGCGGTCGGATATTGTGATAATATTGGTTTCGTTATGTAATTAAAGATCTAATAGTGTGTATAATTATGGTTCCGTATCGTTTTATTTATATATACTTATAATATATGATATAACACACATACTTACATATGTACTGTAGACAATAAAATGAAATGTAGATAAAATTAGAGGTACTGTTGGCACATAAACCAGGAAAACATGTATGGGTAGGCATATTGTGCCTGTATAACAGGCATGATACAGTATTACTTTAATCCCTCCACGACCGCTGACACACCAGCGTTACAGTTAACAGTAGATTTCTTAGAAATTTAATTAATTTCTTAGAAATTTACCTGGAGGTGTTAATTTTATAGTGAATATTATAAAAAATATTTTTTAAATTATTATATAGAAAAATGTTTGCTTATAATATCTCTCAGTAATCAATGAATTTCAGACGCGTAAAGCTTTTTTTAAATGCATTTCAATTATCTTCGCCCAAACAGTATTGTTATATCTTTTTATTTTTCTATAATTAAGTTTTAATCATGCTTATTAATCAATATAACACTAATGATTTTCGTCATTACATAAATAAATAATGATATAACATTTTTCTAGACCCAAATGTAATTATAATAATTAAAGCCTACCTATTAAAATACATACCTAATCAAATATTTTCGAAATCGGTGCCAGCCCATACAAAGCGAAGCACACCGACTTCGAAAATATTTGATTAGGTATGTATAGTAAATGAAAACTACCAATCAGTTATTTTTTACTTTTTAGTGCTTTTGTTTGAAGTCGGTTTTTATTTTTTTGTTAAAAAGTTTTTATCTCTAATATTTTAATGATTATTATACACTAAAGCTATAAAACAAACTAGTATAAGCATAATATTATGTTATTTTTGTACCGAATGTGTCCACATTTGAAATTTATCTAATAGTATTTTTGTATCCTTGTCATGTCGTACAAAGCATCAGATAATTTAAAAGTAAACGAGTAACGAACTCCGACATCACAAAGGCGGTTTCTTATTTTCTGTGAAAAGATCTCGAGTAGTGCTTGAAAAGCGTACGTCTTCTTTGGAGATTCTATTTACACGTAGTTTTGTAACGATATATACATATACATATATATGTGATAGTTATACGGTATATATTATAGTGTAATATTATTAAAAACTTAATATTTTTACCAAGTATGGAATATCCCACGAAAGATTCTAGTACAATGTAGTGACTTTTTTATATAAAAAAAAAAAATATTTTTGTCCTTTTTGCAAGATAAAAATTAAAATATTTGTATTAATTATGTCGTTAAGATAGTATTGAAATCTGTTATCTAAAAATGAATGTAATGATATAAAATAAATAAATATGTTTATTAGATACCCTTTAACTAAACTATATATTGAATTGTAATTAAACTTTGGTGAAGTTTTTTTTGCATACCTTAAAATATTTCAAAGAGAAAAAGAGAAAGAGATCAAATTCAGATATATTAATGGTTATTTGCTTTACACTTGATTAAAGTACAAGTATATGATAAAATATTAAAAATAACATTAATATTTAATTTTATTATAATAACAATCGACTCACCCTTGCTTCGCTCGGGTTCGTCTCTAGATGATTCTTTAAATTGACATAACTTTTTTATTTATAAATCTATTGAAATAAAACAAATACTAAATGTTAAGTGCAGCGTAAGCCAATAAATTACTGAAAACCACACCCAATTCAGTCAAGCCGTTTATGAGATTAGCGTACACAAACGCATAGACAAACAGACAAAAAAATCTGAAAATCATTGTTTTGGGTTATTAAAGACCCTCGATGATAGTTTTTCTCAAATATCTTCCATGTACAGACAGCGATCAGTTATACTTTTATTATATGTATAGATACATAAACTTTTAAGATACCACTTTAGATTTTCTCGTTTTAATCATATCTCATACCAGACTTAGACAGACCACAAACACAGATGTTGTCGGTAACGACATCCGACGTCATAAAATACGGTTCACTATTTTTTGTGAGAGCGTCAATGGGAACTTAGGAAGTGTACGTCTCCTTTTGAGACTCTTTGCGTCGACTCTGCTCCTTTAACTTCGCGTTTCACAATCTTTGAAGTAAGTTGAATAATTTGCACTACACTCTTTAGTTTTATATAATAGTTAGCCTATTTTCTGATGGAAAACATGCGATAATAGTTCACAATATCAAAACAGGTTTCATATGAATTATTTTCGTATATACCTTAATGACTATGTAACAATTAAGTATCTTTAAATACATGTACTAGTGACTCACCCTCGCTTCGCTCGGGTTCGTCCCTAGGTTGATTCACCATACAAACTTTTATCCCCATTTCACCCCCTTCAGGTTTGATTTCAGGGATAAAAAGCATCCTATGTCCTTCTCAACGTCTCAAACTATCTTCTTACCAAATTTCATCTATATCGGTTCAGTAGATCTAGAGATTACCCACTACAGTATCACAAACTCACAAACCTCCTTATAATATAAGTATAGATTATTTATGACATGAAACTGGATTTGTACTGCCTTTGGCATTGTTACCTTTTCCCTGAAAAGAAATGGTAAACGTAGTAAATATGCTCTATAGTATTATAAAAATAATTATTGTTAGTAAAATTAAATCTAAATCTATAGATATTGTAGTGATTACATCTTCCATTTTGCTATTATGTAAGTCCAGTGCCACGATTTACTTTGACTTGGTAGAAAATCCTAATATACGGTCATCCTTCTCCCTTACCAGATAGGTGGTATATTGAATTTAATAATATTATAATAAATAAATATATCACTTACAGATTGTTTAATGAAATATGATCAAAGTATGGAGTTTTCTATACTTATAAATTACAAAAACATACTATACATTTAAATGAAGATAAATAATAGTTTTTTTTTTTCATATAAAACTTTTTCTTTCACTTGTTGTAATCTCACCACGTTATATCTTTTAGTTGTGAAAGTTATCAAGAAATGTGTACTAGAAAAAAGAAACCCACCCGTCCTATATTTAAGCGAGATGTTCGAAACAACAGTCCACAAACAGATGGTCGCGGTAACAACATCTGACTTCATAAACGGCGCTTTTCTATTTTTTTCGAGAGGGTCTCGAGTACTAGAAGAGCGTACGTCTTCTTTGAGCTTCTATTTGCACATAGCACGCCGGCTCGTTTGCTTGTACTTTACTCTCTTTGATGTAATGTGAGCAATGCGTATGGAATGGTAGAGTATGGAGGGGCGCTCTACGTTTTATTCTTAGTATATCGATTGAGAAACCTTTGATTTTATTTGGGCACAATAATGAGGTTTTTGTTATTATTTGTTAATTTGTTTTCTATTGATGAAGTACTAGTAGCCAACCTGACTTTACCCAGTGACCGACCGACCACGATATAAGCAAAGTGTCTGTATTTCAAGTCGATACAAGATCCTATTTTTAACCGACTATACAAAGGAGGTACTCAATTTTGACCGATTTGTTCATGATTTTTAATTTAGGTTTATAGTCAACTTTAGGGAAATATTGTTTAGGTAAGTATTGTTTTGAAATGATCGAAGTATTTTTTTTTTTAATTTTATTCGATATATATCGTGAGCTTCTTAATTTAACATATTACAAAACAGTCAAATTTCACTCGCAATTTGTCAATTTTATTAATAACTCGATTAGAATATAGTTAACTCGAAATTATTTCGATATTAGAAACTAGATCATTTCGAATTAATCGATTAAAAGAGCACAAGATATGATCTCTGAATATCCACTGGGCAATGGTAGTATCTCGTCATGAGCAATTACATTAAAATAGGTTATGGGTGAAACAAATCCAAACAAACATTAATAGTATTGGAGCGAGAGTGTCATTAATTAGAATTGCTGTACCGATCGTAAACGCGCTCGTATACCTTTGAAATGCTATATTCTACACCATATTATATTTTTGTCTGCTTTTTCAGTATATGTAGAGTTGGTTTGTGGATTTTAAAATTTTATTTTGACTATTGCGGTGCTGTCGAGAGTGTTTTTTATTATGTTACACTTTTAATCAATGGTATATTGAATTTGGACCTTCGAGTCACATTTTTCGTCAGAAAAAATTATATTATACATATAGGTATATAAATTAATTGTTAAATCCTTTTTTAACAGTAATTGTGCATACGTGTGCATGTGGGTATGTGTGTGTGTGTGTGTGTGTGTGTGTGTGTAAATTGTAATGTAGTGTGCTAAGTTCGTTCGTCATTTTCAACCGACTTCAAAAAGGAGGAGGTTCTTATACGTCTAAATTTTCAAGGATACGCTTTTGCCATCATATAAGAACAATGATCTATTTAAAATATACTATACTAGCGACTCATCCCCGCTTAGCTCGAGTTCGTCCCTGGGTTTGTTTTAGTGGTTAGTATGGAATAGATAAACCAGTTATATTTATAATGCCCTTCCCAATAAACGGGCTATATAATGCAAAAAGGATTTTCCAAATCGGGATTAGTAGTTCCTGATATTAGTGCGTTCAAACAAACAAACTCTGCCTCTTTATAATATATTAGTATAGATTAACATTATTTTTCATTAATTTTGTTTAAGAGTTCTTCCATGTGTCGATAGATATACCTGATATTTTCGGTGGTTTAAAAATAGGCACTGTTCATCTGATACAGTGTTATGTCACAGTGCTGACATCGAGATGCATATTTATAATGTCACGTTAATATTTCAGTAGAAGCATAATATGTTGTCAGAATATATTTATTTTAACACTTTGACGTCGTTAATATCTCTTGCAGAAAACTGATGATGAAATCGAAATTTAATGCTTTATTTCGGTGACTTTTATATGAATATAACTATTTTTTTTTATGTTCCAATCCATACAGTCGTATGTTTTACATTTAAAAATTAAATGAAAATAGAACTCAATACATTGGTTTCACTGAACATATTATCGTTTATGTTAATACTAGCAGAACCCGCGGCTTCGCTCGCGCTAAAACTACAAAAAATCTCTAAAAAGGTAGGTTTCATACAAACTTTCATCCCCTATTTTACACCCTTATAGGATGACTTTCGAAAACTGCTAAAACACTTATTTAATTAATTTTATTGAAGAGCATTAATAACAAGTTTCAAGTAATTCTGATCGTAAATATTTTTTTGGATTGTATTATAATGTGTTTTCCCGTGGAAATTAGGTAATCTTCCGCGGTAAAAAGTACCTTAAATCACTCTCCAGCCCTCCAAATATTCCCACACAAAAAACGCTAATTATCACTCCGTTTCGACGTGAAAGTAGGACATACAAACAAACACTTTCACATTCATAATATCAGTATGGATACTCTAAACCATACGAACTTTTTTATATCTGACAGATGACAGATAAAATACAGTATAAAAAAGCGACGCTCAATATATTCGAATACGATACTCAATATACCTATTCGAATTTATAATGTAAGCGTGATATTCAAACGTATAGTAAAATCAATAAATTATGTTTCCAAGTAAAATATTTAAATAAAATATTAGAAACCTTTTAGCTTTGGTTCTAACAACCAGCCTTTAACGTTTAAAATAAATCAAATGTCTACTTATAAATCTTTAAGAAACGGTACTCTAAATTATTACACTTTTGATTCTAACATGTTGTTTTACAAAAACAAAACTAAGCCAACATCTTTGATAGTTTCATTCAAAGTCAAAAACGTCGTTTCATTGTTGCGGTCCTACCCGTTCATTACACCAAGTCTACGAGTAGTCTACCTACATTCACCGAGGCTGCTTGCTTATTTTTTGTTTATTTTCCGACTGTTATACGTCTCGTAGGTATAATGAGGGTGGAGCAATCACAATGAATGGACCCGGATGCAAGGACTCTCATCTCAATGCTGCCCTTGCTCGGGCTACGATATCCACGCATTATTGCTATCTAGGATTAGAGCGACTATTGTCATTTGTTAACATGAGAATGATACGGACTAAATTAAAATGGCAGCGGTCTGATTAAAAGTGTTTGTGGTTTTCTTTTCATATTGTTTAGCTAGGTATCTTTTGTTTATTATTTTATATATAAGTTGTAATTGAGTTTGTGTGAATGTTTTTTTTTGTTAGTGTCAATACTAAAACTAAGCAAAGAGCGGTTAATCTATTACGCCATGTTATATATCAATAATACATTCTTACCAAAGCATAATATAAATTATTTCTAAAATATAATTAATAATAAAATTAGCCCCAAGAGAGAATCGAACTCGTATCTTTAGACCATAATATGGGGGTGAATCTAAATGAAAGGCTTTCATAAACAATATAATCACGGAGTCACCAATACCACAGATCCAATATTTACCATGGTAATGAGTTTTCCTCTCTTTATCACGGACGTGCCCCATATTTATTTCCATCGTTAATCTCCTTTACGATCTCTCTCCTTCACCTTCACTATCATCCTCTGATTGCTGTTCATAGATAACGTTAATTAAACTCACGCACCTGACGTTGTAAATAACGTCGCAATATAAAACGTTTTCTTACTTTATTACAATAAATTTACTTCATTTATTTCCTAGCACTCGCTTTTATGGGGCAGACTATGACTTAATACCACTCCATTTTTACTTAATGCATATCTAATATATATATATATATACCATGTTCCCGACGTTTCTACTGACAGACTGTCTGCCCGTGACCACGGCTGGTGCAACCTAATATTGTGAAACGCGATAATTTAAAAAGTTATAATCAGATTTAGTATTCAATAGTGAGTACCATACGTCTTTTTTTATGTTTTAGTATGCTAATATCCTATGGGAACGATTTGTGTTCTATGATGAAAAGTAAAATGAGTCTCTCTCTGTGACCTACTTGTGGTTTTTATTACGACGAGTATTATTAGCTTTTATTATCTATAAACTATTTATACGTTCAGTATCGTGTTTGTTTTTTAACACTTCTGTGACGAAATCTATAATATAATATTTGAAAATCTAATCCTTTGATCTTTTAAGTCAATAGTCTACTTAGACGGTCCGAGACAGTCTTCATAAAAATATTATGTTTAATATCTATCTAAAACAAACTGGATCAAATACAAAACTGTTATTGAAAATTAATTTGTAAGTGCTATTTTTATACTTTTTTAGATTTACGCGAATATTTGACATATATACTTATATTATAAAGAGACAGAGTTTGTTTGTTTGTTTATTTATTTATTTGAACGCGCTAATATCAGGAACTAATAATCCGATTTGAAAATCATTTTTGCATTATATAGCCTGTTTATTGAGGGAGGCTATAGGCCAAGGGAGCGGAGCAATTATCATAAATGTCAACAAATCGGCAGACTTCCATACATTATTGTAAAACTGATGTTTATATCGGAATTTTGAACGCAGGCGAAGCCGCGTGTACTGCTAGTTTTAAATGAAATTAGTTTTTCGAATTTTTTCGCGGATTAATTTTGATTCTTGCTTTCCGACGCGACGTTTCGAGCGCTTTACAGCAATCATGGTCACGGCAGAGACCCATCTCTTATGTTTATAGTGTTATATCAAATACTTTATATACTTCAATAATTACAACAAATTATGTATTATGTATGTAATACATAAACATTAAACACAATATTAACATATTATTTCATGGTCACACTACTACAACAGCGACACTAAGTCAAGGAGCCATAGAAAATTTGCGGTTCCATTCAAAGACAAAATAATCATCTATTCAGAAATATTTCGCCCTTGTTATAAATATAAAACAGAATAATCGACATTTCTTATTAATATTTCGTATAAAATTATTAATATTTTAATAATTTATGACGGTTTTTGTGTACGTTTTCATTTATCTCTTTGTTATACCTTACAAAAGATTTCTTTTTAATTCGTCCTCGGATCTGGAGCACACTTCTGAGGATCTACCGTTATATACAATGTGGATGTTTTAATTTACTTCATTCTTAGTAATGCAACATGCTTAGAATAAAAATTATAATATAATAAAAGGATGTATTATAATGTGAATAAACTTTATGAGTGAGTTTTTAATTTTAAATTAGACATATAATGCGTTTTTTTTTTATATACTTGTATTTTTTTTTAATATATTTTTGTACATGAGACAAAATTTATAAGGTGGCGGCTTATTTATTTATTTCTATGGTTTGTTTCAGTTGTTGTATTGTTAGATGTTATCTTAATTAAGTTTTAAAATTCAATACATAGATCGACTATGACCCGAAATAACACATAGATTGTTATTAGCCTTATCCAAACAAATCTAGAAGTAAGATAGCAAGTTAGAAATAAAAATATTTTTACATTATTTTCTTCAATCGGAAAAAATAAAAAAAATATATATATTTTGAAATGAAACCACTCTATCCTGAGCGGCGCATTTACGACAGGCTGTTAATTATAGCTCGGTCTCTAGTGATTACATGAAATGAAAATTTATCGAAACGTTGCGAAATTAAACATGATAAATAAGGCTATGTAGTTTTATTTGTAGTACAAATATACAATTATTTTTGCCATTCTATTTATATACCATCAGTTAAATTAAGAGCGACATGATATGAACCTTCCTTAGAATCTGGTACATGATCACACAAGTGTATTAATATATGTACATACGTATACATAATATACACACTTCTAAAAAATTATAATGGAGAAGTTTCCCAATTTTTTGTACTAATTATAAAAAATTAAGCAAAATGTAACAAAAAAAATGAAAGAACTATTAAGATATCTCAACAAATGAAAAATGTATGAAACTTGCGCTTGTAAGAATAATTTCGTACCGTCACATGACTTGAACGCAGTAAATTAATTTCTCAGTCAATTATAATTGATAGATTACAAAAATGTTTTACAGATTTATCGGTTTTGACATATATTATAATTCCATGATAAATATGGTGTTATCAACATCAGGAAACTTCTCCATTAATGCAAGTGATGAATTAGTAGAATTTTATATGGGTCGTGTAAGATTACTGTATAGGTACTATTAAATTCATTAAGGTTTTATGAAATAACGTGAAATTCTAATTTAACTTCATTAAAGATCATCATGTATATGTATGTAGGCGTAGTATGTATGTACGTAGTATGTACGTTAATAAGGAAAACAACGTTGGTACTTTTTTTAAAACGAAATATGTATACAACAACAATAAACAAAACTTGGTACCATTTTTAATTTCAACAAATAACAAGCGTCTCGAAAAAACCCACACATCATCCATTCATGTATAATATATTTATAAATACAGTATAATACTTGGAATACTTTTCTTCTTATCATCTTTCAGCTTTGTGTACAGCCACAAAAGGTTCGTCCCCACAAAGTCTCTGGGTGGTCTTTCAAATATATTTGTACTTATATATATTATTCGGAAGGAGCCTCAACAGTAGTTAAAGTGAGGCAAGAATGCCCCTCTCGAGAAGCGTAAATAATTTAGCAAACTGTCTTTTGTGTCATACCGGTACCATTAAATTTGGACTGTTTGTTAGGCTAATTTCCCAAATTGCTCCTGGGAAATCTCCCGGTGAAAAATGTTGCAAAATTAAAATGTCGGACCAAGGTGAAAATTAATATGAACAGTGTAAACGGGCTACGGGTTTTTATTTATTCCTTTGCGCCTTCATATTTTCTTTGTGGTGGAACGTCTTTTGTGAACAATGAGAGCGTTTATTTAGATTTTTTTAAATAGAAGTCGGTGTTTTTTAATGATGACTGTTTAAATATTCAAAATTTTACTACTGTCATTAAAAGTTATGGAGGACTTGAACGGTTTTTCGTATTACTTGATGTGGAATTATCTCCACAGTAACAAAACAACCGAAGAATGTAAGATTGACAGAAAATCTCAGTATAATTGTGTATACAATTCATTTCTTACTAAGATAACTTTTAATGTTTATTTTACTTAAATATTAAAAAAAATGACTACAAATGTGTTTCAAACTTTTTAATCTATACATATAATAAAATTCTGAGTCGAATCTGTACATGAAATACTTTTTAGCCTCTCGTTACTTTTAACGTTTATTATAGATTACCACATCAAAATCTATCCAGTGGTTTTCTCGTGATGCGTTCCCAGATACACAGACAGAAAGACAGAAAAAAAAATTAAAAACCATATGTTCGGCCTCTGTGTCGATAATAATGATTATTTCAATAAGATTTTCCAAAAAATATTTAATATACAGATTCGACTCAGAATTTTATTATTTGTATGTAGATTAATATTTTATATTTTTTAATCACTATTATTTAAATCGAAGGGATTAAAGTTTTGTAAAAAAATGTTTTATGGGTCCAATAATAATATTCTATGCCAATACATCAATTGCTTCTCATGTGATATTAGTGTGACAAAAAATCTCTAATCTTACCTAAATGTCCAAATTAAAATTCTTAGTACAAAAATCGAATCCGCTACCTCCTTCAGTTATTATGCCTATCATTTTTCTAAGCTCATAAGTTGACACCTAAGCTGCAAAGGTTTTACTATTCAACTTATGCGGTCAGTTATGCTTTTAAACACGACTTTCACAGCCGTTTCATACATATGAAAGTGGTGTGACAACGAGTGACCTATTTCTGTTTCGGATGTCGCATGTTCTGACTCTTAGGACATTAGAGTCGTAGTTTACATTTAACTGTCTATTTTAACTGCTACTTTGTAGTTAAATATATAGATGTAGCTTAAAATATATTCTATTTAACTTTTATTTACTAATTAACTATTCTAATCTATACTAATAATATTATAAAGAGGTAATGTTTGTGAGTTTGTAGGGGGTAATCTCCAGATCTACTGAACCGATTTAGATGAAATTTGGTAAGAAGATAGCTTGAGACCCTGGGAAGGACATAGGCTACTTTTCATCCCGGAAATTATCCCTTAAAGTGGTGAAAATGGGGATGAAAGTTTGTATTGGGAGCAAGTAGGGACGAACGCGAGCGAAGCGAAGTTGATTCGGTACTTTTATATATGTACATCAACTCTTCTAGAGGAACAATTATTTCTCGTTCTTGGCGGTTTTTTTATAAGTGTATGTTCTAAATTAGTAATAATTCTATGAAAGGTAAAATTATACATAATTTACTTTACATAATAAGTATATAAGTAAATATACGAATGAAAACCAGATATAATCTATTTATCAAAACCTGACCTATTTTCGCTCAGGTTGTCAATTGCTTATATAATGAGCTCATTACGGTTGGAGTTCTTGTAAACACTATTTGACTCCCCCTTTCATTTAATTCTAATTGGCAGTAAAATATTGCCAGAAAATCCAAATAAAATATTTTTGTTTTCATCATTAGTTGTGATATAAAGAGATATTCAAAGGTAAACAACTCACACTATTAATATAAAGATTTGTATGTAGGTCTATATTATGTTTGAACGCTTAAACGGCTGAACAAATTTGGGTGAAGCTTAGTAGATAGATAGATAATGATTTGGAAAATACCCGGGCTATTGTGTGTGAAAAAAAATTACAGAAATTGTAAATGCTAATGGCATCTAAGGACACATCTGAGCGAAAAAAGTATAAGTCACTAACATAAGTAAGCGTCCTCATAATGGGTTCTTATGGTTTGTTAGATTATGAATGTTAGGGAAACCAGTAAGTGTTGAATTTATTTTCAAAAGTAGAGAACAAATTTTAGATATTCAGATTAAACATTTTCTCTTTATTTCTCTAAATTAAAATAAAGTCCCTCGCCGCGCCTGTCTGTCTGAACGCGATAATATCAAAAACTACTGAATGGATTTTTATACGTTTTTCGCCAATAGATGAAATAATTCATAAGGAAGGTTTAAGTGTATCATTCATTAGGATTTTGTGTAAATTGGCTGAAATATGACGATAATTGTTGAAGATTTCGGAAAAAATCATGCCGATTGAGAGCTTTATTGGCATGCGCCGCGTAAACTAATAAAGTTATATCAAAACAATGTATTACAGAATTATTCGTCTTGAAAAGATATTCCTATGAAACTTTAGCAACGCTATGTGCACGTACCTTGGGACGCACCCGAGCAAAGCTAGGGTAAATCACTAGTCTACCTATAAATGTAATCTGTAAAGTTAGTAGTTGTTCTATAACAATGTACATATCTAGCTAAGCAGAATATGTCCTATTTCTTTTAAGTGCGCTTCACCGTGGGTGGACACTCAGCGTATTAGAGTCGCAGTTTGAATTCACTTGACCATTATTGTTGGTTAGAAAGCGCAGTACGTGGTACGTAATGTAAAATGTATGTGACAGCGATTTATATTATTTTAGTATAGATTTCTCAGAGATGTGATATTTTCCCGCAGTAAAAAGTATCCTATATGTTGATTCGGATAACCAGCTATCAACATAGCAAATTTAATCAAAATCTGTCCAGTGATTTTCTCGTGATGCGGTCACAGAGAGACAGACAGACAAACAAAAATTCTAAAAACTATAGAACCGGCCTCTGTATCGATAATAATGACTATTTCAATAAGATTTTCCAAAAAATATTTAATGTACAGATTCGACTCAGAATTTTATTATATGTATAGACAGAAGATAGCATTATTAATTTAACTTGTCATATACTTGGTTTATTTATGTCAAATCTGTATATCAATAATTAACAACTTGTTATTGTGTAAAGAGATGGCACTTAGTCTGCACTTAATTTGGACAGTGAAAAACAGCAATGAAATCAAAATTTCTAATTAAATGCGTATCAAGACGAATCTAACGACGTATGAATCATCAAAATCGGCCCACGCGTCTGGTCTCTAGAATGCCACAAAGGAACAAACACACATATTTCCTCCTGCCTACCAGAGCCACTTTTTCTGGAGTACGCTCTTGAAATTTTAGTATAATATCAGCAATAGGGTATTATATGCTGGAAAAATAGTAAAAAAAATCCTAAATCTGGAAAAGCGGTTTTTCACTATGTCCTATATGTAGAACAAAGTGACTATATTACTATGTGATTGGTGTAGGACATAGAATATTTTATAGATATAAATTGTAAATAGAAAAGAAATAAAACACAAACACAACATATTGTAATCTTCATATTATATTTAGGCATCATAAAGTTTCTGAAAAAAAACCAAAAAGAAAACTTCTTCTAAATAAAACTTTCAAAATTAAACATTTCTTGTCATAAAAATAACTAAACATTATTCCGAACTTACTAATCAGTCGTAATTAGGAACATATTTAGAGATTAATCAAGTTTTATCATTATCAACACTTATACCCTTATAACTACTCTATATTTTGGTGAAAATCGGAATAACACCACTCAAATATTTTGGGGTTACCATTTTAAAAACCGCTAGTATATATTTTTAATTCCTATGTCCTGGCTGTAGTACAGATGTAGGCAGGAGGATATAGATTTGATAAACACATTACCCTCTTTTGCTTCGCGCAGTCGAGTAATAAGAGAGAGACGGTGGTACTAAAGCTTTTATCAAGAAAATGTTACAGGAAAATCAGCGTTCAATAAAGTAATAATGCGAGTGAGACGGCTGGAAAGTATGAGTTCATAGAGGGCAGATGAGCGACATTATGACGATTACGACTTAGACATTCCATTGGCATAACGCCGAGAGGTGAAATAAAAGGAGAATTGTACACTAAGCGACAATATTTCTTATTATATATGTATTTTATATAATAAAAAAAAAATATGTTTACAATAATTTTTACAATTTAGAAATAGCTAAGCCAATTCAAACTGATTTTATAGTTATTAGAATGACACCGAAGCTCAGATTTTTAACGCTTAAAATCTATCTATTTGTTTGTCTGTTGATGCTAAATCAATTTTAGGATGAAACATTTACTGATGCGATAGACTCATTTTTTATCGTACTCTATATATATTTATTTTTATTAAGGTATAAGAAAAGAGTGACCGCGGCATTGCTTTTAATGAATAAGTTTCATAGTTTTTTTAATAAGTAAATGCGTAAAGCAAATGTTCCAGATTATTGTGAATTGTCAAATATAGTAAGAACAGTAAGAGACTTTCGTCTTTTTGGCGGCAGAGATTTTTATCTTCATGACAAATGCAGGTACTTAATTCGATATCTTCCCAAACTTTAAACTAATTTTCATGGTTATATTTAAAAAAAAATGTTTCTATCTCAAGTGTGACTCATTTTAAAAATCTATCTCTAATTATAAGTGATTTTGATAAGGGTGTGCCTTTTTAATTATATCTATACATATAAATAGGTAAAGGCAATACAGTTCAGTACCGTTTCCTCGTCTGATTGTCAACCCATTACTTTTTTTTTAGTTTACTATTGACGTTATAGTCACTTTTGACGAGCGATAGTGTTATCGATTAAAAAAATATTAAACCGTAGTAGTAGTAGATAATATTGACGACACGTTTGGCTCAGTTTGTAGTGACCCTACTTGCTGCGCCAGCGGTCGCGGGTCCGAGTCCCGCTGGGGGCATTCGTTTGTGTGATGAGCACGAATGTTTGTACTCCGGTCATGGGTGTTTATATTTATAATATAATATATGTATTTAAAGTTATATATTTATAATATATCAACTATCTGGTATCCATAACCCAGGCCTCGTAGCTTACCATGGAACTAGATGGCGTTGTGTGTTAATGTCCTGACATATTTATTATTTATTTATTCATTATTAAACCAGTTATTTTTTTTTCACATTTTGTAAAATTCAATAATGATTATGGCCGAATTTCAACAACTGCGCGACCACTAATACTTACAACGTTTTTTTATTATATGGAAAAAATTCTTGTATTTTTTTATAAACCTAAAATAAAATTTATTTAACACGTTTAAGTCTTTTATTGAGCATGTTTAAAATTCAGAAACTAACTTGTAAAACTTAAAAACAAATTAAGTAATTACAACTATGGTCTGGTAAGTTCGTGCCGTGATTTTGTGCAACTTTTACTACAAGTCGCTCGAGTTAACGAGTAATTTTAACGAGCCCTAAACATTGTTATTGAGCTATACAGACTTACTTTTCTATATTAGTTTTTTTTAATCCTTGAATATTAAATAAAATAACTTTAATTTATCTTAATAATAAAAAAAAATTGGGATTGTGTATATTAAAACCATAAAAAATATAGATAAATTGATCTACACAAATAATATACATACTGATAATATATCATTATTAATAACTAGTTTTGGTCCGCGACTTCGTACGCATAGTAACTGGAGCAGATGTCAAAGGTAGCCTATGTTCATCCCAATGATGCAATCTATGTCCTTGCCAAATATAATCAAAATCTGCTTAGCGGTTTAAGCGTGAAAAGGTTAAGGAAAAAATATACTGAGTTACTTTCACATTTATAATATTAGTAGGGATTAATTTAAACAGAAAAATAACAACTTGTGTTGCCAGATGTACCTATAAAACAGAATCACGTTGCACGTAACGGGTGGGCCACGGTACAGCACTCGGGCTAATATAAAATATATATCACCAGATGCCCACAAAATAAGATTTTAAATGAAATGAAATAATACTTTGTATGCGAATGTTTGACATTTTAAATGAAACTATCATGTGTTGTTAATAAAATAAAACCGTGACAAAATCCTAAAATGTACTTCATTTAAAAATGAAACAATATATTTTAGAAGTTCAAAGCATTTATTCTTATCTATTACTAGCGTTGCCCGCGGCTCCGTCCGCGTTCAGGTGACCAAAAACCAAATTCTTAGGTTTTACATAGTAGTATACTCTTACATTTCAGTTTTTCGTATTTTTTCTCAGAAAACAGACATTTTCCCGCGGTAAAAAGTATTATATATTTTAACAGCACAAGATAACATATTGTTTTATATAATATAAGCAACATAAATCCACAGTTCTACTCTAAAGCTGACTAAAGTCTGTTAGATTCAGAGCGTTTTCATGTAACACCTTTTCACGTAAAACTCCCCTTTAAATCTAGCCAGACACGTTAACGAGCGCTGCCCTCAAAACCTAAAGAAATCATCTCTGAATGACACAAAGATCTATCTTGTTTACATCGTCATAATCTAAAACAATCTTGTCTCATCTTGTGAAAGTGAAGCAGAGTATCTCGTTAGTGGTGTGTTTCAAAAAGCAAATGACACCCTTAATAGGTGGCCTTTCATCCACTATATAAGTGACTTGATTGCTCTACATAGTAGCCCCGAGGAAATTACCACGGAACGCTTAGTTCGCATTTTCGTTAAGCGTGAGGTGTTTTGGTTTGCTATAGCTTATAAAATACAGTAATTGTCTTATTGGTCTAGTGGCTAAAAAGTACGTTTGAAGGTTCTAAGTTCGAATCCTGGTTTAAGGCAAATTAGTTTTTAGGATTTCTTCTTTCGAAATACTCTGTAACAGTCCAGAGTTGAGTAATGTAGAGCATATAATGCACTATAATATCTCCTGCGCAGTTGGCTAGCCTCAGTACTGTTGGCTGCTGTAACCAGAAATCGAGATATCAATCATAATATGTAGAGCTGCTTTGAAACACTATTAGATACATAGATGGCTATCATAATATCATATTATGGTATAAAACAATTTTTAAATTTTCACTTTCCTGTGGCTATTTATAAATACTCTGTAATTTTTTCCTAAGCACCTTTTATTTATAAATAAGTAGCAGAAGAACCCCCGGCTTCGCTCGAGCTAAAACTACAAAAAATCTCTAAAAAATTCATCTCCTATTTTACTCTCTAATGGGATGAATTGAAGCATTACTACCAAGTATCAAGTAATTCTGATCATAAATATTTTTTTGGGTTGTATTATAATGTGTTTTCCCGTGGGAATGAAATAATCTTACGCTATAAAAAGTAGTCTATGTCACACTCCAGCCCTCCAACTATCTCCACCCAAAAAATCACGCCAATCCATCCACTCTGTTTCTACGTGAAAGTAGGACAAACAAACAAACAAACAAACAAACAAACAAACAAACAAACAAACAAACAAACACACTTTCACATTTATAAATAATGAAAGACCAGATCTAAAATCTCTGTTCTATTGCTACAATGTATTTAAATATTTATTAGGTACTGAATATTTTAAAATAATTCTTTTATATTAAAATTTAAAAAATAATTTTTCACCTTAAAAATACACTCTCCATCTTCAAATAAACTCTCAAAGTTAATTAAGTTTAAAAGTTACAGTTCATTCAACCCTTTCTTATTAAAGTATTTATATGATTATTAAATATTTATTCCTTATAATATATAATATATTCCTTATAATTGCTATATAAATATTTATACTATTTATTAAAAAAAGAATCGTGAAAATCTGTTCATAGTTGGATGAAATATAAAGAACATTATTTAAAACTTATCCACTCCATTTAAGTAATTCATCTTTCCTCAACTATATTATAACTCAATTATAACTAGTGACTCACTCTCGATTCGCTCGAGTTCGACTCTAGAAAAACAAATCTATCCCACGGGAACCGTACATTTTTCCGGGATAAAAAGTAGCATTTATGCTATTTCAGACTATAATCTATCTTTTTGCCAAATTTCATCCAGATACGTTCAACAGTTCTGGCGTAATTGAGTAACATACATCTAAACATCTAAACTTTCACATTTATAATATTAGTAAAATTACATATGCATGTAAGCATGCATACAATATTCACTGTGTTTAAAAAAATTGGTCACAATGAAAGATTAAGGACCAATGTTTTATTATACACGGGGCATATTGTAAGTAGATAGTTATTTTTTATGTAATTGGAGTTTTTAAAAAAGTAGGGCAACTATCCGGCTCTTACCCTAAATGCCCAACAAAAGTAATACTATCAGTTAAATAATATTTTTTATTAACTGTTTTTAAATTAAAATTAAACTTTACAGGAATCGTCACCAAAAACAATAAGGCTAAAGTGAAATTGTCATAGCCAATATTATTGTTAACGAGATCATCGATTGTCAATTTAACGGGTAAATTGGATGTGCACAATCCGCCAATGATAGCAATATTAAATATTTGAATTCGTCCGTTTGATAGCAACGTTTGTAATAACACTAACTAAATATTATTCACTATATATTGCATTTTAATCTATATTAATATTATAAAGAGGTAAAGTATTATGAGTTTGTGACGTTGTAGGGGGTAATCTCTGGATCTACTGAACGGATTTAGGTGAAATTTGGTACTTTTTATCCCGGAAATTATCTCTTAAGGGGGTGAAAATAGGGATGAAAGTTTGTTTTGGGACGCAAGCTAGGAACGAATCCGAGCGAAGCGAGCATGAGTCGCTAGTTAAGGATATAATACTAAATTTAAAATGTGTGGCTGAACAGTTTGTATTGTATATATAGATGTTAGATCAATCATATTACACTGAAATTAAAGTTTCAGAGGTAGTGGGATCGGTAGTTAAATGATCTAGTTTGAAATATTATGAAAATGTTTTGAAATTTCGTATCAATGCGGGTATTTTTTTTTTTAAATAACATGAAATGGATCAATTGTTTGACAAAATATATGAATCAAAATTAGAAAGCACAGACATCTATACATATAATAAAATAGTAACTAAGCCGAACCTGTACATTATTTTTTTTATTTTTGGAAAATCTCAATGAAATAGTCATTATTATCGACACAGAGGCTGCATCTATAGTTTTTAGGATTTTGTCTGTCTATCTCTCTGGGAACGCATCGCGAGAAAGCTACTGGACAGATTTTGAGGTATGATGAATGATGATAGCTGGTTATCCGGGTCAACATATAGGATACTTTTTACTTCCGGAAAATATCTCATCTCTGAGAAATCTATACTAATACAAATAAAAGCGTATATAACACACCGACTATTTTATTTAAACTAGAAAAAACAATGTTTACGAGTGTCGTCGTGCCGCCGTTGTGATATAATATCCATCTTTTCTTTTATTCATCTTTCATTCCATTCCATTCTTGAAATCATATCATACGTCTCTTTTTATTCTAAAAATATTTTACGCATACTCAGCTCGCAAATCCCAAATACATTCATATATGTCATTTTACACCTGAACAAAATCGGAACGAAAAACGTAATAAAAAATGTCTTAGAAATAAATAAAAGTGTCTTTTTGGATTATTTTGCGAATCTATTTTTAGATTTTTAGCTTCCAATGTCTTCGAATGCTTTACAGCAATCATGGTCTTGGGAGAGACTATGGTTGTAGACCTCTCAAAGGCATTATATACCTGTTACAGACAGTGTCTACACACAATGTTACAAAAAGATTTCAAAAAATCAAAATATAGTCTTAGAAATACCAAAAATATCTTAGAAACTAATTGTAGTGACTTGAATAATCCTTAGAAAAACGCTATTTAATTATCTACTAATATTATAAACGCGAAAGTTTGTAAGAATGTACATATGGATGTATGTTTGTTAATCTTACACGCCAGAACGGCTGAACGGATCTGGATGAAATTTGGCACAGAGATAGATTATAGTCTGGAATAACACATAGGCTACTTTTTATTCCGGAAAAAATAAACGGTTCCCGAGGGATAGATTTGTTTTCCTTCTCCAGAGGCGAACCCGAGCGAAGCGAGGGTGAGCCGCTAGTTATATTTAATTTAATATGTCAATTGTACATATATACCATATTTATAATTCAGGTCGATACTGATTACTGAATAGATTCACAATAGTATATCTTAAATCAATTTTGATCGGCAGTTGATTAGATGTACTCGTAGGTATGTAAATTGAATGTGTTGACAATATGTGCTTTATATATCTCGTAACTGTATATGGGTTTCATTATACATTATAATCATTTATGTAAGAACCTTTGAATAATATCGATCGAATATATAACCTTCTCGTTTTTAAAGTTGGTTGTAAAAAGATATAATGTTACACGCAGTTAACACCGAAAAAGATTCTCGTAATAAAAGCGAAAACTTACGAATTAAGTGCATTCACATACCACGAATAAGTCTGTAAAATGCAGTTCTCAAGAAACACTAATATGCTTTGACAACGCTATATATAATGTCCACCGGACAGATTTCAGCCATGGCGGCCAATATCACTGTAATTATAAACAGCGCGAGAGATATTGTGCATAAGTAGTACGCAGACACTTATCTATTCTTTTCACTCTCAAACACCAGTGGGACGAGAATTGGACAATCGCGGTGAGTTACAGATGGCTTTAGGTGATCTTCGAAGCACGGGGACGTATCGTCACTAAGTTCTCAACCCCGGCCTGTACGAATAACTTGACAGAAAAACTTAATAACTACACTTGACCAGTCTCAGAACTCAAACCCGCGACCCCGCATAGCCACACACAGCATACGGCAGTACAAGCTAGCCACTAGACCAACGAGGCATAAAATATGAGAATTTAATTACAGACTATCCAAGACAATAATTTTTGAATACATTTTAAATGCTAATATTGCTTTTAACAAAACCCCTTATCGTTATCATAACGGCAAATACCGATTCCAATTAAATGAGGCTTAACAAGAATCAGTGCTTTCATTAGATGTTCTTTTGAAATAGAGGTCGATTGGTTGTTAGGCGAAATCATAATTATCGGATTTATAGCAATTTGGTCACTACTTAACGTCATCCCTTTGTGTACGTATAATGTACATATACATAATATAATAAATGTGGATAATATTGACGAGACGTTTGGCACAGTTTGTAGTAACCCTACTTGCTGTGCCAGCTGTCGCGGGTTCGAGTCCCACTGGGGGGCATTCACTTGTGTGATGAGCATGAATGTTTGTACTCCAGTCATGGGTGTTTATATTTATAATATGTATGTATTTAAAGTTATATATGTGTAGTATATCAACTATCTGGTATCTATAACACAAGCCTCGTAGCTTACTATGTTCCAACATATTTATTTATTATTAAATTGATGTGTAGTGGTAATGGTGTATGGAGCTAACGTAATAATCCCAGTCGTTGTAGTTCAGTGGGAGCACACACGCGTCGGAAAGAGAATATAACAGGTTCGAAGAATGCGTTCCACAACTCTTAAGGTTTTCACTTGTTTGAAATAAATGATTCGAAATATGAAAAAAGGTTTCATTCAAACAAAAAGAAACAATTTTATAGCTAGTCTAATATCAAGAGGCCACGGTCACTTAAATGGTATGAGGGATGATCGGCTAATTGAAATTGAAGGGATAACTGAAGTGATAAGTTACTTAAAAGTTTCCATTTAGATCCATTAAGAGTAAGGACCAAATGGTCCGCGCCAGAAATTGATTGTAATAGATGCAAATTGAATGAAGCGGAAAGCGGAAATGAATATGCATCGATGATTTGCGATGGTTAATGTACAATGGAACAAATATTTTTCTTCATAAAACACTGTATTATTATAATAGTTATCTGTATTCGCAAGTAGGTTTTTCAAACGGAAGCAACGTATTTCAGACATTTGGGCAAAAATTTAAATACGGCGATTGTAAGCCGTCGTATTTCAGTAGCAAAATAACTTGTGTAGAACTAAAATTTTGACATGTGTATTTTTTCATTAAATAAATATATGTACAACATAAGGTAGTTTTATATGAAAAAAAATATATACATACTAGCGACTCACCCTCGCTCTGCTCGGGTTCGTCCCTAGTGAAAATTTAGGTTTGTATGTATTTTTTAATGCCAAATCGTAAAAAAATTAAAATATTTTTTTTTGGGGTGAACCACCCTTATCACTTAGGGGTATGAAAAATAGTTAACGTCCTATTCTCAGAACTTCTGAATATACACACAAAATTTCATGATATTCCGAGAGCTCGCGACGAATTTTGCGAAGGACCTTTTGGCAAGTTGTAATTGTGAAAAAATATTATTTTGTGAATTAGCGAGTCCAGTCCCGCGAGTCTGGTATAGCTTTAGCGGTTATTTCGCTACTGCGCAGTATACAACATATGCTATATATGCATGCGGTATATGCTACTTTTATAGATAATGGTACGAAACCCTTCATGCGCGAGTCCTAAATTAAAAGATTAAACAATAATTGAGTTACCAAAAATATATTTGCCAATTGTATTGTGTATTGTGCAAGCATAATTATTGTTTTATACATTTTTAATTAATTCTCAATTTTAAGAAAAAAATAAAAACTTGCCTAGTGCGAGTCGGACTCGCGCATGAAAGGTTTCGTACCAATATCTATAAAAATAGCAAAAAAATCACGTTTGTTGTATGGGAGCCCCCTTAAATATTTATTTTATTCTATTGTTTTGTATTTGTTGTTATAGCGGCAACAGAAATACATCATCTGTGAAAATTTCAACTGTTTAACTATCACAGTTCATGAGATACAGCCTGGTCACAGACAGATAGACAGGCGGACAGACAGCGGACTCTTAGTAATAGGGTCCCGTTTTACCCTTTGGGTAAGGAACCCTAATAAACTACTCTAAAATACTCAGCTGTGAACGCAGAGCCCGAACCATGAGTTCGAAACGTGCAATTTCTCGATAACCAATCACAGCGCGAGGACCTTGGGCCCCCATCAGCTGCTGGCATACCTCAATAAGCTATCTTTCTTACACCTAAAAAGACTTTTTTGTAGTACTAATTTGTAAACTTTATTTACGTCTGGGAAGGGTTTAAAACCGCTAAATTCTTCGGGCGATTTGCAAATATTATTGAAAATTACTTAATAAATACGTGATTAAAATTTCAGATTGACAAAAGTATGTTTTTTGGAATAAAAAAATGAGTCTTTGGAGAGATCTGGCAATACTTTATAACCGCCAAAAGGTCTGGGGTTCTTTTTTTTTGAATTAAATGAAAGCTAAATTAAAGGATTAAACAAAAATCGCCAAAAAATATGTCTTTTTGGATATTTTTTTTGCAAATGTTATTATATTACTGCGCAGTAACGAAATACCTGACTCGCAGGACTGGACTCGCCAATTCACGAAATTATATTTTTTCACAATTACAACTTGCCAAAAGGACCTTCCTAAAATTCGTCGCGAGCTCTCGGGCTATGAGAATCAGTCAAACCGTTTCAGAGGAGTATTGTTACAAACACTGTGACACGAGAATTTTATATACCCATTAGATAATAACATATAAAATTTTCTTATTTCCTGCTAGTACCTATTCCATTGGAATTAGTGGCTAACCTTTCATTAAAGTAAGTCGAATGCAGCGTCAAATTACGTCACGCTAGAACTCTGGACGTAGCATTCACCGTTTGATTAATCGAATGTACTGTCAGTAAAGGTGGTAAAATGTTAACAGGATATGAATGATCTACTCTTAATTTTTTATTTAAAATGTCGTTAAATGAGTTATTTTTGTATGAAATGTTTTTTTTTCGTTTGATAACTTATTTATTGGTTATTTAGTGGTATGGTATTATTCGGTGGCTTAGGATTATCAAATATAACGCTGCGATCTTAAGGAGTGAAGATATGACCCCGCTCTCTGAATTGGTGGTAGATTCATAACATTCAGTAAACGTAAAAATTCGATACGAAACAGTTTTAGTTATTTTACTGTGCATTTGAATGATAAAGCAACTAAAATATGTATATATCGCAGATACATCGTGTGATTTATCATTATACCTCGGCGCCCTCTATTGGTAAACGGTTGCTGCTATGCAAAAATAATAACGGAAAATTGTTGAATGTGGGTTTTTACAGCAGTCTGGGTAGTAGCGTTTCCGGTTTAAAAAAAATGAGGAGTTCTATAATGTACCTGCCACCTATATCCCATAATATTCTATTGTTTGCTTCAAAATTCAAATCAATTTTATATTTTGATAAATGTCACACGCCAACGCCGATAGCCATATTCTATTTTATGTTCGTTCGTTTATAATGTTATATTATTATAAACGAACAATTGGACGGTAACAAGTGAACACTCAAAGAGTTGTGTGAATATATTTAACAACTACCTTACTACGACATTTGTTTAGAAGATTTGGTTCTCAAAGTTTTATGCTATTAGAGCCTACTCCATACACTTAGCGTTAACACAGTGGTCTGTCTATACATGAATAATATCATAGGTTTTACGCATCAATCATCTACATATACGCGTTAACAAACGTCCCTTGCATGAGAACTGACGGAATAGTTGACGCTGATTAGATAGAGACCATCAATATGTTATATGAACATGACAAATACCGTGCCTATGAATAAATATATTTCTTTACTAGCATTTCCCGCGGCTCCGTCCTCTTTCAGATGACCACAAACCAAATTCTTAGGTTTTACATATTAGTATACTCTTACATTGCAGTATTTGTATTTTTTCTCAAAAATGAGATATTTTCCCGCGGTAAAAGTATCCTATATGTTGACCCGGATAACCAGCTATCACCATACCAAATTTTATCAAAATCCCTCCAGTGGTTTTTCTGTGATGCGGTAACATACAGACAGACAGACAAAAATTCTAAAAACTATAGATTCGGCCTCTGTATCAATAATAGTGTTTATTTCACTAAGAATTTCCAAAAAATATTTAATGTACAGATTCGGCTTAGTTACCATTTTATTATATGTATAAGAAGTAACTACGTTTTAAGGTACATTGACTTCAAAATGTTCTTTAAATGTTATTATTCCATCTTTAAAAATGGTTTATTTTTTCTTTATTGTTAAATTGCGCTAAAGGAGGACGCAACATTAAAGGCATAACTATGATTTTTTTTAAATAAAACTAATTTATGATTGATCTTTACCATACCTGATCTTTATTGGATAACAAAACATACACATATCATAACAGACACACTAAAATGAGTACTCTTTGTTGAATTAAGTCAAATATTTTGGGCAATGGAAGAAAATATTTTAATTCCAAAGGTACTATATGAAAACTTCTAAAATAAAGTATAATTTACCTCATTGTAATATCTATATAAGTTTTGTTAACAACTCTTGATATTATATTAAACTGTGAGTCAAAGAGGGTACTTCGTATTAACTCAAATATCTGCATTTAAAACAAAATTATTTATTCTAAAATTAAACACACGCTCTCTGTAACTAAACAAAGGATTTTCAAATGACAAATAAAGTTTAACTAAACAAGTTATTTAAACGTATTTCTAGATTTTCCTTAATTTTCCAACATCGTTAGTCACAACGATGCGCTGTATTCTGTTTTTGTTGTAGTTTGACTATTTAGTGTATTTGCTCAATTTATATACACTAACATAATATGGTGAAGTTTGTTTGTTTTTGGTTTGATTTAATACGTGTATCTCATAAAATACCAATCTATTTGTAAATTTTTACATTTTATAACCTATAAAACATCAAGTCGCATATTGGCACTACTCACGTCGTAGCCATTACATTTTTGCTTCAAAGGCTATAACTTCCCAGCCGATAATATTTTAAGATATGAATATCTAATAGGTAAATATGATTAGGTATGAACTCTAATTATAGTTTAAATATTATACATCAATTTGTGATATATTTTACGTATCAAAATATATTAGATTTGCTCTGCATCGGCCGGCACCGACTTTGAAAGTATCTGATTAGGTGTCTATTAATGAAAACCCCCGTTTAGTAATTTTTTACATTTTAGTGCCTGAAAGTCGGTTTTTTTATTTGTTTATTATATTTTTATTGGTCCGACATATATTCAATTTTCTATTTTTCTATTTTATTTATTCAATTTATTTTCAATTTTCTTATAACATTCCTATAAAATAAACTTATTATACGATTTCATATATTGTATTAATATTATGGACGCGGTTGCCAAAGTATATATCGAATTTGTATCTGTTATTGTAAGACACGCATCGAAGAATATGCTACGGCTCACTAGCTTTAGTGCTACGAATGTAAACGAGGCATTTGACAAACTAATTTATTTAATCCGCGTAAATTCATTATTATTTCACTACTTTGTATTGACGAGAGACGCTTAAATGAGCGTACGTGAAATGCTCATTTACTAAAGACAGCTTTTGTTTTAACTTCAGTTTGTTATTAATTTGTAACTCTAAAAATATGTTAAAAATTATCTTGAGGGATCATTGTATATTTGTGATGATTATTACTATATATTATTATTGTTATAATTAACTTTTACTTTTTATATGTTAGTTTTGTATATTATGCTTTATATATGAAATCTAAGCTGATTTTAATGAAACTTATATTTAGAAAGAAAGAAAATGTAGACTGATTTTCTAATATTTACTAATAATAACACATATGTACATATGCAAATATTATACGCTTAAATGTTTTTGTTGATTGGACTCGTACATATTATATTCAAACTACCAAATCAAAAATTATCTAGTAAATCTCACACATCACTTAATATAATTATAATAATTTATTAATAACCATAACAAACTTACAATAAGTTAGCAAAGTTTCTACTTAAAATAAGACATGGTTTAGAATCGTATAGCAAACAGACAATTATGCATATAATTGTATTTCTATACATAAATATTCTGGTGTATGCACTAATGATATTAATCACACAAAATTCTTTAAGATTTAAATTGCTTAATATTACAATTTTTAGCAAACGTCAAACAGTACAATATCTCTAGCGACGTCGCTAAGCTTTAATGGTTAAGGAAAGCATGAAAGACAGACCATCCAAAGAAAAATTCTCTTTTTTTTGCATATATAGAATAACCACCTCACAGTTTTATCATATATAGAGAACAAACATGCGAACATTCATTTTTATTTAAATAGACTACCGACTCATCCCTGCTTCGCTCTGGTTCGTCCATAGGTACGTTTTAATTTTTATTTAGTGGAACCCTAATTCTTTTTCTTAAATAAAAGTAGCCTATGTTATTCCCTATAACATCAGCTATCTTCCAGTACGTCCCGTCAAAATCAGTCCAGCTGTTTTAGAGATTATCTGGAACAAATAGACAGACAGACACACAGAAAAGATTTAAAAAAAACGTGTTTTTCTTATAAGTACCATATATAACATTGTCGTATGCATTTAGTAAAAAGCTGTTATTTTGACATTACAAACAGACACTTCAATTTTATTAATCTGTCACCATGCCTTAATGGCCTTTAATCTATTAATATTCGCTTTAACTAACGGACTAGTACGATTTAGTGAGGAGCTCTATTCATTAGTGTTTTATTAGTTGAACAGAACATCCGATTCGTCTTGCGAAGTAACCGTTGCTACTGTTATGCGAAGTTTAACGTGCAATTTGCATAGAAATTATATCGCTTCCGCTCTGCTTGTTCATAGAAAATTTCCTAATTAAAATGCCTTCGGTGGGGGGGATCTTGTTCTAATTACAAGTTATGCGGCGTTGCATTCGCGCAACTGCTAGGATGTACAGTACCTGTAAGACTGGATTCACACAATATGGTCAAGTTTTTTTTACAATCTTCGGTTAAAAACATATAAACAGCAAAATACTCGATACATATTCATTCGTGTGAAAATGACAGTTGCAATTTTATTACAGCAATCACTCTGATTAGACGTTCAAGTTTATTCGGTTTCCTTCATGAGTCCGGTAAGTTTTCGTTAAACACATCTAGCGGCGGATAAAGGTATTTGATGTATATTGTAATTAAAGACTTACCTTAGCTTCAATAAGGAGCGTCTTTAGGTGGATTTTGTATTTATAAAATAACTAGCGACACATCCTCGCTTCGCTCGGGTTCGTCCCTGGGTGCGTTTTAACGGTTAGTGTGAAATACAGATCTTTGAATTTCTCGGCTTTTCTATAATATGCATGTGTTATACATATAAACCTTCCGCTTGAATCACTCTATCTATTGCTGAAAACTGCATTAAAATCCGTTGAGTAGTTTAAAAGATCTAAGCGAACAGATAGCAGAAGCGACTTTATTTTATACTATGTAAAGATATACCAATAACGTATGTGTTACCTCACATACTCTATCTGTGAATGGATATGGATAAAAATCATACATACAGACATACAGACTTCTTTTGTTGTTGTAATTATGTTTTCTATAATAATAAAAACTATCAAATCCATTTAATAAAATTATTATGTGACAAAATTCGTATAAAAATATTAAAATAATAACGAGATCACAGTTTATACAAAAAAACATTTTCTATGCCGGAAAAGCTGTATTTTTAATTGAATTTGCCCCTTAGCAATTTTTTGTCCAGTCACGCTGAAAATAGTGACTTTTATAAAGTTTTTATTTCACAATAATAATTATTTATATTAATATTATAAAAAAGCAGAGTTTGTTTGTTTGAACGCCCTAATCTCAGAAATTAATTACTAATCCGATTTGAAAAATTCTTTTTGCGTTAGTTAACCCGTTTGTTGATGAAGGATATTAATATAACATATATATGTTAGTTTTAAGGTATATATATATATATATATATATATATATATATATATATATATATATATATATATATATATATATATATATATATATTATGCTATGGGCCTCTGTTTACATGTTTAAGATCTTTTATTTAAATATTGCCTGAAATAAATGATTAAATTAAAATTAAAATTATAGGTATACATGGGAACGAACCTGAGCGAAGCGACAGTGAGTCGCTGGTATTCTATACACCTGTATTTTGGACTTGGTCCCATTTAGAGTAAACATATCGTAATTTCTCATAACAACAGCTCTTGGTAATCATAAATTATAGTAAGGGACTCCAAAGAACTTGTGATTTGTCGGGACTTAGTTAGATATGAATTTATTGTACATATCCCCTAGGATTGTTTTGGACGCGGCGTAGTTTGAAGAGCCCGTAACGACTTACTTTGCGATGAATTATTAGGTTATCGTATAATAATATAATATAAGGGTACGGAAAGTTTTATTAATATATGATGGATTTCATATAAGTTCGGTAAATGTTTTGATTAATACTACAGCTCAAGTGAAGAGAAAATAAATAAATGTTTTTTTTTTATTGTACTTAAATTTTATTATTTATTTTAACTGACTGCGAAGAGTAGGGGGTACTGAATGTGTACATGAAGATTTACATGATATTTTTACTCAAAATGTTCATGTTTCATTTTAAATTACAATTTTTTCCTACATTTTAATGGTAAAATTGTTGTTGTGGATTTAAATTCAGTTTAATTATTTTAATGAATTAATAGGTACTTGTTATTTGCTAGGCCTAATACAATTTAATTTTCTTGTTTATGGCTTCAAAGCGTGTGAGTTGAGCACAGATTACTTCGCCAATGTCACTTATTTACAATTACAATGGAAAAGACATGAAAGAGATTGACTGATAAAGATCTCATACAAATTTTTCAAACTTGATAGTAAAATAAGCATAACTAATAAACACGTAGGCTGAAGTTAGTGAAATACTAAGCTTTTATAGCACTATTCATTTTTAGACAGCCATTAATGCCATTAATCGGCGGGGAAAATGGATATCAAAAACAAAAGCAATCAGTTCAATAGTGAGGTACGTTCTCGTAATTGCCGTAGATAAAAGTTTTTTTTTTATTATATTTTGTGAATCGCACGCTATAGTAAAGCTAATGGAGGTTAATAGTTTTTTATTGCCCCTAGCTCTATTGAATAACTAAGAACACGCAAACATTATTTATAATACGTGGGCTCGCTTCGTAAGAAATTATTATGTCAGAAATTAAGCTGTATTGCATGACATTTAACTGCCTCGATGGTGTAGTCTCACACCCAGCGTCGCAGGTTCAACTCCCGCTGGTGGCATTAATTTGTGTGATGAGCACGAATGTTTGTACTCCAGTCACGGGTGTTTATATTTATAATATGTATGTATTTAAAGTTATATATGTGTAGTGTATCAACTATCTGGTATCCATAACACAAGCCTCGTAGCTTACCATGGAACTAGATGTTGCTGTGTGTTAATGTCCCAAAATATTTATTTACATTTATTATTTATTTACATTGTGTATATATCTTTTATTTACCACTAAAATGTAACCGTTAATTACTACAAAATATCAGACAATTACCAAAGAGCCATGTTCACTCAAACACTAATACCACTAATAGTCAATGTAATGGAGCACTGCACTGTCGCTACGGCGTAGACGAGCTACGCAATACGGCCTAGTGCTACGAAACTATATACGACTAACAACACCTGTCTCGTTACATCGTTAACGTTATCGATATCGTTATGTAATTAATTTTGTTGATACAATATACTATTAATTAACAATGAAATAGTAACTTTACTATTTGTACATAGAGTGCTTTAATACATTGTTGTGTTTTAGACATAATAAGTAGTATCGAATAACATATTTTGTATTTATATACAAACATACATATGTCATTAAGTTATATCTTAAATCTTTTTTAAACAAAAATATTTAATAAATTAGTTTTTTAGTATTTATACTATTTGTTTTACTCGAATAAGTAGTTTTTAAGCATATTTAAACATGAAAAGGGAGTATTTGTCACTCTTTAGGCACCTGAGGACGCATTAAGGTGAAATGACAGTAAGTCGTTACTATCAAACTTCTCACGCTTTTCTTATACCATACAGAGCTTATAATAAATATTTAGCTAATATGTTCCTATGCAAACGAAACTTTAATCTGTAACATTTTTCTGTATGGACGAAAAACAACACACAATTAACACACTTTCGCATACGTAGAAGTAACAATAACAAATCAAAAATAATATACGGAAGTAGTTTTATCTAGACAGATAATAAAATTGTAACTAAGCCGAATCTGTACATTAAATGTTTTTTGGAAAATCTTATTGCAATAGACATTATTATCGATACAGAGGCCGAATCTATAGTTTTTAGAATTTTTGTCTGTCTGTCTGTTACCGCATCACATAAAAACCACTGGAGGGATTTTGATCAAATTTGGTATGGTGATAGCTGGTTATTCGGATCAACATATAGAATACTTTTTACCGCGATAAAATATCTCATTTCTGAGAAAAAATGCAAACACTGCAATGTAAGAGTATACTAATATGTAGAACCTAAGAACCTAAGTTTTTGGCCATCTGAACGCGGGCGAAGTCGCGGGCAATGCTAATAAAATATAAATATAAGTGGTATATTTAAAAATAAGGTATTTTCATTATACTCCATAACAAATACTCGCAATAAGTACACAAGAGTTACTTTATTTTGTATATACAACTTCAAAAACATTACAATCACTGTATAAGTAATATTCGTTCCACCAATCCCCATCGAACTTGTTAGCTCGAGCACTTTCAGAATATTCATAGACCGGGAAACCTTTTAAAAGGGAGCATTGAGTGGTTTGTGAAGATAGAATCGATTCAATATCAGGAATTAATTGAATAAAACGTAGTATCGAGTGGGAAGGTATCCGATATCTCGAGTCGTCCTCATGAATATGTATACGCGAGTGTTCTTCGCTCTGTTAAAAAGTTTAAATTAATAATTTGTGGCTATTAGATTAGCAATTACATTATATTACTCCCATATAATTTGAATTGAAATGAAGGTCTTACGTTCGATGTCTGAGTATGAGTTTTGTTATTGATATACCGTATTTACTTGCCAAGAAAGTCATTTTTAAAATGCATCAAATTAATACTGTTATTAATAAATATATAATATGTTTAATAGACTAGCTGTGCCCGCGATTTCGTTTACGTGGATATCACAAAAAGAAAGACCTGGTGATTTCTTCTACTGAGACGAGGCTTAAAGATGTTGCTTGTCTTTGAGCACAAATAATTTAGACTAATATAAGCAATGTACAGACACGCATTCAGTTTTATTATATGTATAGATTAAAATTACCAAAGGCATCTAGTGACGTACAGGAGTGAAACGATAGCAAGTCGTTAGTATATTATAATTTTCAGTAACTTATATCGGTATTTGTAAAGAATCTAGCTCAAAGGACACCTAAGAAGTAAACTTTCAAATGTTTATACATTTTGAAAGCTTACTTCTTAGGTATTCTTTACTTTATTTTTGAATAAAGCTATATATAAAGATAAAATCCGATGTAAGAATTTAGATATCACGTTTTATTTTACTCTAAAACAATTTCATGTTTTATTTTATAATATAATATTTTCGGTTCATTCAAATTCAAAATAATATATCATCTTGTGATCATCTCAACTACAATTTCTAACTTATATGTATAGTAATAATTACCAGCCGAATAGATATTATGTCTACTCATTACACTATACAAAATTATAAGAGAAATCTACTTACATAGATTTTCAATCAATTATTGGATGCCACTAAAAGGAGGCTGCATTGCGAATTTTCGTCCTCAAAAGCGAAACTATATTGTGTACTTCAACATCGTTTCGTAGCAATAGTAGATAGTGCTCTGCAACTGGTATTCCGTCTCACTCATATCTCCTAAAGTGATAAGCGACAGAGCTATAATGCAGAAACAAATGGAACATTGAAAAGCCCACATCGGTCCCAACCCGATATTTGGATCTTCGCCAGACTTTATCAAATTTATGTAAAACGAAGGAAATTGAGGTGAGAAACGACCGCCGTAACTATGCCTGCGTTTTGCTGAAATTTAACAAGAAGTCCGCTCGACTGTTGAAAATATTTTAAATTTTATGACCTACTCGCATTGAGTTCATGGATTAAGAAATAAGTTGAGACACGCTAGGGGTTATTGATTAGCTACGTCTGGGAGCTTACAGAATTTCTTTAGAGTTTCAAATTAGAGTTATCTTTCCTTATCGTAAATCATAAACAATAAATAAATAGTATTACAATTAACTTTTCTATAAAACATTTACCGAAAATTATTTATTAAATGTATTTAACATGTAATAAAAATAAAATCGACAAGTACTTCTTAGGTAAGAATTACCAAATAAAAAGAAAAGGTGTCTATTATAAAAATTTGGCAACATAACAAAGTCAATACTAAATAAGCTACCTCAAAAAATAACAAAAACGATTTGATTACTTTAAAATGAATATTATTATTAAAACAGGACCTATATAAAAACAGATTATGGCTTTCATCCTGGTGGAATATATATCATGTATACCTTTGAGGTTGTGAAAGTTTAGATCCTCAAAAGTGATAATTATCTAAAATATATTGAAAGTTAGATGTTTAAAAGGTTTATCAAAAATATATTAATTATTTTATTATTATTATTATTACTTTATCATTAATAATATGTGAGACCAGCGACTCACCCTCGCTTAGCTCAGCTTCGTCCCTAAGATGATACCCCATACAAAATTCCATCCCCATTAAGGGATGATTTCCGGGATAAAAACTATTCTTTGTCCTTCCCAGTCTAAAACTATCTTCTCACCAAAGTTCATCCAAATCGGTCTAGTAGTTTCGGAGCTTATTCGGTACAAACAAAGAAACAAAAAACTTTCCTCTTTATAATATTAGTATACATATAATAATGAAAATACCTTTTTATCGATAATTCGCTTTAGTTATATTCTCGCTTTAGTTGTATTTATATTCTATTATTGCGCAAGTTTGAAATTTCAAATATTATGAGATTTAATAGGTAAAACTTTTTAATTTAAATTAAAATATTATTAGCCATTCTTTATTTCAAATTGTGTTTTTTTTAATAATGTGCCCTAATTACTTTTTAGTGGCTCCACCCCGAAGGGTAAACCTAAGAAGCGGCCCTGTTCTTACATCTGCCGTCAGTGTTTTCACACCGGGGGCTTATTAAAATTTTACGCTCTTGGCTTTTCCGAATAGAATTATATTTGATTTTCGAAATATTAAATATCTCAGAGTTTCTCGGTTGATTTAGAAATTAAATCTCAGCCGTCTGGAACACTTTATCTAAATCGTTGAAGCGGTTACTCTTTTATATGAAATTAGTATTATAATTGCTAATTTATCATAATTATGTTGTAAATAATTCATTAAAACTCTGTTTTTTTATTAAATCTGCAAACTTATTGAGTACTGTTCTACGTAATTAAATAGTAGAGAAATAAATGTATCTTCACAGGGGTACATCCGACTTTTGATTTGAACGATGTTATTTGAAAGAAAATTATAAATCGTAATGCATCTCTATTTTATTTTATTTTTGCCTTGTGGAGTTAACAAATGGAAGAAATTTGCGTATTCAGACAAATACGCAAATTTCTTTTACTACTTGGTTTCACTTTGACTACTTGGTAGGCCATAGATTCGAAATTTGTAAGTAATAAATATATATTTCACGCTCTTTATGAGTACTTAAATTAAAAAAAAAAACTATATTCAATCCTTCTAATATTATAAACGTAAAAGTTTGTGGAGATGTATGGATGTGTAGATGTGTGGATGCTTGTTAGTCTTTTATGCAAAAACTACTGAATAGATTTTAATGATACTTTGCAATAATATAACTCATACATCAAATAACACAGGCTACTTTTATCCCGGAATAATGTACGATTCCCGTGGTATAGATTTGATTTTGTTTTGTTATAGTAAACAATAAACTAACAATCTAAAAAAAACAATAAATAAGAAAAAGGAACTGCACAGGAAAGTGCGTGATGATACAGAAATAAAAGAATTAAATCATTCACGTCACGTATCCCGATAAAATCCGGATTTCCGGATAAGCTGGGATAATTGGGCGGCTCGCCATCAAGAATACACATTGATATCGTTCGTACGTCGGTTAAAAGGTCGCAACACTCTTGGTAGATTTTGTCCTCCAGAACAGTTAATCTAAGTTTCGCGATATACAAGCTCTAGCAACACCTATGTACGGCTATAAAGGCGATTACTAGACACAAACTTATGTCGTATATGGAAATGGGATTATCTTCTTAAGTAAAAGTTAAATTTAATACTTTTGCGTGATATGCATTTGGAGAAGATTTTGCTATGTTACTTGCTTAATTAAATATGACCAAAGTCAATCAGTGAAAGGGAAAATTTGTTAGAGGATATTTACATAAATCATCGTTTCTGGCTTTTTGAGTTGGTTTTAAATAAATATGTCAAAAAATGGTAATAGTACAACATGTTTTAGTCGTGTGAACAAATAAGCACTAAGCCGATGGTTAGTCAGCTTATTTCGGTCATGTCACATAATATAATTGAATTCAATTCAATTCGATTCAATACATATTCAATATATAGTGTACTCATAACTGACGTCTACGTACCTATAACCTTACCTATTTGTCAATTTATAACTTCAGAGATTATATAATTTTAAAGTATTATTTTGTTTCTTTAAGTACACACATATATCGAATTTGCACATAATATAGAATCATTTTTTTGCCCCTCGTTCAAAAATGTCAGCAATGAGTCTATCCAACGTCCCCCTACAGAGCAGTGGAATTATTTATATCGACTACCCTACATTTTCAATTGCGATTCGAGATATATTTACTCAGAATAAACGCATCGAAGTGGCCCTCGACGAGAGTGTTTGTACTCCACTCCCTCTTTTTGCATTTCCAGTATGCATGTACTGAAGCTATCGCATCAATATAAAGTGGTAGCGCACCTTTCTTTAATTTGCAAGCTAGGATAATGGAAAATGTGGCCAATATTGACGCTAGAACTAGGTTATGATAAACAATGTATGTACGTGAATTTAAAAATCAGTTGGGTTTTCTTTTAAGTAAAATGTTTATGGGTGTGTGTATTTAGAAATGGCATTTTTTCATCGTGTGCGAGTGAGAGAACTACATAATATGTTTTATTTTATTACTAACGACTCCCCTTCGCTTCGCTCAGATACATCGCTACGTACGTCTTAACGGTTAGTATGGAATAGATAGACTATATATTACTAGCGGACCCGACAGACGTTGTCCTGTCTACACGTCTTTAATTTGAAAATTTCAAACTTTTTGGACAAAATTGTGAATCTAAACCATTCCCAGATCCCCTTGAATACACACAAAAAATTTCATCAAAATCGGTCCAGTCGTTTGAGAGAAGTTCAGTGACATACACACTCACAGAAAAATTATATATATAAAGATATGGTATATAGCCTATAGCCTTCCTCAATAAACGGGCTATCTAATGCAAAAAGAATTTTTCAGATCGAATTAGTAGTTCCTGAGAATAGTGCGGTCAAACAAAGAAACGAACAGACAAATAAACTCTGCCTCTTTATTATATTAGTATAGATATACGGAACGAAAATACAATAAAAGATAACACACCTTATATATTCAATTTCTGACATCGTATTAATTGATCAATTAATCATTATACATAGAAGTCCTCTACATAATTTGTTGAAAGCCTTATTTATCTATATCTTGGCTTACTTCACCTAAATGAGTAGTAAATATTTTTTTCTAAGTAGTAAGTAAAAAATTGTTAACATTTTCAAAAAAGCAACAGACATTTTAACTTATCAACTTATAATAAAACTATCTTTTCGGACTATTTCGCGAATTTATTTTGATTTTTGGTTCCCGACGTTTCGAATGCTTTACAGCATCCATGGTCACGGGAGAGACTAAGATTGTAGACGTCTCAAACACATACTTGTTACAGACAGTGCCTATCCACTATTTTACAAAAATGATTTCAAAAATTCAAAAATGGCTATAAAGTACCTTACAATATTTGTTGATTTTTATTTCTAAGCATTTAAAAAAAGTATTATAATTAAATGTAGTTTATTATTTATTAAATTTTAGCTGTTATTATTATAAATATTACAACTTAAAAAAAACTTTATTACTACTAATATTATTTAGTGTCACTATTTTTATACTATGTATATCTATAAAGGATATTAAACAGCATTAAAAAGCAACAGACAAAAAAAAATCTAGAGTTTCATGTGAAACATTGTACGTAACCAATCTGTATACTTATACTTTTTTAAGAAGGTTTTTTCTCGAAAATGTCAGATGTTTAGACCGCGTGGCATTAAATTTTCATAGCAGCACTCTAATCTAAAAATAATACTTGTTGATTTTGCACTTAGCTTCATGGAATATTCATTCTTATAATTATTCGATAACGTTCGTGTGGCACAGTTTTGTCTTTAGTGGTCTAGTGGCTAACATTGACAGCCCCAGAGGTCCTGAGTTCGAGTCCCGGATTAGGCTAAGTTTAATTATTAGGTTTTTTTGTCAATATTTCTTAGTAGCAGCCCGGATTTTGGAAGTCTGCTTCTGCGGTGTTATCCTTATTTTATGCAGTAAGGAAACAAGAAAAGGAACATCCAAGGGATATATGTATGTAAATCACAAAGCTAAAGGAACTCTACCCAGTTAAGCTTTCGATTCGAGTTAAATGAAAATATCAGGTTAAAGTTCGTATATTAACGAACAAAATATTAATCATAAAATCCAATCATACCTATCCAGCGATATAATATTCGTTGCGAAACTAACTAAGAAAGTATCGTTTGGAATCAGAAAGTTTGTACTATTCTATATAATAAACACCCGCTATACTCGTACATTTTCCCCTTATTGTGTTACCGCATATTTACTTTTGCCCGTCTTACGGCAAATTATGTGAATTTCAACACAAGTAAATAACTGTCTCAACTTTCATACAAGGCAAATGAAGTTTATACAGTCAGTTGTGAAAGGAAAACGTAAAAAATAAGTGCTACGTTCGAGTAGGTCAATGCTTTTAAATAAAACATAATATTTTCTTTGTTTCGCTTTTAAAAATAGAACGAATCTATACATATAATAAAATTGTAACTAAGTCGAATCTGTATATTAAATATTTTTTGGAAAATCTTATTGAAATAGACATTATTATCGATAGAGTCCGAATCTATAGTTTTTAGAATATTAGTCTGTCTTTCTGTCTATCTGTCTGTTACCGCATCACGAGAAAACCACTAGACAGATTTTGATGAAATTTGGTATGATGATAGCTGGTTATCCGGGTCAACATATAGGATACTTTTTACCGCGGGAAAATATCTCATTTCTGAGAAAAAATACTAGAACTGCATTATAAGAGTATACTAATATGTAAAACCTAAGAATTTGGTTTTTAGTCATCTGAACGCGGGCGGAGCCGCGGGCAATGTAAGTGATAAAATAAATTTTGATAAAAAAAAAACAAAAACACAGTTTAGACCCACTGTAATTTATGTGTCGCGCCAATACTAATGAAAGCATCTCAAGTTCAAAGATTTTACTAGAAAGCCATTGAGAAGTTTTAACATGAGATCAACTTGATTAAATGAAATCATTGTACTGTAGTCTAGATTGCTGCCAAAGAAAATTGACTTCTTAGACAGTCAGTTATAATAAATTAAATTTACCTTTTTTTTTAATTAACTCTCATCTTTTTTTAAACTAGCGACTCACCCTTGCTTCGCTTGAGTTAGTCCTTAGATTGCTTCCCCATACAAACTCTCACACCAATTTTCGCTCCCTTAAGGGATGATTCCCGGGATAAAACTGTCATATGTCGTATACAGGATCTCAAACTATCTTCTTACCACATTTCATCTAAATCTGTTTTATAGTTGCGGAGTCTATTCGATACAAACAAACATATATATTAGAATAGATTTATTTTACGATACTAATTTGCTCTAAAAATCTATATTAAAAAATACTGTAATAGCCCCCAATATAGATTTTTTTTAATTAATTTTATTTTTTATATTATTCCTCTTAAATCAATTAATGTTTTAATTCAAATGAAATTTTCGTTTTAATGTAAATGAAATACTTTAGGCAAGCCCTAATTTGATCACAGTTACAAGAGACAATAATAAGAGCGTGCTAATAATTTTGTATTACCCAGGACTTGTACCAGCTTCTCTCTATTTTAAAAGATTCCTCTGAGCTATCATGATTAGATCTAGATGTAGTATATTTTAATTATTTTCAGAGCGAATTCTTGCTCTAAATTCGAAAATGTTGGCAACAACGCGGGATGAGATTTCGCAATCAACTGCTTTATCCGCACAATCCGTCTGCATGTATTGTAAACATTTTATCTTTCGCGAGTAATCTAACCTTCCAAACGAACTACAAGCATTTTAATACTGGATTTTTGGGATGGAATTCAATTTGATATTCGTAAGTGGAATATACCGTTTTTATTTCAATAAAGAACGTAAATTTAGGTGTATATTTTTTATGTATTTCATGCGATACTGTCACTAGCAGTATTCAGCCCTTTTTACCGTCCCACTGCTGGGCACGGGCCTCTCTTTAATACGAGGGGGATCAGGCCATTGTCCATCACGCCTGCCAAGTGTGACTTAACAGACTTCACATATCTTTCGAAAACTTGCTATGATCTCTCAGACATGCACGTTTACTCATGATGTTTTCCTTCACAGTAAGACAAGTGATAATCATGTTGGAAATGATTCACACAAAAATATCAATAATGCGAGACCCGAACTTTGATTCCGCTTCACTTGGTTTCTAAGCGAGCTCGCTACCACTGGGCTAATACAGATTTTTTTTTAATTTACTATAATTGAAATATATTTAACTATCTCTCATTAACATTTAAAACAAATGATATCTACCGTTCTGCTCATCTTATATGTAACCAAAATAACTTTCATAATTCTTGCCAACTTTTAGCTTGATAGAATAAGTAATTTTTAAGATTTCATATGTAGTCACTGTTATATAATATATTTAAATATTCATCCCATTCCAGGCAGGACACTGGACATACAAAAATTGATATTTCAAGTCATTGTAAAAGTCTATTTGAATAAAATACACCTTGATTCTCATTTTATGACTTTAATAAATAAAATATTCTCTTATAAATATATCTCGTTGTTCTAGATATTGGTTTTTTCTTGCGCAATACTTAATAAAGTTAAGCAACAATGAAGGTAATTAGCATGCAATGCCCGTAATCGGACCGTGAAGTTTTTTCCTTAAATTATGCAAATAAATTGGAAATTGGAGCGGAGACTCATTGCTAAAGCTTAATTTACCTTTTTTCTCTTATTATTACATTACAGGAAAGTTTGTGATTTTTTTTTAAATAAAGGCTTTGTTTTAACATTTGTCGTCGATTTACAATGAAATAATGTCAAAGATATTAGAAGTTAAAATTTAAAGATTTTATTATATTAGCGGTCTGGCGCATTGGATAGTACCACAGATGTTTTGAGTTTGAATGTGGGTGCCCAATGAATGGTAGTTTGCTATGGGAATGATTACGTTAAGAATAAAATTTTATTGTCGAAAATAACAGTTATCAATCTAATTGACTAATGTATTTCCGAATTTATTATAACGTTAATAACTTTCCCATAAATGAATAATAATCACGATACAAATGCCCTTTTTATGGTATATTTTTCCTGTTTTCTTTAGTTGTTTGATAATCAAGATCCAAAAACCAAAGGAGCGAAAGGTCGGGCCAAGAGGCGAGTGATAAAAACGTTAGAAGGCTCTTTATGGGTCACGTGTCGCGGGTCTCAGATTGAATTTGTTGGGATCGCTTCATGCGAGCCGTGATATTAGAGTTGTTGTCTAGATTTTTATACTTGATCTAATATCAACTGTTTTGTGTATATTTTTTTTTATTTTTTTTAGCTTAATCACTGTTAAACTTAGAAAAAATATCCACTTATAGTGTTTGTATTTTATTTACTTCATTTATATATATATATATATATATATATATTACATTACGGTGCGTTATCTCTCACCATCTATACCTCCCTAGATGTAATACTGATACTAACTATATAAATATATACAGAAATAAAATCTGAATGATTTAACTTAAAAAACAAGCAATTTAGTCACAAAAATTCCTTTTAACTTCACAAACAGACAAAACAAAATATGACATATTTATTTTTAAGTTTTTATTTATATAAATTACCATCTTGGTTGACTAAAGTTGTCTGCAAACAAAGAAACTAGTATTAAGCCGAGTACACACCCAGTTAATCCGCTCTGGTTGTAAGTTGTTCCCCCACCGCGAAAAGTTGAGCCATCCACCGCCCTCTTAATATTAAACCGGTTTAGAGCGGTTTATACTGGCTTTATTATATTACCGCGTCGACGCTTCGTACCAGAATTTAGCGGTTTAATTATGAGAGGTGCACTGTCTGTACACTGCGCCCTGTGCAGGTTTGTGGATTTGCTCAATTATCCGTAGGTACTTTGGGTGATACTCTATGTCGAATGACTAGGTAATTGCCCACTTAAATGTCAGATAAGTTGAGAATTAACCTCCCGTCATAAACTTTGGGTTGGCTAATCGCTCATTTTGGGTGCTATTCTAAAATTTTATTGCTTTGAGTGTCTAAAATTACTTTATTGCTTTATTATTATGTTATATGTGGGTTATATGATACACAAGCGATTATATGATGTAAATATGATGTTGTATAAGATATGAGTATATACAGGATGATAAATCGTTACCTATCATAAACTAATTTCAATTCAATTTCATATGCGATGCCAATAGTGCGCAAGTGCAAATCAATATTTATCCTCAAAATCAAAAATAATACAGCCTATATATATGTAGGTAGGTCCTAGTATGATATTAGATAACCTATAATCTTTAAAAATAAATCTATACATATAATAAATTGTATCTAAGCCGAATCTCTATATTCAATATTTTTTGGAAAAACTTATTGAAACAAAAAAAAAATGTATGTCTGTCTGTCCATCTGTCTGTCAGTTACCGCATCACGGAAAAACCACTGGAGAGATTTTGATGAAATATGGTATGGTGATAGCTGGTTTTCCGGATAAACATATAGGATACTTTTTATCGCGGGAAAATATCTCATTTCTGAGAAAAAATACAAAAACTAACATTCTAAGAGTATACTAATATGTAAAACCTAAGAATTTGGTATTTGGTCATATGAACGCGGACGGAGCCGCGGGCAATGCTAGTAGGTTATAAAATGGGAAATGGAATTTTTCAAATCGGACTGATAAGAAGATCCAGATATTTGCGCGTTCAAACAAACAATTAAACTCTTCAGCTTTATATATTAGTATACATACATAATTATTCATACATATTACATAGTATATAATATAACCTCAAAATATATTTTACTAACACTTTCAAGCACAACGAGTGGAGCTTAAACCCCTCCCTTAAATCAAGTTATGCAATATATTTAGAGGCAAAACTGAAAACCCTTAGTAATCTCTAACAGCAGTTTCGTAACTTAGCGACCACTTATCAAATTGTCCGAGATGGAAACTTATTTAGGAAGCTTAAACTTGATATTATTTAGATATGAGAATATAATATTGTGTATATTATGTTATTATATTTTTCTAATTTAATTTACAACAAACTAACTCTTATCTGTGGATTTGTTTGTATATTACAAATCAGACCTACAGAAAGAACTTGATGTATTATCAGGATGAAAATTAAAATATGTCATCGTCTAGATCTTAAACTATATTTTTTCATGAAATTAATATGAATTTTTTAATGTATTAATATCTGTAAGTTAATGATATTTGCAAAATTTTCTAGTATTATTTTTAAATTACATACAAAAATTACAAATTATATCACTGTATCAACGGAAGCAGAAAGTATTACAATAATAAAACACAAAAAAAAAAAAAAAAAAAACAAGAAAATTGTAATTATAACAAGATATAATAATTATAACAAGTTAATGGATAAAAATCAAACGATTAAATTCATGTAATAATATTAACCAAAGACAAAGTAGGGGGGGCAACGTCTAGTGAAGCATATCTTCATAAAATTCTAGCGACTCACCCATGCTTCGATCGAGTACGTCCCTAGATTGCTTTCCCATACAAACTTTCATCCCCATTTTCACCCTCTTAAGGGATAATTTCTGGGATGAAAACTATTCTATGTCCTTCCCAGGGCCTCAAACTATCTTCTTATAAAATTTCATCTAAATCAGTTCAGTAGTTTCAGAGCTTATACGATACAAGCAAGCAAGCAAGCAAGCAAACAAACAATCTTTGCTCTTTATAATATTAGTATAGATATGAATAAAATGAAAAAAAAAGTGTGCCTTGTGAACAAAATGTCATCCAATCCACAGTTGTACTTAAGTGCAGAATGTAACAATAACATGGAACTGAGGCAACCGTGGAGTGACATTGTTATTCTAGCAAAAAAATCGAGAAGCTAAAACAAGAGCACGCTCTTAGCTACATTTACAAGAGTAGCGCATGTCATATGTTTATTTTAATTATATCGATTTACGTACTACTTGCATATATTATACATATTCGTACTAACGGCTCACCCTCGCTTCGTTCGGGTTCTCCCCTAGGAAAGCAACAACAAACCTATCACAGGGGAACCGTAAATTTTTCCAGAATAAAAAGTAATCTATGGTTATTTAAGACTATAATCTATCTCTGTGCCAAATTTCATCCAGATCCGTTCAGCCGTTCTGGTGTGAAAGAGTAACAAACATCCATATATACTCACGAACTTTCACATTTATAATATTAATACGAATTTAAAGCAGTAATTACTTATAATAAACTAGTGACTTACCCTTGCTTGACCCGGATGTGTCCAGGTACCTAGCAGTAGCCTATGTGTTGCTCCAGGTCTTACTCTGTCTATCTACTAAATAACATCCAAATCCGTTCAGCCATTTCAAGGTAAAACAGGAATATACATATATGTGTTTTGTATTTAAATTAATAGAAGTTTGAGTTTTGTTATGAAAAAGTCAATATTAATACAAAAAATAAATTATTTTAATAAAATTAAATATATAATATGCTAAAAAGCAATATTCGGTTCAGTAGTTATGTAATAAACGATGCAGCGATAGGTTATTCGTTAAGCGTTCGCTTGGAAAACCAAGCCAAACGGTTTCAAATTCCGGGTCACGCACTCTGAAATTTTCATGTGTAAATCTCATTTCCATTATAATTACAACTTAATAATAGGTTTAAGGAAAACATTTCATAGAAACTTGCATATTTGAAAGATCCTAACTAGTTTTCGAAACACGTGTGAAATCTGAAGTCATCAACCCGCAGTTGACTAAAAAAATCATTAAAATATAAATATACTTTATTGAAATAGACTTTTACAAGCACTTTTGAATAATAGTTAATTTTACATTTTAAATTTAAAATATATGTTAATATGTAAATCTGTGTGGAATCTACCACCGGCTCGGAAGACAGTTCTGCTGAGAAGAGCCGGCCAGGAATTCATTGAGGAGAACCTCCTGATCTACAGTATTGTGTTAAAAGAGCTAAATCATTATTAAATCATAATTATAACGCATTTAGATAAAAAGTATAATAAAATCGGTCAAGTGCGAGTCGGACTGGCACACGAAGGGTTCTGTAACATAAGTGTTTTTTTCTTAATTTGCATGGCAACCTTTTTGAAATCCGTCATCTTTGTTTTTTTTTTGTTATTTGTTGTCATAGCGGCAATAGAAATACACATTCTGTGAAATTTTCAATTCTTTACCTATTACGGTTCAAGAGATACAGCCCTCTGATAGATGGACGGACAGCAGAGCCTTAAAAAAAAGAGATTATATGTATTGACAAAAACGCACGACAAGCGTGGGTTGACATCACGTTTACCACGCGTTGAATGAGTATCGAACGCATTAAAAAGTTACAGTGTGCATCGTTCCTTACCGATTATTATATTTAAAAGTATTTTGAATTGACGTCAAAAGAACATAGAACAACCAAATATGAAGTTTATTTTGGAAAAATGAAATTTTTAAAACTATATCCTGCTGCGCCAACTTCAAATCCCTATTGAGTTTATTCATTGTAACTTTCATTGTACTAAGAATTATATATATATATATATATATATATATATATATATATATATATATATATATATATATATATATATATGTATATATATATATATATATGCCTTGTTCAAAAGGATTTTCTAACGAAAATATCATCATTTTATTGCTTTCCAGACTAGAACTAGACTAGACTTTCCAGACAGAACTATTGAATGACATAAAATTTTATTATTTTATCTAACGACTTGTTCTCTTGTTACAGGTATTATCACAATTCCCTTTCTGGATATTTAGTGTAATATTTGAGTAAGAAATGGTTATTTGCTTTAACAACTATAAATAATAAAAAAATACGAAAACTTTTGTATAACAATCACCGATTTTGTTTTGGCCCCCACTAATTTCTGATTAAAATCTCCCAAACAACCATTGTATGTTATAATAAACGAACACCAATTGATGTCTCGTCGAAGTCTTTACAGTATTATATATATATATATATATATATATATATATATATATATATATATATATATATATATATATATATATTATAAGTCATCACATTATTTTAATATGGCATACTAATTTTAGAAGTTACTGAAAATTACATTCTGAAAGGATTCTCAACTCAAATTACAATTTTCTCGTAATTTCTTGAAAGAAAAATAGTTATTACTTATTAACTTCAGCTCTTATTATCTTAATAATTACGAAAATTAACAAAATTGCCTTCTGCTTTAATTTATTTCAAAAGTTACTTTAGTGTCTGGCACAAGACTAGAGGTAGTTTTCACATTAATTAGTTTAAACGTATATATATTTATCTATATAAAGAGGTAAAGTTTGTGAGTTTGTGACGTTGTAGGGGTTAATCTCTGGATCTACTGAACCGATTTAGATGAAATTTGGTAAGAAGATAGTTTGAGACCCTGGAAATGACATAGAATACTTTTTATCCCGGGAATCATTGCTTAAGGGGGTGAAAATGGGGATGAAAGTTCATATTGGGAAGCAAGTTAGTCTTGAATATCATAATGCTTTGCTAAGCCTTACATTTTGATTACTAATTATAGATCCAATTTGTGTAATAATGTATGTATAAGATTAAATTACATAATATTGTCATAATATTATAATTTATGTATGTATATACAAATTAATATAGTTGTAGGCTTCGTATGTACTAATAATAATATAGATAAAATTTAGATATTACTATATTCTAGTAATTTTATTTAATATTGAAATAGAACTTAATATATTAGGTACGTTTTATGTACATTTTTGTCTGTAAACAGTAACTGTCCGTCTTTTAGAGACGTTGTTGTATAATCGTATTAGTTGGAAGAAGATAAAAAATTATAAGAAAAGAATTGAAATAGAACCATGCTTTTTGGCAATTTTTCGTACCAAATGACAAAGTCCTAAAACAATTTTAATAGTTAAAACTGCTAATTAATACATATTTTTCTATTTACTTGAGTTCGTCGAGTGGTCGAACTACGATCATGATTATTATTGATTTTTTTATTTATAAGACTAAAGCTCGTCAATAGCTATTAAACTGAAACAAAAAATAAACAGATCGGTTCACAAACAAAATTTTATTTTAATTAATTAAATGTATTTCTAATGTATTAACTGCCTCGGTGGTGTAGTGGCTAGCATGTACGGCTGCACACCCGGAGGTCCTGGGTTCGAATCCCGGGTCGGGCCAAGTTTAATTATTGAGTCTTCCAGTATAATAAGACTTAGTAACAGCCCGGAGTTGGGAAGTTTGCGGTGCTTAACCCCCGTGCCTCGGAGAGCACGTAAAGCCGTCGGTCCTGCGCCTTAACTCTCACCGGTCGTGTCGAGCAGTCGTCCCACCGGAGTATGAGAGTAATAGGAATAGAGAGTGCACCTGTGTCTGCGCGTACACTTGTGCACTATAATATCTCCTGCGCAGTTGGCTAGTCTCAATGAGATTGGCCGCCGTGGCCGAAATCGGTCAGCAGATCATCATCATCATCATCAATGTATTTTATATAAAAATATTAGCTTTCTACATTTGACACAGAAGTTTGTATATCTCCATATAAACTTTAACAGTGTCAAATTTCACATTCTTTTTTTTATAATTTTCTTAAAAAGGAATACAAAGTTTTTGTTTCACGTAATAATACATAATTCTCAATTTGACCACAGACCTTAACAATAAACAAAAAAGTATATATATATATATATATATATATATATATATATATATATATATATATATATATATATAAATGTCAAATACATACATGGTAGCGTGTGTAATGCTTTTTTTATTGATTTAATGTACTTTTATGCATAATTAAAAAAAATTATAAGCATTCTGCACTCCTTCTCTATATAAACTATAAGTGTGGGAAATTTCATACTCCTCCGTCCGCGCAATTTTCGTAAAAAGGGGTACAAAGTTTTTGCTTCACGTATTAATATATAGATTAGTGAATACGTAAAAAACACATACATTTTGAGCTGGGAACCCCATTGCACTGCGACGATGGGTTCCGCTATGGGTTTTAGTGAGTAGGAGTCTCATAGTACCTTGCCCGTTGTGACGGCCGACAGGGTCCCCATGATGGGTTTCCCCAGCGAAAACAAAAAAATGGGGGCCCGGATCGCGCTTAACCAATTCATGCTCTCTAATGGTCAAACATATCGATTACATCAATTATTCACGTAATATATAAATAACAAAAGAAACAACAGTCTCGCTATCTATATTATCTCGTTTGTGAGAACGACCTCTCTAATGCCGCCCATTACGGGAACTAATGTAAATGTGTTTGTACACCATTTGTTTTACCGGCCGTTTTGTTCAGATGCCTTCATCGTTGTTCACAGCGTACATTATTGGGCTAAATTCGGTTAAGTGTGTGATAAATGTTTACAGTAAATGTTTGGAAATAATACATAAATCCCAAGGGTGAAATGAAAAGAATGAGGCTAATATCAAGAATTCGTTTCATTAAGCTGTCTGTACGAGTATGTTCGACTATGCTCATAAGTATTTTGTACTTTGTTGGTTATATTTGACTAGAATGACGGATTTTTTCGCGGATTTATTTCGATTTTTGATTCCCGATGTTTCAAATGCTTTACAGCAATCATGGTCACGGGAGAGACTGAGGTTTTAGACGTCTCAAAAGTCTCAATATACTTATTACAGACAGTCTGTTGAAAATATAGTTTTATTTAAAATGTCGAATATTCACATAAATCTAAGAAAGCATTATGATAACTATTTAATATGATTTTGTTCAAGCTTCATTTTTAATTCAAACGATTATAAAGTGAAAACTCTTTCAGTCATTGATATTTTGTCGGTTTGATGATATAGGTTATTCGTTGGCAGAAAACAGATGTAAAGCATAGAATTAAATAATAAAAACATTTTATTTAAGCGGAAATTAAACCTGGCAACACCTGTGCCAGGTTACAGGTAAAATTTGTTACAGGTAAAATTTATAAAACTAGTGTTCGTCTACCTATTGAAATTCTAACAAAATTATTATATAATAATAACCAGACAAGTGCGAGTTGGACTCGCACATGATGGATTCCGTACCATCGTACAACATAAAACATTATGTACTAATCGAATTTTTCCTTTTGTTTGCATGGTGGCCATTTTGAAATTCGCCATCTTGTTTTTTTTATTCTTTGTTGTTCTACCGGCAATATTAATAAAGACACACTGTAAAAATTTCAAGTTTCTACCTATTACGGTTCATAAAATACAGCCATTGACAAACAGACGGACGAACAATGGAGGTACGGAACCCTTAAACTGTATTCAATATTTTTTATTGTTAATATAAGAACGCGTCAATAGCTACTAAAAAAAAAAGAAAATTGGTTGACAAACAGAGGAGGAAAAGGTAGTGAAATATTTGGTCTTTGCCTATTTATATATACATTATACATAGATTATGACTATATTATGATGATGATGTTCTCCTGACCGATTCCGACCACGGCGGCCAATCTCGTTGAGACTGGCCGACTGCGCAGGAGATATTATAGTGCACAAGTGTACGCGCAGACACAAGTGCACTCTCTATTCCTGTCACTCTCATACTCCGGTGAGTGTTAAGGCGCAGGACCGACGGCTTTACGTGCTCTCCGAGGCACGGGGGTGAAACACCGCCAACTTCCCAACTCCGGGCTGTTACTGAAACTTACTATACAGAAAGACTCAATAACTAAACTTTGCCAGACCCGGGACTCGAACCCAGGACCTCCGGGTGTGCAGCCGTACATGCTAGCCACTACACCACCGAGGCAGTTAAACTAAAGTTAACTAAAGTTAACTATATTATATACAATAAACTTACATATTATGTATGTATGTAACCAGTTACGTCGGCACTGCTAATATTTTCAATATTTTTCCGTAGAGTAAAAAATACTCGATTTTCATATAAGTCAATATCATTAGACTATCAAGATGCCACCTCCACAAACGAGAATAGGTAATCGCGAACAAACTCGGCTTACAGTTATTTATCCAAGTTGAAGAACAAAGTTGCGCAAAAAAGGTGATAAGTAAGATCCTTTTTTTATATCCGCCACGTAACTTAGCTCTTAAATATGACGGCTAAGTTACGACTTTGCAACTTTTCAGTTTCAGTGAGATGAGAGCCAATAGGAAGTTTCCATGTTACCACTCAAATTATGGCTGAACTCTCATTTTGATGGAATTTTTAATGTAAATCTCCTTTTAAATCTAAGATTAAATATAGAAATATAATATTTAAGGTAAGCATGGAAAATATTTTAAATTTTCATATTCGTTGCAAAATTTTTCGATTTCCATTAAAGCTAAAAGCTTTAGAAAAAATTGCCACCAGTTAGAAATTTTGTCGATAACTTTACACGGCTATTGTAAAAGTTGAAGTTACGTGTAATGTAAAACGAGTCTAATTGTGGGCATGTTGTGTTATATTGAATGAAAAAACAATTTCTGTTTTTCACTTCAAGCATTAACCATTTCAAAATTAAAATGTATGGCATAAAAATAATGAAATAAACGTATATCGCAGTTGTAGTAAAGTAGTATGTTCTTATGTATGTATTCAGCCCTTTTTAACTTTCCATTCCTGGGCATAGGCCTCCCTTCAATCCGAGGGGAATCAGGCCATAGTCCATATACATAATATCTATACATATAATAAAATTTTACTTAAGCCGAATCTGTACATTAAATATTTTTTGGAGAATCTTATTGAAATAGACATTATTATCGATACAGAGGCCGAATCTATAGTTTTTAGAATTTTTGTCTGTCTGTCTGTTACCGTATCATAGAAAAACCACGGGAGGGATTTTGATGAAATTTGGTATGGTGATAGCTGGTTATCCGGGTCAACATGTAGGATACTTTTTACCGCGGGAAAATATCTCATTTCTGAGAAAAAATACAAAAACTGCAATTTAAGAGTATACTATTATGTAAAACCTAAGAATTTGGTTTTTGTTCATCTGAACGCGGGCGGAGCCGCGGGCTACGCTAGTATTCTAATATTATTAGTAAAATCAAAGGAAAATGTAGGCCCTTTTTACTACTGATTCCCTATAACTTATATTGGAAATCAATTCATTTTTAACGGAAGTGCGAATGCGTTACGCATAAGAGCTACCCATAAATCGTTACATAGCGACGTTCGAAGTAATAAATCTTACCATTCACTAATACACCACATTCAAATGTAGCGAGGAAATTCTGTATTCTAGTTGAGATTTGTGGTCTGTTTTCATTGTTATATATTATTTTTAAGTTTATATTGGCATTTGTTGTAGCTTAAGTATATCTTGTGGTTACTACTTATTAAGTTGAAGATCACAGGTTCGATTTTTATATCAAGAGAAATTTATATTGATGTTTGTTCTCATTTTGTTAGTAAAGTAATAAAAGCTAAACAACATTGGGCCAAAATGAAGCATAAAAACTTCATTTTTGTATAACGTGGCCGGGATAACGTACCACACAATTTTAGGACAACGTGGCTGTTAAATTATATAAATATTATATAACTAATAAACAATATAACTAAGCAACAGTAAAAAATCTGCTGGTTAGTAATCATTTTTGATGACCTCGTTATCGATACATGTTGGAAGGTACTCTTTAATCTTGGTACTCTTTAATCAAACCAAATATTTTCTTGGACAAATATTTTGTTGAATAATATTAATAATTATCTAAAGATTTAATAAAAATACTCCAAAACTGTATTTCTTTATAACTAACTAGTAATAAATTTTTGAGAATCGTCAAATTGACATATTTTATCCTTGTTCCCCCTATACTACCACTACCTATAGCTACCACAATCGAGAATTTTGTAAGAGGAAAGGTTGGGTGTCTCATCAAAATGAAGCTACTCCCGGAAAATTAGCTTGATACTAATCTACTATAAAAATGAACCAGGGATCTCGGGCAAGATTTCATTTTTGACCGGGATCTAGTATTGCAGATTGTTATAGTCAGTCAGTCAGTTATGGCTGTCTATGCCATAGATATTCGTATACATAAATGAGTGATTGAGTGTATTGAGTGCATAATATTAATAGCGTAAGGGGAATAACGTTGACGGAACTCTACAATGGAAACTAACAAGACCTTTCACCTCAAAAGCTATGTGTAACGAATGGCCGGATTTATTTCACGATATTCTAAAGCAGATGGTTTGTTTGCATCTTGTATTGATCAAATTGTTCTTAAGTTGAACGTAGGAAAGTATAAACAGAAAGAAAAATGAATTATATAATGAATTAATATCTAAAATATATGGTTATTTATAATTTTATTTACAAAAAAATTAAAATACCTAATTTTAATCTCGCGAGGTTCCTTTCACCAGCTCTTTTCAGGACTAAAGCTTTTTCTTTTCAAACTGGTGGTAGACTCATATTCAGAAAAGAATGTAATAAATATATTGAGTATAATAAATTTATCTGTATAGTAAATTGTTACATATAAATCAATACGTTTTAATTATAATGTGACATGAGCGTTCAAGGTCACGTGTACACTTTAAGTTTGTAGACAAACCTATCTTAGTATGCGCGGTCACCACTTAAAACAAAATTGAATTCATTAACATTTTTTAATATACAGGGTCATTTTTAATTTACTGAAAACCTTTTGGGAATATACTATTTACATCATAACAACAACGTCTGTAAGAAAAAAAATTAATATTTCTTAAATTTTACAAAAATAAAAGTATTTTTATTGCTCCTACTAAACGGTAATAGTCCAGCAATTAGCAAAAGAAAGCGCGTGACCGGTGGAGGGGGAGGGGTGGAGGGGTGTAGGATGTGGCCCTTACTCTTTAAACTTGACCAGATGCTAGAACTTTACCGTTTAGAAGGTGCAATAAAAATACTTTTATTTTTGTATGAAAATAAAAATTCTAGGTACTTTCCACCTTCCATTACATAAACTCATACTATTCTTTTCTTTGAATTTATCTTAACAAAAGACACCTTGACACTCCCAGCTATTGTTTTAATATAACTTATAAAGTGGCTGTCACAGGTGTTCTCAGGAAAAACTTAATCAAGTCCTCTGATATAATAGATATTCCTTTTTAATGCTACTATGATGTAATAAAGTTAATAAGTTCAAGACGACGCGACGAGCCAACATTTTTCTATGTCAGAACGATAACGATTAAAACCAAGATTTTTTTTTTAATTTCGAGTATTTAATACTGAATATGTCCGCATATACACGTATAATATAGCAACATCAAATATTTACATTGAATTTATTAGAACTAGCATACCTAAAGGGTCAAGTAAGAATCTTATTCCTAAGATTAAATTGTTGATCTGTCCATTTGTTTGTCTCACTATCTATTCTATTATGTATCATTATCTATCTTTTATCTACCAGTTAGGAGCTATTTTAAATGCTCGGTAAAGAGAAAAATAATATGGGGAGCGTTCACACAAGAAACATATTTTGTAAGGATTCGTTGTAAAGGTAGCGGTAGTTCTTTATTATACAAACGAATTTTAAAACCAACCCAGTTAGGAATCGTTTTCTAAATTTACAAACTTTGCAATACTCATCTCATATATATATAGAAAAATGTACGGACCCGAGCGAAGCGAGGGTGACTAACTACTATCTAGTATTATAATATATATTGTGCGGATATGGTACCTTCAATAATTTCTATTCTAATTGATGTTTAGTACTTTTTAGTCGTGTAATCCAAAGTAGTTTTTAAATGTAGTTTTTGTCATTTGTCTTTTTTGAGCATTTTATTAAGAAAATGGAATTTTTAAGCATTCTCAAATTTCATTTAATCAAATATACAGGGTATAGACACAAATACTTATTTTCTTCTTATTATATAAGAAGAAATCATGAAATAAAATATGATAAGTCTGCTTAAAATTGCGATCGTCAGTCAAAGAAAACACAGTATAAAGATATTTAAATTTGTCACCCATTTAATTAATTAACCAAAAACAAACAAAATACCGGCGAAGTTTTCTAAAGTTCTGACAATTTCGCGATACATTTCCTTTTCATACTTCAGCGTTTCAGCAGTTCATAATCGAATCTCACAACTCACCTCCGAAATATAGTTCGGAAACTTTGTGCTGTTTCCTATTTGTTTCTCCATTAAATCAAAATGTACGCTTTGATTCGAGAGGGTGATCTTCATTGTCGTTTTAGTTACTCCAACAACGATAGCAGGTTCGATCCCATTATATAATATGTATGTTATTTATTATATAATATGTAAGGTTTTTCTTTTTATTTACTTGTCAGGACACTAAGACACAGCACCATCTAGTTCCATGGTAAGCTACGAGGCGTGTGCTATGGATTCCAGATAGTTGATACACTATACATATACGAGTATACCTAATTTAAATGAATACATATTATAAATAAAAACACCCATGACTGGAGTACAAACGTTTGTGCTCATCACACAAATTAATACCCCCAGCGGAAATCAAACCCGCGACCGCTTGCACAGCAAGTACTAAAAACTGAGCCAAGCGTGTCGTCATATTATACATTTAAATAATTTTTAATCAGAATTTAAATAAACTTAATATATTCAAGTGAAAATTGTGTTGACGGGTCATACATCTTTCCCTGGAGGGCGATTTAGAACGGTCTATTAGACTCCATAACAGACTTCTTGACTTTTTTATGAGAATACAATTTATTTTTAGCAAGGAAATAGCTTGCATTTAACTTAATATTAAAAAAAAACATCAAGTGAAATGAAATGTTCTAATTATCATAAGTTTTAATATTTTATTACATTCATTATGTAATCGATATTTTACTAGCTTGGTTCCCATACAAACTTTCATCCCTATTCTCAGCCACTTAAGGAATGATTTCCAGGATAAAAACTATGTCACTCACTCACTCACTTTTCATATCATGACATTTAAAAAGAAACTTATTTTATAAAAAAAAAAAAACTTTTTTCTTTTAATTTTCTTCTATACAAAAATTTTCCTGACAATAACAAACACAAAAAAAAAAAACAATTATCCAATTCGGTGCAGTCAGTCGGAAGTTATGCGTGTACATACATTTCGGTGATTCATGTTTATAAATTTACATCCTTCAGCTTCAAGACTTTTTAAGCTTATTATCTCAGCTCTGAAAGTGTTGAGTTTATTAAATAAAACTATCTTTTCGGATTATTTCGCGGATTTATTTTGATTTTTGGTTCCCGACGTTTCGAATGCTTTACAGCATCCATGGTCACGGGAGAGACTGAGGTGTTACATGTCTTGAATGTATAGTTGTTACAGACAGCCTACCCACAATTAACAAAATGAAAGTTGCACCAATTACATTACAATATTTTTTAACTTTGAACATTTTTATAATTTTATAATTTTAATTATAATTGAATATGGAAAATGATTTATTTAATTTTTGCTATTATTTTTATAATTATTACAATTTTTAAAATATTAATTAGTAATCTATATTTAGTGTTGCCATTATTATATTTATAACCATAAAGAAAAATATAAAATATAGTATTAATTATTTAAGCAATATAATTGTTCTATGTGTAATTTAAAAAAAAGTTAAAATTAATTAAGGAAATCTAAGAAAATATTAGTGTTGACTTTGTAAAGTGTTATTACAGTAGAATTTTTTATTATTGGTTTGTACTGCATTTTACTAAGCACGAGGGTAATATAGACTAGGTTTTATGCTAGTACACAAAGTGGTTTGTTTCCGTAGATAGTCTCACAGTCCGTTGGAAAACGTTACTAAGTTAGCTACTTTTCTAAGACAAAATAGTTCACTGTACCTTACTCTCCTCTTTTTGTCAACGTATATTTTTTTCGTGTTTCATAGTTATTGATTATAGTCAGTGTTATCAATAACACATTTTTTAAACAGTGTTTTTACATGGATAGGTAAATTTTATTCATATATGTTTTCAACAATTCTTCAATAATGATTATCATCAAATTATTAGACTGGCACTGCTTCTTTGCCACAGGTTACGAATTCTATTATCGTACGTTGTTAATACTTTGTGTTGAATAATATATTAAATTAAATTATAGTGTAGTAATAGCTAGAGGATTAAAGTAGCATGATAATGAGTATAATATTAAGATTGCGAAAACTATAAAATCGATTATTTCTTCATAATAGAGCATTATCTATACATATAATATAATTCTAACGGATTCAAATCTGTACATTAAATATTTTTTGGAAAATCTTATTGAAATAGACATTATTATCGATACAGAGGCCGAATATTTAGTTTTTAGAATTTTTGTCTGTCTGTCTGTTACCGCATCACAGAAAAACTACTGGACGGATTTTGATGAAATTTAATATGGTCATAGCTGATTATCCGGGTCAACATATAGGATACTTTTTACAGCAGAAAAATATCTCACTTCTGAGAAAAAATACAAAAACTGTATTGTAAGAGTATACTAATATGTAAAACCTAAGAATTTGGTTTTCGGTCATCTGAACGCGGGCGGAGCCGTGGGCAATATTAGTTACTTAATATTTATGATAAAATCAGATTTAGTAAGTAACAATACAGAAAAAACTTAGAATTTTTTTACACCTATCCCTTTGTATAGCCACTGTCATCCGGCCCTCGCCGTGAATAATATACGATGGTGTAGCGGATTTAGCAACGTCACAACTACAAATAGAAAGACGACACGAGTTATGACCCTCTGGACCTTTCCTTTGTTTGGGCGAGGATGTCGTTTTTATTGCTTTTTTCAAACATTTGGGTAAAAACTTTTTTCTCGTGAGAGCTGTGTTGAGAAAATTTTTAAGTTAACGTGCGAATTTGTTTTGTTGTTTTGTATAACGCGTTGTCAAGTTACTTGTAGTATATAAATTAACTATATATACATACTAGCGACTCACCCTCGCTCCACTCGGGTTCGTCCCTACTTACGATATTTTCCCGCAGTAAAAAGTATCCTATATATTGACCCGGATAACCAGCTATCATCATATCAAATTTCATCTAAATCCCTCCAGTAGGTTTCCCGTGATGCGGTCACAGATACAGACAGACAAAAATTCTGAAAACTATAGATTCGTTCTCGAATTCGATAATAATGTCTATTTCAATAAGATTTTCCAAAAAATATTTAATGTACAGATTCGGCTTAGTTACGATTTTATTATATGTATAGATATATAAATAAAACTGAAATATATGTCTGTGATTTTAAAATAACGACGTTTAATTATGTACATAGAGTTATTTAAATGTTACAACTACCTAAATAACCCTTTGTCAAATTTTTGTCTGTCTGTCTTTCTGTTTTTTCCGGGCAAACCTTTGGAACGGCTGAACTGATTGTAATAGGACTTTCACTGAAAGATAGAGGAGAAGAGTTTGTAAGACTACATTGTATTCAGCCCTTTTAACGTCCCACTGCTGGACACGGACCTCCCTTCATACGAGGGGGATCAGGCCATAGTCCACCACGCTGGCCAAGTGCGGATTGGCGGACTTCACATGTCTTTCGAAAACTTGCAAGGTTTTCTCAGACATGCAGGTTTCCTCACTATGTTTGCCTTCACCGTAAGGCAAGTGGTAATCATGTTAGAAATGATTCACACATGAAAATATCAGAGGTGTGAGACCCGGGATTTGAACCCGCTTCACTCGGTTCTGCCTACATATTATAATATAATAATACCTTGCTAATAAGCCTCCATTCACCAAGATTATGTGATGTTACATAAGAAAAGTTTTAATGTATAATTGGTAAGTATTACAGTTAAATAGAATTAAATAGTATACAAAATTACAAAAAGACAATAAAATTATTACATAAATAAGGTATGTTTTATTCCGAAATATAAGGGGTTTCGGCACAAAAACCGGAAGCCATAAAATTACAAAAAAAAAACGAATTTACGTTTCTAAACTGCTACGCACCCAGGTGTAGCGGTAAGTCGGGAAAGTCGCTAGTAAAAAATAAAATATATATTAGCTTAGCATATCTATTATATTATTACTATTTATAAACAGTTTTCTACAACGACGATACGTTTGGCTCAGTTTGTAGTGACCTTGCTTGCTGTGCCACCGGTCGCGGGTTCGAGTCCCGCTGGGGGCTTGTGTGATGAGCAAAAATGTTTGTACTCCAGTCATGTGTGTTTATATTTATAATATGTATGTATTTTAAGTTATATATTTTGTGTAGTGTATCAACTATCTGGTATCTATAACACAAGTCTCGCAGATTACCATGGAAGTAGATGGTGCTGTGTGTTAATGTCCTAACATATTCTTAGTAAATAATATGTGTCGTTTTTACAAAGAAAAATAGTAAAAATTCACAATATTTTAATGTTATAAAATACCACAATGGCCATTTTACCCTGTGAATAATACCTATCCGTCACAGTGCCGGACTTAGCGACGTCAAAGAGGGTCACCTGTAGTGAACATGACGCGAGTTATGATCTGAGCTTTCCTTTTATTTCTTCCTAAGAACATAAAATTGTGAGTAGAAGGGTTATAATCGAATATTTTTAAGTTTAAATAATATTGTAATTTCTTGATAGTACAATAATACTTGGTATTAAACATTTATGTACCTACTATTTTCTTTTTTTGTGTTTATTAGACACTGGCGACTCACCCTAGCTTCGCTCGGGTTCCGCGGGTTCGGGTGTGAAATAGATTATATATTATACGGATATACATAGGTATGATGAATTGTTTTGGGTTGTACTATAACGTGTTTTCCCATAAGAATGAGATTATCTTCCGCGGTAAAGTAGCCTATGTCACTCTCCAGCCCTCAAACTATCTTCCCACAAAAAATCACGCCAATCCGTCACTCTGTTTCGATGTGAAAGAAGGACACACAAACAAACATACTTTCACATTTATAATAAAAATAGCAATAAAAAGATATTAGAATACGCTAATTAAAAAAGATTTAACTCACATATGTAGGTACGTAAATGGACAGAAACTACTGCAAACATTTTGAAACGATCCATAGATACTAAATGCAAAAATTGATAATGAAGCAACCCAATGTTTTTTTTTTTTAATATTTTGTTTTTTTTTTTTTGTTTTGAAAACGATAGATAATGGTCATGGTGGGTAGTTTATTGATTATAAAATTTCTTCTTATATGACACAGCACTTTATGGATCGAGGTAAGGATGGATGGCTTCAAAAATGTAGCATTAATGTATAGTAAAAAGTCTTAAAATAATAAAATACTACTAACCAGTATTAATAGTACTCCATTAATTTCATTTCGCACATTCCTTTTCCCACTACTCCAAGCTCTAGGTTGGCATCATTATTGCTTCTCGATGGCTTTTTCTAACATTTTAGCCAAAATTTTATGCTGAAAGCTACCAATTTTGAATTTTTGAGTTGTATAGTGGAACAGATATAATTTTGGAAGTATTATATAACAAAAGAATATACATATACATATCTACACTAATATTATAGGTAAACAGTTAAAGTTTGTAAGTTTGTATGTCCCCAACATAATAATTCACTACGTAATCTCTGAAACTACTAATCCGATTTTAAAAAATCTTTCACTAACAGGAGAAGCAGAGGAGCTGTATAACCTCCGAGTGCTGTAGGCTATTTTTTATAACGATAAAATTGTGTTTACTTCCAGAAGTCATGATAATTTTAATTGATGTATATATAAAAATAAACTGTTTCTATCTCTTCGTTAATATTTATGTATATCTACTATCTAGCGACACACCCTCGCTTCGCTCGGTTGCTTCCCTAGGTCTTTTTTTTTCTCAAGCGGAACCCTAATTCTTTTTTTTAAATAAAAGTAGCCAAAGTCACTCTTTATATCATTAACTATATGTCAGTTAAAATTTCGTCAAAATCAGGATAGTTGTTTCGGAGATTAGGCGAAACAAACAGACAGACAAACAAAAAATTTAAAAATTGTGTTTTTCTTATAAGTAGGTACCGTATATAATTTCATATAGATTTAGTAAAAAGCTGTTATTTTGACATTACAAGCAGACACTTCAATTTTATTTATCTGTATAGATGAGAATGGTAAGAACGTTGAAATTAAAGAAACCCCATAACACACAATTCAATGTCTCGTTTTACGCCATTATAAACATTTCGAGGGAAAATTTGGAAAAGTTTGATTGTTTTCCCCATTTTGGCAAATCTGTGTTTTATCAGGATCGACTCGTCCTCGTGCATTAAACTCTTAGCGGAGTAGTAAAAAACTTTTTTATTCGAGGGTTCGAAGTTGAGACATAATTTAGGTTAGTAGGAGCGGGTTCTTTAGAGGTAATGTTTATAAGGTGGAGTTTACACTTGTTGCTTAAATGAGAAAATTACTTGTTTTTATTTTATAAATAGCATTGTCTATGGCTACACTTGCATATTTTGGATATTTTTAAAAAGTCTGCTTCTTATGGTCGTAATTAATTCTTTAAAAAAAAAAAAATATTTAAATACGACTGGTATTTCGTGATGTTGAACAAACTCGCGTTTAAACAAACAAATAAACTCGTCAACTATACTATTAGTGTACACTGTCCATATAAATATTATTATTATGAATAAAAAAAAACTTTATTTAAGCAAGTTTTAATATATTTAATCAGCATCTTCAAAATATAACGTTTCCATTATATGTAGGAGCGTGTAGAACTGAAAACTCAAGCTAAATATCTCATATGTCGATTGAATGATATTGAAGTATATTTTTAATTCAAACTATTACCAATCTATATAAAATTTTTGTATGTTTTGTAATATTTTTGTTATATCTACATGTTTAAACGACTGGACCGATTTAGATAAAATTTTGTACACAAATCTACATATGCTACTGTTAGTTTTTAAAAAAAATCTATTAGTTTTTAAATTTACCGAAAGGTCTTGATATCTGTATTTTATAATATTACTAGCGACTCACCGTCGCGTCGCTTCGCTCGGGCTCGTCCCTAGGTTGATTGCCGATACAAATTTTCATCCCCATTTTCACCCCCTTAAGGGATGATTTCCGGGATATAAAGTATCCTATGTCCGTCCCAGGGTCTCAAACTAACTTCTTACTAAATTTCATCTAAATCAGTTAAGTAGATCCAGAGATTACCCTCTACAACCTTAATTTACCTCTTTATAATATTAGTATAGATGAATAGAATGTTCGCTATCTTATAATATAAATAGAATATGCAATACACGGTGTATCCCCTTCCTTATGCATAAAAAGAAGAAATTCCAGGAAATCAATAGATCATCGTAAATTTCGCAAAGTGCGCTCACTCGGCTGTTTATCCACGTGGAAAAAATTATGAACGTAGCCCCAAAGTTCGTAGAAAACGACTTTTTAATGACCCATCGACCCTAATAACATTTTTATTTTGATTGCGTATAAAATTTGCAACTTTTATTTTTAAAGCTTTTTGATATAGCTTAGTGTATAATATATATGTAAATATATATGGCACTTAGTTACTTACCTACCTCGTTTTTTAATTTGCTTAGATATAAATAATTTGATATTAGTACGTTTAGACTTAGCGTAGATTTTCTAAAGATATTCAAAGAGAGGAAAAAATACATCCTTTTTTAATGGTAAATTAATTTGTTTTAATTATTCGAGGCCTCGCAATATTCTTATTTTATATATCACCAAATATAAAAACAATACGTAATTATTACTAATCTAAGTTTGATTTTGATACAACAAAATATCTACCTAATATATAATATATTACTTGACCAAAACTTCTTTTGTAACTCTCTTTTAAAATATATGAATTTACATATTTTATTGAAGTTGCTGGAAAAGCTACCTATGGTTAGTACCAATACATACATAGGTATACCTATGGAGGTAACTAAATCTTAGCGTCCAGATACACTCGCTTTTATACTTGAAGTTATATACATCATATTTGATATTTTAATATTATATTGTTTATATTACGTAAATTTATGTATTTACTGTTAACTAACTTTGCTAAGCGTACTAAATAAGAAAATCCACGTTGTACATGTATGACATAAAATATAAAAAAATAAAATAAAATTTGTCACGAGCAAGATTCGAACCTGTCATTAAGTTATTAATATAAGTTTAACACAAACGTTTGACTACGACGTTATAAAATTCTCGTAAATTCTAACGCCTTTTAACACTTTAATTAACTAATTTATGTTTATGATGGCTGGTAATGAGTAAATTTGCTTTAAATCTTTTCTTATAGCCCTCTCAAGAAACGCAAAGTATTATTCGTGCTTTGTTAGATTGTAAAGCTAATAGCCATTGAAAAGCCAAAAAAAAACATTTATTATTGACCTAACCGACCCTATCTTACCACTTCGTACAGTTGACATAAAATTACGTAGGGAGATATCACAGCAAAAATTTCAATTAATATTAAAAATACTGTCAAAAGGAATAAATATGCAAATTGGTGCTTGATCAATTTGCTTTTCCTATTGTATTCAAACTCAAAAGATTCTGGGATCTCCAAGGACAATTTGCATGGCGCGCTAAATAAATAACAAATATTTTGATGGGCCCATAAAATATTATACGGTGAGGCCTATAAGTCTCCGTTGTGAAACGAAAGGAGCGCCAATAAGCGAGCATTATTAATAGAATCCTTTATTTGTAGAGACATTGGTGTGCGGCCTTTGTTATTAGGGTTGCCAATTAATAGAAATTAAATTATTATTTTTATTTTTTGGCATCGATAATCGATATTGTTTTGCAATATGGCTTGAATGTAAGAGGGGCTGCCTTTTACAGAAGATTTTATGAATTCGATCATTGCCCTGGTGTCGAATGAAACTGACCATGCATGTAATTTAGAATTGTTCACCCAAATAGTATTATTAAGGTTTTGTAACACGAATTTAACTGCCTCCTAATATCGAAGATTACTTATTAATTTTCCGCATGGGGAGTGTTTTATCGGAACATATAGATTTCACATAGAAAACGGTTTTGGTATAGAACAATCGCCATGCTACGTGAAACGTACGGCTCTGGCTTAAAACGGGCGACGATTTTTATAAAGCAGTCATGAGGAGTGCTGACAGAAGAGAAAGCTTAAAAATATAAACAAACAGATGTTACATTCGGATATTCAAATTATTAGTTTGTCCTTAAATTAAAATTTGTTAATTAAAACTGTTGTACATTTATCTGGTTTTGACATCTATCGGCACTCTGAGTATCTAACATGAATTTACTTCCCATCCAAACCTGCCTATAGAAGTTTTCACTTCAAAAAAACTTCTTCATTAAAGGAAACGTTTTAGTTATAATTAATAATCAAATATTCAATAGACATCCCTAGTTACATGACTCCAAAACAGGCCCGGGGCGTTCTTAATGCTTTAATGAGTTTTTTGCTAAAGTGTGCGTAGCCCAACCTCCCCGGGATGTGCGCAGCAGATTTATGTTACGGTGCAGACGCGACATCCCACTAAATCTTCGCATTTTCTTTTATAACCTTCAATGTACTACAGCCTACGATCGCCTTATTTGAAAGTGACTAAAACCATACGAAACATGGATGTTTATTGAATTTCAAAACATTTACTTATAAAATAAGCCTTAAATTTTAACGATACATTATAAAATTTTTACTCTTCTATTGTATTATAAAACATACAAACTAATGGTAATGAAATTATGCACAGACGTAACCCATGACATGGAATGGATTTATGATTTTATGATTTTTATTAATCCATTTTCTTAATTTTTTACTTGTCCTTAATGTCTTTTTTTATATATTAGGTATATTTAAATCAAGATGTATAAATATAAAATAAATAAGTTAATTTAAATAAAATATCTTTTAGGATTTTATCGCGGATTTATTTAGATTCTTAGTTTCTGACGTTTCGAATGCTTTACAGCAATCATGGGAGAGACTGGTCTGACCATGTTGATAAAACAACTTTATTTAAAACTAGCGACTCACCCTCGCTCCGCTCGGGTTCGTCCCTAGTTATGTTTTAATGTTTAGCATAAATTTTTCAGAGATGAGATATTTTCCCGCAGTAAAATGTATCCTATATGTTGACCGATATAACCAGCTATCATCATACCAAATTTCATCAAAATCTGTCCAGTGGTTTTTTCGTGATGCGGTAATAGACAGATAGACAGACAGACTGACAAAAATTCTAAAAACTATACATTCGGCCTCTGTATCGATAATAATGTCTATTTCAATAAGATTTTCCAAAAAAATATGTAATGTACAGATTCGGCTTAGTATTTTATTACAGGTATGTATAGATGTCAAATAATCGCGTAAGTCTAATAAAATATTAAGTTAATTTAATTTTATTTAAAAAAAATACTTAACACGTTTTTAACAATTTATTATTATACAAAAATTTAAAAATAATACTAATTATTATTATTATAGATAAATGTCATATTGCAAAAGAAATTAAATTGAGATATAGAAAGTAAATAGAGATAGAATGAGATTAACTGGAACAAACAGACAGACAGAAAAAAAATAAGAAATTGTTCTTTTCTTATTAGTACCGTATATACTTTCATATGCATTTAGTAAAAAGTTATTATTTTGACGTAACAAACAGACACTTCAATGTTATTTATCTGTATAGATGAGCCGAGTAGTACCAAACGGAACAAGATTCATATCCACATTTACATATGAACATGAATCTTAACACTGACAGTTCTACTATTCTATAATGCTATCTTTTTACATCGCTGTTGCAGTCATTGTTCGACGTCCGATGTCGGTAAATTACAGTGTTTAGTGCGGGGGAGCTTTGCGAAATTTATTTCGCTCAATCCCAAGGATTTGCTGCCAACTTGTTGGAAATAATTAAATTCCCCCCTTCAATTTTCCTAATTTATTTATTGACGAAAGTTTTATTGGTCTACTTAGTACTTAGTTTGTTTGTATGTACCGTCATTTCGTGTTTATTTATTTATTATTTGTTACAGAACAACAATCAAAATAGTCAGATTTGCAAAAAACACTGTACTTTTATATTGATATACTAGCGGTTCACCTTCGCTTCGCTCGGGTTGATCCCTAGTTACTTTTTAATGGTTGGTATGGAATACGGACTATATATTGTACTAGCGATTCATTCTCGCTTCGCTTGGGTTCGTCTCTAGCTTGCTTCCCACAATTTTTAATCCCCATTTTCACCTTTTTAAGGGATGATTTGCGGAATAAAAAGTATTCTATGTCCTTCCCAGGGTCTCAAACTATCTTCATACTAAATTTTATGTAAATTGGTTCAGTATATCCAGAGATTACCGCTTTCAAACAAACAAACAAACAAACAAACAAACAAACAAACAAACAAACAAACAAACAAACAAACAAACAAACAAACAAACAAACAAACAAACAAACAAACAAACTCTGCCCCTTTATAATATTAGTATATTTATAGGCATGTATGAATATGTTGTGGAAAGAAGCTACCGATACGATGATATTGGTAAATTATGTCCAAAAACTTTGTTTAAACGCTTTAGTCTCTAAATGTACTGGTCCGATTACCTATATATTTATTTCTAAGGCTATCTTATATCACGAGCTACGAGCTACGAGAGCGTAGTAGTTCTACGTAATTAAATAACGTATGCAGAGCCACGAGAAATCGCTAGCACATATGTAATCAATATTATAGGCTCAGCGAAAAGGATATGACATATTAAATAATGTGGAAACCTTGCCTTGGCCCTAATAGAACCACATCGTAAATCAACGATAGCTTTATTCACGAGTCATTTACTCACATTTGCTTAGTGAATAGTAATATTTAAGAAACTAGTAGGTATTTGCCCACAGTTTTTTGTGTATATTGATGGAGAAACTGGTATATACTCGTAGATATATTACAATTAGTGATAATCCAGTGGTTACGCGCTCGCTTCGCGCTGGGAAGCCGAGTGAAACGGGTTCAAATCCCGGTTTAAAAAGCTTGTAATATAATAAGCCATCGTATATTATGTATATAGGTAGTACTCGTAAATAAGGACAAACAAACACCCCCGCCACCCTACCCCCCCTCAACCTTTGTATTGAAGGGAGGACCGTGTTCAACAGGGGGATGTAAAAAGAACGTGGAGTAGAAAGAATATATAGATTGATAAGTATTTCATAATATACTTTACATTATATTTTTCGAGATATTTTTCTATTTTTCTAATGTTATCATTTTTAAATTATCTCGATCTTGACAAATAATTTAATAATCAAAACTATAGATGAAATTTTATTTATATACAATAATATTTAAGTAACAAACGGATAGACTGACAAATTAAATCGCGACGCCGACAGTCATCCAATATTCATTTCCTCGCTTACAAATTTAATACCAGTAGAGCAACCCAACTAGCACATAAGATTTATGCCTCAAGAAACCTAAATTTATACGTACATATTAATTATTATTATTTCCTATACTCTAAAATTTATTACGGAAGATTTCAAAAAAAAATCTCGACTAAAGACTTTAAAAAGCGGCGACTTATTTAAAAAATCTGTACATATAATAAAATTCTAAGTCAAATCTGTACATTAAATATTTTTTGGAAAATCTAATTGAAATAGACCTTATCGATACAGAGTCCGAATCTATAGTTTTTAGAATTTTTGTCTGTCTGTCTTTCTGTCTGTCTGTTACCGCATCACGAGAAAACCACTGTACAGATTTTGATGAAATTTGGTATGATGATAGCTAGTTATCCGGGTATATAGGCTACTTTTTACCGCGGGAAAATATCTCATTTCTGAGAAAAAATACAAAAACACAAAAACTGCATTGTAAGAGTATACTGATATGTAAATCCTAAGAATTAGGTTTTTGGTCATCTGAACGCGGGCGGAGCCGCGGGCAATGCTAGTCCAACATATTTCTCAAAATTCACTTCAAAATTTTGAAGTAAATATTTATATAGTGTATATGAAAAATGTATAGCAATAAAAAATCCTTATATCTTGAAATATTGTCAAATAAATCTCTATAATTTTTTATATCAACATAAAGTTTGTGTTTTTATGCATTAATCTAATATTTAGAATCGTTTTATTAGTTTAAGGCATTGTGTCTTACATGTAAACATACAAAAAACTAACAATAAATATCTAATATATAAGTAATAAGTATCCTGAGCATTTTTATAACACTATTTTAATAAATAATCTTGTCTCAAAAACGGGAAACGTCAGTATATTCTCAGTCTATAACAATTTCAACACCGCAGGAGGTTGGCATCAAGCTTTGAGAAGTATAAAAGATAATAATAAAAGATTACAAGCTCTATAGAAAGCGTTGAATTTATATTCTTTCTCGCTTGCGTACATGCTCTGAGAGCTAAAAACAAAAGGGCGTTTTGTTAAAAGCTTTGCAAAATGAATAGTTAATTTACTCGAGATGTGACGCTTTTTGTCCCTATTATTTGATTTTTAAACATTTACATATTTTTGGTTGAGACTTGTTTGTGCCTCAAGTTTCATTTTCACTTTAGATTCTTACTGTATTTGCGTTGAGTTTTCTTGTTTTCATCCGTTAGTGTCCTACTGCTGGGCAAAAGCTTCATTCTTCTCCTTCCACTCTCCTCTATTTCTGATGATCAATTCATAAGTAACTTTGTATTGTATATATGTATGTGTATGTACGTATGTGCGTGTATGTATGTAGTATATATGTTTCTGCACAAAAGAAGAAATTATAAACAAACAGTATTTTTTGCATTTTTAATATCAGTAACACATATTATTCACGAATTAGATTTTACAAAAAAAAATTGATGTTAAATAATATGAATGCAATTAATGTATAATTCATTGTTAAGTTAATGTCTTTTGAAATATTAGCGCTTTAGTTTGGACACGCTTTTCATTCTTCTTTAATTGTTCCTTTTGCTTGATACTTTTTGTCTACAAATTAGTACAGATTGTGTTAGATATCCTTTTTTGACTTAAATATCAACAGTTGATTGCTCTTTTAACATCAAAATATATTATATTTTACTAGATTTTAACATTCACTCGTTTGTAAGAAGTAGCTTTTGCATTAACCTAGGATAAAAGCAGTCTCTATTCTTTATTTCACTAAAATTCATTGAACCTATACAGCGTATACAATAAACGCACTCAGTCATTCATTCAACCATTCACTCAATTACTCAATAAATCCTTTGCTTACTAACTCACTCATTATTTACACATACACTTACTTATGTCATCCACATGTCCAAGACGCAGGTTATCCCAGAAATGTACGTGCATATGTCACATGCTTCGTACAAATTGTGGGACGATCTTCCTCCTGAGATTTTCCCCGAGCGCTATAATATGAGGCTCTACAAGAGTCTTGTCTTCAGGCCCCTTAAAGGCCGGAAACGTATTCGCAACTCCTCTTACGTTGCAGATGTATATGAACAACAATAGCTACTTAACCATAAGGACGTTTGTACCTTTTTTCTTTTAAAAAAAACTACGCAACTCCCAAAGACTCGTATTAATAATTTTAAAATATTTTTTTTGTAATTTACAATATTTTTATTGCCATATTAATATATTTTTCTTTGTTTCAGGTGGATATAACGTCATTTACGCACAACTACAATAATTAAAAAATCGATAAGTACGGGCTAACACTGTTAAATTCGGATAAAAATTATACTTTTAATTACAATTTATATTATGTAACTTCTTTCATATTACATAAAAAACAATTCTAATTTTTGTTCGCGTCTATTCAATGTAAGGGGGATCAGGCCATAGTCCACCATACTGACCAAATGCTGATGAGCAGACTTGATATTTCTTTTGAAAACTAGTTACTTTCTCTCAGACATTCAAGCTTACTCACCATGTTTTTAGCGTAAGTTAGGTGGTCATTACGTTGAAAATGACCATATGCCAGGCCCATATATTAAATCCGTTTCAATTGGTTTTTCCTACCGTATCTCTTTCGATTAAATAAAATTAATAAAATTTCGTATAATTCCTTTAAAAACGTAGATATTGTACTTTCTTAGATTTACGCGAATATTTGACATTTTAAATAAAACTATCTTTTCGGATATTTTCGCGGATTTATTTGGATTTTTGGTTCCCGACGTTTCGAATGCTTTACAGCAATCATGATCACGGGAGAGACTAACGTGTTAGATGTCTCGAAGGTATGGTTGTTACAGACAGCCTACCCACAATTACCAAAATGAAAAATGCATCAATTAAATCCGCGATAAGTCCGACAAGATAGTTTTATTTAAAACGTAGATATTGTTAAATATATACAAAACTATGTATGTTCTATACAATTTATTAATTTTATTTTTAAAGTCATCCTCAAACATAACACGTTGGCTTTGACATAAAATCTAAACTGTTAGCTTGTATTATGTTAATTACGTTGACGGTAGTTATTAGCTAAATGGCTAATTAAGAGTCACCCCTATAAAGGTGGGCTCACATTGGTTTAACTAACGGGTTTCTCGTTTAAAATTAATTTATAGAGCTGATTGAACACACGTTTATATACATACGTATTGTAATGTTAATTTATTACTTTATAGTATTTTCGGGGGTTCAAGGGTAGCCTATTTATAGATACAGCTTACACTTGAAACTCTCCTCGCCTGGGGATGGCCACAGGCTGCAATCTACGTCCTTGAAAATTTTTATCGAAATCTGTTCAGCGGCTTGAGCGTGAAAAGGACAGAGTTACTTTAACATTGCTAATATTAGTATGCATTACAATCATTTATATTAACCCATCATTTTCACTTTATTCAATAATATATAAATACCTAGTTTATAATTAAAATAATATATAATAAATAAATTTTCTTCACGGAACTTCTTTCTTTTAACGCCAGACTGGTAGCGCCAATTAATTAAGCCGTTTGTTTATGCGTATTTTTTTGGTATACCATTTTTTTCGTTATATTTAAATCAAAATTAATGATTCGTTCTTATATTATTTACACTTATTATATACTAGCGACTCACCCTCGCTCCGCCCGGGTTCGTACATACTGACGTTTCAACATATAGTGTAGATTTCTCAGAGATGAGATATTTTCCCGCAGTAAAAAGTAACCTATAAGTTGACCTGAATAACCAGCTGTCATCATGCCAAATTTCATCAAAATCTCTCCAGTAATTTTTCCATTATGTGGTCACAGACACAGATAGACAGACAAAAATTCTAAAAACTATAGATTTAGACTCGGTATCGATAATAATGTCTATTTCAATAAGATTTTTCAAAAAATATTTAATATACAGTTTCGGCTTACTTACAATTTTATTATAATATCGTTGGCTCACTATTACAAGGTTCTATGTTATAATTGTAGTACTTATTTAGTTATTAATGCTACTAGGTTCTATGTGTCATTAGCTACAGTTTTGCAAAAACAAACCACTATATAGCGGCACTATAACTACAAAATATTCAATTTTACATATTCTATGTTGTTTTTTTTTTACGATAACAAAATAACGAAGTTTTATGTAAAACTTACTAAACTTCATTAAAATTAACATAGAATCTTGTAATAGTAAGCCAATGAATTATGTGTATATACGTATGTACGAGAATGAACGTACGTCGGATAGTACAGATATGGTAATTATAGGTATCTAATAAAAATTATCCAGTTTGACTTTATATGTAAAGAATAATTGGCCAAAGACGCGTATGTATGGCTTTAGCAACTCAGGGTGAATTGCCTAATAAAAGATATTGTATATAAATAGTTTATTTACCTTAATTATTGAGTAGCCATAGAAATTCTACTTTTATTAGTTATGCAACCAAAATGTCACATTAAAAGTATATGAATAAACAATAGCTAACCACACAACAGGGTTTTAAAGTTTTACAAAGGGAGTCATGTTGCAAAAATTACATCCATTCCCATTATGAAGGGATCGGTGTTGAATTTCGTAGGGGCACAAATCGTTCCCAGCAGACCTGACGCGTCTAATCACTGGGGTAAATTATGTTATGGATATAAATATAAGAGTTGGTTGATGTTAGTGAACTAAATTCGGGTATACCAATTTAATATTTGACTGTATAAGATGACCGTTCTGAAATTGTATGGTATCTAAATCTAATATCAGTTCCTGGAGTCAACAGGACTAAGCGGAGAACTTTGAATTCACTATAAAGGGAGCTACAATGGACCTAAACTGGTCGACGTAGCTAGGGCCGACCTCGGCACCAAACCCAAAAATAATAATAATAATAATAATAATAAATGGTATCTAAATGGGGCGGTTGCAGATTCGATTTTCACGCTAAGTCAATACAAATGTGTACATCATCAATCATGTTATGAGTGCTGTCGTTGTTAAGCAGATTTTGGGTGTACATAAAATGCATTTCTATATAGAAATTTTATATTGGGAGTCAAACATAATATGATATATATTTTTAAGGAATGTCATTTAAAGTTTATATGTTATAAACACAGTCCATCTGTCGGCTTTTACTACTTTCAACAAAGTTGCAGGTACGATTCTCATTGATACATAACCCTGAACAAGCAGCATTTTTCTTATTTTTGCCCCAAATTTTTCTTGGTAGTTTTTTTTTTAAATAAGGTTGGTTGTACATTTTGAATTTTAAATTTGAACAATGAAAAACACTAAGTTTGCTAAACAATAAGTTTTATATTATGTAATAACTTTAATTGACATAGAGCCAGTAGTGTGCGAGCATTTTGAAAAACTCATTTTTTGCCATTTTTTTTTTTGAGTATATTATATTTTTAAGGGACTTTTCACATGTACTATTAAATTTCGTTTTTTATGGGCTAGAAAGTTTTTTACTATATATACTATACTCGTATATCCATGATATTCTTAAGTTAGATAAAAACTTATTCACATGTTATAAAATATACCGTCTCGTCTCACTGTCAGTCATTTTGTGTTTTTGTAGCTATAGAGCTCTATATAGATAGAAGATAGAGCAGGCATAGTAAAGACAATAATTGCAGTGTTGAGTGACATCTTACAAGTATAATCTATAATAATCCATAATCCACTTGATGATTTCTCAAGTAACTACAAAAGTATTATTAAATAAAACTATCTTTTCGGATTATTTCGCGGATTTATTTTGATTTTTGGTTCCCGACGTTTCGAATGCTTTACAGCATCCATGATCACGGGAGAGACTGAGGTGTTACATGTCTTGAATGTATAGTTGTTACAGACAGCCTACCCACAATTAACAAAATGAAAGTTGCACCAATTACATTACAATATTTTTTTTTTAACTTTGAACATTTTTATAATTTTATAATTTTAATTATAATTGAATATGGAAAATTATTTATTTAATTTTTGCTATTATTTTTATAATTATTACAATTTTAAAAATATTAATTAGTAATCTATATTTAGTGTTGCCATTATTATATTTATAACCATAAAGAAAAATATAAAATATAGTATTAATTCTTTAAGCCATATAATTTAAAAAGTTAAAATTAATTAAAGATAATAATTTTAATTTAGTTTGCTATTATTTAAAAAACAATTTACTAAGCGACACTATTAATATATACTTTTACAAATGAAAAATGAAAAATATTAATCAGATAAGCTGTCATTTTGATCTACACAGTATGAACTTACTACATCTGCCTGTCTGTTATGTTTATATTTATTATTAGATTTTATTATATTAATAACAGGATCCCATGACGATGGTAGTACCCAGCCATCTTCCCTATTGAAATTTGGATGTTTTTTAATTTCAATGGCTTCTCGAATCATTCTAGGGCGATATCGGTTTTCTTTCGCCAGGATTTGAGGTCTATCGAAACGAATATAATGGCTTGGGCGGTCCTGGCTATGTTTGCAGACAGCAGATGTTGTATTGCGACGGTGCTTCACATCAGCTATGTGTTCTTTGACCCGGGTTCTAATGGATCGCTTTGTTTGTCCAATGTAAGAGAGCCCACAATCACAATCAAGCTTGTAAACTCCTGCATCTTGTAGAGGAATGTGGCACTTGACAGGTGGTAAGAACTGACTAATTTTCCTTGGCGGCTTGAAGTAAGTTTTAATTGAAGCTCGCTTTAGAATGTAGCCAATCTTGTCAGTGACTCCTTTCATATATGGCAAGACTGCAGGGACGCGCTCGACTGTGGCTGGTTTCACTCGGTCACTGTGACGCAGGCGCGGCACTTGCAGCTTGTTGTCACGCAGAACTTGCTTGACATGTTGCAGTTCTCCGGCCAGGTGTTGCTCGTCACAGATCCCGCGCGCTCTCTGAAACAAAGATTTTCCCACGGTAGCTAACTGTGAAGGATGGTGGTGAGATTCACCGTTCAGGTACCTATCAGTATGGGTCTTCTTTCTATACACAGTATGACTCAAGGTGTTATCTGGGTTTCGTTTAACTAATACATCTAGGAAAGCTAAGGTATTGTCTGATTCTAATTCCATTGTAAATTGTATTTTAGGATTTATAGAATTAGGGTGTTCTAAGAATACAGTTATTTTATCAGATGGTAATATTGTGAAAGTGTCATCTACATACCGCTTGTAGAAACGAGGGGTCACGGGTGATGTGTTCAGAGCAGTCTCCTCGAAGTCCTCCATGAAGATGTCGGCTACGACGGGGGAGACTGGCGAACCCATGGCCACTCCATCTACTTGCCTATAGAATTCACCATTCCACAGTAGATAGCCAGATGTTAGGCAGTGTTTTAAAAGTTCAATGTATTCTATTGACATGTTGTGATCTAGTAGCTTCCTAGATATTATTTCAATACAGTCTTCCACTGGTAGGCTGGTAAATAAAGACTGTACATCGAAACTAACCATTGTTTCATTGTCCATGAGTTTTAGGTGTTTAACTTCATTGACAAAATGGTAAGAGTCCTTTGTGAACGCTCTTGTTAATCCTCTGAGTGGTGAGAGTACTTTTGCTACTAGTTTAGCCAATTTGTAAGTCGGTGAGTCGATCTGACTCACAATTGGACGTAGCGGAGCGTTAGTCTTGTGTATTTTCGGAAGTCCATACAACTTAGGTGGTTTTGCACATGATGGAATAAGATTTTTAACATCAAGATTTAATGTGTCGGAGTGTTCCTTAATTAGCTTTTTAGTATTATTTAAAACGGTGGTAGTTGGATCCGTTTTAACCTTTTTGTACGTGCTCTCGTCCGACAAAAGTTGTTTTATTTTATCATTATAATCTGATGTATCCATCACAAACGGTTGCATTTCCTTTGTCTGCGCGTAGAACAGTGATGTCTGACCTATTGCGTAGGTTCTTCAACGCTAAATACTCTTGTTAATTGAGGTTTGGTTTGGGCCTAGTACTACGACGTAATAAAGACGAAACATCTTGACGTATGGCCTCCATATCCTCAGTTTTCATATTGTTTTGGGCCAGGGCATCTTCAACTGCGCAAATAATGTTTTCATAAGGAATGCGCGTAGGCGTTACAGCAAAATTCAAACCTTTATTTAGTACCCGAATAGTAGGTTCGTCCAACGTTTGTTTTGACAGATTGACAACAGCTTGAGGTCCGCACGAGTGTGTATCTGTGGTAGACGGGCGCGTTCCGTTATGCTCTATGGTTTTCTTTTTCTTTTTGATGTTTAATTTTTCAACGAGTAAAATATCAAAAACTCGTATATATATATATATATATATATATATATATATATATATATATATATATATATATATATACATACATTAAACTGCCTCGGTGGTGTAGTGGCTAGCATGTACGGCTGCACACCCGAAGGTATTGGGTTCGAGTCCCGGGTTGGGCCAAGTTTAGTTATTGAGTCTTTCTGTATAGTAAGCCTCAGTAACAGCCCGGAGTTGGGAAGTTGGCGGTGTTTCACCCCCGTGCCTCGGAGAGCACGTAAAACCGTCGGTCCCGCGCCTTAACTCTCACTGGTCGTGTCGAGTGGTCGTCCCACCGGAGTACGGGAGTGACAGGAACAGAGAGCGCACCTGTGTCTGCGCGTACACTTGTGCACTATAATATGTCCTGCGCAGTTGGCTAGCCTCAATGAGATTGGCCGCCGTGGCCGGAATCGGTCAGGAGAACATCAGAACTTTTACTATTCATACCACAACTGATAATAATTATTAATTCGAATGCAAAATACACACACACACACACATCTTAATATTGGAATAATTTCTATTTCACTGAAAGTTAAGCGAATTAAAACCGCATAAAGACTGAATTTTCCTACTTACATTATTTTAACTTTAAGTGTGAACATGAGTTTTAACGATATTAGTTAATAGAGAGATCATAGTCAAGACGTTACATTCTAAGACATTGAACCAAGTAAAATCTTATATTCATACGCTGGTATGTTTAAAAGCAGAAGTTTTAAATGATTTTAAAATTTTATAGTGATAAAATATTTTAGTTCTAAGTTGTAGTTATAAAGTATGCGCAGGTTTTTCAAAATCACTTTTAGGAACTGGAGAATCATACGTTTATAAAATCAAATGGTCCATTTTGGTTGTTAAGAATTTTATGTAGCAGTTTAATTTACTGCCTAATTTTGTTTACTATAATAAATTTATACAAAATTGTGTAATATGTATACTAACGTACAAATTAGTATCGTCGTATAGGTAAAAAAATAGTAGTTTTTGAATACAAAAACGAATTTGATCATAATGTTGATCTCTCAACTGTCATTTAAAAGTTTTATCAAATTGTAAATTTTTTTAAAGATTTTGAATATTCAACTTCTGGTCCCATCATGATGGTATCAAAAACCTTGATGGTATCAAATATTTTTACTGCTATTCCGATTAGATTTGGAAAGTTTTAAATCTTAGATTTACGCGAATGTTTGACATTTTTAAATAAAACTATCTTTTCGGATTATTTCTAGGAGAGACAGTCTCTACCGTGACCATGGATGCTGTAAAGCATTCGAAACGTCGGGAACCAAAAATCAAAATAAATCCGCGAAATAATCCGAAAAGATAAAAAGTTTTAAATCGATAAAATACTCAGAAATATGTACATATTAAATTCAATTCATGAAGCGCATGTAATCGAGTGAATTAATTAAGGACTTATAGCAAAGTTAGTAATTTTCTGTTTTGTAAAAAAATTAATAAAATATTGCTAAATTTTGTTCAATTTATCTATCGTCACGATAGTTTAGGCTGATTCTAGAACAAGATTTTTTACAAATATATGTTCTTGTATACATTATTATACAAAAATAGGAGAGCAACGCGAGTGAGGCCATATGCAGTATCTAGTATTAAATAAACTTAGTAAAATTTCATTAAAATGTCACCTCTAAAATCTAATTCTCAAAATGAACGACACTACATAATGAAGCCGCAGAAAAACTGATTAACGTAGCGCGAGCCACCCCTAGTAAGAATCACTACGGGTTTTATTGAGACCGCGAAATTTCATCCCCGAACGTTCCTTGCATCATTAGGGAGGTGCACGACTGGTATTTTAGTGATGTTCGATGATAGTGTATCGATATTATGGTTATTTACTTAGATTATAATGAAATCAACATCAATTTAAAGGTTTAGGTATCATATTTTAAGAATTAAATTAGACGAATGAAAAAATTTAAAATGTGTATTTTAGTATGCAGAATGTAATGTATTCTAACCGACTTAAAAAAAGGAGGATTTTCTCAATTCGTCGGAATCTTTTATTTTTTATGATGTTCCCCGATTACTCGAAGACGCCTGGACCGTTTTGGAAAATTCTTTTTTTGTTTGAAAAGGGGGTATACTTCCCATGTGGTCCCATGGTCATCAGATTAGAATTATTTTTTAAATTCAACACTGTACAAACTTTTGACGTCTAATATTAAAATAGTGTATTGGTATATATATATGAACATGTACTATAAAAAAGATATTAGTATTCTATTTTATTTTGTATTATGTATCGATATTATTGAAAGAGTATCTACACTATTAGTAATATTAGACTACATTGTCGAGAGCTCGGTGTTCTCATATTTCTTACATCATTAAGCCAACGCATACTCTTAGAAGTCAAAGCATACGGTGTCTTATGAAAACTGAATAAATTGTTGCGAATTTCAACTCGCACAGCAGGTAATGAATGCGGCGTGAGACGTTTTATTAAACGACGACTCGTGTCAAATGTATGGTATACATTATCCTTAAATGGCAACATAATATGATGAGACATGTACGTATATAAGTATATATATATATATATATATATATATATATATATATATATATATATATATATATATATATATATATATATATAATATTTAAGTAGGGAGCTCTAATATAGCATATGAATGGTTTATTTTCGACTCGGCTCGAACAATAATACTTTTTTAGATTTACGCGAATATTTGACATTTTAGACGAAACTATCTTTTGAATTTATTGGCGGATTTATTTTTGTTATTGGTTCCCGACATTTCGAATGCTTTACAGCAATCATGGTATTCTCAAACAGTAAAAAACAATTGTTCTTTATAGTTCTGTAGAATTAAAAACTATATAACAGATAGACATACAAAACATCAAAAAGTTATAGATATGACTTCTTCATTTTTATTGTTTAATCGTCTTTAATTTGCAACGGGCTTACTTTAAAAAAATAATTTTATTTTAATTTAAACTTTTTTATAATCATAATACTTTCTTAGATTTACGCGAATACTTGACATTTTAAATAAAACTATCTTTTCGGATTTTTTCGCGAATTTATTTTGATTTTTGGTTACCGACGTCTCTCCCGTGACCATGATTGCTGTAAAGCATTCGAAACGTCGGGAACTAAAAATCAAAATAAATTCGCTAAAAAATCCGAAAAGATAGTTTTTTTATAATCAATTCAATTTAAGCATTTATATAATCTAATTTAAAAATATTAATAATTATCTCTCAATAATCCCAGTTCAAAGTTCACACTAAAACAGTTACTAAACTACATACTGTTAGGTTGTCATCTATACATATAATAAAATTGTAACTAAGTCGAATCTGTACATTAAATATTTTTTGGAAAATCTTATTGAAATAGACATTATTATCGATACAGAGTACGAATCTATAGTTTTTAGAATTTTTGTCTGTCTGTCTATCTGTCTGTCTGTCTATTACAGCATCACGAGAAAACGACTAGTTTATAAATAGGTATTTTTAACTTCAATTTAGCCAGCAGGAATAACAACGTTTCTTTATATAAGGAAATAAGAATTTAAATCATTCTATTTCCCCTCTAACTCAATACCTGCGCTTTCCTGCAATAGTAAATGTCTATCGGGGGCTCACGTGTCTCCTGAAACAATATTTCTAAATAAAATACCTCGACTGCGAACAACGGAAGATTCACTTACAAGCGGATCGAGATTTTGGGACATGTGATATTTTACAAGATACCTAAATCTAAATTAAAAAAAAATCTCACTATCGATAATGTAATTATAGGCAAAGAAAAAATAGTTTAGTACCTTTTTCTCCTATGTTTGTCAACCGATTCGGTTTTTTTTTTATTTATTACCTATTGATGAGCTTTAGTATATAAATAAAAATTTGTAAGCAGTTTTTTTTTTTTTTATATAGAATCATATATGGGTTAATTTTCCTCAAATTTTCAATAATGATTATGATCCAATTTTGAAAATTACTCGATATTTTGTATGTATGTATGTCTATACACTGTAACTGTTGGACCGAATTATACGAAATTTAGTGCACAGATATACCAGGAATAACACAATATAGGCTACTTTTAGTAATAAACTTTTCCAAATGGGCTAGCTCTGATCGATTTGCTTGTAGTAAGGCGCAAAAAGCATCAGCTAGTGACGCACCCTCTTTTTCAATGTTGGGAAATGCATTTACGTTAAGTTATGCTATATACAACAGAAAAAAAAATAAAAGCCAAAATTTTGGATATTAATCTATATCACTGCTGCTGTGTAAAACAACGACAACCCGCCAACAAGTAGGTCAGAATGCCGATTGCCAGTCCTATATTATTACGATACATTTCAAATAAAAATACGTTCGTAAGAATATTATCGTAATCGATTTAATATAATATTATAAAATAAGCACGCACGTATACAAATAATCAGTACATTCGAAGATAAAATCTAAATATGATCTTTGATAATGTTAATGCCAGCGAGAATCGCTCTCCAAATTGCTTTAAACCACACGTTGAATCGAAAAAAGCCACCTATCGCCGCCTCGGTATCGCCCGCATTATATTTAAGTGGGTAGTTTGCGCGAAAAACATCGCATTGTTGTCGGAATTGAAAATAAACTCGCCCCTTCAAATATATCGTGGCATTGTATACAAAGAAAATAAAATTTACGCTTTCAGAACATACAGATCGCGCCAGTGACCGAACTGTACGTTGTATTGGTGTTTTTGTAACGTGAAACGTTAATACATAGTATTACAGTACTAAACTATTGTGAGAGCTTTAATAAATTGTGTATGTATTAATGTTACGCAATAGCTGCTATTACATTCCTATGTATTTTTGCAAATGACTTACCTTTCGATTGTTTCATTTAATAGTATGTGAAATAGCATATGTCATTGTCCCATAAACTTACCGTTTGTTACTTCGTCATTATGGACAGTAGGAAAATATACCAAATCTGAGATCATCTATCCTAATATTATAAAGAGAAAAGATTGTTTGTTTGCTTATTCGCTTCTACCGAATAAGCTCCGAAACTACTGGATCGATTTTGATGAAATTTGGTAAGAATATAGTTTGAGACCCTGGAAGGGCATAGGATAGTTTTTATCTCGGAAATTATCCCTTAAGGGGTTGAAAATGGGGATGAAAGTTTGTATGGGGAATCATTCTAAGGACGAAGTGAGAGTGAATCGCTAGTCAAATATAAGACCAGTAACAATAATTAATTTTATTGAAAATCACTTAAAAAGTAATTATTACTTCATTAGCGGTGGATTTTTTTCGTCACACCGAGGAAAATCTTTCTCCTTTTGTTTCAATACAATAAAAATTTAAAATGTTTAAAATGACATTTTTTATGATCATCGTCCAATCACTGTTTATTCATATATATTTAAAAAATTTCATTTATTTGTCAGGAAATAAGTTAAAGATTAATTCAGGAAATAAATTGAAAAATATTATTGTCTATTTTCATTATTTTAATTCAAATAGAACTAAAGGTGTAAAGTACGTAGATATAGAAAATAAATCAAACAAAAAGTATGAGAAATCGCCCCCAGCATCCACTAAGTGGTATTCACTCAATCTGTCAATTAGGACACACGATCGTATACGAAACTTTGATTCGGTGCTTTCTAAAAAAATCTTATAATTGAATCGGATATTTTTCAAAGATGAAAAATAATTTAAACCTAAAGCTACTTTAAACTGTAACTTAGTATGAAATTATTAAATAATAGCAGAACCTGCGGCTTTGCTCGCGCTAAATCTACAAAAAAAAATTCATTCGCTATTTTACCCCCTTGTGGGATGAATTTCGAAAAATATTTAAACACGTATTTAATTAATTGTATTGAAGAGCATATTTTATACCAAGTTCCAAGTAATTCTGATCATAAAGAATTTTTTGGATTGTCTTATAACGTGTTTTCCCGTGAGAAAGAGATAATTTCCCGCGGTAAAAAGTAGCCTATGTTACTCTCGAGCCCTCCAACTATCTCCACAAAAAAAATCACGCCAATCACGTTTCGACGTGAAACAAAGACAAACAAACAAACACACTTTCACTTTTATAATATTAGTATGGATGTATGTACATGAAAATTTTGTTTATATTGATAACTATTTTAAAATTAACACTATTTTTATACTGGAAATTTTTTATTGCATGAAATTTAATAAATAGATTTCAGGGCACCTAAAGAATTCCTATAATATAAAATAATACTTTCCAGTTATTGTTATTTTTCAAATACGTAAGGGGATCGCTTAGTAAATATTAAAATCGATATATCGTATTGAGAGTTAAACTAATGAATAACCTTACTATATTTTTATAAGATTATAATTTAAGTAGACATAATATAATAATGGTCCTAACGATTTGAACCCGCAACTCTCTTTACTATGAGGTAGTGTCGACCATAGTTTACGTATGACAAATTCCAAAATTTGGTTTAATGGTTTAAGCCATTTAATGACTCGACAAATTACTGTCGGAAACTAGAATTTCGCAAACATTCAGATTTTGTTACAATAGTTTTCCTTCGCCATATCAGCAGATGATAATAATTATTTTGAACATGCTTTGAAAAAAAAATTAGTGGCGAGATTTGAACCCACGTCAATCTGTTTTTAAAGCGAGTTCGCTACTATTGGGCTAACTTCTACCTCTGACTTAAATATAGATGGATATAAATAATTCAATCTAAATCCTTCGATCCTTTAAAAGATATCGCCCCCAATAGTGGGGTCCTGTAAGTGGCATTTCACTCAATATGTCAATTATCGCTAACTCTTGACTGTGAAACCTCTATACTCGCTTTAAAACTTTAGGTACGTATACACACAAATACACACTAAGTGACGAAGATTTCTTTGAGATAGACCACTTATAACGTATTTAATGTGTTAGGTTATTTCATAACAATTCCAACGACATAACTTATATATACAGCTCCAATACATAACTTTAGAGATATCTAATTTTAAATCATAAAATCCGATTTTTTGTCGCGCGTGCGAAAAGACATACACACAAGCGAAAGTGACGTAAATCCAGGTAATCAAATTGCTCCACACTCTGGCGGATAACAGTACTATGAACATTTTTATAATAATAGTAACTTTTTGTATGTTTTTATTTGGGAAATGCATTTACGCATACTACCTGCACCTGACTAGAAAAGCCAGTACTACACACTCAGAAGTCAGAACCTCCCCCGTTTTAATGGGGTGTCGCAGAATCGCTTACGCACTCAACTTCTCCGAAGTTTTCCTTCACAAATTTTCCGAAGATTCATTATAATCAGTTGAATAGTTCAGGAATGTGTGCGTTAGAAAAACATACTCTCACATTTTTTAGATGCACATACGAGTATTATGTAAATGTATATGAAATTGTATTAAAGCCACAATAGCATTTGATGAAACTTTCTTTTTTATGTGGTCTGTTTTTCTCTCTCTTTTCATATTTCTTTTTACGTGTTGTCTAAATAAGTAAGGACTATTTACTATCCGCGACTTTGCTCGCTGAAAAAATATTTTCTTTCTTTAATTGAAAATTATAATATTATAATTGAAGTATTATAAAATGTTAATTGTGGGAATGATCTATCTATGTACAAAGTTTTATTCAAATTACCGTCTTATAAGACACTAGCGAATTAACAATAAGAACTAATCTAACTTACGGGAACCGTACATTTTTTCGGAATAATAGTAGCCTTTATGTTATTCTGATGTATGAGCTATATTATTGTAAAGTTACATTAAAATCCATTCAGTAGTTTTTGCGTGAAAGAGACAAACATCCATACATCTATACATCCAGACATCCTCACAAACTTTCACATTTATAATATTAGTAGGATTAAAGCAACCAAACATCTTTACAAGCTTTCAAAATAATATTCATTCGATAATAGAAAAGAAAATTTCCAAGCAAATGGTACAAAATAAAAATATCAGAGACCGACGTATTACTAAAATTCACTTCAACATGTCGAAATGTATCAACAAATCAAATATATCAATATGCATGACACATTCATTCTCCATTACTTTACCCGGGGGCAAATAAATCACGATGAAAACTATCTATGAATATTACATAACTATACGTATAATCATAAAGACAGTTTACTTTGATGGAAAAAATGTATAGAACTTTTAGAGTAATAAATTTTAATTTAAATACACATTTAGGATATTTTCAAGTTAATAGTTTATGATATATTAGCGACTTACCGTCACTGTGCTTAGGTGCGTCTCTAGCCCCCCCCCCCCCAAGTGCGTTCACCTTGTCGTGGAGGGGGGAGGGGGGTTGATGGGGGGGGGGGGGGGCTTTACCATTACTATGTCTTTGCATGTAGACCCTAAGAACTCTCTGTTCTATGATGTATAATATTTTAGACGACCCAAAATCCATTATGTTGTCTCAATTCTAATATTTTTTTATGATTACAATTAAAGTCACGCAAAAAAATACTTTCAATTTCTCCCGAAATTCCCAATTATTTAGCCAACTTATCCAATTTTTCTCCGTAATAACCTAACTCCGTCTTCTACATCGAATCTGTACATTAAATATTTTTTTGGAAAACCTTATTGAAATAGTCATTATTATCAATACAGAAGACGAATCTAGATTTCTTGGATTTTTTGTCTAAAAATATCCATTTGAAAGATTGTATTATTTGTAAGACCAACTCAGAATCAAGAACGCATCATATCTAGATATATGTATGTGTATATAATGATTAAATACGCACACATTTTTTTTTATTTCAAGTTAGATTGAGCCGAACGCAACAATTTATACGCGATATTTTGAATAGAATTTAGTAGTGTTATATTCTCGTGGCGTAATTGTAGTGGTTGTGGCACTGACATTTTTATACGTGGAGATGTACGTGATATTTCACACAATAGCTCGTCTAAATACATTTTTACAAGCAGTTTAAGTTATAAATGTTATTTTATATAACTTTTTTTTTATTTTTTTTTTATTACTGTATGTCAAGTGAAAACAATTAGTTATTTTATTTATAATAATAAATATGTTAGGACATTAACACACAGCACCATCTAGTTCCATGGTAAGCTACTAGGCTCGTGTTATAGACACCAGATAGTTGATACACTACATACCTATATATATATATATATATATATATATATATATATATATATATATATATATATATATATATATATATATATATATATATATATATATATATATATATATATATATATATATATATAACTTTAAATACATTCATATTATGAATATAAACACCCATGACTGGAGTACAAACATTCATGCTCATCACACAAATGAATACCCCCAGCGGAACTCGAACAGGGCGCCGCCGGCACAGCAAGTAGGGTCAGTACAAACTGAGCCAAACGTGTCATCGATAATAATATTAAATTAAAAATATAGTTTCAAATTAATGAAGCCCGAAGAAAATTGATAGTTCTTCTTGCGTGAGTACTATTTAAATGTACTATTTAAAGTGTATTTTACTTGTTCACGCTTAAACAAACAAAGCTGGATAGATTTGGATAAAATTCAGTACACAGATAGACGATTATCTTTAGTAACGTATAGGCTAATGTCACTTGCCTAGGATTACATCAAAGCGAATCAAAGGTCGCTGGTAAAATTTAAATTAAAAAAAAAATATTGTTATTATTTTAAAAAGAAAAAAATTACCTGTATGGCATTGGTATTTGCAGAACTTTTTTAATATTATTTTTCACTGCAATGAAAGCAAACTTTGCGAACAGCTGCATTCAGCTGCGCCACAGCTATATATAAAATAAATATCTATTACATTCAATGGAATGTAATACATATTTATAAAGAAAACTGGCATTGTCCGCAGCTCCACCAGCGTTCATATGACCAAAAACTAAATTCTTAGGTTTTACATATTAGTATACTCCTACATTGCAGTTTTTGTATTTGTTCTCAGAAAGGAGATATTTTCCCGCGGTAAAAAGTATCCTATATATTGACCCGGATTACCAGCTATCACCATAACAAATTTAATCAAAATTCCTCCAGTAGTTTTTCTGTGATGCGGTAACAGACAGACAGACAAAAATTCTAAAAACTATAGATTCGGCCTCTGTATCAATAATAATGTCTATTTCAATAAGATTTTCCAAAAAATATTTAATGTACAGATTCGACTTAGTTAGATTTCATTATATATATAGATTCATATGTATTTTATTAAATTACATACCTACGTAGGGTTTTCTTCTTAATATCAACATACGAATTTATTAAATGAAAAAGAACGTCGAATATGAAAGCCATATATTAAATACATTTAGTGGAATTTGGGATGTCAACGTTATTAACCTCTATTCAGTTTAAATTAACTATCGAAATTAAAGATTACCTTATACTGAGTTATTTTAATGGTAAATTAATAAAAGTCGACATATTCATTTATTTTATGCTTCAAGAAAATTAAAAAAAATGATTTAAAATGTAATGTAATTATTTTATGTACGTGGATATAGTTATTAATTAATTGTTCTCAGCCATTTTAACGTCCCACTGCTGGGCTCGGGCTTCCTTCAATGCGACGGGGATCAGGCCATAGTCCACCACGCTGGTCGTGTTGGTGGATTATACGTCATGACTTCGAAAACTACATAGATTCTCATAATACTTTCTTAGATTTACGCTAATATTTGACATTTTAAATAAAACTATATTTTTGGATTTTTTTTGAAAAGATAGTTGTATTTAAAATACATAGATTCTCTCGGACAAGCAAATTTTCTCATGATGTTTTCTTAGCCACAAGATATGTGGTAATCATGATGAAAATCATTTGTACATACATAAAATTTCCCAAGCAAGCGCATTACCACTTGGCTATCACTCTACCATATGATGAAATTGCTCCCTTCGTTTATTAATAAACAGATATCTAGCATGATAACTTGAGATATCTGAGTTAAAAACAAGCTGAGCTGCTAAAGTTTACGCAGTCGAAGTCGCAAGTTACGCTTTAAAATACAATATTTTTTTATAAAAATCTCACTTTACACGCGTTTCACCGATTTTATTCTAAGACAAATAGAATAAATCAATTAATTGATTTATCCTTACGCTTAAAATTTAGTACTTTAATCGTTCCCCTGAAAGATATCTGATGAGTGACCATTTGCCAATCAATTATTCGCTCAACGATAGCGGCCGTGTAATTTATAGCGGTGAGCGCGTGGCCTATTAATCTGAACTCCATATGTAGGGTCCAACTTTGTTCAAAACAATGATTGTGTAATACTTGTAGCTTTGTACCAATAAAGGGTAAAGGAGAAAAGCAATAAAATTAAATCTACCTGCCCTAATATATAAATGGGCCTCGATAAGAAATATTCGTTTAACGTTTCGATATATATGTATGTTTATATTATAGGCAGTGGTATCCCAGTGGTAACGCGCTCGCTTGGGAAACCGAGTGAAGCAGGTTCAAATCCCGGGTCTCGCAACTCTGATATTTTTATGTGCGAATCATTTCTAACATGATTACCACTTGCCTCACCGTGAAGGAAAAACATCGTAAGGAAACCTGCATGTCTGAGAAAACCTAGCAAGTTTTCGAAAGACATGTGAAGTCTGCCAACCCGCACTTGGCCAGCGCGGTGGACACTATGGCATGATCCCCTCATATTGAAAGGAGGCCCGTGGCCAGAAGTGGGGACGTTAAAAAGGGCTGAATACATGTTTATATTAAATGAGCAATTCTAGTATATATATATATATATATATATATATATATATATATATATATATATATATATATATATATATATATATAAAATTTCGTGTATATCAGCAAGGGCTCTAACGTTTTGTATCAAATTTTGTATTTAGATAAGGTTTTTCTTTTTAAGTTTATCTATATTGATACCTTTTCTGAAAAAAGAATACATTTTTTTTATAATTAATTATTAGATTTTCTATCTCATGATATTGACTCATGCGGTCACTGTCATATAGCTCAACCACCTTTTTTGTGCACGCTTACATTTTCGCCAATGGATGATAACCTTTTAAACAAAACAATTTTTTCAGATTTTTACCTACCCACAATTTTGGGTAGATCAAATTGTGGGTAAGCATTGTCTGTAACAAGTCTATAATGATTTTTATGATATCTAAAATCTTAGTCTCTCCTGTGACCATGATTGATGTAAAGCATTCAAAACGTTGGGAACCAAAAATCATAATAAAAAACTAAGCTACAAACAGACAGATCGAGATAGCGACTTTGTTTTATTGTCTTAAAATATTTTACTTCTATTGCCTGTATGAGTAAAATGCAGTACATATACTAGAATTAAATATCTTCAATAGGTTATAAAGTTAACTTAGAGACGCATATCAATTATATTAAAAACTTAAAACTATTATACTTACGTAAAAGTTTTTATTGAGCTTGAATTTCTTATTTATTACTGTATATAAAAGACTTGCAATAAACTCATTAGCTTACTTATTTAATAAAGGGTGATTACTTGAATGGAACAAGTGTATCGGGTGTTAGCCGCTACACCTACGAGTAAGTACGTGATGCAGTCATTTAATAATTAAATTACTTGTAAAAGTGAGTTATGCAGTGTTATAAAACTTTCATTTACCCTACTTTATGTTCTGAGAATTGCTTTTCATGAAAGAGTAGTGTAATAAAATAAACTTACTCGCTTATTAGTTCGTCTTATTTAAAAATAATCTGATATGTAATACGGTTCTATCGATCTTATTCTATATATCTTATATTATGGCATTTATTAATCCCGGCTATTGCCAGGGCCTGCTTTCCTACTTAGCTTCCTCCACTTTGCACTGTCTTGATCGTCATCCTGGGTAAGTCCATTGGTCCTCATGTCCTGCTTCACGACATCCAGCCATCGCTTTCTTGGGCACCCGGAATTTATAGTAGGTATACCCTATATTCTCTTGTAACTCCTAAATAGCTGAGCCAGTTTTTGAATTATAAATCATTACATTCGTCTTGTTAATATGAGTATCATTTCAACTTATGATAACTATCTATCTATAATTTCAATATAGCTAGCTTATGTTGATCTCCTAGTTACATATAACTACAGCCAAAACTAAGCGAACCTTCAGCTTTTTTTTAACTTTGGGGAATGCATGTATACGTACCACATACATACATACAAGTGGTTATGTGGGCATCGGCAAAGCCAGTATTACCCACTAAAACCCAACCGAACCTCCCTCGTCTTAATCGGGTGTTGCAGGATCGCTTACGCACTCAACCACGATGCTCCAACATCGGGACTACCGACCACAACAACCATGGAGTTGCTCTAACGGTCCAGTCTGCTATCAGAGAAGTAATAGAAGCAAGCCGCATGATACACCGCCCACCTAGGTGGGCCGCCTCCCAGTGCGTTTCTTGGCTTCGCGCCCGGCTGAATTTCCGGACGCTAATGACTGGCTTAACCGATTTTAGTTTTATTGATGGATAGAAAATTCCAGTGAAATGAACATAACTTGATTGTATTATTATAATATACTATGTACATTTTTTTACTTTTATAATTTTCACTTTTGTCATTTTTTTGTTGTCCTTTTTATAGTGTTTTTGTTTGTAGTAATTTTTTGTTAAATTATTTATTTTATGTTTTTAGTTTAAACTAATAATTATCATGTTTACTCTACATGTGACATATTTATAAGTGGAAACTTGGGTGTGTGGATGTTTTTAGTTTATAATCATTTTTATGGATTATTTCACTGTTCGTTTCCCTAAAATAAATAAATAAATCAAATAAATAAATACAAGCGAAGTCATGCACGAAGACTCGGTATTTATATATTAGATATCATTATCATTATAACTTTCAAATAACGAAAGCCATATTACATGAATATTTCTACAGAAACTAATCAAATCTCATAATGAAATCACATGACCCCTAGTACCGACCTCACAAAACTGTTAGTGTCTATTAATTATTTATACGACAATTTACGACAGTCTTCACGCTTGCCCGCCTCGGGCTACGAGCCGCTACGAAGTAGTCAAGAGGGTTAATATTTATAACGGTACAGGTGTTACATTAATTTTGTTTGTAACATACCGGTCACTTGATGGTTTTTATATTATTTTAACTTCTCACATCCTGCGGTTTTGCCCGCCTTTGTCAGTCCCGCACAGATTTTTTTTGTTACTTTCCTAATTACCCCTTAGTACATTTTCTTTCCACTGATACTTTGGGAGTTTCACGGCGAGTTCCCAAAAGTTAAGGTATGTGCTAATGAGAAAAAACATAGTACCTATGTAAATTTACTTCGTGTATCTCAGATTGGATCATTTGTATATGGTTTTGCTTTTTAAATTTATTTATGTAGGTATCTTTTCTGAAAAAACGTAATTTTTATATCTTTTTCACAAAAGACAATTTTACAAAAAAAAAATCGAGCAAGTGCGAGTCTGACTCACACAGCTAGGGTTCTTGTAGCATGAAACATTAAAATAAGTATATTCGAAAATAAATTTTTGCCATTTTCCTTCCCCTTTTTTTTTATTTTTCACTCTATTTGTGCTATAATACATGTACTACAAATTTCATGATTCTAGGTCAACGGAAAGTACTCTATAAGTTTTGATTCTCTTGCGATTCTCCTTGCGAGTCAAAATTTGCGGCATAAACAGCCATAGCTTTTGATTGTGTTGACTTAGAAATTTGATTTTTTATGTGTTCCTGGTAAAAAGGCTATTGACATACACATAGACGGACAGACCGATAGACAATCAAGGATTCTATAAGGGTACCTTCTTACTTTTTGAAATACAGATCCCTACAAACACCGAGCGTAGCTCAATCAAACTAGATATTATTTAAGCATTATAAGCGTTTGCATATTATTAAAATCATACTATTTGATGTGATATATTTAATACTTGTAGGTAGGTTTGATAAGAAAATATGAAATTCTAATCATAAAAAATATATAATAGAAATAAAGAAATATATGATACTACAAACATAAAAACCCCCAAAGGTGTTTTCTTATTAGGTTTTCTGTGAAACATACAGTGGTTTCAAGAACGCTTGCTTGTGGCCTAAGTGTAGGCTATATTGGCACGTCTAATGTTTCCTAAGTTCCATAGATATTTAACATTTAAAAAATTGTAGAAAGTTGTTGTTATCACTTTTATATGTGAAGATAATATGATAACCCTTTAAATTAAAAGGGAAAGCTTTAAGTTAAAAAAGGAATGATGCAGATCACTGTCAAAAAAATTTAATAGAACGATAAAGAGCAGTCTGTTAACAGAAGTTCACAAAAGATATTTTAAGCTGGACGTGTCTGATTTTCGTTTGATTTGAACCACATAATCCGTTAGACATTTTTATAATTGGTAATTGAAACTAATATTTTAAAGGATCTTTTTTTATTTTGGTTATTTTTTTGTATTAATATGTTTATATATTTTAATTAAAGATTTTATAAAGCATTATTTTAATGGTACACAATACATAAATTCTACGATAATTATTAATTAGAAACTCCACAATAATTATTTACATATTTAAACTGTAATACAAAATCTTATCAATCTGATACAATTTTTTTTTCTTCTTCATGTATTTGAAATCAGCAGAAGTATTAGAAAAAATCAGTCATGTGCGAGTCGGACTCGCACACGAAGGTTTCCGTACCATAACCGTTTTTTTAATTTGCATGGCAGCCTTTTTGAAATTCGCCATCTTGATATTTTTATTATTTGTTGATAAAACAGCAATAGAAAGAAATACACACTGAAAAATTTGTACAAATTGTTTTTTTTTTTTAATTTAATAATTTTGATATCCAATCATTTTTAGGGTTCCGTACATCAAAAGGTAAAAAAAGTAACCCTTATAAGATCTCGCTCTTGTCCGTCTATCCGTATGTCTGTCTGTGTGTCACCACCGATTTTCTCAGGAACGGTCCACCCGTTCCTAGCAAGTTGAAATTTATACCAGATACATACATAGAATTATAAACAACACGATAAAAAGATATAGGCAAATTTAGATTTTCGCGAAAACTTGTAAGTACCGAAATTTACCTTAATATTCATTTTTTTTTTTATTTTTCGGAATTTTCCCTTCATTTGTGCTGTAAGACCTTACATTTAACCAAAATTGACAATTCTAGGTCAACCAGAAGTATCCTATAAGTATAAGTTTGAGTCAAAAACCTATGTAGGTAGTTCCCGTTGACCTCGAATCACGAAATTTGGCAAAAAGCAAGGTCTTACAGCATAAATAAAGGAAAAATTCCAAAAAATAAATAAGTTGAAAATTAAAGTTAAACAGATTTCCTACAAGTTTGTACGGAACCCACGGTGAGCGAGTCCGACTCGCACTTGTCCGGGTTTTTTTTATAAGGAAGTACCTATCATAAATATACATATATGCATTTAATAACTCAAATACTTTTAATAATAATAAGTATTTATTATTATTACTTATTATTATTGAAAAAATATAAATTATTATCTATAGTAAACAGTCACTTATATTTATGAACACAATTAAATTACTCAGTAATTGCAAATTCTTTCAATTATTATTTTCTTTGTATGATATTATTTACTTTGAACATTTTATTTTCTCTCTATCGATTTCTCGCGCTAACATCCAATTATGTAACTAAGGCTTAGACGCTAACACTAGAACACCCCCATCGCACTCGCTCAGCCGTCGCTAGATAACAACCAAATTATCCGAAATAGACTGTTTGATGTTTCTAACATTATTAATAAGAAGGTAGAAACAATAATTACCTGCTCTATTTATAAATAGCTATTAAATTATTAAATTGCTTTCATGTATAATATTATATTTAAACGAGCAATTTTAACAGCTTTACAACTGGAACAGAGTTTGAATCTATAACTTTTAGGTTGTTCTATATTCTAGGTACACCTGGACAGTCACTTTATTCCACAAAAATCCAAACATTAACATTTAACGAAATTAACATTTAAAACACAATTAGATTAACGAGCCAATAAATTTATTATAAAAAAATCAATCAAATAATCAAATTAGCTTTACTTTAGTGTCTCTTAAGAAAGCCCGGCGATCAGTAGGTAGCAGTAATAAAAATACAATTTAGTAATGAGGCACGTGAAGTAACCCTGTATTCTGTAACGGGAAGTCTCGAGAGGCAACTGTATTCAATAACGGCATTAGCGTGAGTGCTGTGATTTTTATTCTATATACTTTATCCGAACTCAATTTTATATATAACTACCAGAACCCGCGGCTTCGCTCGCGCTAAAACTGCAATAAATCTCTAAAAAGGTAGTTTTATAGAAACTTTCATCCCCAATCTTACCCCCTTATAGGATGTATTTCGAAACATGCTATAACACGTATTTATTTAATTTTCTTTAAGAGCATTAATACCAAGTTTCAAGTAATTCTAATCATAAATATTTTTTTGGATTGTATTACAACGTGTTTTCCTGTGGCAATTAGATAATCTCCCGCGGTATAAAATTGCCTATTTTACTCTCCAGCCCTCCAAATATCCCCACACAAAAAATCACGCCGATTCGTCGATCCGTTTCGACATGAAAGAAGGACAAACAAACAAACAAACAAACAAACACACTTTCACATTTATAATATTAGTATGGATGTACTAGCGGCTCACTCTTGCTTCGCTCTGGTTCGCCTCTAGAAAACAGACACAAAAATATCCCACGAGAACCATACATTTTCCCGAGATATAAAGTAGCCTAAGTGCTATTCCAGACTATCTCTGTGCCAAATTCACATCCAGATCCGTTCAGTCGTTCTGGCCTAATTGAGTAACAAACATCCAAACATCTAAACTTTCACGTATATAATACTAGTAAAATTTTAGAAGATTAATTATTAAGTAATATTAATAGTATAAACCAATATAAAGATTATATATCTTCAGTTGTTGTATACTTTTTCGCAATGGACATGAACGACCTAGGTACTTTTAGCTAGTAGCATCACAAAGCGTGGCATCGACGATTATTCTGTTTCAACGCATAAAGTTCATTTGGACGGGACGTAAGAGGCCTAATAGCAATCTGCCCGCGTTCCAACGTTCTATTTGTAGAGACTATAAATTGGTGTCACTGCATTTGGTACAATGCAATAGTGAGGTATTATTCGCTACCGTACTCTATTTCAATACTTAATTCTTATTTGATTACTTAATAATTCTTCAATATTTAATAATAACTTAATTTAATCTTACAATATTACAGTCTTAGTTAATTTGAATTATAACAATGTAATACTGTGTTTTGTATTTATATTCTATTAGAAAAGTTGAGTTAGAAGAAGTTCGATACGAAAATGTTACGTTTTTTTTACTCTGGCAATGTGTAAAATAGAAAGAGATTGCTTTAGTTACAACAAAATTTTAAAAATATGCAAAATCTGCTTAGGATATTTCCTAGACGCCTTGGAGATGTGGAACTTCGCGTGAAAGACGTTATAACTTCCCAAGTCAGTTTATTATAGTTTATAACTATGTGCACTCAAAACTTAGAGTCTCTTGCTTGCTTACTTCAGTACGTAGCTCTGGAGTGTCCGTTTAAAGTACGTACAAGCGAATGAAATAATTATATGACGATTTAGTTTATGATTGCTTTGGGTGTTTGATAGATAATCTCGTATTATGATATTCTCCTGGCCGATTCCGGCCACGGCAGCCAATCTCATCGAGACTAGCCAACTGCGCAGGAGATATTACAGTGCACAAGTGTACGCGCAGACACAGGTGCACTCTCTATTCCTGTCACTCTCATACTCCGGTGGGACGACCACTCGACACGACCAGTGAGAGTGAAGGTGCAGGGCCGACGGCTTTACGTGCTCTCCGGGGCACGGGGGTGAAACACCGCCAACTTCCCAACTCCGGGCTATTACTGAGGCTTACTATACAGAAAGTCTCAATAACTAAACTTGGCCCGACCCGGGACTCGAATCCGGGACCTCCGGGTGTGCAGCCGTACATGCTAGCCGCTACACCACCGAGGCAGTTACCTCGGTTACCTATGTCATATTATAGTACATACATAAAGTTAAACTATACAATTACGTCCTCCTGATCGATTTTGGTTAAGTCGGCCATTCTCCCTGAGATTGTTCACCTGCATGGAACATCCTATAGTGCACAAGTATGTGCGTAGACTCAAGTTCTATTCCTTTAACTCTCAGAACCTGGTGGGATGATGTCAATACGACCGGTGAGAGAATAGGAATCTGGGGCCACCAAATTCCCAGCTCTGGACTACCACTGAGTGTTTAATGACAGAAAAACGTAGTTACTATTTATATAACCTCACTCGGGACTCGAACCCAGGTTATCACAAAATGCAGCCGTACATGCTAGCCACTAGATATAATACGCACAGAAGATATAATACACATAAAATACATTTTTTTATACGAAAATATATAATCAGATCTATGTAAAAATGACATCGACATACTTCAAAAAGAGATTATATGTTTTTATATGTAAATTACTCAATGTCTTTGTCGATCGATTTCATAGATAAATAAATAATTTATCGCATACATAAAACAAGGATACATAAGATGAAAAGAAAAATGGTAACAAAAAGGCATGCAAAGGCCTCTATCATAGATCTTTTTCTAATGAATAGGTTTTACCTAAAAAATGGTTCGATATAAATTGCTAGAAAAAATTCCACACCTTAATTTAAAGATTTTAACTTGTCATACTTTACATAGTTAAAAAAAAATCTTATTTTTATATATTAATAATATCTCAACTCTCAGTTATCACAGAAAATATTTTATATATAATAATAATACTTGAATGTTAAAAAAACATTATTTTCTTAGAAAACAACATTCCACTTTAAATTTCCTCGCGTGCTATATCCACTTAATTCTACAAGAATTTGCTAATGAAACTAAATGACGACCCAATGAAACCATTTTATAGTTTTTACTGAAAGCTGCTGCATTTTTAACTGTAAAAATAACGCTAAAAGTTAAATATTTATTTAATACTAGCGACTCGCCCTCGTTTCGCTCGGGTTCGTCCCTACGTGATTCTTTAAATTGACATAACTTTTTTATTTAAACCGATCGAAATAAAACAAATATTAAATGTTAACAGAGAAAAATTCTAAAAATCTCTGTCTTCACATGTCTTTTGAAAACTTGCTAAGTTCTCTCAGACATGCAGGTTTCCTCATGATTCTTTCCATCGCCGTAAATGTTTCACAGATGAGAATATCAGAGGTGCGATACCTAAGATTTGAACCCGGTTCACTTGGTTTTCCAAGCAAGCGCGTTACCACTGGGCTACCACTGCCTTAAATTTGAACGAACATTAGCTGTTGTTCCAGTGGTAGTATTATATCACTTGTATATCATATAACGGTCAGGACTATAAATTTAGCAATAGCCAGCGGCCGGAGACAAACAAAACGGCGATTAATGCAATCGTTAAACTAACTGTGAATCGTTTAGTATACAGATATTTGTGTATCAGAGATCTATCTTACTTTTTATAGTTGAAAATGATGGGAGTATCTATACAGTATTATAATAAAACAGTAACTTAGAAAAATTAATGCGCGCGTTTCACGTAAAAAGTACGAAACAGATTCTAACTAAATTTTGTGTAGTGATAGCTTATTACTTGAGTCAATATTTAGGATACCTTTTACTACAAGAAAATATTTCATCATCACAGAAAAACACAATAACTGGTTCTATCGAGTCGTTTATTGAGTCGACATGTCGAATGCTGACTAAACTTTAAGAGCTACATCAAAACAATGTACTACAAAATTGTAGGTCTTAATAAGGCCTACGGAAAAATCTATAATAGCATAAGTATTTTAAAACGTACCTAGGGACGCGAGAAAAGCGAGGTTAAATAATAAAATGAGAGTTTCTACAACTTATAAAGATTAGAAAACTTAATTTCTATCGTAATATTTATAAGTTCTAGGTTACTTTTTAACATTATTAATTAATACCCAAGAGTTCATAAAAATAAGGCATGGTATACAAATTAACACTGTCTAATGGCTAGAGGCAGACTGCATGATTAAATCGAGTTCAAAAGTCTAGGATAAAATAATCTTGATACCTGAATAAGAACAAGTAATAGGTAGGTACTTTAATAAAAAAAAACTTCAATAAAAGAGTAAAAATGATTTCATCGTATTTTTTTTTAAATAAAACATGTATAATATAACATTTGCGCGGAGAAAATTAGAATTCGGCATATCTATGTAAAAATAAATATTATTATTAAACCAAGCTGACGACACGTTTGGCTCAGTTGGTAGTGATCCTACTTGTTGTGCCAGCGGTCGCGGGTTCGAGTCCCGCTGGGGCCATTCATTTGTGTGATGAGCACGAATGTTTGTACTCCAGTCATGGGTGTTTATATTTATAATATGCATGTATTTAAAAAGTTATATATGTGTAGTGTATCAACTATCTGGTATCCATAACACAGGCTTCGTAGCTTACCATGAAACTAGATGGCGCTGTATGTTAATGTACCAACATATTTATTTATTTTATTTATTTAAGCTAAAGCAAAGGTGGGTTACTAGTGTTTATTGAATGAATAACTTTACGCTATATTCCCGATGGAATATATTGGAACGGATTGATTTAGCATTCCGTTGTCCGCATTCCTTTGTGCCGCGAAATCTTGAACGGCCTAGTCCCAGAAACCTTGTTAACCTCAATTTGGTTCATATAATTGTTTACCCCATTTGATAGAATTCAAATGTGGTAAGCTTTGACTCGTTAGTGTATCTATACTAATATTATAAAGAGGTAAAGTGTGTGAGTTTGTGACGTTGTAGAGGGTAATCTCTGGATCTACAGAACCCATTTAGATGAAATTTGGTAAGAAGATAGCTTGAGATCCTGAAAAGGACATAGGATACTTTTTATCCGGAAATCACCTCTTAAGGGGGTGAGAATGGGGTTGAAATTTGTATTGGGAAGCAAGCTAGAGACAAACCGGAGCGAAGCGAGGGTGAGTCGCTAGTTCTATTATAAGATCATAAATTATATTTTTAAATAATAGCTTGTTTACTTAGAAATAGGCATTAGGTGGTTTAATTTGAAACTCTTCCCAATATTATTTTACTAATGGCTGACGCTAGCTTTAAATTGTTTTCACTTAAATAACCCTATAACCGTCTAAATCAAACAGAACCATTGTCTTTATATTAAGTGCAGATTGAAAAGACATTTTGAAAGTGACTGAAATAAACATAAGTAATTTACTTGGGAAATATTTAGCAGGATCAAGTTATTTATATCAAATATGATACATTTTGTTATATTAATCGAAATGCCTCGGGAGTTTCAAGGAAATTTGACTAATAATAAAATATTAAATCAATTTCTCAGGGGAAGTCCATAGATTATTAAGAAATGCGAATGCTCTCGTATCAAGAAGCCAAGAAAACAATGTAGGTTATATCAAATGAAAAGAGAAAATAATTGAGTGAGGAATTCGAGTTTAAATTAAATTAATAACGTACAGCCTGTCGAATAACAAAAGTTAGAAATGGATTGACTTATGCGCACTCATTGTATTGTGCCGTAATCATTTTAATGTAAATTGTAAATGAGTTGTGAAATTTTATTTGTTAACTATCAGCTAACTTCATCATGTCGTTTTTTGGCCGTCGGCTCATAATCTTTTCTAAACGTCCCAAAAGAAGTGTAACTTCCAAAAAAAAGAAAAAGAAAATGGGTAACAAACAGAGGAAAAAAAGTTGTTAGTTGCGATTTGACGGTTAGTATAGATTTATATATATATATATATATATATATATATATATATATATATATATATATATATATATATATATATATATATATATATATATATATATATATATATATATATATATATATATTATAATGGCTATTTATGGTGTAAAAGATTTGTAAAATGTGTTTTTGAATCTATTCTGGGCTTTTCTAAGAAACGTATGCTTGGGCTAATCTTATTTTTTTTTAATGAACTGCTTTTGAAAGGTGGAAAAGTTCGTAGAAGTTCGTAGAAAAATTTTGATATTTTCTCACCTTCCGTTACGCTAATGGCTAGGTTTATTTAATATGTAATTAGTTATTTTTGACTAAAAAAGTCTTTTTCTTTTCGTGACTTCACAATTAGGAATGGTATTTTATTTTTAAAGTAGCATTGCCCGCGGCTCACATAGTATAAAACAAAGTCGCTCCCGCTGTTTGTACGCTTAGATCATTTAAAATACGCAATGGATTTTAATGTAGTTTTCATCAATAGATAGAATGATTTAAGTGGAAGGTTTATATGTATAATACATGTATATTATATTCATACTAACCGTTAAAACTCACTTAAGGATAAATCCGAGGGAAGCGAGGATGATGCGCTAGTGTAATTATAATACACAATATACACAATGTGTATTTTTTTATTCATTTTCTAAACTTTTTACCAGAGAAAACAAGCAAATTTTCAACTAACAAACGATAGTTTACACAAATTGTACCAAAACTATTTTGTTAAATGCATCTCAAGCAGTGTAATTTCTCAACAACAAATGACTAGCAGTTAGTTTAACTATAGCATTAATCGGTGTTTTGTCTACTCCGCCGCTAACTGCCCGCAATTTATGGCTCTCGACCCCCCAACGATACGAGATAACAGCGATGCTACTATGGTTTAGATATCGATGACAGATTTCGACACTTGCTAAGTATAACATTGTAGCTCTATCCATACTAATTTCATAAATGTGAAAGTGTGTTTGTTTGTTTGTTTGTTTGTTTGTGTGTTGTTTTGTTTGCCCTTCTTTAACGTCGTAACGGAGTGACGGGTTGGCGTGATTTTTTAAGTGGAGATAGTTAGAGGGCTGGAGAGTGACATAGGCTACTTCACTTTACGGGAAATTATCTAATTCCCACGGGAAAACGCGTTATAATCCAATCCAAAAAAATATTTAAGGTCAGAATTAGTTAAAGCTTGGTTTTAATGCTCTTCAATACGATTTAATAAATATATATTTTAGCATTTCTCGAAATTCATCCCATAAGGTAAAATAGGGGATGGAAGTTTGTATGAAAGCTACCTTTGCAGGGTTTTTTGTAGTTTTAAACTTTTAGCGCGAACGAAGCCATGAGTTGTGCCAGTTTTCATTTAATTTAAAGAAATAGTTAATTTCTCTATATTAAAATTTAAATTTGCTATCAAAATGAGTTACAATGTTTTTCCTTGCTACAGTACCTAAAAATGGGCTAAAATTGTGTATATTTTATAAGATTAATTTAACTTGCTACAACAGTTAAATAAATTACTTAGTATACTAGTTCAATAAATTACCTTTTAATGTAAATAAAAATATTTTAAAATCAAATTATATGAGCTTTCTTTTGATTTTATGTTCTTTTTATGAGTCGAATAAGTAAAACAAAATAACATCAAAACTGATACAATAAGATATGGATGATAAAAAGTGCTAGTGTATATTATTATCTATACATTAAATAGGTCGTGGGATTAATACCAACGCGAAACGAATATTATACTTAAATCAAATCAAAATATTTTATTTAGCATTAAATTATTACAATTTTTTACTGAACGTCATGATGAGTCTACTACCAGTCCGGAAAGAAGAAGCCTCAGGCCTGAAAAGAACTGGCGAAAGAAACTCAGCGGGACTAATATTATTTCATTATCTTTTTTTTTATAAAGTTAAATTATAATTTACAATATTTCTATCAATTTGAAGTAGCCTGGAGGCGATCATTTTATTCCCAAGGTGTGCCATCTCTACTTAAACTTTACAAATCTTAATTTTGAGTAGGTTTAGTTTTGGGAGTTTTGGGTTCTAGTTTTAGTCTGGTTTCGGGAAAAGACTGGGGGGTCAAAGCAAAATATTTACTTTGTGTGATATTTATTAGAGTTGGTTAAATATGATATTTACAAGTAGTACCAAAAATATTTATCAAAACTCTCAGCAGTGCCGAAGGTACAGACAACAAAAACAATTTACATCACTGAATATTTAAATAATGTTGGGAATATTAAAAAAAGTATGTCATCCGAGCATCCTTGGAAATCGTCGTCTCTTCGTAACAATTGCTGTTCAATCGCTCGTTAGAACCCATCGAGGCAGGAAAACCTTTGAAGGGGGAAATTAAGAAGAAAGATATAAAGTACGCAAACAATTCAGACCGGCGGAAGACTCCTTCAAAACTACCGTCTAACTTTACAATGCTTCTTGATACTTAGCTCACTGTTTGTGCATGTTATCTGGATATTTTTTAAACCTTGTTATTTCGGAATTGATTAATCAAAGCATTTCTTGACAAGAAAATTAAAAACATAATATTTTTCAATTCAATTCAATTAAAATTTTCTTGTTCATGGCTTCAAAGCGTGCCAGTTGGGCACAGATTACTTCGCCACTGTCACGTAGAATAGAGAGATTTTTATATATATAAAACGTATAAATCACGTGATCAGACTAAGTTATACAATATACTAGATGTTTTAGTGGTTTTCTATTATTATCATCGTCATATGCAGTGACGCAAGAGCGAATCTAGCCGTGTGCTTGAGTATATATCATAATAAGAACTGTCTAATTCGTCTATTAAGTTACATTAAAAATTACAAAGTCTATCATTAATTTTAATGGGATAAACTTTAATTATGTTTCATAACACTCATAGTAATTTAAGAACAATGTTTTATTAACATGTAATATGATAGGTTTCTGAAGCCCAAAACTCCCGCCCGCCGACAGTTCTGCCGCGATTGACGCGATATTTCGTCCCCCGCGGCCTTTGTCTGAGCCGAGTGAAATAATTACTTTCGACACTCAACAAATCTAATTTATTTTAGGCACCAACGTAAATTCAACTTTTTGACACTTTTATTTCAATTTGATTTTTTAATCCCTTTCGCTGCCTTCTCATTCGAAAATTTAATACGACTGTGTGTTAAAGTTTATCATTTGGAAAATTAGGCGGTGTTAGCCCTTTGTCATTAATAAATATATTATAAAGTAAATTGGTTTCAATTATATTTTTTCTACTATATAAATTCACTAGCGGGTCACCATCGCTTCGCTCGGGTTCGCCTCTAGGAAAACAAAACCAAACCTATCCCATGGGAACCGTACATTTTTCCGGGATAAAAGTATATGTTCCAGGCTATAATCTATCTCTGTGCCAAATTTCATCCAGATCCTATCAGCCGTTCTGCCGTGAAAGAGTAACAGACATCCATACTCACAAACTTTCACAGTGATAATATTAGTATAGACTATTCTATATATTAAATAAAATTGTAACTAAGTCGAATCTGTACATTAAATATTTTTTTGAAAATCTAATTGAAATAGACCTTATTATCGATATAGAGTCCGAATCTATAGTTTTTTGTCTGTCTGTCTGTTACCGCATCACGAGAAAACCACCGGACAGATTTTGATGAAATTTGGTATGATGATAGCTGATTTTAAGAAAAATACAGTATGTATTAGAAACTAGTTCAAATGATATATTGCATTGAGAAATTTATATGAACTTTCATGTAGCCTCCACTAAAAACAAACTGTACATACATATTATAAAAATGTTCCTAGCCAGAAATATACCAGAAAAAATAACGAGCAACGTAAAGAATTACAATTTATTCAAATAGTGTCAGTAAAAATGATAACTTCTTCCCCAGTGTAAAATATTTCATACTAAATCGTCGCAGAGATAAAACGGCCGTATTCCGAAGGGCAATCATTTATCGTAAACAAAACATTCAGTGGAGCGTTCAAGAGATACGGCTGGAGGCGAGTGCGCGGTCGCGGAGTGCGTAAATCACTACTACAATGGACCGACCGAATTTTACTATCTACATATACTCGACCTTACTCGTGTAATAGAGAAGAAAGTTTGCTAAGTTATGGGGGTTTGTAATTTCTATAGATTTTTATATTAAACAAGCGTTTTTATTCTGTTCTGCCAGCTTTGTTCATTTATTGCTTTATTTTTTTTTTAAATATAGTCTGTGTGTTTATTCTCATGTATAAGCTATATTACTATATAGTTTTATCGAAATCGCTTTAGTAGTTTTAGGTGAAAGAATACATTCATCCATACAATAATGCTCATAAAATTTGCGTTTATATAATTGTACCTAAGTACTTACTGGGATAGTTGTTGTTAGTGGCTCATTTCTATGAAAAATCTATAAAACAAGGAATTGTTTCAAAAAAATAAAAAAAAACACAAAAACAGTTTGACATTTTTGACTAATTTAATATAAATCACAATTTTTTTTGTAGTTGTAATATATTTATTAATAATTATAGTGATTTTATCTAGTTTCAATATATTTTAGCTATTTCGTCTATTATAAAGTTAATTTACTATTAGATATCTACTCTCATATGTTCTGGCTTCTCTAACTATTTATTTTCATTATGTTAAGATGTAAAAAGTTTTTAATCTCTTCCCCTAAAAGCTCAAGCTGTAACTGGTTTTTTTTTTTTCAATATTAGATTTTTTTTTGGATACACAATAAATATAATTGAATAATCGTTTCAGAACTATTTTTGCTACTTAATTACATCTATTAATTTGAATAATAATAACATAAAGGACGTACATATCATAACACGATAGCGCTATTTTGTACTTTGAATCTATTTTAAATCCTTTCGTTCGAGTTCTATTTTCTTTTATTAAAAAAAACACCTGGCCGAAATCGTTTTTTTAAACTTGTCGTGGCCGTTAGCCATTTCAATGTACAGACACAAGTGCACTCTCTACTTATTTTTCTCTCATACACCGATGGGACGACTACTCGACACGACCGGTGAGCGTTAAGACGCAGGACCGACGACTTTACGCGCTCTTAGAGGCACGAGGGTGAAACACTGCCAACTTCCCAACTCCAGGATACTAATGAGAATATCTTAACAGAGTAACTGTTTATTAATAGTACCTGAGCGACCGGCATTTTTTAGATAAGACATAAAAATTGTGTGTTTTTCAGAAAAGATACACATAAACTTAACAAGCAAAACCTTATCTAAATACAAAGATCGATACAAGTCGTTAGACTCATTCCCGATATACTTGAAACAAATTGATAATATACATATGTACAAGAATTGCTCATTTAATATTATAATATAAATCTTATAAGATTACTAGCGACTCACCATCGCTTCGCTCGGGTTCGTCCCTACCTTGCTTCCCAATGCAAACTTTCATCTCCATTTTCACCACCTTAATGCGTGCATGATTTCGGGGATACAAAGTATCTTACGTCCTTTCCAGGGTCTCAAACTATCTTGTTACCAAATTTCATCTAAGTCGTTTTGGTAGATCCAGAGATTACCCCCTACAACGTCACAAACTCACAATCTCACAATCTAACAAACTCACAAACTTTACCTCTTTATAATATGAGTATAAATGACTGCCCCGTTGGTTTAGTGGCTAACAAATACTGCTTTATGTTCTGATGCCTTAGGGCAAGAGTTACTACGAGAAAAAAAATTAAAGCATAATTTGAGCATGTACCGAAGTTTCAAAGAAGTGACGGCAACGAAGGCAATAACACCCAATCTCCAACTCTAACAGTCGTTGGGAACAAATTGTCACTCGGCTAAGATATCAATATATTAATTCTTAGCACTTAAAAAATAAGGTTCATTTTCAAATAATTAGTAAAGTCCCAGTCTGCACTGTGAGGCAGTTAAGAGTGAACTTCGACCATAACCATTATCGCCGTCTCGCCCTTAGTACCTACTGTCCAAGTAAAAGTTTCCAAGCGAAATTCTTATTTATGACCCACTCCTCGCGTTTGTTTCTTCGCTATTACGAACACAAATTCTCATTAATTATCGTGTCATGTTATGAATGTTAATCGATATTTACGAGGAAAGCTTATTTAATCGGCCATTTGGTTGATTAATACCACTGTATTGTTGCTTATATTTACTTTTAAACTTAAAAAGGTACATCGATTTATAACTAGCTACTCACCCTCGCTTCACTTGGGTTCCCTAGGTTAGTATGGAATAGATAGACTATATTTTTTATGATATATAGCCTTCCTCGATAAGAGGGCTATTTAATGCAAAAATAATTTTTCATGTCAGATTACTAGTTCCTGAGATTAGCGCGTTCAAACAAACAAACTCTGCCTTTTTATAATATTAGTATAGATTATTATGTTCTTAGAAGTTAGAGAGAGTTTTTTATGGAACTTATGGCGATCCTTGAGGATATCCTTTAAAAAACGAAGTAAATCGGTTCAATTAGAAAAGATATCGTGTCACATACATAATATTTACTCGAATTGAGTGCCTTTGTGTGGTGCTTTACCGCAATCACTGTAACGGGAGGGACGAAGCTTAGACGTCTCAAAGTTTGGAAACTAAAAATTAAAATAAATGCGCTAAAAACTCACTCCCCCTCGCTTTGCTTGGGTTCGTCCCTAGCTCGATATCCTATACAAACTTTCATCCCCAGTTTCACCCCTTAAAGGATGATTTCCGAGAAAAAAGTATTCTATGTCCTTCCCAGGGTCTCAAACTATCTTCTTACCAAATGTCCTCTAAATCTATTCAGTGGATCCAGAGATTACCCCCTACAACGTCACAAACTCACAATCTCACAAACTTTACCTCTTTATAATATTAGTATAGATAACATATATTTTATGGTACATAAATAAATTATGATATAAATCGTGCAATGGATAACTTATAACTTAGACCATTTTTACTTGTATGCCTCTAAGCAAAGATTTTAGTTCCTGCTCTCTGTTTATTGCTTAAAAAAGTAATTTAACGGAACGCATCTACATAATGCGAGAAGTAGAAAAAAAACAACTTGTTTTCTTTGTGTTCCATTTCGATGCCTCAGGGACAGAAAAGGTCTTATAATATTATCAATGTTACCCGAAAAATTTTGATGTTAGCTTCTTATATACTTATAAGTGCTTCAAAATAAAATTCACTTACCTGATTTTTTAAGCAAGTGCCTAACTTGGTGTACATGAAAATATATACCAGTATTTTGACGAAATATTTCAGTTAAATTGATCAATGATTTATCTTTCTGATGTTTAATAAATATGTTTTCTAAGAAATATTATTATATTTCATATACTATAGCACTAATGGCTAATATAAGAGTCGCAAGTTAAATTTTTCAGTGTAAATTAACGACTGAACTCGACCTTCCCAAGCCGAGCAGATCATTAATCTAACACCGGCAAACAACTCTGCAATTAATACCTCCATTATACAGATAGAGAATCGGAGATCGTAGAAATTTAGCTCTAACGAAATCTAAAGAAGTTTAGATACCATTATGTACAGTAGTAACATAATATAAAATGACCAGCTTTTAAATACAGACTTTCATACTCTCTTTAATAATTTAGAGGATGCATTTCCAAAAATATTTCTTAGGGTTCTTTTTCTTTATGTAAGAAACTCTTATGTAAAATTTCACGTTTATAGCCTAGTATTAAAGTTTTATTTATATACGAACGTTAAATAGAAGTGTGTTTTAATATGTATTTTTTAATATAAATCGAATTATTCTATAATATTAGAATCAACTCAGGACACTAATTAAAATAATTAGTGTGAAATTTTGCAGACTATGGACTGGAGTAACACATAGGTTACTGTTAAGTATCTAGGGGCGTACTCAAGCGAATCGAGTGTATGTTCAATACATATCTAAAAATAATTTCAAAAAGAGAACAGACAAAATAAGCACTTTACAAATAATCTACACTAAATAATTACAATTGAAGACCTATCACAGAGCAATTGTTCAGTACGCGAATTTAATTACAAAATCAACTGTCGGCATTCGTACCCGACAAATTAAACGAGTTGAGCAAAAAAACTTGGGCTGTGAAAAAGCTGTGGAGTGGCGCATCCTTAAGCCACCTTAATTAACGTCTCTCTAATTAAAATTCCATTCATTTGACCGGAAAAAACGTAACGCAAATTATCTTTGGATATTCCTTCCTCTAAATATCCGAGGCTAATGTAATTTTAAGTGATAAATTAATATTAGATATAATCGACCTGTACCGAAAACCTTTTGCTTTGTGTGTGTTTTTTAATTGACACGTTTCGAAAGGTACTAAAATGTGTGGTAAAATATGTATTCAGTCCTTTTTATCATTCCACTGCTGGGCATGGGTCTCCCTTTAATACGTGAGGAATCAGGCTATAGTCCACCACACTGATTTGGTCAGCGAGTTGGCGTACTTCACATGTCTTTTAAAAATATACAGGTTTCCTCACGATGTTTTGGTTCACCATAAGGCAAGTAGTAATCATTTTAGAAATTATGCAAATGAATATATCAGACGCGCGAGACGTGAGATTTGAACCCACTAATTCTACTACTGCCTCAAGAGAAATAACACTAATCAAAAATGGCGGCGGGTGTCTAAGGCCAGCTTGCATAAAAAATCTTTGAATCCCTTTTAGATGGCTACGTATAGTTTGGTCTAGAAGTTGATAAATATGTCAGTCAGGACATGTAATTTCATGTGTGAGACAGTGTTTTAAATTGGGACACAAAATATTCAAACTCTATACATATAATATTGAAATCTAAATCAATAATATCTATGTAATACGACTACATATCTGCGTCAACCTTGTTTCAGGGTATTATGAATTATCGTTATTTTATTTTTATTATTTTTTTTAAACTTGCAGCGCGCAATGAACTTAGTGTATACGGATAAGAGTCATTTAAACCAACAAAAAAATCTAATAGAGGGTCCTAAAGTGTCACGTTTTCGGCGAATTTGGAAGAAACGACTACAATATGAAAAAACTCGCATTTAATTTTAACTTCATAATCACATATACTGTATGTATAAAATATAGATTGTAATAATTTTAGTTGCTTTATAAAGAAATTTAATGAAAGTAGATACATAAGTAAATACCCGCAAGCGCTACGGAATACACGCAATATGATATAGACGTAATAACTGACCTAGTTCAATAAACCTCACTTTAATTACAGTAAAATTGTTTGAACATTTAAAGCGTAGCAAGATAACGATAACGATAAAAAAATTAAATTAATAATACCTACATAGTTGATTTCGATAGAGCTTCCGAAAGTTTATGTTACTGGCAGTAGTTTTGTATAAGGGAGTGAATAAATTGGTATTTTGTCTTTTTTATCTTTGGCACCCAAATAATATTTTTTCCATATAAACTTTCTCACTTTTTTTCAACTCTTTAATCCCTCCACGACCGCGGATACGCCGGCGTGTCAGTTAACAATAGATTTCTTAGAATTTCAATTAATTTCTTAGAATTTTAATTAATTTCTTAGAAAATTACCTGGAGGTGTTAAGAACTGCAGAAGTTATTAGCAAATATAATGTATTCGACCTTTTTTAACGTACGAGTCAGCTGGGAGGCTTCAATACGAGGGAGATCAGGCTATAATCCACCACGCTGGCCAAGTGCGAGTTGGTGGACTTCACTGTCATGTCTTTCGAAAACTTGCTAGGGTCTCTCAGACATGCAGCTTTTCTCACGATGTTTTCCTTCACCGTAAGACAAGTGGTAATCATGTTAGAAATTTTTCGCACATAAGAATATCAAAGGTGTGAGATCCAGCATTCGAACTCATTTCCCTCGATTTTCCAAGCGAGCACGTTACCACTGAACTACCAGTGCCAATATAATAATAGTAATCCATCATTTCTCAACCATACCGCAGTATCAAACCCAAAAAACGACTAAACTTTAAATAAAGCAAAGACCGGTCGTCATTTAAGTACCTATATATAATTAAAATTGATCTCACAGTTTCAAAGTTGGCAAGTTCGCGTTGTGTCGACTAGTGAATTTTGAAATTTTCGGTGGAAACTTTATCAATTTTCATCGTTGCCGCAGGCGGTGGCCCCATTCAATTACAATATCATCTAACCATCCTCATCTGTATAACGGATCTGGTTATCTGACGTATATTAAAAGTGGATCGGAATATCCCTTTTTTGCAGTTCACACAAATCGACCTCTTAGATATTATGATTTTTTTATGAACTCACGGTGTTTTATATTCAGATCGTTTTGTCTATTGCACTTGCCACTTTGCAGAATCACAAGCACTAATAGAAATGTAGGAATATTTGGTAGTGGCTTATTATGTTACGTTATCTGGTGATTACTTTCGTTACGTTAGTTGCCGGATATATAATATAATTAAATAATCATTTTAGAAAACTTAAGTTTGCTTATACTCGTAGAGATTTTATTTTATTTACGATATAAAATATACTTATTTTTACTTTGTGTTCTGACTCCCTGATTTTGCTTTCTATTATCACAAAATACTGAATGCACCTTCACTTACATATTATGTATATTCTTTAATTTTATAGATTTTGATCATATTTTTAAATTTATATTTCACACGTTTGTATTCAGCCCTTTTTAACGTCCTACTGCTGGGCATGGGCCATCCTTCAATACGAGGGGGGTCAGATCATAGTACCATTGTCCGCCTCATGGTCGGAATTCGATCATATCATTATTAAAAATTCGAGGAAAACATAAAATGTGAATAAAATTTATCTATCTATGTAAAAAAAACTGTTTATATTTTTTATTGAAAAGACTAAAACTCGTAAATAGCTACTAAAGTAAAATAAAAGAAAATCGTTTGACAAACTGAGGAGAAAAAAGGTACTAAACTGTTTATCTTTACCTATCTTTATTATATATATATATATATATATATGTATATATATATATATATATATATATATATATATATATATATATGATGATGATGATGTTCTCCTAGCCGATTCCGGCTACGGCGGCCAATCTCATTGAGACTAAGCCAACTGCGCAGGAGATATTATAGTGCACAAGTGTACGCGCAGACACAAGTGCACTCTCTATTCCTGTCACTCTCATACTCCGGTGGGACGACCACTCGACACGACCGGTGAGAGTTAAGGCGCAGGACGGACGGCTTTACGTGCTCTCCGAGGCACGGGGGTGAAACACCGCCAACTTCCCAACTCCGGGCTGTTACTGAGACTTACTATACAGAAAGACTCAATAACTAAACTTAACCCAACCCGGGACTCGAACCCAGGACCTCCGGGTGTGCAGCCGTACATGCTAGCCGCTACACCACCGAGGCAGTTATATAGATTCCATATATATAGAGTACATATATATGTAGATTCCTTTATACATATTTATACATATTCACCGACACAATGCTTAAAAAAGTCAACATGATGCTTTTTCATGGAGAAGGTTTTCATGCTATCAAAACTGTAACGGTAATGCACATCAAAGTCTACATCGCACATGAAAATTGTATTAAATAAGAAATTATTTATGAAAATTTACTAAGTTCACCCTTTTTCATCAGTTTTCAAATAATATATGCTTAGCAATAAATATAAATAAATGATATTTATATTAAAATAGACTAATATCTTATAGGGATTTAGATATAAGATGATATAATATTTTTTTTAAATTATTGAAATAGAATTATTTGTAATTACTCTTTAGTATCTTCATTATAAACTTCATAAAGGGGAAAAAGATTCATCTATTAAACTAACAAACTCAACAAGAAGTTAAAAATAAAGAAACATTTACGAAGCTGTATCCCACTTTTTAAGTTACATCCACTGGGGATTGCGGACTTTGAGGCAATTTCCAGTCCAGGAAACGAATAAAGTCAAACAAACGGTGTACACGCGACAAGTTTTAATAAGATTCCATCGGCAATGCACGAGTATTATTGGTCATTGGTTAGTTAGCCAATTCTAATGTGATAGGTTTTTTTAGTATTGTCATATGTACCTACTTGTTATAATAAATAAATAATATATACGTTGGAACATTAACACACATCACCATCTAGTTCCATGGTAAGCTCCGAGGCTTGTGTTATGGATACCATATAGTTGATACCCTACACATATACTAACTCCATATGAGAATTTTTTTCAGGAGACACTTAAAACTTTATAATATTTTTGTACACTGTTCATTAAAATATCTAAAATACCCTTGGTAGATAATATAATTTCTTAAGATGTTATTTTTGATACTGTAAAATCCTACTAAAATAATTCTACTGAATTACTGCTGCATACAATCTGAACCAAAAAATATTTTTTTACGAAATGTGGAGTTGGCTGGTTTGCCAATTAAGGTATCGATATGTGTAGTGTATCAACTATTTGGTATCCATAACACTTTTTATGGTATTAAGCCAAAATTTACATATATTTTACAATGCATTTGAAGATTGACCTCTGAGTATAATCGTGAATATGTAACCGATTTCATTTCAGAATTTATAAAAATTGGAATTGTATTTGGTTTTTTTGTATGTCTTTCTTTTACGCTGAAATGGAGCGATAAATTGACGTTACTTTTACGTGGATATAGTTAAAGGTCTTTCTAACAATCTTCAACATAAATGAGAAAATCTACATACGTTTTAATCTGAAAAAAAATCTCATTCCCGGGATTCCTAGGCATGTCCTGCTCTCTGGCTCTCTTTCCCAATAAATTCTAAGCAGGACTTTCGCATTTAAAGATTTAGTATTTAGAGATTCATGATGATCTATTGGAACAAAAAATAATTTTAAAAAATCTATTTCTAGACACATAGTTTTTGCCCAAGGTTTGAAAAAATCAATATCTACCGATAAAAATAAGTTTTAAAAGTAGCCGCATTTGGCCATAACTCTATACAAAATTGCCCAATCCCTTTTAACTATAATTATTTTATGTAAAGTAATGATTATTATCTTATGAATATGGAAAAGTTCATCTATCAATGTTCAATTTTTATAGCCTCATACGTAGGTTGCGTCAGCGAATCTTAAGAGTGCTCTTAATCCTAAGTACGGGAGGTTTCATAGGGATTTGTTATGTCGATAAAATAAAAGCTTTTTAAACACTAATATTTTTATACTTATGAAATAAGTAAGCTAATAAAATAAACCTTTTATATATTGTTCAAAGAAATTAAATTTTTAATTAAGCAACTGCAAGTAATGAGAGTTCGTTCGTATCTAAATAATTAGAACTGTTGCCAAAGTCATAAAAATTGGCCAGTGCTCCATCGTGTTATTTTAGAATAAAATGAATAATATTAAAATTTCTAATGTTATTGTATACCTTTCCAAGGAGCAAATTACCCACCCACATATGAACAACACACCCTTTCGCTCCTTTCATCCGCAGTCTACTAAAAATATTTATATTTCAAAACATCTAAACTTTTAGCATCATAAATATTAGTTGTACAATTTTTGTGTAAGGATCGCTAACTTTTTCATTAATAACAAACTGTAAAATAATGTATTCAGCCCTTTTCAACGTTTCACTGCTGGGCACGGGCCTCCCTTCAATACGAGGGGGATCAGGCTATAGTACACCACTATCGCCTGATCCCCCTGGTGGTGATGGTTGGCTGGTTGGCGGACTACACAAGTCTTTCGAAAACTTGCTAGGTTCTGTCAGACATGCAGGTTTCTTCACGATGTTTTCCTTCACCGTAAGGCAAGTGTTAGAAATGATTCGCACATGAAAATATCAGAGGATTTGAACCAGCTTCACTCGGTTTCCCAAGTGAGCGCGTTACCACTGGGTACCGCCGATACTGCCGGTACAATAATAAAGAAATTTATCGTTGAATGTATGTATAAGATCACTTATTAGTTATTAGTATACTAGCGTTTTCCTGCGGCTCCGCCCGCATAGTACATTAATCACCAAAATATCATATACTAAAACCTTCTCCGAAACACGCTGCGTCTTATGGTATGAGTATTATTCCGATCGGTTCAGTAGTTATCGCAGTATAACCGAACAAAAAAACCAGCTCTCTATTTATTAGTATAGATTAAGTGAAAAATGAATGAGTATATTGGATGAAAAATAGTTGCATTATAAAATAATAGCGTGATTATTATTTATAGTTAGTTATATTAAATGATTTTTTCTATAGAACAACATATCAATGTGTAATGTAAAATCGAATTCCATAATAGGCTAAGTCTGTCGGCATTAAAACGTGATTTATCTATACGAGTATCCTCACTTAATGTAGAATTTGTCATATATCAATATTTTTTGTCTCTTTCTTAAATTAAATAGTCTACTACTAACTTTAACATAGCCTAAGCCACTAACAGTGCTATTATGTTTTAGCATTACACTTGAAATTACTTTTGCATGCAAATTTAATTTCTTTCGCATTTTTTGATTAAAAGAAGAAAATTAATTTATTTTTTATGAAACTTAAGTAAGGCATGTTTACTATTTTAATAATAATAATAATAATAAATATGTTGGAACATTAACACACAGCACCATCTAGTTCTATGGTAAGCTACGAGAATTGTGTTATGGATACCAAATAGTTGATACACTACACATATATAACTTTAAATACATATACATTATAAATATAAACACCCATGACTGGAGTACAAACCTTCGTCATCGCACAAATGAATGCCCCCAACGGGACTCGAACCCGCGATCGCTGGCACAGAAAGTAGGGTCACTACAAACTGAGCCAAACTAATCTTCATTTTACAAACATATTATAATTAAATTTTATAATTTTTCGTCAAAATAGATGTAGAAGGAAAATACTAAGTGATATTAATAATAGTAACACGTCAAGCATTAGTATTTATGTGATTGTTTCTGTAATAATAGAAATTGGCTAAGAGTGAGTTGAAATGTTACTTTTAACTACTCTCTAATAAAGTTTTATTTCAATAGTTCCAACCTCACAAAACTGACTCGCCCTTGACCGTTTTTTATTTCTTCCAATTTTTTATATTTTATATAGGTACTGCACTAAATAATTTTCACGTTTTAGAATAGTTAATTGCGTATAGAGATTTTTAATATTTTATTTACGATATAAAATATACTTGTTACGAGTACTTTTGCTACAATTATAACTTCCTGATTTTGATTGCCATTCTAATAGTGCAGTTTTAAGAATAGGCCAAGCACATGTATAAATATATATTTAGCACAAAAGTTTTATTACACATAGGTATATAATAATTGTTTTTCACATAATTAAAAAAAAATCTACATTCTTTACGAATTTATTGCTTACTAGCGACTCACTTTCGCTTCGCTCGGGTTTGCCTCTAAAAGAACAAAAACTAATCTATCCCACAGGAATCGTACATTTTTCCGGAATAAAAAGTAGTCTATGTGTTATTCTGATGTATGAGCTATATAATTGTAAAGTTTCATCAAAATCCATTCAGTAATTTTTGCGTGAAAGAGTAACAAGCATCCATACATCTATATATCCAGACATCCATACATCCTCACAAACTTACACATGTATAATATTAGAAAGAGTAGGACGGATTAAAAAAAAAGACCTAAACCTCGATATCATACGTCGACCATGTCTACTACTTGATAGCCACTTTATCGTGCCTGACCTGCGAACAATATTCAATGCGATGCTACAACAAGAGACTCGGGGGGTTTTTTGACACCCTTTTCATCACCGAGTATCTGCTAATAAAGCTACAATAATACTTTGAACTCTTCTAGATCTTCTTTTTTATTTTGAAGAAGTTTAAATGTAACCATAGAAGATACAAGAAGTCATACTTTAAGAAGATTTTATACATTATGAGAGATATTAAGTTTAAGTGTGGGACAATATTTACATCTAATCTTTGACATAATATATAAATCTATACAGCTAAATGAAATTCAAGTGTCCGTTTGTAATGTCAAAATAACAGCTTTTTACTTAATGCTATGAAATAATATACGGTAGGTACTTAAAAAACAATTTTTAAAAATTTTTGTCTGTCTCTCTGGCAATTTGTTTCGGCTGATCCCCAAAACGGCTGGACTGATTTTGACAAGCCTTTCACTGGCAGATAGCTGATGTAATACTTTTATTTTAGGCAAAGATTTAGGTTTCCGCCCAAAATAAAAAAAAACGCAAGGGTTGCATCTCGGCGAAGCGTGGCTAAGTCATAGTTTATAATAAATAACCAGCGAAGCTATTATAAACAATGAAGTATTCTGTAAGCTTTATCATCATAAGTTACTAAAACTATCCATGAATCTGCAAATACGAATCGAATGCACCTATTCCATTTTAAACAATGCAGAGAGTGTGTGTCTTTAGGAATGTATAAATATTACGAGTACTAGCAACATACCTAGTTAAAAATAACTTTTTTATTTTAAGTAAAACTATCTTTTCGGATTATTTCGCGGATTTATTTCGATTTTTGGTTCCCGACGTATCGAATGCTTTACAGCATCCATGGTCACGGGAGAGACTGAGGTGTTACATGTCTTGGAGGTATAGTTGTTACAGACAGCCTACCCACAATTTCTGTAACAACTATAATCCGCGAAATAATCCGAAAAGATAGTTTTATTTAAAATGTTTTACATTTTTCCAGGCATTTTTTCCAATTTTTCTCTTCATAAGAACCTTCCTCGCACTTTAGCGAATATTTGAATAAAAAAATAGCCCAAGTAGTCCAGTGATTCATTAATAATAGCTATTCATTTTTATTTACATATAGATATATAGATATTCTGTATTATTGAAGTAAGCTACTAGAAAAGAACTAAGGCACTTCTAGCCATTTCTAATTACTTAGTAATTAAACTTTTATTGAATTTCCGTTATTATATAAGTAATATACTTTTATTATAGGTAACGTAACAAAAGAAGAAATAACAGATTCTCGCCAAATTGCACAGTCATCTTCAATATCAAAATTATGCTTACAAATATAGACACTCGCAGTACCCGTGGCTACGCCACATATGTAAAACTTCCATGGCGAAATGAGTAGAATCGCTTAAGAATAAGTGCATAAATTAGTGATCACTTAGTGCTAATTAAGTGCCAAAGGCTAAAATTTGATGCTCTTATAGATTGGCAGAAAATTAGAAAACTGCTAGCTTTTCATTAAGCAAGCAGTGTAACTAACTGCCTAAATGAAGATGGCCTTAGAATTTCATCAAAATCGCTCCAACCGTTATGGAGACTTTAGGATTATACATACATACATAGATTTTTATATTATATATAGAGGATATAGCATTCTGTGAATTGGTAGCACAAAATTTTGTAAATTTATACTATTATTATAAAGAAGTAAAGTTTGTGAGTTTGTGACGCTGTAGGGGGTATTCTCTGGATCTTCGGAACCGATTTAGATGAAATTTGGTAATAAGATAGTTTGAGACCCTGGAAAGGACAAAGGATAATTTTTATCCTCGAAATCATCCTTTAAGGTGGTGAAAATGGGGATGAAAGTTTGTATGGGGAATCAAGGGACGAACCCGAGCAAGTGAGGCTGAGTCGCTAGTATTATGATAAAAATGAAGTAAAAACATCCATAAAACTGTTCCTTATTTAACGTTGGGGAAAGCAAAAATCGTGCTGTAAATCCAAATAAAAACAGAGAGGAGGACAGGGTGAAATGTAAATAGACATATTTAAATTACAAAACACAATGTTAAATGAATTTGAAAACAACAGGCGACCGTGCTCTAAGTTAAAGACGGTTTAAGAAACAAGAGTCGCAACGCTGCAATGCTAAATCACTGGTCGGTCGCTCGAATGTAAATAATACTGTCGTAAAAGTTAAAACACGCGATTGTTAAATAACTTATGTTTGGTGGGATTCTTTTTTAAAACTTTTCTGGCAAACCATGCATGATCCGGCGTGAAGTAATAAGGTCATACTAGTGACATATCGCGCTTAGAAACTTCTTGGCCAATTCCGCGGGTTCCCGGGATTCGAGACTTGATATATCGGGATAAGCATGGGTTTATATCACTCATGGATGGAACCCATAAGCTAATTCCATTTGAAAGAATAACATCGATCCATTGTTACAGCTTCGCTGGGTGAAAATACTAATCTAAAATGACAACTTCGTGTTCATAAAAGTACCATTTTTTAAATCTCTCTGATTTAGATATTAAAAAGGGCTGAATACAATATATACATATAATAAAATTCTAACTGAGCCGAATCTGTACATGATTTCCTCACGGTAAATAGTACTATATATATATATATATATATATATATATATATATATATATATATATATATATATATATATATAGCTTATACGTATACTCTCTTTTTCCTAATAATTTTCCAATAGTATAAGGAAGTATCAAACATTCTGATTCATAAAATTTCACAATTAATACTAGCTACTTCGCTTCGCTCGAGTTAATTCATAGGGTTAAATTGTTAAGGAATAGATAACAAATATACGAATAAAAAATCTTTTTTGGGCCCAGAACCAGAATGTAGAGAAATGTTTTATTTATATAGAAAATTATGATTAAGCGGAGATACATAATAATGAAGTCAATTCAATTCAATTTTCTGGATTCAAAAATAATGAAGATACTGATTTTTAAAATAACAAGTAATACAATTTCGTAGATAAATAAAGGAAGTTTCACATTTAGAAATTTCCACGTAAATTTCGAAGGTTCCATGGCTTCCAGTAAACGGGCCGGCGAGTAAGGAAATCTGTACTCCTTGCCAAAGCAAATATTGGTTAATTAAGTGTAACCCTTCAGGCAGTTAGCTTGGGTTATGTTTGAGTTGAAATCGAGTTAAAAATCAGTGCCTATATTATCTTGCTAGTCCTTTCCTTCTTATTAATTATGTGGATTCAATAGATTTTCTTATTAGCTAATTTACATGTAATAGAAAGGTTTATTGAGGATTTACTCGTTTTTAACACATTATAATTCAATATATTTGTATGGTTTCATTTTACCGACCAATCTTCTTCGTGATATTGGCGAAATAATCTGTGCTCAACTGGTACGCTTTGAAGCCATTACAAGAAAATTGAATTGAATGCATGTAATAAATTAAAGTATTATATATATATATATATATATATATATATATATATATATATATATATATATATATATATATATATATATATATATATATATATATATATATAACGTTGTAATAAACGAAATAGCTTTTTAAGAGTAATATATATTGTACAATTTAAGGATGTGTGAAAATTTTGTATAATACAAATTATTTCGCTTAATAATTTCTCTACTGCTAGATGGAATTTATCGATCAATCTATGAATGGGACACAAACTTAAAGTAACTATTCTTTCGACCGACTTCCAATGGAGAAAGTACTATGAAGTAAGTTATGTACGCGATATTTTTTTCACCAAATATGAACCGATTTTCAAGATTCCTTTTTAAATATTAATCCATACTAATATTATAAATGTAAATGTTTGTGAGGATGTATGGATGCTGTTCCTCTTTCACGCCAAGATGGCTGAACAGATTTCGATGAAATTTGGCACAGAGATAGATTATAATATAAAATAGTACATAGGTTAATTTTTATTCCGAAAAAATGTACAATTGTATTGAAATAATTACCTATACTCTTATTTTTAAGTTTACAATAGTCATTTAAGATATATTAGTAAAAATCGTCTTTTATAAAGTAGTTCCCAATTTATTGTTAGCAATTTTTTGCCCGCTGGTTTTTTTTATGGTGAATGGGACAGGGACAAAGGTAGCCTATGTCCGTGCCCAGGTTGCATTTTATGTCCTTGCTAAATTTTATTGAAATCTGTTCAGCGGTTTTTCGGTTTTAGTTAAGATACCGAGTTAAGAATGTTTAATATTAGTATAGATTAATTTCTTAATAATAAGATATGTCTTAAAGTTAAACATTTAATACAAGAAAGTTAGAGAAAGTAGTTGGTTAAAGCGTCAAAGTTAATAAGAAAGCAACATTTAGCGCTATTCGAGATCTCACAACTTTAATGAGTAAGAAATACTAGAAGAGTTTCGGTCTACCTATTTCGTTGGGAAAACAATTAATTTCGCACGAAATATAATGCTAATATAAGAATAATTTTGTTATATTTGTAACATATTCTGTCTGTTTCTTTGAAAGTTTAAATAGAAATTTTTTCTTTTTAAATTTTCGGGTTCCATAATTATGTATATAATAATTAGACCACGGCTGGTGCAACCCAGTAGAAACGTCGGGAATAAGGTATATATCCACTAACAAATTCACGCATTTGAGTTCCGTAGTGTAATAATTATTATAGAAATATCGTCGACGTCGATATCTTAGACATAAACATTTAGTTTTTCATTTAAAACGCATAGCTTACCTATAAGACGACAAAGAATAACTACAAAAATGGATAGTTAAAAGTTAAATAAAAAGCCTTACACCTAGATAGCAACAATTATATAATTAGAACAAATAGTCCTCTCCGGGAATCGAACCTACGTATTCCGGTATGTCTAATTTATATTTTCATTTACAACGCAATATTCCTCACAATATAATATCAGACATTGTGTTGTTTAAAACTTTTATATTTATACGGTGAAGCCAGTATACTATTGTAAGTAGTATTGCATTTTATTGTTAATCCAGCTTTACGACTCTTCATTCTCGCGTACAGATCATGAGCAATATATCTACCTGCCAATACTCTTGTATTGAACATTTTCGACTGTAAATATTTCGATACAATATCGTAAACCGGAAACTGTTATATTTATTAAGATATACAATGTTTGGTACATCATATAAAGAATAAACTACCTAGTGATTGGCGATAGTTTTGTTTGTTTTTGTTATTGAAAGCTCTATCAATAAAGCTCCTGTGTGCTTAACGCGTGATTAAAGCGCGATGCGTCAATGAAAAGTATAAGAAAGTCCATAATACTTTCTTAGATTTAATGCGAATCTTTGAAATTTTAAATAAAACTGTATTTTCGAATTTTTGCGCGGAATTATTTTGATATTTGTTTGCCGATGTATAGCCTGCACCATGATTGCTTAGCAGCAATCATGGTCCAGGAGAGTTATGAAATTCAATAGGAAAATTAAGGAAAGAGAAAGATTTTTTTACCAAAAAATAATTTTCAATAGCTTTATAATAATATTGATTGAATCCTTATATTGGAAATATTTTAATGAGATGTAATACGTCACGACCAAAAGCCATATTTATTTATTACGTTAATTTATTTAATGAGTGGTTTGAGCAAATAGATCAAACCCATACATATATTAGGGACATAATAACCCACATGCTTATTCAAGTTAACCCCTATATTCTAACGAACCAAACACCTAAAAAAAATTAAAGTTTATTACGAAAATTATTTGATACTTTTTCATTTCTAATAGTGTAATGTCATGTCAAAAAGATTCATACTTAATCTTTTATGTACGTAATAGACATACACATCGATTTGTTTATTTTATACATATTTTAATATAAATATTACTTTAATACGAATATTGGTTTCCCATACAAACTTTCATCCCCATTTTCACCCCCTTAAGGGATGATTTCCGGGATAAAAAGTAAGTAAAAGTCCCAAACTATCTTCTTACCAAATTTAATCTAAATCGATTCAGTAGATCCAGAGATTACCCCTTACAACGTCACAAGCTCACAAACCGACAAACTCACAAACTATACCTCTTCATAATGTTACTATAGATATATTTTATTTAGATATTCATTTTAATCCTGCAATATGTATTGCAACCCTTTGCATAGTCAAAATATCGGAAACCAACAGGGACATGGAACTGTACGAACCAATTAATATTTCCGCGAATTCGTTTGAAGTCCCAAGCAAACGCACAAATTGCTCTCTAATTGCCTGTCTGCTTGTCAATGCGCAAAATAATGTGCCCTCGGGCGTAAATCAAATGGAGTAAGTTATTATATAATAACATAATAATCATACAAATACATATGTTATTTCACTCAATGATTTTGATGAGGATTACTTATAATTTGTAATATACATAGATACTAGCGATTTATGGGTTCGATTTTCGGGTGCTCGAATGCTTCCCTAGGAAGTATTTTACAGCAATCATGGTCATATGAGAGACTTATGGGATAGTCCAAAAATCAAAATAAATCCCCGAAAAAGTCCAAAAAGATAGTTTTACTTAAAATGTCAAATCGCGTAAATTTGAAAAAAATATTGTCATTTGTTTTTATCTTGTTTGTATAATATTATATACAGTGTAGAAATTGATAGATTTTCATAAATGTTAATTTAACTAGTCATGCAGTGCTTGTTAGAATAAACTGGCGCTGTTAGCTGAAATATGGGATTCGTAATTCAGCTTCAGATGCTACATTTAGTGTATTAACATAACAAAAAAAAAACTTTAAACATTTTGTTTAAAATAATTGAAATTAATTGGTTATTCTAGTTATGTTATAAAAAATGTATGTGTGTTAGTTACTTTTTTAACTTCACCAGAGCGAAAAACTATAAAAAATGGTTTAAGAAGGATATATTCCAACCACGTGACTGATACTTTGCAGGTGTCTATTTACCTATTGATATGATGGGATAGATTCAAAATGATTATTTATACGCAATTAAGTTTACCGAATATTTACGTACGTGCATACGGACATATTCGTTTACTTCTACCGATAATCAAACTGACTGACTCAGCAACGTTGTCTGTTAGACAGCCCTCGTAAGTAACAATAAGTAATGTATTTTAAAGCTGTTTCAGTAAACGACAGTGGTACGCCGCGCCCGCAGGAAAACACTGCAGCGGGTAAATTGCGTTTCCGCGACAGAAGTTGTAGCTCGAGTGGTCCTAATTTGCTGAATAATTGTACTCCCTCTTAACACACGTCTAGACACTGTTTTTCGAAACGTATAGTAGTTTTTAACGACAATAGTAGCGTAACGTCGTGTTCATCTTAATATTTATGTATTGTATGGACTAATTATTACATCCTGAAATTAACAAACCTTCAGTGGAAATTTTTGGTCTTCTATGAATGGATTTTCTTTTAATATTGATGACGTTATCCTTTTATTCATACAGTACATTATTTTTTTTTGGAAAAATCTTATTGAAGTAACCATTATTTTCAATATAGAAGCCGAATCTACAGTTTTAAGAATTTTTGTCTGACTGTCTGTCTGTGACCGCGTCACGAGAAAACCACTGGACATATTTTGACGAAATTTGGTATTTTGATAGCTGGTTATCCGAGTCAACATATAGGATACTTTTTACTGCGGGAAAATCTCTGAGAAATCTATACTAATTGTTTAAACGTAACTAGGGTCGAACCCGAGCGGAGCGAGGGTGAGTCGCTAGATTAAAGATAATATTATAAATATTTTAATGAGTAAAAGCATATTCAAAATTTTCTTGTTGATGGAAATGTATGGAATTGAGATTCTCACTCATATGCGGGCAATCTATAATTGTATGTCAATAAAATAAATAAAATGGAACTATTTTAATATTTAAAAGAGCATATGTTGAGTTTCTCACCGGTTCTTATCCTGCCTGCTTTCTGAGCCGGTGGTAGCTTCCTCACAGACTGGCTACACTGACACTCCTTAAATTAAATTCACTAATAGCTACTTGTATAAGTCTTTTTAAATAAAGTTTAATTTAATTCCATTTCAATAAAATATTGACTACATTATAAGTAATAAAATTTGCCAAAAGATGGCGCTGCCTATATATAATATTAGAACTACATAAAGCATCTAGAAATGCATCCGAGAGAAGCAAGGGTTAATCGCTAGTGTTGCATAATCCAATTCTAAAACTACTATACTGTTTTAATAGTTGTATAGGGTAGGTAAGGGGTAAACGACGTTCGATTGCATTTGATTTGTTGAAATAGCCCCCGCAACTGAGACACGGGGGAAATCTTGCCGCCGCGCCGTGGTGATGTGGAAAATTCATAAACGTACAGTGTTTCATAATTTTTTCTCATTTTCTCTACGAATGTTATTTTAAAACGTATAGGTGTATATATTTTTATTATCTTTTTGACTCATAGGTTCTTGTTTCGGTATAGGATTGGGGGTTCGATTCTTGTGTATGTCGCAATTCTTGAAATTATAATTTTTACATTGACATTATAATTGTAATTACATGGATTTCAATCGTCTCCATTACTTACAATATCACGGATTTTTAGTTACAATATATTTTCACTAAACACATTCAGAAATTCTTATCAATATTATTAGAAGCGTTCTTTGCTACCATCAACCACGACAAAGAAAATGACAATAAAGTTAAAACTCTGTTTTTTATTATACTTCAATACTTTCTTAGATTTACGCGAATATTTGACATTTTTTCGTGGATTTATTTCGATTTTTGGTTCCCGACGTTTCAAGTGCAGCAATCATGGTCACGGCTGATGACATGATTGCTGTAAACTGTAAAACATTCGAAACGTCAGAAACCAAAATACAATATATACCCGCAAAAAAACCCGAAAAGATAGTTTTATTTAAAAAATCAGTTTTTCATCTATATTTTACATAGAAATATTTACATTAAATATAATTAATATGCATTATATAAACGTTCATTTGATGTATTTATTGCTTTAAAACTAATTCAAAACAATATTTAACTTAGTACAATAGTGTCCGAAATTCAATCCATATTGAACAGTGCTTCGAATAGAAATAGTTGTGAAACCATTAATGTAAGGCAATCATCCAGAGCGTCCAGACAGACTTGGGAATGTAATCCAAAATAGAATATTAAATAATAATTGAGGAGCAGATATTTCGATTTTAGTTTAATATTAACATTGAATTTACTAAAATATTTATTTATTTAGTTGGAAACTTGTAAGTGGTTTTAAATTAATGTCTCTCACATTTAAATATAAAACAGTAAAACATAAAGTAATAATATACATATAATCTATGTATCTATCTATCTATTCAGCCCTTTTTAAAGTCCACTGCTGGGCACGGGCCTCCCTTCAATACGGGGGGATCAGGCCATAGCCCACCACGCTGGTCAAGTTCGGGTTGGAGGACTTCACATCTCTTTTGAAAACTTGTTAAGTTCTCTCAGACATCCAGGTTTCCCCAAGATGTTTTTTGATTAGAAATGATTCGCACATGAAAATATCAAAATTGCGAGACCGGGTATTTGAACCCGCTTCACTCGGTTTCCCAAGCGAGCGCGTTACCACTTAGCTACAACTGCCCATACCTACGATAGATATAGTACTAATCTATATATAAATAGGCAAATAAAACATGTCAGTACCTTTTTCTCATCTGTTTGTCAACTGATTTTTTTATTGTTTAGTAGTTATTGACCTGCTTTAATGCTCTCAATATAAAAATATTGAAAACAGTAATTTTTTTTATTTTCCTCCAATTTTTTTGTAATAATTGTAATCCAATTTCGACCACTAGATGAACACTAGTAACGTAAAATAAAAAAAATATAAATATGTCGGGACATTAACACACAGCACCATCTAGTTCCTTAAGAAGCTACGAGGCCTGTGTTATGAATACCAGATATTTGATACACTACACATATTATATAACTTTAAATACACACATATTATAAGTATAAACACTCATGACTGAATGACAACATTCGTGCTCATCACACAAATGAATGCCTCCCGCGGGACTCAAACCCACGACCGCTGATACAACATTTGAAATTTACGTTGTCACAACGTACGTAGTTACTTAATAATATCAGCTTGCATTAAATAAAATGAAATAAACTCTATCCTTCCAACTTACAATTTCATAAAACTTTCGAAACAACTTTTTAGTATTGAATATTTTTAGTATATCAGCCAAAATATACACATGATCCATAACACAGGCCTCGTAGATTACCATGGAACTAGATGGTGCTGTGTATTAATGTTCCAACTTATTTATTTATTTTCCATTCAACTGCCCTTATATTAAAGAGCGCTATTAGTGTTTTAGTAAAAATTGTGACAAAATTTTCTTTTTTTGGACAAATATTGATTGTTTTTAATTTTCATACTTTTAATTAACCACTTGTAAATTCTACTAAGTCAAGTTAAATTTCACTGAATCACAATAAAATAGTAGCCGAAGTTAAGTTTACACATCCAAGCTGTTGTTAGCTAAGCTGCATTCCGAACAGGTTTTTTTTTAGTGTCGGGAAATGCATTTATGCATACCACCTGATCCCCCAGGTGGTGATGTGGGGCTCACCGGCTAGAAGAGCCGGTACTACCCACTAAAACCCTACATACCTTCCCCCCACCTTAGTGGGGAGTTTTCTCTTCATTGAAGAAGCGATGGAGTAACAGATTTATGTATAGATTTTTGTATAGCTGGAGAATGACATAGACTTATTTGTAGTTTCTCTATTAATCTGTTTCTTTGAACAGTCAGTAAGTTAGTTGAAAAAAGGTAATTGAAGAAATCTAAGTTAAACCATAAAACTAATATTGTACGGTATGTATTCCTCGATTTGCGAATCGGATTCGAACTTTTTCGATTTTTTTATACATTAAACGCATCCCCCCTATAGTAAGATCTTCATATCCTTTGCAATCTTACATTAAAGAAAAATGTAGATTAATCTGGCAATTTTAAATTGAATAAAAAACACATCGTACGCAACTCTGAATTTGCTGAATTTGAAAAACCCGCCAAATCAAAATAGTTATAAAAGTTTTCAAGTATCACGAAGCGAGTGAAATGCTGAAATTCAAAACAAAAATATGCACTCATAGCTCACAGGGTAAAAGTTGGCGAATGAAAATTAATGAAATTCTCCAGCTGGGACAGTCTTACAAAGGCTGCCCGCGACCAAACGAGCTGAGGTGCGTTCGGGATGTGGCATTAACTGGAAAGGATATTTTGAAGGAATTATTTTATATTTACATACTAGTAACTTACTCTTGCATCGTTCAGGAGCGAACTTAGGTATCTAATAGTAGCATGCATGTACAATGTACATATGTCACTTGAGGTCATTTGTGTACTGTGTCCTAAACTTCATCTAAATTCGTGCAGCCATTTTAGCGTGAAATCGAGTGACAAACATACATACATATACAAACTTTCTTTCGTATACATATGAGATCGATTTACAAAATATTATTATCAAGTAGTACGTCTTATTCAACGGCAAAATTTCTAAACTGGTATAGTTCTTAATTAGTTTTTTCTTCTTTTTTAACTTGCCCAAAAGCGAATAATGCTTTTTAACGTAGCACAAGCATCTCAATTTGCATATGTTTCTTCCATATTGACAACGAAAAGTACAAAATGTGTCAAGCTCCTGACGATGAGAAGGACATTATGTACGTTACTAATTATCATTTTTTAGTAAGTAGTTCCCGTGGAATTGTATAAATAATACCATACAAATAAAAAAATAAAAAATTGTCCAATCGATATTAGCAACGTAAGGCTTAAGTTGCCAATAGACACAAAATTGTAATGTTGACATTTTATTCTCCTCATTAAATACATTTACATGGTCAATGTATTATTATTTAATACTAGCTTTGACCGCGGTTCCGCCCGCGTTCAGATGACCAAAAAGCGAATTCTTAGGTTTTACATATTAGTATACTCTTACATTGCAGTTTTTGTATTTTTTCTCAGAAATGAGACATTTTGTCGCGGTAAAAAGTATCCTATATATTGACCCGGATAACCCGCTATCACCATACCAAATTTCATCAAAATCACCTCCAGTGGTTTTTCTGTGACGCGGTAACAGAAAGACAGACAGACAGACAAAAATTCTAAAAACTATAGATTCGGCCTCTGTATCGATAATTATGTCTATTTCAATAAGATTTTCCAAAAAAATTTTTAATGTACAGATTCGGCTTAGTTACAATTATATTATATGTATAGATAAGCTTCTGTTAGAAATTACTGTATTTAATTTAATTGTTGTGTCTATTTAAAGTAATCTATAGGACTCTCCATTCTAATTAGAACATATCTAGTCTGTCTAAGGCAAACCGAAGAAGCCAGATAGTACTTTACCACTTGGCTCGAAGTTTCCCTCGATGAGTTCGCTCGACTGACCCACTGCAGTTGCACCGCAAGAGTTTAATAAACAAATAATTACCGTTGACAAGTTTAGAGGTTCTTGAATTTTTCTTTCATTTGTTGCACCGAAAATTGTAGGTCCCTTTTACTTCTCCAGTGGTCTAGAGTGGCCTAAGGTTTTTTTTTTCGTTTTTAGCTATCCAGTTGTGCTTATCATTATGTTTTATTGTTTAAATAATACAGAGTTTTTGTGCTAAAACTGTAGTTCCCAAGTTTCAAATGAAAAATGATGGAACTCGTCAGTACTTACCGCTTAAACTTTATAAATTTACATATAGTGCAGCACGTGTGAGAGAGAGCGCAGGCACAAGTGCACTCTTTATTCCTGTCACTCTCATACTCCGATGGAACGACTACTCAAAACGACCAGCGAGAGTTAAGGCGCAGGACCGACGGCTTTACATGCTCTTCGAGGCACGGAGGTGAAACACCACTAACTTTCCAACTCCGGGCTGTTACTGAGGCTTACTAGCCTCAACAAACTAATCTTGGCCTGACCCGAAACTCAAACCCATGATCTATGGATGTGCAACCATACATACTAGCCACTATACCACCGAGGCAGTTACATATAATAACAAGTATACAAAAAGAAGGGAAAAATTTCACATGAATTACGACTTATTTAGGCAGCATACTCATAATGTCACATAATGGCTTTTCAATTTAGTACGAAATGCCGGCGAGATCCGTTCGCGAATGACAATAACCTTTATTAAAAGCTTCGACGAAAATATGGCAATCAGATGGGGGGACAAAAATATTCTACGCTCTGTAAGCTTTTATAATGTAGAGGGTGAGCTTTCGTGTCGTTTTCGCGTGCTTGATAAAAAAAAAATTGCAATTTATTTTCATGTAATAGGAGGTTCATATTCGCAGTAGAATGTAAATAATCATGCAGATTGGGTTTTTGCATTGAGAAAGTTTACGGGTCACATATGGACGTACAATATTTTTTTATGCCGGCACATCGATTTGGCTTTTCAAAAAGTTTTCTAGAGTTATTAATTCTATAATATTATAAGTATATTTTAGCTATATTTTGAGGGTTTTGAAATATACTTATCTTTTTGTCGATCAAGTCACTACGTCGCTTTCTGGATAAATATATATAAATAAACTAGCAGAACCCGCGGCTTCGCTCGCGATAGAACAACGAAAAATCTTTAGAAAGGTAGTTTCGTATAAATTTTCATCCCCTATTTCATGCTCTCATAGGATGAATTTCGAAAAATGCTAAAACACGTATTTATTTAATTTTATTGAAGAGCATTAATACCAAGTTTCAAGTAATTCTGATCATAAATTTTTTTTTGGATTGTATCATAACGTGTTTTCCCGCGGGAATTAAAAAATCAAACAAACAAACAAACAAACAAACAAACAAACAAACACACTTTCACATTTATAATATTAGTATGGACTATGCAAGTGGAACCGCGAACAAAAGCTACTACGATTTTGTTTTTATTACACGTTTATTACAGAATAGGCTTAACTGCGTAAACCAGTTAAAAATTGCCAATATTTTTCTGTTTTATGGTCGGATGACTCGTGGAGGTCTAAAGGTCCCCCCATTCGTCTGGATTTCGTACGCCACGTCAGGTGTTTTATAATAGTCCTACGAACGCTGAGCCTCGATTAATAAGAGTAATTTAGATAAAGTCATTGGAAAATTTTTAATACACTCCAATTTGTTAATGAATCGCTTTAATGCCAACCATTAACTATAAAATCATATTGATATATAGTACATGTTCATTAAAATTTCCGGTGTTCGGCTTGTTTTTTGTTTACTTATGCTACCTGAATAGTTCTTAGGTAAAGTTAGATATCTAGATTTAGTTTTGGATTAGGTTCAGGGGTAGTACTATGTCTGTCTACAGGATCCGCTAGTATAATAGGTATCTAAAAAAATGTAAATTTAAGTTATTTGAAAACAGCTATCCGATATTGAATTCGGTCATAGATATTATACTTTTACGTATAGTTTTTACACTATAAAAAGGTCCAAATAATAACTTACATGTGTGTTTGTATGGTGAGTAATCTTCAGAGCGTCTTAGTCAATTTTAAGGGTTTTTTTACTGATGAAAAAAAAACTGGCAAAATTGACAATAACTAATATTGAGTCTTTTTTTGTATCATAACATGCGTGTGGAGTAGCGGATGAAAGATACTCGCAAAAAAGATAATCCATACTAATATATAAATGCGACAGTAACTGTGTCTGTATGTCTGTCTGTTACCTTTTCACGCTTAATCCGCTGAACCGATTTAGACGAAATTCGGTATGGAGATAGTTTGAGACCCTGAAAAGGATATAGGATAGTTTTTATCCCGTAAATCATCCCTTAAGGAGATGAAAAGGGGGTTGGAACTTTGGGGAATCAATCATTTCTCAAGTAAGGTATACAAAACTATATAGTTATATTTTATATATACATAGCTATCTATATAGTCTGTATATTTTATACTAACCGCCATAAGGTATCTAGGGACGAACCAAAGCGAAGCGAGAGTGAGTCACTAGTAATAGAATAAAAATAAAGGTAATTAAAAATTAGAAATGTACCTAACAATTTACTGAGACATTTTAGATACTAGTGGTAGTAAGTACATTGTATGAAAAAATCACTTTAAACTAAATCTATTTGAATTCAACATACTGCATTAAAAGTGTTTCATAGCGACTTTGTACACAAGTTATAGTTTTATATTTTCTTCCTAAGTCTATATTTACAGTCGACAAAACAGAAACGTACGCTCGTTGAATATATAATAATTTAAATTTTATAATCTTTCATGAATATTTGATAAAGTTTTTCGCTCTAATTTTAATATTTTTATCAGAACAAAATTTTTCGAGGAACAATTTACATACGAAACTCATAATGTCTGGCAGCGCAACAACCACTCAGCACTTGGCAAGCCCCGCGAAAACTTATATTTTGAAATATTGTCATCGAATTATAACACTTAAATTGATTATTTTACTTGTATTTACTTTATTTTATTAATAATATCTACTTATATACAATATTTTCTTGTATATAGAAAAATCTACATAATTATTATTATATATTATGTTTTAAGTATAAATTTTATTTCTCATCCTTTACTAAATACTGAATTTAAGCACGGAATAGATAATAGTACGACATACTCGTACCTTAAATCGAATCAACTTATTAGAAGTCATTGACCCCGATATTTGAAGTTGTACCGTAATATACTCATTACGCTAGTTTAAAAAATATACCTAAATACAGAATACTAACAAGTAACAAATACAAAGTATAGTTTTAAACCATCACGTAATTTTTCTCATTTAATTATTTATATGTAGCTTTGCTATAAACTTTTCGCAGGCGCTTCAAAAATGTCTAGTAATATAATACTGTGAATAGATATAATTTCTCCACTCAACCTGATTTCACAGGCAACGTTTAACCCTTCGCAAGCAATAAATATTGCAACTGCTAACGTAACATATCCAACAGTGTCGTGTTAAGAAAGAAATATAAGTGAAAGTGTACAAAAACTTAGTGTGAGTGTTATACCAAAAACGAGTATGTCGTTGCACCGGACAGGATGATTTGGATGTTGGATCCGACAGTGTATCAGGTGGCAATGTCGCGGGGTGCGGGTGTTCCACCGCGCTTATCACTAGATAAGCGGGCGGTTGATAACATACTAGCACACGTTAGCGAGCCATCACCGTGACCAGGCCGCTTGGAATCCAGCGGCCGCCGCCCGCAATGCTGCAATCGTTGAATGCTCTCGCCGGCAAAATATCGCCGGGCGGCGGCCTCGACTCGAATGCGAACCGACACTCGCATCCCAACAGAAATCATAAGGCGCTACCGTACTCGAAGACGAAGTAAGTGAATCGTTTATATTAAATTACTATTTTATTTTATTTTTGCTTAAATGTATAATATAGTTAACTAGGAAATCAAAAACAAACCTATACCACGAGATCTGCACATTTTTCCGTGATAAAAAGGAGCCCATGTGTTATTCCAAACTATAATCTATCTCTGTGCCAAACTTCATTCAGATCCGTTCAGCCGTTCTGGCGTGAAAGAGTAACAAACATCCATACATACTCACAAACTTTCACATTTATAATATTAATACGGATTATTCAAGATCTAATCTAAAAATAGTATTGAATGGATGTTAAAAAATTTTGTTCGAATATGTACTTAATAATTTAAGTTTTTAGTTTATCTTTTAGTGGGTTTGTGGACGCTGTTTATCAATTTTCGGCATTTTTAACTGATAAGCGATGTTTTTGATAATTTTATTCTAGTCTAGGTTAGTTTAGGTAATGATATTTTACTATTTCTATTATTGTATTTTCATATTAAATCAGTGCTCTTATAACGACTGTGATAAGTCCTTAATAGCTCCATTATCGTTAGGTACATATATAGTGTTGGCGTATGCGCATACGCATCATGATTCATTATGTAATTTAGAAATGTATATATAATTCTGAGTTTGGTCTACTAAGCAACTAAGTTTTAGGGATTTATTTTTTTTAACTCAAAATGCTTATATTTCCTAACTTTTTTTATTATCATGTAGATAAAAGTATCTCTTACTTAAAATTTATTTTTATTAATTTCTTAAAATCTTTAAACAAGTCTTTAATTTCGTACTTAATAAAAAAAAACTATTAATTATCCATATATTTTAGAAAACTAACTACAAAGATTTCTCTCTGATACTTGTTCTATAAAATGAAATATAAATACAACATAATATAACATTAAATTTTTCGTATTTACGTGTGTGATTTTTTTAAACAAGTTGAATATTAATTTAGTGACAAAAAAAAACAACTTTCATTTAGTGCAAAATTTTCCGTGTGAAATCTATGTGCATAATTTATTCATATATTTTGATGCAATTACTATCACTTTTTTGTATTATATTGTTTTATATTTAATATGCATATTATGTAACAATTTCTTAAAAATATAGAAATATTTATTAACTTTCCCATATTAGATAGATACATCAACCTACACATTTCTCCACATACTAGATACTATTACTAAAGACATAGATTTAAATCTTTGTCCGAGAGGATTATTATAACATTATTTATATAACATTATAATAATACAAATTATTATAATTAATACTAACTAGATATGGTTTAAATACGTGGAGTTTCAATGTTAAAGTAGAACTTCACGTATCTATACAGATAAATACAATTGAAGCGTCTGTTTGTAATGTCAAAATAACAGCTTTTCTCTGTCTGCCTGTTTGTTTCGGCTTATTTTCGAAACGGCGGGACTGATTTTGATGAGACTTTCACTGGCAGATAGCTAATGTTATAAGGAGTAACTTATGCTACTTTTATTTTAGAAAAAGAATAAAATGTTACTATAGGGAAGTACCCGAGCAAAGCGATGTTATGTCGCTAGTATTCAAATACAATATGTACTTAGAAAAGATGCTTTAGTAACGTTTCTGGGTCACGTGTTCGCAAACAAAGATTAACCAATGACTTATTCGCTTGGGTCATCTTGACTTAAGCCTTAAATGTTGTAATCTATTTGTTGATAAAAGATAATGAAATGATGCCAACATGTTAATATTATACCTGTTTTCAACTTGTTGTTCATTTATACATAACTAGCAGAACCCGCGGCTTCGCTCGCACTAAAACTACAAAAAAAACTCTAAAAAGATAGGTTTCAAACCAACTTTCATCCGCTATTTTATCCCCTTATGGGTTGAATTTCGAAAAATGCTAAAACACGTATTTAATAAATTGTATTGAAGAGTATTAATATCAAGATTCAAGTAATTCTGATCATATTTTTTTTTTGGATTGTATTATAACGTGTTTTCCCGTGGGAAAAAATAATTGGTAAAAAGTAGCCTATGTCACTCTCCAACCCTCCAACTACCTCCACACAAAAAATCACGCCAATCCGCCAAGCCGCTTCGACGTGAAAGAAAGACAAACAAATAAACACTTTCACATGGATTTTATGTAGTAAAATATTAATGTACCTAGCGGTATAAATTGACCTTTTGAAATTCAAAATGGCGTTTTGAAGAAAGGGCTTCTATAGTTTGAGGTACTCAATTTTTTTTATTTGATCTTATATGAAAATTTTTAAATTTTTTTATCAGGCAATACATTTTAAAAATGAAAATATAAAGCACGATACATTACGATCCAACGCTCTTACATTAATTCGAAGCAGAAATGTATGCTAGAAAATTACTCTATCCTGTAAAGCAAGAAATACTTATTACGATTTTCACATATCAAATATCCTTTCATATGGCAATATTATATTTTTATATAATAACATTTTTTACGTATTACATAGAAATATTACTTGCAATAAAAATTATTTACCTTGTATGGAGATTTTGTCAATTGTTTGGAATCAACATGATTTTACGTATGCAAAATTCATTTAAATCTGAATTTCTACAACTTAATAGGGCGCTGGTTAAGTTAAAATAAAATAAAACAAAGATAACAATGGCATTAAAATATCATCCATGCCCTTTCTCAAGGAAACTGATTCGTTTCTTTAACATGAAAAATCTCAAATGTTGAGTAGAGTAACGAGTAATAACTTAATCGAACAAGTTACTACATTTTTCTTTCCCAAATCCAATGAAATAATAGAAAGCATGTGTATTTCAATTAAAACTACAGAATTAAGAGTTAAATGGAGATATTTTGAGATTAAATGTCACTCTGTGAATGTGAAAAAACAAACACAAACTTTTACATAATATTAGAAAAATATCTAGCGTATTACCGTCGCTTCGCTCAGGTGCTTCCCTAGTTACGTTTTATTTTTTTAAGCGGAACCGTTATTCTTTTTCTAAAATAAAAGTAGCCTAAATTACTCCTTATAACAAGAGCTACCAGCTAGTAAAAGTCCCGTCAAAATCAGTCCAGCCGTTTCGGAGATTAGCCCGAACAAACAGACAGACAGACGGACAAAAATTTCAAAAATTGTATTTTTCGTATAAGTTCCTTATATACTTCATATACATTTAGTAAAAAGCTGTTATTTTGACATAAAAAACAGAGAATTTTATTTATCTTCATAGATTAACCACTCACCTATTATTATACTTGTATATAATTGCTTAAGATTGACACTTGTCGACCCTTATTAATTCCCCATGCACGTGACAGAGCTAATAACTCTCACCCGTCGCAGACATCACCCGTCTTATTTGTTATACTATATTAGTATTAAGTATAATAGTAAGTACATATAGGATTTTGACTGCTCTAAACATAAACTAGGTATTGAGAGTGATGTGTCATGTAGTGCGTTGATATAATTAAAGCCCAAATCCGACAGTGTTTCTAATTTCAATGATTATAATTATTGAGCATTTCCACTATACACGGTTATAATATATGGAGCTTAGCAGTATGAATCAAATGAGTCCACATGGAGGTTTTGCTTTTGACGATTGAAGAGTTTCTTTAACCATTTTCAAGTTTCATCATCAGATCAGCTCGATGATAGTTAAATTATTGAAATAAAAGCTTGGGAGTAGATTTTGATTGCTTACTTGGTATGTAATTGCTAATTGATTTACTTGTAATTGACTGTATCATCATCAGAATGACAATGCTTTGATTTGATACCGACAAGCGGATATAATGATGCATCTATCTAGAAGGTGGATAACTCTTTAATAGCTTTTACTAAGATATTCTGAGATTGGGCTCACTTAGTTCATTTTGACGAGTACCATACATTACTGTTAGTCTAAAGTACCTATGTGTTTTTCTAAAGTACACTATACTTTTATTATCATATGAGCTTTTTCTTCACAATAACATGGTTTTTGAAATGTTTTTTGCTATTTTTTGTTTCTAAGATAAAAGTAGCCTAAATTACTTCTTATTACAACAGTAATCTGCCAGAGAAAGTCCCGTCAAGATCGGTTCGGCACTTTCGGAAAATTAGTCGAAACCGACAGACAGACAGACAGACGAAAAGCTATTATTTTAACATCACAAACAGACACTTCAATTATATTTATTTGTATAAATAGCGATACATATTAGTTTATTTTGAATCCCTACGGAACAAGAATATTAATTTACATTAAATATTCCGTCTATTTACCAACATGTTTTTCCAAAAAAGTCTTGCTCAAAATTTCATTTATATTTGATTTACCTTTTTTCTTTTTTTTTTTATTGTCGGGAAATGCATTTACGCATACCACCTGATCCCCCAGGTGGTTATGTGGGGCTCACCGGCTAGAAGAGCCGGTACTACCCACTAAAACCCGACATCCCTTCCCCCCGCCTTAGTGGGACGCCGCAGGATCGCTTGCGCATAACTACTACGGCGATATTTGATTTACCTTAAAGGAAGGGTTAAATTAATAAAATAATACAAGAAACGATATCAAACAAATACCCATTATTAATTTCGTTATTATACTAATATTCTCCACGTGACTCATAGCACTCGCCCGTCACAAATGTCACTCGGTTTATTTGTTCTTTATATTATATCAGCGGCGGTGCGTATCTAATGCTAACTGTACGCTCGTATCGTGTACAACCTTCCAGTGAAAGCAGAATGCTATAAAATATAAAGATGGTGTTGATTCCAAAAGATATATCTTTTGCAGAGTCAATAGAATCAGTTAATATTTTTTCCACTTTTACTAATTTTTATGTTATATATTTAGAACCCCATAAAAGTTTGTAAAAAACAGTTTTAGTTTTCTAATATATGTATATATATATATATATAATGAAATTGAAGTGTCTGCTCGTAATGTTAAAATAACAACAATTTACTAAATGCTTATGAAATAATATATGGTACATATAAGAAAAAACAATTTAAAAAAGAACTGCCTGTATGTCTGTTAGCTCCGGGTAATCGCCGAAACGGCTGGACCTATTGACGGGGCTTTCACTGGTAGATAGTTGATGTTATAAACATTAACTTAGGCTACTTTTATTTTAGAAAAAGAATTAGCAATCCGCTGAAGAAAATCAAAACGTACCTATGAACGAACCCGAGTGAAACGAGGATGAGTCGCTAGTCATTAATAAACTGCGCTAGCAGCGCCACAGGCCACGCTAGTTAGTTAAAAATTTAGGTTTTTGCTAACTAGATTTGGAGTTTTCTATAGTATAAACAATGTGTTGTAAACACTATACTGACATTAAGAATATTCTTAGCCCGGTACGTAATGTAAGACAACGTGAAAATTAAAAATAAACACAAATTATCAACAACAGTTCCTAACAAATGTCACGTGGTTTAAAGGAGAAATATTATAGTTAGAAAGTTATTTACAGACATTTTTACACGTTGTCGAGGTGCACAGATTTGTAATTTTATTGTAGTTTCATTAACGTGACAATTATTCATTCTTACTTTACTTTAGTCTTATTAAAAATTTGATTTTTATAATATATTAGTGCCTTACCTTCGTTTCGAACAGATGCGTCCGTAATTTATACGTGGTTACTATTTATTGCATTATATACAAACTGTTTTGACAAAATTAAAAATTTAATACTAGCAGTAGGGTATGTGTTGTTCGAAATCTAAATATACTAAACTAGAGAAAACAAAAACAAACCTATCCGGTATCCCACGAGAACCTTATATTTTTCCGGGATAAATAGAGGGCAGCCCAAATGTTATTCCAGACTATAATTTATCTCTGTGCCAAATTTCATCCAGATCCGTTCAGTGGTTCTGGCGTGAAAGGATAACAAACATCAACATACTCAAAACTTTCACAGTTATAATATTAAAAATACGATTTTTTGCGTTTTTTTACTATAATATAATGTGAGCGATATATTTTATTAAGAGACGTTTCTAAGACAAAATTAATTTTCAAAGTTGTTGCATAAAATTCATTCATGTACGAGTATTTGGTGTCTTTTTTTTTTGTTAATATTTCTAAAGTCTAATAATTATTTACTCTTACCTAAATGTTTTTTTAAATATATACATATATTTTTGTATTTTTTTTTCAAATCTAATATACTTACTAATTTAATAAATTGATAGATTTACAAAAAAGTATTTAAATAATAGTATATAAGTAATTTTTTGTTAATCTATCAATTTTTATAGCTTTAGTATGTGGGGTGGTGGATGTTTACCCTAAATTCGATTTGACACAGGGTGATATCACACTAGGGGACGCTTATTATAACAATATTGGGGAATACTACTCAGACAGATAACTAATATGTAACCGTATATTGTCACTGTTTTGTTAACGGCTTATTAAGGGTTGTTATTGATATATACACTAATATTTTATTTTCTACATTTGTCTTATCAATGTAGGTACATTATATTTATTGTTGAAATACTATTTTTATACTATATTTATCTAACTTTGGTGTAAATATGAGATATGTAAGATAAAGCAGTATAAAGTATATATATTTTAAAATAAATTTTCATCTTCACCAAATAGGAGATTAGATGAGCTGATTTAGTGATACATCAATCAAACTTAGTAGTTAACAATTTGAAGGAATTCTCATACGTACCAAATATACAAAAAAAATCATTAAAATCGGTCGAGCCGTTTCGGAGGAGTGCAACCACAAACACCATGATACGAGATTTTTGTATAATAATTATATTATAATTTACGCTATACGGTCCTGGGTTCGAATTCCCGGTCGGGCCATGTTTGATTGAGTTTTTACTGTGAATAAAGCCCCAGTAACTGCATTACTTCTGTGCGTAAAATCACTACGATCTATAGTTCTGTAGATGCGTAAAATACGACTAACAAACCAATCAATGAATTTTCCATTTATAACAAAATTAAACAAGTTTACTAGCCTCTTTACTAGTTTTACTTACTTACTCTTCATATTTGTTTAATTGTACTAGTACATTTAAATCATGTAATTTTACTTTATCAAAGCCTTACGCTGTTATCATAAGTGTGTACTTACAAACAAAAATGAATATAAATATTTGTTATATATATACAGCATTTATAACGAAACGCGTCTGATCTTTAAGCAAACAAATACAAAAACGAAATATACAAAATGTATAAAGATTTGCACGCTTAAAATGATCAAAGGATACGTTTATAACTGTACAATAATCTTGATCCTTCGCTCCACTCTCTGGAAGCTAAATTGCAAAAGAAGCCTTGTAAAGATAAATCTCTAACGTTAAAAATTAAAGTAGGTATATCGTTTTTTTTATATTTTTGATGAAATAAATTTGTTATCTATACATATTTATATGAAATTCTAACTGATTGTGAGTAGAATCTGTACATTAAATATTTTATGGAAAATCTTATTGGAGTAGTAATTACTATCGATATAGAGGCCGAATCTGTAGTTTTTAGAATTTTTGTTTGTCTGTCTGTCTGTTTAGGAACGAATCACTAGAAAACCGCTGGATAGATTTTGATGAAATTTGGCATGATATAATAATATGTTATAAAAACTTACAAACGTGTTAAGAACCATTAACATCTTAATATAACAAACTTCAAATCATAAAAATATAAGCTACTGTAACCCATCCCAGCTTCGATTTTCTCACTAAATCCTATCAAAAATCCCATAAAATTTCTGTCCCTTATCCAGGCCTCCTCGTTTTCCGGGATAAAGTCATTTTAACCAAAACCCCTGTGGCCCTGAACCGTAAATGGTTATTTTTAAATGCATTGTCCTAACATTCAATTTTCTATCCTGTGAAAATCGATTTTTTACTGAAATAAAAAGTAGTCTATATTACTCTTTACTCTGTGAAAGTCCCATTAAAATCGATTCATCATCACATTTAATTAAAAAAAAACATTGAACATCGCCAATTGGCTAATTCTCAATGCGTTACTTTGATCTAAACAAATCAAAGCAAATATTAAAATTTATTGAAATATTTACTTATTTTAGGCTCTCCAATTGCTTATATTTGTCTAAATTTAAAAAAAGAAATTATAAATAGGTAAATAATATAATCATATTTTGGAATTATTTTTATATTATTATTTAACTAACGACTTATCTATATATGTTTATTGTATAATATCTATATAATATATCCCTATGTGTCTTTTGTATTTATAATATTAGTTACGTTTTAACGTTTAGTTATAGATTAATCAGAAATATAATATTTTCCCGCAGTAAAAAGTATCCTATATATTGACCCGGATAACCAGCTATCATCATACCAAATTTTATCAAAATCTGTCCAGTGGTTTTCTCGTGATGCGTTCCCAGATAGACAGTTGACCACTGTATCAATAATATTATAATCTCGGTATGAATAACTATTTCAATAAGATTTTCTAAAAAAAATTAACGTACATAATTTGACTCCGAATTTTGTTATAAAGATAAATAGACAACACCATCTTTTGGCAAACTTCATAACTAACAAAAGTCTACGGGCTACTCCAGGAAGTAGTTGTATTTAGCCCTTTTTTAACGTCCCGCTGCTGGGCACGGGTCTTCCTTCAATACGAAGAGGATTAAATCAATCTGCTAAATTAAAAATTTAAAAATCCTCCAACCATCTTGGAAATATCTTCATCAAACATAGCTAAGAAACTACTAGTTCACCTTTCAAATAAAAAAAAAACAAAATCAAAATCGGCTCATCCGTTTGGGAGCTACGATGCCACAGACAGACAGACACACACACAGACACGTCAAACTTATAACACTCCGTCATTTTTGCGTCTGGGGTTAAAAATCACTTCTTCCAGGGTCGTCTCATTAGTTATATAAATAAATCAATTACACTTTAAATATCTGGATCAGTGTAGTTAAAGTTTACACGACATTTGTATGAATTTCGTAGGTACTCATATGAAAAAATGTCGCACATTTTTAATTCTTTCATTAGTTCGTTATATGTATTTTTTCGAGTGCGCTTTAGTTAGCGTGTTAATTAAGCATCGCTAGCTTTCATAGCCTCATTCATGGGTAATAAAAATAAAATATTAAAAAAAAAACATTCGTCATTAAAACTCAGGGAACACGTAACAGCAGGTACGCGATATATTTATACTTGTTTCTCGTTTTTATTTATGCGCTTCTATTAGCTTCTCTTGTATGTTACTAACAAGGTAACTATGTAAATAAACTTTGGAAGACTGTTTAAACCTTTTTTGTTTAATTCTCTATGAAATTATAACTTTTATTCCTTTCAATTTTACAGGCGCAATTATCTTATCTTACTAATATTATAAATGTGAAACTTTAGATGTTTGGATGGATGTTTGTTACTCAATAACGCCAGAACGACATAACGGATCTGGATGAAATTTGGCGCAGAGATAGATTATAGTCTCAATTAGTACATAAGCTACTTTTTATCCCAGAAAAATGTACGGTTCCCGTGGGATAGATTAGTTTTTGTTTTTTTACCGAACCCGAGCGAAACGAGGGTATGTAGCTAGTTTATAATAATTCGCATGAAAATACAGTAATCTTGTACAACCGATCGATCTTATTTCATAAAGTAAAGTGGATGGAAGGAGATCAAGTTCTTATAAGACCAAGACTTTTAAAAGACCTTCTAGACTTTGACAGTTGGTTTCACTTCAGATACTGTTAAAAAGGATTTGTTAACTTTAATATTTTATAACCTACTATTATATAGTGAACCTCAAAGGGTTTCTTTACCACACTTTGAGAAACTCTGAACTAGAAGTTGATAAATGTACACTCACAAAAACTAAGTGCTTAATTTTATATTACTCTTTAGATTTAACTCATATATAAAGTAATTACATGCCATTACTCATATATAGCATTAGTGTACACGGAAATGCCGGTTTTATCACATTGTATCAAGCGTCATATTAGCATGTATTCCAAATTAACATGACCACCGTTAGTATTAAAACTGTTATATCGATCCAGTGATAAAAGATAACATTCAAGCACCGTTTGTTTATCTGTAGATTGTTGTGTTTCTGCAAACAATTTAACCAACTTTAAATACGGAATATTCACTTGTTATAGACTTTTACATTTAATTCAGTTCATAAGTAATTTATTTCGTTAAGAGATCGACGAATGAGATTGAGGCTTACTGTGGGTTTTAACTATAAAATATAAATTCTCTTGTAGAAACTATTCATATGTCCAAAAGTATGCAATCCGTATTATTCATATAATAAATGTGAAAATTGTATGTATGGATGCTTGTTAACCTTTCATGCCAGAACGGCTGAACGGATCTCGATGAAATTTGGCACAGAGATAGATTATCGTCTGGAATAACACATAGGCTTTTGATCCGGAAAAATGTAAGTTTCCCGTGGGATAGCTTTGTGTCTTGTTTTGCTAGAGGCGAACCCGAGCGAAGCGAGGGTGAGCCGCTAGTATAAGAATAATTTAATGGTACCAAATGTACTCTAAAAAAATAATTTCAATTTTATGACCAAATATGGAATAAAATTAGTCAGAACCTACATGGTATACGGTGTGACTGGTATCTCAGGGTCGATGGCATATGAACAATTGCTTATATAAAATGCAAAATTGAAGGCAGATTTTGACTTGTGAATTATAATATTGTCTCTTTCGCACACTACCTGTGTGGGATGAAATTGAAAATTCTAACTCGCAGTATATGATGGGTAAGAACAAAATGTGACATCAATACATTTGCATTATTAATATAGGTATTATTCATGCTATTAATATTAGTGATTTATGACAAAAAACTACTTATCACTGCGTTTCCTCAATTATTATTTTTTTTCTTTTTATTTCAGTTTTATTTATTAAAAAAAAATAAAAAGAAACATGGTGCGTCATGACAATATAATATAGCAGTATAGTTGGTATCATCTCATCCAAAATGATGACAGCACGGCATGTGACGTCATTTAAAGCGCGTTAACATGGCTGTGTTTCAACGTTTCAAATAAATTTATTCTCTGTTTTTTAAATATAAATTAAAACATTTGCAAGCTTAAAAATCAAAATAAATCCGCGAAATAATCTGAAAAGATAGTTTTATTTAAAATGTCAATTATTCGCGTAAATCTAAGAAAGTATTATTTACAAGCTTATTTATATTTTTACGATAGTATAAAAATATAAACAGTGAATGAAAATTACAAAAAATAAATAAATGCATATAGTTTGTACCAGTTATACAGCAATATATGGGATAGAATCAATCAAATCAAACTTTTTGGCTACCAATCGTTCATTTGAGTACAGATAGGGTTGCCAACTTTTTGTATAAAAAATAAAGCATGTTAGGGTTGGAGAGCTAAAATAAACAGTATTTTAGAAAAATGAATGATTTTTTTAAAGGTTTCAAAACATATTTTTCGAACAACTTGCACAATTTAATAATTCATTGTCATCTTTTAAATATTCTTGTAAAGTGCTCAATATATAGCTCCATTTTTGGCCAGTAAGTATTCGTATCTACTGTTCCTTAGATATTTTTTCATAAACTACTTGGAGTTGTTCTAATTCTGAATATAAATTGTCAATATTGAGTCTGTGCTAATTAAGACTTTTAATTATTTTGTCAAAATGAATTACCTCCTCAATATCATGTTAGAAAATTATATAAACACAATCATTGTTTCTATGAATGATGTAATTAATGAAAAGCAAAAGAAACAGATAAATAGCGAATCTCTTTTTCTCTTTGTCACTTTTTTCTAAACTCAGTCAATAATTAAAAAAATAACTAAAATTGACCTAAAAACTCTTTGGAAAGCTAAACTTATTATTTTTTATTTCTAATAATATTCTCGTTCAAAAGGTAGGTAGGTACAATAAAATCACAATAATATGAGGGTAGTTAAGAATAATTCGAACGTAGCAACACAAAACGTATATGTAATAACAAGAGTATACGATTTATAGCGGTTTTAACCTGCACACCACAGTAGATCGGGTTTGATAAATGATAACGCAGTGTAATCGAGCGATGTACACCCTTATCAGTGATAAGAATACAGCAAACAACTACGAGTATGGAGTGTGGAGTGGCTTTTCTAGAACAATAAGGTATATATTACTATTTTATACTGTGCATTAGAAAATGTTATTTAACATTATACTTGTTACATATTGTTTCGCCATAGGTATATTTAGAAGAAATTGTTTTGTATGCATGTTTAATTTATCTTGGTTAGATATGTGCTACAGTTCATACGTTTGTAAATAAAATTATAACCTAAAAAATTACGTTGAGTTTAGAGGAATATGTTGGTGTTTATAGTTTAAAGATTTTTATTATATTTATTCATTGTTTACGTGAGTTGTTGACAGAGTTGTCAATTAGCTTAAACCGGTAGGTGTCATAGTTATAAAATATATTATAGACTTTCTAGGAATTACAATCTCATACTTAATTTGATACGTTAATATATAAATAGGCAAAGACAAAACAGATCAATGCCTTTTTCTCCTGTGTTTGTAAACCGATTTTCTTTTTTTTAATGCTTTTAAATCATTAAAAAATTTGGGAATATATATATATATGTATATATATATATATATATATATATATATATATATATATATATATATATATATATATATATATATATATATATATATGGAGATATGAATATATATATATGGAGGTATATTCTATTTATATATGATATAGCAAAATTTTTAATAACAATTATGGTCGAATTTAACCACTGGGCAAGTATATTTAATATGTTGTAAGTATTTTATGTGACAGAAAATAGAATGGTTTAGGTTCGTCATGGTATGAATATCTTATAATGTGACTTAATCGGTCAGACTGTCATAAAACTTATATTGTTTATTATAAAATACTAGATTTTGCCTGCGAAAAGATTAAATAAGAACAAATTATAGGTAAAGTGTAGATTTCTGATTATGTAAAAAATTGAATCCGAATCAACAAACTTGATTTTGTATTGTGTATAATCAAAGTTAAAACTTTATATTAACACTAGCAACTCACCCTCGCTTCGCTCAAGTTCGTCGCTAGTGAAAAACAAAAACAAATGTATCCCACGGGAACCGTACATTTTTCTGGGATAAAAAATAACGTATGTCCTATTCCAGACTATAAAGTATATCTGTGCCATATTTCATCCAGATCCGCTCAGCCGTTCTGGCGTGATTGAGTAACAAATATCTATCCAACTTTCGCATTTATAATATTAATAAAAATAATGGTATATTAATGGGATATAATATATCCCATTAATATTATCCCATCAATACCATTAATATTATATTTATTTTACATTTTATTTTATTTTGTGTAATTCATTATTGTTTTAATAACATCATAGTATTTATAAATGTATGACATAATATTTAATGTAGAAACATATTGTATTAACAAGATAGTATTATTCTGAAGTGTTTTGTTTTTATAACCATCTTAGTAATTACCTACATAATTACGTCTAATATACATATAGGTAGGTAATAAAATTGTAACCAAGCCGAATCTGTACATTAAATATTTTTGGAAAATCTTATTGAAATAGACATATTATTATCGATACAGAGGCCGAATCTATAGTTTTTAGAATTTTTGTCTGTTTGTCTGTCTGGCTGTCTGTTACCGCATCACAGAAAAACTACAAGAGGGATTTTGATGAAATTTAGTATGGTGATAGCTGGTTATCCGGGTCAATATATAGGATACTTTTTACCGCGGGAAAATATCTCATTTCTAAGAAAAAATACAAAAACTACATTGTAAGAGTATACTAATATGTAAAACCTAAGAATTTGCTTTTTGGTCATCTGAACGCGGGCGGAGCCGCGGGCAACGCTAGTAAAAATATAAAGTTCTTCTTTAATAATATTACGCATATAATTTCATTTTATATAATATCAAGGGCTGTTAATAATTTAATGAAATCCCACAGCTATCTAAATATATAATAATATCTAATTTACTGTTTGAAAATACATACTCTTCAATTTTATTTCGCTATAGTGTTCTTATTTTAGAATATATTAATAAGAATAGCTTTAATTTTGCTATCGATATATGTTTAGTTTTATAAACCTAAAATATTTTTAATTAAATTTTAAACTTTTTATATGTAAGGATTACAATTTAACATAAAAATTCTTTTAAAAATAGTACATCTAATCTATTTAATTAATTGATATTTAAACACATATTTACTCAGCCTTGGATATGACTGTAACAATAATGGCGGGGTCCTTTGAACCCCAGATCTATTTTTTCATACACGTTTTTCTAATTTAAACTTATCCATTTTGTTTCAGTGGGATGAACATGAATATAAACAACAATAACAGTACGAGCATCAACAACAACAACAATGATGAAAAGGTGGAAATGCCGGACCCTGATTACATAAAAGTAAGTTAAATAGATCACTCTAAATATGACGAACTAGCGTCACACCCTCTCTTCGCTCGAGTTTGCCTCTATATATATATATATATATATATATATATATATATATATATATATATATATATATATATATATATATATATATATATATATATATACAATTTTACAATAATGTATGGAGGTCTGCCCAATATTTTGACATTTATGATTACTGCTTCGCTTCCTTGGGCTATCTAATGCAAAAAGAATTTGTCAAATCGGATTAGTAGTTCCTGAGATAAGCGCGTTCAAACAAATTCTGCCTCTTTATGATATTAGTATAGATAAAAGAAGATGAGATTTTGTGAACATAATTGCGAACGAAGTCGCGTGCCACAAATAATTTACAAATGCTTATTACACATATTTCAACCAGTAATATTTATGAAATTAAAAGCAACAATCGAGCAAAATATTTGTCAACAATATTCGCGTATAGCAATGTTTTTCAAAGTATGTTTACAAAGCAATAAGGTCGCCACCACACTGTCTAGTCACGAAACCCCTTCAAATAATAAGTATCCTATATCACTCCTCGAACGAAAATCTTACTCAACACAAAAATAACGTCGATTTGTTCTTACCTTAGCATAGGGACGAACTAACACATATAAATTTTATTTCACAATATCGTGTTAATAAGAATTAATGATATAGTACATATATTATAATGAAATGATTTAGTCAAACCATTTCAATCCTTAAAATCTTTGAAATCGACCATTGACCATTTAAGTTAATTATTTTCATATTATTATTATTATTTTACTTTGCAAAGAACTTAATAGTAAAGTTTAGAATAACCGGTCATGTGCGAGTCGGAATCGCACACGAAGGGTTCCGTACCATTGTACAAGATATAACACTAAATATTTTGTAAAAGAAACGAGAGAGGCGCCACGAGTATAACAACTTAATATCAGCTTAATCGGATATTGTTTTTTCCATTTTGTATGGCCATTTTAAAATTCGTTATTTTGAAATTTTGAAAATAGAAATACACGCTCTGTGAAATATACTCTCTACCTATTACGGTTTATGAGATATAGCCCGCTGACAGACAGATGGACGGTTCCGTTGGCACCCTTCGGCTGCGGAACTCTAAAAATAACGCTGAAACTACTAAAGCTCAGATTTTCCTTTAAAATAATAGTATAACACATCTAGTACAAAATACGTTAAGTAAAGATAAGAACACCAGCCTACCCTCTGATGTGATTTAAGCATCCCCTAATCTGTACAGAACAAATGTGTGCTGAGGTACTTGCGACAACTAAAGCCCATACATTAGCAACAGGTTTAGGTACTGCTCTTACTGGAAACAGCCATTACGAATTCTATTGGTGATTTTAGATTTATTTACTTTAAACACTGTTAGTTACGTTGTTGGACAAACTTTGTTTCTACGTGGTATTTGTTGGCTTTTAAAAGTTATGTTAGGTACTGTAAAATTTCACTCATTTAACTTCTAATATTTTGTCTGTATGTACTAATGAATTACTCGCTTCATTATAGTGCGACACTAGGTGCTTTTTGTGAAATGATACTACTATTAAAAAGAGAAAAAAATGGTTTTTTGTTTGTTTGTGAGGGATAAACAAAAATTCCCTGAACCGATTTAGATGAAATTTGGTATGAAGATAGTTTAAGATTTAAGAGTTTTTATCAATCATTTCTCAAGTAAGGGATATAAAACTCATCATATTTACGTATATATACTAATAGTATAATATAGTCTATATATTCCATACTAACTCTTAAAACGTACCTAGGGATGAGCGAAGCGAGTGTTAGTCGCTAGTATGTTATCTATACATATAATAAAATTGTAGCTGAGCCGAATCTGTACATTAAATATTTTTTGGAAAATCTTATTAAAATAGACAAGAGGCCGAATCAACAGTTGTTAGAATTATTGTCTGTCTTTCTGTCTGTAATACAAAAACTATAATGTAAGAGTATACTAATATGTAAAACCTAAGAATTTGGTTTTTGGTCATCTGAACGCGGGTGGAACCGCGGCCAATGCTAGTATAACTGATATTAATCCATCTTTTAGATACATTTTAAATGGCTATAGAAAAAGAGTTAATTTACAGATTTGTTTAATACATTTATAGTCGTTGCAGCAATATAGAATTATTATTCTATTCCGTTTTATTTCAAATAGAAATGAAATTCTTGTATATGATTATGTTTGATATATATTTTTTGGGAATATTAATCAAAAAGTAAGGTATTCTTAGTTAGAAATTAAAAATATGTACATATTGGTGCCTTCATATGTTTTCTGGTATAATTTAAGTCAGCTGTTAATTGGTAACTTATTTAATAGAAGTCCATTATTATAATGGTAATATATTTAAATGGTAAAGCTTAAGCTTCTTGTACTATACTATATTAAAGTCATGAGCCAACTTTTAGTGGTTACAACGTCAAATCGGCAGAGGCAGCACAGGATGTGCGTAATTTTCTAATTTTGAAATGTTGCAACCTAAAATTTATAGGAAACATCTGTCAACTTGATTGGCCCTTCAGACAAGTAGATATTCTATGATCGGCATCACTAATGAGAGAAAAATAATTAATATTTACATAATACTAGCAACTTATTCTAACTTTGCTCTGGTGCGTCCCTAGATTCTTAGCAGTAGTTTAGTTTTGGTCCAAGGTGGTTTTTATCCAATTCCATTAAGCCGTTACAGCGTGATGAAATAACAAACATACACACTCACATGTACAAACAAAGTTTCGCATATATGATAGTAGTGTTATTTAATCATTTCTACTCTTATGTACATTCAATAAAAATACACATGTGTATTTAAGGTGTTAGTCATACAATCTGCTAAAAGCAAAACCTAGAGTAAATTCATAGGTAAACAATATTTTTAATGAAAAAAATATATAAAAACAATAGCGATACCTTAACGGCTCAACACAAATAGGTTTAAATCCACACTACGTGAAATAAATCTGTTACACCGTATATTGAAGCCGCGTAGCAACCTCAAAGCTCTAAGCATTAGCGACACGGTGCGGCGTAGCTTGAGAAATGTTAGGCATGAACGAGTGGAATTGCTTTCACACGAACGTGTAAAGTTACACTTTTGGTGATACTAGTTGTACTCCATTGACTATGTCATTAGAGTACTATGAAAGTAGTGTGTTTGTTTGTGTATCTGTGGGTTAAGGATAATCTATATAAGTAGCAGACCAATTTACTAATATCTAATTTTTTTTAATATAAATAAAAAAGGATCTATTTGTATGTTTGTTCTCTATGCATTCCTAAACTAATAATCCGATTGTGATGAAACTCTGGTGGATTATTCAATGTATGCTTGCAAAAATTCTTGGCTGAAAAAATTATTTCTCTTTGGACTTTCGTCTTTTATGTGATCCTAAAGAAAAAAATATATAAAAGCTTCAGTGTTTGTATAATAAGACTTTAGCAAGATAATTTTCAAAATTAAATATTTGAATGGTTTGATCTTAATAACTTTACAACAAACAAAACTTCTATCAAGTTAGATAGTTTTCCAAGTAAATTGATTGATTATTGATTTTTTAATCGTCAAACAAATTGTTAATAGAATTAAATATAATAAATTACGTGTATATTAATTAAAATTTATTTCAAATTTTAGTCAGATAATGAAATAATATTTAACTTATTAGATTTCATACTAACATCACACCAACACATCTGACATCTTGTAATTGAAAAATATGCCCTAGAAAATGCACCTACGTTTTCTCAATACTATACGTTAGGTATATAATAGTGCTTTTGATCCCATTTCTGTCATCGGCGTGATAAAAAATCGGTAACACTGATGCGAATGTTTAATTTGGGCGAGTAGTGTAGTGTAACGCAGATGTAATCACGATAGGAGCGCGTGCAACGTGTTCCACGACCCACTTTCACGTCGATAACACAATTTTCACGTTACTGAAACTTATCATTTATAATAAAATTTTAATCTCTAGATGTCCATTTTTTTTGTAGATTGCATTTGCGTAAAGATTTCTTACGTATTTTCAATATTAGAAGATTTTCGTCGCAGAAGCGCAGTATAATGTTAGACTAAAACACAATTTTAAGTTTATAAAGACTTTTATAAATTGATTCCATTATAATGGTCTTCAATGTTCTTATTTCGCATTAAATTATATTAAGCCATGAAACAGTTCAATAATAATTTTATTAATTTATTGTTATTTAATCTCTATGATATTTTATTCGAAATTATCAATAACTTTACGATTTTTGATTCAGTAATACCTATGTAAGTAATCTTTATGGAATAGAGGAAATTCTGGGTCGAATAGGGTATAATAACATTTTTTTGTTTGTTACTCTGTTTAGAATGACGTTACCGTAGTCCGTTACTATAACATATATCATAACTTACCTGTTATGATTATACCAGCTCTCGATTATAAATCTTATATTATACTTGCTAATTGGTTTTTTTATCTAAAAAAAACATTTATGTTCAGTTACGAAAATTGATGTGCAAAAAATAGTTCTTTTCACTGTTCATTTTTCATTGTTTGACGACACGTTTGGCTCAGTTTGTAGTGACCCTACTTGCTGTACCAGCGGTCGCGGGTTCGAGTCCCACTGGGGGCATTCATTTGTGTGATGACGAATGTTTGTACTCCAATCATGGGTGTTTATATTTATAATATGTATGTATTTAAAGTTATATATGTGTAGTGTATCAACTATCTGGTATCCATAACACAAGCCTCGTAGCTTATCATGGAACTAGATGGCGCTGTGTTTTAATGTCCCAACATATTTATTTATTTATTTATAATTATTTTCATCTACGAGTATAACTATTGCAATGGGTCTTCTCAAAAGTATCTTATCGAGCTTGTAGCTGAAATTTTTCTTTCACTAAAACGAATCACAAGTGTTGTTGAAATGTTAAATAACAAAAAATGACGACTTTTAAACAAAATCACTTTCATTTTTAGCAAGTCTGTACTAAAGATTTCGTTTGAAATTTATGTTAGGTACATACGAATTTTCGGTTCGACAGATTAAAGCTTGAGCGCGTTCAAAAGAAATTACTGGTAATCAATTTGCTATTTTCATCAGAGGGATAAGTTTTCACGTTACAGCCTTTGTGATGTGAGTTAAAACCAATCACGCTTCGAAACGTCAGTACAGTGAGCGGTATTTAAATTTTAACATTAAAACAAAATGTCTGTCAATCTATACTTTTTTTTTATTTTGATATTTAATCTAGATTACCAGTAAAAATGTGAACGCAGATTTTGTAATAATAAAAAGAAATTAAAAAAATACTTTAAATAAAAAAAAATGATAAATGATTGTAGACTCAATAATGACGTTCATTATAATACACATACTCGTATGAGGAATAATTTAATACTGCATAATAATATATTTTTTTGGTACTTTGGTGCAATTTTTAAATTTTTAAAATCATTTTGTAAGATTATAGGTAGGCACTGTCTGTAACAAGTACCTTTGAGTGTCTAAAAGTTAGCTTCCCCCGTGACCATGATTGCTGTAAAGCATTCGAAACGTCGAGAACCAAAAATCAAAATAGATCCGCGAAAAAATCCGAAAAGATAGTTTTATTTAAAATTAATTTAAAGCCTTCAAATTATTATATTATATATCTCTATCGTTCTGCAAAAAATATATTTCAATTCATATAAATTTTAACACCCAGCGCGAAATTCAAAGCTTAATATGTGGTATACCGTACTTAAAGCTCGCGCAACGCAATCGTGCGAAACCTTTTTAATTACGCCAATATATCACTTGATTTTCGAATTTGCAACTTTGCATTCACTTCGTTGGGAGGCGAATCGGATTTCTGTGGAAGTTTGTTACAATGTTGACACTTTTCATTTAACTATATAAGTAATGTCGTTTAAAAAATAATTTAGTTTATTTCAAAGTAGATTTCTGTGGTATTATTACGGAAGAATTTAAGATTTTTGATTTAAGGTTTTAGTCAAAAAAATACCTTCTCTATTGTGTCTTTTTGTTATGTCAAATTAAGAGCTTTTTACTAAAGGCATGTGAAAGTATATACGGTACTTATAAGAAAAAAAAAATTGTTTGTCTGTTTATTCCGACGAAACAGCTGGACCGATTTTGATGGGACTTTCACTAGCAGATAGCTGATGTTATAAGGAAAAAATTAGGCTACTTTTAGTTTAGATAAAAAGTTAGAGTTCCGCGCAAAGAAAACCCACAGAATTGTGAACAAAATCCGCATACCTAAGTAGGTAGTAGTTATAAATGTTGTTCAATGAAGTTTTCTTTAACATCGTACCAATCTCTTGCGGTTGTTATGTTACAGATGTTCGTCGGTCAAGTGCCAAGAAGTATGGACGAGAATGACCTCAGGCAAATGTTCGAGGAGTTCGGGAGAGTCCATCAGATTAACGTACTGCGGGACAAGATCACCGGCGCGAGTAAAGGTACGTTATTTTAATGCTTTAGCTTCGAATTAAGGATAAGAAATATACAGGGTGTGTGCTTATATCGTATTATAAATCTTTTGTTGGTTTGGTTATATTATAATTGAATGTATTGATTAATATATTTATAAATTTATTTTTGGGGGGCAAATATTATTATTTCGGTTAAATATTTTATGGTTTTTTTTCGATACATGTTGTTTATGGGTGGAACAGATTTTTTTGTGATGTATTTGTCATTTCATTTTCATAATTAGAATAAAAATGTATTTACTGATTTCAATTAGGTGTTATATTGTAATTATAATATAATTACCTCAAAATTAAACCTTCAAATCTTTAATTCAGTTCGAAGTAACAGCTCGAGCTCTTCTATCTATGAAGCAATAGAAGCATGTGAGTTATATATATGAATATGGTAACTACATAAATAATTTCATAAAATACATTAAAATCTATACTAATATTATGAAGAGGCAAAATTTGTTTGTTTGTTTGTTTGAGCGCTCTAATCTCAGAAGCTACTGATCCGATTAGAAAAAATCTTTTTGCATTAAATAGCCCGTCTATCTATACTAGCCGTAAAATGTAGGTACCTAGAGACGAACCCGAACGAAGACGGGTGAGTCGCTAGTGTGTGTATATATCATTAGAATTATCATTTACCTACTAGAGTGGATGCCAAAGCCAGGTAGAAACTAAATGAAATTTCCACTTGTGATTGTTCAAACGCATGTACGAGTATCTATGCTTACGTCTACCAGATGAATTACAAAGAGATACTCGTACGTAATTATTAAAGTGTTTTCAATAACGAATGATCAAAGTTTCAGTTACTGGATTGCTTTGAGCTTTCAAAGGTTTATAGTGGCATATTATCTATTAGACAAATTTTATAATAAAAAATAAAGTATAATAGTCACTCTTTGTTTTTTTTTTCGATTCAATTTTTTTTCTTGATAATTTTTTTTCTTGGCCTCAAAGCGTGCCATTTGAGCATAGGTAACTTCGCCAATGTCACATAGAATGGACAAGACCCGAAGGAGATTGGTCCGTAAAACAAAAATATTGTCGTCGTTATACCGATTTCGTATTTTACCGTAGCTCATCGACATTTATTCCATATACAAAAATTTGTATTGCTATATAAAATATATAGCTGATGTATTTTAATATAATTCATTAATAATAATTATAAGCAACATTATTGCCATAATAATAAAATAATAACTATGCTAACATAATTATCCATAATTATTATTCTTATATTCAGAATTCTATTATTCGCTAATTGTAAACCAACTTATATAATTATTATTTTTAATATTTAGATTTCAGGATGGTTCCATATAAATTTCACAAACAAGATTCTATAAAAGAAGGAATAAGTATTAAAAGTGATTTTAAGTTTGTGTGCGTTTTTATATTAAAAAAAAATATTTACCGGATTTATTTTGATTTTTGGTTCCCGATGTTTTGAATAAATCCGCGAAAAAATCCAAAAAGATAGTTTTATTTAAAGATGAAATGTTTCATTACAACTATAATTGCTTTTATCGCTCTACAATACTCTCATATAATGTATCTATGCTCCAATAAAATATAAAACTAAATTAAATCAATATGGAGGTAACTTTGACGAACAAAGATAAAAAAACACTGCTAAGAGGAAGAAAAAAGTTTCTATGGAAAAAGCGTATTATTTAAACAAAAAGTTGATATACCTACTTTAATGTTTCTTTGTATTAATTGTGATAAGTTGTTTTTTTATTCTGTGATAACATAATAAGAAATATTTAAACAGTCTATTAAATAAAAAAAATACATAATTTTTTTCTTAATAAATTATAAAAAGAAAACCATCTAATGCGTACAAGAAAAAATGACACACAAAATTTACACTTACCTATACAGGATGCAACAAATGGATGGGACATGGCAGAAAAGTATCTTAAATATTGAATATATAAAGTTTTTCTCAAAGGAAAGGTTATCATATTTAAAAATAATAATAACTGCATTTTTTTAAAGAAAAGATTACCTAAGCCGGTAATCGAACCAACTAAAAATATAGTAAAATACACCTTCACCATTTTATTGAACTGAACAAAAGAGTCTATGGTAAGGATAAAATCTCTCTAACAAACATTGTATCTTACATTTAAAGCAAACTATGAAATCTTACAATTTATTATATTTCGACTCTAACTTACGTCGTGTAACAAACGTATGGGATATGGAAGAAAAGTATTTTATATACTGAAAATATCTAGCTTCATCATCCATATCCATTTGTTCCATGTTTCATAAAAATAAAAAATATTATTTTTGACGACACGTTTGGCTCTGTTTACAGTGGCCCAACTTGCTGTACCAGCGGTCTGAGGTTTGAGTCCCGCTGGGGGCATTCATTTGTGTGTTGAGCACGAATGTTTGTACTCCAGTCATGGGTGTTTATATTTATAATATGTATAAATTGAAATATGTAGTGTATCTACTATCTTTTTTTATAGTGTCGGGAAATGCATTTACGCATATCACCTGATCCCCCAGGTGGTGATGTGGGGCTCACCGGCTAGAAGAGCCGGTACTACCCACTAAAACCTGAGATTCTCCTCCCCTCCGCCTTAATGGGACGCCGCAGGATCGCTTGCGCATAACTACTACAGCGCCCCGGCGCGCGGCAGGTCTGCCTAAACATTAGGCAGACCACCAAACCAACGGTGCTGTTCCACAGTCCACTCTGCTACGGCTGAGTAGCACCCGGAGCATTAAACCTGACCACCCACCAAAGTGGGCCACATTCATCCAGCTGCAAAGGACAGGGAGAGCGGCAACGAAACACCGACACTCCTCTTCCCCTGCAGCCCCACCGCGTCCACCATCAAACGGTGGCGGCCCCGTCTAGGCCGCGGAAGGTAGCGGCGCACCGAAATACTGGCACTCCTCTCCCGCCACGGCCTACCCCTCCGCCGGATGCAGGCCTGCTTCCACAGTTCCCCAACCGGCACTCATCATCCGGTTGTGAGAAGCGGCCAAGCGGTCCCACCACCGGTGGCCACAACGTCTTCGGCCGAACCTTTCGGCTCGGGGCCTAGACGAGCGGCCCCACCAAGCCTTTTGGTCCGCGCCGGATTTTATATTTCATAAAAATATAATATATTTAATGATTTATAATAAACTACAAGAAAATGTTTTTAAAATTATAAAACGGAACAGCTTTCGCGTCATTGTTTCGAACAAAGCGCACCAAGTCACTAGTTGACATTTTTGTTGTTACACGTTTGTATGAGAGAATTTCTTTTGTAAGAATTCATGCAAATACGCGACGCCGCCGGTTACTATTCTAATATGTAAGAGAAATTTTATTTTTTAAAATAACATCTTTAGTTACAACTTTTTTCATACAATGGGTGTATGATTTCTTAAAAACATACATTTTACAGTTATTTAGTTTGTATTTTTTTATTTTATTTACGACAGAATTAACTTAAATAATGATCTGGACATTTGACAGCATATTCCTTTATATAATGAATAACCATTACGAGAATTAAACAGGACGATAAATGAGAAAAGGTTGTATTAACTTTTGTGTCTGATATAAATTATGTTATTTAATTAAAGAATAGGTAGCCAGTTTTATATATAACTAGCGACGTACGTTTTAAGAGTTAGATAGATTTTTCAGCGATAAAATATTTATCTGCAGTAAAAAGTATCCAATGTGCTTATCCGGATGACCAGCTATCATCATAACAAATTTCATCAAAATCTGTCCAGTGGTTTTCTCGTGATGCCTTCTCAGTCAGACAGACACAATTTCTAAAAACTATAGATTCGGCCTCTGTATCGATAATAATGACTATTTCAATATGATTTAAAAAAAAATATTTTATGTACAGGTTCGACTCAGTTGGAATTTTATTATATGTATAGATATTAAAAAATTATATCCTTTATATAAAAATGAATATATTTATCATATCATTACTATTATTAAAAAACTATTTCTAATTTATTGGATATTCGAATTTCATTAAATCAACAAAGTTTGAGCGAGTCTTTAATATTATAATAAGTGAATTATCATAAAGCAGATGTCCTCATGAAGTTCTCGCACCCATACCGGCCTATCTAAATAGGTATTCGCCTGCAAGAATCCAATACGTCATGTAAAATATGATACCTTTGCTTTTACAAACTCTTAATATATTTCATTCGTATATCTATCTGTTTATCATCTGTTTAGAAAAACAGGTTTTAACTGAAATGCGAAAATATGCGGTACCATTGTATGGAGTGGTCCTTACTAGTGATGGAGCTGGAAGGTGACAATAAACCCCTTAACAACAAAACAAATTATAAAGAAAAAGCTTGTTTTTTTTTGTTGTTATATTTATTATTATGTATTTTCTTATGTAATAAATGTTTTGTTGTGTGTCGCGGTAGATTCCCTGTGTGTAGTGTTGTGTGGTGTCACTTTATGTACGCGAGCTTTTGTTACAGGGTGCTGTTTTGTGACGTTTTTCACGCGGAAAGCTGCGTTGAAAGCTCAGGACGCTTTGCACAATATCAAAACCTTGAGCGGGGTAAGTGCGTTTGTTTTTCCCACTACTATTCATGTTACGCTAGTATACTACCGGCCTTATTAAATAATGACGTTATATCGATTTTTAAAATGTTTAAAAGCTTTTAAATGTCGTTTTTTTATTATTAAGTTTATATACAATCTCAGAACAAAATGAGTTTGACCTAAATCGATCATTCTTTAATAAGGTCATATTATGTGTATAAATTAAATGTTCATTGTTAGATGTGGTTTAGTGTTAAATGTATTATACATGTATGGTTTTTTTTTTTATTTTAGGTTGTTCTTTTATATTTTACTCAGTACATACTGGATTATTTTCGTATATTTTAAAAGAAGAAATTAAATAGTGTCTGAAATGAGAATGGATTGAGGGGAATGAGGCCATAGTCCACCACGACTTGTCACACTGTCAGTTGACACTTGTCCAGACAAGTGCGTGTTGGCGGACTTCGCATATCTTTTGAAAACTTGCTAGGTTCTCTCACACATGTAGGTTTCTTCACGGGATTTTTTCATCACCGTTAAGACAAGTGGTAATCATGTTGGAAATGATTCGCACATGAAAATATCAGACGTGCGAGACCCGGGATTTGAACTCCCTTTACTCTGTTTTCCAAACAAGCGCGTTATCACTGGGCTACCACTGCCTTATCCACCACTATACCACATAGATAAACATATAGATATATAGACATATATTTGACTGACTTCAAAAGAGGAGTAGGTGTCCAATATGGATTTGTGTGTATGTATTGTTTGTGTATAGGTTACCTCTTCACCATTATTGAATCGATTTACATCACACTTTTTCTTAAATACTTACCTTACTAAAGACCCATACAATGGAGAAGTTTCATGATGTTGATAATTTCATATTTAATGCAATTAAATTATAATATAGATCAAAACTAATAAATCAGTAAACAATTTTTTTTAAATCTATACTAATATTATAAATAGGTAAGGTTTGTAAGTTTGTGACGTTTTAGAGGGTAATCTCCGGATCTACTGAACCGATTTAGATGAAATTTGGTAAGAAGATATTTTGAGACCCTGGAAAGGACGTAGGAAGATGAGGATGAAATTTTGTATTGGGAAGCAAGCTAGGAAGTTAAGCGAGGGTAAGTCGGTAGTCTATCAATAAATTTAAATTTAGGCCCTTCAGGTCGTGCGACGTCAATAAATTATTCTTGCAAGCGCATTTTTAAAGTTTCATAACTTTTTTATTTGTTGAGATATTTTAATAATTCATTTTATATTTTTGTTATATTTTACTTATTTTTTTAAAATTAAAGTAAAAAAAGGGAAACTTCTTCATTACATAATATTATGTACATAATATTTTTTTTATTTATTAAATTCCCAAGTGGCACTTACAATATCATTATATACAACTAGCGACCCACCCTCGCTTCTATCGGGTTCGTCCCTAGGTACGTTTTAACGGTTAGTATGAATATAATATGCATATATATTTTACATATAAATCTTCATCTTAAATTACTGAAAACTGCGTTAAAATCCGTTGCTTAGTTTAAAAGATCTAAGCGTACAAACAGCGAGAACGACTTTGTTTTATACTATGTATAGACAAGTCTTATAGCTAAATGCATTACATTTTAAAGTGAAAACCATTAATACTATCAAAAAAAATAAATTCTCACAAGCTAATTACATTAAGTTAAGTAATATATTATACAAATTCTTAGTAATTAAATTAGTCTCAAAGTCATAGTATCTTGTAATTAAAATATGTTAAATATATATTATAGTACGATTTATCAGAAAATACCGTAGAACAAAATTTAAATTTTAGCCTTACAATTTGACGCGCCCGATAAACTTCAAAGTTATAAAATTTTATTATTCAATACGCTTAAAATATTTACAGTCCATGATCAGGAGGATTGTTTGGCGTGAGGAAAATTACCTGAAAGAGGCCGTATTTTTATTATCTCTAAAAATGTTTCTTCAAAAACAACCAACTCGACTAAAACGACGAAATTGATTGATGCGTAGTTTTTGTTCTTAATCATCTCTTCTTCAAACTGTAAAGTAATTTAAGATCGTTTTATTTTTATCAGTAAATTATTTAATAGAATGAGAAATAATAAATAATTTATTTATAAGTTATTACTAAAAATGTTTTTTTTTTTCGAATATTAAGATTTACTTGCGAGAATCGAATTTATAATCTCTCACGCAGTGTACACTACCCAGTGTATGTCAAGTATTAATATTGTGCCAAACAAAACTATTCTATACAGCAATTATCAAAAAATAATTAAAATATGATTAGTTATACTAAACACATATGTATATATTTAATGACACGTTTGGTCCAGTTTGTGGTGACCCTACTTGCTATGCTTGCGGTCGCGGGTTCGAGTCCCGCTGTGCATTTATTTGTGTGATGAGCACGAATGCTTGTACTCCAGTTATAGGTGTTTATATTTAGGTATAATATGTATGTATGTATGTACTTAAAGTTATACATGTGTAGTGTATCAACTATCTAGTATTCATAACACAAGCCTCGTAGCTTACCATGGAACTAGATGGTGTTGTGTGTTAATATCCCAACATATTAATTTATTTTATTTATAATCATAATCTATATACCAATAAATTAATCACAAAAAAAATTCCAATCACAAAATCCAAACCCATTTCTTGGCCGTATTTATGTTTACGAAACCTGTTGCCGTTGAAACATAACAATTTTCATTATTGGGCTCTCGGATAGCAAACATCCCTTTCTGCCGCTCATCGATTGTTATCAAACACAATCGAATTACCGATGCTTTTATTCCTGATCTCGCTTCTCTCCATCGAGATAATTCAATTCGTTTATATTACCGGCGTTTCTCTCTCGATTGATTTCTTTTCCCGATTCTTCTTAGACCGAACGCCAGGTAACTAGTTACAGTATTGAGTATAAATATTTGCTGATTGGTAGATGGGTGTCCGCATTTCTATATGTACTTTTATATCGTATCGTGTTCTTAATTACTGCATCCCGTTTCTTTGATATGGGGATTTCCAATTAAGATTCTTGGCTTGTAATCATGGGGGAGTTTGTGTTTATGTTTACAGTTGTATACATATGTACATACATATATACATATATGTAAATAGTTATATACATACTCTATCTGTCTCGCCGGCTCTTCCAAGCAAAATTGCATTTCAAGCCGTTGGTAGCTTCCTTACGGTTTGACTACACTGACGCTGTTTAAATTTAATTGACAATTCAAAAATGCTTGTATAAGTCTAATTGAATAAAGCTTAATTTCATTTCATATGTACATATTATTATTTATGCAAATGCTTCGTCGGTCTAGTCATTAGTGGCTATCATGTACGGTGGCAGATATTAAGGTCCTGGGTTTACATCCCGGTCCAGGTCAATATCGTTACCGATATAATATAGTTAGCGACAATACTACTAACACATTACACATGTACAAGATATGGTGTACTTAATTTTCTGGTTCGTTCCTTAAGTTCATAATACGTGTGTAAGTTACTTGGGTTCATTTTATATTTTTCAATTAATTACTGTTACTAATATTTAGTAAACAATTTTTGCCTGTGGTATGTAATGATATGAAATAAAAGGAGATAGCATCTAACGAAAATTGCTTCATTCGTAATATACTTGGACTAAGATAGACTTTCGTCAACGTTAGAAAAAAAACACGTCAATCGAGTAATTATATTTCAACATTATAATAAATTATTTTCTAATATAATTTTTAATTTTCTGATTAAATTTTGCAGCGAAACTAGAACAAGTACTTTGTTTATTTTACGAACATAGCTTTGGGAATGGTATTATATGCTACTATATATAGTACCATTTCAGTTTTCAATTTTTACCTCCTGTACGCTCTATTTTATTTTTTTAATCTGGAATAATATTATAATATAACAGTTGAGGAAACATTGAGACAAATCTACAAGAAAATATGCTCAAAATTCGTTATCGTACGTACTCGGTCATATGCAACGATAAATTCCTAGGTACATTTATAAGTTGCATCTGCGCCCGACACTGTCACACATTGCATTACACCGGTAAGGACTGAATAAGAATGGAAAAGCTTTTATTTCAACCATTTTCTTTGAGCTATTAACCTCTTATATAAATTTTAAGCACATACTATAAAAATGAAATTATGACTGGCAAAAAATATTTCTGTTTGAAGTTGTTCGTTGTAAGTCACAGTTTTTATAACTTAAATTAGGTTGGACACAAATATTTCATAACATCCTAATATTTTAGTACTAGACATAATCCGAAACCGCCCAATAACTCGATAAATCAAATGGCTGTAATTATGATATGAAAATTAAAATATATTCATTGACGCTAATATGTTCATGCTTTTCTGGGTCGCTCAACACTAAAATGACCGATCCACGCTAAAGTGCCGATCACGGTTCGCTCTCGATCCGATATCGGTCTTGAGAGTATTGTTATACAAGAAACACAGTTGCAGTTGAGTTTCACTCCAACAATAAGGGATGATTTCCGGGATAAAATGTATCCAATGTCCCTCCTAGGGTCTCAAATTATCTTTTTACCAAATTTCATCTAATTCGGTTCAGTAGATCCAGAGATTACCCATACAACCTCACAAATTTACAAAATTTACCTCCTTATTATATTTGTAGATAGTCGTACTTTATGGCAAAATCATACATTTTGTTTCACACAATATATTTTTAAGCTACATTAGGTGACTTCAGTCAACGAACTTAATACGTAACCGTGACGTTGATCATATCTATAGAAACTTTTATTTTTTTAACCCACCTGGCATCTAGAGTGTTGAACGTCGAAACTAACATGCATAAGTCTCTAACAATGTTTTTTTTTTGCAAATTGACTACACAAATCTATACATAAATTATGAATTTTCATTAATTATTATCACTAGAGTGATCTTTTTGCAAAAGGCACACCTGGGTATCATTTGTTCTTTGAGCGAAAGCAGGACAAGCAGTATTTATCTTAATATCCTCGACTAAATGCCGTAAAGCTCAAATACAATAACAAGATTTTTTTATGTAAAATAAAGAATATAATAAAAGAAAATAAATATTCTTAATATTTCTTCAAAAACAATTGAAATCGCTTTTAATACTCAAAATAATAATTTAAGAAATGCTAAGTAAATAGGCAGTAGTAACAGTTACTAGCAATTCATCTACAGTAATGTCTGTTCGTGTTTAAAATAATAATGGCAACACTGTGCTTTACAATTTTGCTTTCGATGATGCCAAAAATCAGATGTAAAACAACGTAGACCGGCGTTCTGCCAAAAATTAATAGCTTTTTGTTTTTGTTAGTTAAAAATGAAAAACCACTGATAAAATATAGTATAAAATACTAAAATATTATAATAGTGAAAGTAACTCTATTTGTTTGTTCTCTTTTCTGTCTTAAACGACTGAACAGATTATGATGGAATTTGGCAAGGACATAGATTGTACTATAGGCACGGACCTGGTTAACTTTGATTGTAAGATGATAGGGAGTCGCGGGCAAAAACTCGTTAATAATATGTAAAATATTTTTCTATTTTATATTTATCGACCATCATGCTACGTTGCGCCATTGTCTAAGGGCGACGAGTTCAATCGCTGATTTTCAAACTGAGTTATTATTTATACTTGACTTATTAAGGACCAGCTACTAGCTAGGTTACTTCCCTATACAAATTTTCATTCCCATTTTCATCCCCTTAAAGGATGATTTCTGGGATAAAAACTGTCCTATGTCCTCCCCAGGCTCTAAAACTATCTTCTTACTAAATTTCATCTAAATTGATTCCGTCGTTTCTGAGCCTATTCGGTACAAACAAACAAACAAAAAATCTTTCCTCTATATAAATTAGTATAAATATTCATTTAGAACCACCCAACGTAAAGTTTCCTTGGGAAAGGATAGTAAGAAATGGTAATTCACTTTCTCTCTGACACTAATGAAAGAAAAAGTATAATGCAGAAAATCACTATGCCACATAATAATATTATCTCAAGAGACTGTTTGGTACATTCCTAAGTAACATTTATGATAAAGACAATTTACAAGTTCTAAGTTGTCATAGTAAAAAAAATAACATGTCAGACTAAGAAGATAAGAAACACGAAGCATATAAAAAAGGAATTGAAGCCAAAAATAGTTAATATCAGAAAGAAATTAATTAATCAAAAATAAATTAATAAAATATATATATTTGTAACACAATTTAAAAAAATTTTAAATTAATTTTTATATTTTAAGCTGGCATGTCTAGTTTCCATAAGTTGTTTTCTACATATTTAATCAATTATATTCTTAAATAATATATTATTATATTATATCTTTTAATGGATTTCGTCCACAGCTCGGCTCACATGATAAAAAACAGAAAAAGCATAAATATATGTATGAAATACGCTATCGTAGTAATAATTATTATAAATATTAAATAGAAATCAACCACTTAATTAATCAAGAAACACAAAAAAACCTTTAGAAGAATTCAAAGCAGAAAGCTTTGAAAAACTTAAATCTCATTTCGTATTCAGGGCAAAGCCTTATAAGTTTAGAAACAAGGTTTGTGTTTATATTACTCGTGGTCTAACTCGTCTGGTCTGACACAGATTTAATATTTAATAAACTTTTTATACATATCTACGTAATCCTCAAACAAATTTAAATATGATGATGATGATGATATTCTCCTGACCGATTCCGACCACGGCGGCCAATCTCATTGAGACTAGCCAACTGCACAGGAGATATTATAGTGCACAAGTGTACGCGCAGACACAAATGCACTCTTTATTCCTTTCACTCTCATACTCTGGTGGGAAGACCACTCGACACGACCAGTGAGAGTTAAGGCGCAGGACCGACGGCTTTACGTGCTCTCCGAGGCACGGGGGTAAATCACCGCCAACTTCCCAACTCCGGGCTGTTACTGAAACTTACTATACAGAAAGACTCAATAACTAAACTTGGCCCGACCCGGGACTCGAATCCAGGACCTCCGGGTGTGCAGCCATACATGCTAGCCACTACACCACCGAGGCAGTTAAATATAGACAAGGTCTGACTTAGCTACCTTCAAAATTCCAGCAGCAAGAATATATAAAATTGTATATTGTTTAACCCTTTTTTTCAATTAGTGGAAAATTTTAACCATGCCACAGGTGAGCTTAATTTTTGTTTTAAACAAAACTTCGATCCTGAACATCGTGTGTGTTTTAGAAAATGAAGTTTTAAATTTAAATGTACATTTCTAAGCATTTTTGGGCGAAATTCGACACAAATTATAATACAGATTTTTTATTAATAAGTATTATATACATACATATATACAACATTTTGTAAATTATTTTTTTCTTATACTCTTTCTTTCTTTCTTTAGCTCATATTTTTTCTGATATAAATTAGCTGCTTGTAATCTAATTCTAGTTTTCGATGATTGTATTTACAATATTCCACAGAAATTTCAAATTATAGAATGTAAATACAAAATAAAAATCAATTTGTTTATTTTTCCTCTTTTGATCTTTTAAATTAACTTGTTTAAGAAAAACATCAAATACAGATAGAAATATTGTTTATTATATTTATTTCGAATACTACTAGACGTTAAAGTATACCTATTACTTTGTTTAAACTTGCTTATTTTCATAATAGTTAATCTAATTTCTAACGTCCATTCACTGGCAGATTGGAGGTTCTATAAACTGTGATATGCTACTTCTCAAATCGGAAAATGACAATATCCAGGATGAATGCTGGTACATAAAAATATAGATGCAAATATCTCTTCAAAAAATGGCGTCGACATGTGAATTGTGAAGTCAAACCAAATCTAATATATAAAAATTCGTGTCACGGTGTTTGTGGTCGCACTCCTCCGAAACGGCTCGATGGATTGTAATGTTTTTTGGTAGGTATGAGAACAGGTCGTAAAGTATATTTAAATCGTGATTTTACTATTTTTGTATGAACACAAAGTCAAAAAGTGTTTCGTGTACATTAAACGCGGGCTGTAGCCGGCAAAAGCAATGAACAAAGGAGATTTGAAAAAAGCGCATTATTTTGAATTATGTGCATCTTTTCAAGGACACTTTTGAGACGCTAATTGTGTATCGTGAGTTTTAAAGAGTATAAAAGAATTATTTAACAGATTACCTGTCCGCAAAATAGACACAATAGTTAACAATCGAAATGTTCATATATGACTCATGGGACAGGGAAACGGTTAACCTATTTTGACAGAAATCTGCAGTGAAATCTACTCAGTACGAGTAGAAGACATGGATTGCATAAGCCATTTTTCAATTATTGTAAAACACACATGTACAATAACATAGTTTCACATCATAAATGGTCCCTAAAATATTATAACATTATTTTTCAATTGAAATCCCCTCAAAATCTTTTATAAAGCTTCATAATAAATCAAAATAACTGGTTAGAAAATAGAAAAACTTCACTGGGTCGGTCACGAGTGAACTTTGATCGATAGACGGTTTATGATGCTCGGGTCTTAAGTAATTGACTTGGTATCGGTGTAACATTGAATTTATATGTATACTAGCAGAAACCGCGGCTACGCCCGCGGTTAATCTACAAAAATATATTGTTTGGCTTTATGTTATACTATATATTTATATGATATTGTTCATACAAGAATACTAAAATCGCGATAAAAAATGGGGGTGGGGGTAGGAGGGTAAAAAATACTTTACGACCTATTCTCATGCCTACCGAATATATATATATATATATATATATATATATATATATATATATATATATATATATATATATATATATATATATATATATATATTTAAATCGGTCTAGCCGTTTCGGAGGAGTGCGACCACAAACACCGTGACACGAGATTTTTATATATTAGACTATCTATGGCTTTGTACGTGTGCACGATTTATTTAACTTGCTTCCATTATCATTTTATACACGCCAAAAAATACAGAAAGATTTTTATCAAGCATTTTGCTATTAAAATAAGTATACTTAATAATTTTATTGTAATCGCGTATTTAAATAATATTTATGAGAGATCGGATTTATATTCTTCATCTATTAGAAAAACTGCACTTCTTTAAGATTTACGTTTCGTTTTTTAATACGGGAAGAATGTAAATCACAATAATAACACAAATAATGTAAATATTTCGCGCAAAATCGACTTTAAATATGTACGGGGTGATGGTAAGGGTTGCTAGGAATATTAAATTTCCTTTGAAATTAATCAAACTTTCGATAACTAACTATTGATAGGTTACTTCCCCATACAAACTTTCATACTTATTTTCACCACCTTAAGGGATGGTTTCCGGGATAAAATTACCCTGTGTCCTTCCCAGAGTCTCAAACTATCTTCTTACCAAACATCTAAATTGGTTTAGTAGTTTCGGAGCTTATTTAGTACAAGCAAACAAAAAATCTTTCCTCTTTATAATATTAGTATAGATATATAATCTAATTTTATTAGCTTACATATATCAGATTTCATTTGATAAGGTATGTAATAGAAAAATGTGCACTACCACGGCGGGTGGAAGCGGCCTTTGATCGATAACCTCGGTTATGATGCTCGTATCTTAAGTAATTGGCCGGCGCCATTAGTGGGGACGGTGTGAGCTTCCGTGGTGTATATTGTTAGGCAATTCTATAGAAGGAAGCTATTTATTATAAGTGTTTGTAATTTATTTGATGTCTCCTATTTTTATTTATTTTTAGTATATCGATACAACGTTTTTCATAGGTATGTATTTTTATAAAGAACTAGCATTGCTCGCGGCTCCGCCCGCGTTCAGATGACCAAAAAGCAAATTCTTAGGTTTTACATATTAGTATACTCTTACATTGTAAGATTTCTATTTTTTCTCAAAAATGAGATGTTTTCTCGCGGTAAAAAGTATCGTATATGTTGACCCGGATAACCAGCTATCACAATACCAAATTTCATCAAAATCCCTCTAATAGTTTTTCTGTGATGCGGTAACAGACAGACAGATAGACAGACAGTCAAAAATTCTAAAAACTATCGATTCCGCTTCTGTATCGATGATAATGTTTATTTCAATAAGATTTTCCAAAAAATATTTAATGTACAGATTCGGCTTAGTAACTACTAACTAGAACATAACTGTCCTTATTGTCCCGAGGTGGGCGTCCCGAGCTGCGACACAGTTTATACTAATGCAGCTACTTACGATCTAACTGTTTTTAATATGTATGTTATTATGTTCAATAAAAATCTTTAAATCTTTAGTTACAATTTTATTTTATGCATAGATAAAATCGGATATTTTAAAAAATATTTACTACGTATGAGCTTTTCCGTCAGTTTCTTTACCCACAAATAAGGTTTTCCTAGAACTTATCATTTTTTGACCAAAGCTCAAATATATCATTGCCAGGACGTTGTTTTTAGAAAGAAATAATTTTTTTTTAAGATACTAGACACTTATTTTTTACCAACTTTAAATATGATGAGATACTCAATTTTATGATATGATTCGTAGGTATATGTTTTCTGTAAATATAGTTATTGCGTAAAACGCAACAGTGGACACCGGCGGGCCGCGATCGCAGCCCCACCATCGATATAGTGGTTTATGTATATATAGTGGGTTATCGATATGGTGGTGGATATAGTGGTTTTATACATCGGTATACATTGCTAGTTAAAAAAAATCTTTGAATGCAGAAAACTACGGATGAATTGTAGAAAGCTAGAATACTATTATTGTTTATTTTAATTCGATGAGTTGCTTTAATTTTTTTCAATTCAGAATTCGCCATACTTCATTGAAATGTTGCATCGTTAAATATCCTTTGCCTTGACATGAATTTACTTCATAAAAACTGCTATAAATATGGAATCGGAAAAGTCAGTAAAAATTTACGACTATAGCTCCTTACCATGCGATTTTTAATCGAATATGAGCCAAATTATACCTCACTTCCTGGCCTTAAAGCCAATAAAGATATGTTGCCTTAAAATAAACTTCCATTCACTTATTTTTACTTTGCGATGCACATTATAAAATCTAAATGGGAAAATATTAAAATATAATCTATTAAGTACGGTAAAAATAGTATTTTGAGTTATTATAAACTAGCATTGCCCGCGGCACCGCCCGCGTTCAGATGACCAAAAATCAAATTCTTAGGTTTAACATATTAGTATAATGTATACTCTTATATTGCAGTTTTTGTATTTTTTCCAAAAAATGAGATATTTTCCTGCGGTAAAAAGTATCCTATATGTTGACCCGGATAACCAGCTATCACCATACTAAATTTCATCAAAACAGTGGTTTTTCTGTGATGCGGTAACAGACAGATACACAGACAGACCGACAGACAAAAATTCTAAAAACTATAGATTCGGCCTCTGTATCGATAATAATATCTATTTCAATAAGGTTTTCCAAAAAATATCTAATGTACAGATTCGGCTAAGTTACAATACTGTACATTAGATATTTTTTGGAAATAGACATTATTATCGATAGAGGCCGAATCTATAGTTTTTAAAAATTTTGTCTGTCTGTCTGTTATCGCATCACAGAAATACCACTGGAGGGATTAGGTGTGTAATGAGATATGGTGGCGGTATTTCATTTTCAAAAGACGCTTTTGTAAAGTTTCTTTCAGGGACGAACCACTAGTAGATATATATTACACTAGCGACTCACTCTCGCTTCAATCGGATTCGTCCCTAGATTGCTTCCCCATACAAACTTTCATCCCCATTTTCATTCCCTTAAGGGATGATTTCCGAGATAAAAATTATCCTATGTCCTTCCCAGAGTCTCTAAATCTATATATAGATAAATTTCATCTAAATCGGTTCAGTAGATCCAGAGATTACCCTCTACAACGTTACAAACTCACAAACTTTACCTCTTTATAATATTAGTATAGATAAAGTATAGGTATAGATGCCATTAATAATAAATTATAATATTAAATGAAAAACTTCTTCACTACAATATTTCTACTACTATCGACCTCAATACACATTACATTCTTTAAAAAAACATCTACAATATAGAGTTTAAAACACATATTTTCCCCGATCGGGATTCGAACCAGCGATCTCTAAAGCCATTAAAACATGCTGCACTATGCCACACGACGGTCTAATTTATAGTTTAACTATACAATACACCTATTAACAACTCTAACTCCCCAACGGAAGCCAATGAACGACATGTGGGGCGGATGGAGTCGTATTTTCAAAGTGCTCAAGTAATAACAAGTTATAATATAAAGGTGCCAGTGGGAGTCGTAAGTGCTTCCATGGGCTTCATATATCGGTATTGGAAACAGCTATTAAACTTATTTTATTTATATGCGTGGAGTTTTAACTCCCTTAAGGGCAATAGGCTTATAAATATATGAAAAGTATAATAAAAAGCCCAAAAAAGTCGGGAAGTTTAGTCTAAAAAAGGTAAACAAAGGTAAAATTTTGAATGAAATATATTTCGTTTAGGCGCGTCCCTAGGCAACTTTTACAAGCGATGAGTGTTCTATGAGAACTATTTGACGTCTTGTGATAAAAATACTCTTTTCCCTGCTATCGAAAACCTCTTTCAACCTACTGAGTTTTATTTTTTTCCGTTTGTAAAGATTATAATTTTACTTTATCAAATAGGTACCATAAACTATAAAGGACGAGCTACTCACCCTGGCTTCCCTCGGGTTCATCCCTAGTGAAAAACAAAAACAAATCTTTCCTATGGGAACCATACATTTTCCGGGATAAAAACCTATGTGATCTTCCAAACTATATCCTATCTCTGTGCCAATTTTCTTTTAGATCTTTTCAGCTGTTCTGGCGTGATTGAGGAACAAACATCCATCCATCCAAACTTTCGCATTTACATATATAGTAGTAAGATTGTACACCAATAATAATCCATTCAACATGTACATTTGATTTTGTTGTCCCAATGCTAAGACAACGCATGCTACAAAATAGATCCGTCTAAGCAAATCGAACCTTAGACCGTCATGGTTGGAAGCACATACGACAGTTTTCGGGGAAAAAAAAATAAAAAACATATTTAAAAAATATATATTTAAACCTTTATCATTATACCTTCTTTACACGATGTCGTTGAGAAACTTTTTCATTCTGCGGATGTTTTATCAGCCAGACTATGTACAACTTATCGTGGATAGTGAAGTAAGCTCTTAGTCTACTTTATACTACTGTGTAGTAAATAATCGACAAGACCAGAACTTTTATATGTAATGTACATTTTATTTTATACTATTACACTAAAAATAATTTGTAAGTATCTCAACATGTATTTATAAAGATTATCATACATATCTCATTCTTAACTCTGTAAGAATGGTTTTTATTTAAAAAAAAATACGTTTATTATTATTTTTTAATTATTTTTTATTAAATTACAGCAACACCAAATTGTTTTTAAAAATTTCAACTGACTTATAAAATTGAAAGATTCGGGTTGACAGGTGAATGTACATCGTAGGCCTATCAGAATTCTAGTATAGCAAAGTTATTATACGAAAAAGTTATCACAGAATAGTTTTTATAAGAGATTTTAAGGACATTACATAGAAATGTTACTAGCTTTTCTCTATTGTATCCAAGGAAAAATAAAATAAATGGAGAATCCATTCTAATATTATAAAAGCGAAAGTAAGTCTGTCTGTCTGTTACCTTTTCATGCTTAATCTGCAGAACCGATTTAGGTGAAATTTGGTTTGAAGATAGTTTGAAAGGCTTGTAAGGATAATATATGAAAGTTTTTGTGAAATTATTCCTTAAGGGGGTGAACATTTGTATGGTAAATCAATTATTTCTCAAATAAGGGATATAAAATTCATCCTACTTATGTATATAGACATATATATATATATATATATATATATATATATATATATATTCCATCTAACCCTTGATAATTTTACACCTATATAACACTCATAAGGTTATGAAATGAAAACTTATGAATGGTTTACCAAACTAATTCCCTAGCGTACGTGTCGTGGAGGTTGCCCTTAATTACTTACGTAATAACAAGTGCGCTTCAAGTGTCAGCAAAATGGCCGTGATCCATTTCATCTAAGCTCGTTATTTATGAATTCAACTCTAATTGAGGTCTTATACTGGTTAATATGCAAGCCTTTCGAAAAGATTTACGTATTTTCGTTTTATTTTGTAATTTGTTCAAGAAAAAATGTTTCTAGTTAATTTCTAAAAGTTTGTCTAAAAAATCTTTCACGTAAAGGATGTTTTTGTTTTTAATAATAACATTAAACACATTAATATTTCAAACGGATATTTAATGCTACATTGGAAGTAAGATTTAATATTATTCTGTAGATTTTCTATAGATTCCGTACATTATACAAGTATACTCGTAGATTTGTTATCGGAATGAACAAGTGATTCGATTGATATTATTCAATTATACATAACTTGCCTTATACATATATTTTTACACTAGTGAAACACACTCCGCTTGGGTCCATCTCTACTTACGTTTTAACGTCTCGTATAGATTTCTCAGTGATATTTTCCCGCAGTAAAAAGTATTCTATATGTTGACACGGATAACCAACTATCATCATACCAAATTTCATTAAAATCTGTTCAGTGGTTTTCTCATGATGCGTTCCCAGACAGACAAACAGACAAAAATTCTAAAAACTATACATTCGACCACTGTATCGATAATAATGACTATTTCAGTAAGATTTTCCAAAAAAAATATTTGATGGACAGATTCGACTCAGAATTGTATTATATGTATGAATATATATTATAAAACCATCAAAACCCATAGAAAAATTAAAACTCTACATACAAACAGTACTCGACGATTAAATTTGAGTAAGTGAAGTTTGTAATACACACCAAAGTATAATAGCCCGTTTCACCCTTCCCTTTTCATTAATGTAGGCAGCCCCACGAGTCTGAGCCTTTGAACGAATACCTCGAGATCTAAAATCAATAGAAGATTACACCCTAGAGACTAATTGCTGGCTTTCAAGTTCTCTTAGTTTCAGGCAACGTCGTCGAGTTGGAAAGAAGCAAGCCATAAATGAAATTTTATCAAATGAACTAGCATTGCCCGCGGCTCCGCCCGCGTTCAGATGACCAAAAACCAAATTCCTAAGTCTTACATATTAGTATACTCTGAAATTGCAGTTTTTGTATTTTTTCCCAGAAATAATGAAATTCTATATACATAAACTTAAAGAGCAAAACCTCATTTAATACAAAATTTGATCATTTGGATCGTTCGAGCGGTTTCCGAGATACACGAAATATATATATGTGTGTGTAACTCATTATCAAGAATAACTCATTTAATATTATAAAATTAATAATATATTAACTGATATTACAAAACAGTTCTACCATTTCTCTGTGTAAAGTTTCACAAATTTTCAATGTAAGAGCAAAAGTGATTTTCAAGTAGATGAAATAAAACTTTTCTAATTTGCGCACAGGTGTTGCTAATATAGTTGGCTCTATTATAATTCGAACCTAACAGTTCGCGAAGTTCAGGCATAATAGCCTTGAAGGTTGAAAATTGTATGGCCCGATGTTACTTTAGTCCAAATTCATGATTTTATTACAAACTAAATGAAATTTCTTTTTTTTTTACTATACCTGTATTTCTAATCATCCCGCCCGCCCACTAGTTAGCCACGTACTAAGAAGTAGTTAAAATTTATGATACGTACATACTCGTACGTATAATAAATTTTATGATGATAAAAATTCTTTTTTGGTTTATTCTATTATTTGTATAGTTCGTGAAATATTTTTTAACAATGTCTTTATATGAATAGGCCAAGACAAAAAAATAATAAAAAAAAAGTTGAAAATTTTCGAAAATGTTTTTTTTATATATATAAAGAGATAAATTGCTTTCATATTACATGTTTTCTGCAAATTTTCATTAATAATTATTATGGTCGAATTTCGATCTGTAAGCGAACACTTGAAAACTTGCTAGGTTCTCTTAGATATGCAGGTTTGCTCACGATGTTTCCCTTCACCGTTAAGACAAGTGGTAGTCATGTTGGAAATGATTCGCACGTGAAAATATTACAGGTGCGAGACCCGAGATTTGAACCCGCTTCGCTCGATTTTTCAAGCGAGCGCGTTTCCACTGGGCTATCACTGCCTTGATAAATAAAGTAAATATTATACATATACAGTAAATTTCGAAAATAATTTCATTATGTACAGAAAACAACAAAAAATGATTCTGCAGGAATTTACCAGCGAGTCTTTTAAGGGAATAATACGATTGTATAAAACCACACATTAATCTTATTTCTAAAGCCGCGCCTACATTCCTTAATATATAAAGCAAAGAATGATACATGAGAACATAAAGGAAATTGAAAAATTTGTCCCTGACCTGACCCTAATGCATCTTTTTCGTGGAAATCCTGTGACACTTTATCAATATTTGCATTTTTTTCTTTTCATACATTTACTATATACATATAATCACACTATTAGAACTACAGCGCTGCCTGTAGGTATATATTATAATATTAAATGAGCAATTCTCTTATATAATATATTTTATTTCGCGTATCTCGTATATAGGTCTAACGATTTGAATCAAATTTTGTATTGACGTAAATTTTTGTTTTTAAATTTATCTATGCACGAGTAGATGTATTTTCCGTAAAAATGCAATTTTTATATCTTTTCCGAAAAAACACGATTTTACAAAAAATAAAGAACGGCGCGAAACTCGGTCCGCCAGGTACTTAATCTATACAGATAAATAATATTATAAATGCCTATAAGGAGACAACTCAAGTAAAGCGAGGGTATGTCGCTAGTAATACATATTAGCAATGCAAAATTGTGTTAAATATTATTTAACTAACGGCTCAACCTCGCTTCGCTCGGGTTCGTCGCTAGGTACGTTTCAAATAGATATAAATAGTTATTAGCCAACGTTATCCATATTAATTTTAATTTTTTTCCCGAATTTTTTTTATTTTTTCTCTTTATTAAAACCTTCCGTAAATCTTAAGGTACATACGAAAAAAAATTTGCCGAATTGGTCCAGCCACTCTTGAGTTATGCGCTTACCAATACTCATTTTTATTTATATAGACAGATAGATAAAAGAAAATATTACTAAATCATAACTTTTAATTTTAACCAGCAAGTGTCAAACATGGATATATATATATATATATATATATATATATATATATATATATATATATATATATATATATATATATATATATATATATATATATATATATATAAAATTGAGCACTTCATTCCATTTACTTACATAAGCTCGCACATAAGACACCTACGACCTTACGTTTAATAAATCATCTAAACTAAAGATTTTTGGTGATAATGTCATAAGTATATATCAAAGTTCGGGAACATAATTGTCATGTAGATGAGGCAATAAGGGCGTACAATCGAGGAAATTGGAAGGTCGCCGACTCGACCCAGTTAGACCCGGAAAAACCTTTACAAGTCATTATCTTATCCCCCATACATTGTTATGGGCACGTTATGTCTTCCCATCGCTTATAATCAAATTTTATAAGAATATATTATGGTCGTTTCTTTCATATTTTTCTATTGAATTGAAACTTCTTTAATGTCTATAAAATTTATGTGTATTTTTAAAATGATGATGTTTGTAAGTTTTAATGTTTTGCTACATTTCGAGATTTTAGTCCTGCATTTGTGCACTTGTTTTACATTGTTATACGAGTATATAGACACTAGCGACTCACCTTCACTTTGCTCGGGTTCGTCCCTAGGTTGATTACCCATACAAACTTTCATCCCCATTTTCACCCCTTTAAGGGATGACTTCCGGGATGAAACTATCCTATGTCCTTCCTAGGGTCCTAACTTATCTTCTTACCAAATTTTATCTTAATCGATTCTGTAGTTTCAAAGCTTATTCGGTACAAACAAACAAACAAAAAAATCTTTTGTAATATTAGTATAGTTAACGGTGTAACACCTGACTTCATTTTTACAGCCGATTCCGATAATATCCTATTATTGGTGGGATATTTTTTACAAAATTAGTTATTTATCCTTTACTATATTCAAATTTTGTATTTGTACTCATACGATAAACATAGTTGTAAGTACTATAAAAATAAACAAGAGAAAATTTTTAAGTCAATACATACGTGATACGATACCAGCCGAAAGCTCATGTAAAATATTATTTAAAAAACATCACGTTATTTGTTACGTTTTAGTTTTTAGTATAGATTTCCCAGATATGAGATATTTTCCCACAGTAAAAGGTATCCTATGTCTTGATAACCAGCCCGGATAGCCAGCTATTATCATACCAAATTTCATCTAAATCTGTCCAGTGGTTTTCTCGTAATGCGTTCCCGGACAGACAGACAAAAATTAAAAAACTATAGATTCGGTATCTGTATCAATTGCTATATCTATTTCAATAAGATTTTTCAAAAAAATATTTAAGATACAGATTTGACTCAGAATTTTGTTATATACCTATATGTATAGATTACTCAAAGTAGCCATGAAATAATTCTTTAAACTAGAGATATAATGCGGCTTATAAAAGTTGAAATAGGGCAGTGTAACAGTAATAGCAACAAAACAAATAAGGCATTACACCAAAAGCTGGAGTAAATGTGGTAACAAAGCTCACAGATCGTAAACAAAGGAAGTTCTACACTGAATTTATTCTTTACCTTAAAAACCTTTGCTTCTTAGTAAAATATACGTTTAAATTTATTTCTCCATTGCTCTATAATGATATCGCAAAAGTTAAAGTGAATCAAATTATTAATATAAGTGTTTTATTAATAAAATTTGTAGTAATACTTTCTTAGGTTTACGCGAATATTTAAAATTTTAAATAAAACTATCTTTTCGGATTAATTCGCGGATTTATTTTGATTTTTGGTCCCTAACGTTTCGAATGCTTTACAGCTATCATGGTCACGAGAGAGACTAAGGTTTTAGATATCTCAAAGGCGTTATATACTTGTGCCTGTGCCTGTCCACTATTTTACAATAATTAAAAATTATTAAATAAATTTAAAAAATTCCTACGCAAATTAATTGTCATTTAACGATTACACTGGCACGCGTGAAGCACTTAATCGAGTAATCATTTTGGAAAAGAGCTGATTTTCTTACACTGCTGGTCCGATATTAACCAAACATAGCTAAGAACCACGCAAGGAAACTGGTTTTCAAACAAAAAAAACCGCATCGAAATCGGTCCATCCGTTTGAGAGCTACGATGCCACAGACAGACACATACACAGACAGACATCAACGTCAAACTTACCCTACCTCCCTAACCCTCTTTTTGCGTCGGGGGCTAAAAATGATTTTAAAAACTCAAAAATGGCACCAAAGTACCTTACAATAATTCCCCATATTACATTACTCGAAACCCCAAATAACATACAAAAGTTAAGAATATAAAAGTTGTCTGTCGGTTTGCATCCGTTTTTCTCCGAAGCAACTGAGTACGTATATTTGAATTGTACTTTCTATTGGAAAGTGAGAAGAGCCCCCGTACTATATGTAGTGGTAAGATACATTGACTATATCCTACTTAAGATATAATCACTAATAAATTAATCATGCTCTCAGACTAATATCCTAAAAAGTCCATTATTATTTTATTAAGTAATAAAATCTTTAAGTAATTCTATTCCCGAAGCTTGCATGAGAATAAAATAAATAAACGGAAACTTTTGTACACTTCATTAATGTTATACGAAATCAAAAGTCAACAAAGTGTTCCGCCGGAAGTTATTAGATAAACATAATATTATACTTTATTATGAAAGTATATATATAGTATATATGTATATATATATATATATATATATATATATATATATATATATATATATATATATATATATAGCTAATAAGATGTCAGGTATATTATATAGCGTAATATATATTTTTAACAAGTGTTTCCAACGGCTTCGCACGCGTTTTTATTTATCTTATAATATTAAATAAGTAATTCTTGTGATAAATTTGTTTCGTGTACCTCAGAAACGGCTCTATTTGGATCAAGTTTTGTATTTAGATAAGGTTTTGCTTTTTAAGTTTGTCTATATATTATGTGTTTATTCTGAAAAAACGCATTTTTATGTAATCAGCCTTTTTTTTTAACGTCCCACTGCTGGGCTCGGGCCTCCTTTCAATACGAGGAGGATCAGGCCATAGTCTACCACTCAGGCCAAGTGCGGGTTGGCGGACTTCACATGTCTTTCGAAAACTTGCTAGGTTCTCTCAGACATGCAGGTTTCCTCACGATGTTTTCCTTCACCGTAAGACGAGTGGTAATCATGTTAGAAATGATTCGCACATGAAAATATCAGAGGTGCGAGACCCGGGATTTGAACCCGCTTCACTCGGTCTCCAAAGCGAGCGCGTTACCACTGGGCTACCACTGCCATGCCAACTTTTATATCATTCCCAAAAAACGTAGAGCGAAGCACGGTCGCTCAGGTACTATGTACTAATGTTGGCTTAATGGTTTTTCATTAACAAAAAGTCACATATTACTCTTAATCAGATACATAAAAATCATTATATTTCGTGTATATAATTAATATATAATTAAGCTTTCGATACAATAAAAACTCTTTGCCCGTACAGAAAATAAACTAGTAACATACTTTATAAACCCTCTTCTTCATTCGGCTGCGTTTCCTAGCTATAGAAGCCTATATGTTACTCCAGGTTATAATCTATCTGTGTAATAAATTTCAACCAAATCTGTCCAGCCATTTTGGCATTAAAGAGTGACAAACATACATACACATATACAAACATTCACATTTATAATATTAGTAGGATTCCGTGTTCTATTCTTTGATAGATGTAATATTTATTTTTAATTTTATAAGTACAGTTATGTACAGTATAAAAAGTAAAAATAAATTGAATTTTATTTAGTTCGTTGTGAATTCAGCCTTAGTCTACCGCAAGATGTTTCCAGGTCACTCTATTATGAGGGTCAGTGTAGTAACATGATAAACGGGACCATAAACGATAAGAAATCGAGTAAACCGAAAACCTAAGTAAGCCTTTTTGGTGATTTTCATACTAAACTATCTTATGTACTTTGTTATGTACTTCTAAAGTAGTATCTTAATATATTATGTATATATCTATATAATTAAAAATGAATCACCGAAATGTATGTACGCGCATAACTTCGGATCGACTGCACCAAACTGGATAATTCTTTTTTTTTGTGTTTGTTATTATCAGGATTTTGTATACATGAAAATGAAAAGTTTTTTTTTTTACTAAAATAAGTTTTTTTTAAATCTCATGATATGACAAGTGAGTGAGTGAAATAGTTCTTATCCCGGAAGTCATCCCTTAAGGGGGTGAGAATGGGGATGAAAGTTTATATGGGAAAGCAAACTAGGGACGAACCCGAGCGAAACGAGGGTGAGTCGCTAGTAATACATAATTAAGGCAGTGGTAACTCAGTGGTAACGCCCTCGCTTGTGAAACCGAGTGAAGTGGGTTCAAATCCCAACCCTTTTTATAAAAGGGCTCTTAATCCTGTATTTAAATTATGTTTTATACATGAATTTTCTTTCACAGCGACGACACATTTATCACGTCAGCTTTAATCTCTATCATAAGCAATTATATAGTCGTATATTAATTACTTATACATATTTATTACCACCTTTGTATATGTTAACATTGTTAATGAGGTTATTCTCATTATCTAAGAGTATATAAGGGTATAAATTATCAAAATGCGTTAACGTCTCGCCGTGGCTTTACCAACTGAATCTCTGTTTACTTATCTGCAGTCTTTCATTGTATTTTAATCAAACATAAAATGTGTTACTATTACAATCTCTCCAAATAGTATATTTTATGGTTTATATAAACACATAAAAAAATCACAGTAAAATTAGTGTTGTTCGATAATATATATATTTTTTTTATATTTTACTTAATAATTATACAAAGTCTTTATTGGTATATAGTTTACTAACGACTCACACTCACTTCGATTCAGGTTCGTTTCTAGACAAAACCAAATCTATCCCACGAGAACCGTACATTTTCCGGGATAAATAGTAACCTATGTGCTATTCAAGACTAAATCTGTTCAGCCGTTATGGTGTTATTGAGTAACAAACATTCATCCAAACTTTCGCATTAATAATATTCATGGGACTAGAACACACTAATCTTTGGAACTACTACCTTTTTGCATTTTATAGCCTACTAGAATTGCCCGCGGCTCCGCCCGCATTCAGATGACCAAAAACCAAATTCTTAGGTTTTACATATTAGTATACTCAAACAATTCAATTTTTGTATTTTTTCTCAGAAATGAGAAATTTTCCTGCGGTAAAAAGTATCCTATATGTTGATCCGGATAACCAGCTATCATCATACCAAATTTAATCAAAATCTGTTCAATGGTTTGGTTTGGTAACAGACAGACAGACAGACAAAAATTCTGAGACAGAAAAATTCTCAGACAAAAATTAATAGTTTTTAAACTATAGATTCGGACTCTGTATCGATAATAATGTCTATTTCAATTAGATTTTCTAAAAAATATTTAATATACAGGTTCGACTTAGTTACAATTTTATTATATGTATAGATTAGGTTTTTATAGGATATCTAACATCACCCTACGAACCTTAGAAATAGAGCAAATATACATAAATAAAACCTCAATCGAAATGGTAAAAGCATGTATTATTATATGCAAATAATAATCTAAGTCATATCCATACCATTAACAACATTTTACGTCTCGTGACAGTCATTTGACCGGATGAGACCGACCGACCCGTACATGATTGATGTAAGAGGATAAGACAACGTTGTGGAATAAAAGGTCCGGTTAAAGCCCAACATCCAATGCTCTATTCTATACATATAATAAAATTGTAACTAAGCCGAATCTGTACATTAAATATTTTTTTGTAAAATCTTATTGAAATAGACATTATTATCGATACAAAGACCGAATCTATAGTTTTTAGAATTTTTGTCTGTCTGTCTGTCTGCCTGTCTGTTACCGCATCACAGAAAAACCACTGGAGGGATTTTGATGAAATTCGGTATGATGGTAGCTGGTTATCGCGCTTTTTATCGCGGGAAAATATCTCATTTCTGAGAAAAAATACAAAAACTGCATGGTAAGAGTATACTAATATGTAAACCTAAGAATTTGATTTTTGGTCGTCTGAACGCGGGCGAAGCCGTGGGCAATGCTAGTCATATATAAATTTACTAGGGTGACGTCAGTTTGTGAATGTCAATATTATAGATATTGAGAGGGCTTAAAATCAAAAGCACACTGAGCTTTAAATCCATATGGAGTATCGTGAACAGTTATTTTGAATATTGCAAAAGCTCTTATGAATATAAAGAAGGTTTCTAAAGAAAACACAAAAGTGTATCAGAAATAAGTATCAATAAGAAGTATAGGGTTTAATGTCTTCCTATTCTATAGTGTACAGAAATAAGGAAAATATTATTTATTAGCAGCTCACCCTTGCTTCGCTCGAGTTCGTCTTTAGAAAAAAAAAACAAATCTATTCCACAGGAACTGTACATTGTTATTCTGATGCATGAGCTATATAATTGTAAAGTTTCATTAAAATCCATCAGTAGTTTTTGCGTAAAAATGTAACAAACATCCATACATCTATACATCTAGACATCCATTCATCCTCACAAACTTTCGCATTTATAATATTAGTAGGATAAAACGTCAATATCAATTACATAACGCATGCCATTAAATACATATACACATACACATACTAATTTTTAAGCTCCGCCCGAGATTCGAATCTTGGTCCTCTAGATAACCACAAAACCAACGACACAAAGCCAGCTTGATAGGTACAACATATTATAGCCACAGGTCATTATACTGAATGCGACTTTCCACTAGCAAATCGTTACATACCGAGTTTATGACACGAAATAATGAAGGCAACGATTTCATTTCGCATGTGATACACTGGGCTCGGTTGTAAAAATGCTGAATAGAAAAAAAAGGTCTTGTAATCTTGATACTGGGGGACCCAATTTTTACGGATAAATGATTTTATTTTGTCCGGACTTTTTGTGATGGATACGATAGGTTTATTGGTATTGTGCTTAAAGTAGTCACGATTTCTGTTTTGGGGACTTGCTGGGTTTATCTACGAGTAGGAAGGCGGTCAACAATAATCGATAAGCTTTTTTAAATGATATTATTCGAGTTATACAACATTTTACGTTGATATAAATCTAAATATGTGTACCTTATATATATATATATATATATATATATATATATATATATATATATATATATATATCTTATAGATAGAAAATTATTACAATACTAGCGACTTACCCTCCCTTTATTCGGATGCGTCTCTAGGTACGTATATTTTTTGAGCAGAACCCAATTCTTTTTCTAAAATAAAAGTAGCCTAAGTTACTCCTTATAACATCAGCTATCTGCCAGTGAAAGTCTCGTCAAAATTAGTCCAGCCATTTCAGAGATTAGCCAAAACAAGCAGACAGACATACAAAAATATACACAAATATACAAAAAATTTAAAAATTGTGTTTTCTTCGTCTTACAAGTATCGTATACAATTTCATATGCGTTTAGTAAAATGCTGATATTTTGATACTACGAGTACAAACAGACATTTCAATTTTATTTATCTGTATAGATAATACCTGCTATATTATAAGTAATAAGCTGATACGCTGGCTTACTTACTAAAGCATACAAGCGTTTAAATGGTTATTTTATACATCCTGTCTAAATTTATTTTACTTAAACCTCGACGTTACGTAACTTTTTTACGATATCTTGTCAAAGGAGAACTGACAAATGCTTTTTTAAATACTTTTATAATATATTAATATAAATTTTATAACATATTAAGATAATTAATACTTAGTACGAAATATTCAAATATATTAAAAATTAATTAAAATTTTACATTTTTAGATCTACGCAAATATTTGACTTTTGACATTTTAAATAAAACTACCTTTACGAATTTTTTCGCGGATTTATTTCGATTTATGGTTTGGATTCGAATGATTCGATTCGAAACAAATGGTTAAAAATGTTATGAATCAAAATTCTGAATAAATTCGCGAAAAAATCCAAAGACATAGTTTTATTTAAAATTAATTAAAACTTTTTACAGTCCACTTAATATAAGTTCCTATAATACTCCCAACGTTAATATAACTCCATCGAAATCGCACACGAACTCAAATAGAGCAGGTACAAATATATGCATGAAGACAAGTTTACTTCGATTGAACTAGGGATATTATCCTAACGAGTCGGCGGATAGATCCCCTGACAATTCTCATGAGACCCCTCAAGTTGGCTCTGACTGGATACCGTATTAAACATCCTTAGCAATCAGATGGGTCCTCGTAATTTGGCCATCCCGGACTATGGCTATGTGTTTTCAGTAAGTATACAGCGATTCCAATCGTAGACCCCCCTACGTATTCTACATATTAAATTTGATATACATTTTGCAAGTTCCAACATCTTAATACTGCAAATATAGAATATAGTATAAACCAGCTAACCATTTTCATATGTCTACATGTATGTATGTATGTAAGATAATTATCCTATTTTATAAATATATTTCAAATCATTTCTCAAAGCTAAATAAGTCTGTCTGTCTGTTACCTGTTACTGTTTTTTGCTTAAAAAGCTAACAAATTCGGGCATCGTAACGATTTAAATGACTGTTGCGCCTATTGGCTCAGGAAAAATAACAATGCAATTAAAATTACAAACTACATTAAATATTATGTAAAACTTGACGCAATTCATACACTAAAAATGATAATTTTATTAAAACTTCTTAGGAAAAGTGCAAACTTAATTTACCAGATATCAGAAACATTGTCAACAAACGCAGCCCGCTACCTACCATATAAGAATCCTCGCGGCCCTTTCAAAATACATTTTCTTACTCCTTTACATCGGATCTAAGCAAACAACTTGAGCCTTCAGAGCTTTCTTTGTGCTGGACGGCTTATATAGAGAATGGATATACGGGATCTTTGTATACCAATCTAGGCCCGCAGCCACGCTCATATGTACGTATTAAGCGAGTTTTCTTTCAAAACCGGTAAACTTCTGAGTAATCTATATGTACAATTGTACATATGTATATGTATAAAAATATATGCTTATATAATAAACTACCTATATAGTGATACATATATACATATGTACATACACGACATATATAAATATGCTGGGACATTAACACACAGCACCATCTAGTTCCATGGTAAGCTACGAGGCCTCTGTTATGGATACCAGATAGTTGATACACTACACATATGTAACTTTAAATACTTACATATTATAAATATAAACACTCATGACTGGAGTACAAACATTCGTTCTCATCACACAAATGAATGCCCCAGCGGGACTCGAACCCGCAACCGCTGGCACAGCAAGTAAGGTCACTAGAAACTGAGCAAAACGTATCGTCAAATATTTATTGTACTCAAATACCTAACCATAATATTATTTCTCCATACAATAATCGCTACATTAAATCCAAATTTTGCTGAAACATAATATATAATTTCTCATTTCCTACCCAAATAAACATTATGCTCGCCATACGTAGAAGCCTAATTAATTATATATGTTTAGTATGCTATTGATTCGATTACAATGCATTAGCTGTGAATATTGCCTATCGTACGGTGTACGGTGAAAACTCAGTTATTATAGGTAATTTATGTTGCAATAGTTACTCGTATTAGCTAAATATTAACTCATATATAGTAAAATCATATAAAAGAGCATTTCTAACAACAATTTCAGTAAAGTGACGTGAAAAGTTATAAAAAAGGTTTAGTATAGATTTCTCAGAGACGAGATATTTTTTTAGCAGTAAAAAGTATTCTATATGTTAACCCGGATAACCAGCTATCATTATACCAAATTTTATCGAAATCTGCCCAGTGGTTTTTCCGTGATGCGGTCACAGACAGACAAACAGAGAGACGAAAATTCTAAAAACTACAGATTCGGCTTATGCATCGGTAATAATGCCTATTTCAATAAGATTTTACAAAAAGTATTGAATGTACAGATTCGACTCTGTTAGAATTCTATTTATTATACGCATAGATAAATAGACTTGGACAGAAATGGCTATTAATACATTTTCTTTTCTATCTAGTTAGGAGTTTTGAACTGTAGCCATGTTACGTTTAAACTTTAATTAGTAATTTTTTGCAACATGTTTCTATATCTCTATATAGGTATTAGGTATACCTACTTAATACGTAGTTAAATAGTAAATTATTTGTGTTTTCAGCGAAACAACGTACATTTTCTTTTTTATAATATTAATAAGAATGGCAAGGATTATAGTAAGAACTCTTGTAATGCATATGGGTAAAGATCACGTTAGGTATGTAATATATTACTAACCCGATTGAACGTGAAGTTCCCTCGGGACAACATTAGCCTTTATTGAACATAATATAAAAAACCAGCGAAAACTCGGAAATAAAATAACAAGGATATTAGGTGTATGATGATGAATTTGTGTTTTAATTCATAGTAAATGCCACAGAAATAGTTTTCAAAGAATATATACTAACGTTATTGTACGTTTTTGTTTTTAGAAAAAAATCGACAACGTCAAAACAAAATTTATTGTGTTTTTAAAATTAAATGTAACGGAAAATTACATTTAAACTGAGTAATAGTATAAAGAAATGTTTTAAAAGAAAATATAAAATTTATTTAAGGCCTTAGTTTTTTTTTTCTTCTATTACATACAAAATATAACGAGCCTTTTAAAGTATCTCATTTATTTTTAGAAAAAACTTTACTCCGAAAAGAATGAAATCACATCAGCAATCTTGATTCCTTTTGATACAAGAACGTTCTCGTAACGACTCAATTCGATTTTTATTTAAAGTAATAGCATTGCCCGCGGCTCTGCCCGCGTTCAGATGACAAAAACCAAATTCATAGGTTTTACATATTGGTATACTCTTACATTGCAGTTTTTGTATTTTTTCTCAGAAATGAGATATTTTCCCGCGGTAAAAAGTATCCTATATATTGACCCAGATAACCAGCTATCACCGTACCGAATTTCATCAAAATCCCTTCAGTGGTTTTTCTGTGATGCGGTAACAGACAGACAGACAAACAGACAGATAAAAAATCTAAAAACTATAAATTCGGCCTCTGTATCGATAATAATGTTTATTTCAATAAGATTTTCCAAAAAATATTTAATGTATTGATTCGGCTTAGTTACAATTTTATTATATGTATAGATAAGTATATATAAGTATAGTATGTTGTAAGTATATATAGTATGTTATATATAATATAACCTACTCTCAATATCAGTGGATAAGATCATTATCCCAGAAAACTATATTTCGGCCCAACTTAACAGTAATAGCTGCTCAGTTTACCATCTGAATATAAATTCACACTTTAGCCTCCGAATTGACGCATACGTTACAATTTTGTGGTCTCTTACAACGTAATTGCTTTTTCTTAGGGATATGGAGTCTAAAATAATCTTGATATACTCGAATTTGATATGTTTACTATAGAACAAACAGAAGCAGTGTTTTAATTAACATTAATAATTGTCATAAATGATGAAATCTTCGAAGAAAAGTTTAAGCTTTGTAAAAATTAAAAGTTTTTATTGAAACAGCGAAATGCGATCAGGATCATTAGCGGCGTTAATTGAATTCGCGAACATATTTTACGACGTGCTAAAGCAAAATTTGACGATTCTGTCGATCGTAAAATTTTCCGCTCGAAGTCTTGGTTGAACGGCGCGCCTCAAACAGAAAGGCTACGCAGGCAAATTTAAAAGTTCATTCGCATCCTTCGCTCCATTAGTTTGGGGCGATTTTTTCCCTCCCAGGGATCGGATGTCCTTTACCAGCGTCCCGCTGAAAATAAACAGGGATCACAAGGATTTTCCCCAATTACTTCTACCCGAATTGGCACATGTAGGTCGCCACAATTTTAAGTATATTAAGGTTTGCACAGCACTGTCCCGTTGACCGCCTTAAACGATGTGCCAAGAGTGTTTTGGCGTAAATGTGAGTGTTAAGATGTCTAAAGTGCTCTTCGAGCTTCATTAACATCTTTTCGGCTAAACGATAATGGCCATTACGTTAGTAACAAACGGATTAATTGCGGCTTTTAACCAAAACTCGTAATATAGTCACCAGAATTTCTCGTGAAAACTTTTGTGGTGCACATCTAAATTTAACAAACCACAACGATGCAGTGAAAATAAAATTTAAATATTTAACAAGCGCTTGCAGTCCTTTCAAATTTTCTTAGCCCACAATATATGTACTTAGACAATCGTTAAATATTTAAATGACCAAAAACTCAATTTACTTACAACTTTTACTAGAAGAGTCTACGAGATCCCACATTCCGTTAACAACTAAGCGAAGTATGTTTGCATCAGTTAGTTCTTCTTATATCTAATATCTATTCAGTGTTGACCCTAGCTGTTCCATTTTGCAAATTTGATTTCCAATCGACTGGTTCGTGGAAAACTGGCAAAGAAAATTTGCATATGCTTCCAACGTGTTTGCTTAACTAGCATCCGGCTCGAAATGATAGAGTGTAAATATTTGTGTTTATATTACTATCTTCTGTAGTATTTTATTTTGTTTGCGTCGAAGAAGGTTTTATTATTTGAATAGGTTCCATACACAATTCTAACATCCTTACTTATGTATATACATAATATAAAATAAAAATTGTCTGTGTCAGTCTGTTTGTCCGCTTCTTCAAAACCACGCAACGGATTTCGATACGGTTTTCACTAATAAAAGCGATAAACGAGAAAGGTTTATGTCTGTAACATTAAAAAAATTGCGTATAAAATGACTGAGCCTAGACGGTGTCTTGTCAAAGAACTGTTTTTGAATGATGGCTAGCGCTGGCTAAATCTTTAGAGATACATCAAAAAAATGTACTAGAAAATTGTAGGTCTTAAAAAGGCCTATGAAAAAGTCTATAACAGCATGTATGTATCTCCTAAGGTACGCTCGCAATAAATATTTTTATCTACATATATAAAACGTACCTAGAGACGCACTTGAGCGAAGCGAGGTTAAGTCGCTAGTATATTGAATAATGTATGAGTGGTAATTGATTATTTTGTTGGTTTGTTCTTCTACTTGTAATACTTGAGTAACGAATCGATGTTTCATTTGCATTAGTTATATATTAAAAATTTTATTCCGTTTCTTGTAATGTTTCCCATACGTTACTATTGCTTTTTTTTATTTAAAATTTACTTCAGATAGCTATTTATTGTTTTTTTTTAATGTACAATTCAAAGCTGTTTTGCTATTTAATGTTTAAAACGTGAATAAATTTATGTGACTTCAAGTGTGATTTAATCACGTAAAATATAGCCTTTCTTAAGAATTGGTGTAAATTGTAATAGCTACTGTCGAGGGAAATCACTGAGCTCGACTCATGTTTATTGTTTTCTATAGACGCTTACAAATAAACCTTATTCATATGAAAATAAGATCTAAAAGAATTAAGATAACGTCTAATAAAGAAGTCCCCGGTATATAATAAATAGCAGACCGACAATGAATGCAAATTTTTGAATTGTGAAACAATTTTGTATGCATGAAATAAGTTGTAATATTCGTAATTCAGAGAAAAATTATTGAGTGCAATACAAAAAATGGAAAGAACATGCGAATTTTAATAAAAAATATCAATATATCTCTATTATAATTTACACTTGTTAATATTAAGAAAATATTATACTCGGTGTACATTGTAGAGCACCTACGCAGTGTTCGACGTCCATCTAGATTTACATATTATGTTACCTATACTAACGTATGCCCGCGCCTTCGTTCGCATTGTTCATCTTTACATAATTGCTTTGATCTTAGATAACCTATTATTATCCATACATATAATAAAATTGTAACCAAGCCGAATCTGTACATTAAATATTTTTTTGGAAAATCTTATTGAAATAAACAATAATATCGATACAGATGCTGAATCTATAGTTTTTAGAATTTTTGTCGGTCTGTCTGTCTGTTACCGCATCACAAAAAACCACTAGAGGGAGTTTGATGAAATTTAGTATAATGATAGCTGGTTATCCGGGTCAACATATAGAATACTTTTTACTGCGGGAAAATGTCTCATTTCTGAGAAAGATTACAAAAACTACGATGTAAGATTATACTAATATGTAAAACCTAAGAATTTGGTTTTTGGTCATCTGAAAGCAGGAGGAGCCGCGGGCAATGCTAGTCTATACATAAATAAGCAAAGACAAAACATTCAAGTACTTTTTCTCCACTGTCAAACGGTTTTTAGTTGTTTAGTAAAATATTTTGCAAGCTGTTTTTTTTATATAGATAGATAATTTCTGTGCATATATGTTTTCCAATATGGTTGATTTCCGACCACTTGCCTAATTTGACATTTATTGAAAAAATTGTTTAGTAAGATAGTTAATATACTTCAAACAACAACAATGTATTTAGTTTTCAACCGTCTTCAAATAGGAGGAGGTTCTCAATTCGACTGTATGTTTTTTTTTTTTTATGTTTGTTACCTCAGAACTCCGTCATTTATTAACCGATTTGGACAATTTTTGTTTTGTTTGAAAGGGTATACTTCCAGATTGGTCCCATTTAAATTTCAAAAAAAAATACCACCCCTAAGGGTGGAAAAACAACTAATGATGAATTTAACCTACTTCTAATTGTCATATTGACTTGAAACTTTGCAAGTATTTCTATTTCCGTTGATAGTACAGTGGTTCGATGTTGTTGACCTGATCTGATGGCAAGGCCAGAAGGTGGATAGGTGGAAGTCTTCAACGGCTAATAGTAGATACTTTGAGTTTGGGCTTATTTGGTTTGATTTGACAAGCCTAACACGTTAGAATCCTTACTTTGCTACTACTGTCTACACTAAAAAGGGAAAAATAAAAACTTTTTAACAAAAAAATAAAAACCGACTTCAAACAAAAGCACTAAAAATTAAAAAATAACTGATTGGTAGTTTTCATTTACTATACATACCTAATAAAATATTTTCGAAGTCGGTGTGCTTTGGCCAAGTAATTAAAGCCTACCTATTAAATACATACCTAATCAAATATTTTCGAAATCGGTGCCAGCCCATACAAAGCAAAGCACACCGACCTCGAAAATATTTTATTAGGTATGTATAGTAAATGAAAACTACCAATCAGTTATTTTTTAATTTTTAGTGCTTTTGTTTGAAGTCGGTTTTTATTTTTTTGTTAAAAAGTTTTTTTATTAATATTATTATTATCTCTTTTCTGTTATTCTAATAAAATGTTATAAATAATACTTTCTTAGATTTTCGCGAATACTTGACATTTTAAATAAAACGGTCACGGGAGAGACCATGATTGCTGTAAAGCATTCGAAACGTCGGGAACCAAAAATCAAAATAAATTCGCGAAAAAATCCGAAAAGATAGTTTTATTTAAAATGTTATAAAATAAAGTCACGAAAAATCATTTTGTTTCTTGTATTTTACAAAAAAATACATTACGAATTTGGGGGATGAAGTCGTTATATAGCATTCTTTTGTTATCAACGTAAAAATATCTAAATTGACGAGGGATTTTAATTCTTTTCTAACTCAACGGCAGCACTAGCAATTATATGAATTGTATCCACAACTTTCCCTTTTTATTTCAAAGAGGGTGGTTTTTTAAATGTCCTTTCGACCGTGTAATAAGCCTAAAAGGCCTTTGATTCTTCAAATGTAAGAGTTTTATTCACCTTTGAGGGCCTTCTTTACAATCTGTTAATACCAAATCGATTTCCATTTTCGTGGCCCTGTAAGACATTTTGATTTTATTTAAATTATATATAGCTGCGTCTCTAGTGACTTTCTGTAGTATCCTCATTCATATCCCACGGGAAAAATAGCCTATGGCAGTATCCGACCCATAAACTATGGCAAAAATTATGCCAATCTCATAGATCTTTTGCTGCGTAAAACAAGGACAAACAAGCAGGCTTTCATATAACAATATTAGTAAGGATTTCTTTCACGTACCATCCTTATCGCCAGTCTAACCTTTTTTTGGTAATTTCGAATGAAAGTAACGGGATAATCTGTATCTCTCTATTTTGACGATTTGTAATCATTCGAAGGGCTAGGTACAAGTATAATGGAAATGTTAAAGGTTTTGTGTGCGGATAAAATTTCTTTGAATGCCCCGAAAAGGTTTATCGTTTTCATACAATTCAGCAAATGAGTTTTTTCATAATAGCGAAAGCCATTATGTTTCTATTATTGTATCAATAAAAATGGTTTTGGAGTTTTTTTTTCTTAATAACTTAATCAATTTCCTGTGGCATAGATAGTTTTTGAGATACTTTTAATGTAAATTTAATTAGATATTTTTGATATAATTTAATTTTATCTATTTTTAATTTTCTTCAACTTGAAATCGTTATTAAGAAGTTAATAAAAGTTCCGTTTTAAATTATTGATGTTCATCCTAAATGTAAATTTAGATTTTTAAGAGCTACTCAAATATTAGCAAATCCTATTATTATATTATACAAGCATTCACCAGCAGCTCTGCTCGGTTGTTAGCCTACGTCCCTCTTACTCAAGTCGTATACCCGATTTTCTCACTGATCTTGAAATATCAGTGTTTCTTAAATCTATACATATGTATATATAAATTTCTAACTAAGTCGAATCTGTACATTAAATATTTTTTGGAAAATCTTAATGAAATAGACATAATTATTGATACAGAGGCCGAATCTATAGTTTTTAGAATTTTTGTGTCTGTCTGTCTGTTACCGCATCACAGAAAAACCACTGGAGGAATTCTTGTTGAAATTTGGTATGGTGATAGCTGGTTAGCCGGGTCAACATATAGGATACTTTTTACCGCGGGAAAATATCTCACTTCTGAGAAAAAATACAAAAACTGCATTGTAAGAGTATACTAATATGTAAAACCTAAGAATTTGGTTTTTGGTCATCTGAACGCGTGCGGAGCCGCGGGCAATGCTAGTCAATGGATATAATGATATACGAAAATTGTAATAAATATACACATAACAATACCACGAGCTTAATAAAAGATAAGTGTTTTAAATCACTATTTCATTTACAAGTACAGATTTTAATATTATCATAGTTCGATTTTACCCCTACCATTTGAAACATCATTAATAGAATGAGGCCAATTGGACTACTGTTCGTCGCCTTAGTGCTCGTTTGTTCAAACTACTGAAACTTGTTGTACTTTACAGTAGTTAGTTTTTTCCACTATTTTAATAACAAAGCTTTATTTTTAAAAATTATATACACGTATATGAAAAACAAAACATTTTTAGGCTTTTCAAAGTAAAAGGTGTATTCCAATAGAATCGACATGTAAGAGTCAATAATTCTGCAATAAAAACTCTTTTGGTAAATTGGTCATTTGGGCAAATACTTAACCACAGAGACGTATTATAAATACAAATGTATTTATATTGTAAATGTATGTATATAGACTACACGTTTGGCTCAGTTTGTAGTGATCCTACTTGCTGCGCCAGCGGTCACGGGTTCGAGTCCCGATGGGGGCATTCATTTGTATGATGAGCATGAATGCTTGTACTCCAGTCATGGACGTTTATATTTATAATATGTATGTATTTAAAGTTATATATGTATAATGTATCAACTATCTGTTATCCATAACACAAGCCTCGTAGGTTACCATGGAACTAGATGGTGTTGTGTGTTAATGTCCTGACATAATTAATTGTTACTCCTTCATTCTGGAACTGCTGGATGGATTTGGATGGAATTTAGTACACAGACAGACTATAACCTGGAAAAATACATAAGTCACTGTTAAGCGTCTAAAGATGCACCCGAGCGAAGTGGGACTAAGTCGCTAGCCGTTATAATTTACTAAAAAAATGGGTGCGTGTAACCTTTACGCGCTGTTAAAGTAAACCTTTTTTGGAAAATATCGTAATTAAATTAGAGCAAATCTATAATTAAATAAGGCATATTAGGCATATTACAATGATATGTTTGTAGAATATCATATACGGAAAGAATATAATACTTATTTATTTGTCAGATAATAACAACTGTTACCATGGCAACATGGCAATGTAATCTATCTCATTCTCTCTCCGGCTTAATCCTATATATTTATGTTTTTGTCTCTTTTTAGTGTCGCATTTTCGTTTTATCGAGTTTCAAATCACAACCATTCTAAAAATTTCACTTCAAATATTTTTTTTATAAGTATACGCATAGTAAACACGGTGTACAATCTTTTCGCAATTGCCCGTAGCTCACGTACGCGTCTATAAATTAATTTGCCATCCCGTTAATGAGCCCGCGGCGGTCTTGGCTCTGTAATCACGTCATTTATTTTTAAACGTCCGTCCGTCAGAACAAATATGCCACGCGCGTAATTAGGTACAGCATCGATCGACTGTCAATATTGTTTTCAAAAGCCAATTGCATTTAAAACAATAAACAATATATTTTGTACTGTCGTATGGTCGTTTGAATATCTAGTGTAGGGTAGTATATATATATATATATATATATATATATATATATATATATATATATATATATATATATATATATATATATATATATATATATATATATATATATATATATATATATATATATATATATATATATATATATTCTTTATTGCATATTAACAGAGTAACACAGATAATACAGAGAACAATGTGGGCAAAGGTGGACTTATCTCTAGAAGAGATCTCTTCCAGCCAACCTAAGGAAGTGAGAAATAGTATTATATGACGGGACTAAAAGTGTGCAATTGATTTAAGATCAAATTATAAAAAAATATACAATTAAATAAGATAAAAAAACATACAATGATAAATATACAATAACTTACATGTGTAGTGTAGTAACAGACTGAAGATTTAAATAGATATCATGGGTCGCGGGTAATAATAGCTTAAGCACATATTTAGTTTATATTTGTCGTAACTATTAGCGTGATTTTTATGTTTCAAAGTTTTTTTTTTTATAGACAGACTAGTTACATTTACGTTAAGCATTAATTCTCACCTTACATTTTCAAAACGCATGAAAGTAACATCGATCAAAAATGTACTAGATACACAATCATCGACAAAAAATGTCCTCACCGAATGAGCGCTCATTTGAACATTTGAGCGCGCTTTTATTTTTTTGTAAACTCAACTTTAAGTATTACATTAAAGGTTTAATTTACATATTATAAAATTGTAACTAAGCCGAATCTGTACGAGTATATTAGATATTTTTTGGAAAACATTATTGAAATAAACATTATTATCGATACAGAGGTCGAATGTATGGTTTTTAGAATTTTTGTTTGTCTGTCTGTCTGTTACCGCATGACAGGAAAACCACTGAAGGGATTTTGATGAAATTTAGTATGGTGATAGCTGATTATCCAGGTCAACATATAGGATACTTTTTACCGCGGGAAAATATCTCATTTCTGATAAAAAATTCAAAAACTGCAATGTAAGAGTATACTAATATATAAAACCAAGAATTTAACCTTAATTTGGTTTTTGGTCATCTGAACGCGGACGGAGCCGCGGGTTTTGCTCGTTGTTGTATATTTGTTTAAACTAGAAATTAAAATTACCTAAGCACAACTGGTGACAGTTTTAAGAGAACTTTTGCATGGTATTGTTTATCTAGTACTTTTTTGATCGATGGAAAGTAACGAATCCTACTAATATTATAAACTCGAAAATTTGTAAGGATGTGTGTATGGATGTATGTTTGTTACTCTTTCACGCCAGAACGGGTGAACGGATTTGAATGTGGCACAGAGATAGTTATATTCTGTAATAACACATAGGATACTTCTTATCCCGAAAAAATATACGGTTCTCGAGGTATAGATTTGTTTTTCTTTTATATATCCCAAAGCATCACAACTAACGCATACTATTAACGTTATGACATATTTCCAACGTGTGCCAATCTTAAAGTTTGTCATTTCCGTATAATTTTAGTTTTCTACTAACGATATGGATTTTAGATAGCTATCTTGTGTAAGCCTTGTTATACTAAAAATCGCCTAACGACCCTTGACATGGTCCACACCCTCATATAAAAGGGAAGCTATCTCAACCGACCGTGACTGTTTTACTGATTACCTACAACTAATTACACTAACGCTTTGTTTACTTTGTGTGTTAATTTAACTTAGATTATATGTAGAATGTAGTTCCAGTAATGTAACCCCCAAGACACACTGATTAAGAGGACGTGACAAATTGTACACCTCGTACACTGTCCGCGTAACTTGATTGATGATTGTCTAACGCCTAGTTAGATAAAGGTTCGCTAGATGTTAGTAATTCGCGATTGATTCATGCCGGCTTATATTACATGAGGATTTGTTGCACGCGTTTGGTTTTGAAGATATTTATGTAGCGGCTAGGTTTGTTACGTGATTATTCACGTGCGAATTTTTATTTTTGACGTGAAACGTGTTTCAAATCACATTGAAACAGACATACGGGTACCAGTTCAGAAAAATGGACGAAATAGGTTGCATTAAGTTGCCATAGCAACCGTTGTTATTATCTTAAAAAAAAATATATAATTCTAAAAATATAATAATATTGTAATTCTTTCCGTTGTCATCTTCACAGATATTTTTACTAATTTGTTTTCAAATATGCAAAATACTTACAAAATACAAGAACACTAAAAGCTACTCGCTGAAATAGACGTTTCACGTTAAACCAACGGAGGTGTACCCCAACACTGCCCCATCCGATTTTTTTCAAGTTTAAAATAAGTAGGTATGAGTGTGTGTGGAAATATTTTCCATTTAAATGCTGGGTCTTTTTCATGCTTATATGCGGGGCTAATGAGGATATTGTATAAACAAGTAGATCTTTCAATATCTATTTTTTTAATTTAAAATAAAATCTGCTCTAGGAATAAGATATATAAAGAGAGCTTAATTAATACATATCATTAAATTTCTATTAGAATATTGGCTATACCGTAATATTTTTTTTTTCTCTTATTATAGTACGTTTTACGTATAAAATTGACTCATCTAAAATTAAATGAATATTTAAATCACTATATCTAATTATGCAGTTAAATAATAGTATTTCTCAAGTAAATTATTTTAAACTATTAAAAAATGTAAAGAAAACGCGACATACCTATTACTCAGCAATGCGGCGCACGTTCCTCAACTATAAATACATATTTTAATAAAGTTTACTATGATATTTTACCTGATACCAGAAGTTTGAATATAACAATACCGCTAACGCTACGACTCGGACTATCATTAAATTTAATCGCGACATATAATTTTGCATTGTTCTTTGTCTCCGTTACATGTTTTCTCGATACTCGCTAGCGATTTCTACGTAACTGTGCAAGTTAAGTTTTGTTGCCAAGGCTTATAACGACACTCGGACTTTCCTTTTTGAGATAGACAGGGAAAACGATTACATTAGCGTCACTCTCGTCATATATCCAGACTTTGTTAAGATCGATACTTAATATTATAAATGAGAAATTTTGAATGGATGGATGTTTGTTACTCTTTTACGCCAGAACCACTGAACGGATCTGGATGAAATTTGGCACATAGATAAATTATATTCTGGAACAACATATAAGTTACTTTTCATCCCGGAAAATGTACGGTTCCCATGGGATAGATTTATTTTTGTCTAGGGATGAGCCTGAAGCGAAGCGATGGTGAGTCGCTAGTCTTAAGTAAATGTAAAAAGACATTGAAGTTAATCGAAGTATGAATATAATAATTAACTATCTCTAAAATTTCACTTATACTTTTCATTTCATTTCCTAAAATATACATTACGAGTACATCCAAGTTATAATTATCCCTAGTTATAATAATCTCAATACATTTTTTCCTGTAGGTAGCTTCGAAGAAATGAATAAATTCCTGCTGTTATTTTCTAAAATAAATCTATACTTACACACTTAATATTATAAATGTAAAAAGTGTTTGTTTGTTTATTTGTACATCGAAACAGAGAGACGGGTTGGCGTCATTTTTTGACATAGGCTACTTTTCACCGCGGGAGATTATCTCATTTCCACGGGAAAACACATTATAATATAACCAACAGCAACTCATCATACTTCGTTCATGCTATATATATATATATATATATATATATATATATATATATATATATATATATATATATATATATTACATACTAAACGTTAACACGAGCGAAGCAAGGATGAGTCGATAGTGTAAGTGTATTCAACACGTCATTTAAATACTTGCGTGACTTTATAATTACAGTTTAATATTATACAGTTTAATATTTTACTATAGCGACATATGGTAGTGAGTAGTAGCAAACTATGCTGGAAGTGGACTATGAAAATTTAAATCACAACGTGTTTTATTATGAGAAACAAAAAGCTAAAACACCTCTTGCGGGCTAATAAAATGGTTGAAAAAAGCTTTGTTAAAGCGAAATGAGTGCGGAGTGCTGATAAAATTAGTTTGTATTTTAAAATACAGTATTTAGTAGAAATAACAGTCTTATAATTGGAGGCAAAAGTTTCCGTTGATTTTGATTCAATGATAATAAGTACATAATGGGTATATTATTTTTCTAATCTAACATTTTGGCGAGTAAATCTACAAAAAGTTTAGATAAACGAATCCCAAGAGAAAAGTTTTCTTTATATTACGCTTTGAGTTTCCTTATGTATATCACAAGATTTTCAAATAGAAATCTATATATAGCAAAAAGTGTAACTGATTGCTGTCTGTATATGGAAGATACTCGTATTTGAGAAAAACTATTATTGAGAACCAAAACCCAAAACGATGATTTTTTTTAAGTTTTTTTGTTTGTTTGTCTATGCGTTTGTGCGTGCTAATCTCAGAAACGCCATAACCTATTTGGATACGGTTTTCATTAATGTATTGTGGTAAGCTTCACTTAACATTTCTTATTTGTTTTATTTCAATCGGTTCATAAATAACAAAGTTATGTCAATTTAAAGAATCACCTAGGGACGAACCCGAGCGAAGCGAGAGTGAGTCGCTACTGCATAAAATAAACATACCAAATGTGTTTTATGATATCGAATTAACACGTACAATACCATTTTTATTACAATGTGAGTTAAACTTCTAATTAGGTTATTGCACAGACGCACTTATACCTAAATATTTGTATATTATTATTTACTTAAATATAGATAGCTTTTGACGTTTTCGCGTTTGTTTTTTTAATTTAGTTAAAGTCTCAAAAAGCACTTGGAAATGAACATCGAATACCGTGTCACTTGCAATATTGTATGCCACACTGGTCATCAATTCTTACAACCTATAGTAAGCTTCGTCATTCTGTGTATATTTATATGTTTTTTTTTTTAATTTAAACAGCCTGTTATTCAACAATGTAGTATTGGAACAACGTGATTTGTATAAAGATATTCAATAACTTAAAATTAAATAGCAACTTATAATCCCTGTAACAATTCTCATGGGGTTTTAGTATAAATAACTAGCGAACAACACTAAATAAAACCGAGACGCATCACTAGTTAGTAATAATTACTAAAACTTATATAAACAAAAGAAATAAACAATAAAAACAAATATATCAATGCATTATTTAATATGTGAAGAAGCTGATAGTTAGACAGGCTATATACTCCAGGGCACATGTCAATCAGCGCCCGGCTATTTTTATAGACGAATGACAACGGAGATGGTATTGGCAAAGGTTTGAGTTCTTTCTTTGAATGGCTTAGAACATATATACATTATATATATATATATATATATATATATATATATATATATATATATATATATATATATATATACTATTTTTAATAAATAGGAAATAAATATTTCTCTCAGTTTTTATGAGACTTACTAATGGTACTAATAATATAAATGCGAAAGCTTGTATCTATGAAGCAGCTGAAATGCCTAGATAAGCTTGGACTAAATTTAGTACACCTGATAGACATAGCTGTACTGTTAGGCATCTAGACTCAGTCTAGATTCTAGAACCAGAGAGAAATGAGAGTAAGTCGCTAGTCAAAATAAAAAAAATATTAATTAATAGTAACGCACTTGCGCACGAAACGCACGCACGAAACGCAACTGAAAATTAAGACTTTTATCAGATTGTAAAGAAAATAACTCGGTCGTAAGAAAATGTGCAAACATTTTGATTTGAGCATTTATGGTTGACTACAGGTTTGGCTTAGTTTGTAGTGACCCTACTTGCTGTGTCAGCAGTCGCGGGTTCGAATCCCGCTGAGGGCATTCATTTATGCGATGAGCACGAATGCTTGTACCTACTCCAGTCATGGGTGTTTATATTTATAAAAAGTTTGCATTTATAGTTATATTTGTGTAGAGTATCTACTATCTGGTATCCATAACACAAGTCTAGTAGCTTATACATGGAACTAGATGGTGCTGTGTCCTAATGTTCCGACATATTTATTTATTCACACTTAATTATTTTGATTTATTCAGACATCCTATAATTCAAAATTACTTTATAATATTAATAAGTTATTTGAAATAGACTAATTAATGATAGCACCAATCAATTTAACCTTTTCATGATACCATCAACAGCGTCCGCGCTTGACACCTATGATTTTAATTTATCATAATATGAGCCAATTAGCTGTCACGAATAATATATTACATATAATTATCTTGTACAAAGTATAAACGACCTAATTGCATTACATTACGCATAGTAACAACGATTTTTGAAGAGATAATAACGGATTCAATTTTGGTGCTATGTAAGTTAAGAAATTATAAAGAGAGCTATGCTTGAAGATTCTCTGATGGATCAGATCTGAAATGAACTGATCCGACAGAGGACTAACAGAACGAAACCTAAAGATTTGGTAAGCCGATGTCGCAGTGAGACGGTCTCATTTGTGGAAGAACCAACGACCGATGGACTAGACAAGCCATAACCTTTTTTTTTATAGGAGCCACAAACACGTTTCAGTCATGGTGTCGAGGGCCGCAGGCAAAAATTATTTAGGTCTTAATGATAACGTAATTCCAAGTTAACGATGTAGTTAAATTTTTACAAAGATATGTTATAATGAGATTTTTGATGCTGCCGCATGCGACCCGCGGGCCGCAGGTTGAGTATAGCTGGACTAGGGGTTCTGGAGTGCCCCCCCAACGTGCGTTCACCTTGTCGTGGTGGGGGGGCTCAGTAGTGCCCGGCAATCCAACCGGACGCGAAGCTAAGAAATGCACAGGAAGGTTGCCCACTACGGTGGGCGGTGGGAGGTGGCCCTCTTCGGGGGGCGGTGTACCATGCGGGTTGCTCCTGGTACTTCTCTGATAGCAGAGTGGACTGTGGAGCAACTCCATGGTTGTGGTGGTCTGCTTCGGCAGACCTGCCGTCGGGGCGTCGTAGTTGAATGCGTAAGCGATCCTGCGACGCCCTATTAAGACGGGGGGAAGGTTTTGTTGGGTTTTAGTGGGTAGTACTGGCTGTATTACGCCGGTGAGTCCCACACGTCGTGCGTAAATGCATTTCCCAACGTTAAAAAAAAAAGAAGGGGTTCTGGAGTGGAGACCACGGCTTAGCAAACGTAGTGTCAGACGCGCTCATGCTAGATGCAGCGATGATATGTGCAAAGTGACTGGCAATGGTTAGATGCGTAATATAGATCGGGCTCAGTGACATGCCATTGGAGAGGCTTATGTCTAACAGTAGACAGGTTAATTTAAGATGATAATGATGCAAATAAAAATATCATAAATAAATATTTCGTTAAAAATACATGCAACATTTAAACAGGGGCTCGACAGTTGTCTAGCCCCTGGCAAGATTTTGTTCGTAAATATTTACTTATCATTACTTATTTAGCTAGAAAGAAAAATACCGTAAGAAACCCTTCATACCTGAGAAAACCTAGTAACCTATCACTTAGCTGTCTAACCATAGTGGCTAAAAATATACGAGAAATATTTAAAGATTTTGAGTAGCCTGTAAGTAACACCATATTTGAAAGTTAAGTTGTAACTCAACGTCAAATGAATTCAGCCGAATAACCTAAGATTTCCAAGCATTCAGTATTTGAACGATTCATGCATACATTATCAATTGTTTATAGACCACGACGCCGTTATGTGTTTACAAATAATTTAAATAGCTCTGATCGTGTGCTGCGATCGTACAGCAAACAATTCATGTGTGGTTGCATTGAAATATTGTGTCATCGCAAAGTATGCAACATTTTATTAAACGTAGGCTAATTTAAAAATATTATTAATAATAATAAACTGTTATTATCAATAAATATATGGTTGTGAGGGCTTCGGGTTAAATAACTTATAATATATAATGGTTGAAATATTTATGAACCATAAAATTTTATTGCGTATGTTTTTGTATACTGGATGAGTTATATTCATATATTGTTATCTATAATGTAATTAAGCAATAATATGAAATATATACTTTAATATTTTTGCAAATAATAAAGTATGTATTGCGAAAATTTAAAAAATTAATTGTGTGTAAATATGTTAGTAAAACCACACCCCATATTTCGGCGGTACGGAACCCACGATGCGCGAATCACAATCGTACTCATTCACAATATACATTTGAAAATAATTACAGCCATCAAATTATTACTAAATAGCGGCGTGACGCTAAACTAAACGCTGATACGCTTTAGCGTCTGTACTACTGTTTTTGTTTTTTTTTCTATAGCGAAAACTATTTTTATTTATATTTTGTTTTTTTCTATAGTTTTAAAAAAAAAACTTAAAAAAAAACAAAAACAGACAGTTAAACTAACTGACAGTTAAGCTAACTGAGAGTTAAACTTACTGACAGTTAAAGTAACTGACAGTTAAGCTAACCGACAGTTAAACTAACTGACAGTTAAGGAGACTATCAGTTAATCTAACTGACAGTTACGCTAACTGACAATTAATCTAACAGAGTTAAAGTTACTAATAGTTAAATTAAGTGATTGTTAAGCTAACTGACAGTTAAACTAACTGACAGTTAAGGAAACTATCAGTTAAACTAACTGACAGTTAAGCTAACTGACAGTTAATCTAACTGAGAGTTAAACTTACTGATAGTTAATCTAAGTGATTGTTAAGCTAACTGACAGTTAAACTAACTGACATTTAAGTAAACTATCAGTTAAACTAACTGGCAGATAAGCTAACTAGCCGTTAATCTAACTTACTGTTAATCTAACTGACAGTTAATCTTACTCACAGTTAAGCTAACTGAGAGTTAAACTTACTGATAGCTAAGCTAAGTGACAGTTAAGAAAACTATCAGTTAAACTTAAAGAAAACAGAAACATACAGTTAAATTAACTGACAGTTAAGCTAACTGAGAGTTAAGTTTACTGACAGTTAAAGTAATTGACAGTTATTCTAACTGAGAGTTAAACTTACTGACAGTTAAAGTAACTGACCGTTAAGTTAACCGACAGTTAAACTAACTGACAGTTAAGGAAACTATCAGTTAAACTAACTGACAGCTAAGCTAACTGACAGTTAATCTAACGGAGAGTTAAACTTACTGATAGTTAAACTATCTGACAGATAAGCTAACGGACAGTTAAACTAACTGACAGTTAAGTAAACTATCAGTTAAACTAACTGGCAGATAAGCTAACTAGCCGTTAATCTTACTTCCTGTTAATCTAGCTGACAGTTAAAGTAACTGACAGTTAAGCTAACCGACAGTTAAGTAAAATACCAGTTAAACTAACTGGCAGTTAAGCTAACAAGCCGTTAATCTTACTTGCTGTTAATCTAACTGACAGTTAAAGTAAAAGACAGTTAAGCTAACCGACAGTTAAACTAACTGACGGTTAAGGAAACTATCAGTTAAACTACTGACAGTTAAACTACTGACAGTTAATCTAACTGAGATTTAAACTTACTGGTAGTTAATCTAACTGACAGTTAAAGTGACTGACAGTTAAGCTAATCGACAGTTAAGGAAACTATCAGTTAAACTGTGTTACTGGTGGATCCATCATATTATTGTGAAAAACTATATATTTATATATAGTTATTTTATTTATAATATATATATATATATATATATATATATATATATATATATATATATATATATATATATATATATATATATATAATATATATATATATACAGGGTCATTTTTAATTTACTGAAAACCTTTTGGGAATATACTGTTTACATCATAATAACAACACCTGTAAGAAAAAAAATAATATCTCTTAAATTTTACAAAAATAAAAGTATTTTTATTGCTCCTACTAAACGGTAATAGTTCAGCAATTAGCAAAAGAAAGCGCGTGACTGGTGGAGGGGAAGGGGTGGGGAGGTGTAGGAAGTGGCCCTTACTCATTTAAACTTGGCCAGATGCTAGAACTTTACCGTTTAGAAGGTGTAATAAAAATATTTTTATTTTTGTATGAAAATAAAAATTTAAGAAATATAATTTTTTCTTGTTACAGATGTTGTTGTTATGATGTAAATAGTATATTCCCAAAAGGTTTTCAGTAAATTAAAAATAACCCTGTATACAGTCGGTGTGCTTTGCTTTGTATGGGCTGGCACCGATTTCGAAAATATTTCATTAGGTATGTATTTAATAGGTAGGCTTTAATTACTTAGCCAAAGCACACCGACTTCGAAAATATTTGATTAGGTATGTATAGTAAATGAAAACTACCAATCAGTTATTTTTTACTTTTTAGTGCTTTTTTTTGAAGTCGGTTTTTATTTTTTTGTTAAAAAGTTTTTATTTTTCCCTTTTTAGTGTAGACAGTAGTAGCAAAGTAAGGATTCTAACGTGTTAGGCTTGTCAAATCAAACAAAATAAGCCCAAACTCAAAGTATCTACTATTAGCCGTTGAAGAGTTCCACCTATCCACCTTCTGGCCTTACCATCAGATCAGGTCAACAACACCGAACCACTGTACTATCAACGGAAATAGAAATACTTGCAAAGTTTCAAGTCAATATGACAATTAGAAGTAGGTTAAATTCATCATTAGTTGTTTTTCCACCCTTAGGGGTGGTATTTTTTTTTTTAAATTTAAATGGGACCAATCTGGAAGTATACCCTTTCAAACAAAACAAAAATTGTCCAAATCGGTTAATAAATGACGGAGTTCTGAGGTAACAAACATAAAAAAAAAAAACATACAGTCGAATTGAGAACCTCCTCCTTTTTCAAGTCGGTTGATTATTATCGATACAGAGGCCGAATCTATGGTTTTTAGAATTTTTGTCTGTCTGTCTGTTACCGTATTACAGAAAAACCACTGGAGGAATTTTGATGAAATTTGGTATGGTGATAGCTGGTTATCCGGATCAACATATGAATACTTTTTACCGCAGGAAAATATCTCATTTCTGAGAAAAAATACAAAAACTGCAATGTAAAAGTATACTAATATGTAAAACCTAAGAATTTGGTTTTTGGTCATGTGAACGCGGGCGGAGCCGCGGGCAATGCTAGTATTTAATACATAACTAAATGTTATAATTCATGATGTCAAAATTTTTAAAAGATTTATTATGTTAGGAATATACAAATTTTTAAGCTTGTATTTTTTTTTTGTTTCTCAAAATTCAAATGCATTAGTATACCATTTTTCTTTCATTATTATTATTATTTATAATTATTATAAGTTAAGTAAAGATATTAATAAGTAACGTATAATCTACTAATAATACTAATAATAGTAATGAATATTATTTAATAGGAATTTATCTCATTTTATTAATTATATTGTTACAGATGCATCATCCAATCCAGATGAAGCCCGCTGACAGCGAAAATCGAAACGGTAAGTCATTACAATACCTATTTACGTAAATAAGGAAAATAATATTTTTTTCTAACAATTAACTCAATGACAAACAAATCAACTGATCGTAATTAAACTTGGAATATCCATAACTTATGTTTATTTAGAGCTTTAGGTTACTTGAAGCATTGTTAATTGTTATCATGATATTATATACTATGGAGTAACGAAATAACGGATAAAACAATATATTATCCAAAGTTAATATTAGAAATGTGAAAGTATTGTTTGTTTGTTCTTCTTTCACGGCGAAACGGAGTGACGGATTGGTGTGATTTTTTGTGTGGAGATAGTTGGAGGGCTGAAGAGTGACATAGGCTACTTTTCACCGCGGGAGAGTATGTATTTCCCACGGGAAAACACGTTATAATACAATCAAAAAAATATTTTTGATAAGAATTACTTGAAACTTTGTTTGAATGCTATTCAATAAAATTAAATAAATATGTGTTAATATAACTTAAAAGAGCACTAATATACACATCTGTATTGTTTTATAAACTCATCGATGACGCACGTATCATAAGCGTACGAGGTCTACCCATATTCTGCGTGGATGAAATTTAAAAATTATGATTGCTTGTGTTCGTGTCGATACAAATGCGCGTCGACGTGACGGTGCGATAAATGTCTTCGTGTGCATAGACCTTTATATATTAATAATATACATAGACTAGCATTGCCCGCGGCTCCGCCCGCGTTTGGATGACCAATAACCAAATTCTTAGGCTTTACATATAAGTACACTCTTACATTGCAGTTTTTGTATTTTTTCTCAGAAATGACCATCACCATACCAAATATCACCAAAATCCGTCCAGTGGTTTTTCTGTGATTCGGTAACAGACAGACAGATAAAAATTCTAAAAACTATAGATTCGGCATCTGTATCGATAATAATGTTTATTTCAATAAGATTTCCCAAAAATATTTAATGTACAGATTCGGTTTAGTTACAATTTTATTATATGTATAGATTAGATTAATTAACTCTATTTAGTATCCTTAGAATTGTAAGTTTGTTAAACTTGTTAATGCATCGTAACTGAGCAAAAGCAAAAACTTTATGTATCTGTAAAGAAGAAGTAAATCGTTAATTGTTTATATCATTCGAAATACATGCTATAAAGAGAGTTTAATTAAATTTATGTTTCGTTTTCAATTTTAGTGTTGATTGTTACAAGTTTTTTTTAATTATTAATATAAATAAGGCTAACTAAACGATTGCAAAGGATTTTAACGGAATATGTATTGGCATGTACATTACGCGATATTTTGGTCAACTATTAACCGATTTAATATTTTTGTTAAATGTTATGTCTATATATGTATATTTTAAGATAAAATTAGGTATAAACTGATTTTTTTTTTTAATTTAGTTATTCTAATTTTTTAAATTACAATAAGGAAGCAAATTATCAATGTATAATAATGTTTGTTACATAGACATATTACCAAAAAAAATAAATCCTACTTTTTACTTTTCAGTTCATCAAATGGTAAATTGGCAAATAAAATATTTACATAAAAAGTTACTTCAAGTCTCGCTGGTTAGTTAGATCCTAAACTAAGTGGATAAGTAGATAAATAAATTGTAATTCAGCTAAAACTTCGTTATACCAATTAAAGCAGAATTCAGAATTTGATCTCTAAATATCCTTAATTAATCGAAACGATTAAATATATGCACATAATACTCAACGCCATGGCTTTTGCGTACACGATTAGCGCAAAAATTAGCAATACACAGTAAACACTTGTTATGAAAACTGAATATTATAATTTTGTTAATGTTCAAATATTATGCAACGATTTCATATTTATAATATTAATAATAAATATTATTAAAACGCAAATTTATATTCACATAAGTCGTATCTATCTACTTGACCTAAACCTTTTTTTTAATATTGGGAAATGCATTTATATTATATGCATACAGGTAGTTATGTTAGACTCGCTGGAAAAAAAGCCAGTACTACCCACTAAAACCCAACAGAACCTCCCCCGTCTTAATGAAGCGTCGCGTCGCAGGATTGTTTACGCTTCACATGTCTACCCAAACAGACCATACAACCAAGGAAGGGGTTGATCCCACAATCCACTCTACTGTCAGAGAAGTACCAGTAGCAACCCGCTTGATACACCGCCCACCGAGGTGGTCCGCCTCCCAATGCGTTTCATGGCTTCGCACCCGGCTGGATTGCCGGAAGTTAACGAGTTGGATATATCTGAATTAAAAAAATCTCTCTGAATATCAGATTAACCGCACGTTACTAAGCATAATCATGGAGTAGTAGGTATGTGAAGTATAAAGCATTTTGATACTCTCGTTGCTTTACCCACAAGAGCACATATTTATTACACACCGTCGCGTCGGCACATATTTTTAACATATTATAACAAATAGAAACGAAAATTCTTTCTTAATGCTTCTCAGAATTATTCCATCTAAATTATTTAAGGAATTTCGCCACCAACCACCAGTTTTAAAATTCTTAGCTGTTTACACGTTAAGTTAAAACGTTATAGAAGTTATTAACTCACGTGCTAGTCCTTTGAACAACCACTTATTTAACATCGGTGCAACGGACACTCCTCTGTGCAGAGGATGCCTCGGCGCTGAAGAATCGGTTGCCCACGTAGTTCTGGAATGCGTAGCGATAACCTCTCAACGTAAAGAAATCCTCGGACCAGTGAGGTCGCTCCGCGAAGCCTGTGAAGTTCCCAGGAAACTTCTGCGAGGAACTTTCTGGGCGGAGTTTAACTGGCTAATATAGCCAGGGTTCGCACGCACAACGGACCAGAAAGGAGTCTAAGTGCGGAAAACGAGTCCACTTTACATTACAACTCACGTATTAGCTATATTACGAGTATAAACTAGCGACTTAACCTCGCTCTTTCAGGGGCGTCCCTAGATACGTTTTAATTGTTTTGAAAATACGCAATCTTAATTCTATTTCTAAAATAAAAGTATCCTAAGTTACTCCTTATAACATCAGCTATCTGTCAGTGAAAGTCTCGTCAAAATCAGTCTAGCCGTTTCGGAGATTAGCAGGAACAATGTTAAAAATTATGTTTTCTTATAAGTGCCGTATTTAAATGTGTCATATGCGTTTAGTAAACAGCTTTAATTTCTACATTACAAACAGAAACTACAATTTTACTATTTATCAGTATAAATATCTTATAGTAAGCAACTTCTAAAAAACCACGTTACCCACGAAAAATTACTTTATGTTTACATTCTGATCAATAAAATATTTCAACATGAAATTTACTTTACATTTAAATATGAACAAACGGCTGTGACTAATGCCAGAAGAATACAAATAAACGTAGTATAAGTGATGATTTAAGACGATGTTTCACGAACTTACACAAAAGATAATACTAGGTCATTCGGGTATATGATATCATCGTATATAGCGTTTAGTGGCTCGTATTTCAACCAAATACACCTTCTGTGAACTTTTGGACTCTATCATATCGAGGACAAATTCTACATTGTCTTATTTCTATCGACGTGAGTTTGTGTTTGAGCTAATTGTTCTTATATGTAGTTATAACAAAATGGAAGCGAGGTGGTACATGTGCGAAAAATCATATTGTGCAGCATCAGATCCATGTGATTTATATCCCCGGTACTTCGCTAACATTTTGTAAGTTCATCATATTATTAATTCTTAAAACTATAGATATATGTATAGTTTCAGTAGAAGATATTTCAATAAACCTGCTAGCGATATTTCAAAGGATTCCCACCAAAACTTCACCTAAATCTAACGCTGCACAGTACTTGTTGAGAAAACCAGTTAGTTGCTTCAAGACACTTTAGTCAGATTTGTCTGCAAACTCAAAATTTACCACCACACTCACCGTTAGGTACACGTTTCACAAGAAAGCTTAAAGCTCTGCAACATTAAGCCGTACGGGACAATACATTGGTACAACAACTATATCTTAGCAACTTAGTTCAGACTAAGTTCACCAACTTTAGTTCCAGACCCCTCACTTATTTGGTGTCAGCTTGTGTGCATTTGTTAGGGTTATGTGGTTACGTAACGAATATTAAAGCATCCACTATAGCATTGATACTTATATAGACCATAGTGTGGCTTAATCCAAACTATATAATTTTTGTATATTTTCAAACTTAAAATAAACCAGAAAACCGTGAAAGTCGTACCTTATATACTGTTTATAGATTATTATTACCTATGTACATTATACATAAAACATGGTTTGTGGGCGAATATGTACATTAAAAATATATATTTTATTAAAGATTTTTCATTTCAAATAAAACTATCTTTTCGGATTATTTCGCGGATTTATTTTGATTTTTGGTTCCCGACGTTTCGAATGGCTTACAGCAAATTTTAATTTTATTTTTTTTAATAAATGTTATAATTAAATATAGCAATATTATTTATTTAATTTTTGCTGTTATTATTATAAATATTACAATTTTTACAAAAACTTTATTAATTACTAATATTATTTAGTGTTGCTATTATTATATAATCTAAAAAGATATTTTTTTCATATAATTCAAAAATATGTTTACTTAATATTATTAAAATGGATTTTCGTGATATATTTTTTTTTTATAAATCGGTTATTATTATACGTTGTTGATATGAAAAAGGACTAACAAAATAGATTTAAAGAAAAACTCCATCCATATGTTATTTTATAATCATTTTAAAAGCAATGTAAAAAAGTAATTATTGAATTACGAATTAGATATGCAAATATTACGATTATAACTACAAATACAGGCAAAATATTATACTTAATAGTAATTATAAATAAATTTAGCGTCGTCGTAGGTTCGTCCCTACTTACGTTTTAACGTTTAGTGTAGATTTCTCAGAGATGAGATTATTTTCCCGCGTAAAAAGTATTCTATATTTTGACCCGGATAACCAGCTATTATCATACCAAATTTCATCAAAATCCCTCTAGTGGTTTGTCCGTGATGCGGTCACAGATAGACAGACAGACAGTCTATTTTAATAAGATTTTCCAAAAAATATTTAATGTACATATTCGGCTTAGTTACAATTTTATTATTATTATTATTATTATTATTATTATATATATATATATATATATATATATATATATATATATATATATATATATATATATATATATATATATATATATATATATATATATATATATATATACAAATATATATATATATATATATATATATATATATATATATATATATATATATATATATATATATATATATATATATATAGATAGGATATACAGTATTGAAGTAACAACTGTTAAGACGTCATTTGCTTTGAGCGGCCACCGTATCTACTGGCCACCTACAAACACATTGTCCATCTCATACACTAATTAATATGCATTACCCGTAACGTAGTGAGCGTAGGAGCTCGCTGAGAAAAGACCGTATAGTACGTGCCTTCCTATTAGAGTGCTGTGCCTTTTTGTACTTTGCTTTGCTAAATTTGTGCCATCAAGTTTATTTCGATTGGTGCTGTGTATATTATAATTAAATAAAAAATATAGTCAAAATTGGTCAAGTTAGAGTCGAATGGGAGTAACTCGTTCATTAAGGATTACTTAATACTAAGTACAAGACTAAAATAACCTAAGTACTTTTATATGTTTTAAAGTAAATATTATTTGCTTTTTGTTCTTGTATTTTTCTCTTACGAAAATCTGGACGTAGTAGTTTAATAGATGATAAAGAGTTATAGAGAATATGTTTTTGGCTTAAATTTAGTGTTTTTTTTTTTTTTGGAAACTTTTCCGACCAGAAAAATGGTCAAAATGTCCATACAACAAAATGCTACGTCAGATGTCACGTGTTAGTTAATGCGTTTTTCTTAATAATAACCTTTTGTTTCCTTAATATAAAATAAAATTTGCATTATTAACTAGAGGTATTTGTTGAAAAAATATACTTGTCATAAATTAATGGGCATTACTTAATTATAGCAATTTCAGTATCCTTAACAATATTATCAAGACGTCTAAAACCTTAGTCTCTCCCGACCTGATATTTCGAAACATCGGGAACCAAAAATCAAAATAAATCAGCAAAATCATCCGAAGAGATAGTTTTATTTGAAATGTCAAATATTCGCGTAAATCTAAATAAGTATTATATTATAGCAATTTTGGTATGATCTACTACAATGGCATGAACATTGGGCATAGTTTGAGACGTCATTCCAAGCGCGCAAAAATGGCGGTGTTTACACAGCTCTTTATAAACTGTTTAAATATCTTCAATAAAATGGATACATTTTCAACAGTATTTATATTTTTAACATGATATGACTTAAATAAATTTATGCAACCTATTTCTAATTTTTTAACAGCTTTTTTTATATAAAAAAAATAAAAATTACTAGCGACTCAACCTCGCTTCGCTCGGGTTCGTCACTAGGTTGGTCCCCATTCCATGCAAACTTTCATCCCAATTTTCACCCCCTTAAGGGATGATTTCCGGGATAAAACTATCCTTTGTCCTTCCCAGGGTCTCAAACTATCGGTTAATACATCGGCTCTTTAGTTTCGGAGCCTATTCAATACAAACAAACAAAAAATCACATGTTTCCTCTTTATAATATTAGTATAGATTGGCATGATGCAATTGATAATGTTTATTTCGGGTACAGCCTTCAAAGTTATTTTTTTTTAATATATACCGCCAGTTTTTATTTCGAGGTTCAACTCGCGTTAGATAATAGTTCATTTATTTTTATTACAACAAATTAGTTATGAAAAATTAGAAATATCCAAACTAATATTATAAAGAGGTAAAGTTTGTGAATTGTGAGTTTGTAAGTTTGTGACGTTGTAGGGGGTAATCTCTGGATCTACTGAACCGATTTAGATGAAATTTTGTAAGAAGATAGTTTCTGACCCTGGACATAGGATACTTTTTGTCTTGAGAATCATCCCTTAAGGAGGTGAAAATGGGGATGAAAGTTTGTATGGGAAATTAACCTAGGGACGAACCCGAGCAAAGCTAGGGTGAGTCGCTTGTACATTATATACAGATAAATAAAAAATGTGGTGCACATTTTCAAATTTACAATGTAATCTTAAGCTTTACTACAATACAAAAATGTGGATCGTCTAAATTGATACAATTTAGATTAGGTTAAGTCAACAAGATAACTATCATAATGCTATTCGAATTTGAGATCATAAAAGAGCTAAATAAAGTGCTCTACAAAAGGATCATCAGGCCGGAGCCCACTTGAACTGTAGTTGATAACATATAAAGAATGTTACTGCCTCTTTAGCTCTTTCGGCTAGCAGGTACGGCGGGAGATGGAAGGTCCTGGGTTCGAATCTCTTACCGATTGTCACTATTTGTTGGAACGACCGGTTTAGAGTGAATGGTATAGAATGCACATATGTTTTGCATATAATAATAAATAAATAATAATAAATATGTTGGGACATTAACACAGCACCATTGAGTTCCATGGTAAGCTACGAGGCTTGTGTTATGGATACCAGATACTTGATACACTACACATAACAAACATAACTTTAAATACATAGGTACATATTATAAATATAAACATCCATGACAGGAGCACAAACATTCGTGCTTATCACACAAATGAATGCCCCTACCGGGACTCGAACCCGCGACCGCTCGCACAGCAAGTAGGGTCACGCAATAATCTGCAGACTGTGACCGAAATCGGTCAGAATGACGTCAAAAGAATTTTGTATATATATTTTTAAATTATATGTAAATTAATACTTATATATGTATGTGTATATGTACATATATTTTCACAAGAGTTTTTTATAAGAGGCGATTTTTCTAACAATACTACAAACCTCTTTGACAAATTACGAACGATATCAAAGATACAGTCATCAAGTTCGTCATACAAAATCAACAATCATTATACCAAAGTTTTGAAAATGCATTGTCATATTATACTGTCGGTACTAAAATAAGCCAGTTGAGATAGTATTTTAATTATAGATATCGAGTGAAATATGAGCTGTAATACGAATGCGTTTTAAAAGGGAAACGATGCGCATCAAAGCTGATGCAATCAAGGACTCAATAATAATGAGACGTCATGATGATGGCGTTTGTACCGAATTAGGTCAAATGTCCACTAACATAGGGTTTTTTTTTTAACTTTAGAAAACTTAATACTTTCTTAGATTTACGCGAATATTTGACATTTTAAATAAAACTATATTTTCGGATTATTTCGCGGATTTATTTAGATTTTTGGTTCCCGATGATTCGAATGCTTTACAGCAATCATGGTCATATATCAATAGAGGTTATAGACGTCTCAAACACATATGTCTGTAACAAACAGACAGTGCCTATCCACTATTTTACAAAAATTATTGCAAAAATTCAAAAATGGCAATAAAGTACCTTACAATATTTGTTGATTTTTATTTCTATTTTACAAAATTTAATAAGTATTATAATTAAATATAGTAATATTATTTATTTAATTTTAGCTGCTATTATTATAAACATTACAATTTTTTTAAAAACTTTATTAATTACTAACATTGTTTAGTGTCCCGTCCCGTGACCATGATTGCTGTAAAGCATTCGAAACGTCAGGAACCAAAAATCGAAATAAATCCGCGAAATAATCCGAAAAGGTAGTTTTATTTAAAATTTAGAAAATTTATTTTAGCATACCACTTATGTAGAACTAACCGGCTAGAAAAACCAGTACTGTCCACTAAAACCCATCAGATCCCCCCGTTTTAATGGGGCATCGCTGGATCGCCTGCCGAAGCAGACCACAACAACCATGGATTTGCACTCTGGTGTCAAAGAAATACCAGGAGCAACCCACGTAACACACAGTCTGTGTTTATTGTTTATCTCTGGGACTGCTAGATTAATTCTAAAAACGATTTCGTTAGTAAAAGACCATACTATTCCCTTACCATCAAACTATTTACTTATTTTATTTTTTAATAACAAGTGAATAGTATTTTTGAAATAAATAGAGAAATGTAGAGTTCTACAATCTATAGTCTATACTAATATTATAAAGAGGTCAATTTTGTGACTTTGTGAGGCTTTAGAGGATAATCTCGGGATGAACTGAACCGATTTAGATAAAATTTGGTAAGAGGATAGTTTAAGACCCTGAAAAGGACATAGGATAGTTTTTTTCTCGAAAATCATCTATTAAGAGGGGGGAGGAGGGGGGGAGTCGCTAGTTATAGTATAAGATAGAATATGGGAATATCATCTAATCAATAATGATTGAATAATTTATGGTATCATACTTTAAGATAAAAATTGGAAATTTAATTCCGTAGATGTAGATAAAACTAAATGAAAATAACAATCGACCTAGAGAAAACAAAAGGTAACAATGATTCATTATTATAAAAAAAACACATGCCGATAGCATATTACTTGAGACAATAACATGAAACATGAGATGCAACGCAATCGCTCTACAAAAGCTGGACGTGCCTTTGAAAGTGGCTTTAATCACTGAACTACAGTAGTACTAACAAACTGAATACACCTTTTGGTTATGTATGTAAATGAAAAACGGCGACAGACGGACGAAACTCATTAGCGAGAGGGGGGGGTGTTAGAGGTGACACAGAAGAATGACTGATCGTTCGTCAGCGCCCGCGCATCGGTGCAGACTGGTGTTACGTTAGTTTTCTCGCGGCCGCGGTTCAATGCAGACGCGCAATGTTGTGACAGTGAGTGTGTGCGTGTTGAAGGATGCGAGGTGAGGCGGGCGCCAGAAGCAAGACCGCGAGGTCCGCGGCAAATTATCCGCCTATCAGTGCCGCCTACTGGCTACCCCCAGCGAACCCCACACCCTACCATGTACCAGGTTCGATATATTTCAATATCAGTATTATAGATGAGTACTTAATATATAATAATGAATTTTCCAAAAAACAAATGATAGGAAAATTGTTTCTAGATACATTGTAATTAGAAAATTTTCACTTTAAACACAGAAAATTTGAATAGATAAGCCATATGTAACCAAATTGCGAAGTTATTACACCTATTCGTGACAGAGTTGATACCACGTTCACTGTACGCCTTATCTCCAACAACTCCGTTAAAGAATGCCTGATGTACAATAGGTATGCAAAAGTGCAAACAAACAATTGCATCGTCGTCGTGTGTGCTCAATAACCACGCCATTAGTGACACAGCTGTGTCGATTACACTGCTGTGTTGATATCAGATTAGCAATAGACGAAATTCTAATTAAACCGTAATTCTTTAAAAGTCTAATTATTTGACACTATTTTTTATATTTTTTATTTAATGTTGCTACTTACCTAAATGCTTAATACATACTTATTTTTTAAACCATGGGATACCATGGGATTTTTGGTAGACTCCAAATAGGGAGGAAATCATCAATGCGCGACAAATGTGTTTTTTTTTGTGTACGCTACGCGATATTGTCAATTATGTAACAATTATTCAATAAAAAAAATAATTATACGTTATTCCTGAAGGAGTTTCAAGGATAATTTTGAAGTCAGTACACCTATTTGCTTAACAAGTATTATATATATATATATATATATATATATATATATATATATATATATATATATATATATATATATATATATATCATACAGTATGATGAGATCAGATTTAAGACTTTGTAGAGAAAAGTTAAATTTAGCCAACCAGTTTTCTTTGGGGTGTATTTTTTTCAGTGACGGCGTGACGTAACAAAAGTTGGCCACAGTTATTGTAAAGCAATTTTTTGTTAGATGAATATGAAATAGAAAGCCACCGACATTGACCGACATACAAACTGAAAAACAATACGGTGTTTCCGTCGCTATTTTGTAATAAATTGGGTTTACTCACGAAGATAATTTGAGTTCTCGCATTGGCTCTACACTTTGCGGTTTTAGCGCTCCTGTGTTGTTAGACCAGAACTCAGATTCACTCGCTACGTAAATATTACACATGCAATATAATTATAATCCCAGTTTTACCTCAATTACTAATCGCAATAAGGTCTGTGTAAATAGTTGTAAATTTAATTTTAAACAATACCAAACTACCTTGAACATCCTTGTTATAAGTGACTAGTGACTTACCCTTGCTTCGCTCGCGTGCGTCACAATTTACATACAAATGCATTCATAGCATGGTTTAATAGATATTTTTAAGAGATACTAATTCTGTAATATATTATCTATACTAAATTATAAAGAGGTAAAGTTTGTGAATTGTGAGTTTGTGACGTTGTAGGGTAATTTCTGGATCTACTGAACCGATTTAGATAAAATTTGGTAAGAAGATAGTTTGATACCTTGGAAAGGACATAGGATACTTTTTTTCTAGTAATCATTCTTGGGGGGGGAGGGGTGAAAATGGGGATGAAAGTTTGCATGGAGAATCAATCAATAAAGTTTTCATATAACTTATTGGTTTACGCGTCGCACGCCAATAAAGTCGGTAGGTATAATTTTTTCCGACATATTCAACAATCATCGTCATATTTCAACCAATTTACACAAAACCTTAATGAATTATACACCTGAACCTTCTCATGAATCATTCTGTATATGTGCGAAAACCGTATGAAAATCCGTTCTGTAGTTTTTGAGTTTATCGCGTTCAGACATTCAGATAGACACACTTAATTTTTTCTAAAATATGTAGTGATAACAATATTCTTTAATGGAGTAATCTTGTTTAAATTATTTCCGATTTCTATTTAAAACTATTACGAGTATACTATACAGATCGAACAAGTAGCAAATATACTAACTACCAAATTAAACATTTATTACCGCGGTTCTCTATAATCTAAAATCTTATCATATCCCGTAAAATATATTATGTATGTATGTATGTAATGAACAAAACAGGTAAACTCTCGCAAATATTGAACCTCCTATATCTAGGATAATAGTCAGTACTCACGGTAACATAACCACTACGCCAATACGCTTGAATGTTTTGTTATATTCAAATGATGTCTACTTTGTCTATACTAAATCATTCGTCACGGTTCATAATGTCAGGAAAATAAAGTAATCTACATAGCATTTTAAATTGTTTATTGAAATTTTCGATTCAAGTTTTTACATTTAAACGCTCTTTTTAGAATATTGATCTTATAATAAACTTGAAGTATGAAATGTGAGGTTTAAAATACAAATTAAATACGTTTATAAAGTATTTGGTTTATAATTGAGAAAATCTAAGAAAATCTACTACGATATGTATGTATGTATGTATGTACGTGTTCAATAAAACGAAGGTCACCATGAAACGGTTGATTGGTTGCTAACGTAATGAGCAACGTACACGACAAGCAAACAAAACAACGTATGATTGATTATATGTATATGATTACTTTAAACACAAATCCGTTTAACCATTACCGATAACACGTGACCGTGAAACGTAAAGAAATATGACAACCAAGTTTAGTTGGAAAATATTATAATTTTTGCTGTGGTTTGTAAATTATTTTTATATAATAATAAAATATTTAATAGAATATAGCCTTAACGTTAACGAGTTTCATATAGTTTAAGGTGTTTTTTTTTTTTTATTTAGACTGATTCATATTGACTATGTCAAGTACTAGATAATATATTAAGAATTAAAGGAAAGAATACGTTTTGAGGTTTAGCATAGATTTCTCAGAGATGAGATACTTTCCAGCAATAAAAAATATTCTATATGTTGATCCGGATGACCAGCTATCATCATACCAAATTTCATCAAAATCTGTCTAGTGGTTTTCACGTAATGCGTTCCCAGACAAACAGACAGACAGGCAAAAATTCTAAAAACTATAGATTCGGCATCTGTATCAATAATAAAGACTATTTCAATAAGATTTAACAAAAAATATTTAATGTACAGATTCGATATATTTAGAATATTATTATATGTATAGATAACTACTTTGATAAATAAGTACTGTAAAAGTCAGTATTGACTGACTTGTATAGTATTTATTGGCATTTCGGTCAAGCGGTATTTTAAACGTATAATTTATTTAACAGACAAATATCCCGGAGGAACCATTTGATATATCGAAGTAACACGTATCTTAAATATATAAAACAAAGTCGGGTTTATTACAACACTTATAACTCGAGAAGTGCTGGACCGATTTTTTAGATATTTATTTTGTTAGATTTGTCTTCACCCCGTATACCAGTATAACTTAAAACATCGGAAAAATTCACGAAAAATAAAAAAAAATATATATTTATCCATACTAATAGTCAAAAGGTATCTAGTCGCTAGTACATATATGTATATATATATATATATATATATATATATATATATATATATATATATATATATATATATATATATATGTATATATGTTGCTTCGTGACAGAAGGACAAACAAACATTACTTTCATGAAAAATAATATATAACTACAATTTAACTACAAAATATAATAATAAAATATGAACATAACAATGAACTAGTTCAAATATAAAGATTTCATGCTTAAAGATAATGAAAATTACTTAAACTTTTGCTATTTCCAAAGAATTTATAGTGAAGACACTAAAAAAATATTATTTATTAATATACTTAGTTTGAGTTTCACAAAATTCTTCTAATGACTTTCTTTACCTTAATAATAATCGAATTAGGGCCAGTTTCACCATACTCTGTAAGATTATTAAGTATTTTAAATATTAAAAAGAATTTTAACGGACTGTTAATATTAGTGAGTGCTAGAAAATTTGCTAACAGGCCTTTAATTTTCTTAATTAAGTTGTAAAATATTATTTATCACTGTTCTCCAGATTCTTTACACTGGTAACAAAAAGATCGAACATTGCAGAGCATTGTTTGATTTGTTTGTTAAATTATAACATTTATTTTTGTCATTTTAAAATATTAATAATTTTTACTGTTTTATTTTAAACACTGATTAACTTATAAACTTTTCAAAAAAAAATAGTGATAATGGCCTTTAGCGTCCAAAATTTGAACAAAAAAATTAAGTTGCCTCTATTTGTCACTAAGCGATACTGTTTTTATTCCATACTAAATTGTAGATAATATTAACTCGATCGAATAGATAGAATATCACGCACTAGACACAGAATGTATCAAACTTTTGAAAATTATTGAATAGCTTCAAAATTTTATTTATTTTGTCAGAATTGATACCTATATTCATATTTTACAATTGAAATTAAAAAAATTTATTAGCTTAAAATTAATAAAATTTTATAAATTATTGAGAATAATTTTTATAGTACTGAAAATGAATACAATAGGTAAATTAAAATTATTGGAATGTTATAAAGAATTGTCCTCCAATTATTTTCATGTAAACTGCATGTATACATTTGTTAGTTGATATTGTGGCTAGCGAGGTAGAGTGACGATATATAGAGTACGCCATGTGTAGAGGAATCAGTGTAAGTGCAATTAAAAAAAAAGTTTTAAGAGAAAAAAATCATATTAATATTATAGTATCTGTATCTAGTTTATATTTTTTTTTTAATTATTTTGGTTTTATTACCTGACTGTCCAAATTTAATGTATACATAAATAGGCAAATACAAAACAATTCAATCCTTTAACTCGTGTTTGTCAACCGATTTTATTTTATTTGTTTTTTTTATTTATTTTTTTTATTTTTTTTTAGTCGTACCTATTAACGGGATTTACTGTTACCAATAAAAAAAATCAATAATGAAAATGGTCGAATTTCGAACGCTAGTTAAATTAAAAAGATTAAACATTAAACCACGGTTGGTCCACCGTTACGTTGCACTGTGGCAGACGATGACCGAAAATAAACGTTTGTTTCCTCGTTTTGCATTATCCTCTTGTAGATTGTTACTAGCCACGTGGGACTTACAGCTTCAACTATAGCACTAGATACTTTTTGTGCTACACATAATGTACTGACAACTGACAAATTTGTGATATTTTTTTAATACAATTTTTTAATTGTAAACAAGAAATTTATTTTTATAATTTTACTGTGCGTCCTGATATAGGCAAACTTATTATTAATTAATTAAATTAATTAAAAAAATAGATATAAAATTAATTTAAAAAAATAGGTATAAAATGGGAGCTAAGGATAAATTTTAAAATTCATTTTTTTTAATTTCAAATTTATTTTGCTTTAGGTACAAATTTTTATAATCATTACTAATATTGTAAATGCATAAATATTTACATAGAATTATGTTTTTACGATTTTCATGATATTTTTTTATGAACATATTATATCTCAAACTTTATCGTCATTATTTGACAATTTCAAAAAAATCAACTCCCCAACATACGTGGAATAATGATATTCTAATTTACTTGAATATATTTGAATCTTTTACTTGAAAATTACTCTTTAGATAGAGACAGCGGGCCCGATAATAACGTACACTTTATCTAGACATAGGTATAATAAAAATGTAACTAAGCCGAATCTGTACATTAAAATTTTTTTCGAAAGCTTAATTGAAATACGACACTATTATCGATACAGAGTCCGAATCTATAATTTTTAGAATTTTTGTCTGTCTGTCTGTTACCGCATCACAGAAAAACCACTGGAGGAATTTTGATGGAATTTGGCATGGTGATAGCTGGTTATCCGGGTTAACATATAGGATACTTTTTACTTCGGGAAAATATCTCATTGAAGAGAAAAAATACAAAAGCTGCAATGTAAGAGTATACTAATATGTAAAACCTAAGAATTTGGCTATTGGTCATCTGAACCCGAGCGGAGCCGCGGGCAATGCTAGTTTTATATATTACCTGATTTTCCGCTCATATATTACCTGAGCAAAGTATTGGCGGGTCACTTGTTAAACTATAAAGAAATAAATAAAACGATTATTCATATACTATTAAAGTAATAATTTCTAAATCAATATAAACTCGTTAGCACTAAAGGAGTTATTATTAGCACTCGTACCGTCGAGTATTGCTCGCTGATTTATTGATACAGTCATTTTACAAGTGCCCGATCAAACAACTAGACAAGATAGTATATATATATATATATATATATATATATATATATATATATATATATATATATAATATTATAAGCAATTCACAGGATAATATTTGCTTTATTAAATCATTATGTTTGACTTCATTAAATAACAATACCTAGCATTAGCTTTAATGAGCTAAATGAACATAATAAATCGACTTGAATAATTATTATTTTAAGGATAAACGTATTATAAACGTAACGTAAAAAAAATTAAAGATAACCATAATAATGCCTTCCTATATATGTACTAAATTATTAATTATTAACAAAATTTGAATATTTAAATAATGAAATAAAAATACAACTTATTGTACAGACTTGAAGAAAAATATGGTCCCATATATATTTAAAAAAAAAGTCATCCCTAAGGCTAAAATAAAGGTGTGCATGTTTTTTTTTTTTTTAATTAAAATGTTATTGTTTTAAACTATATAATAAAATGTTATGTTATTTATATCAATACTAGCAGAACCCGCGGCTTCGCTCGCGCTAAAACTACGAAAAAAAAACTCTAAAATGGAAGGTTTTATTCAAACTTTCATCTGCTATTTTACCCCCTTATGGGATGAATTTCGAGAAATGCTAAATTACTATTTAATTAATTGTATTGAAGAGCATTTATACCAAGTTTTAAGTAATTCTGATCATAAATATTTTTTTGGATTGTATTATAACGTGTTTTCCCGTGGGAAAGAGATAAGTTCCCGCGGTAAAAAGTAGCCTAAGTCCAGCCAACTATCTCCACACAAAAAATCACGCCAATCCGCCAAGCCGTTTCGACGTGAAAGAAAGACAAACAAACAAACACACTTTCACATTTATAGTATTAATATGGATAATATGTATAATAAAAAAAATCTAAGATATGAAGTAAAATAATGTAGGTTACATTAAAGAGTTAGAAAGAAGTGTACTCCCCTCGCAGCAAGTCGCCCTTCTTCATTAATGTTATAAATTAATAATATATCATAGTGACATTTATATTAAAATTTAAAAACATCGTTTTAAATATGTAATATCTGTAAACTGACATGAGTTGCTGTGGAATACTACTTTGTGTCAGATACTTAGCAAGAATGTGAAGAGGATTTGAGTGAATGATTCATTTTTTAATAATTATTATTCATTTTTTTTATATTTTTTATCAATGACTCAAAACTTTGACGTCATATGAAAGTTAGTAAGAAAGTTCAACAAATAAGTCAGTTACTTAATTTGCACACTTGATAAATTAAACTTTACCTTCAAAAAAATTTGCATTTTCTATATGTATAGGTAGTGGTACGTGTTAAAAAGGTTTTCATTTAATGAATGTTTTGCCGTCGTTTTCATGTAATTTATTCATTTTAATCATCTGATAAAATGATTAATTAAAATAAACATTTAAGTATATAATTTAAATATAAAATTATTCTAATATGCTATATTTACACTCAAAATAAAACGAAAAATACATAATATTACAATATAAATGACCATAGAAGCCTTACTTATCCCAACCCAATCTATTTTATTTAAACCGAAACATATATTCTTAAAATAACTTTCCAAACACTTGCCATTAACGAAAATCGAACCTAGGACTTCTCAAATACCAGACGATGTTTGATACCAGACTTTGCGATATTACTCAATCCAGCAAGAATTCATGATTTTCATCACTAACAATCACGATTTAAAAAGAAAAAATGCTGTAAACATTTTTAAATTCACGAAACGGTAATAAAAAACGGTGCTCAGTAGTCAGTTTAGCGATATTTTAATTTTATTTAAGTATATTTTTAGTTTTTATGTTGGGAGTTCAGTTAGGTATATGCAAAAACGAAAAATACAAAAAAAAATATTCATAGAACATTCTTATCGATACTAATATTATAAAGAGGTAAAGTTTGTGAGTTTGTGACGTTGTAGATGGTAATCTCTGGATCTACTAAGCCGATTTAGATGAAATTTGGTAAAAAGATATTTTGAGACTGGGAAGGACATAGAATACTTTTTATCCCGGAAATCATCCCTAAGGGGGTGAAAATGGGGATGAAACTTTGTATCGGGAATCAAGCTAGGGACGAACCCGAGCGAACCGAGGGTGAGTCGCTAGTGTATTATATATATGTATATAACTTGGGATAACTGGTAATATTTATTAACGCTGTTTTATAGACGGAATGAAAAAGTCAATTGGTTCTTTCACCACAGTGTTCTTTAGTTTTTCAATTATATTCAGCCTTGTTAACTATTATTCTTATAATAAAATAGTAACGGGATGGAGTACTTTGTATTTTTTGCCGTAGATTCAATTATTTTTTTAATTTGAAAATGTAATATCTAAGTCAAAACCTATTTTAAAAAAAGAGGATGAATCTATTCGGATGTCTGTCTTTTGTAGAAAGTTTCTTTATAAAATCGTAAAGAAATTTTCATTATTATTTTTCTAACGATGGAAGAATAGGTTTTACGCCTATGGTGTCACCCTTTGTACACAAGATATCTGTTGTCTTTTTTATGATTTTTTTGGTACATAAATTAATAAAAATAAAGATTTATTTGTATGTTTGTACTTTATGCATTCCTACACCATTCATTCGATTGTGAAGAATTTTCGGTGTTCTTTGTACGTCTGTGAAGGTTCCTGGCACAAAAAAATGCATTTTTGTAATCATCATTGTCTTCTGTGTGTTCCTAAACTATCCATCCATAGGGACGCACTTGAGTGAAGCAATAATAAGCCGCTACTGTGATATAAAATGTGCGATATATAGTAATTTGTATATTACATTTAAAATTTAAATATTTGTTACCGTTACTTATAGGCTTCTCCTGGGCAAACTCGCTAGATCTTAGATCTTATCTATGCCTTCAAGCTAAGATGAAGGTCAAGAGTGAGCCCATCTTTAATAAAAAAAAATAGATGATCAGTAAGAAACAAAACCCAGTTTCAGATTATTTCCAAATATAAAACATGACATAAAAGTATACTTTTTTCAATTTTCGTCACGACTAAGTTCATTGTTCTTACTCCGTCCATAGCGTTACTTAAAATGGAAGGCGCATCTACGTATCAGTGATGACACAGGTGTGTGATAAGGTGTGAATGATAAATTAACGTGAGACGAAATTTAAAGCAACATAAAATCTTTATAGCAACATTTAAGTTAGCAGCATGTTGGTTCCTGGCATATAATATATTGAATGTATTTGGAATCTATAGTTGTTGGTTAAATTTATTATAATACTACCGACTCAGTCTCGCTTCGCTCAGGTTCGCCCCTAGCTTGATTCGCAATACAAATTTTCATCTCCATTTTCACCTCCTGGAGGGATAATTTCCGGGATAAAAAGTCTCCTATGCCCTTTCCAAAGTCTCAAACTATCTTCTTACCAAATTTTATCTAAATCGGTTTTGTAGATCCAGGGATTACCCCCACAACGTCACAAACTCACAAACACACAATCTCAAAAACCCACAAACTCACAAACTTTACCTCTTTATAATATTAGTATAGATTGTATGAATACCTTAAATACATGTCTGATTGAAATTATAAGCTACTTGTATTATAGAATCTCTAAATATTTCTCATAGAATTGGAAAATGAGTCGCAACAGGACAAAAAGCAGGCCCAAGAAAATCAAGCTTAACAAAATGCTTATAATAATGATATACAGTTTATTCACAATAATAATAATGCAGAACAAAATGTACCTACTAATATGAAATGTTAAATCTCTTTTAGTCATCTCAAATAAATTTATTAATAAAATAAATAATAATTATGAATTCAACAAGTTTATTATGCAAATCACGTATTTGCGTTTGTCGAGTAAACATTTTCTAACCATATAAATTAATCGAAATATTTACTTTTTATAGAAATCGCCCAAAAAAAGAAAACAAAGTCTTCGACCCAAGTATCTACATATTTTTATTAACTTACCTTTATTTTAGATGTTTTGTGCTATTTTTATAACTTGTCCACTTTGCACAGGTAATATATTAAAAACAAATGCTAATATTTCTTCAATTTTACTAACCGACGGAGTTACAACTTGGCACATACCAAACAGTCATGACATGCTTTATATGGGGTCATATATCTCACAGAGTTCTATCTCTTAACGTTAAATTTGCTAAGACCATTAAAATTCATCTCAGATGCAGTGCATAAATCCAAATCCAAAAGCCAAATAAATATTGTCTTTTCTATAAAGCTGTTTAAAGATACTAGTGTGATCTTAAGTATCTTTTTACTATACCTTTTTACCACGAAATTGTACTGATGTCAGTTATAGTAATAATTTATTTTTATATACGTACTAGCACTTACTAAAACTTTTACTGACTTAATAATTTTTAATTCTTACTAATATTAGAAATGTGAAAGTTTGTGAGAATGGATGGATGGACGTTTGATACTCTTTCACGCCAGAACGGCTGAACGAATTTGGATTAAATTTGGCAAAGAGATAGATTATAGTCTAGAATAGTATATAGGTTACTTTTTAACCCAGAAAAAATGTACGGTTCCCGTGGGATAAATTTGTTTTTGTGTAAGGATGAGCCCAAGCGAGGCGAGGTTGAGTCGCTAGTATTTATATAAGGCCTTAAATATTTCACCATTGTTGTTGGTGACATCTTATTAATTTTTGTTTTAAACTTTATAAGATATCACATTGATGACATCCTATCCAAAAAAGAGTGAATACGCTTATTAAACGCGGTCAAAGAGTTGCCAATGTCATGCTCATATTATGCATAAGTCCTGCAGATTCATTGCTAAATAAAAACAAGAAAAAATAAAAAACAAGCACACACATTAATTATAATATTATTAGCAGAACCCACGGCTTCGCTCGCGTTAAAACTACGAAAAATCTTTAAAAAGGTAGTTTCATACAAACTTTCATCCCCTATTTCACCCTCTTATAGGATGAATTTCAAAAAATGCTAAAACATGTATTTATTTAATTCTATTGAAGAGCATTAAGTTTAAAGTAGTTCTGATCATAAATATTTTTTGGATTGTATTATAACGTGTTTTCCCGTGGGAATTAGATAATCTCCCGCGGTAAAAAGTAGCCTTTGTCACTCTCCAGCCCTCCAACTATCTCTACACAAAAAATCACGCCAATCCGTCAATCCGTTTCGACGTAAAAGAAAGACAAACAAACAAACAGACAAACAAACAAACAAACAAACAAACAAACAAACAAACAAACAAACAAACAAACAAACAAACAAACAAACAAACAAAACAAACAATCAAACAAACAAACAAACAAACAAACAAACAAACAAACAAACAAACAAACAACAAACAAACAAACAAACAAACAAACAAACAAACAAACAAACAAACAAACAAACAAACAAACAAACAAACAAACAAACAAACAAACAAACAAACAAACAAACAAACAAACAAACAAACAAACAAACAAACAAACAAACAAACAAACAAACTAACACAATTTTACATTTATAATATTAGTATGGATGAAGGAAGAATAAGCATATTATGTGATTTCTGTTTAACCTTACAATGACAGGTAACCTTCGCTCAAAGTACTCATAAAAAGGACGTTTATACACAAATTTAATTACTTATTTTAAAAATCCAATAAATGTCTCTACTTATAATAACACTATGTGTAAAATAATTGCATGTGAATAAAGAATCGTTGTCGTTTATTTAACACATTGTTTTGTACGCTTGTTCGTAATTATGCTTAGTGTTAAAGTTGAAGTGACAAATAAATTATATTATTAATAAAAATTAAAAAAAAAATGACTTCAAATTAAACTAAAAAGTAAAAAATATAGATAGTACCTAAACAGATATTTTCGAAGTCGGTGTGCTTTGATTTGTATTGGCTGGCACTGACTTCGGGAACCAACAATCTATCTATACTAATAATATTATAAAGAGGTAAAATTTGTGAGATTGTGAGTTCGTGACGTTGTAGGGGGTAATCTCTGGATCTACCGAACTGATTTCGATGAAGTTTGGTAACAAGATAGTTTGAGACCCTGGAAAGGACATAGGATAATTTTTATCCCGGAAATCACCCCTTAAGGGGGTGAAAATGAGGATCAAAGTTTGTATTGGGAAGCAAGCTAAGGATTTGTCCCGAACGAAGCGAGGATGAGTCGCTAATAGTATATAAATAGGCAAAAATAAAACAGTTCAGTTTCAGTACATTTTGTTTTTTTTACCTTTTTAAAAAAAATATATTATTATTGTTTTGATGCCTCTAACTTAATAAAATTATTACATTGACTGATTATGTACGTTTTAACGGTTACTATGGAATAGGTAGACTATCTTTATATATATTATATTATAATATGATATGTAGCCTATAGCTTTCCACAATAAACGAGCTATCTAATGCAAAAAGTGTTTTTATAATCTGATTCGTATTTCCTAAGATTAACTTGTACAAACAAACAAACTCTATCTCTTTATAATATTAGTATAGATTAAGCTGACGGCAAGGCGGAAAACGTCAAACTATAACCCACGTATGAACATAGATAGATAATAATCTACGAAACCTACTTACGTAAGTACAAGTTTGCTGCACGTCTCAGTTTTATAAAGTCGGTTATCGGTAATATACTCGCTTTGTTTGAACAAGTGCACGGCTCTTGCGTAAACTTCTCGCGTTACAATGCTCGCACATCCTTAATGATTAAACGCGATAAAAGTACTCATAAATTGTTATTAAAACAGTTTTACATATTATAATTCGTGTAAGATTTATTTGTGAATGTTTATTTTTACATTATACTCGATATTTAACCTTGCTTCGCCCGTAGCTAATAGTAGCCTTTGTGTTATTCAAGGTCTTAATCTATATGTGTACTAAAATTTCATCTAAATTCATCTAGCCGCTTTAGGACCAATAAACATACACAACTACAAAATTTTGCATTTATAATAACTAATAATAATCTATACAGATAAATAAAATTGAAGTGTCTGTTTGTAATGTCAAAATGATAACAGCGTTTTACTAAGTGCATATTAAAGTATATACGGTACTTATAAGAAAAAACAATATTTTTTTTAATTTTTGTCTGTCTGTCTGTTTGTTCTGGATAATCCCTGAAACGGCTGGTCTGATTTCGACGGGACTTTCACTGGAAGATAGCAGATGTTATAGTAAGTAACATAGGCTACTTTTATTTTAGAAAAAGAATTAGGGTTCCGCTCATAAAAATTAAAACGCACCTAGGGACGAACCTGAGCGAAGCAAGGTTGAGTCGCTAGTAACTAATAAGTACTCTTAAACATACAGGTTTCCTCATGATGTTTCACTTCGCAGTTGTATTCACAACTTGCTAATGCTGATTGGATCAATAATAATTATTGAATCCTTTAAAAACTCTATACTTATATAAGAAAAAAATACGAGAATAGATTGCTATGTCAACAAACATAAATTATATATAATAATCAACAAACATAATTTTGCATAAATAAAATTAGTAAGGATTGAATATTCGACTGTTTTTGCTAAGGCATAGTTGACCCTTTAAAGATTTTTCTTCTTTAGCAATAATAAGACGACACATTTGGCTCAGTTTGTAGTAACCCTACTTGTTCTGCCAGCGGTCCCGTGTTCTGCTTGCTGAATGCTTTACGGCAAACATGGTCACGGGAGAGACTAAGGTGTTTGGTTTGAAGTCTCTAAAGTTATTATAATAATACTAGCGGCGCACCCTCGCTTCGCTCGGGTTCGCCTCTACAAAAGCACAAACAGATCTATCCCAAGGAAGCCGTTCATATTTCCGGGATAAAAAGTTACCTGTTGTTTGACCGGCAATATAAGGTATCAGCATGCCAAATTTTACTAAATTAGGTGAATGACTTGTTTTATACTAAACTCTTTAATTATCCGGAATGAAAAGTATCTTAGATGTTGACCGGGGATATAAGGTACCACCATGCAAAATTTCTTTTAAATTGGTTCAATAGTTCCGGAGATTAGCCCTACAGTCAGACAAATAGACAGAGAAACAAAAAATTTGGAAAAAAATCTGGATTTGTTCTTTTTCTCTTCTTACATCCCGTAAGAAAAGAACTGACTCGGTTTTTAGCATTTTTTTTCTATGTACACACATTCGACCTCTACAGTTTTATTATATGTATAGGTAAATAGTTACAACAAACTGTGTCTACCCACAAAATTTTATAATAATTTGCAAGAAATATTTAATTATTTTGTTAGAAATTGCTACTAAAGCAACACAATAAATTGAACCTTTATTGTTTTCTAAATACGTCCCCAGTGTGACTCATGCTCGGACATTTGCATCACTGCATTACTTCCAAGATAATAACACTCGGAAAACCGAGTACTTGGAAGCGATTGAATAATAAATTAATACCTATAAGTAAAATATTAATTTATCAATAGAATTTATTAGAGATGTAAGTAACTTGATGTAAAATTTTTGCGAATCTCGGGATTATAATATACAAAATTATATATATAAAATCATACTTTTTTATATGTCCTACCTGTAAAAAGTTATATCTATTTGAAAAACTTTGCAAATACAATACCCATTAACAATCGTGAACTCAGTTATGAAATTTCTACAATCGACATCTCTAATAAAAAACTGAATAACAAAAAAATTAAAACCGACTTCAAACAAAAGCACTAAAAAGTAAAAAATAACTGATTGGTAATTTTCATTTACTATACATACCTAATCAAATATTTTCGAAGTTATAGCTATTTAACATAACGCTTAGAAATGTCACTCTCATACAATTAATATTAGTTTTCTATTAGCGATAGCGATTGTAGAATTTCATCTCGTGTAAGCCCGCAGTTTAGACTGCAAACGGCCGTTTCTACACGTCACGTTTACCGCCCGGCCGACTACTCGGGAGCTCGCATTTGGATTAAAATTGAAATTCAAAGTGTCTCTTATATAAATTATTTATTAGAACACGTGCATACACCGAGGGAACAAACATTGTTGTATTAACTCTACATATACGAACTGTTAGCTCAAATCAAATTATATACAATTATTTTTTATTCTTTTGTGAAATTATAATAATTAAAATATTATCTATAACATTCTAAATGGATCATTGAAGCATTTTAACAAATAAAAAATATAATTAATTAACCAAACAATCTATACATATAAAATTGTAACTAAATCGAATCTGTACATTAAATATTTTTTGAAAAATCTAATTGAAATAGACGTTATTATCGATACAGAGTCCGAATCTATAGTTTTTCGAATTTTTGTCTGTCTGTCTGTCTGTTACCGCATCACGAGAAAACCACTGGACATATTTTGATGAAATTTGGTATGATGATAGCTGGTTATCTGAGTCAACATATAGGATACTTTTTACCGCGGGAAAATATCTCATTTCAGAGAAAAAAATACAAAAACTGCATTGTAAGAGTATACTAATATGTGAAACCTAAGAATTTGTTTTTTCGTAATCTCAATGTGGGCGGAGCTGCGGGCAATGCTAGTTAAAAATAAATTAAAAAACACTTAAGACTCATAGATAACTCAATTTTAAAATATAAACTCTATATTGACAAATTTTGTTACTTCTGTGACATTTAGATTATCACTTATCTAAGTGAAGACCTAAAGTGGATTTTAATAGCATGACATATTAGAATTTGATATATAATCTATTAATTATGTACCTTAAATACAATTAAATGTGTATCAAACCTATAAATGAATAAATGAACGTTGTTTAAATTATCGCACTGCATCAGTGCTCATTTTAAATGAAAACGACCTCGATAATTAAATAACGAGTTATATGTATATGATAAAATGTTTCTTATATATTTTATGTCATTTAATACCGTACCTGGGTTTTCTTCACGAAAAATTATCGTAACTTTAATAATTGTAATTAAATTTTTGTTTATTTAAAATTAATCAATTTTTAAGTTTTAATTATTAATAATATTTCATTTATATAGAAATAGTTTTTGATGCAGAGTATACCTCTATATCTGTAAGTCAGAAATCATCCTTAACGCCATTTCACAGCTTTTCACCTGAAAACGTATAGTCGTATTGTACTCGTATGATTTAATTAAAATATTTTTTTATGACAAACCATATAAACCATAGAAATCTTTATCTTTTGTTTTCTTCTAACCACATTAACAAATTGTACGTTTCAAATAACAGCCAAAAGCCAGACAAGCCATCTTTAGAGCTAAAATAATGCCCTAGTATTCTGTATTGGATGTGTGCCCGACAGTCTGTCACGTTGAGTTATTAGTTCAAAAACGACGAAATACGCATAATACGCCCGCATGCTGTTAGAAGAGAAAGAGTTACAAAGGTTGCTTAAATAAATTAAAAAAAAAAACGTAATTTTGATTCGATCGATTCTAGTAATATTCTGAAAATACATGGAGATTCTTAAGAAACTTGAGAATAAGCTTATTTTAAACTTATAATAAAAAAATATGTAGCCAAATGTTTTAAATAAATATACTTTTAAATTTATATTGTACAGCTGTGAGTTTAATAAATAACAATTAATATTCTAACGCTATATTTCTAATGTAGGTACTAGAGAACTCGAGGCGCTAAGTGACCCGTATACATTGCACCACTGTCTTTCCACTGACATTCTTCTTCTTTGAACTGAGAATATTTTATTCAGAAATACATATTATTAGGACAAGCTCTTAAATATTATTTCTTTTTTAGTATCCCACTTTATCTGATTAGATCTTCCACAGGTTCTTTATTTTTTGTAATATTATTTACAAAAATAAAAAAGAACTTAAAAAAAAGAATCCTACACACGAATTTGAAGTTCTGAAAAAAAAAACATTTCGAAATATAAAATAGCTTACCTACCGTAATATATCATACTTTATCGGCCCTCTAACTCATTCGGGGGTAAAATATCACCGTGACGTAATAAAGTTATTCCCGGCGCAACGGGATTGCCCCGGCAGCATAAATCCGAACGGAACGCAAGTTAAATAGTTGCCTCTGCCGTATCGCAAACGTTCCCAAATCCACTTACCTATTTGATCTATGCCTTCATTTTGAAATCGCTAACGAGTGTAACCGAGTGCGAGGAGGTTCAGGACACCTAAACTTTTAATCGAGTTCTAAACAAAAGGCACTCACCGTCACGCCACGATGTAAGGCAACCGACAGATACCAACGGAGTGCGAGTCCCTAAAGACGGTCGTGCATTAGTAACAATGGTTCGCAGTTAGAAATTCTACCAATTGTGCCGACTTCCGAACTGGGGCACAGTTGAATTTTCAATGAAGGTAATGTTTCCTTGACAAAAGCGTACACCGCTCTCGCTGGATTTCAACGCTCAACTTATGTGAGCATGATAGGGAATCACAAGCTTAACAGTGTGTAATTCGTGATGTTCTTAACTAAAATTTCTATTGCTTCTAAATTGTAATTACAAAAATTCTGAACCACTTGATTGGTTTGTCAAATCTTGTAACATTTTAATTATATGTGGAGTACAAATTTAACAAATATTCCTTACGAGATCTATGTTACAGATATACAGCCCATTACGTACCATTTTAGAGTTGCACGCGCCCATATTGTAATTGTATTAAAATCGTGTTGTAGACCATCATGATCAAAGTCAAAGACAGGCAAGGCATTATGCGCACTTACAGCTTACAGACTCGTCCTACTGTATCGCTCTTTTTGATTATCAGTAAAGTGTTTATTTGGTAGTAGGTAATATGGACGTGCGCTTTCATAATCACGGATTGTAGGAGTTTTGGACACTATTACCTAACACACAGTGCCTCAGAGGATAAAGAGAAATGAACTGATATGTAACTAACTACAGTTAGTTGTTTACAGTAAAAAGGTCGAAACTTATAGGTATAAAGCTTAACCCCACCATTCTCATACCTAACAGCCAATCGGAGTGAAATCTTGCACCAAACTCACACGAGTCGCCTCACAAGGAGTCCAAGAAGAGATACTCCAAAGCAAAGAGAGGACTCTTTTGAAGAAAACTCCCTTAGTCTTTTCAACCTATCAGTAAAAAAACCACCGAATAGTCAAAAATCTTTAATTCGGTCAAATTTAACAACTTTTATTAAAATATGAAAATCATTTTATGAATAAATAAAACTGAAAAAAAATCTCAAGATATTCGAATAAAAAATAATATTTTAATGAATTTTACTTTTTGAATTTCATCTTTTAAATTATCAGTATAAAATCTTATTTGATGGTATGACGTAATGCAAAATAGACGATACGTTTAATAATGCTCTTTCTAAGAACTCCCGTCACATACGGCGCGCTTCCGGTCTCTTTAAATTTGACTTCCGCCCGCTGTAACAAGCTATAGCCATTAGCCACTATTTGACATACTGCTGTGCAATACTAATAAAATTACACAATATTATGATAAATGTGAAAATTTATAGGTGAATGTGGGTTACATCTTCGCGTTGTAACTGTTTAAAGGCTCTGAGTGGAATTTTAAAAAATACACGTAAACTAGTATCTAATATATACGAGTATTCCCTACAAACACTCATCTTTTACCGACCAATTAAATATAGCTAACTACTACTAACCTACCTAAACTAACCTACGCTCAATAATTAATTGTACAATCGAAATGTGATTTTTACCTTAGAGGTGGTATGAAGAGAGTTATAATTGAAACGGAACTATGCTTTTAAATCTATTAATATGATATTATAAAGAAAAAAATTGTAATTTTTACAGCAATTTTCATATTTGCAGGAAGTACATATTTTTACTTTTTGATTTACACTGCTCTCTAGGTATCGTTTAACATGATATTTTTATACAACATTGACTGAACAAACTCAAGACGTTTATTGCTCTTTTATTTTATATATAATATTTTATAGGTTATTTATAAGATTATCAATTTCGTCTACAAGCTTAGCGCCGGATGACGACACATCCGTAGATTCTATCGAAACAAATTCACTAGAGCAAGATTGTTGCCAGATCGTAATCCCGCGAGTTATCGAATCGCCTGGATGGGATGAGCGTACTGGTTTACATCGATTTCGACGCGATAAAATGTTACCAGTATTGGCTTTTAGTGATAGATATGGGGATATACCTATACTATTTGTATATCAACCTATCTCAAAAATACCGATTTTATTGACGAAAGAGTAGATTTTTCATATGCAAATTGTATAGACTTATTCCTATTGCTGTATATCTAATAATATTTCGATCTCTTTTCTATCAAACCTGTCAATTTAGAAATCAGTCAGGAAAAGCTATGAGTTGATAGATTTTACGTCTTTAGATTCAGATCTTTAGTGTAAAATTAATATTATTTTTCACTGATAAAATCTAAAAAAACTTAAGTTTTAACCTCTTAATAATACCTTTATAGTAATTATGATTCTAATATACAAATATATGTCTTTCAAAACAAAGGTAAAGTTTAGTCATGACATAGTCATCAAATTCGTGATAAAGCCTACAATCGGTTGTACCCTTTCAAATATTAACGACACGCGAGGTACTATTGCGTGGGTCGAGCCGCGGGCGCGCCGTGAAATGTTGATGCCATTTCCATCTCTAACGTCCATGTCATTTGTTTTCTAAGGGTCCCTTCAGACTACACGTGTAATACTTGTACACATTTGCCTTTTAAATTACTTTTTGTTTAAGTAAATATAAAAATATATTTAAATTTATATTTTTTTAATAACTACGTAATATTTAGGAAACGGGTTAAATATTCTTCTGTCAATAATTTAAAATATTTCAATTTAATATATAATATTAGCAGAACTCGCGGCTATGCCCGCGTTCAAGCTACAAAAAAAAACACTTTGGCTTTATGTTATACAGCGACTCACCTCCGTTTCGCTTGGGTTCGTCGCTATGTATTTATATAATATTGTTCATTCAAAAATACTAAAATCACGATTAAAAATGGAGGGGGGGATAGGAGGGTGAAAAATACTTTACGACCTATTAGGTATGACCTACCAAATATACAAAAAAAATATCATGAAAATCAGTCGAGCCGTTTCGGAGGAGTGCGACCACAAACACCGTGACACGAGATATTTATATATTAGATTATATTATAATAATTTGAAATATTATTTAAATATAACATAAAATGTGAGTAGATATCTAACTGTTCAGTTTCAATATAGACATTTTAGCATTACAATCTCATTTTCCGTGAAATGAAGTCGAAATAATATATCTCCCAAACCATATCTAAAATTACAAGGAATCATGTCGAATAATTTCATCTATCTATACTAATATTATAAAGAGGTAAAGTTTGTGAGTTTGTTACGTTGTATGGGGTAATCTCTAGATCTACCGAACCGATTTAGATGTGGTAAGAAGATAGTTTGAGAACCTAGAAAGGACATAGGATACTTTTTATCCCGGAACTCATCCCTTGAGGGGGTGAAAATGGGGAAGAAAATTTGTATGGGGAATCAAGCTAGGGACGAACCCGATCAAAGCGAGGGTGAGTCGCTAGTATTTAATATAAACAATGTAACGAAAAATGATATTATAATAAAATGAAAATAGCATACGAATGTAACACGACTCTAACGTGTGCGTCAATAATATATTTTCACATCCGACATCAGTCGTTGGATTCTTTTACGGATTAAAAAATACCTCCAACAACGAGTTCATAGCACGCCCTCCGATACGATTATAATGCCTTTGTTATTGGCGGATTGTATGAAATTTCAATCTTTTCATGAAATGTTATGATCATATTAAATTATATTCCGATATGAAAATTGTTCGGCTTCCATAGTTTTTTTAAACAGTTGCTATGGAAAATTAAACGTTGAATCGCTGTAATTTCATTTAATGAGTTTATGCTTTAATTGTGCAATAAAAATGTTAATTAATTTTAACTCCGTATTTTTGAATATTATACTTAATATTTTTTTAATATATTATTAAGTTGAAATTATGTGATTAAAAAACGCGAGCGGAGTCGCGGGCAAAGTTGATTATTATATAAAAAAGTCACATACGATTGTTATATTATTAAATTTTAATAATATAGAACTACCCTACGCTGTGTTTTTCTCTAACTATAAGCTACTTAAGAATTCAAACATGCTTTTAAAATTCCATATGAGCAAAATATTTAAGTAGATTTTTTTTTTCATCAATCAGAAAGGATCATTTATCATACCGATTCGTCCAGAAGAAATATGAACACTTATAAATAGTGTGCCTTCAATGACTTATAAATGCCTGAAGCGAGTATATTATAGACAAAAAAGCAGTCATGAGGACTGCCGACAGAAGTGAAAACTTAAAACTATAAACAAACTGTTGTTATTTTTGGATATTCAAATTATTTGTTTGATCTTAAATTAAAATTTGTAAATTAAAACTGTTTACATTTATCTGGTTTTGACATCTACCGGCACTCTGAGTGTTAGTGTTAACACGTCACGTGACCATGTCGATGACGACTTACATGAATTTAATCCCCATCCAAACCTGCCTATAGAAGTTTTCACTTTATAAATAAATAAATATGTTGGAACATTAACACACATCACCATCTAGTTCCATGGCAAGCTACGAGGCTTGTGTTATGGATACCAAATAGTTGATACACTACATATATATTACTTTAAATACATACATATTATAAATATAAATACCCATGACTGGAGTACAAACATTTGTCATCAAACAAATGAATGCCCCCAGCGGGACTCAAACCCGCGACCGCTGGCAACAGCAAGTAGGGTCACTACAAGCTGAGCCAAACGTGTCGTCAAAACTTTAAAAACTTAAGTTTGTAAATAATAATTTAAGGATAAAATAAACCTTTGTTTATTATTAGCATACATAACCTTAACGTTCATACTTCATTCACGCCGTAATCGATAACATAATGTGTCACTAAATGCCTAGGTTCTGTAATTTCTTCTAGTACATGACGACCTAATTCTAATCTCATTTCGAACTAAATTAAACCTTATCAGTGAAATAATAAGAATGAAATTCTTATGATATAATTTAAAAGGACAATAGACAATCGATTTAGCCGCAGTTGCATATTGCACGCCAATGCTTGACAAATCGATTATGTTCCATCGATTTTATTTAATCTACTTGTAAGGTTCACCGCACATTGCAGATTTTCTAGTGGCTTTTACTGGAAAGAACGATTCCTTTTTATATTTTTTATCTGCGTTCGAATTTAATAACGTTCATTCACATTCAATCGACTTTTATATCTCATTAAATTATATCTCGAAAGTTCTTTTTTCTATATTTGAAATGTGGTATATTTAATCTACGATTAAGATGGAATACTTAGTGTTTTGTGAATTATATTTATTTACTTTATCTAGTACATGCTTTTAATCTTTTTATGTTCATTTTTAAAGGCGAATGAACTGCGATTTAGAACCTTTGCTGAATGTCAATCTTGCATGTTTGTGAAAAGTTCTTAAAGCTTCATTATATTATCTTATTATGTTATGAAAGTTTTATCAAAATTTAATTACTCATATAAGGTTTTTCAAGGTAAGAACAAGTAATTCTACTAAAATAAATGTATTTCCACTTCTATTACACATTAATGAACCCTGAATATTCCTGCATAAATTGATCAAACCGTTCTTCTCATATTCTCGTGGGAATCCCGTGGGAACTCCATTATTTATCAAGATAAAAGGTAGTCTACATCCTTCTTATCTGAATCCCATAGTTTAATCTAGTCCTAGTAAATCTTTAAAACCAGATTATTAATTTAGTATACTATAAAAGATTTGAAAAACACAATTTTTTAACAAGAGCTTCATATTTCTTTTAAATTTTCTTTAATTTTGTTATTTTACTAAAAAATCCTAAATTCTAATATATGTACTAAAACAATAACATAATTATGTACAATGTACATATTATACATACATAATTATGTACTTTGCTTATATATATATATATATATATATATATATATATATATATATATATATATATATATATATATATTTATTATTATTATTATTATTATTATTATTATTATATTATTATTTTATCCCCTAAAACCGCGAAAGTTTCTATGAAAAGGCGTTCGGTTCGAGAGAAAATATTTTTCGATTAATACTTAATATTAAAAAGGCAAAGTATTATATTTATAGACTCTTTGCTGTAGTTACTTGGATGTATTCGTTAGTTAGTCTCTTGTCAGTTCAAAATTCAAACCTCACACCTGACATAGGAAGCATTTACAGTCATACTAATTACTGGCTCTAGTAACCCAGTAAACCAAATCGGTACGAAATAATTTATAAGGCATGCGGATATTGTAAATCAAACCTTATTTTTATTACATTAAAATTCAAAACACTGTACCATTTATTCCCTAGAGCGTAAACGGTTACCCATTTTGAGTTATATAATTGATAATCTGAATTAAGCTTTATTTGTATATGAATAGAGTATATAATTCTTTTAGGTTTATGTTTTTATCGGACACTTACTCGGTCCTACAAAGCGGGGCTAAATGCATTGTGCTTCGCTATGCGAATTAAGTTAGCGAGATTCTTCTAAGTTCCTAACTGCAGTTAAAAGAAATAACTGGAGTTAAATTCTTTACAGTAACATAAAGGTTAAAGTAAAATTGAAATTAGATTGAAAACTACAAAATTAAAAAATATTCTTGTTTGTTTAGATTTTTAATTATTATTATATATTTGATTATGTTAGGAAATGCATTTACGCATACCACCTGAATACATACCTATATACACCTGTATATGTGGGAATCACCGGCTAGAAAAGCCAGCACTACCCACAAAAACCCAACAAAATCTCCCCGGTGTTAATGCGGTCTCGCATGATCACTTACGCACTTAAACCACGACGCCAGGTCTGCCAAAGCAGACCATAACAGCTATGGGATTGCTACAACGGTCCACTCTGCTGTCAGAGAAGTACCAGGAGTTACCCGCATGGCACACCGCCCACCGAGGTGGGCCGCCTCCCAGTGCGTTTCTTGGCTTCGCGCCCGGCTAGTTTGCCGGACGCTAATGAGCCCCCCCACCAAGACAAAGTGAACACATGTTGAGAGGGTGTTTACATTATACTTGTAGAATTTAGTAAATATCTGTTTCACAATGGTTACAAATTAAAAATCTATTGTGTGTAGATTTTAAGGAGGTTCAACCTCTTTTTTTTAATAAAATATTGAATATTTATGAGAAATGTACATATAACTAGGGGACAGTGAACATAATTTGAATAATCCATACTTAAATATTATAAATGTGAAAGTGTGTTTGTTTGTCTGTCCTTCTTTCACGTGGAAACGGAATGACGGATTGACGTAATTTATTCTGTGGAGATAGTTGGAGGGTTGGAGAGTGACATAGGCTATTTTTACTGCGGGAGATTACCTAATTCCCACGGGAAAACACTTTATAATTCAATTAAAAAAAATATATCATCAGAATTACTTGAAACTTGATATTAATGCTCTTCAATAAAATTAAATAAATACGTGTTTTAGGATTTTTCGAAATTCATCCTATAAAAGGGTGAAATAGGGGATGAAAGTTTGTATGAAACTATCTTTTTAAAGATTTTTCGTAGTTTTAGCGCGAGCGAAGCCGCGGGTCTGCTAGTATACATAAATGAATCTTAATATGTCTAATTCTTACAAGTAAATAATAAAGTATGTTGTTTTCGATTGTGATTTTTTAAAATTGAGTGTTTTTAACTACATTTTTTCTTCTATGTAATAGAAAGCACCAGGCATCTTGCTTATAATAAACACATTATTCTTGTATTAGTTATGCTTCAAATTTTAATGGTGTCGTGTTTTTATTGCGGTGGAAGGTTAAATTTTATTATAAATAATAACTTTGACCGATTTAAAAATGTGAAGGTATCAGAAAAATATTTTTCTCTAAAATATTCATCCACGAAACGGCTGGACTTTTTTTGACGGGACTTTCACTGGTAGATAACTGATGTTATAAGGAGTAACTTAGGTTACTTTTATTTTTAAAAAAGGATTGGGGAAAAAATATTAAAACGTACCTAGGGACGCACCCGAGCGAAACATAGGTAAATCGCTTATGTGTAATCATCCCTTTTTAACGTCCCACTGCTGGGCACGGGCCTCCCTTCAATACGAGGGGGATCAGGCCATAGTCCACCATGCTGGCCAAGTGCGGGTTGGCGGACTTCACTATCATGTCTTTCGAAAACTTGTAAATAAATAATTTATTATATTTTTTAAGATAAAGGCCCAATTTTCTTATTACTGAGTTATTTATATATTGTTGTATTGCAAGAAGATGCTGAAATAACCAAGACGCGAATCACTTAATGTACTGGAATTAAAAAGCAGCTTGGTTGCTGTCTGAAGAAAAGGCAAAGTAATAAGCCAATAAAGACACCTTTGCGATTATTTCTAATATATATATATATATATATATATATATATATATATATATATATATATATATATATATATATATATATATATATATAAATGATACAAGGCTGTAGTGTGATGTTAGAAAACCTATAAACGTACTTAATAAGATTATTAGTATTATTATAGTATTAGTACTTAGTATAGATAATAGATATACTAATATTATAAAGAGGCAGTTTGTTTCTTTGTTAGTTTAAACGCGCTAATCTCAGGAACTACTGATTCGATTTGAAAAATTCTTTTTTCATAGGATTTAGCATGAACGCCGGCAAAGCCGTGGGTTCCGCTAGTTTAGAGATGATGTATTTCAAATTAACACCCTTACACTATCATAAAATGATATATTTGTTTCTATATACTACGAGTATATAGGTTAATAATATTCTATGAAGATACCAAACTAATGATAAAATTTCTTTAAATATTTTTGAGTTATACAAGCCATTGTAAGACCAAGGCGCATATATGAAAATATTCACCTCGTCCGAGAATAGAACCTACATCTATTGTAATACATTATCAATTAGTCATATAATGAGGGCGTTAACATGTTGATACTTGTTGATCAACTAAATACTAATTATTACTGGCTCGACGGCGGCACAGGAAGGACGTGTCCCGTCATAAAGCGTTCTAGCGCGTTTTCTCATGAATAATGATTGGCAAAGTCTTTAAAACTCACGATCGAGCCAGGATTAAGTGGACATACATATTTATTTTTATTATTTCATTTATTAACGCTATATTATGTGTTCAATTATAATTGAATTTTATTATCTACACTAATATTATAAAGAGGAAAGATTGGAATTTTTGTATGTTTGTAACAATTAAACTTAAAAACTTCTGGACCGATTTAGATGAAGATAGTTTGAGACCCTGGGAAGGACATAGGATAGTGTTTATTCCAAAAATCCATCCGTTCGAATCGTTAATCTATACTAATATTATAAAGAGGTAAACTTTGTGAGTTTGTGGGTTTGTGAGTTTGTGACGTTGTAGGGGGTAATCTCTGGATCTACTGCACCGATTTAGATGAAATTTGGTAAGAAGATAGTTGGAGACCCTGGGAAGGACATAGGATACTTTTTATTTCGGAAATCGTCCCTTAAGGGGGTGAAAATGGGGGATGAAAGTTTGAGGAATCAAGCGCTAGTTTTATTATAAAGTTAAATATATTATTGTTATTTGTATCTTAAATGCGCTAATCTCAGAAACTACTGGTAAAATTTGTAATAACTTGTATGCACTATAAGGCCCATTTATTGAAGAAGTTTAATAGACTATATGATATCAAGTAAGCTCCGAACAAAAGCTTGTTTATTTAAAAAATTCTAACCTATCATTATTCAATTATCTCTGAAAAACTATGCATAACCTATAAGCAAATATGGAAATTGATGCTTACGCTTTTACGCATATAGCCGATGAGAAATCATCATAGCATCGCTAAAAATATTATAAAGTCCAAAATATTCTGTCCTTCTTCTACTTACTTACTCTCTACTTTCTACTCCTTTCTTCTTCTACGTTTTCATATACAGTAAGAAAACATAATTTTTTACACAGAATTCTTCAGTTAAATTGCGTATCTAATTACAATGAAGATTTTTTATATGAGTCCAAAATTTATTTATTTTTTTTCTCTACTAAAATACCGGTACGTTTATATGATATAATCAAATAGCAAATGTTAAAGTCGCGTGTAAACATTAAACGATTCAATAAGTGAGTGTCGTGCTGGTATCATTTACACGCAAGCGCTAATCAGCATAGAAGGTCTTAAGTTACCCATATGTAAGTGCAATGTACATAATATGTATTACATGCTAACTATATATGTACTTACATAGTAATATATTGAGGTAGTTATAGCTCAGTGGTGATACGCTCGCTTAAGAAACCAAGTGGAGCTGGTTCAAATCCCGGGTATTTCTATTCTGATATTTTCATGCGCGAATCATTTCCAACATGATTACCACTCGCCTTACGATGAAGGAAAACATCGTGAGGAGATTTGCATGTCTGAGGGAACCTAGCAAGTTTTCGAAAGACGTGAAGCCCGCCAACCCACACTTGGCCAGCGTGGTGGACTATGGCCTGATCCCTTCATATACAAGGGTGGTTTATGCCCAACAGTGGGAGGTTAAAAAGGAGTAAATATTATTTATTGAGTCGAATATTTTTCGTATTTTTTAAACGCACTTTGTGCCAATCTTTTATATCCTATATAGCATTTTGGAGCTCATTTATTTAAGTAGGTTATAGGCTTTATAATACCATGGATAGTAGATTCATGACAGTGGAGTAATTTTCACGTAAATAAATTTTATAAGCAAAATTGTATACTCTAACACAATATTTATTAACAAAAATGTTATTTTTATCTATATGTCTGTTTTTATCTATATGTCTGTAATGTACCGATCTTAGCGAAATTTTGTGAAGTAATAACTTATACTCGGGTCAACGTTCAGGATAACTTTAACTTCAGGAAAATCGTTCTTTTCCACGAGAAAACACAATAACTGGTTCTAACAAGTCAAGTCAAACCTTCTGCTGGCTAAACGTTAAAACGTACATCAAAACTATGTGCTAGAAAATTGTAGGTCTTAATAAGGCCTACAGAAAAATCTGTAATAGCATAAGTATTTCTTCTAAGGTATACTCGCAATAACTATTCAATATACATATCTATTTAACATATACCTAGAGACGAGCGAAGCAAGTGTATAAGTCACTAGTGCATTATAATAACAAAACGATTAAGGTAATGTAGTAATAATATATAAAACACTTATATTACGACCAAAACGATTATCTATAATAATATATTTGAAAATCCCTAATACACTGACGAGATTTTGCATTGTAATATAAAATTGAAATACAAAATCGTCAATGAATATCTATATATCTAACTTATCGATGTATGTATTCAGCCCTTTTTAACGTCCCACTGCTGGGCACAGGCCTCCCTTCAATACGAGGGGGATCAGGCCATAGTACACCACGCTGGCCAAGTGCGGGTAGGCGGGCTTTACATGTCTTTCGAAAACTTGCTAAGTTCTCTAAGGCATGCAGGTTTGCTCACGATGTTTTCCTTCACCGTTAAGACAAGTGGTAATCATGTTGGAAATGATTCGCACATGAAAATATCAGAGGTACGAGACCCGGGATTTGAACTCGCTTCACTCGGTTTCCCAAGCGAGCGCGTTACCACTGGGCTACCACTGCCTTTAAAAACTTATCGATACTTTATCGATACTTGGTTTGTGGTTTAGTTTGACCTTGCGGATGATTTTCACAAACAGCCTTTATATAAGGTTGAGGACGAAATGAATATTTGTCAATTGTCATTTTTTGTATTCTAATGGAATTGTTTTCTTATTGTTTTATATTGATTGGACTTCAATAAATGCGAAAGATTACATATAGGTATGTGTGTGTATAATAATAACAATATAATATGTTGGGACATTAACACGCATCACCATCTAGTTCCATGGTAAGCTACGAGCCTTATGTTATGGATACCAGGTAGTTGATACACTTCACATATATAATTTTAAATACATATAAATTATAAATATAAACACCCATGACTGGAGTACAAACATTCGTGCTCATCCCACAAATGAATGCCCTCAGCGGGACTCTAACCCGCGACCGCTGGCACAGCAAGTAGGGTCACTATAAACTGAGCCAAACGTTTCGTATGTTTGTTATTCCTTCACACACACACAAACACATACACACATATGAATTTTAGTACACATATATACATAATTAAACTAATTTGAAGAAACATATAGGCTACTGTATAGTACCTAGAGACGCACCTGAGCTAAGTCAGAATAAATCCCTAGTATAATTTACCTGTAACACAGTCTAAGTTTTACAATCTACATTGAACCTGGTGTATTTTTATTTTATTATTATATATTACTCTCACTAAAATCCCCTACCCAATAGTGTAAGCTTCATTAAAATCAACTCATTTATTTCGGAGACCGTGGAAACAAATTGATAATAATGTTACCATTGGTATCGTACCCATAACCATTCAATAAACTCAGTATCGGCTATCTCGTCTTTATTTGTAAATATATATCAATATTGGTAGGTAGGTATATATCTTAATTTTAATAACTATAATAGAAACTTAAAAGCTTATAAAATCTGACTTTTAGACACTAAAAATGATAATTTTCTCGAAAACAATCAAGAAAATTTTATGGGACCACACTAAGAAAAAAATACATACAGACGAACATCTAACCTCTCCTTTTAAGAAGTCGGCTAAAACAGAATTAGCCTTGTTTTTCGTGCTTATAAGTCATCAGCTAATTTATTTTCTATGAATCTACAACGAAAAAATATTATAATAGTAATGAGCGTCTGCACCGTAGTGCGTGATGACACGATATTTTGTACGCGATATTACCTTCTCTGTCGTAAAACTTTTATTGAAAAGCCAGCATAATTGTTTTGTTTTTACTTACTAAATTGATTCGTTTTTATCATTTAGTATAGACTTCTCAGAGATTAGATATTTTCCCGCAGTAAAAAGTCTCCTATATGTTGACCCGGATCTATCATCATACCAAATTTCATCAAAATCTGTCTAGTGTTTTTTTCGTGATGCAATCACAGACATACAGACAGACAAACAAAAATTCTAAAAACGATAGATTTGGCATCTATATAGATAATTATGATATTTCAATAAAATTCGACTCAGTAAGAAATTTATTATATGTATAAATAGATATATCAAAAATGACATTACTATCGTATACCTAAAAGTTTATATGTGAAAAGTTTAATATGTTTTATGTATGTTATAGGTAATAAATATAATATTAATAAACAAATTATGGACTGCGGAGTTAATGAGGATCGTCTATGAATATGACAAATGTCCGCCAAAAACAATTAAATTAAGATTTAAGATGGTGCTACATTTAGTAAGCGTGTAAATAAAGCACTAAATATTATTGGCCCAAATTTTTTAAGTTATATTTATCAAATAATTTTTGACTACGTGAGCTGTTGAGGTTTTGTATACCGTTGTCAACTACTCTATTTGTCAAAAATATTAAATAATAGCGACTCACTCTCGCTTCGCTCGGGTTCGTCCCTAGCGTGCTTCCCAATACAAAGTTTCATCCCCATTTTCACGCCCTTAAGGGATGATTTCCGGGATAAAAAGTATCTTACGTCCTTCTCAGGATTTCAAACTATCTTCTTACCAAATTTCATTTAAATCAGTTTAGTTTATTTATATTACTCCCTATAACGTCACAAACTCACTCACAAACTTTACCTCTTTATAATATTAGTATAGATTATCGTTTCGTTTATAAATGATGCAGTAAAAAATGAGGATTGCATGGTCTGCCAATGATTCATTTATCAATGATAATCTAACAGCATATTAGATTATTGTTTGGAACAAACAGATTGCTAAATAGTAGGATATATAAGAAAAAAAAATTATAACTGCTAAGTTCACATCAAACACATTTTCTACACTAGGTCTATTTTGGTCGATTCTGGGACTATTATTTAATGGTTTTAGCTGGAAACTTGATCAGTTTGACCCCCATATAAATCGATCTTTTCCTCTTCCATCCATAACCTAGGTAATAATAGTGTTTAAATAACATTATTTTACATCTAGAACAATGAAAAAGATATTTCAAAAGAAAAATATATTCTAATAATATATTAAACCACTTTAAAATGCGATACAAAAGATATCCTTTAATAATTTCCGTCATATACAAAATCTAACTTTCATATCCGGTTAGGAGCGCAACTTTGGAAATATGAAACGGGAAAAGGAATAAAATAATAAACGTCATTTCTAACACAGATTAATTCTATTACTATTCGCACTTTTTCCACGGACGTATCCTTATATTGTCGCCGAACGCAGTAACGCGAGGGGACCGATAATTCACTGTATCCTGCGCAAAGCCCACCCCGTTCGATTTTCCCCCCTTTCGGCTTAATATCGACAATAACGCAACTTTTTCGCTACGCAATTTCCACGTCCTGAATTATAACTCTATGAATCATGGTCAGACCGTATCGTTTTCGGCGCGAAATGCGAATTGTTTATTTACGAGTACTAGTGGATCCCAAGTCACATGTTATTTTCGATAGCCGATCGCTTGAGATTTGCATATAAGGAGATTATTATATAGTGTACCTATTCATGGTTTCCCATTAGTGTGTATAATTCATTACTAAAATGTCAACTATCTTCCATGAAGCTTACAGATAATCTATACAGATAAATAAAATTGAAATGTCACTTTGTAATGTCAAAATAACAGCTTTTTACTAAATACATATGAAATTATATACGGTACTTATAAGAAAAGCACGGGCTTACTTATAACAAAAAGAAAAGTTTCGCTCAAAAAAATTAAAACGTACTTGGGGACGAACCCGAGCGAAGTGAGTGTATGTCTCTAGTTTGATATGTATGTATACAACAATAAATATGTTGGAACATAAATATGTTGGGACACTAACACACAGCACCATCTAGTTCCATGGTAAGCTACGAGGCTTGTGTTATGGATACCAGATTGTTGATACACTACGCATATATAATTTTAAATAGATACATGTTATAAATATAAACACCCATGACTGAAGTACAAACATTCGTGCTTATCACACAAATGAATGCCCCTAGCGGGACTCGAACCCGCGACTGCTGGCGCAGCAGGTACACACTACAAACTGAGCCAAACGTGTCGTCAAACAACAACAGATGATATCATTTAGTTTGTAGAAACGGTTTATACCTATCTAAAGCAAGTAAAATGGCAATTACTGATCTAGTTTAAACTAAGATTAACTATTCTCACATAAAATTAGGGTGTCGGTTTAACTATCGTTAGTCACTGTCATTTATACACGTATTGAAACGGGGATTATAATGAACAAGGCAGAGATTAGTGGTTGCCGCTTTAATCGCACTTTATTCTTTATACATCGCTTATGAAATGAATCTATTAATTTTAAGTATAAATACTTACATAACAAAGCGGACAGTTTAGTTTATTTAAATACTAGCGTCTCAACTTCGCTTCGCTCGGGTTCGTCCCTAGTTCGATTCCCCATACAAACTTTCATCCCCATTTTCACCTCCTTAAAGGATGATTTCCGGGATGAAAAGTATCCTATGTCCTTACCAGGGTCTGAAACTATCTGCTTACCAAATTTCATCTAAATCGGTTTTGTAGATCCAGAGATTACCCCCTTAAACGTCACAAACTTACAAACTTTACATCTTTATAATATTATATAGTAAATTATTTAGTAATATAGTAAAGACTAGCGACTTACTCTCGCTTCGCTCGGGTGTATCGTACGGCTCGTTTTTTTAACGGAACCCTAATTCTTTTTCTAAAATAAAAGTAGCTTAAGTTACTCCTTATGAAATCAGCTATCTGCCAGTGAAAGTTCCATCAAAATCAATCCAGCCGTTTCGGAGATTAGCCGGAACAAACAGACAGACAAACAAAATTGTTATAATAACTTATTCATTTTTTTCCGTACTTTTTTTGCAGTGTTTTTTTATCTGTGTTTTCTAATTCCATGTTACTGTTATTCTTCTAAAATTGAACGTCACTCTGACAGCCTAAATCGATATAAATTCAATTCGCGCTCATGCGACTAATATTAATAATGTTTTTATTGTTTAACCTCGCTAGAAATTGTTTGGCACATATTTGTGTAGGCAGCGATAGATCATTGGCAATACTATCTTTTAGTAAACCAAGTAAAGTGGGTTGAAATCCCAGTCTCATACCTCTGAGATTCATGTGTAAATCTTATTTTCACTACTATAAGTTATACTACAAATTATAATAGTATGTGAAGGAAAAAATCGAGAGGAAACCTGCATGTCTGAATCTTAAAGTACCCTTCGAGAAATGTACGAAGCCGCCGGTCTACACTTTTGGTTAGAATGGCGGATTGGCAACCCCACACAGTTATCCCCATAGCATTAATAGGAGGCCAGTGTTAAGTGCTGGAATGTATCTAAAGGTCTATATTATAAAACTAGCAATTCCCGCGGCTCTGCCCGCGTTCAGATGACCAAAAACCAAATTCTTAGGTTTTACGTATTAGTATACTTTTACTTTGCAGTTTTTGTATTTTTTCTCAAAAATGAGACATTTTCCCGCGGTAAAAAGTATCCTATACGTTGACCCGGATAACCAGCCATCACCATACCAAATTTCATCAAAATCCCTCCAGTGGTTTTTCGGTGATGCGATAACAGACAGACAGACCGACAAAAATTCTGAAAACTATAGATTCGGTCTCTGTATCGTTAATAATGTTTATTTCAATAAGATTTTCCAAAAAACATTTAATGTACATATTCGGCTTATTTACAATTTTATTATATGTATAGATAATAATTATTAAGTAAATATTAACGTGAGCAGCCATAATTTTTTTACAAATAACAATAATAAAATCGCAATCATTTTAACGTTCATCTTATTGGATTGACAATAAACGAATTATGAAAACGTGCGAACATTGGTGTAGGTCAAGCGTTCGCGCTCAATAAACATAATTGCCAAGTTGGGCGGATCGGTGATTTCTTTAAACTCTATATAATATTATAGTATAGTTTTGATTCTTAATTAATAGCTTTTTGCAACTTACATGAAATATTTGTTTAAGTTTCAAAATCTCTACAAGATGCTTGTTAATTAAATAGAAATCATAATTTATAAACAGAAATATTTTATTAAAACAATAGCTTAAGATGCTGGTATATTTATAAAGATAATTAATCTAGTTTAACTCTTTATAATGAAAGAAATTCTTGGAATCTTTGCGGGCTAAGCCTTAGTCTATACGTTAGTCAAAACAAAATAAATAAAAGCAGACCATTTTCTTGAAAATATTGAATTAATTCGACCTTCTGGCGACTAGATAATAATAAAATAACTTAAATATCTGTTAGATTAATATCTAGTAATAATATCTGGGATATTTTAACATTAAGTAACGACTCTGCACACGACTTTACCCCGAAATTCCGGCGATGCGTGAACCGAGTCCTGATAAACTATAGCCGTATTCCACTAGCCATAACCCGACAGCCAGCAAATATGTATGAAAATATTTTTCCTCGCTTTTTATTTATAATATGTATCTATTTAAAGTTATATATGTGTAGTGTAACAACTATCTGGTATCCATAACACAAGCCTCGTAGTTTACCATGGAACTAGATGGTGCTGTGTGTTAATGTTCCAACATATTTATTTATTATTATTTATCCATTGTGCATGTTATTATCGACCAAAGATAGCTCTCATACCTTTTAGCTTGGTGACTAAAAAAGACAATTTATGCTAATCTAAAGGCTAGGTATATATATATATATATATATATATATATATATATATATATATATATATATATATATATATATATATATATATATAGCCTAAGATGACTCAAGAATTTGTTAAAATGGACGGTCAGCTTTATATCATAATATTAAGATCGCATTTTTGGCTTAGCTATGCGAGTGACTCGCATGAAAAATCGCTTTGTGAATTGTTTTATCGATTTCTGCCAAAAGGTAGGGTTGGACGATGGATTCCTAAGAAACGAGCATTCCATCGGTCACGCTTTGTTGTATGAATTCATTGGTGAATTGGATAGCTGGGATGGAATTTGGTATATATTAGTGTTGTTATGTGTGGCTGTTTCGTAGAAATTTATGTATTAAATAATTGTTAGTTATGTTTTACTATTATTGTTAATTTAAAGCTAATTATTTATACTATATTTCGTCTTAAAATCTGTTGAAAATCATTGTTATTGTAATACGTAATATAAGTATTGCCTTAAAGTTATTAAAATGGAAATACCTAGATAATATACGTATATAAATAAGGTATCTATTGTAGATACCTTATTTATATATCAACTATTATAGATGTTTCTCAGAGTTCTTACATTCCTTTCATTTCAAAGCGTACATAAATAAAAAAAATATCATTTTTCACTGTGTTATATTTAATGAGCCGAGCTCTTTAATTCATCATTATAATAACATAACCGTGTTATTTCATCCATTAGTTAAACAAATGTTTGTTGTTTCACCTATTGTCTTAAAAAAGCGGACTGACGCATCGGTCATTAGTGTACTAGAAATAAAACATGACCAGCCAACAAAGATCTCTCGGTTGACGGTTTTAAAAAGTAAAAAGTATTCGTATCAGGGTTCATTGGAAGGTGGTCGACTTTATAAATAGTGTTGTCACTTAACAGTCGGGCATTCGGTTCCCGAATGCCGATGCATAACCGATTTGGAACGGTAACGCGTCAATCGTCGCCTCTGACTGATGCTACAGCACTTCGCGTAATAATTGCTCCTGTGCATGAAAATATGTAGTCTATTAAACGTAATATTTTGCTCAATATAATAGTATCTAAAATGTATTGTGCTGTCGATGGTTTGGATTTTTTTTTATTGGGTTCGTTAATAGTTTTTATCGATTTTACTTACCAAAAAGTCTTTTTTATATGTTACTAGCGCTTCACCCTCGATTCGCTTGGTTTCATCCTTAGCTTGATTACCCATACGAACTTTCATCCCTATTTTCACCCCCTTAAGGGATGATTTCCGGGATAATACTTTCCTATGTCATTTTCAGGGTCTCAAACTATCTTCTTACTAAATTTCATCTAAATCGGTTCAGTAGTTTCGGAGCCTATTCGGTACAAGTAAACAAACAAAAAATCAAATCTTTCCTCTTTATAATATTAGAATAGACTACTTACTTTTAACTTTTAAATAAAGTATTTTATAAACAAAAGATATTTTATAATGACTTATAAGAACGCTAATCATAAAATAAAGATTTTAAAACTTCTTTAAATGAAAATGTAACTATTTTAATTATGAATAAAATAGCGGAGAACCTAAGGAAAGACTGATTTCTTGTAATTCAACCAACCAGAAGAACTATTTGCAAAACTCCTCTTGTAATAAAGTTCAGGGATTTAAACATTTTAAATAAAATATCGAAACGACATTACGACTTTGACACTCATTAAAAACAAGGTCGTACTGAATAGAAAATATTTTGCAATGTGCTGCATTACAGATAATTAAAGTCAATTAATTAGCTAGAATTAGCGACGCATCGAGCAATAAACGAAAGTTAAAAGTGCACTTTGTGCGAAAAGCAAATGACACGAGTAAGTTTTGAAATAGAAATGTCAATGTTATTTTGAAGGTCATTCGAATTATCACAGATTATACAATATTAAATGTTCTTCTGTATTACCACAGATAATATAAACGGCTGCACTTAGTATTGCAAATCATTGGACATAAAATATACATATATATATATATATATATATATATATATATATATATATATATATATATATATATATATATATATAATATATATATATATATATATATATATATATATATAATATAATGTCTTTCATTGCGTGTGTTCATATAATTATATTTCATAACTTCTACGCAAATTCAAGTTAATTATGAGCGGCAACTATAGAGTTTAAAACGTCATAGATCTTCAATCAATAAACTTGTGCAGTCAAATCGCAGATATTTCTAGCTTTTCTATGCAGTGATTATTCTTAATTTACTTTGACCGGGAATCGAACTAGCGACTTCAGGTTAAGAGAATGTCAGATAGCTACATACCACATTGCCCCACATCGATTATTAAATTTTAACGTAATATTTAAGTAAAACAATTGATTTATAAATAAGTTCTCGGCAACTGGGCACTCGAACGGTTTGTGTACAATCTAAAGGGTTGCCAAGACTAATCATACGGTGGGACACGTGATGTGAGTCATTGTTTAAGTAGCTAACCACTGATACTAATACGACGCGCTTAGGTAAACACACCGGCACTGATTACATATATCAAGATATGAGATACGGTTTATAATGAACTGTTATAACTTATAGTGTTTTAACGAGGTTTTATATGATTGCTTTATACGGTTTTAGTTTTGAGATTACTTTTTATTACTAATAATTATTCGTTAGTTTCGTTAGCTTAATCCAGAATGTCAATAAAGTTTAATAGTCCAAGTGGCGAATCAAAATTTGTAGCAACGGCTAACTATAAGATAAATAATAAAAATTCACCATCGTATTTATTACTTTTTTTAGGCAAAATTGCCAGAGCATGACAAGATCGATGCTGTCCAATGTGTCAATTTTCATTGTGATCTTTGAGTTCATACAAGAATTCATATTTATTTCGTCACTTTTAATTATTCCCGACTTTCTCCATTTTCTGGATAACCTTTTCAATTTTTTCCTCATAAAATCTTATTTGCAACTTTTATTAACTACTAAACCACTAACCAAGTGCGAGTTAATCGATTTTCTTGTAATTTGCATGGCAGCCTTTTTGAAATCAGCCAACTTGTTTTTTTTTTATAGCGGCAATAGAAATACACACTCTGTGAAAATTTCAACTCTATACCTATTAGGGTTTGTAAGATACAGCCCTATGTCAGACGGACGGACGGACAGAAGAACACGTTGGTACCCTTCGGGTACTGAACCCTGATAAATAGCCAACACGACCCAAGCATTCTCAAGCGACGTACTTATCAACTAATACCGTTTCATTTTTATTCACATATATGTATACGTAGTTTGAAGCGTTCTCTCATATCCTCTACTCATTAGATTTTGACAAACGAGTGTTGTTGGCGATGTCTTAAAGAAAGAACGCTTGTTTAAAACTTTTAAAGAGTGCATTTTTATTAGAGTCGTTCTCGAGCTTAGTTTTAAAACTTTTTTTACAGCTTTATAAAAAAACAGTTTTTTAGATTCAGAACTTTTTTACAGCTTCAAAGAGAAGATGAAATTTGATTTGATTTGAAACTTTAAGTATACCTATCAAAATATTTATTATAGCTTCACACTATATCTTACAGCGATTGTTTTTGAACTTTTCGCTATCAGTTTAATTAGACCGATATGAAACCTTACTATTATTATAATTGCTAAAAAAATATTCATTTGATTTTGTTCAAGAGGCAAAGCATTGACGTGATTTTCTGGCACGTTTTATCTCGACTCATGTCGCTTTTTAATATTCTAGGAACCTATTGCAAAAGATTACCAGGTACGTTACCTCTTCTAGGAATCGAACCTGTAATCTATGTTCATCTTACTATGTCATAAGCGACACATACAAAATCCCTTTAAAATACACAACAAATAATATTTGCAACATGCACAAAGTTATATTTATTAATACATTGTGTCTAGTCGGTCATAGGAAGGCAGTAATCCATTACTGCCGCTTTGTCGACTAATAGAGACATCCCGACCGGTTAGTTCACGCGATAGCATCGGCTTTACGTTTTTTATCATTCACGATCAGATGATAATTAATTTAATCGCTACATGTTATGATTTTTTTTAATATTCCCAATTCTTGGATATATTGAAATTAATTCTCGTGAAGAAATTAATCGGACGACTAATATAATTTGAAAGTTTGTATGTCTGTATGTTTATTACTCCTTCACGCTGTAATGGCTGGACAGATTTGGATAAAAATTTATGGGAGAAATAGGCTATCATTACGCACCTAGGAGAGACGCACTCGAACGAAGCGAGGTTAAGTCGCTAGTAAAGGGATATGAATGACTTTTTATTAGTAAAAAGCTAACTTCAAACTTGTTATCTACTTATTATATCTCTTTAAAAAATACAATTAAATATCAAACTGAAACTTCTATAAAAAATATTTGATTTATTTTCACTAAATGTAAAACTTCGAAAGAAAATTGGGCACATAATTTATATATTACTAATATAAAACGCCTTTTGATTTGAGGACAGACTACGAAGTCTGCATATTAAATGTGAGTAAACAAATTCGTGAGTAAATTGATCTAGTACATAGAGAACATTACGTAAATACATGAGAACTGTGTCGACGCCTTTATTCAAAGTGAGATCAAAATCTGTCATAATTTTTTTTGAGTTCGTGTATTGAAATATGTAGTTAAATGTCACATATTATTCTATTTAATAAAAACCTTAAATTTTTTCGCGTGCTCTCTTAGAATGAAAACGCACAGTCTTAATTAATACCTAGGTCTAGAAGTATTAAACTTTGCTCAAGAATTTCTTATATAACGAAAGTGAGCTCTAAGGAAGGACTTTTTTGAATTTTTCGCGGCTTTATGTTACTTCCTAAGTTAGGAGGTCGAATTTTTGCATAAATATATTTATATTCAATTATTATTGAGCATTTAATTGTAATATTATGTAATATGTATCACAAAAACTAATCAAATGTATTGTTTTGTTACAGGTAAGCCAATAAACTTCGCCCGCCATTTGGGTAACTTAAAACTTCACACTGCTTTTAGTCCGTACCAGCGAAAAAAATATAATGCATTGTGTAATGACACATTATAATAATAAATTAAAAGTACAAAAAAAAAACATTTTTATAAATAAGTTTTTGTTTAAAAGAAGAAAATGAACTTTAAAAAAAATCAAACCCTTCAATTTATTACTTTACACAATTTATATGATATAAAAGCTTGTCACGAGATTTACTCATTTTAAATATATTCTTCTTTATCTACACAGGTAAATTATTTGTTATTTAAATTTAATAAAATAAGTTTAATTCAAGGGCTTAACCCTTTCATTTGATGCCCATATCATAAGGGTCACTATGGAAATGTTAAATCGCCATTTTGTAACTTCCGCCATATTGGGTTTAAAATGGCGACATTTAGGTAATCATGCATTGTATCGGGAATCAAACTAGTGGCCAAATTTCAGCTCAATCGGACACTGGGACACTTCCCAGATTGAGCTGAAATTTGGTCAAATTTAACTTGCAAGATTCCATTACACAGACTGGTACATATGAAACTAAATAAAAACTTGTAATAATAAACGAACATACGTCCGTCACGCACAGTGGATCAAAGGTCTTAATATATTAACATATCGAAAATCACAGATTCAATTACCATACGAGGCTAATAATTGTAATGCATACTGTAATTTGTTTATCCACACATTTACCTATTAATTCTTATCTAGTAACTACTAAACAGCTTGACCTCATTTGTATTAACGGTTAACTTTACAGCCATGTTTTTTTTTTAATTTTAACTACAATTTTGTGGTAACCGGAGAAAGTAACCGCTGTCGGTTATACAAACATAAAAGCTTTTACGATTTCTCAGTTCGTAGAGCTTTTGACGTTAACCCAGAACCGTTGTCAAGGAAATAAAAATGATTAAAGCTACTTGTATAGTGGATAGTGGAATAGTAGTCAAAGTAGCCATTGTCATACAAAAGGAACGAGATTTTATCGGCCACTTTAAAATTGTTTACTTTGTAACGTCTATGTTTTGTACTATGAAATTGTAGATTATATTGTAAGCATGTACGAGTGGTTGCTGTCAGGAATATCAGTCTCAGTATTATTTGTTTGGTTTAAGAATTTTGAATTTAGCGAGTACTGGACATAGAGGAATATGGTCAGATTACATCTTCTTTTGCCATTGAACAGTTGTTTTCAATGCGATTCAATTGTGATGTTATATTTGCTAGAAGAAAAAATTTGAAGTGTGATTAAGATGGAGGGAGGGATCTAAATGTTGAAATTTTTACCTGTTATATTTATAAAACATATCCCATTCCCATTTAAGAGAACTTTTCGAGCAATGCAGCCGTTGCTCAGTTCTAGAATAGAAATTTTCACAAATGCTAATATATGCATGTCCTAAACGCGTCGCGTGCATGCTCACTGCTGAGTGACGTTAACCCACCGGCGTGAAGCGACGAGTAGCATCAATTATCCGAGTAGTTAACGATTAACAAGATAATGTGTTAGAAGTATGTGCGAAATCAAAAAGTTATTTGATTCGTAAGTTAGTTTGACGGTGCGTGTTTGCTTATTACTCCTTCAGTAGGATTAAGATTTGAATGCCTTGAATGCTCTTAGGCTATGACGTGGAGTAATACGTAAGCTACTGTAAAGCATCTAAGGACGCACCCGAGTAAACCGATGGTCAGTCGTTAGTTATAAGATAATTATATATCCTCATTAAAATTATTAATACTGTAACGTGTTTGTTGATTTGTTAGTTTATCCAAACCCACTTTAACCAACGATGCGTGTACAGAGGTATGCCAGTGTCGTGTGGTTTACATATTAACCCTGTCCTATTTATTCGTGAATCTCGTGCAATAGAATATACCTGTAAATATATCAGATTTTTTTTTAATTAAGAACAACTACCTACAGTAGTGGCGGTATATTGCGTTATAAGGCTTTACCTACATAATCTAAAGCGAAATACTTGTGCATTTGTTATGTACAAGTTTTTCCCACTACATTATGTACGTCTACATGATATTTTACCATATCATTGTTTAGACAAATGATAATATTAGAACAAGAAAAAAAACACTGTAGCGATATGAGACAAAATTGAACGTTTAAGATCTAACCAAACTGAGACAATATTTATTGTGGCAAAGTTATCGCAATTATTATTTAGAATCTTAAGTTATGTTATTTATACATATATGTGTTTAATTCTATTTTAATTAGATGAGATGAGAAGATTTTAATTGAGAAGATTTTTTTAGAACCACCTTGCAGTGATATGAAGCCGCATTGCGTAGTGCACGTAAGCAGATATGCACTATGCGTGGTATATTGCCGCATAACCTAACACCTACCAAATATACTCTACTACTTATGTATTTTGTATACTATTCAAGTTACATCATAATTCATTTCAACTATTCATTTAATTAATATCATATTATTTTTTAACTGCCTCGGTAGCTAACATACACATCCGGAGGTCCTGGGTTCGAGCCCTGGGTTTGGCCAAGTTTAGTTATTGAATCTTTCTGTTAAGGAAATTCCAGTAACAGCCCGGAGTTTGGGAGGTGGCACTTTATCACTCCCGTGTCTCAGAGAGTATGTAAAGCCATCGGTCCTATGCCTGATATCTCACCGGTCGTGTCAAATTTTCATTACATCGAAATTTGAGAGTAACAGGAATAGAAAGTGCGTTTTATCAGTGAGCATACACTTGTGCACTATAATATCTATGTTTCATTGAAATTAGCCGCCGTGGCTAAGATCGCTCTGGAGGGCATTATCATCATTATATTACTTACTGATTTTAACAATTTATTGAGCTAAAGTAAATTAAGGTATAAACACACTAACCAAACCGTTTAAACTAATTAATGATTTAATATTTATATTTGTTGAGTGCCTTAATTTCTTTTTTGTATTGAAATGATTGTTATTGTAACTACTTTGCCTTAGATGAATTATAAAACTTTTATACCTTGGGCAAAGCCATAGTAACCATTTAGTCATTTTACTAAATGACTGTTAAAATGGAACATTTAATCAAGCTAAGTAAATATAAAAACAATTCTCGATTTGAATTATTATAACACGGCCAAATGGATCACAATTTAATTTTATAAATGCGGTGAGAAGGAAATTAGATAATATTCATTAAACTGTCGTGTCTGTAAAAATGTCACTGAAGCTCAAGCAATTGAAATGGAAGATTAAATATTTCGCTTAACTAAATAAAGCCACGTATTGAAATGGAGATCTGTCGTTTGAACTGACAACTATAGAGCAGTTAATTCTATTATAGATCTCCTGTCAATAAGTCTCTGCGAACGGATTTGATCCGCAAATTTAATGTACACGGAGTCGCAACGTATTTGCGACTAAAATATCAATCACCGGCGCAATATAATCAATGTTTAACGCGAAAACGACCGAAAATTAGGGCAGTAAAGACGATTTTACAATAGCATTCGTCGTTTATAAATTGTCTCTGTGGATTTAAGACTTGGGTTTAAGTTTTCCGATTTAAGTTTTGGTAGGATTCGGATCGAGGCGAGTATTTACGTAACATTCCCAAAAGTGGGACCCTCGCTTTATAATACTGTTTTATATCTTCATTGAGAGATTAGAATAATAATGAGTTTCGAATGATAAGGAAAATTTAGATTTAAATCTAACATTTAAGAACGAATCTGGTAAATGCGAGTACGACTCGCAGTGCGCGGTTCCGTTTCCGTTTTGGAAATACCAAATGGTTTTGTTTTGGATATGTTTCAGAAGCTGAGAAGGGATAGTGTAATTTTGCAATTATACTTTAGAAACGTATAACTCGGCAGTTAACAACTATTGATTTAAATAGTTGTATTGAAACATCTCATATCATTTTGTAAGATTTTGTATTTTTTTCGTTTAGTCACGTACTTAAATGATGCGCCAACCGTATATTTTTGGTAATTTATCTCTACCATTATTCATTTCCTAGTAATATGGTTGTAACAAACTGAAAGATTGACAAGACGAAATTATGAGGGTTCCGTTTTAAATTTTAACTACGGAACCCCAAAAATAATAAGAACATCTACAAGTGTTTTACGGAACTGGGTTCAGAGTACGGAACTGCAAGTGTCACGACATCGGCATACCTTTTCTAATGATATTCTCCTGGCATCATCCGTTTAAAAGAGGTCCTTAAACTTCTTACTTGCCATCTACTACACATTGCTTAGATATAAAGAAAATGCAGGAATAAACAAGATATTTATTAATCTACTTGTGTATAGTTTTATAGATTATTATTTAGGTTAATCCCCTATACAAACTTTCATCCCCATTTTCACCCCCTTCAGGGATTATTTTCGGAATAAAAAATCCTATGTCCTTTCCAGGGTTTCAAACTATCCTGTTACCAAATTTCATCTAAATGGGTACAATAGTTTTTGAGTTTATTCGTTACAAATATACAAAAATACAAATCTTTATAATATTAGTGTAGATAAAGATTGAAAATATAACATTATCGAACAATAATATATAATTATTAAATCTATTTCTTGCATCTGTTTGTATACATACATATATTATTATTATTTTTTTGCAAACAAAAAATCACAAAATGATATTTAACATTTCTAATAATAATTTTTTTTATTTATTAATAAGCATACTTACAATACACATGTTAAACCAATTCAATACAATAATTAAAGTAAAAAAAGAAACAGACGTGCATATCAATTACAAGTGTACATAGCATATATAATATTATGGAATTATTATAGTAATTGATAAAAAATACAAAAATAACAAAAATTAGAAACAACATAATTTAAAAATATAAAATAAAGTAAAAATAATAATAATTTGATTTTAGTTTATTAATAATCAATAGTTTTATAAAAAAATATTATATTATCTATATTTAAATCACAGTTTGGATAAATAATATTCTAATAGTTTACATTATACTTTTTTACGACACGTTTGGCTCAGTGTGTAGTAACCCTACTTGCTATGCCAGCGGTTGCGGGTTCGAATCCCGCTGGGGGCATTCATTTGTGTGATGAGCACGAATGTTTGTACTCCAATCATGGGTGTTTATATTTATAATATGTATGTATTTAAAGTTATATATATGTAGTGTATCAACTATCTGGTATCCATAACACAAGCTTCGTAGCTTACCATGCAACTAGATGGTGTTGTGTGTTAATGTCCCAACATACTCGTATTATTAAATTATTATTCGAAAAGCTTAGCATCTAGAAACTGTCGACGTCCCATAGTCCTATACTATGAACAAGTTTTAAATTCATACGTCCATAGCGCATCGGGCGGACGCGCGAGTCGCGTTGCGCATAATAAGCGATCTTACAATAGAAACAAACTTACCAGTGATTTATATGTGCCCGTGTACGCTTTTGAACTTCTAATATGTACACCTTCTTTCTCTCTTTGCTGTTGCTAATGTTTTTTGGTCCGTTTATTCTGATATATTCCTAATTATAATATTTAATTCTGTATTAAACTAGATATTTAAATATATATTGGATGCTTAGCAATTTATATATTATGTATGTATATGATGGCAAAATACCTTCACTCATTCACTCATTGATTAACCACGAAATCTCAAAGTACAAATGTTTCAAACTTAAAATTTGATGAATAGATCTGTTAGTAAAGGATTTCCTCTAAAGCGGTTAGAAGTTTGTATAAAAATTCGTTATTTTTAACTACGTGGTTAGAGCGGCGGGTAAATGCTAGTAGTAGTATAAGTGACTTTTGATATCAATTTTCGCCCAGTTAGTAGACAGCTAATTAGAGTTCGATTTCTATAATATATATATATATATATATATATATATATATATATATATATATATATATATATATATATATATATATATATATATATATATATATATATATATATATATATATGTATATAATATATATATATATATATATATATATACATATATATATATATATATATATATATATATATATATATATATATATATATGTATATATATATATTATAGAAATCGAACTCTAATTATATTGACAAAAAGATATTCGTTTTGGACAGCCTATAATGGAAGTTAGATATTGATGAAGGGTGTGGTTTTAACAAAATAATACCATTGAATAACGAAGTCTCGAGTCCAAGCGTTACCATCAACTAAGCGAACTAATGTAATATTTAATCTTTTAATTTATTCAAATTTTGTTTCTAATACTACAATACTATAGGTAAAAAGCTATATTTCAATTTCATTTAAAGAAAATAATATAATATTTGTATCACCAAACGTATGTATGTATAATGTACAGAAAACAAAATGAGTATTTCAATCGTCACACCACTAATAATAATCAAAGTTTGACACATTTAAGTGTGTCCCCACACTAAAGATCAATAACCTACGCAGGACGGCACGAATTCGTGTCATGAACGCCTTAGCTAGACCTTATTGTTTTCTCCCGATACGGAGTGCGGGGGCACTCTTTGTTTAATAAACAAATTTTAAGCTTTTAGTAAATATATATTTCTAACTAATAAGACTAATTTAAATACACCTGTACTATTATAAATGTGAAAGTTTGTATGTGCGTATGTTTGTTCTTCTTTATACTAACATACTTTATCTTACTTCTTTAATATATATAAAGGCGAAAGTTTGGATGGATGGATGTTTGTTGCTCAATCACGCTAGAAATGCAGAACGGATCTGGATGAAATTTGGCACTGAGATAGGTTATATAGTCTGGAATAGCACATAAGCTATATTTTTATCCCGGTAAAATGTACGATTTCCGTGGGATAGATTTCTTTTTGTTTTTCAATAGGGACGAACACAAGCGAAGTAAGGGTGAGCTGCTAGTACTATATACATATACTTCATACTATGTACATACTTCTTCACTCTGAAATGTCAGAGGTTAAGTACACAGATAGACTATGACTTGTACACATAAAGCTTACTGTTAGGTACCTAAGAACGCTCCAAGCGAAGCAAAAGTAAAGCCGTATTAGTTCATATTAATTTTTAACTAAATATTTTGGAACATTAACACACAGCACCATCTAGTTCCAAGGTAAGCTACGAGGCTTGTGTTATGGATACCAGATAGTGGATACACTACATATATATAACTTTAAATACATACATGTTATAAATATAAACACCCATGACTGGAGTACAAAGATTCGTGCTCATCACACAAATGAATGTCCCCAGCGGGACTCGAACCCGCGACCGCAGGCACACCAAGGAAGGTCACTACAAACTGAACCAAACGTGTCGTCAAACTACGACTTTACTTTGGCTAACTTCCGCCATTTGTATGTTGTTTCCGTAACCAGGATAAAAAGTTGAGCTTAAACATCTGCAAAATACATGGATACCTATATAGAGGTGGATTAAGAGTTTCACTTAATTATTATATCTATACTGTGTTGTGTAAACCAATAAATTCAATGTAGACTCAATTTGTAGCTATTTTTAAACTTAGCAGACACATTAATTTTGTTTTAAATAAGTATAAATTGTTTCTCATACTTGTTTCCACGAAACTAAAAAGACGGCAATTTTGATAAATTCTAGGTATGATAAAAACTTTTATTTTCTCGTCTATCCATCTATATTATAACGCAATAAGCTCTTGTTTTCAAATCAAAAGATCACAATATCAAAATCTACTTACCGTCGAATGTCGCCGGGACCTGAATAAGCAATAGGGATATCCTAAGAATTTCATTTCTTTAAATATGGCATCAACTGTAACCTATGTAGAGGCCTATGTTACATTTTAAACTTTCGATTTTTATATTTATAATTTTTTTATTGTTTTGATATTTTAAAATAATACATTGAATGTTAATGATACTTCTAAATTAGTACGAACTTAATATAAATTTTATTACATCCACATGATCATAATAAATAATAATAATAATGGTAATATCTAATTAATTCTTCATTTTCAGGGTTCCGTACCCGAAGGGTTCTAACGGAACCCTATTATAAAGTCCGTCCGTTCGTCCATCTATCAGTGGGCTGTATCTCATGAACGTAATAGGTAGAGTGTTGAAATTTTTATAAAGCATTTCTATGGCCGCTATAACAACAAATAATAATAAAACCAAGATGCCGAATTTAAAAAAGACTGCTAAAGAAATTAAAAAAAAATGGTACGGAACTCTTCGTATGCGAGTCCGACTCACACTATTCTAATTTAAATTCTATGTAGTTTCATATTACTTTTTATTGCAAGGCAATAGGTATAAGTATAAGCTACTTTACACGATTCCGCACTCTCTACTTTAAACCGTTATCAATATGTGTTTTGTTATTACGAGCATCGATCCCGTAATCCCCAACGTTGTACGTACTATCAATGTATAAACTCTTTCTACTTACTACGTCGAATTTTTCCTCCTTAATACTTTTTTGTTCTTTAACCCCTTACATATATATGTAGAATTGCCCCCAGGGCGTATACGTAAGCCTGTATAGCTATTTTACATCGCACTACAAGATTGGAGCGTATTGCCCTTATTATTCCCACGGTGGCTGACTCGCCACAATGTTTAAACGAATACACTTAAGCTGTAGGATTTCATGCACTGTTTTTATATAAAAATGACTTTTTATACCGCAACATTATAATATAATAAACTTTATTTATAATATAACTAAATTAAGTGAATGCACGCTATTCTGTAACAATATGATAGTAAAAAAAAAAATTATTTTTTTTCAAATAATTTACTTCATCAAGACATCAAACTCAAGACTATCCTAATTACTCGATAGTCAAATACATTAAATACAGTGTTGAACTCTTTATAAAACGACATCCATACTTACTAATACTAATTATTAATTATATTATAAATGAGAAAGTGTGTTTGTTTGTCTGTCCTTTTTTCACGTGGAAACGGAATGACGGATTGACGTAATTTTTTCTGTGGAGATAGTTGGAGGGCTGGAGAACATCATAGGCTACTTTTTACCGCGGGAGATTATCTTATTCCCACGGGAAAACACGTTATAATACAACTCAAAAAATATTTATTATCAGAATTACTTGAAACTTGGTATTAATGCTCTTCAATACAATTAAATAAATACGTGTTTTAGCTAAATTTGTCGAAATTCATCCCATATGAAGGTTAAATAGGGCAACATAGTTCGTATGAAACCTATGTTTTTAGAGTTTTTTTGCAATTTTAGCGCAAGCGAAGCCGCGGGCTCTGCTAATAATATTATATATGAAAATACTAGGCATTTCTTTCATTTTAAATGTCATTGATCCCTTTGATGTTCACTTGCTTTTTTCGGTCGTCGAAACCATTTCTCTTCTGTAGTCGATGTTCAGAAGTTCTTCAATTCTGTTACTAAGGCGATATATAGAATTGGCTTGGAGTGGGTAAACCCGTAAACCTATTTTGCATTTCACTTCAAGATTGGGGCAAATTGCCTTTTATTATTCCCAAAAGAGACGCATGACCGAATCGGATATATGGCGAAACTATCCGATTTTTACACTTCTGTACTTAAACGTCTCGAAGATGATATTAAAGATATCGAAACTACATTCGCTTATATAATTTCTTTGAATACAAGAGCTTAGACATTGTTACTCTATTTCTAACTTCAAAAATGAAATTTCCATACAGATTATCATCATCTATTAAATATGTTGAGATATTAACATACAACACCATCTAATTCCATGGATACCAGATAGTTCATACACTACACATATATATCTTTAAATATATACATATTATAAATATAAACACCTATGACTGGAGTACAAACATTCGTGCTCATCACGAATGCCCCCAGCGGGACTTGAACCCGCTACCGCTAACACAGCAAGTAGGGTCACTACAAACTGAGCCAAACGTGTCGTTGATCCTTTCAAGGGATGAATTTTCAAAACTGCACGTAATTTGTCAATAAACGCTATCTGCTTCCACAATAATGCAGGTTTAATTCTTGACTTATCAAAATCGACTCTCAACCGACTTCTTCGAGTACTTTTCACTACTTTCTACACTTTCGAATTCGCCCATTAAAATTCACTCGGTATTGATAATAATAAATTGAAAACGTTGTTTTAGAAAATGAGTATTGGAAATAATGCCTCAATTAGAAAATGTATTTTAAGGGAACCTACACATCAGTTTAACAGTTGCTTTGTATTTTGAAATTTTCCGACAGGGATGATAGACGTTTTCGCGTGCACCCTTGACAGCTGCTAAATGCCTATTTAGAAACGAACACATAATGAGTGAATAGGCTATGAGATGATTGTCGCTTTATCTTCGTAAATGGTAACATATAGAAGAGGGCAGGATATGAAATTAATATAAATTGACGTTTATAATTTTTTAAAGATATGTCGATATGTTTTGGGTATATGAATTGGTGAACTTATTTATGTAAAGCTAGTTAGTCACACTCGCTTCGCTCGGGTTCGTCCCGTTCGTAGTCCTAGATACGCTTTAGCGGTTAGTATGGAATAGATAGTCGATTTCTTGCTATGTGAAAAATAAAAACAAATCTATCCCACGGGTACATTTTTCTGGGATAAAGGTGTGTGTGCGTGTGCGTGCGCGTGTGCGTGTGCGTGTGTCTTTTATGCTTTTAAGCCACTAGACAAATATAATTACACAGTCACCCCATAGCCTATCTTTAGTAATTCTTGAAGCAGTAGTACGTAAATGAACAGTTAATTTGGTTATTCACGCACGCGCTTAGTTTGCAAATAATTTCCTTCGATAAATTTCTTCATAATGCTTCTTATATATTACATATACCAGCCACGATGTTACCAGTAATTTAAACTATTAAAAATATTGTCCTGTATCTTTATCATATTCCTATGCAAGAAAAAACTGTCATTTTCCTCATATTAGTGTTATAACACTTATCTGCTAATGTAGGTAGTTATATAATCTATACATATAATAAAATTGTAACTAAGCCGAATCTGTACATTAAATATTTTTTGGAAAATCTTATTGAAATAGACATTATTATCGATACATAGGCCGATTCTATAGTTTGTAGAATTTTTGTCTGTCGGTCTGTCTGTCTGTCTGTTACCGCATCACGGAAAAACTACTGGAGGGATTTTGAGGAAAGGTATGATGATAACTGGTTATCCGGGTCAACATATAGGATACTTTTTACCGCGGGGAAATCTCTCTTCTCTAAGAAAAAATATAAAAACTGCAATGTAAGAGTATACTAATATGTAAAACCTAAGAATTTAGTTTTTGGTCATCTGAACGCGGGCGGAGCTGCGGGCAATGCTAGTGTAACATAAGATCTATACTAATATGATAAAGAGATAGTTTGTGTGTTTGTTTGAACGCGCTAATCTCAGCTCTTTTAATCCGATTTGAAAATACTTTTTGCATTAGATAGCCCGTTTATTGAGGAAGGCTATATATTAACATGCTACAACCAAACGGAGCGGAGCAGTAATCATAAATGTCAACAAACCGGGCAGACTACCATACATTATTGTAAAACTGATGTTTATACTGGAATTTTAAACGCGGGAAAAACCGCAGGTACTTCTAGTATTTTAACACTTTAAAAGGTTTCTATTACCTATAATAAAACCCATAATCTTAATAGAAATAGATGTTGTTATAGAAGAAATGTGTTATTATAGTTCTCTAACATGTTTTTTGGCAACGTCGTTGCATACAGAAAAGCTACTATTACTGTGCTAAATATATTTCCGCAAAAACATTTTATCAGAAGAATTTCAGGAACATTTTAACATAATAAGTAATTTAGATGCTATACTTTGTCTAAAATAGTCGGTTTGGTCGCCGCAGAATATATTTTTTGCGTGTATAAAACAATAGGTAAGTAAATCTCATGAACCTTCAATAATATTACTTATTGTATAGTTTTTGTTGTTTTTGTTTATATAATAAATAATAACGGAAATAGAATGAGAGAGGAAATAAAAAATGACTTAACGCACGCACTATTTGCCAGATAACTATTAAGAGAAATCGGTTAAGTTATAAACCTTTTCTTACACAAAACACAAAAAAAAACAATTTTCCGCAAATATAACTATATCCCCACTACTAGGGTTTGTTATTAGCACTAACAACTTACCCTGGCTTCGCTTGAGTACGGAGATATAAAAAGCGCCACTTTCAGATAATTTTTTGGTAAAAATTTTTACTAACAGTAACCTGCTGCAATCAGTCCACTGCCAGACATAGGCTTCTCTCATGGCAAGCCACTGAGTGAGCTCAGTCTCAGTCTGTCAGCTCTTTAGTTCTACACATCCAACCACTACCAACCACTCTGTGTATATCGCCTCAGATCGTTTGTACACTAAATTTCATCTACGTCCATCCAATCATTTCTTCTTCTTTCATTGTTATCATTTTCTTCATACACCCTCCTCGGGGGGTCGTCACACTACTGACCTGATCTTCTTAAAGCATAATAGCATAACTCATAAAGCAAAAAACACATGGTCTTCTAAAGTCTCCTGAGATCTGCTACGCTTGTCATTTTATCTCTTTCTCTTATTGACCATTCTTTCACATCCTAAATATAATTCTACACACGATATTAAAACACTAAGCATTGCGCAAAATAAATCTGTTAAGAATCAATATAAACATAAATTACTGTACTGTATACTTTACAGCGATGATGATGAGGAATGATGTACATTACATACATGGGATAATTAGTAGATAATTAAAAATACTAAGACTCGAACGAAGCCTTGAGCAAAGCAAGGGCGAGTCACTAGTGTACCTTACATAAATATCCTTGTAAGCTGAGTTCTGGAAATAGAAACATCATATATCATAACTGAAATACCGCAGTGAGGTGCAATTCACGCCGTGAGTAGACAAATTCGTGCTATCCTGTAGATTCGCAATATTCATTTGCGGTTTCCAATGTCTTACTTATCTATAATATAATAACGTTCGTATGTGTATAGCATACATATGTACATGCAGACGCACACATTCGTATTAGGTATATGATGTGTTCTACAGGTGACACACAATATGTTTGATAATCACAGGGCTGCTAAAGTTGATAATTAATTCTAAAAAAAAAATTTTTTTTTCTTTTTCGAGTTGTTTTTTTTTTTCAAGAAATAGTGAAGCGAACTATGTAATATGTAAGAATGTATTACCAATGCAAATTTAATAATTATATGAAAATTCTAAATAAGTATGTAAAGTTTAATCTTGTGTAAAACAGTGTTTCGTTAAAAAGGTAGTCTTGTGTAAGTAAAACATTTATAATTAGCCGTTATTTTAAATTAAACGTGTGTCTTCCTATTAAATGAATACAGAGAATATTTAATGTACTAATTAAGAACAACTTGTTGGAACTAATTTTGTTACATTATAATATAGACTTAATGAAATTTATTTTCAGTAAAAAGAGAATCTCATTGCTCTTTAAAATAACTTATAAAGTATTACGTAGACTGTTTATTATTGATTTCTAGAAAATTTTACTTTATACATTGTAAGTTTTAATTTAACTTATCTGTAAATTGATTAGCTGTTAAATCACATGACTTTAAGTTACGTAGGCAGGTAGACCTTTTTATCGTCCCACTGCTGGACACAGGCCTTCAATACAAGGGGGACCAGGCTATAGTCCACCATGCTAGCCAAGTGCGGGGTGGCGGAATTCATATGTCTGTGCAAAACTTGTTAGATTCTCGCAGACATGCAGGTTTCCTCACGATATTTTCTTTCGCCGTTAGAAAAGTGGTAATCATGTTGGAAATGATTCGCACATGAGAATAACGGAAGTGCGAGAGCTGGTATATAAACCTGCTTCACTCGGTTTTCCAACTTACCACTGGGATAACACTGCCTTTAAATTATAATAACACTTTAAGTAATAGTAATGATGGTAAGATTTTTCTATACAAATGTTTGCTATTAAAAATATCTACAAAATATAATTTAATATTTTCTATATTACAACCCTAAGTACATCCGTATATCAATCATTCACAACCCTGGCCTTGAACGAGGAATTTGCTATTCATCGTCGAATGTGTGAGTGTCACATAGGAACGTTAACAATGCATCTAATATGCCGCCTTCACACCTCGAGTTAAAGCGATACTCCCATAAGACATATAACAATACGTGAAGCATTATACGTTGTGTACGCGATGGTTCATGGAGTAGAATGGCGGTAATAAAATAATATCACTGTAATTTTAATATTTGTATATATTGTATTTGTATTATAAATACAAAAATATCTTTGTTAGTTTGTCCATCTTTCTCGTATCACTAGCTATTAACGCAAAGAGAATTGCAAAGTATCTACACACATAATATTAGTTAATCATATTGATCTCTGTATTTGTTTATATTACACAGTATATATAAGTACTATAAATCGGAATACTACAATATTTCAGTAAATTAATAAAGGAGCTAATTTATATGGTCCCTATTATTTCAACGATAACGGTCTGATTAATCGACAAAGTACAGCGATTAGCGCTTAAAGAGCTGCCGTATCAGTTCTCTAATAGGCCAAAACGACTAAAGTGTGTGTAATGTAAGATACAAAGCATATATTACCATGGTAATACTAACGCACATACCATTTCCGGTAAACACTTTTCTTAGTACCTGAATGAAACGTCACAGTAGTGTGTTTTACGCCGGAGGAGATTCAATTTGCAAATTGTTGACTGTAATATTGTCAGAAGCGTTCCTATCCAAGTCGACCTTTGTATTATTGTTGTAAAGAGTTGAGTAATTGCTTGTTATTTGCATGGACGCCCTCGCCAATGCCTTGTTAACGCTAGAAGGATGAGACAAGTGCTGTACAGAAAGAATCTGTTGACGTTTTTTACTTTCTCGAACTATAACAAAAGCTCACGTAGTCGTTATGAAATAGATTTCTACTTTAATATTTGTTCCAATCCTATTTTCTTGATCCTAGCTTTTTGATAAGACATGAAATTGATACGAAATTCAGTTATTTAGAAAAGTATGTATATTTTCTTTATATTTGAATCATATAACATCACAATATGAATATTATTAGAATATTACAATAAAGAAAAATATTTATTAGAGCTTAAATAATCTTTACATATTACTACAAAAGCACACATACAGCCTGTGTTTCTTTTCGTAAACTATTGAAATTTTCCTCCATTAACGCGTCTCACAATGGCAAAGTAACAAACATACTTTCACCATTGCTTCGCTTCGGGTTCATCCCTAGAAAGTAAACAAATCTATCCCACGGTAACCGTACATATTCCGGGATGATAAAAAGCCTACAGCCTTTCTCAATAAACGGTCTATCTAATGCTAAAAGAATTTTTCAAATCGGATCAGTAGTTCCTGAGATTAGCGCGTTCATTCAAACAAACAAACAAACTCTGTCTCTTTAAACATTATAGTAAAGATTGAGTTTGACATGACAGTAAAGTTCTAAATTTTAAGGCTTAATTTCCTATATATCTCGTAAGATAGATACATATATCACCGTGTAAGCGATATGAACTGGCCATACATTACATTCGAAGAACAGTTATAAATCAAAACCCAATATCGAAGTCGCTGCCGTTTTATCGCCGCGATATATTACTTATGGAAATTTTTCAGAAATTTGCTCTGAGTTATCCGAGTTATACTCAGAATTGATATGTAAAGTTTGGATATCCCTGAAACATATTTATTTTATTTCACACGTGGTTTTTGTGGTTTAGTCCTCTACGATCGGTACTTCTTTTCAAATACTTGATAGCATTAAAGAATATCTGTCAGGTAAAACTTAATATTTTTAGATGCTTTATAAATTACATGTGTCTCATACTCATTCCGCTCGGGTTCGCTCGGGTCCACCTAGATACGTTGTAGCGATTAGTATAGATTTCGCAGAGATGAGATATTTTCCCGTACTAAAAAGTATCCTATATGTTGATCCGGTTAACTAACTATCATCATACCAAATTTTATCAAAATGTGTCAAGTAGTTTTTTCGTGATGCGTTCCAAAGACAGACAGACAGACAGACAGACAAAAATTCTAAAAACTATAGATTCGGCCTCTGTATCAATAATAATTATTTCAAAAAGATTTTTCAAAAAATATTTAATGTACACATTCGACTCAGTTACAATTTGATTATATGTAGGTATAGAAGATGTTTCAGCATTTTTGAATTATTGTTTAAAAATAAATTCTAGAAATTAATATTGTCTAATGAGAGATTTTTCTTAGGTATATAAGAAATAAAGAAAAAAAAAATACACGAGTATTACAAAATTCAATTTAAATTACACATCCATTTAGAGTAGCCAGAGATAATGTAAATGTAAACTGTAAACCAAATTATAAATTACTAGCGATTCAACCTGGCTTCACTTGGATACGTCCCAAGGTGCCAAACAGTGATCTGTATGTTATTCCGGGATCTAGTCTATCTGTGTACTAATTTCATGGAAATATGTAAAGTCGTTTCAACCTGCTGGCGTAACAAACGAACATCCATACAACATTTTTTTAATAATAGACCGATTATAATTATTATAGTCGCACAGGGCCCTTCTATTTGCGTGCTATTATGGGTACTATTTAAAACTTTTAACTTTTAAGTATCAAATCAGTCAGCCAATACAAATAATAACAAATAATAAATATGTAAGGATATTAACACACAGCACCATCTAGTTCCATGGTGTACGAGGCGTGTGTTATGGATAGTTGATACACTACACATATATAACTTTGAATACATAATAATTATAAATATAAACACCCATGACTGGAGAACAAGCATACGTGCTCATCAGTCATATGAATGTCCCCAGCGGGACTCGAACCCGCGACCGCTGGCACAGCAAGTAGGGTCACTACAAACTGAGCCAATCGTCTCGTCAATAACAATTTCCAGATCTAAATTAAAGTTTCAATATTATGTTTATTGATTTTTAACTGAATTTAAATGTACATGCGTAATAACTTAATCACTTATAATTACTGACGTCAACATAGAAATCTATATAACAATCTTGGACGACATTCATCCTATTGTATTGTATGTATTCAGCCCTTTTAACGTCCCACTGCTGGGCACGGGCCTCCCTTCATACGAGGGGGATCAGGCCATAGTCCACCACGCTGGCCAAGTGCGGATTGGCGGACTTCACATGTCTTTCGAAAACTTGCAAGGTTTTCTCAGACATGCAGGTTTCCTCACGATGTTTTCCTTCACCGTAAGGCAAGTGGTAATCATGTTAGAAATGACTCGCACATGAAAATATCAGAGGTGCGAGACCCGGGATTTGAACCCGCTTCACTCGGTTTCCCAAGCGAGCGCGTTACCACTGGGCTACCACTGCCTATTTCATCCTATTAATTTAATTATTTTATACCTAAGTCCTAAGGTGGTATGAAGCTTATTTAATACGTCACTATAATTGTACATGAAAATTACCAATCATTTATTTTTTTACTTTTTAGTGTTTTTGTTTTTTGAAGTCGGTTTCAATTTTTTTTTTAAGTTTTTATTTTTCCATTCTTAGTGTAGACATAGTAGTAGCAAGCAAAGTATGAAGAAAGTATTTTAAAAATTCATTAGGTGAAAAACAAATCATCCCCTATTTTCTACACTTAGAGGTGGATTTTTTTTCAAATTCAAATGAAACATACTTTGAAGTATAATACCCTGTCCAATAAAAAAAGAATCATCGAAATCGGTTTACACTGCAAAATGTTATGCGTGGTCAAGCATAAAAAAAAATATACGTGTCGAATTGAGAACCTTTTTTTTCGTTGGCTTAAAAGAGAATGATTCTCATACTGGTAGAACCATAGATAAAAGTCAGTATCGCAATAGATTAAAAAAAAATTAAAAAATATTATTAATTATTATTATATACACGAGGTATTACAGAAGGGAATATTTACGTATTACAGGTCTTATTATTAATAACAACCGAACAAATGCCAGCGTACGTAATCGGTGTCGTTGCAGATTACGCTACCGCCATTTTGCTTGAAATAGTGTGATTTTAACGAAAAAATTACATACGACACGCGATCGTTCATACTTCACTAGCCCATGATTACAGCTTTTCGAGTGTATGTTCATGAATGTATACTTACGTGTAAGCTTAATTGTTTCATTCACACTATATTGTGTCATGAGGTTGAATTTGAGTTGAAGTTTGTAAATGAAATCAAACTTTTCATATTATTTGTATTAGAGCAACGAACGCTTACATTTTGATATCTAACCTATGAACTATGATTATGCAAAGCGTCGATTCGATACCCCTTTGTTTGCATGAGATAAGAATAAATTGACAAGCTCAAGCTTTCTCTACGATAAAGAAAATGCCGCACTACTAGTATGAATTCGTAAGTTTTCATTTGTGTGTATGTTTGTTAATCCTTGGGTGGATGGATTTTGGTGGAATTTAGTACACTGATAGAATATGACCTGAAGTATGTTTTTTCAAGATGCTTAGCAATAAATGGATATACTCGTAATATTCATATTGTTATAATAAAAGTCTGTCAAGTCACAAAAGGCACCTTAGAACGGGTCCGAGTAAAACCAGGATAAGTTAGTTAGCTAGTTAACAAATGAAATTGCCTTGCGAGTATTCTACTACTTTAAGTAATATATAATTCAATAATCAATGTATCCTATAAAATAATAAATCGATCCTCATAAAATACAAAAGTACGAGAGAAATAAATAATTGCTATACAATACAGGATTAAGCTTCCCCATGAATGCTTACGCGCTTAACACATCACACACTACTTAACCAAGTAATACATTTAAGACGAACAAATATATCGCATTAATACGACGTTGCCACAGTCTATATACAATTACAGCTATATCAATTTAAACTAAATATATACTTCATACTACTTCTAGCGGTATCATTTGCCTAAATCCAAAACTAATAAAGACTTTATAAGCACGTGAGTAAAACAGAAAGCTACAAATATCTTCAGATGTGCTACGAGTATATCTATGTTAATGGAGACGAATCTTAAACACAATTAAACAGAGAGAAAGACAATAATTTCAAAAAACTTTTAAAAAAATAATAAAAACCGACTTCCAGACACTAAAATGTAAAAAATAACTAAACGGGAGTTTTCATTCAGAATAGATACCTTATCGGACATTTTCGAAGTCGGTGTGCTTTGATTTGTATCGGCTGGCACCGAAACCCTTTGAAACAAAAAAAATCCAAATCGGTTCAGGCGTCGTCAAGTAATCGGTGAACATAAATAAAAAAAGAAAACAAACGATTCCGACGTATTGAGAACCTGCTCCTTTTTGAAAGTCGGTTAAAAAATAGTCTTTAAAAATATTCACTTTGATTTCTATTAGGTACGTTAACCATACAGCTTTAACAGATTTGTATTTTTCAATTGTCAATAACTGACTGACGTTCAAGCATTTACAGAAGACACTTTCCATGATTCAGATCTACCGGCGGGAGAGAGATACTCTATATAAGCAAAAAAATATTTTTTTGTCTCTTTGGCTATATCTCGAGAATCTTTAATGAATTCTTTGTATAATATTATACATATATTTTGATATTAATAATTATCTATAATATTTACATTAACAATAATAGCTAATACAAAATCTATTGATAAACTAGCAACTTACGCTCGCCCCGCTCGGGTGTAGGTAACTTTTCTAATTACAACTAGCGACTCACCCTCGATTCGCTCAGGTTCGTCCCTAGCTTGCTTCCGAATACAAACTTTCATACCCATTTTCTATCCCTTAAGGGATGATTTTCGAGATAAAAATATCCTATGTCCTTCCAAGGGTTTCAAACTATCTTCTTACCAAATTTCATCTAAATCGGTCCAGTAGATCCAAAGATTACCCACTACAACGTTACAAACTTTACCTCTTTATAATATTAGTATATGTAGATATAAAATTTTATAACTAACAGTAGCCAATATGTTACCCTAAATCATATCTCGTAATCTTATCTATCCGTAGACTAAATTACATGCAAATCATTCGAGCCGTTTTAGAATCAATTACAAAAATATATATACAAAAATAATAAAGGAAAAACGAATAATAAATTATATATGAACAAACAGACTAGTTTATTTATATATACACAGGCACAACAAGACAAAGTACCAGTCGATACAGCGCTGTACGTCTCAGACGCCCTAACCGACTACTCCATCCCTATTAAGCTCCACTCGATACTACGTATTATCTCGATAGGTACCGAATCGTCTCGGATCGCCGCTGATCTCAAATATTGACACTCGATACCTATCCACCTTAAGGCTAGCTCTCCATCAAAAGCTATAATATGAGCAGAGTTAAAGTTAATGATTGGTTTAAAATGTATCATAATGAACTGCATGCTTCTAGTTAGCATTGTATTTTTTTTAATATATAATTAAAATGAAATAAATTAAATTATAAAGATTTATTGCAATTAATTGTACGTTAATAACCTTTACATGAAACATTAATCGTAAATAAACTATATTTTCGTCTAAATCTAGGAGGAAAAGTGTTTATTTTCAACCGACATCAAAAAGGAGGAGGTTCTCAATTCGACTGTATTTTTTTTTTATGTTTGTTACCTCAGAACTCGGTCATTTATTAACCGATTTGTACAATTTTTGTGTTGTTTGAAAGTGTATACTTCCAGATTGGTCCCATTTAAATTTCAAAAAAAAAAATACCACCCCTAAGAGTGGAAAAATAGCTAATGATGAATTTAACCTACTTCTAATTGTCATATTGACTTGAAACTTTGCAAGTGTTTCTATTTCCGTTGATAGTACAGTGGTTCGGTATTGTTGACCTGATCTGATGGTAAGTCGGTGTGCTTTGGCTAAGTAATTAAAGCCTACCTATTAAATACATACCTAATCAAATATTTTCGAAATCGGTGCCAGCCCATACAAAGCAAAGCACACCGACTTCGAAAATATTTGATTAGGTATGTATAGTAAATGAAAACTACCAATCAGTTATTTTTTATTTTTTAGTGCTTTTGTTTGAAGTCGGTTTTTATTTTTTTCTTAAAAAGTTTTTTTATGCCCAAGTCTGCGATAGTCGGTTAGATCCTTATAATTTCTTTGCGTCAAAAGTTACATCTTCCATCTCACTACATGCTAAATTTTAAGACTTAATATATATGAGTTGTGTCAAGATTAGCATACCTTAATGTGAAGGTAATCTAATAGTATCAAAGGTGGTTTGAACTCATTTCTTTGTTAATGAAGAATTCTTATCATGTTTGTGTGTTTCCGGTTGTCATTTTTGCAAGAATAAACAAATAATGCAAATACAAATAATACAAATGTTACCATTTACATTTAAATAATTTATAGCAGAGTGACAATCTTATTCTTATTCCAATTAATCTAATTTCGTTAATTTACTATATTAACTTATTATCCATACTTAATATTATAAACTAGCGACTTGCCCTCGCTTTGCTCGGGTGCGTCTCCAGGTACATTTTAATAGCCCCATTCTTTTTCTAAGGCAGTTACTTCTTATAACATCAGCTATCTGCCAGTAAAAGTACCGTCAAAATGAGTCCAGTCGTTTCAAAGATTAGCCGAAACAAACAAACAAACAAACAAACAGACAGACAGACAACTCAACATATCGCACCCATGTATTATAATTATAATATATAATAGTCAATAGTATTTAATGACTTTTAGTATGAATGATTCTTTAAGTCCTAACAAGATATCGTGTCATTCAAAGTACAGACGCTACGTGTCTCATAATAATTGTCATTATATATTTTTGTAAATATCAATTCCATTTTTACTTAGAATAAAATAACAAAGAATTCTATAGTAATGAAAATAATAATAATTTGAATTTATTTTGCTTGTAATGATATTAATAGTTCTAGATAAGAGTATGTAGTAAGTAAAATAAGGTAGATGGACGTCTTGTGATTTAGAAATATACATCTATTATATTAATAATTATATTTTACTGTACGTATTGTAAATCTTATTGTACGAGTATCTATAAATATTCAGGCAGAGGCATACAAATATTTTGGTCGCAGCGGAAATTGAACCTACTACCTCAGTTATAGTTCAGACTAATTCTTTATTAGAAACTTATTGCAATGAGGTTCAGTGTTATCAATAAGAACATTTTGGAAACATTTTTTTTTTTAAACAATTTTGTTGTTAAATTTTAAGCAAAGGTAAAAATAGTTTTTAACAATTGTAACAAAAATCCGCTATTATTTTACATAGATACGTAAATTCTATTCATATATGTATGAATATATTTTCCTCAAATTTTGAGCTATGGACTATGGTTGGATTTCATCCACTGGGCAAACAGTAGTTGAATTAATTACATTACTTTCTGCTCTTACAATATTAATTGTTACGTAGAAATTAGAAATGTAACTAATTTCAAAGTGTAGCTAAAATTCTTCCCGGAATACGCAGGGAATGATGCTTTCGCCTTAGGCTATATTATTATAGGCATTTAAATATTTATAGTAGACTAGCAGAAAGCGGCTTCGCTCGCGCTAAAACTACAAAAAAATACTCTAAAAAGGTAGGTTTCGTACAAACTTTTACCCCCTTATGTGATTAATTTCGAAAAATGCGTGTTTTAACACGTAGTTTTTTAATTGTATTGAAGAACATTAATACCAAGTTTCAAGTAATTCTAGTAATATTTTTTTTTTTGGTTGTAATTCCGTGAGAATGAGATAATGACCGGCGATAAAAAGTGGCCTATGTCACTCTCCAGCCCTCTAACTATATCCATACAAAAAATCACGCCAATCCGTCACTCCGTTTCAACGTGAAAGAAAGACAGACAAACAAACAAACAAAAACAAACAAACAAACAAACAAACAAACAAACAAACAAACAAACAAACAAACAAACAAACAAACAAACAAACAAACAAACAAACAAACAAACAAACAAACAAACAAACAAACAAACAAACAAACACATTTTCGTATTTATAATATTAAAGTCTGGAAGTATGGATATTAAGTATGGATATGGACTATGTTATAGTTTCGCTTGCCGTGTTGAATACGATTAGTTGATTCGTTCTATTGCCATGGCTTCAGTGCATATGATACATACTCGATTAATCGTTTCACTGCAGGTGCGTTACTACGAATAGAGTTTGATTGATGTTTATGGATAATTGATGTCGTTATAACAATGTATAGTTATATGAAAAAGTACAACTAAACACAATAACTTACTTATAAGTTTGACGACACGTTCATTTGTGTGATGAGCACTAATGCTTGTACTCCAGTCATGGGTGTTTATATTTATAATATGTATTTAAAGTTATATATGTGTAGTGTATCAACTATCAGGTATCCATAACACAAGCCTCGTAGCTTACCATGGAACTAGACGGTGCTGTATGTTTTTGTCCCAACATATTTAATTAATATCATGATATCAGTAATTATGTATCTATTATGTTAGTTTAGACGTTGTTCGTGTTAAAGGTATAGTACCTACGATAGGTTTAGGTATTTATTGTTAATTCATTTCCATATTTTATGAAAATTTTAAATGAAAAAATCTTTAAGTCCAGTTCAATGACAATAAATAACTCGAAATTTGTTACTTACTTTTTCAGTTTAACTTTTTCGTCCGTAGATTTTAAAAGCATTTGTTTAAATTAATTTTGTCTTAAATTAGTTATTAATTTTAGTTGTGGTTGTAAATAAATGAAATGGCGTTAACTTTGAGGTTAAGCCTAGTGTTTATAAAAAAAATAATAAATCGCATTTTTTATAAAAGTATAAACACATATATAACTTTAAATACAAACATATTATAAATATAAACACCCATAACTGGAGCACAAACATTCGTCATCACACAAATGAATGCCTCCAGCGGGACTCGAACCCGCGACCGCTGGCACAGGAAGTAGTGTCATTACAAACTGAGCCAAACGTGTCGTCGATAATTTCAGTTAGTTTCGGATGCTGTGAAAGATAATTCAATGTACCTCTCATGATTCCAAATATTGACGTTAGATAGTTACGCCCGACTACAAAGGACTAAGGAGATGCAAACAATAGTTCGCCGGTGTTGATTCATTTTATTATGATGACTTCGATGCATCTGCATTCGATAAATGGATTTACCTCCAGCTCTGATTACACTATGTACTAATAGATTTATAGGCAGCAGTGGCGAGTTTATGCGAATTGTGATGCACTCGATAACATATCAATATTGTTAATGTGAAATTTTGTTCATATGTTTTGATTTTTCTTATGAATACATTATATCGAGCAATGCAGTGGTAGCTCAGTGTTAACGCGCTCGCTTAGGAAACCAAGTTAAGCGGGTTCGAATCCCGATTCTCGCATCTGTGATATTTTCATGTGCGAGTCATTTCCAACATTATTACCTTTTGTCTTATGGTGAAGGAAAACATCCTGAGGCCGAATCTATAGTTTTTATAACTTTTGTCTATCTGTCTGGGAACGCACCACTGAACAGATTTTGATGAAATTTGATTTGATGATAGCTGGTTATCCGGGTCAACATATAGTATACTTTTTACTGCGGGCAAATATCTCATCTCTGAGAAATCTATACTAAACGTCAAAACGTAACTAGGGACGAACCAAGTTTTTATTTGTATTCAATTTTCCTGATATTAACTAAATTCTGTTCTTTTTTGGAAAATAAATGTATTTAAACCTATCAAGCGTGGTCTCATATTATTCAATGACAAATTCAACCCCAAGGGTTGAATGATTGAAAACGGGTGTACCTTTTTAGTTTAAAAGTAATTATAAACTTTTACTTTCCAGTGTAATATTATATTCCTTTTGTTTAAAAACGTTAAATCAAATGTTCTATTTTGTTGCAGGTAAGCCAACGACCTCCGTCCGCCGTTTGGTAATTTAAAACTGTTTTAGTTTGAACAAGCTAAAAAATAAAAATAATACATTTGCATAATTGCATATTGAAAATGCAAAGTTATGAAATATGATTTAAGTAGAACCTATTCTAGAAAACTTTCACTAAGATAGGTAATAAATAATAATAAATTAAAACATATTTTTTTAAACGTGGTATCTTCGCAGAACGTATATGTATGTATATCCATGTATATGTACAGTGCACTTATATGTAATGTATATAAGAAAATTATACTAGTGTGTCCATTAGTTAAAAATCCATTTATTTATTTATTTTTTTGTTGATCGTACTAAATCTCGTCAATAGCTACTAAACAAAAGAAATCGTTTGACAAATACAGGAGAAGAAGGTACCGAACTGTTTTGTTTTTGCCTATTTATCTATAGACTAGCGACTCACCCTCGCTTCGCTAGGGACGTCCCTAGGTCTGTTTTAACGCTTACAATTGTTATAAAATGGATTTTTTTTTTCATTTTTTTTTTGTGAATTTTTCCCGATGCTTAATAATTATTCTGCCTTTCGGGGTGGAGACAAATCCAACAAAATAAATATCATAAAAGTCGGTCCAGCAGTTCTCGAGTTATAAGTGTTGTAACAACCCCGACTTTGTTTTATATATACCAGATACCTATAAGATAGATTATACTATATAGTTTCGTATTTATTAAATAAGTTACGTATATTTAATGACACAAATAAGTCGTAACTTTAAATTCAACAAACACGACTTAAAACATAATTTACTTTCGTTTACGAGCCGCGTGTGAGCTCGCAAGACAATGATGTTATGCAACTACCGGTACTGTAGGTCGGAATCGGGCCCAGTTCACATCATATTGTCAATTTTATTATACACATAGTTTTTTTTTAAGCAAAAAACATATGCAAAGGACATAAACCTATACAGTATTGAAATTTTTAATTAAATTCAATTTTCTTATTGATTGATTCAAGACGTACTGGTTGAGCACAGATTTCGTCGTGTAGAATGAAGAACATTGACAATTTACAACACAGAGTTTAAAATGCTATACTCGTATCGTTAAGGATAATAATAATAATAATGACATGTGTTATATTAGAATAAAATACTCATTTATTTTTTTGCATATTTAAGTGTATTATTGGTATCACTGTAGACATTTTTAACCCCTGACGCAAAAAGAGGGATGTTATAAGTTTGACGTCGATGTCTGTATGTCTGTGGCATCGTAGCTCTCAAACGGATGGACCGATTTCGATGCAATTTTTTTCATTAGAAAGCCAGTTTCCTTGCGGTGGTTCTTAGCTATGTTTGGTTATTATCGATTAAGCAGTGTAAGAGTATCAGCTCTTTTCCAAAATGATGTAAGGCATTTTGGCGTATGATTACTCGATTAAGTGCTTCACGCATGCCAGTGTAATCGTTTAATGACAATTAATTTACGTAGAGTTTTTTTATTTAATTTATAATTATTCTAATATTTTTTTATAACTAATATTATTATGAGTAGTGTCACTACTCCCTTTAAAATAATACAATTAACATAATTTTTCTTTAAACTTATTTGTCTTTCTAAAAACTAGTTTATATGTTTTAATGATAAGGCTTTAATAAATAATATTTATATATAAAAAGAATATAAAGACAGTGTGAACAAAGCTGTATGGAATTAAAACAATTCAATACACGAACTCATTCTGTGAAAAAAGTGACACGATTACAGTGACAGTCAACATGGAGACACTGTTTCTCTTCTACATAAAAACATTTTAGCTTGCAAGTGAAACACTGTCCAGTAATGTTTTGATTTTACCTTGAGACCTTTCTAGTTAGAAGAGGACTTTAAAATTGCTTTAATTGTACCTAATTATTCCACGTTTTAAGAAAGATTTTTTTTATATTTTTTATGGACGCGCCGTTTAAAGTATTACCTAATGACTAAAACCAAGTCATGTTCACATGTAACGAAGAAATTATGTAATATACACACAAAAAACCATTTACCCCATTTTTTTTAATTTAGTCAAAAAATACGAATGATGAAGAGTGGTAATTCCAAAAAAAAAATTTAAATATTTATATTCTATAAAATGAGACAGTGAGTCACTTTACATCCAGCTTATAACTTCTTTTGTGTCTCTATATTATGTATTGTAAAGAGAATTATGATATTCAAAGGTCAATCAATATACATATTTCAATGTCTAATAGACAAGACACTCAAGTTGCGTTCGCATCTTCACCTGCGTTTATACTTTAATAGCCACGTGTAATGTATGTAGTACAAGTAACTTAGCGTATTTATTTTTTTATAAACTCCTACCTACTTTAAATACTCCAATCATATACATACATAGATATATATCTTTCACAGGTGCAAATCACATATTGATAAGAAATATTTTTGATATTATATATGCATAATATTTCTTATATTTTCTATTCTTATGTCTATAACTAGCATTGCCCGCGGCTCCGCCCGCGTTCACATGACCAAAAACCAAATTCTTAGGTTTTACATATTAGTATACTCTTACAATGCAGTTTTTGTATTTTTTCTCAGAATGAGACATTTTCACACGGTAAAAAGTATCCTATATGTTGACTCGGATAACCAGCTGTCACCATACCATCAAAATCCCTCCAGTGGTTTTTCTGTGATGCGGTAACAGACAGACAGACAGACAGAAATACAGACAAAAATTCTAAAAAATATAGATTCGGCCTCTGTATCGATAATAATGTCTATTTCAATAAGATTTTCCAAAACATATTTAATGCACAGATTTAGTTTAGTTACAATTATATTATATGTATAGATAATGATAATAAATAAATATGTTGGGATATTAACACACAGCATCATCTAGTTCCATGATAAGCTTGTCTTATGGATACCAGATAGTTGATACACTACACATACATAACTTTAAATACATACATATTATAAATACAAACACCCATGACTGGAGTACAAACATTCATATTCGTCACACAAACGGATGCCCCCAGCGGGACTCTAACCCGCGACCACTGGTCCAGCAAGTAGGGCACTACAAAATGAGCCAAACGTGTCAGTATGTATAGATAATGTGATACATATTTAGATAAAAATACTCTTGAGTATATTACTTTAACGGATATCGGAATGTGACATAATATGAAGTGGAATGCAATGGAGCAGAGTATAAAAGCACAATGGGTGCACGACGAGTCCCGAGACCGCTGACAGTGTCCGATACTGTCACAGCGCCCGACACACAGATTTATTGTATCAAGTTAATAATATGTAATATTTTTTTACGTATCCTATTGAACAACCCCCTTGTCATAGCGGTGAGTGTTTTTTTTCTTTATGGTAATATTCCATGGCAAAAACTGTGGGAATGAAAAGCCTTTTTCACACTCCAGTCCATAAACTATTTCTTAGCAAAGTCAATTCTTGTTGACGCTGACATAATATTATCTTTTCGGATTTTTTCGCGGATTTAGTTTGATTTTTGGTTCCCGAATGCTGTACAGCAATCACGTGACAACAAAATATAGTTTTATTTAAAACTAGCGGCTCACCCTCGCACGTACACACCCTAGTACGTTTTAAATGGATATAAATAGTTATTAGCCAGCTTTACACATAAAAAAATTTTAATACCTTCCGTGGACCTTAAGGAACATACGAAAAAAATTTTAACCGAATTGGTCCAGCCATTCTTGAGTTATGCGCTTACCAACATTCATTTTTATATATATATATATATATATATATATATATATATATATATATATATATATATATATATATATATATATATATATATATATAGATTTCAAATATTCGCGTAGAAAGTATTACATATATTTAATTTGATTTACACCCCTCGCTCATATTTCCTAAGATTCATATCGTGAAGTTAAAAAGCCTAGAACCATTGTAATTAAAATACTATAGAATGCAAAAAAAATTCCAAATCAGACCATTGTCTGCAAAAATTAAACCAACATCCACATATCTAAACCAAGTAAAAATATACAACAAACCGCGTTATTTCTTTTACAAAGCATCTAGTATTGAAGTGCAAAATTACTTCAATGCTAACAACAATATGACGTAAAATAAATTCATACATACTTACTCGTAGATGCATTCATCGCAAGTCTAATAAGCGGTTCCCGCATGTTATGAAAATTAATTAAAACCACTCGCCGAATCGCCCTCTCGCGAATCACAAGTAGGTACAAACAGAACAACAGTGTACGTAATATGTACTTTCTAAACTAGTTGTAAACGCGGGTTTTCTTCGGTTTTCTTTTTTAATTTATATCCAGTAAGTAATATTTAAAAGTTTTTTTCAATATAGTGTTATGTAAAACACAGCAATATAATCGCGCTAATATTTTAAATGTTCAAGTTTCTACATAGAGTATACCTATGTGTTCGATACTTCTTCATGAATTAACGGCTTAACAGATTTCAATGAAACTTGGAATGGATATAGGTGATATGCTAAATTATCACATAGGTTATTTTCATTCACAAGTCACGCGACCGAAGGTTTCTAAGTCAATACAAAATATGGCTTACCGCGGAAATAAAACTTAATTAACTCTTAAATGTTACATTTCAAATAAGCAAGAATAACATAATAAAACTAACAAGAACTCACTGAAATACAAATATCTATGAGAATATAAGATATAACCACACTAACGATAATATGGAAGATAAAAAACCACTATACTGTCTTTATACTTTATGCAAATTGGATACGTACGCCACGTCTGTTTTATTTTGTTCTGTGGTCTCGAGCGATGTGAGAAAATTAAACAATGACATCACACGCTTTTCATTTCGCGCGTTGTGGCACTATCGCTCGCAAACTTCTTGTTTATCATTTAATGTATGGCGCAATATACAAGATGTTTACGGTTCAAATAAGAACTATGAATGTTAATTTTTGAAGCTACTGAATGGTATTATATGTGATTTGATATCGCTACAACGCTAGTGGTCGTGAGTTCGAGTCCTACATTTTATTGGTTTTATTTATACCGATTTATAATAAAACTTATGAATGAATTATTTTTAAAACAGACTTAGTTCACGAAATCTTTTTAACCGTTAATCCTGGGTTAAAATAGATAAAAATTATTAAAAAAAATCTATGTCCTGCATATTTAATCATTTATTTTATAGATAAATAAAAATCGTCGATCCATTAGGTATATTATATTCCGTGATAGTTGAAAATAGTATAAACAAACACACTTTTCATTTGTAATATTTAATATCCTTATATTATAAGTAAAAGAAACCAATAATAACTAAACTAATTATAATTTTATTACACCTCTCCTCGATGAACAAAAAACAATTATATGCACATGATGTACATATATATATATATATATATATATATATATATATATATATATATATATATATATATATATATATATATATATATATATGTGTGTAAGTCAATCCGTCAAGATCCTTCATTCGACGTACTCTTTTGTTGAAAATGCGAAATTTCCCCTATTCTCTAGCACTCGATATATCTCCACCCTCCCACTTAGGCGTTTAGAGACTCGTAATTTTATTGTATCGTATTGTATTACACGAATACGTTTCTCACATCAAAGAGCGTAAGAGAAATAATTCATTTTTATTTGTTTCCATGGCAATGCGGGAATTGTAAATGTGATATATGTACAATGTACATAATATATATGTTATACTTAGATATCCTTTGAGACACACTGTGTTGAAAGGACGTAGCGATAATAACAGTGTATAAGTTTTAGTAGAATTATTCGTTCTATTGATATATTGAATTGCTTAACGACTGATATAAATATAAATTCTTACTGATATTATAATGAATGTACAAATATGTATGTAAATCGGTTCACTGTACTTTTATGTATTGATTTTTGAATTTTGACGTGTTTTTTGCATAAAGATAGTGTGTAGTTCGAAGGATGGATTGACTTTTTAATTAGAAACATTAAAGAGCTCCTGTAAATTATTATTTTATAGTTACCTATATATATAACTTTACTTAGGGAGCTTGGGCAAAGGTAGGACGGGTTAGATTCCTCTAGCTGGTACTCCCTATTATCCTACTTCCGGTCTAGTTAAAGCAAAATATGAAGTTATAAGCTATCACCCAAAAATCGCAAACTACATACACAGTACCTACAAGAAAAAAATCAATCTCTCTATACTCAACTAAGTTTCACAATTTTTACTTTCAAATATTCAGCAGTGATTCTGTGACGTCACAACTTCATCACAATCAATTTTATTCATTCGTTCAAATTTATTCAATTTAACCAATCGATCTCGGAAATTGAACCCTGGATACACTTCCTAATATTAAAGATGCAGATCACATGTTAAACGGTGACTTTTCTCTATTGCCGTGACGACGCCTTTGATTTATGCAGGGCAGTAGATACTTGGCAAAGGTTGATAAAATTTTAATTGCTCATATCTTTTAATACTAAGTTTGTTATAAAACCTATTTATAATTTAAGAATATATACATACATTTCTCTTATATGGATTATTCTTCAGTCCTTTCTCTACTCCACAGGCTATTAATTTCAGTACTATAACTATTAATAACACTCATTATAAAACTAGTGATGTTCGTAAATATTTTTGCTACAATCAATCTGTTTCAGATTAATCCTACTGTTCGTAGCAGCATAATAATGTAGCCTATGTGTCTCTTTGAGTAATTAACGACGTGAAATATATGTATCATTTTACTAGGTGTACTAACGACTAACCTTTGCTTCACTCGGGTTCGTGCCTAGGTAGATTCATCCTCATTTTCGCCCACTTAAGACATGATTTCCGGGATAAAAACTATTCTATGTCCTTCCCAGGGTCTCAAACTATCTTCTTACCAAATTTCATCAAAGCTGGTATAGTAGTTCCAGAGATTACTTCCTATAAACAAACTCACAAACTTACAAACTTTACCTCTTTATAATATTAGTATGATTACTGAGGTAATATTATTTCGTTCGTTTGTTTATAATGTGTACGGAATAATGTAAATACTGGACCAAAATAAAAACTCTTTCATTTCAATATATGTACATATAAAATAGAGAGTTACCGTACGTTGAATAATAAAGGCTATTTGCACAATCGCACCACAGAAAAGTACTCGAGTGAACATAACTGGTTTTAGAGCGATAAATGAAAGATTCTGCTAAAAATTTAAGACGATTAAAAGTACTATGCCTCAAACAAGTCGTTGCTCTAGCGTCGCAGAAGGAGCTTTTGAGAGGATTTAATTAAAATATTTCCATCGTTACATACCATGTGACCCGTTCACGCGCCATTATAATAAGACGCTTAGCTTTGAAAGCTCAGTTGAAATGTATTTAAGAATTTACGTAGAGCGGATCACGATTTAAAATTAATCATGCTCTGATACCCGCCAACCGTCAAAGCACTTAAGCCGGTACATAATAAAGTCTCGTGAAATATCCTCGTGATACTCACGGGTGTGTGCACTCTGAAACAATGCGGGGAATGCTGTGTTAGAGCGCTAATTTAAAAAAAAATGCTCGCACCAACAAACCTAGCAACTAACTCACAAAGATTCATCTAACAAAAGATTTCTGAAAATCTATCGAAAGATAACCGATAATTGCATATTTGTATCGCTTAAGACATTGAATTTAAATTAGTTCACGATATCTGTCAGTCCGCCACTTACATTTCGTCATCCCTTTGAAATCATATAGGTATATAATCATTAATCGTTCAAATTACTTTCATAGAGTACGAGTTTAAAATATATATACATATATGAAAAAATTTAAATATATATATATATATATATATATATATATATATATATATATATATATATATATATATATATATATATATATATATATATATATATATATATATATATATATATATATAAAGCTATTTTTAATAAGCGCGATAATGATGACAGTATAGAATATACCCAGACTATATTAAAAACTAAGGCATATTGCCATTATATATATTTTTTCTGAACAGGATTCGAAGCCAACATCTCTGGTAGAGAGACAGATACTCAAACCACTTTGCCAAGCGGTCGTCTGATACGTGATGGCCATGTCGATAGTTCACTCGAATTAAATTTGATTTTTTTCGAAGCCGCAAAGTTAACGCCACGCTGTGCCATGGCGCGGAGCGAACTCGATTGTACATACGCTGCATGTTTACTGTTCAACTAGTGCCTAATCCTGTATGCTTTTTAGGTATCCCTTTGTAGATTGAATGGTAAAACCTTTTAAATGTTGTAAAAAAACTTTTTTTAACAAATCTTTGTATTATAATATTGTATTTGGACTAAAGTTATCTTTTTTAACCAAAATATTATAGTTTATTTTACTTTTAATTGATATAGAGCTTTCCGTTCTATGCTCTCTCGTATAAAATAAGGATCAAGACTAATGTTCGTGAACCGTATAAAAACACTTTCGCAATAATTACTAACAATTGTTATTTAAAAACTGCATTGCATTTTTAAAATCATAAACTTGCATTTCTAGCGTAAATTTTACATTGTTTGCATGCACGTTACCTGCGGTCCCGGCGGGCCTCCGTAAGATTTGCGAATTTAATATTACTGCGGGAAGCTGGCGTGTCGCCAGGTCGCGTTGCAATTGAAACAATACGACGAATTCTGGTAATCGACCGTATGGCGAGTTGTTGAATAATATTATAACAAGAATTAAACTTTCGTCTGAAACGTTGGTTTAGGATTTTGTCTACAAAGTGGAGATTCGTAGGTACTTCTCTCGAGATATCTGTACCTATAAGATCAAGATTTGGAAATTTTAAAAAAAAAGTGATAGGTAATTGTTGCTAATAGTGTCCATCCAATATTTTTGATATTCAAAATCGAACCGGTAGTCTGGAGATTATCTCCTACATTCAAACTAATAAACTTTGCGCCATTTCATATAAGAATAAATAGAAAAATATAAATCTATATAAATAAAAATTAAATGCTGTTTGTTTGTAAGCGCATAACTTGATACCAGCGAGACCGACTTTTGTACTGTTTTTAAATGTTCGTAATGGTTTGAATAAAGTTTTTGGGGAAATTATGCCCGGAAAATTGGGAAATTCGGGAAAAACAAAAGTTTCCTTTTTTTATAGAAAAGTATGAACTTAAAGATCACAACCAAATTTAAATTTGAACAGGAAGTCGGTCGGGTCCACTAGTGTTTACAATATACTTCAAATCCTAGCTGACATCTAAATAAATATAGTTATACACTGCTAATCATTATTGTCCCCCTTACCAAAAACTATTTTTTTTTATTTATAAAGGCTATTTAAACTAGACATTTTTTACCTAATGTTATATAATAAATCACATAAATTCAATATTATAGATGAAGAAAACATGAATATATTTGGATGTTTGTTACTCAACGACTGATAAATGGTTGAACGCTTTTAGGTGTAACTTTTCACCCAGATAGGCCTAAAAGCTAAGATATTTTCATTCCGGTACATCAGATGGCTTCCGTGGCATATTTTAACCTATAATACTGCAAAAAGTCTCTACCTGAAAGTATCTACCTTATAATTTCCAGAGGCAAATCGGAAGAATTCAAAACGTAATCTTCTTAAAATATAATAATAAAAATAATTAATCTATAATATTAATTACATTGATTAGACTTTTAATAATATTTGATGAAAACTAAAATTCCCCAAACTTCAACGTAAATGCTTCACTGTTCGTTCAAGCGGCGTCGGCGGAAATGATTTCGTTCGACGTCCCCGTCCGCTTCGCTGTTGATACCAGCTTTTCATTTTCAAGTGCCACTGTCAACTTGAACTACACTGTAGTTTCGATAGAATAAATCATGAATTTATTTATCTAGTAGAGATAATGTATAAAATATGCATAAAATTTTCAAACTGAAGACTGATAAATGAATTTTATAAGTATTCCAATATTGTTTTTTGTGTTTGTCATAATATATATTATACAAGCGGCTCACCCTCGCTTTGAAAAACAAAAACAAATCTATCCCTCGGAAACTGTGTATTTTTCCGGGATAAAAAGTTGCCTCTGTATTATTCCAGACTATAACCTATCTCTGTGCCAAATTTCATCCAGATCTGTTCATCCGTTCTGGCATGAAAGAGCAACAAACATCCATACTCACAAACTTTCACATTTATATTTTATAAAACTATTTTTTATTAGAGAAAGGTTTTTTGTAACGGTCTTAAATATTATAACTAATCTTAAATTTTATAATATGACAATGTAATTAATATATATGAAAGCTGATGTAGCATGTTTGCAGTCATTGCCCACAACACAAGCGATCTCCTTTATAAGTAAATGTTTGGTTTAATATTTTTTTATTCATTTTAATAGAAGTACATATAAATTATTTTGCGCGACAGCCCCATATATGTATATATTCCACTCTTCATGAAATCTATAGGTACATATAATAAAATTGTAACCAAGCCGAATCTGTACATTAGATATTTTTTGGAAAATCTTATTGAAATAGACATTATTATCGATACAGAAGCCGAATCTATAGTTTTTAGAATTTTTGTCTGTCTGTCTGTTACCGCATCACAAAAAAACCACTGGAGGGATTTTGATGAAATTTAGTATAGTGATAGCTGGTTATCCGGGTCAACATATAGGATATTTTTTACCGCGGGCAAATATATCATTTCTGAGAAAAAATACAAAACTGGAAAGTAAGAGTATAATAATATGTAAAACCTAAGAATTTAGTTTTTGGTCATCTGAACGCGGGCGGTGCCGCGGGCAATGCTAATATTATATACGTGAAAATAAATCCTTAAGGATATGGATCATCTATACAAAAAAATATTGTGCCGATCGTCAATAGAATCGTCTACACTCGAGCTTAGATTTTAATCTCCACTAAAACAAACTTGCACAGTACATAAATGTTGCAGTGGATTTTACGCGTTTATTACGTAGGTAAATTTGAGCTGAGCTGGTGACAAATTAAACAAACTATGTGCGCGTCGGCTCGGCATTTTAACTTGTTTTGACAATTTTGTAACTACTTAATAACGACGTAATTAGTTCGCGTTCAACGTCAACTCGCTCCCGGCACCGGCTCGAGGATTATACAGTTTAATGGGACCTAGTCGGCTTCTTTAAGAAGTTCACCAAACTTGTTCCATTGGCTGTTCCTCATCTTGATACTTTTATTATTTTATTATCGTAGAGTTATGAAATGGGGCATTTAATACATTCAATCGATAGAATAAATTCAGTATTAAATTGACATTTTTTATTGAACGTCCTGAGAAAAGATACTTTGGGGCTGGATATATTTTTTTATATATTTTTTCGATAAAGCTTATAAAACCATGTAAAAAATAGTACTATGCACTACTTTATTCCTTTTTAGGGTTCCGTACCCGAAGGGTGCCAACGGAACCCTATTACTAAGCCTCCGTTATCCGTTTGTCCTTTCGCCCGTCCGCCTGTCAGAGGGCTGTATCTCATGAACCGAATACCTATTGGTAGAGAGTTGAAATTTTCACAGAGTATGTATTTCTATTGCCGCTATAACAAAAAAAATAATTAAAAGAAATAAAAATAAAAAATTAAAATACAAGAATCCTTTTTTTTAATGTTCGTAATCGATCATCGAAATATACTACATACATAGAGTAAGTCATATTAATAATAAGTGCATGTACGATGATACGGAACCCTTCGTGTGTAAATTCGACTCGCACTTGACCGATTTTTATTGGTTATAAGGTAAATATTACAATATAGTATGATTTATTATAATACTTGTTCTTATTTTTACTAATTTGTGTTATTTTTAATAACAGTGTTTGTTTTGAATGAAATATTTTTCTTTCTATCTCTCCTATCAAATTCCATTCATTTATTTGTATTAAAAATCATTTTAAATTCCTACAGTCCCCAATGTGGTACAATGTGGGCGTCGGTTAGTAAAACATGTATGACTAAATAACTACTTCCTCATTTATTCGGTATGTCTGTCGTTTTCTATTTGCACACGTGATATCGTCCAAACAAAAACTTGTACATGGCCGCCAACACATTTTTAAATTTATGCTCGATGATATTGTTATGTAAAGCGTTTGTTTGAAGAACTACAAGTAGGTACAATGTCATTCAAAGCAAAGCTATTCGCACTTAGGCATGCAGTTTTTGTTTCAATATAAGACCAGAACATTTTCAACAAAACATTTGCTCTATTTAATTGATTCGCAACTATCGAAAGTATCGTGTATAATTCTCATTCTGACTGATTTCGGCCACTTCGGCCAATCTCGCTGAGACACGCCAACTAATAAGGATAGAATATAGTGACCAAGTATGCGCGCAAACGCAAGTTTGTACAGGACTCTCTATTCCTTTTCACTCTCTAGGCCTGATCCGTCCGATGGGACGATACTACGATACGACCGCTGAGAGCTAAAGCGCAGAACCAACAGCTTTTCATCTCCGTGACACGGGGCAGTAACAGCGTCAAGTGCCAACTTCTCATCTCCGGGCTACTACTGATAATTTCTTAAGAGAAAAACTCAATAGTTAAACTTGGTCCGACCCGGGACTTGAACCCAACACCACCGGATTTGCAGTCATATATGTACACGCTGACACTAAACCACCGTGGTAGATACGTCGTGTATAATAAATACATAGAAGAGAAGTAAGTAAATAACTCGCGCTACTCATATTATCTATACTTTTGTGTAACAGTTTAAGTCATGTTTCAGAATAAGTATAGCAAATTTAAATAGATAATTTTAGCGTCCACATTAAAAATTGTGTACAATCTTAACAAAATATAGTCGAGGTCGCCATCAATGGTCGCATTGTCGCACGAACGTACTTATGATTTATATTGTAATGCTAATCGTATGCAAGTGTGTCATGTGTGCACACAGTGTTCACACCTCGGCTTAACCATGAGACACCATTTAGAGCGGCCTCGAATATCATCGTTTAATAGGCACTCGCCTAAACAGCACGTTTGATGACCGTTATTATCGCTCCTCCTTTGAGACGGCAGTTCTCTGGCATATTAATTTGTAATTATTTTTAATTAATAGATATATATCAAGGTCATTTTTAATTTACTGAAAACCTTTTGGGAATATACTGTTTACATCATAACAACAACATCTGTAAAAAAAAACAACTAATATTTCTTAAATTTTACAAAAATAAAAGTATTTTTATTGCTCCTACTAAACGGTAATAGTCCAGCAATTAGCAAAAGAAAGCGCGTGACCGGTGGAGGGGGAGGGGTGGAGGGGTGTAGGAAGTGGCCCTTACTCATTTAAACTTGGCCAGATGCTAGAACTTTACCGTTTAGAAGGTGCAATAAAAATATTTTTATTTTTGTATGAAAATAGAAATTTAAGAAATATATTTTTTCTTGTTACAGATGTTGTTGTTATGATGTAAATAGTATATTCCCAAAAGGTTTTCAGTAAATTAATAAATGACCCTGTATATGTACATACATATATATTGTACATTAAGTGGGTTACAGGTTTTTTAATGATAAGCTTTGTTTATGCCCTAATTGAATCAAAGGGTCGGTCTCTTTACAATAGATTAATAAATGTCTTACGGGAAGCCATTTAACTATGGTTCGGCTCATGAAAGATATCTATGCAAAGATCACGTCGATCAATTTTTTTGTTTGTTTTTTTGAAACGTGAAGGAATGGCAAACTTTCGCTTTATACGATAATTATTTTCCGGTATCAAAAAACGTGTAATATAAGTTTTATAATTATATGTTTTTTTATAGTTTGAGTTTCGTTTGTTTTAGCTGAATTATCATAGAAACTTTTTAAACTATTTTTTTTTAGATAATAAGGATTGTAAATTTTTCAAATTGTCTTTGAATACCTATGTACGAGTACTAGCGACTCGGGTACAACCCTAGGTACGTTCTAACGCTTAGTATGGAATAGATAGACTATAATATATTTTTATGTATCATCAATAGTTTTCTCAGCGTACGCCAAATAATGAATTTTATAGGCATTTTTTTCCTACTTTGGGTTACATTATTGCAGTTTTGTTAAAGATCTCAATTTTTTTTGCAAATAAATTATAACCTATGTTATTTCCTAATAATTTAGCTTTCTATTGGTTAAAAAATGGTTAAAATCGGTCCAGTAGTTTTGGAGCTTATTCGGTACAATCAAACAAAAAAATCTTTCCTCTTTATAATATTAGGATACATAACGGCAAAAATTTAAATTGGTTTAAAATGTATGGGAACGCTTTGGTAAATTATTTATTAAGTACTAGCATTGCCCGCGGCTCCGCCCGCGTTCAGATGACCAAAACCAATTTCTTAGGTTTTACATATTAGTATACTCTTATATTGCACTTTTTGTATTTTTTCTCAAAAATGCTTGATACCAGCTAAATGATAACCAGCTATCACCGTACGAAATTTCATCAAAATCCCTCCAGTGGTTTTTCTGTGATGCGGGTTACCGTCTGTTAAGACAGACAGACAGACAAAAATTCTAAAAACTATAGATTCGGCCTCTGTATCGATAATAATATTTATTTCAATAAGATTTTCCAAAAAATATTTAATGTACAGATTCGGCTTTGTTACAATTTTATTATATGTATAGATTGAGTTTTCAGAGATTCAGAGAGTTTTTTTTTTGAGAGATTATGTTTCCGAGATTAGTAGCGAACAAACAAACAAACCCAATATAAGGATAAAAGTAGATACTATATTTCAAAACAAATACAAAAACTAACGAACGAACCACGAAACGATAATAATCAACTAGTTTGAATCCTAACTGCGATAGATTTAATAATAGCTGACGTGACAATCGTCACGTAACTCGCATCTAATGACACATTGTCTACAAGGAAAGTCACTCCGCTTTGAAGGCATATCAGTAAGAACATGATTCTGCTCTCACTCGCTCGTAAACTGTCATACCTGTTTAACGATATTGCCAATTATCACGGTTTTCCTTTATATTCAATTGTTAAATTGTTATTTTTATAGCTGAAAATACAGTCTGCAAAATCGGTTCCCAACTCCAGGCTATTACTGAGGCTTACTATACAGAAAGACTCGATAACTAAACTTGGCCCGACCCAGGACTCGAATCCAGGACCTCCGGGTGTGCAGCCGCACATGCTAGCCACTACACCACCGAGGCAGTTATATAGCTATTGGTATATAGTATATACATATGTATAATTAATATGTTAGGTAGCTTTCAGTCTTATACTTATAAGTTACTTTAGGTATAATTTAATTAGTAAATACTTAAATGTTTTCTTAATTATATTTATAGTAAAAGATTTAAAAGACTTATGAAGAATACTAGAACATTCCACAACATTGTCCAGTGGTTTTTCATGATGCGGTCACAGACAGACAGACAGGCAGATAGATAGACAGAAAAAAATCTAAAAAATTCAGCCTTTGTAACGATAATAATGACTATTTCAATAAGATTTTCGAAAAAATATTTAGTGTACAGACTCGACCCAGTTAGAATTATTTTATTATATTATGTAAAGATAGGAAGTAAAGACACAATGCCTCGATGCGACATGATTGTATCACACGATACGTCTCTGGAGGGCAGACGCATACGATCTAATCTCACTGATTTGATAGATTGACAGTTTCATTGTATTTGACAAAGGAGACGTCTATGAACAGGTAGCACAATAGGTACCTACTAGAAATTTCATATATGTATATATAAATGTATAAGGCGGTGAGTTATATATTACTAGCTATCAGTGGCGAAGGGTCCATACAAGATGTCTTACCTTAAAATTATTTTGCTATATATATATATATATATATATATATATATATAATTTCTTTCTGCATTAATACGTGTATAAAAATTGTATATTTTTGGAACGGCTTACCTCTGCTAAAATTTCATCCTTCGCCACTGCTACCTACTAGTTCTTGCTTCGCTGAGATATTTATGAATCTCGCACACATTCAGTATTTTTTTCCCATAATATTAATATTTTCCTCAGGAATGTGCTTGGTGCAGCAGGATAAAAGTAACCTCCGCCAGTAGTCTTCAATTTAAAATCTTGCAAAAATTAGTGAAAAATTGCCTGAAATTTTAAAATAATTAAATATTTTTGCCATGTTTCTTACCTAATTTTCTTAGGTAATTTAAGATTTCATTGAACATGTGAATCCCATAATATATTTTTTATAGCCCTTACGTTCCTTGCACTACATACGCAATACTATGTATATAAAACTTTGAGAATAAGTGTGTTTGCTATTTATTCACTTTTTCAAAGGCAATGGTAGCCCAGTGGTAACGCCCCCGCTTGGGAAACCGACTGAGGTTCAAATCCCAGGTGTCCCACCTGTGATATTTTCATGTGCGAATCATTTCACACATCATGAGAAAATCTGAAAGTCTTAAGAATCTAGCAAGTTTTCAAAAGACCTCTGAAGTCCACCAACCCGCACTTGGCCAGCTACGGTCTGGGATGTTAAAAAGGGCTGATGACATCACACGAGCAAATCTCGAAAAAAAATTAAACCAATATATTATACTCTGCAACAAATTGATCTTTCTATATAGTTAGCTTCTGTAATCTAAAAGATATTTCATCTACATACAAAATTATACGACATTTAAACGAACAATTTACACAAATCACATAATTTAGTCTAAATTCGTGAAGCAAATATATTAACTACAGTAAAAAGCAATGGTTGTCATTAAGCATCACGGTAATTTACACGCTTCGTTTCTTTGCTTCAACAGAAGGCCATGTTATTATATGGAAGGATACAAATAACTTACTTATTTACACAAATAATATATGCCATGATATATACTTCGAAAATATCTGATTAGGTATCTATTCTAAATGAAAACCCCCGTTTAGTTATTTTTTACATTTTAGTGTTTTATATTTAAATTTGCTTGTTGTTAGTCAGCTTTAAATATGAATTAATTTCTTTTTATAATTTTGTTATACTTCACAAAAATATATAAAAAATATGTTTTATAGAGCTTCTAATTAATTTTCATCTCAGTATCAACTATCAAGTAGCTAAAATTGTTAAAAAATTGGTAATTATAATAGTTGTCATAAGAAAACCTATATATATAAGCAGTCAAAGACCAAACAGTTGAGTACCTTTTACTCCTCTGTCAACGGATTTTTCTTTAGTAACTTTTGACGAACATAATTTCTGACTAATTAAAATAGGTGGTTTATTATATACATATACGTAAATTCTATTCACAGACATAAGTTTTTCTCAAATTTTCAATATTGATTATTATTTTATTTGATTTTATAACTGGGTGAAAACTAGCAAATATAATAAAGTTCAGAGAAATGAATATTTAACTATCCTCTAAATCAAGTTTGCACGTCCTTACAATCTAGACCTAATTTGTGAAGCGGGATTATTTAACGGCGGTCAAGAATTGACCACTAATTTTCCGGGTCGTGTTATAAACCCACATATGAATAATAAAACATTCTATTAGCATTGCTGTACCTAATTGAAAATGTCATTAAAGTATGCAGTCAAAAGTGCCCGTTAGGTAAATATTTAATGAATAGTTCCTATGGCACAATTCAAGTTAACACTATAATATACTCGTAGTGGTCGTCTGGATTGAATTAGTACTAGTGAGTTTTCTTACGGCTTTGCCCGCGTAATTCTTTGTATATTTGTACTAGCGACTCATCCTCGCTCGGCTCGGGTTCGTCCCTAATTACGTTTTAAATTTTAGTATAGATTTCTCAGAGATGAGATATTTTCCCGCAGTAAAAAGTATTATATATGCTGACCCGAATAACCAGCTATCTTCATACCAAATTTCCTCAAAATCTGTCCAGTGGTTTTCTCGTGATAAGTTCCCAAACAGACAAAAATTCTAAAAACTATAGATTCGGACTCTGTATCGATAATAATGACTATTTCAATAAGATTTTCCAAAAACTATTTAATTTACAGATTCGACTCAGAATTTTATTAGGTATATGTATAAGATGTTTATTGCTATTAATTAAAGCCTTTGTATTATTCTGATATATAGGCTATATTAGTTTAAAGTTTCATCAAAATTCGTTATATTATTATATACGACCCAATATTTATACCCTTTGACTTTTCCTGCGTGATGAAATTACTAGAAAGTACAGAGAGGTAAAAAACAACATAACCAATTGTATGTTTCCATTGCATAGCCTTCCATCGTAGAAACAGGATATCGTATATCCCCCACATTTAATATAATATTTGGAAATTTTACCTAAGTAAAATTCAAACCTGTGACCACTTCAGAGTAATAACAAAACGCTCTAAGCATATACCGCCATTCTGCGTCGACGGTCGTCGTACTAATTGAAAACGTCATTAAACTACGTAGTAATAAGCTATGTAGATTGCATAATGAATGCTCCCGATGGCATATTTAAGGCATTTCCATTTTAAAGTATTGTTTGTTAAGCACATAATTGCATCGACGCCTATAACAATTCCTCGTCGGAAGTGGATTTGCTTTAAACACACTAATTAGTGAGGAACAAGAGCTTTACCAGTAACAAGCTTTAAGATATATTTAATATATTAATGTATTATACGATATTTAATATATTAATGTATAATGACGTTGTTCCTATAAAAAAGTGTTTTTTGTTATATTTGTAATGATTTATTTATAGCTTAACTAGCAGAACCCGCGGCTTCGCTCGCGCTAAAACTACAAAAAATATCTAAAAAGGTAGTCTCATACAAACTTTCATCTTCTATTTACCCCCTATAGAATGAATTTCGAAAAATGCTAAAACACAATTATCTAATTTTATTGAAGAGCATTATTACCAAATTTCAAGTAATTCTGATCATAATTATTTTTTTGGATTGTATTATAACGTGTTTTCCCGTGGAAATTAGATTATATCCCGCGGTAAAAAGTAGCCTATGTAACTCTCCAGCCTTCCAACTATCTCCACACAAAGAATCACACCAATCCGTCTCTCCGTTTCAACGTGAAAGAAGGACAAACAAACAAACACACTTTCACATTTATAATATTAGTATGGATTACAATATAATATACCTATTGTAATAAACATTGAACGGCTACGGTACTTATAATTTTATGGTTCAAAATATACCTGTACAGGTATCACAGATCACGGTTTAGTAATAGGTTCACGAGACTACTTTTCGTGTACGTGTCCTAAAGTTAAATTCTATAGATAAGCTCGAGCGAACAGTAAAAATAAACTAATTGCACGAATAATTGCCACACAATCTTCAGTTTACCTACGCAGCTTAAATGTACAGATTACAGCGAGTATGGCCATCTTTAAAATTAAAGCAACCATTCACTCACTTCATACTTGAACTCAAAATATATACATAATACATATGTAATATATATTTAAAAAACTTTTGAAGCACTTATGAATCATCAACTTTTTCATTTATATTTATCAAGTTAATTTTGAAGCGAGTATTTGAAGATTCTTTCATACCTAAAATCGATATTTTAATATGCAAATAAAAATAAAATATAATATCACAAATAATATTATATGTATATATTATCACGACTCTATACAGTGTATCGTTTTCAAACTTTGAAAACATAAAATCGATTTTGCCAATACCCCGGTACTATAGCGGCTATCAAAAATCCATCGTCGCCAAATGTCACCCTGGCACATTGCCATACAAACGGACCCGCTCTCCCATATCGGTTAACTTAGAAAAAAATTTACTGCCGTAACTATTGTACGTACACGTCTGAAAACCTTTTTTTACTAACATTCTACTTATACACAGTAAAATATTCTTGGCAGTTGGCAGTCCTTTGAATTGAAGCGGATGTGTTTCCATAAAGGCCTCCTACCTATTTTAAATGGGTCTCGTACCGTGTTTTAGTTTGTGGTCGACAGAGCTTGAATAAAATAGGTCGCTTAAGTGAATTCTTAGATGTACCTTAAACAAAACCTGTTAGAGGAAACCGCAGGGTCCGTACGCGCTTGAAATGATTTCATGTTACAGTGTTGCCAAATAGAACATTCATAATCTATATACATATAAAATTATAACTAAGCCGGATCTGTACATTAAATATTTTTTGGAAAATCTCATTGAAATAGACATTATTATCAATACAGAGACCGAATCTATAGTTTTTAGAATTGTTGTCTGTCTGTCTGTCTGTTTTGAGCGCATCACGAGAAAACCACTGAAGAGATTTTAATGAAATTTGGTATGATAATAACTGGTTATTAGGGTCAACATATATTATACTTTTAACTACGGGAAAATATCTCATCTCTAAGAAATCTATATTAACCTTTAAAATTAATAATAAACCAAATAAAAAAATAAAAAATAAACCGTAATTAGGGACGAATTGTGTGAAATGAGTCGCTAGTGTTATTATATTAAGTGTACCTTTCATTTTAATATGTTAAATAGGTATATGAAATCAATTTTTTATTTATTAATTAATTTTTGGGAAACAAATAGTGAGATAATTCTTAAAAATAATTACAAACTAAAACATCCGCACACCAGCAAAGTTTCCACCTATAAATATGTCACAGGTAGAGTAAACATGTTTAGTTTAAACATTAAAACAATAAAATAAAATTTTTTACAAAAGTTACTGCAAAATAAAAACACAATGAAAGGACAACAAAAAAAATACTAAGTCAAAATTTAAAAAATAAAAATAAAAAACAAATTATAAAATAAAAAAAAAACACAAAAAAGCAAAACTTAAACTCTAACAGAACATAATAAAACAAAAACAAAAAAAAATACATAATATGAGCAGGCAATTTTAAAAATGAGTTATGGTTATGATAAATATTTTAAAGATTTTAAATACACTTTCTTAATAATGTATATATATACATCTTTATAATTAAATAACTCTATGTTAATGAATGTTTATTATAATTTTTCATTATTTTCGTTATTTTAACCAAAATGCTTAACTACCGCTTTAATCAAACAATATTACTCTCTATTAATTTTCATGTTCTATAAATTCATTCATTAATATATTTTATTATTATTTCTATTGATAAATAGTTTAGTGTAATCTTCAACTACAGCCAAGATTACGAACGTGCGATTTGTCGCAAGCTATATTAAATTCGTGAGGGGAAACGGGCTCTTAATTGAAAGTGTCTTGAATCATATATATTTTTATTCTATATTCTACATAGATAATATAATCTTAAAATTAATATTTTTGTACCAAATTAGTACCTTCTCTGTTTTTTAGTAATTATAGTACCTAAACAACTGGTAAAATGTTCTGTTAGCTCACCACGCAATGGTCGTACAAGCGGATGTGACGGCGGGTTCTTTTTCACAAGATTGAAACTCACGGCTGACCTGTTTTCCGGGAGATCTCTTCCCGTTTCAACCGCCATTTTAATGCTAATCTCCGTCGGAGTGCTGATTTTGTGGGCATGAAATATTTGTAACAGACTCATTCCGTACCTTTTCAATTTACGCGCTTCACCTCCGGGGATTTGAGTGAATAAAGAATTTCATGCGAAAAAAGTCCTTCTCTCATCCATTCTCGTTATTAAAGGCCGTTGTTGAAACTTTTACGTGTTTGTGTCACGACGAAATGAACAAACTCGAAGTTTCTCAGTCGCATTGGATTTTTCAACACAGCCTCCGTGTACCATCCATCGTGTATATTTCAATGTTCCTACACGCTTATCTCCGACTCTCATATCCTACAATGCACTCCAGCAAGTATAATGAAAAATGTAAAACGAAATAGTATTGAAGTACGTGAGATCATCTGCTATGAATCTTTGACGGATTGAAATGGGAAACTGTTGGAGCGTTTTATATTGTCGTATATTACGTGTGAGAAGTGCATGAGTACAAATGGCTTTTCATATTTTATGTCGCCAAGTCTAAATTTATTTCTTTGTTTTGAAGCAATTCAACAGCAAGCGATATTATTTAAAATGTCACATAATCGCGTAAATCTAAGAAAGTATTACGCAAGCGATAATAAAGTTAAGTTACTTAATATTAAGATAATATATCGCATTGCATACCCACATATAAACAATATATTCAAACGAATTTTCGTTAAAAAAAACTCCATATCAAAATCACAATCCACACAAAGAAACACAAAGAAAATTTTTAGAAAAAATGAGTCACTACTTCACCGGCCGCCACATTTAAGTTGTAATATCGCATCCAGCAGTAAATAACCACCGGTATGAGGAACGACGTGTTTTACACGCGGGACATGTGTCGTCTGGGATTTATTATTTAATATAAGAAAAAGGAATTGAAGTGTACATTGCCTGCAGCGGTGCGCTCAGCGACCGTGACTTTTGACAGCGCCGCGTGTAATTTTACGAGATTTTCCGGGCAATACGAGTGTTATTGCGTACGGAATTTTAAAATCTCATATGGAAATTTATTTGGAACCCTTTGGGACGATACGTGCATTTTTAAATTGGATTCTAGTGCGCTTATTTATATAATATAGTGTTTAATAAATTATTATTTTTTAAGTTTTCTATGGAAATATTGAATTTTTTATACTTCCGTAAGCTTTATAAGTACTATTAGGTTAATTTTAAGGTAAGAACCGTGACAAAAGCCGTAAAAGCTCTAATTACGCGTATAAAGCGATCACAACTTTAGCTTAATTACCTCATAGGATCTACTTTTAAAGTTACTTATATACTTTGCAACAATTAATCCCGTACTTGTTGGAGAACGATAATATAGGAAGAAAAACTTTGTAGTAAAATGATCTCAGAGAATATAATAGCATAAAGGATTCAACGTAAAATTTTATTTTGTTTTAGAAAACTTTAAGCTTAAAATTTTCTACTTTAGTTCTTTTCATTATTCGAAGTTTCTTCATTTAATATACTCGGATGACGTAATGTCAAATACCACATAACTCTACCACAAAAGTTTCTATTAGCTTATAAAATAACTAGCATTGCCCGCGGCTCTGCCCGCGTTCAGATGACCAAAAACCAAATTCTTAGATTTTACATATTAGTACACTCTTACATTGCAGTTTTTGTATTTTTTCTCAGAAATGAGATATTTTCCCGCGGTAAAAAGTATCCTATATGTTGACCTGGATAACCAGCCATCACCATACCAAATTTCATCAAAATCTCTCCAGTGGTTTTTCTGTGATGCGGTAACAGGCAGACAGACAGACAAACAGACAAAAATTCTAAAAACTGTAGATTCGGTCTCTGTATCGATAATATGTCTATTTCAATAAGATTTTCCAAAAAATATTTATTGTACAGATTCGGCTTAGTTACAATTTTATTATATGTACAGAAAAGTGATCTCTAAATATAAGTAATATACTGTGTAAGTCAATAATACAATCTAATCAAATGTTTAACTGTTAATTAAACGTATATTTAAATAGTTAAATTTACCCCAATCGGGTATTAAACTACGATCTACACCGTAGAGGCATTTTCAACAGACATTCACATTTAATCTATACTCTTAAAACTAATTTTAGAAAATAATACAGTTGAAATACATATAATATTTATTATTCACAGAACGCAAGTTGTTTGTTGGGATGTTAAACAAGAAATTGTCGGAGAACGACGTTCGAGCTCTTTTTGCGGGACACGGCGCCATAGAAGAGTGTACCGTGCTGAGAGACGCGCAAGGACAGAGCAAAGGATGTGCATTTGTCACCTTCGTGTCGAAGCAGGCGGCTATCGCGGCTATAAAGGTGAGATATATGAGATTCTGTAAAAACAAAAAATAACATGCTTTTGACCTTTTGAACCAATGGCTTCTATAAACCATTGAAGACTCTATCGACCTCCTGACTCCATGGTCAGATTAAAGTTCACTGCGATCAAATGTAATGTTTAATATATATTAAACAATTACAATTTTTTAAATGGATATGATAGTTAGAAGATGGTTTTAGTCGACTTCCAAGATTTGATTACACAGAAATTCTTTATGCCACTTTCATGCTGATAGTCTGGATTGTACGTCTGAATATTTTCAGGGATTGTCGATAACTTCAATAACTATAAAAATAAAATTGGATTACTTGAGTATCAATTTGTAAAAGTCAATTTTACACCACAACTATTTCACAGAGATCTACAGCCATTGCGTGGTATTGCACAATAAAAGGGCTTGTTTCAGCCACTTTTGAATTCTATGCCTAGCTCGTATAACTGTTGGGGTTATAAATAAATAACAAGACTTTGATATCAGTTTTTCCAATATTTCAAAATTTATAAACTATTTATTTCATATTTATTTGTGCATACGTATTCGGTCAAATTAATTACAATAGTTAAACTTAACTTTCCAGTCACTACATCACAGTCAGACTATGGAGGGATGTTCGGCACCACTCGTAGTAAAATTCGCTGACACACAGAAGGAGAAGGAACAGAAGAAGTTACAAGCGATGCAAGCGAGCTTATGGGGTCTTACGACACCGGTAGCGCCGACTGCGTATCTCGCGTCGGAAGCCGCTCTATCGCCCGCAACACAGTTGCAACTGTTGCAACAGTTGCAGGCTGTTGGTCTTCAACAACAACTGCTTCAAGGCCAGGGATCTACGCTATTACAAGGTGAATAATTATAGTAATAATTATGTAGCTCTGTATATAAAAGTCTATATAATGCTGAAGAAATTTTATAAATCTTTTTAAAATATTAATTGAGGAAATCTAAAAGTAGGTCGCCCTGTTTCCTGATTTTTTAGTAATTTTACAAATAAGTCCGGGGTAATTTAAAATAGACCAACATGAAATGAAAGCAGGAATTAATCTACAATCTTTAAAAACTGTGAACTGGACCAGTCAATTCATACAATTTGCCAACATTGTAGTCAGTCAGAGTACACAAAAAATGCCTAGAGAACTGTACATCCGTTCTCCTCTTTCGGCCATTTCAAAAATGAAGGTTTATTGAAGACGATTAAAATGCCAGTGTCAACTAGTTCAAGACAACTATCTATCTATAATATTTTCATTTTACAATAATCATGAATAGAATAAAAATACTCCGTATTAGACAAAATTAAAAACTGTTGTAACTTTAATCTGGAAATCTATTAAAAAAAACGTCCCTTATTGGTTCGAATCGAAAGAATTTTTTAATTTTCACTCACAGACGAATTTCAAGTACTGAAAAACAATTGAGGCAATTTACGCACACAGCATAATTGGAAACAGTTACGATTAGGACTAATTATGCATTCAGTAAGAGACGGCTCGTTTAATTATCCCCCATTTAAGTGCCATTGTTTTTTTACTCCGTAAAGAACCTTGTAAAGTACGTATAATTTGATAGGTTTTGTGTATATACACATACGTTGATATATACGAATAGGTTTTTATTATTTGCATTGTTACTAAACTGTTATAATAATTTGAATGTATTTATTAATATAATTTGTAATTATATTTGCTTATTTGTATTTTGTGTTAATGTTAATTTTTATTTGTTAACATTTCACAACCCATCCTAACCCATCCCTGTTTTATTTTAACCCCGATTTTTTTTATTTCCATCTTCGTGATAGGTGTTAACTATCAGGATATCGCTTTCAATGGCGCAGGGCTAAGTGGGGGTGGAGTGGGGACTGCAGAGCAGTTGGGGGGTCTACTGGCGCCAGTGAGCGTTCAGAATCTCGCAGCATTAGCAGCGATAACCCAACCAGTAGTCTCTCAAGCTACACAAATAGCACCCGCCTCTGCGCCTCAACCTACAGCGCCTCAATTGTGTAAGTATATACATGTGAATGTTCATAGCGTGTAAATAATTTAACTTATTATATTTGCCCATATCGTAATACATTATGAGCGCTACAAACAAAATAAATCTTTGAATTTACGGTTATTTTTATTATTACGAATTAAATAAAAATAAACAAATATTACGTACATGCACAGTGACCGTCAAGGTCTAATAGATATTTTTTTGAATTAGCAGAACCTCTCGGACACTGTGGGTTCGATTCCCGTATGTAAAAGTGGAAAGCGGATAATGGAGTAATATTATATTCGAGGAATGTTAATATTATATTAATTTCTGTAGGTGAAGTTATTATGAAATTGAACAAGAGATAACATAATACGTTTTGTTAATAAGAAAACCGTTAGAATTAAATACGTTGTTTTCTGAGTTTTGATATTTTACTAAATTGTATTCACTGGCACTTATATCCCATTTCGGTCAAAGTATTTTTGGTAGGTTAGGTTATATATACCTATTACGATTTAGAGGGAAAAATAAAAAAATAACTATAGACGTTATACCTTTACTGATTAATGTAAAGGTATAATCTTTTATTCCTATACTGTGTATTTGTAAATTATTGTCTAAGTTTGAAATTGATTTTATTCACGCAAATAGATAATATCAATTTTAATTATCTATTAAATTGAATTTAAAATTCATGCTAATGACTGTTCAACGTCAAAGTTTTTCCTGTAATATCCATCAAGCTAATGCTTATTATAGAAAATCTATAGTTAATTCGTTACGGTACAGTTTTAATTTGTGTTAATGAAAACCTAAAGGAATATTGCGCATTATTTAAAAAATATATTGGAATAAATAGAATAATATATTCGTTAAAATATTATATTTATCATCACATATCAAAATAGATCGTCATGAGATTGTATAATATATAGTATTATATATATATATATAATATATATATATATATATATATATATATATATATATATATATATATATATATATAATTAGATACTATCGACTTACACTCGCTTCGCTCGGGTACCTACGTTTTAATATTTATTAGCGGGACCCTATTTTTTTTTTAAATAAAAGTAGCTTAAGTTACTCCTTATAATATTAGCTATCTGCCAGTGAAAGTCTCATCCAAATCAGTCTCGTCGTTTTAGAGATTGGCCGGAACAAACACACAGACATTCAGAAATTTTAAAACTTGTGTTTTCCTTATAAGTACCGAATATAATATCTAAAAAGCTGTCATTTTAATATTACAAACAGACACTTCAATTTTATTTATATCACTATACATATATTTAGAATATGACCCAAAATGAACTCAAGTCAGAAAAGAAATTCGTAAAAGAAAAAAAAATGCCTAATTACGTAATACAAAAATAGAAGTGGTAACTCCTAATTGACATTTTTGCTTTTGTTCTGACATCCTCTGCTCATTCATCTTGAAAAGACAATTTAGATTATATTATAGATTTCCATCTAATCGATATACCTGTCCAAATCTTAATAGGAACTGTGCCATTACAAGATGGCCGTGAATAGAAATCGTAATGATATTTTTGTCCGCAAAACTTTCCTCTTTCAGATTGGGCTTTTATACGTTGAGAGTTAAAAACGTTTATTAAATGATGAAACTTTTTCACACTTCAGGTCTTCTCGGGAAGACTAACATCACAGGTAAAGACCAAACAAATCGAAAGTGTTTATGGAATGACATTTTTGTTGGTATCGCGGATTACTGCAAACAAATATTGTAGACTTGACTTTTGCTATCGATTGCCATGTTTTTTTAAATCATTTTTTTTTTAATTTTTTTTTTCTCTTATACCTTCAGTCTACTTTATTTGAATTGCATGAGTCTAGGAATCGCTTGGTTTGATTTCTGTGCATTTTATAATCTGCATCGTAAATCGATCTAAAATTGCTTTTGCGTGACATTAGGCTTGCAATTCTGAAATTGGCAAACGACGCCATTGATTTTTATATTTTTATTTTTGACTGTAATATTTTTTACTAAAACCAATTTTATTTGCAACGATGGACGTAGGTACTGATAGCGAAATTTTAACCGAATATTGTTTCAACAGAGGTTTCGCTTGTTTTCGCATTTTATTTGTGTATTCAACTATGGTTACGTATCAGTTTGGTAAAACGAGCGGCCATTTTTATTCCAAATTAAACGGTCGCACATGTGGAAAACTGTTTATTTATTCCTTAACATATTTGGCCAAAAGTTTCGTGATTACCATATTAAATGAAATATATGATTTTATTATAAATAAAAAATTAAAATGGTACTGATATATAATCATATTAAGTATTTGTAACTGCTAAGTTATTGATGTCATTGAGTTCAAATTTTTTAAAGGTTGTATTTTTGTTCTGACATTTTCGTGTACGATCTAACATAAAATAGTAAAACTGTCGCAATAATTTAACTAGTAAAACCTTTTTTTACAAACTATAAACAATAACCTTATATCTGAATTTTTATTTGACAGTTTAACGGTTTTGTGGCACTGATAAATACCGTACAGCCTAACTTTGTCTAAATAATTGCGACACATATTATGTTGTTGATTAACATGATTGTTTTTGCATGAATGTTTGAACAATGTAGGTAATATTTTTCTGTTGTATGACACATCATAATTTTGCTTTACGTAGGTATACTAAAAATTTCCAAGATTCAATCTAACTGCGCTATTGTTTTGTCATCGAGGTTTTAATTTCTTGTTTGTATGAAACTAACTTAAACGTATTTATGTTGCGTTATAAATAAGTACATATAAGATAAACTTAGTTAGACTAACATTTCATTAAATAATCATACGCAATAAGTGAGCAAACTTTGGTTTGTAATAAAATAATTTGTGACGTTCATTTTTCTTATAATTTAAATAATGGATACATTTGTAGACAATATAAGAGCATGCGATTTTAGAAAGCTACTTAGATATTTTAATGTTATTACAAAATACATACTTAGATATTCTACGACAATAATAATAATAATAGTATGTAGTAAATAGTAACGGAATAAAGTTATTCAATAAATTTGTACATAATTTATTTTACACATGCCTGAAATGGTAGAGTAGAAACTAGTATAAATATATTGTTTTATATAATTACATACCTGACAAATTTTTATATTATATTTTAAATAAATAAATAATTTTGATTGCTACTTGACTTTACTGTAATACAAGCAAATTACTTATATATTTTCAACTTTGTCATCATACCTTAGTTATCCGTCGCTTCTTCATTAAATGCTAAAATAGTTTTAAAATTGTGCTAAGTAGTTTTATTGTTTGAACATTAGTTCACACGATCTAATTTTCATCCATTAAATATGTTATGCCTGAGAATAAAAAAAATACATAAAATAACAAACTGCAAAAAGGATCAACAAGCAGAAAAAAAATCTTATTTTATATCAACGTGACATTTCATCGCATCATACCAGTAAAGAACATTCCTATTGAGATAATTTATGAAAATATAAATTAATTTCCCATAAATTTTTAAAACCCAAATTCGACTGCACACGGATTTGCATTATGTCGATTTGTGAATAGATAAAAAATAAACTTGACTAACGATCCATTATTACATAAATAGGTTATATCGTGGTGTATAATTTCCAGGGTCTACAGCCGAGCCTCTAGGGTCTGCATACGCTGCGCAGTTCGGCACGGCGTACGCCGCGGCGCCACTCGGCTCCGTGCTGGGGTCGGCCGCCGCCGCCGCCGCCGGCAAACAGGTTGAAGGTGAATAATAATATTCTTATTAACTTAATGTATTTGTTGTTAAAGAAATATGGAATTTAAAAAATATATTTGTGAAAATGTAACTATAATAGATATTAGTGTTATGTAACTAACTTCAAAACAATTATTCTAATTTAACAAAAGTGCCTACCTAATTTACCTGTCATGTGACAGTGCATTTTTTTTTATGTGGGCACATCATATTATTGTTTTTAAACTGTTTTAATCTGTGTTATTGTTAGCCCTAATGAACATGTTCTACCATAACTTATCTTTATTTACAGTTTCCTATCGTTCCATTCCAGGACCCGAGGGCGGGAACCTCTTCATATATCACTTACCGCAAGAATTTACGGATACGGACCTAGCGTCCACGTTCCTACCGTTCGGTCACGTCATATCGGCTAAAGTGTTCATAGACAAACAGACAAACCTCTCTAAGTGCTTCGGTTTCGTCTCATACGATAACGCAGCCTCCGCACAGGCGGCCATACAAGCCATGAACGGCTTTCAAATAGGTACAAAGAGACTCAAAGTTCAACTGAAACGTTCTAAAGAACTGTCGAGACCGTACTAGAATATTCCAGAACTTGTTCCTAGTGAATTAACTATGCAGAGGTTGTAAGTTTGAACGTTTGTTGTGATGTATCCGGTGCACTTGAACTGAATGAGGTTCGTTCCGAATCGTGTCCGCGTGCACAGTTGTTATCTAATAAGTATAAGGTTAAGGTTTGTGTCAAAGGATTTATCGTTTCCAAAGTATTCCCCAAATTTCTTTATTATATTATTATTAATATAAACATTTAACATAATTATTATTTAAATTATAAGTTTTTAGTCACTCTAAGAGTAAGTTACGTTTTAGAATTGTTGCGATTTTCGCGCCAAAGAGCTGTCAATGTTTGCTTTTTGTTAAAGTCTGTGTCATAATTTAAAAAAATATAGTGTCATCCAAAGCTTACCATCTTTTACCAATATACAATTAAGTATTTATTTACTGTTGCGTTCTTTGTGAACGTTCATTTTTTTACTCTGCGTTACCACATACATAGCCGAAGTGGCCATTGTCTACATTTTTGTGGTCTTGTTTAAAATTATGTTAGATTAATATGATGATCTCAACGTGATCAGTGTATTTATTAATTACCTACATGTTGTCAATAGTGTACTTAATATTTTTCGTGTGCTATGAATAAAGCTGAATGCTTTAATCGCCATAAATTATGTCTAGTAAATGATTTCATCATTTTTCAATGCTAACATTTCTAACACAAAGACACTTCTATGAAATCTTATCCAAAGACATGGAAGTTGAATTTGAATCATTATTTAAAAAATACTAAGTTACGAAATTTAAAAAAACTTGTATTTATGAGTTTTATAATATAATGAACTTTTATTTACTTTAGGTGCATTAGATAATTATTTAAAAAAAATAGGTTTATATAAATATAAATGATTCATGTCTTTGTATAAGATTTTCAGAGTATATTACGATATTTGTGTAACCAATTAAATTTAACGCATTTTTTTTCAACGTTAGGAGGACGTATTTTAATAAATAAAACATATCTTACCTGTATATGTGTTTGTAAACATCGAACTTTGACCCATTAGTCAAACATTTTTGTTAGAATTAAGTATTTAAACATAGTCTTAAGTTCTTGTGTAAGTTCGACGTTCAATTACTTGCAACATACTTTTTCAATTCTAGTTCTTGAATATTTCTATTTCTAAATTAATTGTTTGTTTCATCACTTTTTCATGTTTACTATTCTGCTATGTTCATATAATTGAATTTTTTAATCACCTTTTAGATTGCAAATACTATTAAGATGCCACTTCTAGAAAATTCTTATTTTATTAATTTAAGTATTACTTAAAATATTTTATTCCTTTATACTATTTTAATGTGATTATCAAGAAATCGCTCAATGGGGACGTCTTTGTGTAATAATTTACTTAATTTAAAATATATCTTATTAAAAATATAAGGTTACCTACCCAAGTATTTAGTTATTTGTGCCAATTTGCTTATTAAAAAAAAAACAACGACCAAATGTCGAGTTTCATTGGAAATGTCATGAAAACTGATGGTTTTGCGTACATACGTCTTTTATTTTTAGTTGAGTAATTATTATTCAAAATATATTATGATTTTTCGGTTTATTTTGTACATTTGATTGTAGAAAAATTTCAATGTCTGAACAAAGACAATATTTACACTAAATAAGTTTTGTTTAACAATATAGATAATTATATATGTGAAGTCTTAATAAATTCAGTATGATTATCGTCTTATGGTGAATCTGTGTAAAAAGTTTGATGGGATGTTTTCCTTATTTTTGTTGTAAGTAAATAAATTATTATTAAAAATGGGGATGTATTGTTGAAAAATCTTACTTGACTCTAAATAGAACAATCACAATACTTATCTATTTATTTTCGAATACTCGCTTTTATTGAAAATTAAAGCCTACAACATTTTATACAATTACTGGCTTATGTTTTTATTATTACTTACGAAATCATAAAGACGTTATTTTTAAAAAGAAACCGAAAACGCAATTGATGTAAAGATGTAAAATTAAAATATTAAATAACATTTGTGATTGTTCTTTATTAGAAATACTAAAACAATCCTAGACACGACCACTGAATAGTCTGTTTATAGGTGTGATCTAAAAAGAAATATATTATAAGAGGATTTTTTACCTACTTATAATTTCTAGATAATAAAATTTTGAATATGCGACCTCATTGTTGTAAATTAAAAAAAAATACCATAAGAAGCAAAACTTGTGAACAGAGGTTAATAATGTCATCAAATTCAACTATAAAGGCCGTTCCACACAGTAATGTTTCGTCTTTTCTTTGCAAATTTTATAAAATTTACAGGAAACTGTGGGAAATTGAATAAAAAATGTGTCGTATTTTTATTATTTCTTGCAAGAAAATGTTTTCGAGGTGTTGCCATGAAGTGAGCGGCCGATGTGCGTATAACTTAGTCGTATGCATAGCTAACGTGGTTCATAAGGATTGTATTTTTGCTGTCGAATGTATAAAGTTTAGACCATTTGATAATACACACCTGGTTTTATTTGTACGAAATAAATTCTAAATTTTTAATGCGATTATCTACCGTTAAAATCTAGAAATATTTTTCAACAAACAAGAAAAACTAGATGTGCATTGTCAACTTTGAATTGGAACTTTTACAAATAATTAAGTATAAGTTAAAGACATGAAGAGGCATGTAATATTTTTGGGTTAGATTAATAAGAATTGATTGCTAGAACGCTTCTAGTTTGGGTTGAATTAGTTAATGTGAATTGGAGAAATTGATGAGCTTACAACAAGAGTGTAAAACATAAATTTGACATTTTTTTTCATGTGGCGATGTGATATTTAATAAACACTGTATTGGTTAACTGGGGATTTCCCCTTTTTAAAACCACGTGGAATGTTACCTACTTATAAAAACTTTACTATATAAATATAATATCACGGCAATATACACTTCAAAATCTATGAGTATAGTTCTATGATATTACATTTCATTATATTAACAAAAATCAATCAGCAAAATTTCAATTAAAACATTCAGTTACTGAGTAACTCATTTTTTTTTCTTATTATTCTTCAAATTACCATAAGAAAAGTTACCTTTTATTTAAGTACATATATGTAATAGGTGTTTATCATATCACATCGTCAACCATTAAAAATCCTACTTTGAAATGGTACAATTAATCGCTATCGCTTACGTAGCGGAGTCACGGTACCTACTATGGCACATCTTAATACAGACGCAAAAATTATTTTTTCACTGTTTCGAAGCACCGTATTTAGTATACAATTGGTGTAAAATAAAAGAACTGTTTTATACAACACCCGTTTTGTTGATATAAATGTAAATAAATGTCAAGTTAAATTTATGTCTTCTTATTTTTACCCTTGCTAACCATGATTTTATGAAATACAAACAAATCTTAGCCTATATGAATGAATAAAATCGATTAAAAAGAGTCGATTAAAAAGAGGTCGCCTTATTCATGACAATTCAAACTATTTGAGGATTTCATAATCAAGTCTAAAACTCTAGAAACGAAATTAATCACAGTTAAATAAAAACGCTGGGAACGATAGTGAATATATCTATGCTAAAGAAAATATTATGCTTTATTATTTGTTTAAAAACGCTCATTTCTGTAAGTCCGATCCGATTTAAAAAAATCTTATTTCTTTTGATAGTCATTTATTGAGTAACAATACTTATTATATTAGCAAGATTTTTTTATTTTTTACTAGCGACTCAACCTCGTTGCGCTCGGATTCGTCCCTGCCTTTTAACGTTTAGTATAGATTTTCAGAGATGAGATATTTTCACTGTAAGGACATAGATGATATGCCTCTTGTCTGTAATTGCGCTGGCTACCTTATCCTTGAGACCGGAACACAACGGGCTGGAGAAATAGATAAGGAGGTTGTACCCATCCAGTCGGACTCCTCAGGCTGCACAGAGTCCTACCACCGGGGATTATTATCTTATTTAGGGGTCCTTCACAACAAACAAAATTTTCTTTATTTTTACAAAATTTTCTGTAGTGCCTCAAGAACCTACCATAAAATGTTCAGCAGCTCACCTACCATGTATGCATATTTACAGATGGCGCTTTCACTTTTTATGAATTGTTTATCACGGTTAAAAATGGTTAAAATCACTGTTTTTTTTTTATTTAAATGCAGGATGAATTTCACAATATTTACCATACGTTAGTTTGCACATATTTATAAAATAAGACAGTCTTAACTACTTGCGAGTCAACGACATCTATTATCTACTTGAGTAAACAAAAATAGAATAGCCCGAAATAGCGTTGTCTTTCGCTTCTTTGTATGGGATAAGGAATCTGTACTAGTTAGTACAGTATTATGTGATCTGTGTCAATTTAATATTTATCTCAAAACTATATTAATACATATTTAAATAATACAATTAAATGTTGCACAATGTCGGCTTTTCATTTTAGAGATGATCCAATGATCTAAAAAAATGTTTTTGTATTTATGTACGTACGCACATAAGAAGTTATACTTCTTTGTTTTTAGAGCAATAAATAAAAACTTGTTTTTTTCTGCTTTGTTTTTTTTTAAATTAAATTTATTCATTCTTTTTTTTCTTTTTTTAGGGATATTTACCGACTAAATTCATACTGTAGTCTAAATTTGTCGCATCGTAAAAAAAAATACTCATCATTTTCCCCTAACGCGCCAAAAAAACTATAACTTCAAAATTTATTTGTAGAATGATTTGCCCTATGGTTTAACCGAACAATGCGGGTCACTGGCAACAATAAAAAAGCACAATAAAATCCAAACAATTCATTTATTAATCAAAACCAAATTTATTCACATCCTTTTGTTTTACATCGTCTTCCTCGACCTTCGTATCTATCAAAGAATCTTTTGCGTCCAAAGTTAATTTTGTGGAATTAATTAGTCCATTTTCATCGGCTAACGGCAAAATGTCACACAGTAAGGGGGATTCGACCCCTAAAATATAATGACATGTCCTCGGTTCCAATAGATATAAGGAAACTTGAGCCGGACTAGAAGAATTTTCTAAACATTTCAGCTTCACTTCAGTCTGCCTAGGCTTATTTGTTTTATCGCAAATATCCCCACCCGAATAGAAATGGGATACGGACGTACGTTGCTCTAAAAAAACATTAAAAAATTAAAAATACAAGATCATAAGTAATTTAAAAAAAAATAGTTGAAAAAATGTGGTCTTTTTTTATTTTATTTTTTAATAGGTGATGAATATGTGATATAAATGAACGTATTTGAATTATTTCAATATTATAATTAATAATTATTGTATTTTACTCTCAGAATGAAGAATTATTCCTCGGGAACCGTATATTTTTCCGGGATGAAAAGTAACCTATGTGCTATTCAGGACTATAATTTGCTAGTGTCAGTAACCATTATTGTTTGACTTCATATTCTACGATAATCTGCCTATATTATTCCTTACTTTGAGATTTTACTTAAATATAAAAAAATAAAAATATATGCACAAATATATTATGTATATGTATATTGTATACATACCAACAGGTTTAGGTGCTTTCCCTCTATTTTCCTTGATCCATTCCAAATGCGCTTTTTCATTGAACTTCCCTAACAATAGTGTGGTTTTCTCACCACCTCTGCCTATGTGGTATTGAACTACGTGTTTCCCATAACAAAATTCGTATTTCCACCAGCCAGTACCCTAGGAATATTTAAAAAAAATATTTAAAAAAAACACCTACATTAAAACAAAAAATGAACATCAAAAATTGTCTAGGCTTAATATTATGGTTGATTTTTTTTTTTGTTAGATTGATGATATCGTTTGATCACGAATAACGTTTAATAACGTAAACTTTAGAAATTCCATCTTATTTGAAATCAAATACACATATTAAATAACTAATGAACATTGCATGATACTTCTTTCCAATGATTTTCATTTCTTCCTATAGTTCAGAATAAACGATACACGTTAACTCTAATCTCACCCTGAACATTATAAATCATAGGAAATATTTACGCAAAAGGTTCAAGAAATTTTGTACATATTCAATAATTTATGTGATAGTTATTTTAAGCTAAATGACATTCTCTAAAACTGTTTTTTGGGATAAAAAGTAACCTATGTGCTATTTCAGATCACTATCAATCTCTATGCCAAATTACATACACCCAGATCCGTTCAGCCGTTTTGGCGTAATTGAGTAACAAACATCCGTCCACCCAAACTTTCACATTTATAATATTAATAGGGTATGAGATTTCTTATGGAAAATTTAGCTTTCCTTGAAATCTATACATATAATAAAATTGTAACTAAGCCGAATCTGTACATTAAATATTTTTTGGAAAATCTGATTGAAATAGATATTATTATCTATACAGAGTCCGAATCTATACTTTTTAAAAAATTTGTCTGTCTGTCTGTCTGTCTGTTACCGCATCACGAGAAAACCACTGGACAGATTTTGATGAAATTTGGCATGATGATAACAGGTTATCCGGGTCAACATATAGGTTACTATTTACCGCAGGAAAATATCTCATTTCTGAGAAAAAATACAAAAACTGAATTGTAACAGTATACCAATATGTAAAACCTACGAATTTGGTTTTTGGTCATCTGAACGCGGGCGGAGCCGCGGGCAATGCTAGTTATGCAATAAATATGTCTTTAATAATTATAAATATCGTATATTCTTACCCCGTTTAAACAATTTTCTCCATTAAGAAACGCCCGAACTGGTGAATCATCTGTAATAGGTTGTGGCTTCTCTATCAGCGGCATCGGTTTGCTTCCCGGCAACTGTTCTTCCTCGCTTAACGGATGCAGTTCAAATTTCAAATGAGTTTCACCATCCTAAAATTTTTAATTGAATAAAAAAATCGATTTAGAAAAAAGAATATAAAATCGATTGAAATCGTTAATCTAATAAATAAAAAAAAGGGTGCGCGTAAGAAGTTATACTTCTTTGGCGTAACAAAACAAAAATAGCTAAAGATTCACAACTGTCTGTTTGTAAAAGAAATCATAAATTTTGAAGGAATGATAAATGACTTTTGTCCATGTCACTTTCTACGTATTTTGTTATATTATAACTTATTTGTGCCATAAAGAATATAATTAAATTAATAAAATAAATAAGACATATTAGGTATATTATTACAATCATATATTTATAGAATATCATTTAAAGAAGAATATAATGTTATATATTATTTGTCAGAGAAAATCAGCGGTTACCATGGCAACAAACAGTTATTAGCTAACTTCATCATGTCGCTTTTTGGCTGTCGGAGTGTGCACGCATCGCAAAAATTTTACTGTCATAACTTTTTCCAAACGTCCCAAAAAAAGTAAAAGTTCAAAAATATTTCATCATTATTTACATGAGCGAAAGATAGTAGTAAAATTGCATAAATTACATCACAATTATATAGTTTAGCTTTTCTGTTTGAGATTTGCAATATAAAATAGGGGAGTAAAATGTATTGTTAAAAAAAATAAGTTTAAAAAATACACTAAGACATTTACAAACAATAGTAAATACTTAATAAATATCATAATATTTTCTAAATTATGAGTACATATTGTTTAATACTACATTTTCTAAAAGTACAACTAGTATAGTACAAATACCTGTCTTAAAAATTAAAAAAAAAAAAAAACAAAAATACATTCCACAACCAAACATATTCACACGTATTATTTGAAATTAAAATAAAGAAAAAGAAACATAAAAAGCGAACAAAAAAATAATTACCTTTTCAATTTTCTCAACTTTCAAAACAGCGAGAACATCATTAGCTTCCTTCTCCTAAACATGCCAACAAATGTTAAAAAGCAACTAACAGCTACTAAAAACTAAAAATCTGATAAAAAATGCGGTTTAAATGTTGTATAAATAAAATAATCACAATAATTTTAATAACAATATGTTACACTAGCGGCTCACAGGAAAACATAAACAAACCTATCCCACGGGAACCGTACATTTTTCCGGGATAATAAGTAGCCTATGAGTTATTCCAGCCTATCTCTGTGCCAAATTTCATCCAGATTCGTTCAGCCGTTCTGGCGTAAAAGAGTAACAAACATCCATACTCACAAACTTACACATTTATAATATTAATATGGATAATATGATTTCAAAAAAATATATATTATTTTCTATCTATTCTTGCTCAATGATACATGTCGTGTCAACCATGCATTATGTATACTTTACTGATTTATCATAAGTTTTGTATTTAATTATGGGAATTTCAGCAGGAACTTTTGTTCAATTTAAATAAATTGCTGCATCCATTTTTTATCCAACTATAGCCAAGCCCAAAGGAGGGTTATGTGTTTGACCTGTATGTATGTATGTACATTGTACAACCCTACGTTCCCTGGTAATTTCTAAATGGCTTAACTGATTTTGATGATGATACATGTTCGTCGCGCCGTTAGATTCTACTGTATAATACTGTTTCTTCAACTTGTTCTTCAACTCATCTTTTCACTTCGCTTTTTACGCAGTCCGGTTTTTTTTAAATTTTGTAATTTATGAGTTATGCATTTCTAAAAGATTATAGCCATCCAATTTTTTTTGCCTTTTTGTAGTTGATACATATTTATAAAATAAATTAGCTACTCAGCAACGAGTGTCAGACATTTCAATTGTCTTATCAAACCTAAATAGCCAAAAGAATATCCTAAATTAAGGTGGTATATTTCATTACATGATCTGTGATAGAGTATTCATATTAGTGTAGTATAATTAAAACTAATCTCTATACATATAATAAAATTCTCAGTCAAATCTGTACATTAAATATTATTTGGACAATCTTATTGAAGTAGTTATTATTATTGATACAGAAACCGAATCTACAGTTTTTAGAATTTTTGTCTGTCTGTCTGTGACCGCATCACGGAAAAACCACTGGAGGGACCTTAGTGAAATTTGGTATGATGATAGCTAGTTATCCGAGTCAACATATAGGATACTTTTTACTGCGAGAAAATATCTCATCTCTGAGAAATCTGAACATTAAAACGGGACGAACCCGAACGGAGCGAGGGTGAGTCGCTAGTATAGAATAGTATATCAAAATGGATTATTATTTTAAATAATCAAGCACATAAACCACTTTTTTTTCAGCTTAATAATAAAAAAAAGAAGATTAAAAGAAAATAAACTAGAAAGTATAAACAAAGTGTTGACAAACAAAAATATTCACTATTAATAATCTACAATGTAATTGTATAGAAAAAAGGAACAAAACTTACACTGTCCATTAATTTAATAGTCTGTGTGTTAAATTTCAAACTTTCAACTTCATTTTTTAACATATTTCTTGGTTTTTTTGGTGCTCCGTCTAATGGTAGACAGTTTATTATATTTTCACTAACATCTTTGGGTTTGAACTGTGGATGCTCGCACAGTAATGGCGATAAAATGATGATTTCATATTCACATGTAGAAGTTTCTTTGAAAGAATACACTTCATGTTTGCCGTGGCTATAGCAAACATACAAAATTCTTGTCAGACGCGATTTGCCATTTAGATCACATAGAGTTCCTGAAAATTAAAGAAAATACATTTTATTAGTGCAACCCTATGTATATTTTTTTTGAGTGAACCCTAATTATTTTTCTAAAATAAAAGCAGCCTAAGTTACTCATTATAACATCAGCTAACTGCCAGTGAAAGTCCCATCAAAATCGGTACAACCTGCCTGCCTGAACAAATAGACAAAAAATTAAAAAATTGAGTTTTTCATATACTATACCTTATCATTATATCATTTTACATGCATTTAGTAAAAAACTATTAGGTATTTGGACATTACAAACACATAATTTTATTTATATGTATAGGTAACTATATAATAGTAACTGAGGCAAATATTTCTTTTTAAATATTGCAAGCATATATAGATTCTTTAGATGTAAAAATTTCAAAACATACCATCATCCATAGCCATTTCCACATATGGCAATGTCAGTCCTTCAACTTTAGTAGTCTTAGGTTTAGCTTTGGATTCAGCAGCAAGTTTTAAATCTGCCTCGAGTTTCATTTGTTTTTGTGCATTCCAATGTCCCAAGAAAAACTCTTGGGTTTTAACTTGTTTAGCTAAAAATAGATTAAAAACTCATTGTAAATAACATTGAAATAGGAGAACTATATTATTTAAAAGACAAGAAATTTATATTCAAATAAGTCCATAGACTAAAAAAATAGACTGTTTTATAGTCAATTTCCATGACAATATCTTTAAAATATTATCATTAATATTGTTCTATTAACTCAAATAACTAACTTGATTTAGATGAAATATATATACCTTCTCTTTCTTCATGATATTGCCTGATGTATCTTCCATGACATACTTCATAGCTCCAATAACTTTCAAGTCGGTACGAGCAAATTTTCTGAGAGAACAGTGGCTTTAAAAGATTTATTGGTGATGGGCCTTCATACTCATCTATACTCTGTGTTTCTTTAACATGTAGTTCAGGTATGTGGCATTCATACTTTTCTTTATGTGAAGTAGTTACTTTTAATAAGTCCTTGTTCTGAATGAATTGAAATGAATGTGAAAATAACTTTAAAGAATTGTATATAAACTACACCAGATGCAATATAAATAACTATAAACAAAGCTTATTGTTATATTTCTATTCTTACAAAACCAATTACCTTCGAAGCCCAGGCTTCATCTGAAATTTGGAGATTGTCTAAAGAACCAGGCCATTCGATGCCAAATAAAATACTATCGTCGAATCCTTTAAAATCATGTTCTATGCTTAAAACCCCTATTGCACTAAATAAAAGATACCACAATTTTTTCATATTTGGTTATGTTATTTATAGAGTCAATTTTGTAATTATTATTTATAACACCATATTAATTAATAAAAAATAAATATTTATGCTAATACTCTAGTTTAAAAGTGCATAGCAAATATGTTGCCAAATTGATTAGTCAAGTAAATCCTCTAATTTTATAGAAATTACAAATACATTTTTCATTGGTCGGCTTACCAATTACTAAAATAAATGAGTTGGAGAGTTGTCATTTGTCATAATAATCATACAGCTTACTCAAACAAACCACAGACGTAACATATTTATTATACTTGTTATTCATAATATTTTAAATTACAACTATTCTTACATAATATATTAGTAGCAAAAAATACTTTTAAATAAAATAACTATTAATAATATTGATTATGACATTATATAAGAGGACCAACCTTCGATAGTCGACAGAAGTCCGACACAAGAATCAATGTCAAAGTCTTAAACGACAAATAAAAAATAGTAAAGTCATCCTATCATCAAATTGTCATATTTGTTTTTTGTCAAAATGGCGTTTAGTTTCCCAGCCTTTTCTTATATTATAGCCCTAATTGTAGACGCTTTCCTAATATTTTTCTCAATATTCCATGTTATAGCATTTGACGAATTGAAAACCGATTATAAAAATCCAATCGATCAATGTAACAGCCTAAATCCAGTTAGTATTTCATATTGCTACGTATCTTAAAGTGCCTGACTTGCGTTGAATAACCTTATTTTATTAATTACAGTTGGTGTTACCGGAGTACTTGCTGCACTTATTTATAAACATACTATTTTTACTATCAGGAGAATGGTTCTCATTGTTAATAAATGTTCCACTTATTCTGTATCATATACACAGGTAAATAGGTTATGTTGTTGAATCATACCAAACTAAATCTACTTACATTAGCATAATTCAATGCTGAATCATTCTGTAAGTAAAAAATGTGTGTTATTTTAAGATATGTTTTTTTTTGTTTTGTAGGTACCGCACAAGGCCTGTGATGTCTGGCCCTGGCCTGTATGACCCAACAAGTATAATGAATGCTGATGTTTTGACTGTATGTCAAAGAGAAGGTTGGATCAAACTAGCATTCTATTTGCTGTCATTCTTTTTATACCTTTATGGGTATGTTGAATTTATTTTTTGAATTTAAATTCTACCTTATATATCTTTTATTATTATTATGTTGGGTGTGGTGCCGAGGTCGGCCCTAGCTACGTCGACCAGTTTTGGTCCATTGTAGCTCTTATATATCTTACCTTATCTTACCTTTATTATATACTGACATTGCCCGCGGCTCCGCCCGCGCTCAGATGACCAAATTCTTAGGTTTTACATATTAGTATAATCTTACATTGCAGTTTTTGTATTTTTTCTCAGAAATAAGAGATTTTCTTGCAGTAAAAAGTATCCTATATGTTGACCTGAATAACCATTTATCACCATACCAAATTTCATCAAAATCCCTCCAGTGGTTTTTCTGTGATGCGGTAACAGACAAACAGACAAAAATTCTAAAAACTATAGATTTGACCTCTGTATCGATAATAAAGTCTATTTCAATAAAATTTTCCAAAAAATATTTAATGTACCATATTTGGCTTAGTTACAATTTTATTATATGTATAGATAAAAGACAAGACAATTTAAGCTTCATATTACAAAATTATAAACAAAATATGAATTAAAAGTTTTGAAAAACTGAAACCTGTTGTTAAATAAGTATACTTTTGTTTTTCAGAATGATTGTGGTGCTTATTGCGGTATGAAGGCGATCTCCCAATAATTTTATTTATTATTAGGTCCCTTAAGGAGTCATGTTTGAACAAGCATTTGTTATAGCATACATAGCCATTGTGAAGTATTTTGTTATTAAAATCCTAAACATTTTGAGTGTACATTTATTACCACTATATTATTAAAGTTTCAATAAAAAATATATCTGTTAAATTTAATACATAGCAACAGTTCATACACTTAGCACATTTTTTATTCCAAATATGAAAGTTGCAAATTACTATTTAAGTATTAATCTAATCATTATTATTTTAAAACATTTAAGGTTGTAATAGTTAAAAAAAATATGTATATATATTAAAATTAAAAGTTTCGAGATTTATCTATTTTTAAACATTCATTAAATATATTTAAAGTGTAATATGTATATTATGTTGATAAATTCTTTAGACAAATGAATCCATACTATCCAGTATCCATACATTAATATTAAAAATATGAAAGCGAGTTTGTTTGTCCTTCTTTCACATCGAAACAGAGTGATGGATTGGTGTGATTTTTTGTGTGGAGATAGTTGGGGGCTGCAGTGACATAGGCTACTTTTTATCATGAGAGATTATCTCATTCCCACGAGAAAACCCGTTATGATATAACCCTCAACAACTCATATCTATGTATAAGTAGGTATAAATACATATATATAGATGTATCTATTCCACACTAACATTTAAAACACCTAAGGACGAACCAGAGCGAAGCCAGGTGAAGTCGCTAGTTATTCTATACATAGATATATTTTGGTTTAACATCTTCCATGCTTATCAATAATTACTTATGTTATTATCAACATCATATCTCTAATACTGGTCTACAAAGATAAGAAGCTGTGTGCCTGAGCCTGCCTAGCTTGCCCGTTGTTTTATTACATTTATACAAAATCTAGTTTTTGATGTGAATTTTTACATTTATCAATTATTTTTTCTTCTTTTCAGTTGACTTGAGAATAAGCGCGTTAAAGTATAGATATATTAATATGTCCAATTAATTTCGTTATTTTCGCTATTTTTTATTAGATATTAGTATTGATATAAAAATAGAGTCAAATGCTAACACTGAAAATTTTGTCAGCACGAGAAGTGTTTAACTGCTTACTCTTAGAGCGCTGCTAAGTAAACATGTCGTTCAAATAAATTTCAATAGATGGCGTTATATGTTTCAACGTGTCATGGTTCATGATAGAATCATGTAGAGTAAAACTAGCGATACACTCGCATCGCTCGGGTACATATTACAACTAGGTACTTGTACTGTACTCTTGGCATTTTATTTTTACTGAGCGGACTTAATTCTTTTTCTAAAATAAAAGTAGTCAAGTTATTTCTTATAATATTAGCTATCTGCCAGTAAAAATCACGTCAAAATCTGTCCAGCCGTTTCGGAGATTAGCCAGAACTAACTGACAGACAAATGTTAAAAATTGTGTTTTTCTTATAAGTATCGTATATATAATATTTCATATGTATTATGTATAAAACTGTTATTTCGACATTACAAACAGACACTTCAATTTAATTTATCTGTATAGATTAATAATTATACTCGTATAAAATAATAAACTCAAAGAATGAGTACTCAATAAACATAATAAGTAGATTGTATTGTTAAGACCTTAGATCTTAAGAAAGGAAAATGAAATTATAGATTCTTTAAATCCATTCATGTATTAAGTAATAAAATTGTAACTGAGCCAAATATTATTATTATTATAAGCCTGTAGTGTCCCACTGCAGGGCAAAGGCCTCCCTACTCTTCTTCCACTGCTCCCTATGAATCTGCACTACAGTAAATATTTTTTTGGAAATTTTATTGAAATAGACATTATTGTCGATACAGATGCCGTATCTATAGTTTTTAGAATTTTGCTTATTGCTCGAAGATATCAATAGGTGAAGTTTTATTTGTTAAATTTACCTAGTCCAAAAATATTTAAGTTATTAACATATTTGTGAGTAGATGTCGCCATGTGTTTTTAAAATAATTTTAATAGAATAATCGCTTCGCCCATGTTCGAACTACTAGTAGAAACTCTTTTACATATTAGTATACATATATGAATACCAATTTTTAACGTCAATATTCGTATTCGTAATTTACACACACTCATTAACTGACAATTGTTCCAGTTAACAAAATAGGTACTACTAATCTATACCTACATATAATAAAATTCTAACTGAGTCGAATCTGTAAACATTATTAAATATTTTTTTGAAAATCTTATTGAAATAGACATTATTATTGATACAGAGGCCGAATCTACAGTTTTTAGAATTTTTGTCTGTCTTTCTGTCTGATACCGCATCACAGAAAAACCACTAGAGGGATATTGATGAAATTTGGTATGGTCATAGCTGGTTATCCAGGTCAACATATAGGATACTTTTTACTGCGGGAAAATATCTCTGAGAAATCTACATATATACTAAACGTGAAAAAGTAACTAGGAACGAACCCAAGCGGAAGCGAGGTTTTCTAAGAAATTAATTAAATTTCTAAGAAATCTATTATTAACTGTAACGCCGGCGTGTCCGCGGTCGTTGAGGGAATAATATGTAAAAGAGTTTGGTTTATAGTCGTTCGAACGCGGGCGGAGCCGCGGGCAATGCTAAACAAACTATAATTTTACTATCCATACTAATATTATAAATGTGAAAGTATTTGTTTCTTTGTTTGTTTGTCCTTCTTTCACGTCGAAACGAAGTGACGGATTGGCATAATTTTTCGTTTGGAGATAGTTGGAGGACTGGAGAGCGACATAGGCTACTTTTTTCCGCAGAAGATTACTTAATTCTCACGGAAAACACTATAATATAATCTAAAAAATTTGTTGATCAGAATTACTTGAAACTTGGTATTAATGCTCTTGAATAAAATTAAATAAATACGTGTTTTAGCATTTTTCGAAATTCATCTTATAACAGAGTAAAATAGTGGATGAAAATTTGTATGAAACTACATTTTTAGAGATTTTTTTGTAGTTTTAGTGCGAACGAAACCGCGGGTTCTGCTAGTTATTAATAAATCAATAATAAATGAGTCAAAATCCGCTATATTTGATCTAGTTTAAGAGAAATTTTATACATTTTTTTAATAAAAAATATATCCATTAAAAACCAAGCAAAAACGTGACTTGAACGACAACAAAAAAACGACATAAGTAACTGTTACTCGCATTGTGATTTGCACTGGACGTTTTTTGCAATAAAGTTATTGACCTTACGGTGATACAATAACTTGACCCATATATTACGAGCAAGTTAATATCAAATATGGCTGGTAGGGCTAAGTATTAATTATTAGTTCTTGCAAGTAAATTAAAAACAATTTATTAATATCGATAACAGATTATTAAAAAAAAACATAATCGTATAATATACTCACAGCAGTCTTAATTGATCTTATTTTTTTATGAAATGATTACATTAAATAATTACTTTTAAGTGAGTTTAAAGTCGGTGAGGTACATTCATTTTTTTCTATATTTAAGTCACGCATTTGAGATATCGGTATAACGGTACCGTAGTAAAAGAAGAATGAAAATCGATTTTTAGTTCGCAAAAGCATCGCGTTACAAAGTACACAAAAACTAGCTGAATTAAGAATTTTCTCCTTTTAGAAAGAAGTCGGTCAGAAATAATATACCTACGTTATATTACTTATAAAATTGATTTATTTTTAATGCTTCTTATTTATATATTTTATAGTATTATCCATATCTATACTAATTACAAACATTACAAATGTGAAAGTTTGTGAGGATGGATGTTTGTTACTCTTTCACGCCCGAACGGCTGAACGGATCTGGGTGAAATTTGTCACAGAGATATAGTCTGGAATAGCACGTAGGTTACTTATCCCGCAAAAATGTACCGTTCCCGTGGGATAGATTTGTGTTTGTCTAGGGACGAACCCGAAGCGAAACGAGGGTGAGTCGCTAGTAATATATAAAAGTGATTGATTAATACCTAGTTTGGTGTTATCATTTTCATGACTATTGCAAGTCACAAGATCATATTATCACGGTACATATGCATGCTTGCGAGCCCATCTTTAGATACTTCAGTGTTTATTGTTTAATTTACCAATATTTATAAGCACGTCTTATTACAATTTCCATTGTTAGAGTAATAAAGAGATATGTAAAGCGTAATAGCTAGAAACACAATAATTATACAAATATAGTTTATTCGTTACAGTTGTTTTTATGATTGATAATATTAAAAAAAGTATAGTTATACTAGGGTTCATTGTGACTGACATACAATTTGATTTTTATTATTGGACATAATTCGTGTTCATAGAATTGAATACCTGTAAGGCTTAGATTAGAATATATAAACGTTGTATAAAAAACCCACACTGGACCAATTTATACTAACATAAAGAGGTAGAGTTTGTTTGTTTGAACGCACTATTCTCAGGAACTACTAATCCTATTTGAAAAATCCTTTTTGTATTTGATAGCCCGTTTATTGCAGAAGGCTATATATCATCATGCTACTACCCAAGGCAGCGGAGTTCTAATATAAATATAAAATATTTATACAACATTCGTTAAAAGGAACCAAATCAGGCCAACCATACTCAACGTTACTAGTAAAAACGTTAGCGTTAAGAACAAGCTGTTGAAGAGTTCCACTGTCCACCTCCTAGCTCCTTCATCAGATTAGATTAATGATATCAAATCATATACAAGATATATAGATTGTAATCTGTATGAAAATTAGAAGTGGAATAATATCCGCTGCACTGATTTGATTGCTTAATAAGTCACTCAGCCAATTTTGACCCGGGATTATTTTTATATGGCAATATTGTTAAAATGCGAGTGTTTTATTTTATCTTCTCTTCTATGAAGGACCGCAGATTGAGCGAGGTCGTCTGGCGGAGAGAAGAAAAAGAGAAAGTAAACGAAAGATGTAGCTCAGGGACAATAAATAAGAGGTGGAAGTGACCTCGATATACACACATTATGTTATCATTATATGTTACAGAAATGATAACCAATGAACTTGTTCTTCAGAGATATGATATACTAGCATTGCCCGCGGCTCCGCCCGCGTTCAGATGATCAAAACTCAAATTCTTAGGTTTTAGATATTAGTATACTCTTACATTGCAGTTTTTGTATTTTCTTCTCAGAAATGAGATATTTTCCCGCAGTAAAATGTAGATATCCTATATGTTGACCCGCATAACCAGCGATCATTATACCAAATTTCATCAAAATCCCTCCAGCGGTTTTTCGAGACAGACAAAAATTCTAAAAACTATGGATTCGGACTCTGTATCGATAATGTCTATTTCAATTAGATTTTCCAAAAAATATTTAATGTACAGATTCGGCTCAGTCAGAATTTTATTATATGTATAGATTGTAATTTGTTTATTATTTTGTATCACTTAATGAGTTAAACCATTAAAGGTCACCGTACTCAATTTGGCACAGCTATATTTCTGTTAATAAATTTCAAACAATTGATGATTTTTGTCTCTTCACTCTACTTTATTAATACACTATTCTATTATAAGCTATAGATAAATATTTTGCCGACAATTGTATTTTTTTTTAAATAAAAACATTATGTAAAGTCGAGTCACGGATATACTGCGCAGGTAAGTGTATTTTTATGGAAATATTTAAATAATATCCATTAAAAATTTGTTTTTACATTACATTAGTTCAAAACATAAGTCAAAGTAAGTTTTAAACAACAAAATAATCAAATATTTATAACTACATAAAATTTACAGTCATGTTAACTTTGGCGTACACGGTTGGGTACAATGACAATATACATATGTAAAAAAATGTATTGGGAATTTTTTTATACATAAGCGATCGGTGTACTCATTTCAGTGGTAGTGTGTGAAGCGGATCCCAGGTCTTGCACTTCTGATAGTTTCATATGCGAATCATTTTCGACATAATTACCACGTGTCTTAGGGTGAAGGATAACGTTTTGAGGAAACCTGCATGTCTGAGAGAACCGAACTAGCTTTCGAAAGAATTACACATACATATAGAAAAAAACTTTCGCATAAATAAAATTAGCTTAGCAGTTTTCATTCATTTGTTACCCACCACTTATCGTATGTTCTAGAGTCTAGAACCATCGTGCTTCAGAACGTCCTACACCATGCTTGACTAAACGCTGTCTCCACACTAGCACGTGTTCGGTGTTAGCTATATAGACCAAAATTTTTCGTTTTGTTCTATCGTAAAGAAGGTATACTCGTACATACATATGTATATGAATTGCATTGTAAGCATCTGTTGTGATTGCAGTACAAACCCTAAGCGAATACTATAGGTACATACATACATATTACATATACCTAGTATTAGCGAATGAATACAGGCTGTCCGAAACCTTACTTGTCTAGGCCCTCAGAACGTGGACGATCACTACATAATTATATTTTAATTACTTTACTCGTTAAGTAGGTAATTAGGTACATATAAAGAGAACAGACGAAATGAATCCTATAATTACTCTTATAGGTTAACTTAAGATAATAATTTATGATGTTTTATAATAAGAATACGCACACTAGCGACTAGTTATTTATGAACGTTTAGTATTGATTTCTCAGAGATGAGATATTTTCCCGCAGTAAAAAGTAGGTATCCTATATGTTCACTCGCATAACCAGCTATCATCATACCACATCAAAATCTGTCTAGTGGATTTTTCGTGATGCGTTCTCAGACAGACACAAAAATTCTAAAAACTATAGATTCGAGCTCTGTATCGATAATAATGACAATTTCAATGAGATTTTCCAAAAATTCTTTAATGTACAGATTCGACTCCGTTAGAATTTTCTTATATGTATAGATATAAAAGTTATCAACAACGCATTTATTATACGGGAACTATTGATGTCAACACGGCTTAGGGTTGAAAATCACGTAACTCATTCTGTAAATAGCAGCTCTTCAATGACAACGAATAGCTACGCGCAGTGTTCTAAGCGACTCGGATAGGCAAGTGCGTGCGTGATGCGTCCCTCAATACTGTACTTCGCGATCATTTCGTTTACCAATTATGTAAATAGTGCACGAATTCTTGGACTATTTCCACACACGGGAAAGAGCCACCAAATGGTATTCGAACCGCTTTTACTAAAACTCGCTGAAAGGGGACACCATGTCACTGTTGCGTCTTTTTTCCCCCAAAACAATCCACCACCAAATTACACCGATATTAGTTTCGAAGGAATCGCTGAGATCGGAGTGGAAAGTTTCGATCTAAATTGGTATGAAAACCCTAGTTTTGTTATGCGGATACCGATAATAGGACGGATTGTTAAGCAATTATCAGAGTACGATCCACTCGCTGGTATGGCTTTGAATGTTTGCAGTAAGGCAATAGATTGGCCGCCTTTAAAAGAAGCTCTTAAAAATCAGTACGATGTTGTTTTAGTCGAAAACTTTAACAGTGATTGTATGTTAGGTCTATTACACGTGTACGAGATAAATGCACCGGTTATCGCTTTGTTATCCTGCACCACGATGCCATGGACCGCTGAGCGCATCGGGACGACGGATAACCCATCGTATGTTTCTGTTGCGAGCGCAACATTTATTTCACCGATGACGTTTTTAGAACGTATGGAAAATACATTTTTACTCATTTATCATAAATTATGGTTCCGGTATAAGATTCAAGTAAAGGAACAGGCTCTCATTGAAAAGCATTTCGGTAGAAAAATTGTAGATCTTGATGATTTAGCAAGGAATATGTCTTTATTGCTTGTGAACACTCATCCAACTTTAAACGGAGCTCGGCCTCTCGTGCCGGGTCTTGTAGAAGTTGGTGGTATGCATTTGGATTCAACGAAGAAAGTTATACCTGAGGTGAGTACATTGATTATATTATGTTTTTACTATTTATGTAAAAAAAGTTAAATAATTGAATTAAATATTATTCAGTAATAAAATAAAATATTTGAAATTTAACTATTAATTTTAATTTTTTTTAAGTAATGAACCTATATTTTTATACAATTATATTTTAATTATTATAATTGTATATATTTTTTAACGTATAACAATGAAGTCTACATAAGTTTAATTAAATATTATCAACAAAGATACTAAAATAGTATAATATCTATTATTATCTATACATATAATAAAATTCTGAGTCGAATCTACACATTAAATATTTTTTTGGAAAATCTTATTGAAATAGTCTTTATTATCAATACAGAGGCCGAATCTATAGTTTTTAGAATTTTGGTCTGTCTGTCTGGTTGCCCGTGACCGCATCACGAAAAAACCACTCGGCAGATTTTGATGCAATTTGGTATGACGATAGCTGGTTCTGGGTCAACATATAGAATATTTGTTACTTCGGAAAAAGAACTCATCTCTGAGAAATCTATAGTAAACTTTAAAATGTAACTAGGGACGAACGCGGGCGGAGCGAGGGTGAGTCGCTACTATAGTATAAAATAGTTAAATCTGTTAGAAATTACAATTCTTCGTAAGTAACGATTCAGTATTATACATTACTAGCATTGCCCGCGGCTCCGCCCGCGTTCAGATGACCGAAAACCAAATTCTTAAGTTTTACATATTAGTATGCTCTTACATTGCTGTTTTTGTATTTTTTCTCAGAAATGAGATATTTTCTCGCAGTAAAAAGTATCCTATATGTTGACCCGGATAACCAGCAACCATCATACCAATCAAATCAAAATTAAAATCCCTCCAGTGGTTTTTCCGTGATGTGGTAACAGACAGACAGACGGACAGACAGAAAGACAGACAGACAGACAAAAATTCTAAAAACTATAGATTCGGCCTCTGTATCGATAATAATGTCTATTGCAATAAGATTTTCTAAAAAATATTTAATGTACAGATTCGGCTTAGTTAGAATTTTATTATATGTATAGATATTCAACAGTAGTAAAAAATATAAAATAGTTAAACTAATAAATGAAAATTTTAAAATATGAGATATATGATGAAAAGTAGGTACGTTTGAACGATTAAGTATGTATTTATTGAATTGATTAGTGACGAGTATCTCAGTCATAGGTCCAGGGCCGTGCGTTACATTTTCTCAGTATGATGCAAGTTTTTGAAATGCCGCCCCTAGGTATTTTTCATTACTAATTAGGGTTCCGTAGGCAATATTAAAAAACAGAGACCGTATAATTTTAATTTCGTCATGTTCGTCTGTCAGTTTATCATAGTAATTTTGCTCAAATACTAAATTAGAGCTATGTTGTTGAGCAGCCAAATTATTTAAAATAAAAACTGAGACTCTCTCTCCTGATATATGGAACTGAGGTATTAAAAATTATTTAGTTTACATAACCGTAGGCTATTTGGGTCTTTAAAATTTAGATACATACTTAGAAACTTCTAAGTGTACCTAGTTGAGATCCCAAATTATTTCAATGAAAATTATTTTAAAAGAAATGCATTGAGTAGTTTTTGAGGTATGGGATATTCTTAATACCACGTTTTTTTCCGTAAAATTTACTAATCATTTACTAAGTCATTAAAATCCATAACAATCATGTTATCATATACATGTCAAGAAAATAAATTGGTTATATTGTTATATGATACAAACAGTAATGAAAATATTTACGTACCAAGGTCCCAAATGAGGTCGTTAATATTACTTTGTGGGATTTTGACAAACTTCTAATCTGTACACCGGTCACTGGTCGCATGAACGTGGTTCGTTTGAAGGGTTAAGGGGTAGGGAACTTCATTGTTATGTATGGAAATAATAATTTATTTTCTTCAAGTTGAATCAATAGTAATGAATTATTTTTCTCGACAAAACTACGAGTATCACGGCGAACGTAACCAATAAGCATTTTAACTTTTTATTCACGCAGTTATATTCCTTAATATCTAATACATTTAAACGAGCAAATCTCGTATATTTATTTATGTATACTGTCGATCTCGGAAACGGCTCTTAACGATTTCGCTGAAATCTGGTAAGTGTGGATTTTCGGGGGCGAAATATCTGGTCTTAGTCTTATGTCTGGGAAAACGCGTGTTTTCGAGTTTTCATGCGGTTTTCTTTCGCACTATTCCACGCAAAATACATATATCTATACATATAATAAAATTGTAACTAAGCCGAATCTGTACATTAAATATTTTTTGGAAAATATTATTGAAATAAACATTATTATCGAGCCAGAGGCCGAATCTATAGTTTTTAGAATTTTTGTCTGTCTGTCTGTTACCGCATCACAGAAAAACCGCTGCAGGGATTTTGATGAAATTTGGTATGGTGATAGCTGGTTATCCGGGTCAACATATAAGATACTTTTTACCGCGGGAAAATATATACTGAGAAAAAATACAAAAACAAAACTGCAATGTAAGAATATACTAATATGTAAAACCTAAGAATTTGGTTTTTAGTCATCTGAACGCGGGCGGAGCCGCGGGCAATACTAGTAGTAAATATAATTTTGCAAATAATTGTGGTCAAGCGGCCAAGACGCAAGATTGACAATCACAGGTGTCCGGGTTCGGGCCCCGGTCGGATATAAAATTTTTACTTTTATTTTATTTTTTTTGTATTTATTCAAGTTTTAAGTTTTTATTCTAAAGGAAATTGTACTTTTGACCAAAAACTCCGAGTGAAGCTCTCTTATCTAGGTACTATATTTTAAATGTAACAAAAGAACAATTTTTAATAGAACGTCTCATTATTTTATAATAATTACTTTCTAATTGCAAATTTTGAAATCTGCACCGTGTTGGTAATGAAATTTAGACAATATTATTTGTTTTTTAATTTACTAATTAGATGAATATAAAGTTAATTTTAGGTGATAAACATAACTATGTAGAATATCTAAAATATAAAAAAATGTTTCTTTGGAGTACTTAGTTTCGTTTATTTTTTGTAGAACATTTGATTTCAACGAAATGATAGAACTACCGATTAATGCAGTTCTGATGATCTAGATATAATAGCATATCTAACAAGCAACTTATCTCGACAATTTTATCATATTAATATTTTCAAATAATGAGAATGCATCTATTAATCGAATAAAAGAATTCTTTTCATTTCAAAGAAAACTTAAATTTTAGGCGACATGCAGAAAATATTCCGTAGTGCTGGATTATGTAGAATATCAATTAACTGCTGTTCAGTTCTAAATGAGTGTTAAATGGTGACAAACTTGCTACTTTTTTCTTTTTCAAACATTTTTTGTGTGTTTATGGCAACATCGCGTTATAATTCGCCAAAACGAGAACAGCCACTGTACATGTAGATGCGTATGATTTATTTAATCTAGAGTTGGTGCTTTAGTCGTTTGTTTAGGGCTGCACACGAAACTCATTACAGATAAATAATAAGCTGACTGGTAAATCAATGTCTTCTATAAACATTTGTGTGTAAATATATTCTTTATAATTTTATTTTTAAATATTTTGTTACCTACTATATAATGGCTTCAAATGCCGCCCCTACTTTGTGCCGCCTGATACGGCCGTATCTTTGCATCATATCACCGCACGGCCCTGCATAGGTCAGGGACCAGGGTTATTGTGATATTAACATACATACATACGTATATGATTTTATCATTTATATTTATCCATTTGTACGTCACAAAAGTTATACTTGACACTGTAAAGCAGAAGTCAAAGAAAATTAGGGATGACACTCTGTACTCCTAATCAAGGAATGAGAAAAAAAATCAAGTACACATTAGCATGTGGGTTATCAACTTCAAAAATTAAAATAGTAATAAAGACGTATAAAGTGACTTTTTTATCAAAGTCATTGGTCTGTGAGGTATGCAATTTGCTTCAAAATTGTAAACCAGTTCCTCCCAATCTGTACATGTATGTATGCTTATATAACAATAAATTGAAGCGTCTGTCTATTTTTAAAATAGCTTCCCCATGATGAACTCAAATGATTGGTTGCATGATATCAAGGAACTCGTATATTAAAAGTAAGAATTAGGTACTAAAAAGATTATCTATCGGTTTAAAGTTTTTAACACGTTATTCACCGGAACGGCTTTTAATAGCTTTGGTGACGGATAGAAGAAAGTGATATGATATCTTTTTCTTCAAGGGTTTCAGGATACGAGTTAGAAATTTTGAGATTTTTAGCAAGGTAGGCAAGTAGGTACATGAAGGACCGAAGTAAGGTTACAATAATTTTCAAATAGGTAAATAATTAATAATTATATTACTGTAGCACATTATTGAATATATTATTTACTATTTAGAGAAGACAAGTTTGGCTCAGTTTGTAGTGACCATACTTGCTGTGCCAGCGGTCGCGGGTTCGAGTCCCACTGGGGGCATTTATTTGGGTGTTGAGCACGAATGTTTGTACTCCAGTCATGGGTGTTTATATTTATAATATGTATGTATTTAAAGTAATATATGTGTAGTGTATCAACTATCTGGTATCCATAACACAAGCTCCGTAGCTTACCATGGAACTAGATGGTGATGTGTGTTAATGTACCAACATATTTATTTATTTTATCTTTGCTGGCGATTCCACTCCACATACGTAATATGTATCTTTTTCTCTTAGGAATAGCGTAGATGGTGTTTAATAATAAAAACCATTTTTAGAACCTTTTTAGTAGTTAATTATATATAAAATATTGAAACAGATCAATGATATCACATATTAAGTACTACGATGTAAGTTAATACATAAAAAAAAACAACGTGAAATTGTGATTCACGGTTGCAAATCACGTAACTCATGCTGAAAATACCAGTCGCCTACAATCAGTGGCGGCGGCGCGCAGTGTTCCAAGTGACTTGCGGTAGACAAGTGTTCGCGATGCGTGCTTTAGTACTATATTTCGCAATCGTCGCGTTCGCCAATTATGTAAATAGTGCGCGAATTCTTGGACTTTTTCCCCATACGGGAAAAAGCCATCAAATGGTTTTTGAACCACTTTTACTAAAACTCGCTGAAAAGGGACACCATGTCACTGTTGCGTCTTTTTTTCCCCAAAAATATCCGCCACCAAATTACACTGATATCAGTTTCGAAGGTATTGCAGGTGTTGGAGTGGAAACTTTCGACCTAAATTTATATGAAGATCTTGGTTTTATTTTGCACGTACCGATATTAGGTCGAATTCTTCAGCAATTAGCAGAATTTGGTCCCCTCGGTACTATGGCTTTAAATGTGTGCAGTAAGGCCGTAGATTGGCCGCCACTTAAAGAAGCTCTAAAGAGAGAATACGATATTGTATTATTGGAAAACTTTAACAGTGACTGCATGTTGGGTCTCTTACATGTGTATGAAATAAGGGCACCTGTAGTGGCTTTGACATCTTGTGCCCCTATGCCATGGTCAGCTGATCGCATCGGGGCAACAGATAACCCATCTTATGTTCCTGTTGTAAGCTCGTCGTTTAGTTCCCGGATGACGTTTTTAGAACGTATGGAAAATACATTTTTGCTCAATTATCATAAATGGTGGTTCCAAAACGAGGTACAAGCGAAAGAACAGGCTTTCATCGAAAAACATTATGGCAGAAAAATTCCAAATCTTAATGATTTAGCAAAGAATATCTCTTTATTGCTTGTGAACACTCATCCAACTTTGAACGGAGTTCGACCTCTCGTGCCGGGAATTGTAGAAGTTGGAGGCATGCATTTGGATCACACGAAAAGAATCATACCACAGGTTAGTTGATATACTAAACAGTTAAACGGTCGACCGTATTTAAGTAGCAAACAAAAGTTATTAATATTATAATAAGTTAAAAAAGTTAATTATTAATAATTATTTTAGATCACAAAATTACACATTTTCTTTTTAATTTTATGAATAACTTAGCTTGCTTCCCCATACAAACTTTCATCACCAGTTTAACCCCCTTAATCATCAATTCTATTCTTAATCATCAAAATAACCCCGATTTCCAGGATGAAAAGTATCCTATGTCCTTCCCAGGGTATCAAACTATCTCCTTACCAAGTTTCATCTAAATCGGTTCACTAGATTCATAGATGGGTAATCTATGAATCCTACAACGTCACAAACTTTACCTCTTTATAATATTAGTAAATGCAAATGTTTAGGTAATTAGAACACAAGTTAATGTTTCATAGGGTTTCATGTACGCCGATTATATGAATAAATCCGGTAAACGTAAGCGGATATTGCATACCTCCTAGTATTTGATTCATTTATACAGTATCACATAAAACATTATCTGTTGTATATGTAAAAAGTTTTTTTTTTATAATAATTATTATCTATACATATAATATAATTATAACTAAGCCGAATCTGTACGTTAAATATTTTTTGGAAAATCTTATTGAAATAAACATTATGTAGAGGCCGAATCTATAATATTTAGAATTTTTGTTTGTCTGTCTGTCTGTCTGCCTGTCTGTTACCGCATCACAGAAAAACCACTAGAGGGATTTTGATGAAATTTGGTACAGTGATAGCTGGTTATCCGGGTCAACATATAAGATACTTTTTACTGCGAGAAAATGTCTCACTTCTGAGAAAAAATACAAAAACTGCAATGTAAGAGTATACTAATATGTAAAACCTAAGAATTTGGTTTTTGGTCATCTAAACGCGGACGGAGCCGCGGGCAATGCTAGTTAAACGATAAAATTATGCAAGGTGATATTATCTGTTTATTATTATTGAGATTAACAAATAATACGTACTCGTATAGGCATAGATATTTTTAATTCACATCCTTCTATATCTATAATCGCATTAAAATGTATAAAAAACTAACCAATACTATATACAGTGCTGTATAGATTCGAATGTAAGTCATACATTTATACATTTTAATTTTATAATAGATACCATATTAAAATTGTACAAAAAATACACTTAGTTTTTTTTTTACAAAAAAAAAGCTGATAAAATGCTACTTGGACAGTTATAATTAAATTTTACGCAATGATCTAGTTACATAAGTTATATGACGTACAAAAAAGTGGAATTAAAATTTTTGTCTGCATGTCTGTCTGGGAACGCATCGAGAAAAAACCACTTTACAGATTTTATAGCTGGTTATCCGGGTCAACATATAGGATACTTTTTACTATGGGAAAACATCTCATCTCTGAGAAATCTATAGGTACTAACCGCTAAAACGTACCGTAAAACCGTTAGGTAAACATAATACGAACAAAAAATCAATAAAGTGATTTGATTATATAATATACTTATACATAATATAAATGTCATTCATGTAAATAAAAAAACTGATTGAAACAAGTCTCTCATAAAGAATGAATTCTTAATTAATCTGAATTTTGCTTAGTCTCGAGACTCGTTAAAAATTACAATTTCTTGATATGATTTTTAGATAGTGATGTATAACAACTTGATTACTATACGTCGTTTTTTTATTCTGGACCTGCCTGGACACAAACTGATAGATAGATGATTGCTAATTTAAAATCGATTCATCCGTTTAGGCGCTACGATGCCACAGACAGATAGACATATACACAGACACACAGTTACATAGATACACACGTTGAACTTATTACTTCTCTTTTGATGTAAAAAGGAAGTCGCCGGAAAGTGTCTATCTGTACGTATGTAATCTTGAGAAATACTGAACTGATTAGGATGCGGTTTTTTTTGTTATGATGTGCATTTCTCATTGCAAAACTTCCCTAGCACTTATAGGATCTGAACATTGATGGTTTTAGTGAGCGGAGTCGGTAGTAAAAGCGATGCTTGGTTGCTTTATCGACGTGCGCTGCATAAAATATTTATCCGTTTAAATGCCTATTTGAACGACGACATACATTTTAATCTTTATAAAAATAAATTATTTCATCATCATAAGTATTACTTGAGATTATATTTGTTTGCTTATTTATAAATAATTAGTGTAATGTTGATAATATAGTATAGTGATATATATAGTGTAGGAGATAATGAAAATAAATCGTGAACAGTGCTAACAAATAAAAAACTAACAAGTACTATAAAGAGTACCTGGGCGACAGAGCTTCGCTGGGTGTTTTTAGGTATTTAAATAAACTTAAAAAACCAAACCTTATCTAAATACAAAATTTTATCCAAATCGTTAGAGCCATTTTCGAGTACACGAAATAAATTTATTTATACAGTTTTTTTTGCTATTTATAACTTAATTTATGAGAATTTATTACAAATAAAATCTAAATATTTTTACTAAAGAGAAAACACGAACTTATGATATAATAAGTAAAATAAATAGTCTCACAATCTCATTATTAAATTCAATTGAAACGTCTGGAACAAAAAATCTTATTAAAAATAAACCGCGTAAATATCTGAAAGTGTCCTTTATTTATAACTAACGACCTAAATATATACGTTACCAATAGATAAAAATAGTTATTGTGAGCACCTCTGTAAATAGACATATGCTATCGCAGACTTCCCTGTAGTTCTTCTTAAGACCTACAATGTTCTATTACCTATATTGTTTTTTGATAAAACACTTGTGTATTTTTGGTACAAGGACAACTCAGCCATACCAGTTATTTATTACCCAGTGGAAATGAGTCCCGAGAAATAAGCTAAAAACTTTTCAGTACTTTTTACGTGAAAAGTGAACGAAATAAATTTATGTACCTACAGACTAATATACCTATATGTCTAGTGTAGTAGTATGTCTAGTCTATACATATCATAAAATTGTAACTAAGTCGAATCTGTACATTAAGTTTTTATTTGGAAAATCTAATTGAAATAGACATTATTATCGATACAGAGTCCGAATCTATAGTTTTTAGAATTTTTGTCTGTCTGTCTGTCTGTCTGTTACCGCATCATGAGCAAACCACTGGACATATTTTGATGAAATTTGGTATGATGATAGCTGGTTATCCGGGTCAACATATAGGATACTTTTTACCGCGGGAAAATATGCCATTTCTGAGAAAAAATACAAAAACTGCAATGTATACTAATATGTAAAACCTAAGAATTTGTTTTTTTGTCATCTGAACGCGGGCGGAGCCGCGGGCAATGCTAGTCTTGATAATAAAAGTGTTAAAGATAATAATTTAAAAGGCTTTGAATAAGAAAACCTTGATCTTGATATTGCCGTTGACCTTTGGTGCAACGCTTGAGGTCGGAAGTTCAAACCGCACAATAAGTATTAGTTGTAAGAGACAAGTATACCCTCGCTTGGCTCGGGTGCGTCTATAGGTACGTACATATAGCTTTGCTACAAATAAATAGATCTTTGAGAGAATTCCGTAACACATTGTTTTCATATAACTCTATTGATTTAAATAAAACTATCTTTTCGGATTTTTTCGCGAATTTACAATCCTTTACAGCAATCATGGTCACGGGAGAGAAAGGTGTCTCATGACCATGATATCCATCCCGTGACCATGATTGCTGTTAAGCATTCGAAACGTCGGGAATCAAAAATTAAAATAAATTCGCGAAAAAATCCGAAAAGATAGTTTTATTTAATCATCTTGTTTCGGTTTTATGTTGAGTACCGAGTACGTAGGGAATTTTCTGTTTTGAAAATAAATATTAAATAGGGTAAATAAAATGAAATCTATACAATTCTGAATCGAATCTGTAAATTGTTTTTTTTTTTTGGAAAATCATATTGAAGTAGACATTATTATCGATACAGAGACCGAAGGCCGTCTGTCTGCCTGTCTGTCTGTCGGTCTGCCTGTCTGTCTATTAAAATCTCATCTCTAAAAAATCTATACAAACCGTTAAAATGTATCTAGGGACGAATCCGAGAGGAAGGTGTGTCGCTAGTGCAATAAATAAAAATGAAATTCGTTGGTAGGCGCATTACTAGCGAACGGCTGCATGCATCGATTTGGTTTTTTTTAAATGTTGAATTAGGTTTATAGAGACGAAAATGACATTTGAAAAGAAAATTGAGAAACTCAAGAAAACAATTTTTAAATCATAAATCAGTTTATTGAAATTGGAAACGGAAAACGTCTGTCAGAAACATATACTATGATTAATGCATTAAAATAAGTTGTAAATGTTTTAGAAATAAATTCTTGGACTAATTTTGATGCGGTTTTTTGTTTGAAAGTTGAAAGACCGCTAAGTAAATAAAATAAAATCCAGAATACGAATAAAAATAAAAAAGAAGATTGAAAATGATAAATTATTGGCGGTTCCCCGACGCGGCGACGCTCATCATTAAAATGTTAATAGGTTACTTTTAATCAAATTAAAAGGCCAATAGATAAGATTTAGTTTTTTTTTAAATTTAAATGTATTTTGCGCTGCAGCGTTGCATAACTAACTTGTAATTCTGTTCGCACAAAAATTTTCATTTTTTTTTAATTAGATACATGTCTATAATACTATTATTTCATACGTTATTGAAATTTTAATAAAATTCAAACTTTCGTGTAGGTGGCCCGTAGTGTCTCAGGTACCTATAGCCGAAAAAAAGAACATTTAAAACACGTTTTGGCTGTCTCGTATTTATAAATTTGATATTTCCAAAACGAAACCTTGACTTTTGTACTTTAATACAACCCTCTTATTAGCTAAGTTGATTTTAGTAGTAGATACTTTAATAATAAATATATTTATATGTAGGTAAATGTAAAAGTATTATAATAACTCTCTCTGCTACGTTTTCATACTAAAGTCGTTAAACGGATCGATGCTATTATTGGTAAAGTGTCTTTAAAGATATCTTTATCAAATTTATCGATATGGGCCCAAAGTATATCTAATAAATGAAAACAAAATACCGCAGTAATCCTGGCTTCAGCCAGAGTTTAATAGGGTTTTATTAGTTGTCCAATTGTTCTCAATTTAGGATGTCACTCATCAATTACATCTGTCTTTACAGAGGACATATTGCCACAGACAAAAAATCTTGAATTTTACTTCACCACACTGGCTATGCATATATGGGATTAAATAACGTGATTTCTGCTATGAGTAGTGTTATTCAACCCTTTTAAGCGTCCCACTGCTGGGCCATAGTCCACCACGCTGGTCATGTTCGGGTTGACGGACTTCACATGTCTCTCGAAAACTTGTTATGTTCTCTCAGACATGCAGGTTTCCTCTCGATATTTTTTTAACTTCTCCCTAAGGCAAGTGGTAATTATGTTGAAAACAAATGTTAGTACTTCTAAATATAAAAAACATATTTATTAAAAAAGTGCTAAAAAGGTAATGAATATAATGGAAATGGAAAATAATGGAAAAAAATATTTAAATATAGGAAGGAACTGTCCAGAATTATTATTATTATTACATATACGACAAGCATATATTAAGAGATTAATATTTTTTATTTAAACTCGTGTCGAAACGATGATGAATAAAATGTTAAATTTTTTATCACCTAACTAATATTTATCTTATCTACTTATTTATTACAACGAATTACGGTTTTTTTCTACATTTCTAAACTTTGTAAAATTCTATTCGTTTTCTTAATTATAATTATTATAGCGCAATAATGATCTTTAAAACATGTTATTAATTAATTTACGCAAATTTCAATAAAACATATACCTTGGTACATTATAAGTAGAAAAAAAAATTTTTTCGAAAAGTTATAATTCCTTTGCGTAAATACATCGACATAGGGAGTAAAAACATCATGTACATACGTTCACTATAGCTCCAGTTTATGCCATTACCTTATGAAATATAGTTTAGAACATTTATATATCCACTCAAAGATTACTAGCTATTTGCAATTAGAGCAAAACGTCTTACATATACGCTTTCTACATAACCATAATTTTATTGCGATACGCTAGATTAAAATGACTTTGCGGTGTAATTTGCCTTTAATTCTTTCCGCCTATCATTGAACTCTATTGCCCGATTTCACCAACGTCACCTAAGTTTAAGGCAAGCGCGGATCCAGGGGGAAAAAATGGTTATTATATGTATTTTGAAGATAATATTTCCCTAGTTTCATGAATATCAAAAAGTTTTTGCAGAAATCTATATACATATAATAAAATTGTAATTAAGTCGAATCTGTACATTAAGGGATCCCCTAAGCATGGTTAGGGGGCTGTTAGGGGACAGTTTCTGTTTCACCGACAGTTAGGGGTCACCTAAGTATTAAAAGGCCCCCTAAATTTAGGTGCTCGAAATATGGGCTTAAAGACGATCGTAAAACGAAATTTAATTTAGGGGCTAGTTTAGGGGACTTTTAAGCTAGGGATCCCATACGTAGGTGGTAGCTTATAGGTTGTTGGTAAAATCGGGTATATGTCTCTCTTACTTTTTCTGAATAAAACTTTTTATTGTAGTCTTTCCCCTAAGATGTACATTCGATTATGTACTTAACCGTTGTGCACCAGTTGAGGCTTATTATAATCAGATAAGCATTACCAAAAACTAGACTTTCCAATATTACCTAACTTCTAAGATGTCACTTTCGAGTTTCGAGTATCCTCTAGGTTCCGTTGTCCTTCCGTTATCGTCCATCGGTGACTCGGGACTGACAAATAGTGGGTGGATTGACTATTTTAAATGATCTTTTGACTCAGAGACTTCAATTTCTAAATAATTTAACAGTGAAGTTTGTAAAATACTTTTACATCATACTAGTTTTTGTTTTTGGTTAGTGGGACAGGATCTAACGTAGCCAATATCCATTCCCAGGATGTAATTTATGTCCTTACCAAATTTTATCGAAATCTGTTCAACGATTTAAACGCGGAAAGGTTTAAATTTATAATATTAGTATAAATATTTATTACTTATTATTTGTTTCAGTTTATCGAGAGATTCGTAAATGAGTCGGAGCATGGAGTGATCCTTCTCAGCTTTGGCTCGTTAATTAAAACAGCAACCATGCCTCAATACAAACAGCAGATTATAATAAATGCCTTGTCTAAATTAAAACAACGGGTGATTTGGAAATTTGAAGAGAGTGCTGAAGAAGGTACTCTAATTGGGAATATATTAAAAGTGAAATGGTTGCCACAATATGAACTGCTAAGTAAGTAAATTTATATCATAGATATTATTAAATCTCGTCGTATATTAGTAAAAGCTCGTCGCCGGTGAGTGTGTGAGCTGTGAGTCACACGCTACGACTAAAGGGTGCCCGTGCACCCCCTGCCATGAAAGAAAATATTTAGAAAATTTCCCTGTTTAAAAGATATCTGCGAAAAAAGATGATAAATAAGATATGAATAAAAATTATAAAATTAATCATTTAAAGTTTAGTTAGAAGTTTAATGTATGAAATGTAATGTAATGCCCTGGAAATAATTCTAACGCCGCTCATGCTTATGACTGCGATTTTTTCCTATTTCTATTGTAGCCAGTCACTATATACCTACCTAAATCATTGTGTTATCTGTGTATTATATTTATAAAGTATCCCTAGATAATAAAGATAATAAACTAAAGTGAATGAAATGGATAAAAAATTACAAATGTTATCTACGTAGTAATGTAATATTATTTCGTTGGTTTTGAATAGCCATTAGGGAAATCTAATCTCGCCACGCGGCCTTTATCTAAACAAATGATGAAATGAAACCTACATTAAAAGGATTGCTATCTGATAAAGACAATCTCTTAAGAGCAATTAAAAAATTAAAAAATAAATTCCATGTGTATGCAATTCCAACATGGTAGAAGTGAAACTTTTCTTCAATTTGTCAGACAATAACAACGGTTACCATGGCAACATAGCAATGTATTCTATCTCATTCTCTCGCCGGCTTAATCCTATATATTTGTCTCTTTTTATTGTCGCATTTCCGTTTTATTTCCGTTGCATCGATTTTCAAATCACAACAATTCTAAAGACGTTTAACTTCAAAATCTTTTGCAATCTTTGTATCGTATTATATACAAAAAGACTGATAAAATTATTTTGACTTTTCCCAAACAACATTAACTTTATTACTATTTTATTATGTGTAGATTTAGAGAAGGTAACAATGGAGGAAATATAAATATCTACACGTAGCAGAATCGCAGCGAGTATAAAACATGTGTCTCCGACTGCATAATATTTTGATTATTTGTTTCCATTTTTTTAAGTTCACTTTATACGGCCGGGTATTACTTCGCCATTGTCCCGTAGAATGTAGAAGAGGAGGCTGTCTTGATGGGACACAGTCTGCGTAGCACCGATTGACTTGATTTTCACTTTTTGTGTCAAAAAAATATGACTCGTTACTCAGATATGTTTTGGCAGTCGTCCAACTTTAAAAACCTTATAAGTTGCGGATCGTATTATCGGTACAAAAACTTTCACAATCCGGTTTTTTTTCGATACAGTTAATATAATTAACATTTATTTTTTTGCCCTTACGATCCCACTTGAGAAGTTGACATCGTTAAATAATAATTCCACGCCACAACTTTTCTATAAAACTCTTTTTTAGTTCTAAAACCCAAATAATGTTTAATTACTTGTAAAATTACATTTTCAGTTGCTTTGAAATCAATAAATTCAGTTTGTAAATAAGTGCCGTGTAACATCACTCACTCACTCACTCACAATCCATGAAGGCATAGATAGCATTTTGACGGTCCTAATAAAATCGTGGGACGCGTGAAATATCTATCAGCAGTCAACCGCCCATAGCATTATAAATGCTTTACATATTTACTCAGGTTACGCTACACCCCACGATTTTATTTTTGAGTCTGATCTATGCCCTAGATTGATGAGGAGAGTGGTGTGATGACTGGTACCTAAGACCTACTTAATATTTTTAACCGACTTCCAAAAAGAAAGAGGTTCTCAATTCGTCGGAATATTTTTTTTTATGTATGTTCACCGATTACTCGAAGACGCCTGAAACGATTTGGAAAATTTTTAGACAATATTTTAAGTTATGAATATCTAATAGATAAATATGTATTTTACGTATCGAAATATATTAGATTTGCTTTGCATCGGCTGGCAACAGCTTCGAAAATATCTGATTAGGTATCTATTTTAAATGAAAACCTCCGTTTAGTTAAATAAATAAATAAATATGTTGGGACAGTAATTTAGAACAGCTTTTAGTACATTATCTGCATTATTATTACCTTTCTTTCCAATAAAAGCGTTTAACGAAAAAACTTTTTACCTATTTTATTTTCAAGTTTTTAGTTTTCATTTCGATTAGTAATTTATACATATTTCTTATTGTATTTATTTCATTCTTGCCTTGGATAGGAGATCCATGCTTGAATTCCGATTCTAAGTTGACAAAGTACTTTGTTTTCATTAGATGCCTAGATTTCAGTTAATGTCTAGACTGTCTAAACTATATGATACGCCATGTATATTCTACTTGTAAAGCCCTTTTATTTGATACGGGCATTACCGATATTAAGGAGATTGAAAAATATGTGAAATTCTATTGTGGTGGCTATCTTAGACATGGAATTTTTCATGGTGTACTGTGTTCTACTAGTCAAGCCCTTTCATATGATACCCATATTGAAGGGTGTTGTGAAATATATGCATTCCGACATTTTGTGGCGACAGCCATTTTGGATTTACAACGATACTGAATATAATCAATTTTATTGTCGTCACAACTAAAAGTGTGTACCAAAAATCAGATCAATCTGTCAACAGGAAATGGGTAACATTTCAATTGCTAAATTTGACCCAAAAAAACAAATGGCAAGCTAAATACAAGCGTTTAACAATAAAAAGTATGTCATTAGATTGATTGTGCCAACTACCCAATTATAAATAAGAAACTAGAAAGTATTATATCTAATCTATACAAATTAACCTATTAAATATTAGAATAAAAAAATCAAGAGGATATAAAAAAATCTTAAGATATACCTATTTTCCTTCTCTTTTGTATTAAATCACGATTTTAAACTGAGGTTTCGCGTGAATTGTAATTTTAACGAGAAATTCTACATATGTTAACCTTTTAGAAATATGATAAGCGAAACACTCAAGTCACGATTACGCTTAATCAGTATTATCTTGAATTTCCAAACAAGTTAATAGGATGTTAATTGTTTGCTGTGTGGAGAGTAACTAATAGATAACTAACAAGTAGATAGCTAGCTTGTTAAACCGTTGGTAGTATATTTTATTTTTGTTTGGTTTGATACAAAAACAAACATACAAATCTTTAATTTCTTGGTAGGGGAGACCGGGGATGGTTGACTGTAGGGGATGGTTGCCAAAAACTCTACTAATAAAAACGACAAAGCGGTATTTATTAGGCATAAGGCTTGAGCCTATCCCCATTCTCGTTTTAAAAACCAGAAGCTAGAAGACGTGAATAAAAGAACATAAAATCCAATTTAAATGAAATTTAATACCAATTCAACTATTCGCGTCTAAGTGTATTTTTTCTTAAATATCCTACACTATAATATTTTATTATACACTCGGCTACCATGACCATGAAATACACAAATTTTACTAAGTTTTTTTACGAAAATGAAGACTTTAAAATAAGAATGAATTTTAAGAAAATCTTACTTTGAAAACATTTTTCATTTTTAAATACGTGCAAAATGACAATATGCAAATGAGGCATTAAAAAATTACGTTTCACATAGTAAGAAATAAAATATAACAGTTAGTTTATCTGTTTACTTTGTTATTTATTTCAAGTGCTAAAATAAAATGTTGTGTTGATGGCCAACGACATGCTCGCATTGAACATGTGCCATATTCGTGTAATATCGTGACTGATGAACTACATTTATGTATTACCCAGACGGCAATTATTAGTTAAATGACAATGTCCTCCTAACCCATATCCGTTCTGTAACCCATATCCGGTCAGAATGGCCAGTCTTATTGTAACTTGCTATCAGCTATCTGTGTGAACGAGTGTGTACGCACTATAATATCTTCATAAATCACTAGTGCACATCCTGTTCCTGTACTGTTCTCATGAGTGGTACCTTAAATGCAGATGACTGGTAAAAGATTAGGCGTAAGACCAATGGCTTTACTTTCTCCCCGAAGCATGATGGCAGAACACCGCCAGATTCGCAACTCTGGAGTGATACATGAGATATTTCTGAGAGAAAAGACTAATAACTAATCTGCACGTTATAACTACTGTTAATGTCAAAATTTAATTTAAAATATGTACCTATCACGAAAGTTTTTACCCTGAGAAGATATCGAACCCATGACCTTCACAGTAAATATAGGTGATCAATAAGAACGCTCGTTAGATTTGTCGTCGGTTAATCGCCAAACAGGTGTTCATGTACCAGTAAATCTGCGCTAGACGTCGCGTTGAGAGCGTTAATATAAATCATTAAATTTTAGAAGACTATGTACATAAATATTTTATTAAATGCAAGTTAATACTTTTAACAATAATTTAAAACGAAAATTACTATATCCAGTAAGAAATAACAAGTCGAAAAATATTTAAAACCTCTGTGTGTTTTTTACTTACCTTGTTTAATTAGGAATATATTATTATAGAGACGTTTACATTGTGGCTGTTGAAAAATCATTGTCACTTTTCAATCAAATCAAAATATTTTATTCAGCATTAAATTATTACAATTTTTTACTGAACGTCATAAGTCTACTACCAGTTCGGAAAGAAGAATCCTCAGACCTGAGAAGAACTGGCGAAAGAAACTTTTACTTTAGAAAATAATTAGCATAAAGTTGTGTTTTAGCTTATTCACTACTGAAGAAGTAGAAAATTACATAAAATTACTAGATAAAGCAGTACTTTTTTTAATCTTTTAACCATTATTTTGGATAAGTCTCGTTTGCCATTCAGTTGTTATAATATTTTCAGCCTGGCAACACAAAATTGTCCCAGTGAATGTATGTATGTACATAAGCATACATAGATATAAGCCATATTTGGTTCTAACGAGGCCAAGACAAATAGTATAGTATAAATACTAGCGACTCCCTAGTTACCTTTTAACGTATAGTATAGATTTCTCTGAGATGAGATATTTGCCCGCAGTAAAAAGTATCCTATATGTTGACCCGGATAACTATCATCATACCAAATTTAATCAAAATCTGTCCTGTGGTTTTCCCGTGATGACTGATGCGGTCACAGACAGACAGACAAAATTTCTAAAAACTATAGATTCTGTCTCAGTATCGATAACAATGACTATTTCAAAAAGATTTTCCAAAAAATATTTAATGTACAGATTCAACTCAGTTAGAATTTTATTATATGGATAGATTAAACACTATTGGACTTATACTCTTTTGATGTATCATGCTAATTACTGCATATTAAGTGATATATAAAGTTTAATCATTTCTTTTACAGAACACGATAAGGTTGTAGCATTTATTGCTCATGGTGGTCTTTTGGGCATGACTGAGGCGGTGTCGGCTGGGAAGCCGATGGTAATCGTGCCTTTCTTCGGAGATCAACACTACAACGGTGCAGCAGCAGTCGCATCTGGCTTTGGTAGAGTCGTATCTTATATAGATTTAAATGAACAGGATCTGAGGGAGGCTGTTGAATCTGTATTGAGTGCACAGTAAGTAAATAAGATATGTACTTCTAGCTTTCTGACTGCAATAAGTGTTATTATGGTGGAGACTTATAAATTATATAAAATATTTAAAGAGGTTTTCAAACAAAAACCATATCTTAGTCTTTAAAAATTTTGGCGTTTCTATCTCGTATTCTTTGTAACATATCTCCTCATCTTCTCGTAAATTTCAACGTTCAACACCATAAATTGATATCCTAATAAAGTATGAAAAATTAATACCCTGAGAAATACTAGTTTTAGCTTGAAGATTTATATGAATGGGTTATTATAATACTCTTTATTGTACACCAAACAGAAAAAACATACAGATAATAATTAAAAAAAAATAAACAAAAATGCACAGCAGGCGGCGTTTTAGCTTAAGCGATAATGGTTTTGTTTTTCTTTTAACATAACCCCCTATTTATAGAAGTTAAATTAAACAACATCAATTAAGTTTAAATTTTAATTCAAGTAGTGGATTCTACTAGTTGGATTAAATTTCAATTATGATCTATCAATAAAAAAAAAGAAATAGAGAAACTAAAAAGCGCGCGTTCGACTCGCACTTAACGATTTTTTTTCTAAATTTTCCTTATCTTATTTGAACTAGATTTTTTTGCGTTAATTATAATGTAATGCGATATGTTTACTATCTTTTATTTAGTATTTCCATAAAAGGTCAATGGTTCTTTAAAAATGATAAACTTGAACTCTTCTACACTGTACTAAAGTACCTCGAGGGTGCGTTTTTAAGTTCGCGGAATGAGAGGGTTGGAGGGGGGCGATTAGGCTCATTAGGATCGTAACCTGTTTAGTGACTCATAATTAGTATAAATACGAGATTTCATTGTTATTAGACTATTAGTCTTTGAGCTATTGCCTACCAAGCAACATAATCAGGAGTGAAAAGTGAAATATGGAAAAAATCGAATATCGTGCCGTTATAAAGTTCCTTACCAAGCAAGGAAAATCAGTTGCAACCATAATGGATGAGATGTCATCGGTTTACGGTGACTCTTGTCCAGGAAAAACCATGGTGTACAAGTGGCACAGTTTGTTTAAAAAAGGAAGGGAATCTCTTGAAGACGACCCGAGGCCGGGCAGGAGCATCGAGGTGACCACGCCAGAACTTATCCAAAAAGTCGAAAAACTTGTACTCAACGATGCTCGACTAAAGAAGAAATAACTCGCAGAAATGGTTGGAGTATCCGATACAACCATTTTTAAAATCCTGCACAATCATCTTGGCATGACTAAGGTCAGCGCAAGATGGGTAACGAAAATGCTCACGCCGCCGCAAAACAACAACGCGTAGAGTGTTCACGTGCATTTTTGGACCTCTGCAATGAAGACAAGGATGGTGTATTGAGTCGAATTGTTACTGAAGACGAAACTTGGGTTCATCATTATGAACCTGAGTCGAAACAATACTGTATGCAGTGGCATAAAAAGGGCACAGCACCCCCCAAGAAGTTTAAGGTGTCACAATCAGCTGGGAAACTCACGGCAACGGTCTTTTGGGACTCAGAAGGAATATTATTGATCGATTATAAAGATAAAGGTGTTTCTATAACCGGAGAAACCTACGCTTCAATATTAGAGCGACTAAAAGAAGCCATTAAATAGAAAAGACGGGGGAAATTGACGAAAGGTGTGCTGCTTTTGCACGACAATGCGCCCGTCCACAAGAGCCGCGTTGCGTTGGCTGCCCTGCTTAAAGTGGGATTCGATATTTTGAACCACCCACCCTACAGCCCAGACCTGGCCCCGAGTGATTATTACCTCTTTCCAAAAATGAAAAAAGAGCTGCGGGGTAAAAAATTTACCACCGATGATAAAGTTAAGGAGGCAGTTTCAGCGTATTTTGAGGACAAAGACAAAACATTTTTTTATGATGGTATAAATAAATTAATTGAAAGATCTGAAAAATGTGTCCGTCTTGCAGGTGAATATATTGAAAAGGAAAAATAATTTGGTTTTTTTATTTCAACCCCTTACCCTTCATTCCGCGAACATAAAAACGCTCCCTCGTATATAGAGTCTGGGTAACGAAAGCGTAAGCTAAGAAAACGCGGCAAATTCAAAAAATCTTTATATTGTATTACTAACTCATGAACGAATTAGAGACTCGTTTATGTACTAACTATAGTAAGAGAAAAATGTTTTGATACTTGAGTATTTTTTTGTATTTATGACAATTAATTTGTATAATAGTTGTTTGTGAACTTAATTTCTGATTTAAGGAACACGTCACGTCTTTAAAAATTCTGAAAGTTTTCCAATTCATATTAACGTCTTAGTTTACTCCTACAAAAGAAAATGTCCGAGCCGTACTTCAAAATTCAGTAATCGTTAAGTTGTTTCTTAATTAATTGATATACATTTTTATCAATTCATTGTAAACGACTCGAATCTAATATTAGTATACACATTTCACGTTATATGTATGTATATTATGTGTGTAAACTAATGGGTAGTTTATGCACAAAAATGTATACCAGAGACTTCGAAGTTTGACGTGCCTTTGACTGCTTAATAATGTTGCCATATTTAAGAAATACTCCAGGATACGCTTTTGTTAGCCAGACTTTAACACCTTTATATTTCAAGCTTTATTTTTGACTAGCGACTCACCCTCGCTCCGCTCATGTCCGGTTCGTCCCTAGTTACGTTTTAACGTTTAGTATAGATTTCTCAGAGATGAGATATATTCCCGCAGTAAAAAGTAATCCTGTGTGTTGATTGTTGACCCATATAACCAGCTATCATCATACCAAATTTCATCAAAATCTGTCCAGTGGTTTTCTCGTGATGCGGTCACAGACAGACACACAGATGGACGGACGAACAGACAGACAGACAAAAATTCTAAAAACTATAGATTCGGCATCTATATCGATAATAATGACTATTTCAATAAGATTTTCCAAAAAATATTTAACGTACAGATTCGATTTAGTTAGAATTTTATTATACGTATAGATATTAATTACGCCCACATTATTGTTCTTACAAATATAAATTCTTATTTAATATCTCTTTAAAATATTCCACGAGTTGTATTTAAATATACATAAACTTTAATTTTCATTTTATTTGAACAAATCTTAGCATTTTACGTTCATTACGCTCTTACATAGACAATGGTTTTGAATTTGACTCAAAAATATTATATTTTTCATGTATATATTATAGTATGTACCTAATTATTCAATGTTAAGTTAATGATTGTCAACACGTGTATACCATCATGTACAATGTACATAAATATAAAAGAAAACACTAAAATAAATAACTTTGGTCTTCTACGGTTATTATATTATGAAAAACACGATGCGGTCATAGCTCATTAACACCAATGTCGCTTCAGAGAATATTATTGTAACGTGACCTTATAGATTATTACTGTCTTATTGTTGTTATAAGAGCTCGAATGTCTATATGACTGAAGTAAATATTAAACTCCTATTATATATGCGAAAATTATGTGTATGTCAGTTAATCTATCACGCAGAAACGGCTGAATAGATTTGGATGTAGCTCACCAGTATAGCTAAGACGTACTAGGATAGTTCTAGGAAATATAGATGGTCTCCTAACGCTATTCTCTACACAATAGGGAATAATAGGTATTGTATTAAAAATAAATCGTTAAATAATTGTAAAAAAATATATTCAGCTCCAAAAAACCAAAATTTATTTAAAACGCCCGTCATTTCCTACGCTTAGGTGATGTCAAAGTATGATATACACAGAAAAATGACGGCTCAATTTGTAACGACAAAATCGCTAATCGCTCTGTTAATAAAAATATGTATATAGGTATATTTAAATCACACACATATTCCCTATTCACTGTCACATGCGCAGGAGATATTATAGTGCACAATTACTTTCTCCAGTCTTGTAGTACGTCAGGACGGCAAGTCCATTTGATCGGAGAGTAATCTCCGAGGCGTGAGCTAGTACTTAGAGCTTCTTGTATGAATAAAACCAACAACTATTCTTGCTCCGAAGCGACGCTCGAATCTAGCAATTCACGCACATAAAGCCATACTTAATATTATAAATGTGAAAGTGTGTTTGTTTGTTTGCGTGTTTGTTTGTCTTTCTTTCACGTCGAAACGGAGAGACGGATTGGCGTCATTTGTGGTGTGAAGATAGAGTGCTGGAGAGTGACATAGGCTACTTTTTATCGCGGGAGATCATCTCATTCCCACGAGATAACATGTTAAAATACAATCTAAAAATTTATTTCTGATCAGAATTACTTGAGATTTGGTATTAATGCTCTTCAATACAAATAAATAAATACGTGCTTTAGCATTTTTCGAAATTCATCCTGAAGGGGGTAAAATAGGGGATGAATGTTTGTATGAAACCTACCTACCTTTTTAGAGATTTTTTTTGTAGTTTTAGCGCGAGCAAAGGCGCGGGTTCTGCTAATCTTTATATATATAATTCTTCTGTGAGTGTGTACGTCACTGAACTTCTCTCAAACGACTGGACCGATTTTGATGAAATTTTTTGTGTGTGTTCAAGGGGATCTGGGAATGGTTTGGATTCACAATTTTGTCCAAAAAGTTTGAAATTTTCAAATTAAAGACGTGTAGACAGGACAACGTCTGTCGGGTCCGCTAGTATGTATATAAATATTAAATTTAAAATAATATCACACCAGAATTAAACAATATCTCTATTTATTTTCCGTCCATCGATTTTCGATTTTGTTTTCTAATGTCTGTATCTAAAATTGCTCATGACTGCTCGCACGTCAAAGTTGGTTAAACGTCAAATGTAGATACCTAATACCTATGTATAGATATACATATATAAGTTATGTTATGTGGTTATTTATGATACTAATATTTTAATGCTTACCATTTTTAGATATTTTATTATGAAATCACACAAAAATAAGTAAAATCTACGTTTATTTTTGCTTAATTTGATTTCTTATAAGCTTTTATTTGACTTACCTCGTTAGTATGAAATGAAAGAAAATAAACAGTCCTGGTATTTAATTGAGCTGATAATTGATATACATACAGGATAGAACAAATGGAACATTTAGTGGCTTCGTAATTGCCCTAGTTAAATTGTCAATAGTACCAATAGGTACTTGGATGTGGTGGGAAGCCTCGGTCTGTTTTGATTCGTCAATTCACTGATCGGACATTTTTTAAACCAAAAACGTAAATAGACATTCGAGCATGCTCGCAAATAAATTTGTTTATTTAATTTTTACTTAACCTCGCTTCGTTTTAAATAGATATGAATAATCTTATTAAAACCTACAATTTTCTAGTAGGTACATTGTTTTTATGTATCTCTTAAGGTTTAACCAGCGTTAGACATGTAAGTTTCTAAGGAAGTCTCGATAGAACCAGTTATTGTGTTTCCCCGTGGGAATGAAAGATTTTCCTGTAGTAAAAGGCATCCTAAATGTTGACCCGAGTAATAAGTTATCACTATACAAAATTTGCTTAAAATCGGTTCAGTACTTTTTGCGTGATAAGTTGCTGTTTTTTTTTATATGTACATAGGTATATTATGAACAGCCCTGGATTTATACTAGGGGCACTCAGGGCTAGTGCACAGGACGGCAAATTTTTAGGGGTGACAAAATTCGGAGATTTTTCGCATTATAGAAAATCCTTTTTTTATTTTCCAATAAATGAATAATTAAAAAATATTAACTTTTAAAATTGAAATCATTTATAAATAATTTTTTTGCATTTTCAAAAAAAAAATAATTAAAAAAAACTATTTAATGCAAAAAATCGATATTAGGGCAGCATTTTTTACTATGCCATGGGCGGTTAAGGTTAAATCTGGCTCTGATTATGAAGTATCATGGCATTAATTACTTTCAGTAGGCATGAGATAGAGGGCAGAATCGGATGTTCTACAAGACCCCAATGTATCAATAATTGTCGTGACCTATAGTCACATTTTAAACACCATTTTAATTTAAATAGGTATGCGCACTCAATTCTGATACAATGAAAGAATTTATTGCACCATACCATTTTAAACGTGTTACATAGAATAACAATACAATTTGTATATTACGAGACTAATATATTAAAAGCAGTTTGACATATATTACCGGAATTCGATATCCGTACATAACATTTTAATATCGATACTAGCATTGCCCGCGGCTCCGCCCGCGTTCAGATGACCAAAAACCAAATTCTTAAGTTTTACATATTAGTATACTCTTACATTGCAGTTTTTGTATTTTTTCTCAGAAATGAGACATTTGCCCGCGGTATAAAGTATCCTATATGTTGACCCGGATAACCAGCTATCATCATATCAAATTTCATCAAAATCCCTCCAGTGTTTTTTTGTGATGCGGTAACAGGCGGATAGACAGACAGACAAAATTTTTAAAAACTATAGATTCGGCTTGTGTATCGATAATAATGTTTATTTCAATAAGATTTTCCAAAAAATATTTAATGTACAGATTCGGCTTAGTTACAATTTTATATGTATTATATGTATTATAGATTATCGATTGTTTGTCAGTGAATTTTCACGAAACTGGATGAATATATCATGTACGAGCACTAAATATACCTACATTAATTATTATTATTTCATGTACTTCAAAAGCTTTAAATTGCAACAATTATTTCGTTTTTTTTTTATAAAAAAAATATTCTTAATGATACCTTTTACATAAAATTATATATATGCAAAAAAAACATAGCTTAAACAAAATAAAGTGTGTGCATGCGCATGTGAGTTGCGTGTGTATTGTATGTGTGTGTAATCAATTTACAGCTGGTGAAGACATCGCATATCATATTCATATCCGCAAAAAAACAACAGATAAATTGATCTTTTCCGCCCTTTTAATTCCATCGAAAACACACCCTCACTTTCCACAAGCTCCATAACTGTGAGTAGTTACCCCAAACAGATATGCAGACAACTAATGTTTTTTGCAATATATTTTTTTAACATTGGGAAATCTACAGAGTAACGAATCGAGGATGCATGGAGATAATTTATTAGTCAGAGAGTGACGTACAAGGCCGGATTTACAAGTAGGTCCCCGGAAAATTGAGGAATCCAGGTCCTTAACAATAGTTTTTTGGCTAAATTGTTTTTAGTTCGCCATATTTCAAATTATACAACACGTAGAAATTTCTATTGCTCCCCTTAATCGGGCCCCTGGTCACTTATAGCACAGATCATATAATACTATACTAGTACTTATAGGCTCCTTTTTATTCCAATCTTAATCACTTGCATTGTAGATCATATTTACTTGTAATTATAATTTAGTTGCCCGATTTTTGTAGATACGTTAATTGCTACGATATATATAGTGATTAATGTCAAAATATTTAAAATTGTCATTAACATTAAAACAGATAAGTATTGTGTATTTAATAAGGCTCTTGACACTACAGATAAACACAAATTAACATATTCTTACAGACAACCTTTGGTGAAAGGATTAGAAGAATCGTGGACGGGACGGTACAATTAACACTAAATACAGACACGATGAACTACGATTTCAAATATGAATACATACATAAGACAAAAATATATACGTATACATATACATAAATACATACATACATATAGATACACAAACACACAAAAATACATAGTATATACATAATATATACCCAATAACTAACACAAGACAAATAATAATTAGTTAGACGACGTTTAATAATATTTAGTGAGTTTGAATGGCGGACATCATGGGGAGCATATTCCATAGCTTTGCAGCGTTTACGGTAAAAGAGTTATCATAGTAATCTTTTTCAGATACATGATTACTGCCACAGGTGGTTCGGTTAACAATTAATTTCTTAGAATTTAACCGTGAGGTGTTATAAAAATAACATCTGCCCGATATAGTGACCAGTCCTCGTTCTCGATAAGATATTAAAAAACATCCAAATAAACTAGTGAATATATTATATACTCTAAGTCATTATAATATGTGCAATTGTGCATATTATTTCTTTAAACAGAGTTCATGGGTTTGAATCCCATGTCAAGTTATTGGATTTTACTGTAAAATTTTAAGCAGTTGCCTATATTTAGAAAGTTGGCGGTGTTACACCCCCGGTACACCCTCTCTTGGATAACACACAGGTGTTTGTGTCAAAGTTAATTCGACACATACACCTGTGTGTGTATAAGTATGCACTATTTGTACACACACACACGCCTGCCCTATGTAGGCCAGTCGGGTTATCGATAATATGAGCCTAACCCCGAAAAAATCTAAGCTAAAAAATTTTTTTAAAGGGGGAGCCACTGGGAGGGTTTTAAAATCGCGACCAAACTTGAGCGGTGCGTTAGCTGCCATCTTGATTTTAAGGGGAAATCGTTTTTCCACATATGTACATATAATGCATATTATGTCCAATGCACGAAGATTTGTTACTTGAAATATGGCTCTGTGAAATTTGTCGAGTTATATTACTTCGAAAGAGCACGCTTCTAGTAGTTTTCTATAATTATGTAATAAGTATGTATACGTAATAATGCATGGGTATTGGATATGTCGGCATAATAATATAATGATAGAACCGGGATTTCCTCTTGAAACTATTAATTAGTTAGCCAACATAATGAAGTTCGTCCGTTTGAAGGGAATTGTAATGGACAACGTGACGTAGGATGTTTTTTGTATCAATTATATTTAATTTAATTTTATTATATTTAATCCGATTATTTTATCTAAATCGGTTCACCAGACTTTTAGTTTATCCATTACAAACAAACATACAAAAAAAACATTTTTTTTCTCTTTATAATATAATATTATACATAATATGTAGTATAGATAACACAAATGATGAACAAAGAGAATATTGTACGAGCTCGTGGCTCTTACGCATATCGTAAGACAATGCATTTTTATCATCATAGCATCATGTATGCATGTCTCAACCAGTTAACCAGAAAACCAGAAAAAAAATTCATTTGCGAGATCCACAACGTGCATTGCGTCCCAACTATTACTTATACGTTAAAGGACAATGGCAATTTTATTATTGATTTTTCTCATGCATCAAAATTGAAATAACCTTATATTTCTTATTTTCTCCATCGTGTTCGTGTGCTCGTTAAGTGTTTTGAACTTGTATCTCAAATAAATCTCTAATTGCACCTTAGAGATTTTTTTTATTTTTTAAAATGATTTCATGATGTAAAAATGGTTCAAAATTTTAATTACATAGATAGTTATTTAGTTACAAATGAATCCACAATATAAATTGCCCAAGATATATTTAATAGAGATGTCATGTCAGTGGATGTGCAAAATCTCAAACAAGCTATATATAAAACCAAGTGTGAAGTGCGCGTCAGACTCGCGCACGAAGTGTTCCGTACCATTATCTATAAAAACGGCAAAAAAACACGTTTGTTGTATGGGAGTCCCCTTAAATATTTATTTCATTCTATTTTTTAGTATTTATTATTATAGCGGCAACAGAAATACATCATCTGTGAAAATTTCAACTGTCTAACTATCACGGTTCGTGAGATACAGCCTGGTGACAGACAGACAGCGGAGTCTTAGTAATAGGGTCCCGTTAGTAATAGGGTTCCGTACCCAAAGGGTAACTTTGGGTACGGAACCCTAATAAATTAAAATATCTGATTATAGCCATTTGGCTGATTGCGTATGGAAAAGAAATGTGCATATAAAAAGTGTTTAACATAAATAATTTTCCTTTCAGAACTCGCCTGAACGCTCGCCGAGTGTCAAAAATGTGGCACCATAGACAAGCAGCACCTCTAGATACTGCTGTGTTTTGGACGGAGTACGTTATTAAGTGGGGTAGCGCTAGCAACCTTCATTCGATCGCAAGGGAATTACCCTTTTATGAATATGCGCTATTGGATGTTGTATCTGCATATATTATAGGTATTTTATTAATTTTAATTTTTATATGGTTCGTGTTATCAAAAATATCATCGTTGTTTATGAAAGGTGGAAAACAGAAATTACATTAAAACTTTGTAGACAGCACTTGAACTAGTTTATCAAACCAGTGATTGACTAGTTTAGAGTGGAAATAGTACAATTTTGTCAATTTTTTATTATTTTTTATTATATCTTTGTAAATATGAGTTATATTTGTTGTGTCTATAATTTGTTTCAAAATAAGGCCATTTAAACTCTTTTTAAGACAGCTAATTCCCATTAGTTACAGCATAGTATAAAAAGAAATATGTAGTTCATTTTTACTTTGTGCATTCTTTTATACTGTGCTAAAAGTAAGGTTCCTATATGTATGTAAAAGACATACCTAAGTTGTTTATTTATATTATAATAATGTAATTATATTGTATATATTAATGTAGAAATAAATATGTTGTTACGAATCTCTATTTATTATTTCTAGTCATTAGTGTTAAATCCATATCTCCTTGATATGGATTTGAACCCTAAACAAAATATTGTTCATTGATGTATAAAAAATACTAAGTGCCATTTAAGTATTACTTAGCTTATAAATTATAATAATATTTAAGAATTATAAATTAAAAAAAAAATTAAGAAACCCCCTACGCAAATTAATTGTCATTTAACGATTACACTGGCATGCGTGAAGCACTTAATCGAGTAATCATACGCCAAAATGCCTTACATCATTTTGGAAAAGAGCTGATACTCTTACACTGCTGGACCGATATTAACCAAACATAGCTAAGAACCGCCACAAGGAAACTGGCTTTCAAATGAAAAAACGCATCGAAATCAGTCCATCCGTTTGAGAGCTACGATGGCACAGACAGACACACACACAGACAGACATCGACGTCAAACTTTTAACACCCCTCTTATTGCGTCGGGGGTTAAGAAGATAATAAAAACAATGTGCTGACAATATTTAATTATTATAATTACAAAGGGTGTTTTGAAGGGTAGAAATCCAATCTTTATAAAATAAAACATAAGGCACGCACCTTTTTTTGTTAAAAGCAAAATGTGAAAATAAAATATGATAAAATGCTGTCACGTACAATGAACCAGTAATGTGCGTTTTTAAAATACAAACTTCAAAAATAATACATGTATCAAGTAACAAAATTAAATGGATAATGAAATTATGACATACCTAAGTATAGTTTTTAAGTCATGGGCAAGACCAATTTTTAATGTTTTTCAACCAACTTCAAAAAGGAGGACGTTCTCACCGAATGGCTGGCATTTTTTTTTATGTTTGTTACCTCAGAACTCCATCATTTATTAACTGATTTGAACAACATTTGTTTTGTTTGAAAGTGTATACTTCCAGTTTGGTCTCATTTAAATTTGAAAAAATACCACCCCCAAATCTGTGCCAGCCGATACAAATCAAAGCACACCGACTTCGAAAATATCTAATTAGGTACAGGTACCTATAATTAATAAATGACAACTACCAATCATTTTTTTTTTCACTTTTTAGTGTTTTTAAGTAAATTATTGTAACAAAATTAAAATTTTGGTCCAACCACTATGATTATTTAGTAAAAAGATACTGATTTATAAGAAAAACTTTAAAATTGAAATCAAATCGAATGGAAATTAGACCTACCAGATAAAAATTATTTAACATTACAACCTGTGGAAAATTACTGTGAAATAATAATAAAAAATACCGTTATATATAAGATGAAATTGAAATGAATTCACATAATCTGGCATATGTAGGTATATAAATGTTGCAATCATTTTTACCATAAATCCATGTACTTAAATTCAACACAACATTACACTAACAAAATTGCTAATATATTGCTTAAGGCGTTATGATTCGTATGATTCGTAGTACTTTATACCTAATACGTGACTACGTCTCCTCAATATGATTTTAATGTTTGAGTGTGATAGAGATAAATTTTCTATTTTTTTTTATGAACCGATTTCATTAATTACTTATATTTAATGTTATTTCCATATATATTTTTTTTCAAATTGAAATTGAGAGAAACTATGGGCGGAACAAAAGAGAATGACGAGACGGAAGAAGAGAGTTTCATAGAAGCTCGTCCTGGCTGTCCATCGGGATAGGATAATGAAAAGACAATCTATGATTGAAAGCCAGGAGTCCAATAATAAACGCCTACCATCAAATACAATCGGTCCTTCAAAATACACTATACAAATAATCGCAACTCTACAAAAAAATTTCCTAAAAATTTATTTTATGATTTTTCTATTCGTTATGATTAAAAATAAAGGAAAATTAACCATATACCTTAAAAAAAATGCTTTTGTGGTAGTTATGATAATATTCGATAAATCTTTTTTTTTGAATTATCCTCTATACATATAATGAATTATAACTAAGCCGAATCTGTACATTAAATATTTTTTGGAAAATCTTATTGAAATAGCCATTATTATCGATACAGAGACCGAATCTATAGTTTTTTGAATTTTTGTCTGTCTGTCTGTCTTTTACCATGAAAATGTCTCATTTCTGAGAAAATATACAAAAACTGCAATGTAAGAGCATAATAATATGTAAAACCTAAAAATTTGGTTTTTGGTCATCTGAACGCGGGCGGAGCGGCGCGCAGTGCTAGTATGTAATAAAATTATTCAATGGTTCTGATGTTTCTAAAAATATCGCGAATTCATTTAATTCAGAATAACAAATAGAACGCTTTCATCAAGACATCATGAACTTCGAACACCGTTAGGGCCAAAACAACGAAAATATGATGGAATTTTGGGGTTTAGTGAGAGAAAGTACTTATAAACGTGAAAAATTAATAGGGTTCACTTTTAAACTTTTTTATTTATTTATTTATGTACCATAAAATATATGTTATACAAAATAAAGTAACAAAATGTTGACAAAGGATAACTTATCTCTTTATGAGATTTCTTCCAGAAACCCTTCAGAAGTGAGAAAATAAGTTAATATAGTGCGGTGTAGGCCTACTATTTGGTATTTTTTTGTATATTTATGTTATTTGATATGATATAAAAAAATATAAAAATGTATATATGGATATATTTGGTTCAATTTATTTATAAATAAAAAATTTTAACTATGGATTTTCTAAAATATTGATCAACCGTTCTCCCAGACACAAAAGCAAACTTTTCACGCCATATATTTTTTTGTCTTACTTATTGATTACTTATTTGATTGAGCCAAAATTTGCGTTGACCTATGTTATCTGTGCGCGCGCGCACAAACGTGGGGGACTAAGTAGGCCTCGTCAATTTTAAATTTAGAAAAATAATCAAAAACAAATAGAAAGTGCTATACATCTCAATTAAATAACTATGAAATTTGTAATTGTGAAAATATATAACTTTTCAAGTATATGATATTCTCCTAGCCGATTCCAGCTACGGCGGCCAATCTCATTGAGACTAGCCAACTGCGCAGGAGATATTATAGTGCACAAGTGTACGCGCAGACACAGATGCACTCTCTATTCCTGTCACCCTCATACTCCGGTGGGACGACTGCTCGACACGACCAGTGAGAGTTAAGGCGCAGGACCGACAGCTTTACGTGCTCTCCGAGGGTGAAACACCGCCAACTTCCCAACTCCGGGCTGTTACTGAGACTTACTATACAAAAAGACTCAATAACTAAACTTGGCCCGACCCGGGACTCGAACCCAGGACCTCCGAGTGTGCAGCCGTACATGCTAGCCACTACACCACCGAGGCAGTTGAGTAAGTAAAAATATACTTAGTCTTCTGTTGACAAATAGAATGTAAATGATAGAAGCGATTCTATCACAATGAGACACCATCAAATATGTGGCATGTCGCAGCGGTCCAGAGAGCCTGCTGAGTCTTTTGATCAACATACTGAGATATTAGAAGCTATTAGGAATGATATACCTGGTATCATACATGATTTTATATCTCGTGAATTTACAAACTTAAGAGAACCTAAACGAGATTGAAAAAGGCCAAAATTTACTCGACTTGATACGATGACGATTTGAAATCCATATCATAGATTAAGGAAGAATTAAGCCGTTTCAAGAAAGAGAATGTATCACTCCGCAATACTTTGAAGGAGTTGCAAGGTACTGTAGGCTCAGTAGAACACAAGTTCTTGGAATTCCAGTAAATTAGAATGAATGCTTACCTAAACTAGCACAAAAAATAGCTGTAAAGTCGGGTATATCCCTTAGTAAAGGCGAGCTCGAATTCGTTCGTCATATAGGTACAGCTACGGTAATCCATAAGTAGAAAACCTCGCTCCATAGTAATTCGTTTCAAATCTAGAAAAAGAAAGATGTTTTCTTATCGTCTTTGCCTTGTGAACTCTACCAGCAATCTTGGAATAGGTACCCGGTCATTAAAAAAATATTTTTGTTAATAAGCACTTGACAGAATGAAAAAAACTACATGTTTTATGTAAAACAAGGGCCAAGGAATTCAATTATCTTATACGTAAGAAAAATTCCGGACAAGTGCGAGTCGGACTCGCCCACCGAGGGTTCCGTAAAAATTTGTTGATTTTTTTAACTTTTTGGAATTTTTCCTTTATTTGTGCTGTAAGACCTTGCTTTTTGCCAAATTTCGTGATTCTAGGTCAACGGGAGCTACTATATGTAGGTTTTCGACCCAAAACATATAGGGTACTTCCGGTTGACCTAGAATTGTCAATTTTGGTTAAAAGCAAGGTCTTATAGCACAAGTAAGGGGAAAATTCCGATAAATAAAAAAAGTTGAAAATTAAGGTAAATTTTGGGACTATAGACCTCAGTATCTGGTAAAATTTCAAATTCCTAGGTCCACCCGTTCCTAAGAAAATAGGTCGACACACGGACAGACAGACGGACGGACAGACGGACAAAAGAGTGATCTTATAAGGGTTTCTTTTTATCTTTTGAGGTACGGAACCCCTAAAAAACGAAACATCCCCTCATATACAAAACTAGTGACTCACCCTCGCTCGTCGGTTCGTCTCTTGGTACGTTTTATCGGTTAGTATAGATTTTTTATTGCATTTTATAGTCATTTATTGAGTAGGAGCTAACACTACGAACCTTAAGAGCAGATGCGATTATAAATAAACTACTTGAGCAAAGTTGCGTACCTATTATAATTCTAATACTTATTACATTTGCAGGTTTCTTATTATTTATTAATCTTAGTTGCATGCACAATAAATGGACAATAGGTACGTTTGTCGTCTAAGTAATTACATTAGGCATACAAAGGCGCAGGCGGTCTTAATACAGCAATCTCTACCAAAAAACCGTTTAATAACAGAATTTATTAAGGCGTAAGTTTGTAAATGATTCTGTGTTGTCACTTTTTAAAGATATAAGGGCTCAACGGATTTTATTGTAATTTGAAATAGAGATAACTTATATCCTGAGTTTAAATATACCTAGCTAAATTTTTGAACGGGATATGTTAGCCTGACATTGTCAATATTTTGAGTCGAAAAGTTTTGTCAGTGGACAGCGTGTACGTGATAGTCCACAGTAGATACGCCGGCACGTATATTATGAATAATAATACTTACCTTTTTTAACGTTGCAAATGCATTTACGCATACCACCTGAATGAATACGGTTAAGTTACGACGAAGTCGGTGTGCTTTGCTTTGTATGGACTGGCACCGATTTCTAAAATATGATTAGGTATGTATTTAATAGGTAGGCTTTAATTACTTAGCCAAAGCACACCGACTTCGAAAATATTTGATTAGGTATGTATAGTAAATGAAAACTACCAATCAGTTATTTTTTACTTTTTAGTGCTTTTGTTTGAAGTCGGTTTTTATTTTTTTGTTAAAAAGTTTTTATGTTATATCTAAAAGGCGTTAGTTAGCTAGCGTTTTCGTTGAAAGGTCCCAGACGGCTTATTTTTTATCGACACCTCCAACAAATATCGTTAAATTTTAGCCAATTTATACAAAAACTTAACAAATTATATACTAAAATCTTCCTCGAGAACCACTCTACGAGTGTCTATTGGTGAAAACTCCATGAAGATCGGTGCAGTAGTTTTTGAGTTTATCGCGAACAGACAGACAGACGCGGCGCGGCGGACGATTTTGTTTTATAATAAATGTAGTTATAATAAATATACACAAAAAACATTAAAAAAAATCACATTTACAATTATAGTTCGATTAATTTGTGCAAAAAGAAAGAACAGAATATCATTTATTTTATACATACTATATATTTAATACACCTATTAACAAAATCTAATCTATTTAACTAAAAATCAGATATAGACACACACAGATAAATAAGGTTTTATTATTTTAGAAAGGTAATTATTATTTTTCGAAATATTATAAAAATAATTTTATTTGCATTCGCTTAACGACCTTATTGATAGTTGTATACAAGGTATTTAGATGCTGGCTGTATTCAGGGCATTTCAATAGTGCTTGCGATTGGGTGCGTGTAACATGTCTCGCGTAATATTATCATTATTTATATATTTTATTATCGTACTACAATGTTACTGTGTAAAATCCGCGAATATTCTTGGCCTATTTCCGCATACTGGCAAGAGTCATCACATGGTTTTCGAGCCGTTTTTGAAAAAGTTGGCAGAAAGGGGCCATAACGTCACCGTTGCCTCGTTCTTCCCAGAAAAAAATCGACCTCCCAATTATAAGGATATTAGCTTCGTAGGAATCGCTCCATTGAGACTCGAATCATACGACTTGGGTGATTTTGAAAACGAGAGACTTGTGTACAAAATACCAAGAGTGGGAAGAAACGTGAAAATGTTATCTCAATTAAATCCCTTCAAAACATCGACTGTGACCATATGTGCTCGTTTGGTTAAATATAAACCATTGTTAGACGCTTTAAAAGAAAACTATGATGTAGTGTTAGTAGAAAATTTCATTGGCGATTGCATGTTGGGTCTTCTTCACGCCTTTGGTATAACAGCGCCAATTATAGCTCTGCTCTCATGCAGTTCTATGCCATGGACTTTTGAACGAATTGGTGCTAATGATAATCCTTCATATGTACCAGTTATTGTATCGCCATTTGGAACACAAATGTCATTTTTGGATAGACTTGAGAATACCATGGTCAATATTATAGTAAACTATTGGTATCATCAGGAGGTACAAGCAAGTGAGAGGATGATAATAGAAAAAGAATATGGGACAATACCGGATTTACGTGAGCTCGCAAAGAATACCTCTCTGGTAATTTCATATGGCTATCATCCTTTTACTGGAGCAAAACCACTTGTCCCTGGGTTAGTGGAAGTTGGAGGAATGCATTTATCTTCTGAAAGGAAACCCCTGCCTCTGGTAAATATAGTATACACTAATAAATCTGATATAAATATTGATATTTTTATTTGAATGAATTTTTTGGCAAATCTTATTTAAATAATCATTATTATTGATACAGAGGCCGAATCTATAGTTCTTAGAATTTTCGTTTCTGTCGGTCTGTCTCTCTGGGAACATCACGAGAAAACCACTGGACCGATTTTGATAAAATTTGGTATGATGATAGCTTTATCCGTGTCAACGTATAGGATACTTCTTACTATTACGGGAAAATATCTCATCCCTGAGAAATCTATACTAACTGTTAAAACGTATCTAGGGACGAAACCGAGCGGAGCAAGGGTGAGTCGTTAGTATCTAATCAACAATTTGCTTAGAAGCTAGAAAATAAGTTCTTTTGACATTTTGATTTGTTTTCAGTTTATTGAAAAGTTCCTTAACGAATCAAGTGACGGTGTCATACTTTTTAGTTTTGGATCCCACATAAAAACAAAATCGATTCCAAAGTATAAAGAGCAGATTCTACTTAAGGCATTATCTAAATTGAAGCAGAGAGTTATATGGAAGTTTGAAGACAGCGGAGATGAGGGCACTCTTATAGGAAATGTCATGAAGGTGAAGTGGTTACCTCAATACGACTTGTTACGTAAGTAAACATTTAACCTTTTCTTTCTTAAAACGATAGATATTTTCAAATAATACCCGTAACAAAAAACTGGAGAAATCATATTAGAAATGTATCTTTATTTTTTAAAATTATGTATATATTTTTAATATATATATAGATAGAAATAGATAGGTACATAATTTTAAGTCTACCATTTCTTTCACGCAATACTACTCCACCTTAAGGTTGCCTGGAAAAGATCGGTTTTAGCCATAAGGTCGCCAGCTTTTTTTGTGTATGATTTTTCATTGTGTTTTCTTTAAATATGGTGAACAATGAAGAGTTATACTACGTTATGATTATAACAAATCAACTTGGTCAAACATGTATAAATAAATTAACGATAACAAATGATAAAAACAATACTATAATGAGTAAAATGAAGCTAGGTGCGGGTGTTGGAGAAGCGCTGCTAGTGTAGCGGTGTGAAGTGTGAGGCGAGTGGATGGGGAATTGCGTGGGATATATTAATATCTTGCTCGGGAGTGTTAGTGTTGTTAAATAAGTATAGAAAATATAAATAATTATCTATAGATAAACTGGTATAAATTAAATATTATCTATACACTGTTAATTAAAATAATTAGCAGTGTAGGAATAGATTTAAGCTTATAGTTATAATTGTAAAATAATAGTGATTTGTAAAAGAAACTATCTTTATTTTACCTGATTGCTTCATAATATCATTGACCATAACAATCAAAATAAAACTAACGTTAAAAATTGTCTTTCTTACTGGTATGAACTATTATTATAATTGCAAAAGTTTACATATAATATATTATTTGTATGTGTATGTTTTTTATTTCTTCACACTCAAAACGGCTAGACGGATTTGGATGAAATTCAGTATACAGATGGATTATATACCTGAATGAAGTATCTACGTCCATGATGTTAACACAAAAAATCCAAAATGTCGGTGTTAACATCATGGACATGAAGTATCTAGCTATGCACATCTGTATAAATATTACAAATGTAATGTGTTTGATACTTTTTTACGCCAGAACAGCTGAACGGATCTAGATGAAATTTGGCACAGAGATAGATTATAGTCTGGAATAGCACATAGGCTATTTTTTATTTCGGAAAAATGTACGGATTCCGTGGGATAGGTTTGCTTTTGTTTTCCTAGAGGCGAACCCGAGCGAAGCGAGGATGAGCCGCAAGTCTATACGTATATAAAATTGTAACTAAGCTGAATCTGTACATTCAAAATTTTTTTGGAAAATCTTATTAAAATATCAAATTAACATTATTATCGATACAGAGAGGCCGAATCTATAGTTTTTAGATTTTTTGTCTATCTGTCTGTCTGTCTGTTTGTTACCGCATCACAGAAAAACCACTGGAGGGATTTTGATGAAAATTGGTATACTGATTATCCGGATCAACATATAGGATACTTTTTATCGCGGGAAAATGTCTCATTTCTGAGAAAAAATACAATACATAAACATCGCCGCAGCAGAGCCGCGGGCAATGCTAGTAAATGACAAAAATGAATACATCAATCACCTTTTTAATTTATCTATAAGTATGTTTGCTAGTAACTACGAGTATGTTACACTTAGGTATACCTTATTTATTATCGGACGTTCAACTATATTAGATAACGTGAAGCCCGAAATCACTATACTTATTATCAAAATTTAAAGAGGTTCGTTTAATTAGAGATATGTTGGGACGGATGTCTTGATGTTATAAAAAAACTCATACATGTATGAGAACTTCTTCTTCTTCTCCCTGCCCATTTCCCAATCACTTAGAGTCGGCGCAGTACATCTTCTGTACTGCTGAAAGGATTTGGCAAAAGTTTTACGACCGACCGCCTGCCTGACGTCAACCCTCCTTGGGAATGCTATTGGCTCTCTTTGTCTGAATGGTGTTGCAGAAGTCTTGTAATTATTATGAGAACATTACCTAAAATATAAAATAACTAGCGACTCACCTTCGCTTCGCTCGGGTTCATTCCACCCCATTTGCACTCCCTTAAGGATTGATTTCCGGGATAAAAGCTATCCTATATAGTTCCTCAAACTATTTTCTTAATAGACTCCTACAAACAAACTCACAAATTTACAAACTTTACCTCTTTGAGTCTTTATAATATCAGTATGATTAGTTTTAACTAAGTAACACAGGGACCGAGTGAAACCAGCCACAGTCGAGCGCGTCCCTGCAGTCCTACCTTACATGAGCGGCGTCACTGACAAGATTGGCTACATTCTAAAGCGAGCTTCAATTAAAACTTACTTCAAGCCGCCAAAGAAAATTAGTCAGTTTCTACCACCTGTCAAGTGCCACATCCCTCTACAAGATGCAGGAGTTTACAAGCTTGATTGTGATTATAGGCTCTCTTACATCGGAAAAACAAAGAGAACCCGGGTCACAGAACACATAGCTTATGTGAAGCACCGTCGCAATACAACATCTGCTGTCTGCAAACATAGTCAGGACCGCCCAAGCCATTATATTCGCTTCGATAGACCTTAAATCCTGGCGAAAGAAAACCGATATCGCCCTAGAATGATTCGAGAAGCCATAGAAATTAAAAAACATCCAAATTTCAATAGGGAAGATGGCTGGGTACTACCATCATCATGGGATCCTGTTATTAATATAATAAAATCTAATAATAAATCTAAACATAACAGACAGGTAGATGTAGTAAGTTCTTACTGTGTGGATCGAAATAATTGCATTTCTGATTAAAATTTTTTACTTTTTCATTTGTAAATGTACATTAGTAATGTGTTGCTTAATAATTTGTTTTTTAAATAATAGCAAATTTAAATTAAAATTATTATTTTTAATTAATCTTAACTTTTTCAAATTACACATAGATCAATTATGTGGCTTAAATAATATATTATGATTTTTCTTTATGGTTATAAATATAATAATGGCAACACTAAAAATGTAGATTAATAATTAATATTTTTACAATTGTAATAATTATAATAATAACAGCTCAATTTAAATAAATAATATTCCATATTCAATTATAAAGCTAATTAAAATTATATAAAAATGTATAAAGTTAAAAGTTAAAATATTGTAAGGTACTTTAGTGCCATTTTTCAATTTTTGAATTCATTTTGTTAATTGTGGGTAGGTCTGTAACAACTATATAATACCTTAGAGACATCTAACACCTCAGTCTCTCCCGTGACCATGATTGCTGTAAAGCATTCGAAACGTCGGGAACCAAAAATCAAAATAAATTCGCGAAAAAATCCAAAAAGATAGTTTATTTAAAATGTCAAGTATTCGCGTAAATCTAAGAAAGTATTAAGTAAACAACTTCGTTACCGTAGTCAAGTAGCCATTTGTGCAGGATATTTTATGAAATTAAATGAAAAGTTATAGACAGTTCCATCTTTATCATAAGGGCACACGGGGCACATGCCCGGGGCCCCCAATCCCACGAGGGCCCCGAAAAGACAACATGCTCGTTTACTTGGAAAAGAGAAAAAAATCTCAACTTTTAGTTTATTTTACACTGCATTGCACTGTATGTATAACTAGCGACTCACCCTCGCTTCGCTCGGGTTCGTGCCTAGGTTGGTTTGCCATACAAAATTTTATCCCAGGGGGTGAACCCCCATAAGGGATGATTTCCATTCATAAAAAGTATCTTATGTCCTTTCCAGGGTCTCAAACTATCTTCTTACCAAATTTCATCTAAATCGGTTCAGTAGATCCAGAGATTACTCCCCTACAACGTCACAAAATCACAATTCACAAACTTTACCTCTTTATAATTTAGTACGGATACACCGCATATTGCATAATATTATGTTCCTTAGTCAACTTGTTCCCATTGTAGTTCACTTTTTTACACCATCGAGTTTTTTTTATATTTTAGCAAAAAAAGTTATCATTCACATTTTTTGACTTTATAAAAGGACCCTAAGTTTTTGTGTATTTAGGGGGCCCCGCCCCGCATGACTTAAGACGGCCCTGTTTATCTATAAATATCACTCTCTAGCGAACAAACGTACAAACAAACGATCAAACTGACGTACTTTCACATATATATTAATAAGGAATTTGCAGGACATGAAAAAGTCGTAGCGCTTATAACACATGGTGGACTTCTCAGTTTGACTGAAGCGATGTCCTCTGGAAAACCAAGCATAGTTATACCATTCTTTGGAGATCAGCCTGCTAATGCAGCCGCCGTATCTGAAGCCGGTGTGGGCTTAGTGCTGTCTTACCAGGACATCAGCGAGGAAAGCTTTTATAATGCACTACAGCGTGTTTTAAGTGAAGAGTAAGTAAAATCTTATGTTATAAGTATTATAATTAGGATATTTTACGCAAACGATTATGGGCGATGGCCTTTATTTTATTCCGATCCGTAGCATGTTAGTCTTTTGCAACGATTATAAATATGAAATTCTAAAAGTACATTTTAAATTAAACAAACAATACACATTGTGTGAGTCAAAATATAACTTATTTCTGTTAATAAGCTTACGTTTTGTTTTCTTTTTCTCGTTCAGTGCGACATGTACGTGCGTGACTCTATACTGATTTATCTCCTAAACTAAGTTAGACCCCATTCTGCAATTTTGATATATTTTGGCTTTATGTTGCAGTAAAAGATATTAAAATTAGAATTTTCGTAGTTATCAATTTTTTTATTTGAAATATTTATTTTTATACCTATAACGACTCGTTTGACTCAGTTTGTAGTGAACCTACTTGCTGTTCCAGCGGTCGCGGGTTCCAGTCCCCGTGGGAGCGTTCATTTGTGTGATGAACACTAATGTTTGTAGTACAGTCATGGGTGTTTATATTTATAATTCTGTCAAAATTAAATTAAGATTTGATTTCATAAAAAAACATAAAAGACTAGCGGAAAAACAAAAACAAATCTATCCCACGTGAACGGAAAATTCTTCCGGAATAAGAAGCCTATGTGCTATTCCAGACTATAATCTATCTCTGTGCCAAATTTCATTCAGATCCGTTCAGCCGTTCTGGCGTGATTGAGTAACAAACATCCATACGAACATCTAAACCTTTACATTTATAATATTAGTAAGATACATATATTTTATTAGATACCTAATATATCATATTATATTTTCTGATTCAATCTAACTAATATGGTCTGTAGTCACAATTTTATAACTCTATATTAGGTTTATCCGCGACTCTACGTTTAATTATTTCACCAGAATATATATATGTACATAAATGCAAGGTATAAAGCCCATACCGGATGACACCCATTTACGTAACGTTTACCCGTTTACTTATATCTATAATACTTACTCACTTTATGGATTCTTCCTGCGACTTGCCAGTAGGTACTACGCAAATAGAGACATATTTTTCTTTTACTTTCCCTTTAAGTAGGTAAATAAATAGTTATACATCTTCGATACTGTTACTTGGTTTTAATATAAATGTAATCAACGATAATTTTTTACTGATTTGAAAATGAGAACTTGTAATCGTTTTCCATAATACTTATTTTAATTTATACGTTATAAACCCAATGGTCTTATATAAATGTTTAAAAATTATTCTTTATTTTATTACAGAATACGTACGAACGCTCAAAGGGTGTCGAAAATATGGCAAGACAGGCAATCAGCGCCTTTAGACACGGCAATATTCTGGACAGAACATGTGATCCGGTGGAAATCCCCTCAACTTTACTCCCATGCTAAGAATCTTAACGTTTATCAACTCTCACTGTTAGACGTCGTTGCTTTTATTATAATCATTATTTTAACAATAATATCCTTGTTGCTGTTTGTTTTTATGAAACTTATTAATATTTTTAAAAGAGGCAGAAAGGCAAAGGTACATTAATTGAAGGGCGTTGATACTTTATTGTAAATAAAAATAAAATTTAACATTAAAATAATAAGTAAAATAAAATAATGAAGGTTATTTTCATTTTGACAAATATCCTGTTTATAATCAAATTATTTGATCATTTTATTGAAATATTTTCATATCTAGGAAAAAAGGTCAGAGAAAGCAGTGGTCCAATCGTTTAACTGACCTATTTTCCGTCATTAATTTCTTCTTTTTTAATTCGGTTAGTATGAAATACAAATCTTAGAATTTCTCGGTTTTTCTGTACTACAATATGGATGTATTATACATATAAACCTTCCTCTTGAATCACTCTATCTATTGCTGAAACTGCATTAAAATCCGTTGAGTAGCTTATAAGATCTAAGCGAACAGACAGCGAAAGCGATTTCATTTTTAAACTATGTAAAGATAATACTTTTTTAGATTTACGCGAATATTTGACATTTTAATTAAAACTATCTTTTCGGTTTTTTCGCGGATTTATTTTGATTTTTTGTTACCGACGCGACGTTTCGAATGCTTTACAGCAATCATGGTCACGGGACAATCTCTCCCGTGACCATGATTGTTTTATTTATTAATGTTGTACATAATGTTTTGTGATATTTTTCTCAATATACATTTAAATTTATACATATTTTAATATTTTTTTTATTTCATTAAAATTTTTTATAGTTGGTATCTTCTAGTTCTGCCTATTTAAGAAATATAGGAATGTATTGCTTGTCAAAAACTTTATTAATAGTTCAAAAAACTGCTTCAGTTCGGGGCCCTCAGACTAGATGTACCTAATTTTAAAATCGTTAAATTAAATTTTGCCTTTTTAATAAATAATTATAATATTTATTAAATAATAAAAGTATAGTTTTGGTTGTAAGATTATGCACGGAACTATTTTGTTCACAATTTAATGTAGATTATTTTCGTATATGATACTTTTTGCGCTAAATCGAAAAGTTTTTGAAATTTTAAGAAAAACTGATGAAAACTACTAATTTACCAACTCATAATCCCCTCTAACCCCAAACCCGACGCTCAAAATGGTGTAACTTTTTACCAATCGATATGTGGATTGTATAGAACAATTTGGAGCTTGAGGGAATATTTTACTTTGGATGTTGAGGTTAGGCTGTTTTTTAGACTAATTGCACTGTACTATCTGTACATAAAATACACGCACAAAGCACATTCGAGTACAAAATTCTTAACTATATGTACGTCTTTGTTATTTTTGGTATAATATTTATTTTGTTACTTTTTGTTGTGTTCAACTTTTATTCTATATCTTCTCTATTATTTATTATACCTCACGGATGTTATACTGTGATTGATACGTTGACAGGCGAAAGAAATGACATGCCGACATCAATTTATGTAAAGTAACTTCGAAAACGACTTGAATTTGACATTTAAAATGTTTTTGATGATTTTGTCAAATTAATTGACTTTATTTATCAATTATGTCAGCTGACCTGGCCGGCTGGTCAGCCGACAATATTTTAAGATATGAATTTCTAATAGGTAAATATGATTAGTAGAATATTACTTATACATCAATTTGTGATGTATTTTACGTGCTACCTATTGATAGGTTTGAAGTCGGTGCCAAGAGTAGGTATAGTTTCTGATAAGCTACAATGAGGAAGCGCGAATCTCTTATTTCTAAAAGTAGAAGTTTTTAGCGGAACCAAGAGTTTGAGTTAACTCTGTAGCGTCTGTAGTTCTCGAATCGTCTCCGTCTATGAACTAGTGTCAAGTGGAGAAAGTGCGAATCACAACACGCCGCAAGCCTGTGTGAGTAAAACGCAAGAGCAGTGGTCTCACTGTGAGTAACTGAGTACCCTTTCCACTTAACGGACATTGACAGTGCTGTAGAACATCGATAAAAAAATAAATTTTGATCGATGGTAGTTAAAATATGTCAATATCTAAGTTTTGTAAATTATATATTACTAGCAAAACTAAGCGCTAAAACTACAAGAAAAATCTCTAAAAAAGTAGTTTCATACAAACTTTACCGCTTACTCCCTTATAGGATAAACTTCGAAAAACGCTAGAACACGTATTTATTTAATTTCATTGAAGAGCATTAATACCAAGTTTCAAGTAATTCTGTTCATAAATAATTTTTTTGATTGTATTATAACGTGTTTTCCCATGGGAATTAAATAATCTCCCGCGGTAAAAAGTAACCTATGTTACTCTCCAGCCCTCCAACTATCTCCACACAAAAAATCACGCCAATTCGTCACTCCGTTTCAACGTGAAAGAAGCACAAACAAACAAACAAACAAACACACTTTCACATTTATAGTATTAGTACAGATATGGATATTCTTATGATACGTCCCTACTGCTACAGTAATGTGTTGGGTACTAAAGCAGCCGCTAAAGGGTCAAACACACAATGTTTGTTCAAAAAAATTGCGAGCTAGAACTAGTGTTACCTATTAGTTCCAGGGGGTTATTTGCGTAAATGAAACAATTTGATGGCATTATATATATATTTATATATTATATATCTATATATGTGTATCTTATCTATGTATATTTGTATTTATATATCTATTCATATATCTTGCCTCTATTTCAATAAAGTATAATACAATAATTAAATTAAAAAAAAATACATTAACAAAAAATACTCAATTTAGTATCCTAAGTTGATAGACAACACTCTACATGCTCCAAATCCAGTCGTATTCTCTCCACAATGTTGCGCTTGACTCTGAAATCGAGAACACGTTGTAATGAAGAGCTGTCAATACTTCGCTCATTTGATTACTTTGCAACGAGCTACGCCACGCGTTCATGGTTTGGTAAGAATTGAGTAGATTTTGTACGGCTGCTATGTTTGACTGGTGAACTTTTACTACATTAAGCAGATCGACAAATCGATCTTGATGATTATGATCAATCAATCCGCTCAAACGTTGGAGGATGGTCACCTCATCTTTCACGATAAGCGCACGAAGCACGTACGCTAAATCATCACTTTGGATTTTCAATTCGGTCAGAAGGTTCTGTATACCGTGTGTAATGAATACCATTAGTGTAGCTTTCTCCTCTAAACTAAATCTACGAGTATCGTAATTGACCGAGTTGATGAATGGGAGCACATAATTACGTCCAACACCGGCATTAGAACTCCGTGGATTTTCGCCGTGTGAGTTAGGTCCAACGAACGAGTTGAAGGGTAAATAAGCCACGATCGTCGATAAAGCCTCAGTTATTGATATGGGACTAGACCTTGCTCGATTCGATGAATATTGCCCTCGTGACCCCCCTAAAAAAATTACCATATTTTAGAATATCAATATCTGTAGGTATATCTATATTTTCGTGAGAGAACACTAAACGAAAAAAAGTTATGAGGACTGCTAACGGAAGTGAAAACTTAAAACTATAAACAAACAGTTGTTATTTTTTGTATATTCAAATTAAAATCAAACAATTAAATTAAAATTTGTAGAGTAAAACTTTTTAGGTAGGTACATTTATCTGGTTTTGACATCTATCGGCACACTATCGGATACATTGGTTTTATTTAACAGATAAATATATTTTTTTGGAGCAATCTGAATAGATGTTAGTAGCAGCCTGTATCGCTAGCGCAGTAATCTAATAAAGTGGTTTACATGAAACTTGCTACCGCCAGTATAAGTTCTAACGTACAGATAACTAAACGCGTATCGTAAAGATCAGTGAATCGTATCGTACGGTTCATAAAAACTTTTTTTTTCAATGCAATATGAACGACAATTGACATTGTTTTGTAGTAATCATGAAAAATGTATACTCACATGAGAGACCGAAAATAGCTACAAGTAGTACCGCAACACTTTTATTAAACAACATGATGATGCAAGTATCCGAAGACTTGTGAAGCTCAACGGACGTGTATGACTAAATGTACTGAAATCTTATCGTATAGAAGATGCTAGTGGGAGAAGTCAGGGTGGTAGGTCGTGGTTTTCCCATCGATAAGTTGGAACTTATCGATGGGAAAATCCTTTGGTTTCTGTTTACATGACCCAACTATCAATAAAATTGACCCGGGGACACAAATCGAATTAAAATACACGGTATATTTAATGTATTACTTAAAACTAAGAATTACGAAGTAAAAAGTAATTAAAAAAAAAATTAAACCGACTTAAAAAAAACTAAAAAGTAAAAGATAACTAAACGGGGATTTTCATTTACTATAGAGACCTTCGAAAATATCTGATCCTCATATCAACCCAACCTACTCTTTCACATTTATATAAAAAAAAAAGATTAGTAAGTACCTATTAGCAGAACCGGCGCCTACGCTCGCGCTAAAACTACGAAAAAAACCTCTAAAAAGCCAGATTTCACACATACTTTCATGCCCTATTTTACCGTCTTATGGGATGAATTTCGAAAAATGCTAAAACACGTAGGTATTTAATTACTGGTATTGAAAAGAATTAATACTAAGTTTCAAGTAATTTTGATCATAAATATTTTTTCGAGTTGTATTAGAACGTGTTTCCCGTGGGAATGAGATAATCTCCTGCGGTAAATAGTAGCCTATGTCACTCTCTATCCTTCCAACTATTTCCACACAAAAAATTACGCCAATACGTAATTTCATTTTGACGTGAAAAAAGGACAAACAAATACACTTTCACATTTATAATATTACTTATCAGTATGGATGGATTTTTAAAAGCAATAAAGCATATAAAACGGAATCTTTCTTTGCTTTCTATTGGATCCTTTTTTTAAACATCAACCTCACTGGAGGAGACTAAAAACAAACCGCATTTTTTTTAATACGTAGTTTTTTGTATTAAAAGTCAAATTCACAGATAAACTGTAATTTTTTTTTGTGTAACCATCTCGGGGTTTGAATATAGGAATATTAAAACCAGGTCGCTAATATTAATTGAAAGAATTAAACAGACTATTTAGTTTCTCGTTTTATTTAAAAGTCTTCATAATCTTGTGGGAACATACAATCTTGCTCCATTTAGTTTTATTAATTATTATGATCTAAGGAATGATTTTCAATACAATAACATTTTATAAATTACTTAAATTTATAAATATAATTCTCAGTTAGCTTTTATTACTAAAAAATAACTTAAGGAGATTATAATATAAGCTTTTATGTTAGAGGAAAGTAAGAAAAAAATATGTTACTAAATATACTGACAATATTGTATCAATATTATAACAAAATTGAAACAAAACCGCTTACAGCGATTTAGATTTTTATCTACGAACATAGCATAAAAACTTAGTATGATATGAAGGTTTAGTTTAATCATCTCTGTCCGAGTCAACTTAAGGTTTTCATTTTATGAAATAAGTATAAAATATACTAATGTCATTGAAAATATTTTAAGCTTTAAAGTTATCTCTAATAATCATTATCTATACACATATTGGGGCAATAGCTAATTAGTGTTTGATGAATTAAATTATAAGCATTAGATCTTAGCGGCATCACAAAAGTATTAGCATTATTACAAAATTATATGAAATCAGGTTAAAATGTCATGTTTTGCTTAAATTAAAAAAACATATATCTAACACCTACTTTGCTAGTGCCAATCATGGAGAGAGAGAGAGACAAAAAAATTTGTTCTTATCTCTTTTCTTAAGCCTAAAAGTGGTAACGCGCTCGCTTGGAAAACCGAGTGAAGCGAGTTCAAATCCCGGGTCTCGCACCTCTGATATTTTTCATGTGCAAATCATTTCCAACATGATTACCACTTGCCGATCAAGGAAAACCGTATGCTGGTAAGGAAACCTGCATGTCTGAGAGTACTAGCAAGTATTTAAAAGACATGTGAAGTTCACCATCCAGCATGGGGCCAGCATGGTGAACTCTGGCCTGATCCCCCATGTATTAAAGAGATGCTTGTGCCCAGCAGTGGGCATGTTAAAAAAGGGTTGAATACATCTCTTTTCTTATCAAGACTCAAACTCGCGAGGATAATAGATATTTTTGTGTGCACTGTAGTGATTTCAACCGCCATCATAAAGGCAAAAGCAATATAAATATGTGCTACAACAGAGATGACAATGCTATAATGAATATGACAATTTTCAATTTTCAATTGAATGAATATGACGATTATGTATATAAATAAAATTACTTATTATTTAGATTAAGTATAATACTATTCTTTATATGACTAAAATATATTATGCATAGAATATTTCTATATTTTATTTTTTAAATTCGCATCCTTATGTTTACCTTATTGATACATCGAAACATGCTAAACAAAAGAAGATAATAAAATGATATTTATAGATCAATGCATAAATATCTAATCATTTTTTATGACACCTGAAAAACTTAGACAAACATTGATTTCTAATTTGACATCTTAATTTTTACTATATAATATAATATATCTCTAGGAGACGTTAACTAAGTTTGAAATTGAATTGAGTAAATACTTCTTTAAAAAAATCAAACTGTTCATAATTTATTATAGCATTATCATTTTAAAGTATAATTTAATGATTATAGTTTGAGAATACATGTTTATGTTCTGCCAGTAAAACTTTGAATCAATCCACTTTTGGTGCCACCAGCACATCTAAAAGCCATGATTGCAGTAATTATAAGAACAATATATGATGGTAAAATTGTAACAGCATATAATTCCCTTTTGTTGAGTAAACTGAGACCTGACACAAAGAAATGTGAGCAAACAACCCATGCAATTTTTAAATAATTCTTGTTATCCAATCCACTGAAAAATATCACACTCCAAAAGGTATTGAGAAGTGTCATGCAGAGAGTCATTGCTGCACTTGTAACAAAGAAGTATTCTGTTCCACTGTGAAGGCCTAGAGTGCCTGGACCCACCTGTAAACATGAAAAAATAATTTATAATGAAATGGTATAATAATTCTACATATTAAATACCTATGTGAATGTAAAAACTATGTACACCTTTTATAGTTAATGTTTGATATAAAATTTCAAACAGAATATTTGAGGAAAACTTACTGAATCTGCCAGAACATTGATTAATGCGAACGCTCCACTCATTGTTCCAAATCCAAGTCCTGATACATAAGCCATCTCCAATTTATTAGATTTATCATGATTTTCAGATATTACTCTCAAACCAGCTTCAGTAACTTTCAATAATAAGTACATTCCATAGCGAAAGGCTTCCTATTATAACAATAAAAAAGGATTAAATACAATAAATACCAAACAAGGAATGTTTCATTTAAATTTACATTAAATTACCTGAATTATTATAGCAAACACCATCCCAAAGGCTAAATAAGTTCGAAGAGGAACAACAGCATACCATAATAAGGATGAAACTAAAAATGAAAGAAGCCATCCAAACGCAGCTGCTATCATAATAATAATCCGGATGGGGTCGTTGGCAATAGTTAGTGCAAACATTGCCACTGGGGGCCCGAAGGCCAGTAAAGAACAACTAAAAAACTCGGCGAGAGTCATCTTACTAGGTGTCTGAATTTACATCAAATATAATCTATACAACGTATTCAACTCTAGCATTCCTTGCTCTGCATACGTAAGCAAAATATTCAGATTTCACAGAATAATAATGATGTTTTTATCAAGCACAATCGATTACATATTTAGAAAAATTGTTCGACTATATTTGGAAAATGTTTTGTCACAAAATGTCAAACAATGAATCATGTCATTTGTCAAATAATCCAACCATAGATATAAAAACGTATTATAATAGGAACATTGAAGACTAAGAACAATCATTATTATTAAATTAATTTTTCTCTGCCATGGTAGTAACTATGTTGTTTTTTTAAGTTGTTTATCGGAAGTTTATTTGCACAGCAGTACCATTATTTGTTAAATTATGGTGAAGTACTATGTAATAAAAATTAAAAATAATTTATCCCAATATTATGTATACATTAAACATATAATAATATTTAATAATCTTGTCGAGGCATTTACACGGAAAGCTTCTGTGACGATGCAAGACGCACAAATCATTGTTGTGGAAACCAATGGAAAATTCAATTCAAGAAGAAAGAAGAATTTTGCATTTAAGTTAAAAAATAATTGCACTCACAGATTAAGAAGGATCAAGGATGGCATCCATATTTGGCTCACAGACCAGGAATATTTTGGCTATTCAGTATTCACCACTGTCCTCCCGATTAGGTAAGTGTTCTGTGCCACTGTCACACTGACAGTGACATTATTATAGCCAATAGGTATGCAGGGGTAAAAGTATAAATAATTAATAACCTAAAAATTATAGTAAATGTTTTTATTTGTCATCCATAGTAAATGTTTATTTGTTGATGAATGAAAATCACTGTTAATGTTATGATGCCACCAAAACAAATAAAGAAGACTCTATGGGTCGAATGTGAACGGTGCCATTGCAGTGTTCTCTCTAATGATAAGAACGTTCATATTGATTTAAATTGTGGAAAAGATCAGGTTAAATGTCCATATATTGAAGATGATACGCTATATACGTGGTTAGAGAGATCTAGTGCTCCTCCAGACAATGTGCCTAAAGATGCTGTGTTAGTACATCCTTCTGCAGGATCACTAATTAGAGCTGTAATTGGTAGACCTTTAGAGTTGAAAAGAGAAGGAGCTCCGACGATAGTAAAGCGTATGTGGCCATCTAAAGCATCTGCTCCGGCTGCTGTGATTTTACCTGCAGCAGGTAAATTTTATTGTTTAATTTTTCTGATAGTCCTGTTGAAAAACTTCAATAGAATCCCACCAAAAGCGACAAAAGCCACATAGGAACCAATAAATATTGGTTTCTATGTGGGTTTTGTCACTTTTGATAGGATTCTATTGGAGTTTTTAAATAAGGAGGTACAAGTCTTTTTTATTTTTTCTGTCTTAATTTAATAATTGATAAACAAAAATAAAATAAGTGTTTAAAGCTTAAGTTTTAAATTTGTGACATATTAATTTATAAATAATAAATTCCTTAAAAAGCGAAATTTACGTTTCATATCTGTGTACACCAGAAAATTAGATATCAATTTTTAATTAAAAATGTTTTTTTAATATATTTGAAATTATTAATTTGGTTTCAGATCTTACTGGAGCTTGGTGCAGTGACAATAAAAAGGTTACAGTATCAATTTTACAACAAACAGTACCACAGGCCTTGTGTGTTACAGTTAAAATTAAAAATTATAAAATAGATTCAGATATAAGTGATATTTTGAAAGAAAGATTCAACAATCATTATATCTGTGTTGGCAGTGTTTTTGTGTACTACTATTTTGGTAGAAAACTACAATTAGAATTTTTAAACATTAAAAGTGAAGTAGAAAATGTGAAATGGTATCTTTTATGTGATAGTACTGTGTGGAATTTGGAGCAAAACACCATTCAGAAGGTTAAGAGAAAATCCCCAAATTTGGGTGGTGTCGATGACATAATTGATGAAATTAAAAGTTTAATAAATATTTCTTTTGACACTACTGGTTTTGCTGCTAGTTTTCAACCGACAAGAGGCTTACTTCTCTATGGTCATTCTGGCATCGGTAAAACTGCAATATGTAAATATCTTATAGATAATCTCAATTGCTCCCACATTGAAATAAATGGGCCAACAATATTTAGTAAATATTTTGGTGAAACGGAGGCTACTATGAAAACTATGTTTGCAAAAGCTGTTACAAGTGAGCCAAGCATAATTTTAGTGGATGAAATAGAAACTATTTGTCCACGTCGTTCCTCTAGTAGTACTGAACAAGAAAGACGAGTTACTTCAGCATTTGTCTCGTTACTGGACAATTTACATCAAGAATCCAGCAAAGTATTTATATTGGCTACTACACGGAAACCAGATGCAATAGATCCTATGCTCAGAAGATTTGGGCGCTTAGACAAAGAAATTGAGGTTCCTGTACCTGATAGATCAAGACGAAAAGAGATTCTGTATGCACTGCTTAAAAATCTTCCAAATAAAGTAAATTCACAGGAAATAGATTCGATTTCCGATTTGGCTCATGGATATGTCGCCGCTGATTTAGTTAATTTGTGTACGCAGGCATCAATGAGGTGTTTGAAACGAGCGAGTGACGTTTTGGAGAAAGAGGACTTAATAAGTGCATTGACAGTAGTCAGGCCGAGTGCTATGAGAGAGTTGTTGATTGAAGTCCCAAATGTTAGATGGTCGGATATAGGCGGACAAGATGATTTAAAGCTAAAATTGCGTCAAGCTGTAGAGTGGCCATTGAAGCATTCGGAAAGTTTCCGTCGCCTAGGAATCCGCCCACCAGCAGGCGTTTTACTGTATGGACCACCAGGATGTTCCAAAACTATGATAGCGAAGGCCCTAGCAACTGAAAGTGGGCTAAATTTTATCTCAATTAAAGGCCCAGAGTTGTTTTCTAAGTGGGTTGGAGAATCGGAGCGTGCGGTCCGAGACTTATTTACGAAAGCACGCCAAGTGGCACCGTCCATCATATTCTTTGACGAAATGGATGCTATTGGAGGAGAGAGGGGTGCAGGGGAAGCGGGTGTTCACGAAAGGGTATTAGCCCAACTTTTAACAGAACTAGATGGGGTAGTTCCTTTGAATTCAGTAACAATTTTAGCAGCGACTAATCGCCCCGATAGAATGGACCGTGCGCTACTTAGGCCAGGACGACTTGACCGACTGATATACGTACCGTTGCCAGATTTCGAAACGAGATTGCAAATAATAGAATTGAAGTTATCTAAAATGAGTACCAGTGACGATGTGAATTCGCATAATTTGGCAACAAGGACAGAAGGATTTTCTGGAGCGGAATTAACAGCGTTATGCCACGAGGCGGCGTTACGTGCTTTGGAAAAGGACCTCGATTGTCCAGAAGTTACTATGGAGCATTTTGAGCATGTGTTAAAAGATTTTAAACCGAGGACTCCGAAATCTTTATTGAAGGTTTATGATGAATTTGTATTGGGGCAACACTCTGGATGATTCACGTTAATTAATGGATATTGTTGGAAAATATAATATTAAAAATTTTAAAATCCCCGACCATCTTGGACTGTTTTTATCAAACATAGCTAGGAACACTCCCGATTTACCTTTCAAACAAAAAAAATCAAAATTGGTTCCTCCACTCGGGAGCTAAGATGCCACAAACTTTAACACCCCGCCGTTTTTGCGTCGGGGGTTAAAAACTAAAAAAACACGCTTTTGAATTAAGTCTTGACTAAATGTTATGTATGGAACTCGTCAAAATGAATCTAATGGGCCCATTATACTTGAAAGTTACTAGCAGTCATTGACAAATTCAACTATCTGGTATATGGTATCTTACTATGGGGAAATACAGCTACTATGTTGTTAATTTTAGTCTATTTAAGTTATAATTTTTACAGTGTATATAATTAATATTATATCTGTGAAACTTTATATTTACTTATGACAATAACATCGGCTATACTATACATATGTGAAATAAATAAAAAAAATCAGATTAATTATTTAGATAATTTCATATTTTATATAAAACAAAAATATTTGAAGAACATATTAAAAGAAAACACATTTATATTGTAACTATTTATTCAAGTAAGAAATCTTATACACTATATAAATTAATAAAAGATCTAGTCGTTATTCTATTTTCCTTTTAAACCCTTAAACACACCATCCAAATCAGCGCAGAAAATTTTGAGATCTATGCATACATAATTTAAAACAAACAATTATACATTGCTTAAAGTACATAATTCAGCAAAAAGTCTACTGTTCTGTATGATTGAATATCCATTGATAGATATATCCATAATTATCATTAACATTTAAAATATACATCCAGATAAACATAAAACCTTCTTTTTGGAAGTCGGTTAATTATAATCTGGTCAACTAAAATGGTTTATTTAATCTGCTTCGGTTGTATAAATTAACCATGAACGAATAAACCACTGGACGAGACATAAAATACAAATGTATGAAAACTCGTTCAACCAAAAGACGCATAACGCACACAAAGATTTTATTACATTATTATACACACAGGTACACAATACAATATTTCTAGTGCTTGAACGTAATCGATAAAATACATATATCGATGAACCAATTAATGACATTTAAGACATTGGTTAGCATAGTCATCATATTTTACATCTTTTAATTTAAAATATCTGTATTTATTATAATAAATTAAAATAAATGAATTAAAGAGGCAATAATAATGTGTCAAATAATAATTATTTTTTAATTTGATTTATATAAATACGATGGCATTGATGGCAGCATTCTGTTGGTCTATAATAATGTTAATGAACAAATGAATATCGGGTGTATATTCCATTAATATATAATAAAAATTATTTTTTAAAGATTAAAAAAATATTAAGCTAATTTAATTAAATAAAGTGATTTTGTTGATTCTGTTATTGAATTATTTTAATTGGCAATTGATTGTCTCGGGTAGCTTATAAAAATGTGACACTGTCCTAATATTGCTCAGTTCTTAATAAACATTTGTGAAATTAGGAAAAAGAAAAAGTGATTGCAAATTAAAGTGAGTGTTGGATCGTGAAAGTAAAATAGATCGTGAAAGTAAAGTGTTTTATTACAAATCGCCAACCCAGAAGTTTAGTGCTAAAACATTATTGTTTGATTTTGTGTAATTTATGTGTTGAAATAAAATGATCTTTATTATTATTACAATGGAATAATATTCCAAAGTATATAAATGTGGTATAAAATAAAATAAAAAATTAAGTACACATACTAATTATAATTTTTGAATTTATATTTTTATGTGACTTAGAAAATATTTTTATAAATTTATTGTCATCAGATTGTAGGATACTGTGATAAAAGTATTTTATGTTATTGTACTGTACAAATAACACAATTCGTTCAGTTATTTCGTCAAATATCGATATATTTTTCGACATTGTCAAGCACTAGTCGATGTCAAATGGACTCACTCGACAGTTTAGTCATTTGTTCTGAATGGTATAATCCAGGGATTTTATGATGGTTGTCAGATGTCAACAATACATAGAAATATCGACTATATTTAACATAGTTGGATAATATGACATTTTATTTTACAATTTTATTAAATTGTGTGATAAATAACAATAAATGTAATAAAATAATGTATTTACAAGTGAAAAGAAACAGTGCTGCTTCCGCCGCTATAGTTTTTACACCATTTAACAGAACATTTAGTCATTTTTGGCAGATTGTTTGTTGACAAGTAAATGCTTGAGACTGACGCAAAAAACAAACGACAAAGGCTGAAATTTCCTGGCTACTAATAAGACAGATAAAGGTACGTCCGCTTATATGTCTGGTCCAGTGACTTATTCGTTCATGAAATTAACATATGTTTACAAGTACCTCACACTAAAGCTCTTCTAATTCATCTATACATATAATATGTAACTAAGCCGAATCTGTACATTAAATATTTTTTGGAGAATCTTATTGAAATAAATATTATTATCGATACAGAGGCCGAATCTATAGTTTTTAGAATTTTTGTCTGTCTGTATGTCTGTCTGCCTGTTACCGCATCACAGAAAAACCACTGCAGGGATTTTGATGAAATTTGGTATGATGATAGCTGATTATCCGGGCTAACATATAGGATACTTTTTACCGCGGAAAAATGTCTCATTTCTGAGAAAAAATACAAAAACTGCAATGTAAGAGTATACTAATATGTAAAACCTAAGAATTTCGTTTTCGGTCAGACAGACAAAAATTCTAAAAACTATTCGGCCTCTGTATCCATAATAATGTTTATTGCACTAAGATTTTCCGAAAAATATTTAATGTACAGATTCGGCTTAGTTACAATTTTATTATATGTATAGATAATACAGCTTTAGAAGAACTATTTGAATGCTAGCATTTTGTTAAGTTATGATTTTGTACGCATAAGCCAATTGCCTTTCTAACTTTTTTGGTAACTCACGGTATATTTATGATTAATATTATCATTATATGTCCAACATTCCTACTAAAGCATTAAGTCATATTGCAAACTATGGTTACATACTTGTGACACACATTTATACAACTGCGTATAATTAAAAAAAAAACAAATCTTATGGAGGGTGAAAATAATGTTAATTTGTTTTGAAATTAACATAGAAACACATGTAGATACATATTAAATTTTAAATAAATATTTTTAAACAAAATTTGACAAAAAAACAATTTAAATCAAATAAATGTTAAATTAAACATCAATTTGAAATTATATAAATTGGCCATAAGGCCAAGTATATAAATACTATATTGCGATTATATTTCATTATCTTTGTCAACCAACAATTTGTTTAGTAATAAATAATGGCATATACACACTTATTAGTAAAACTAGCGATTCACCCTTGCTTCGCTCGGGTTCGTCCCTGGGTAATTCTTTAAATTGACATAACTTTTTTATTTATGAACCGATTGAAACAAACAAATACTAAATGTTAAGTGAAGCTTCGCACAGTACGTTAGTGAAAAATCGCACCCAAATCGGCTAAGCCGTTTCCGAGATTAGCGCGTAAAAACGCACCGACAAACACACAAAAATTCTAAATATTGTTTTGGGTTCTATTGCGTTAATAAAGACCCCAATAATAGTTTTTCTCAAATATCTTCCATGTACAGATAGCGATCAGTTTTTTATTATATGTATAGATGTAGATGTAAACACTAAGTTTTTACTGTCAAATACATGGTAAAGAAAGATTATGAAATATAATTTATAAACGGATAAGCATACATGATGATAATGGGTAAATGCGATGTTCTAAAAGTTTGTGCACAATAAATTACTTCCAATAATATGTAAATATCAGATTATATACTTTTCTTTATACCGGAATGGAACCTGTGATCACCAAAGTTGGTGGCAATGACAATCAGATAAATTAACAATTGTAATGACCGTCTTGCAGATTGAAACATAACCTTGATTGTGTATATTATAAGGTCCCTTTTGCAGTCAAAAGAGAATTTCTTTTATATTTTCATGATTATTTTACTTTTCTTGCTGTTGTTTGTCATATACAATAAATATTTTTTATGCTAAAGCATAGTTGTTATTGTCATATATATTTGCAATTTAAATATTTGCCTTAAGTGGAAATCGAACCCGCTATTATTGTCACAATAACCGCACATGATATTGAAAAAGTATAGAATCTGATGTTTCTCATATGAAATGCAACAACAAGTCAATCATATTCCAATATATATTCAGTCTTAAAAATATTTTTATTACATAATTATTTCTAAAGTCACTTTATAATTGAAATATTACATTTGAACTAAATCTTACATTTTTGCATCAAATGTTGGTTTATTTCTCAAAACACATTTTTTTTCTTAAACATTTCTGCAAATAAATTATTTTTCTTTCTTTCTTTCGAGAATATAAATAGAATGCTTGTAATTTCAAATTAAGAGTAGAGAGGGGAAAAGAGAGGTTACATTTTAATTTCAATTTGGTTAAAGGGGTTCGAACATTTTAGCTTCCAAGCTAGCGTTAGCCACTCGCCGCCATTTATTTTTTCAAATTAACAGCATACATGATACTGGGTTGTATGTATAGAAGATACTTAAACAAACTAAATATATCAACAATATGGTGTACACACAAAAGTGTCACGTGTCTGGGGTATTCTGAGATAAATATCCCTTAAATGAGACCTATGGAACTATAATTTTAATACAGCTAACACATATTAACATGTAAATTGTAATTGCTTCGTCTCATTTGATAATAATCAATCATCATCTTCATAAAGCGATATTTACTTACATACTGATATCTTTATTAATTTAAGTATCTTCTGTCATTCAATTCATTGTCCATCACAAATTAAACAAAATGGCTGTACAGTGGCAATATCGTTAAGCTTCTACCCCTTTCTTACAGGAGTTTATTTGGGGGCCATTTGTGTTTGAGGGTTATTAAACCCGTAATATTTCGGTGTGTCGGTTATAACATATAGCGATCCAGTCGGGTTGTGTTGCACCCCATTGTATTTGGTTCACTTCACCCTCTGCCGCAGTGTAGGCCAGGATGGGATCTTCTATAGCTCGTGGCATTTGTTGTATGTCCCATATTAAAGCTTGGTGGTCGTCACCCGCTGTACAGATATGGCAGGAACTGAAATTGTGTGGGGTTTTAATATTATTGTTATATATATACATATATTAATAAAAAATATATTGTAAAAACAAAAAAAAAACCAGTCTACTTAAAAGCTGACTAAAAAGATGAGAACAAGTTGAAGTAATATAGTATTATGCACTCGGAGACATACAGATGTACATCTCGCGCCAAGGATGAAACATGTATGTCTCCGATATTTGAATACGTTTAATTAGACATTTCAAGTAATATTTAACAATTTTTTATCCTAAATTACTTTTAAAAATATAAGTTGTATATATTTTTGTGATCGCCTCTTAAAAACTTTTATTTTGATACACCACTCGATAGATTTGAAAGTTTTTTTTTACAGACACACAAATTGACGCCTGAAATCACCCATTTGAATTTTTAACTATTTTTATGTAGCCTATAACACTCGCGTTATTAGGAAGAATCTAACGACGTATAAATAATCAAAATCGGCTCACGCGTTTGGTCCTATTTTCCACAATCTCGCAACTGTTAACTAATATTACGTTATCCTAAAAACGAAGAATAAGAAGAAAACATACCTGTGCGGTGCCCAGGCGATGCCGTTGACGCAGGCGCGGTGGTTGTTGAGGCGCGCGACGGGCGTGCAGGGCACGCGCACGTCCAGGATGATCACCTCGCACGCGTCCATCGCGATCGTCGCCAGGTAGTTGGGGTCCTGCTTGTTCCACGCCAGCCGGAGCAGCGGTGTGTGCTGCGGGTCCTGTGGTGCGACATGCCAATTTTCTCTAACATTTTGTGATATTCTTCCGGAATGTTGTATGTACGTAATACAATAGGAATTAAAGTATGAAATTGGCGTCTTTTTGTAATAGGTACTTCGAACTAACATAGAACCTTCATGGTTTGAGATTTTTGAGAGAAACTTTTTTTCACATGGTACCTATGTAGTTCTTCTTTTAAAAAATGTGCAACATTCGTCTATCGACTTTCAGTTGTTTTTGACCTTGCTCCAACAGACTACCATTTTTTCGTGATTTGGACAATTTTCAACGTGATAAAAAGTTTTCTTCTCAAGAGACAGTACAAAATTCTTTCACACAGTTTGTCGAATCTAGATCACCAGAGTTCTATTGCAAAGGCATAAATGACCTTCCTATTAGATGTCAGCAATGTACAGATAATAATGGTAATTATTTTGATTAAATAAATATGTTAAACTAAAAAAAAAATAACTAATTTCAATTTTTCAGTACAAATCGGTAATTTCATACTTTAACCCCTATTATGTAATAATGTCCTCCTGACCGATTCCGGCCAACCTCATTGAGACTAGCCAACTGCGCAGGAGTTATTATAGTGCACAAGTGTGCGCGCAGACACAACGTGCACTCTATTCCTGTCACTCTCATACTCTGGTGGAACGACTATTCGACACGACCGGTGAGAGTTAAGGCGCAGGACCGACGGCTTTACGTGCCCTCCGAGGCACGGGGGTGAAACACCGCTAACTTCCCAACTCCGGGCTTTTACTGAGGCTTACTATACATAAAGACTCAATAACTAAACTTGGCCTGACCCGGGACTCAAACCCAGGACCTCCGGGTGTGCAGCCGTACATGCTAGCCAGTACACCACCGAAGGAGTAAAGATAATATATGTACTGTGTGTACAAACACATGACAGTGTATCTTATAATAAATGAGCAACTCTTGTATCTATATACATTTATATCGATTATTTAACGTTTTTATTTTCGTTTAATTCATCATTTTAAAAAGCTTATTAAATAATTTTTAATCGCCACATCTAGTTAATTTTTAGTGTGTCACCTTGGCACTATTTTTTTGTAGCTTTTTATATTACAATGCAGAGTCAGTATCCACATATCAAAAAGTTTTAATCAAAAAATTTACATACAGCTATTGTTCTTCAAATTGGTGCGAAAACTCCGTAATTGTCATTCATATTTAATAATTTTTAGGTATTTTTTTTTGTTTAATTTATTATTTAAGCAACAATTTGCGAAAATGGTATAGTTAACAATGAAGATTGCTTTGTGAAAATACTATTTATATACTCATCTTTTCACGATGTGTGTGTATTTGTATGTGAGGACACAGACTTATATACACAAACACACACACACTCACACACACACACTCACACACACACACTCACACACACGCACGCACTTTTACTAATATCACAATAATAAGTATATAAAAAAAAATTAAAAATATATATATATATATATATAAAAATCCATGCGATAGGCGGTCCGCCCACTGATTACAACAGAAATATTGTCAAATTGGTTGTAAAATAAACCCAATTTTCATGGTGAAGTTATAGCTCTGTTGCCTTCTCATGGCAAGTGACAGTTATTAGTTATACAATTCAACCCTAAAGCAGTTTCCCGACTGTCATATAAAAATATCTTAACACCTACTATTAAATTTCTTAGAAATCAATTAAATTTCTAAGAAATCTATTGTTAACAATAACGCCGGCGTGTCCGCGGTCGTGGAGAGGTTAATTTACCGACCAATCTCGTTCGTTTCGTTTTCGATTCTACGTGACATTGGCGAAGTAATCTGTTCACAATTGGCGCACTTTGAGGCCATTATCAAGAAAATTGAATTGAATTGAAGGAAAAACTGACAGGCTTTTTCTTCAATTCAATTTAGGGCGGAGACGAGGGAAAAGCGTACCCTCTCTCCCGCGTCTCCCCACAAGATTGAGACATCTCCGTCATACAACTGTAGCGATTAGTAGACTTTACTAATAATTACAAACCTCATATATAATTGTGGAATGTTCTAGATGCCGCAAATCAAACATCCGTACCGAACCGTCGGCGCCTACTGACGCGAACATATCGCGCCCGCCTCCGGCGCGACTGAACGCTATGTCGTACACTTCCTGAAACGTCATGAAACAATTTTAGCAAAATCTCTTTCTAGCTATTTTAATAAAATAATTATGTAAAATAATGGTCATTAGTTGCTCATAATTTATACAGATAAATACAATTGAAGTGCCTGTTTGTAATGTAATAGTAACAGCTTTTTACTAAATGCATTTTAATTATACATGGTACCTACATATAAGGAAAACACAATTTTTGAAATTTTCGTTTGTAAGTCTGTTTGTTCCGGCTAATCTCCGAAACGGCTGGACTGATTTTGACGGGACTTTTACCGACAGATAGCTGATGTTATAAGGAGTAACTTAGGCTACTACTAACAAATCACCACAATAAATACTTAATAGTAGCACTATTATAAAAAACCTGCTATACATTTTAGTTTTGCTAGATCCTAATTAATAATTATATTCAAATGAACATGCAAAAAAACATACTAGTTCAAAATAGGTTAAAATTCAAGAGCTAAGGCAAGAAATGCAGATTTATTTAAAAATATTGTTTACAATATTTTTAAATAAATCTGCATTTCTAAAAATGAAATTTTATATACATATACTACTACATAATACTACTAATACTACATGGAATTAATTGAGTGCATATATTCTGATCTTAAACTATCTCTAAAATGAAACTACACTAACCCAAGAAAAAGGACAGACAACAAACAGTTATTTATATATGAATAACAATATTGTACTACTACAATATATTAAAACAGAAGTCAATTTAAAAAATTACCTTATCATGAGCAATTAACTGTGTCTTAACATGTCCGGAAACCTCATTCACTCTGCCCAACACTTGGCCAGTTTCCAAGCCCCATATAGTACAGGTTGTATCAATGCTGCTAGTGCCTATCAAATTGGGGTCTACTTCGTTCCAATCAAATGATGTTAGCGGAGCACAAAAGTCTGAATTCTTGTTGTTATTTAATACACATTCAAATAGAGTGTATGGTTCACCGGCACGCCATATGCGTAGATAGTCACCTAAAATATTTTTTTGTGATTTATTTATGGAAAATTCACTGTAACTTTTGCACAAACATAATATAACTTATAAAAAATAGGCTAAGTACAATATTATACATATAAGCAAAAACACAAACCTTTTAAAAAAGAGCACAAATTATTATTAAAATATAAATCAACATAGCATATTTAAAATGTTTACCACTAGTGGCCAGGAGATCAGGATAGACTCCCTTGGAGTCAGGAATCCACATGATCTTAGTTGTGGGGTATGGATGGTCAAAAGTGCTTTTAGCACTGAATTCACTTGTCTCTTCGTCTAGCGATATAATTTGTACCTATTGGCAATAAATTTATTGTGTAATTTAATAATACATGTTCACAATATACTACAATTACTATCACAACAATATGTATGCAACAACTAATAAAATACATAATTTGTAAATATTCTTATATAATAATATTTACTATATTAGCAGTGTAAGAAGTAAAATATAACTCTTTAAATGTACACATCTTACCTTGTTATTATATTCTTCTACAAAACTTCCAAGGGCAAGTCTGAACCTCTTGTCTGGCCGCACTGACCAGTTCATTGAATATAGAGGCCATGGTGCTTGATATCTAAGTTATAATATGTATAATGTAAAAGTTAGTGAATTTTACACTAAGGTGTACCAATTTTATATTAACAACTTTGTTTTAAAACAATTTATTTTAATTGAAATTACTTGTAAATAGCTAGATTTGCAAAAAAAAACATTAAATGTTTTTTATTTCGAATTTACATTATAAATACGCAATTACGAATGAATTATTGCGTTAATTTTAAGGATTTTGTAACGAAGTTTTTCATATCATTATAATATGTACAGTATCATTAGTACCAAGTCTAATATCGAATATTTAATATTTCAAGTGAAACATTTATTTTAATATTGTATTATTAAATACTCACTTATAAATTTCCTTGCGTTTTGTACTCGAACTTGTCGTACTGGAACTGCTATGTGGCATTGACATGTTTCTTTGATTAAATAAAAACTTTCTTTAAATTAGCAAATAATATACGAATGGATTTATTTTAATGTAATTATCGATACATTTACAAGTCTAAATATTATTCAAAGCCAATCATACACAATGTAAATAAATGAAGCGGTACGGTTTCAGGTAGTTTTCATAGAATATCAGCGCACGAAAGTAAGCTATTTTATCAACAGAATGTTATTTTGACGAAAGTATTTCTTTAATTTATGAAATATTTATTAGTAAATAGCATATATTTAACATGTTTTTTAAGTTAACACATGTAAATTGAGCATTATTTTTACACAAGTGACGTACATCTTGACATTTAAAATATTAACAAAAATTGCCATATAGCAAAAATAATGAAGTGGTTCACACAATTTAGAAAAATGGGGAATTTAAAAATATTAAAAATAAAATATAAACATTTGGTTTTAAATTAATAAATATTTTTATTAGTTTTTGTAATTATAAAAAAAATTAAAAATATGGTGAATTATATTAAAAAGTATTATCATGAGCTGCTGCCAACTGACGAGCATTATCGGATTTAGTATAATATTATTATTATTTTTTATCTATGGGTACGTCGGTTTTAACTTTTAAATAATATAATTTATAATTTATATCTACCTGTGTTAACAAAAATATAATCTCATCCTTCTCTAATATCTATAAAGATTTAATCATAAGAGAAATAAATAAATATGATTTTAGATCTATTTATTTTATAAAAGTTAAAACATTTTGAGAAAATCTCTTAGGAATGTTGTATTTACAAGTAATACTTGCTACAAAGCATTCTAAAATCTTAGAATTCAGTTTAGTCATAGATCATAACATTATAATACTAGGTATACGTTTAGTCTAGATTAGCGTTCTATTTCAAATGAATCACGCTAGTATTACAGACCTGGGCCATTACAGAGGACACGAAATTTAGGAATATGAGGGTCGCATCTACCTACTCGTATTTATAACCACCGGGTACCGACGCTACATAAATAAATTGTTAGATTGATTAAATTATGGTTATGATTTTAGATTAGTATATCTCGCTCCATTAATGCAACTTATAATGGCGGTATATTATGCTGTCACGTATAACTAAAAAGAATTGTATTGTATTTAGCCCTTTTTAACGTCCCACTGCTGGGCACGGGCCTGTCTTCAGTACGAGGGGAATCAGGCCATAGTCCACCACACTGGCCAAGTGCGGGTTGACGGACTTCACATGTCTTTTGAAAACTTGCTAAGTTCTCTCAGACATGCAGGTTTCCTCACGATATTTTCCTTCACCGTTAAGAAAAGTGGTAATCATGTTGAAAATGATTCGCACATGATAATATCAGAGATGCGAGATCGGGGATTTGAACTCGCTTCACTCGGTTTCTCAAGCGAGCGCGTTACCACTGGGCTACTACTGGCTTAGAACTACTAAGAAGAATATTAACTCAATATTTTTCACAAAAAAAGTAGCAGACTACATAAGATCCTTACTGACATTTTACTTAAATTGTTAATTTATATTTCTTCACTCGTTTTTTCTATAACAAGTTACAACGGTATAAGTATATTTCGGTCGAGTTAAGAGGTGTGGAGGTCCCGTGCTAAATTGAGAGGGCAGTAGAGACCGTTAATAATAATGCAGGGGTTCAGTTATTTATACGAAAAAATATTTTAGAGCCTTATGTTTTCCGTTCTTTGTACTTTCCTAATAAAAAATAGTCCACAATTTAATGTGCCCTGAATATTACCGGCCTACATAATTTTGGCAACAATGTGATAGTATCAATGCAGGCCACGTTTGAGCTCTATTTAAGGATTTGGCTTTCTTTCTTACATCAACGTTAGATTAGGGCTATGTGATATAATTTATTACGTAAGGTTACAAATAGATTGAATGTAGGCAGAAACGTTTTTGTAGGTCACTCGAAGAAATATTTACTTGTGATTATAAGAATAAAAGATAAAAAATATGTACTTCTATCCTTTTTACATAACGTAATTGCATAATTTCGGTACAGAAGTATAAGGGTAGTTGGCCAGTACCTTCAAGATGTGAGCTCGGTATATTATTAAAAAAAAAAAACAAAAAAAAAACTTTTCTTTTTAAAAATAAAAAGAAAAACTTTGCCGAGAGAGAAGTTTAATTTAGTATTATATATTATTAGCATGATGTGGAGTAGTTTAATATAGATACATAGAGTTCTTTTAATCGTTACGGCATTGTTATAGCACACGTGACCCGTGAGCTTGGTCATTTCATTGTAATTGATCAGTATAGCAAAGGTCGTAAGCAGTTCAAGGCTATTTTATCTGACGTTAACTGAGATTTACTACTAAGTTTAACTATATTATATTTTTCTGAGCTGATTTCTGTTAGTTAATGAAATTACCTACTAGATAACAAATTCATGACATCGACCAATATTTTTTGAGCACGAGACACAGGAATGGCATGTGTAAATTCATCCTTGTGTGTATGCGCCCTCCATATACCTATCAAATCAATTTTACAAACTACCAGACAAACATATGGTTTTAATGGGTCTTTATTATCAGTGAACATTTTATTAATTACTATGTGACACTCTGCAATATATTAGTTAAACAATTTATAGAAAAACAAAAACAAACCTATCCCACAGGAACCGTATATTTTTCCGGGATAAAAAAGTAACCTATGTGTTATTCCAGACTACTCTGTACTAAATTTCATCCAAATCTGTTCTGCCGTTCTGGCGTGAAAGAGCAACAAACATCCATACTCACAAACTGTCACATTTATGATATTAACACTGATTATATTAATAGTTTCTTTTTATGTTATATTATTATTTTGTTTTGTAATTTCTATAACACGAGAAATATTTGGTATAACGAGAAAAGTTGGCTGTGTCATTCTGCACTATACAAATTATATTGAAAAAAAACTCATTGATCTATGCTCCCTTGCTGTGAGAAAGAAGGAAAAAATCAACAAACAAACTTTCGCAATTTGATATCAGTAAAGTTTTGCCTAATTTCATTTTAGACCGAGATTTTTTATCTAAGTAAGTATATAGCGGGTTCTAAGAAACTGACCTTAACGCTACAACAGATATACTACATAATGGAGTGGGCGTCACTACTCACTACTCATTGTTGGTCAAGGTGGTACTCGTATATCAATATGAAAACTATTATATTCATAACTCGCAAACTTCACGTAACTAAATCAGTTATATTGTAATCATCAATCACATCTAGCACCTACAACCAAGTCATGTACATTTTGTTAAATTTACATAATTCAATAAAAAACCTTTGAACAAAAATCGCGAGTAGCTACCTACCTCATATTATATAACAAAAGATTTTAATGTATTTCAAACTGAGGATTCACGCAAGAGGTAGGTATAACATAGGCAACTTTTTATCATGAAATGGGAAAAGAGATATAAGGAGATGAAAAAAGAAAGGCATAAAGGGTTTAAATATAATTTTTATTACTTGTTATTAAGAAACGAACTGAGCCGCAAATGAAAGTTAGTTTTAAACAAAAAAATCTTTTCATTTCATAGAAAGTTTTCTTACTAGATTTAAACAACGGAAACTTTTATATCATTATTTACATTAGCTATTATATTTATCATGTTCAACACTTCCCCGCCTTGTTCAGACTGGAAAGGTCACATTTGATTTGACTGATCTTGCAAGAGTAACGATGGTGCTCTATGACTCAGATTATATCGGTAAAGTAACAATATATTACTAGCTTAGGAGTACGACTTCACGTGCGTATGTAAATAAACAAATAATTAAATAAATTATATAATAAAAATGTTTTATTTTAAAAAGGATCGTGTAGTAGGGAAAATCATTATTTTTGGAATCCTTTCTACGTCCTGAATTTAAACTAAATGTAGGTAAACATAGCCGATGGGACTCTGGCCCGAATCTTCTTTTCGAATTCTTTCTAATTATTTCATACATTACGCGTATATACCGACAGATAAAACGTTTTAATAAGTTGTTAAGGCCTTTGGTTATTAAGGTTGTATGTATATGAACTATTTGACGCCTTGGTGCTTATTTGTTGAAACGGCCAATACTTGTTATACTTTACAGTAGAAATTTTTTTCCTGTTTTAAAAGCAAAGCTTTATTTTTAAGATTAATTTACGTATATTTACATAAAATACATTTTTCAGGTTTGTTAAAATAAAATGTTTGATACCAATAGAATTGATATTTATAAGTCAATTATTCTATAGTAAAACTCTTTTGGTAAATTGGTCGGTTGGACAAATAAGCCGTATTATCGACGTCATCTATCGTATTATGCAAATTATCATAACATATGCTCAATATGGCAACTTTTTTACAAAGTTACACCTATTATATCATTATTATTATCTTAGGGTTATATTAAATTCCTTTTCGCATAGGGTAAGTATTTGGATTAACTGAAATATTGGTAGTGGCTTTGTTAGATAAGCACACATTTATTCAGATATACCATTTTTAAACGTCCCATTGCTGGAACGGGCTTCCCTTCAATATAAGGGGATCAGGTCATAGTCCACCACGCTGGCCAAGTGCGGGTTGGCGGACTTCACATGTTGCTAGGTTCTCTCAGACATGCCGGTTTCCTCACGATGTTTTTCTTCACCATAAGGCAAATGTTAGAAATGATTTGCACATGAAAATATCAGAGGTGCGAGACACGGGATTTGAACCCCATTCACTCGGTTTTCCAAGCGAGCGTGTTACCACTGGGTTACCACTGCCTCTATAAATAAGCACATAATAGATTTGAAGTATTACTTTAGATTTGAATGAGTCAGTGCTGTGTGGCCGAGAAACTAGCGCCTCAGAACTACCTACTTTAATTTATTTATATAGAAGTATAATATTATGAAACACGTGTTTAATTTAAATGTTGGAATATTTTAATGTGGCTTGGCTATGGCTATGAATTTTTAGAAATACTATTTTAACCTGTAAAATTAACATAAGTTACTGTTATCTATACATCCATACTTTTTACCGCGGGAAAATGTCTCATTTCTGAGAAAAAATACAAAAACTGCAACGTAAGAGTATACTAATACTATGTAAAACCTAAGAATTTGTTTTTTGGTCATCTGAACGCGGGTGGAGCCGCGGGCAATGCTAGTGCTACATAAATTATTAAAAAAGAAAATAAAAGTAAGAATATCATCCCAAAAAAAATCTTTGATGTATCGAAAGAGACACGTTACATTTGGGTTTCTATGACATCAGGCAAAGAAAAAATAAGTTTTGTGGTATTGTGGTAGGTAGATATGGTGCTAGAAATAACAAGAACTGATGATGATGTTCTCCTAGCCGATTCCGGCTACGGCGGCAAATCTCATTGAGACTAGCCCACTGCGCAGGAGATATTATAGTGCTCAAGTGTACGCGCAGACACAAGTGCACTCTCTATTCCTATCTCATACTCCGGTGGGACGGCCACTCGACACGACCGGTGAGAGTTAAGGCGCAGGACCGACGGCTTTACGTGCTCTCCGAGGCACGGGGGTGAAACACCGCCAACTTCCCAACTCCGGGCTGTTACTGAGATTTTCTATACAGAAAGACTCAATAACTAAACTTGGCCCGACCCGGCACTCGAACCCAGGACCTCCGGGTGTGCAGCCGTACATGCTACTACACCACCGAGGCAGTTAACTATTAGTGGATTTAATATGTAAAATTTAATATTTAAAAAATATTCAATGATACATAAAAATTGCAGCTAATATCGAACAGATGAGTCAAAATGAAAAGTGCATGGATAATTATTATAATATGCTTTCTACTTGCAACGTACATTATAAATAGTATGTACGCGTTTATGTTAGTAATGACTAATTTGTTTTATTTTCATCTATTATATAGTTATACTCGTAGGCAGGTGAAGTGTACACTGACTTTCATTTTAAATTTACGATATTTCTTTTAAATGATAATTCTTTTAAATGATAATTTTAAATGATTTTAAATGATTGTATCTATTACGCGAATATGTCTATTTTAGAATATAAAGAAGCAAGTAATATAAATGGCTTCCATATATATTTGTACTAATACTAGCAGATCCCGCGGCTTCACTCGCGCTAAAACTACAAAAAAGTCTCTAAAAAGGTAGTTTCATACAAACTATCATCCTCTCGTGAAAGAAGGACAAACAAACAAACACACTTTCACATTTATAATATTATTATGGATTATATATCCGAAAAAGCTATATTTATATTATTTATATCCGAAAAATATATGTTGATTTGTGTGTGAGAGCGAAGCTCTCGCAGTACCGGACCTTATTATAATATACCTCAAAAGGAAAAAAGGGCCGGGATGTAACTACTTATTGTCTGAGCAAAACGAGGGCGAACGCTACTAATAAAACAGCTCAATAAGAACCATCTTTATAATCTTTTATAATTTATATAAAACTAGCGACTCACCCTCGCTTCGCTCGAGTTCGTCCCTAGCTTGCTTCCCAACACAAACTTTGATCCCTATTTTCACCCCCTTAAGGGATGATTTCCGGAATAAAAAGTATTCTATGTCCTTCCCAGGGTTTCAAACTATCTTCTTACCAAATTTCATCTAAATCGGTTCAGTAAATCCAGAGATTACCCCATAAAACGTCAGAAACCTACAATTCAGAAACTCATAAATTTTACATTATGAGTATAGATGAACGTTCTGTACGCTGTGCGTTTGTATATTGTGTAATGATATTGAAATAACATTTAATGTCATTTTCATATATTTTTTGTACGTATAACTTTTTACAGACTGATATTCAAGATTTTTTATAGAAAAGATTACATCTTAAAAATGACCCGATAACGCATACATACATACTATAATAAAATTCTAATTGAGTCCAATTTGTACATTAAATATTTTTTGGAAAATTTCATTGAATTAGTCATCATTATCGATACAGAGGCCGAATCTATAGTTTTTAGAATTTTTGTCTGTCTGTCTGTCTGGCTTGCAAATAAATATAAACCGATAAGATATTAAAAGATGTAATTCAATAAACATTTATCATACTTTTTTAATAAATAAATGTTTAAGAGCATCGAAAAATAATTAATAATGAATACGAAAACAGCGGAAAGCAACTATTATAAAGTATGCGTTTTTATAAAGTTTATATTATATACATCTTTAATGGCTTAATGTTACATATTAATTAACATTTAACAAAGGTTAGTCACTTTTTTAAAATAACCTATTATATGATTAAGAAATAATTAGATTAATAAATATATCTTTAACATAATATGTAATATCTGACGCAGGAAAGCTATTATTTAAAAAAAAAACTTTGTAAGCCATATTAGAAATAAGCTATAAAAACGCTTAAAATAGTATTTTTATGGAGTGTTACGGCAATCCATCTGCGATATATTTCTATAGATATTAAGTTCAATACAAAATATTTTTAACTTCCATCCTTCCTTTTTTATTATCTTTTTCTTTTTTTCACTTTTCTTTTGAGACTTGAACTGAGTCTCTATAGAACTAAAGCACTATCCGCTCCGACACACATTTTTTTAATGATATTATCATGATGATAATTATTTATATAACAAAATATGATTTTTAAGTTTCTAGGCATATTACATAATTAATATAATAATTTGACAAGAGCTAAATTTCTAAATAAAATTAATTAATATTTTCAAGTTTTGAGATTTTGTCAAAATCGGCATAGCCGCGATAACGTACCAACAAGCGGATAAGGTTTCCCATTCACAATATTAGTATTCAACTTCATTTTATGTGCATGCATATACACAGACTATGGATGACATTAAACTTCCTTTAAAAAATAATTACAAACGTGAGTCACTCTATGCTATGAAACTAGTTACGCTCGAAATTAAAATGAATCGGAAACATTTAAAGTTCAAGGGAAGACTGGTTTTAAAATTCTAAATTTTATGATAAAAATAAGGTTAATCTGTAATTAGGTTTAGAATATTAATTAATTTATTGCTTAAGAATATGACATTGCCTAAGGTAACCTGCAGCCATTTGTTATATTAAAGTGGTATTTACAAGATCTTTAAACGTGATAAAGAAATAAGTATGGACTGTCTTTGCTTACTATGCCGTATGGCACAAGTTTGATGATATAATTATACATATAATAAAATTGTAACTAAGCCAAATCTGTACATTAAATATTATTTGGAAAATCTTATTGAAATAAACATTATTATCGATACAGAGGCCGAATCTATAGTTTTTAGATTTTTTGTCAGTATGTCTGTTACCACATCACAGAAAAACCACTGCACAGATTTTGATGAAGTTTGGTATGATCATACTAAATTTCATCAAAATCCCTCCAGTGGTTTTCTCGTGATGCATTCCCAGACTGACAGATAAAAATTTAAAAAAACTATAGATACAGCCTCTGTATCGATAATAATGACTATTTCAATAAGATTTTCCAAAAAAATATTTAATGTACTGATTCGGCTTAGTTACAATTTTATTATATGTGTAGATGAAGGTATTGATAAAAGAAATTATCAAAAATAAAAAATAAAGCCAATGAGAGGCATATGTTTATTTAATTACTCGAAACATTTTCTATCTCATTTAAACGCTGCTCCCTTTTAATACCTATATTTTTGGCAAAGTTTTATCGATAAACGCATATATCAGATTCACTATAATTATAACGTGTTTTAACGTACTTCAAGTACAATGCTCTTAATACAAGCATTATGACAAATAGTACTCCAGTCCATACAACGATGCTACCGATCTGAGTATTGAACCCGTTGCTGTTTCTTGTCGCCTTTAGATATATAGCTCTTTTGATGCGATATAGCCTGTTTCTTTTTGGCCGTAAATAAAACATTTAGGATGTTTTGTTTCTCGCTGAGGTTAACATATTTTGTAAAAAAAACTAAAAAATTAAAAAAAATAATTATAGACATTTTTGGATGTAAAAGCTTTAAAACATTTTCAGCATTAAATAATATCTACGCGTGATATGGTATTGTTGTATTTTGCAATTACCACTGATATTTAAAAGCATATAAGGACATCATCAGCCTGCTTATATATATATATATATATATATATATATATATATATATATATATATATATATATATATATATATATATATATATGAATGGGTAATACAAAATGAATCTTGTAGAAATCGAACCCAAGGCCTACGGCTTATGTTCATTGGTTTAATTAATATATGATAATCGCTTCTCGTTTCGTTTATTTATAATAAACAGAGAATTCTTCAATACAAACTTTCAAAGCCCTTCTTTTATTAAGTCCTTTCAGGTTCTATATACATCAGATATAAGGCTCGTAGAATAACCGCAGTAACAACGATAGCACCTGTCCAAGCCACTATATTACAAATTTGAGCGTCTAAATGAGTCCAATCATCTTATCTTACATTATGTACAGGTTTAAAGTATGTCTTTGTTTTATTTAATATTTTACCAAATTTCTTGTTAATATTATCGATATTTTTAGTTTTTATCTTCAAATTAGCTTTTTTTGAATCCTAGTTCTTTCATATTTTATCATATTTAGGCTATAATATTGTTTATACTTTGATTACTACATGATTTGGTTTTAGTTTTCAGTTTACTGTCATTGATTTGGTCGTGTTGACTGACATATTGGCAGATTATTATTACTTTTCTAATAATCTATATTTAGAAGAGGTTTTATAATTAAAGACATTGTTTTCACTACGTACTCTAGTATCGCCCCGTGGTTGAAAATCAATCATGATTTATTAAGTTTAAACGATATTGAGGCTCTTTTTTCAAAGACATATAGATAACCTATAAAATCAAAAATAATTTTGAAACGGGCCCATAGATTCAGAGATTTGCACGTACAGACAAACAAACTTTTTATCTTTATATTATGTAAGTTCTGTGTAATAATAATGAAGGTTATCTAACACTATGCTACATCTTTTAGCAGTGAATTAATTATATATAAATAAAATGCGTGAGCGGATTCGCGGGTAAAAGAAAGACAATAAATTTTGGCTTTTTAGCGTCCTTCTATATATAAGTAAACTTGAACTATGCCTAAAGTCATATTTCTCCGTGCATGCAATATGCTCAAAAAGTGGTTCAAAGTTTTCTCTTCACGTATAAATAGGCACATGGAAGAGAAATCCAATTTTAACTTATATTTTTTTATTGAATTGTAATTAAGTATATATTTCTTTGTTCTACTCTGTTTATTTGGTTGTTGAAAACGAACACGCACTACACTAGTATAAAACTAAAATAAATAAAACAACAAACACGTACATTTCATTCTTTTCCCTTTCTTTTAGATAAAACTTGTTTTGTAAAATTTATTACCTTTAACCATTGTATGTAACTATAAACTTTTTGTTATCTCGCAAAAATGTTCCCGTATACATTCTCATTAAGGTTAAATGGTATCAAAATATTTAAAATAAACCAATATATAAAAAAAACATTTTAAAAAACAAGCTTTTATATCATATAAATTGTGTAATGTAATAAATGGGTTTGGTTCAATTTAAAGTTTATTTTTTATTTTTTAGGTACTTGTTCGTATTCTTTTTCACAGTCCACCATATTGGATTTAGAGTGACGTCATTTGCCGCAGGCAGACACACACACAAACACACACACTCTCACACACACACACACACACACACACACACACACACACACACACACACACACACACACACACACACACACACACACACACACACACACACACACACACACACACACACACACACACACACACAGACGGACAGCCAGACAGACAGACATCGAAGTCAAACTTATAACACCCCTCTTTTTGCTTCGGGTGTTAAAAATTCAGTTGCAAGATTAAGAAGACAAACATATTCGTACATACAAACATTGCAAGTTAAATAAAAGCCCATAATATAATATTATTTTCGAAGGTACTTTATGAGAATCATTAATTTTTGAGTAGGACAGAAGAAAATTGTTAATTTATTTTTAGCATTGTTTCTATATTTAATAAGACTTTGTAATACTGATTTCAGTTTTCACATGTTGTTAGGCTAATATTTTTTATTCTAGTTAGTTTTTTATTCTAGTAGTTAGGCTAATATTTTTTATTCTTATAGCTAGATTTTTTTATAATAAATATACAGAAACTTACAACTTAAAATATAAATATATTATACTCTTTTAATTATTTAACGAAGTACAAATGCAATAACCTTAACGCGATCGTTTGACTGCGTAGGCGCATCTGCTCGTACATTTTCATGCAAATGAAGTACACCTTATTGTAGCTTTAAATGTATGTGGCTTTTGATTCAGATAAAGAGAGTACTTAAATAAAAAACTATTCTGTATTATACGAATAAGTTATTGAGTAAATTAAACTTCACAATACAATGTTTTATTTTCAGATATTATGTGTTATATAATTTTTGTAGTTTTTTAACAAGTAGATTTACTGGTAATCATTATTAGTTAAAACTTAGATTGAATTTATTGCCTTAGTATAGGGTAGAGAGTTCGATCTAAGTAAAATGTATGTTATGTTTTTTTAAGGTCAAGGTGTTTGTTTGTTCGTGTTTATGTTTGCTTGTAAAATAAACAAAATTCCGCAGTGACATTGAATGACTCATAAGAGTGGAGTCATAATCATATCAGAAATATTTTTTGCAATACTGTAATAAACTTACATTTGTGCCATAAAGTATTTTTTCCTTGGTCGAATTAAATTATATGAACTAAGGCGTAGTTAGCATATTATTTTAATACTTAACTTATGTTTAAGTTTTACGCGTGACCTAAACACACTCGTGGTTAAAGTTGCAGGTGTAGTATTCTAAATGCACGCATGAAGGTTTGACCTGATTTAATCTAGGTAATTATCTATTAATAAATGAAAATAATATTGAACACATTTTAAAGAAATGTTAATATTATATATAGTAATATTTTATTTTTTTTTAGACTACATAAATATTTTAATATTGTAATTTGTAGATTATAGATTATCTTTCGATCCGACATCTTTTTTTAATAATATTTAAAATGTTGTCACAAAATATATGCCAAAAATAAATCAGCCCACCGTAACACATGTTTATTCAAAGAAAGCGTTATTTGCAACAGTCCTTGACATATCTGGAGCCAAACATTGAAGCAACGCATACGCATGTGCTGTTGTAATTAAATTTAAAAAAATGAACTTAGTAATGACAATAATAAAGTTTAAAGTCTTTTGACTGTCTGTATCAATTGTAATGCAGCTCGTGGTGAGGTATTCGTTTCGGTGCCCCTAACTATCGCAACAGTGGTATGGGCTGAATAGCGAATGCAGTTGCCTTGATTTGGTACTTTGACATCTGTCATTGCATTCTTACTTAACTGTCAAATTATACTGACATAATATGTGGAAATTGTATAGGATTCTATAATCCGTGTCACCCATACCAATAATGTTATATATACATATATTATAACTGTTAGTAACTTAACCAATAGAATCTATCGTTTTTAAATTAAAAAAAAAAAAAACAGAATTTGTTAATTCCCCATCTTTTTAAATATTTTTCCTACTATCCTTATTTGGACTAGTAAGAACATTTAAAATATATAACCAAATTGTGGGCCCTTTAAGTGATATTCGCTTGCTAACTGGAATCATTTTATTTTTATAATAATATTTAAGTTCTACAGTGTTTCAATAGATTCTCCAAAACTTTACAATATATTATCTAGTATATTCTTATTTTTTTTAAACATATAATTTAACGCCTCCGTTTAATTTCAGGAAAGTATCTAATTGTAATAATGTTTAATTTAAGAACGTCATTGGACAATTACTGGACGATATTTGAAATTGGTAAAGTTGATTGTATTTGTACAAAAAGTAGCGTCACGAATCCGATATGGCACACCTTCGGAGACTTGAGACTAATATGTATTAGAGCGTGGGAAACGTGGAAGTATTTGACAATAATTTAAATATGTAAATTAACTAGCGACACAACCTCGCTTCACTCAGTTTCGTCCCTAGTGAAAAACATAAACAAATCTATCCTACGGAAACAGTACATTTTTCCGGGATAAAAAGTAACATGATAATTAGATATATTGTCATTATCTAGCCGATTTATGTAACTATAATATTATAATAATATAACTAGCAACTCACCCTCGCTTCGCTCGGGTTTGTCCCTAGGTACGTTTTAACGGTTAGTATAGATTTCTCAGAGGTGAGATAATTCCCGCAGTAAAAAGTATTCTATATGTTGACCCGGATAACTAGTTATCATCATACTAAATTTCATTAAAATCTATCCAGTGGTTTTCTCGTGATGCGTTCCCAGACACACACAGATAGGCAAAAATTCGAAAAACTATAGATTCGGCTTTTGTATCGATAATAATGATTATTTCAATAAGATTTTCCAAAAAATATCTAATGTAAAATCCACTCAGAATTTTATTATATGTGTAGATATATTTCTTAAAGATCTTTTAAAACTGACTACTAAGTAAAATATATTAAACATATAGTTAATTGTAAAGTTAATGAAGTCTCTGAAGTATAAAATTGCAAATTAGTAAAATCACTTGTGGCAACTGTCTCAAGCGTAAAGATGTGACCCACTTACCTATAGGTGTTTGAGGTTCAGAATAACTATTAACTTTATATTTATTTAATTTTCATTGTTAGAATTTGAAAATAATGTTTATATTAAAAATGGCTTGTATACTCTATATTATATATAATAAGTTTTATTACTGGTCTAATAAAGTACACCCAAGTTCCATATCCTACTCATTTTCTAAGTAAATTACATAATAGGCAACTATCATAAAAACACTCTACGTGTTTTATAAATTATGTTTCTTTTCAGTACAGCAAAAACATTGCAATTGAAAAATATATATTATTAATAATTAACAATTACCTACAACCATTTGTATTATTCCATAATCGTTAATATTATTCAACATAAAACTCCATTTTCATAAGGGTATGTATAAAGAGATTTCAAGCTATTATCTTTATACTAGATTAACAATTTCAAATAAATTTCCTTAATATAAATAAATAATTAAAAATTTACATAATAAAAATCATTTTCGAGAGTTACCTACGATATAAATAAGCATAAAATTCTAAAAAATCTATTCCGCATTCTTTTATTTCCCTTATACTTTATGTAACGAAGATACAAATAAATCCGTAAATAATTTTAACCTCGTTACAATTATAATACATACAGACACATTCTTTCTCGGCTTTGCTTGTGTAGTTTGTGTACTGGTAACTAATTGTTCTGCTTCTAAGGATCGTAGCATCGCTAGATAGCAGCTTTGACATCAATTTCTTATTGCATTTTTTTTTGTTTCTTGTTTGAAGCTCAAAACGTGTCAATTAAGCACAGATCATTTCGTAGACTAGAGAAGACACGACAGCTTTAACTTTCTTCATGAAATAGAATATAAAAGTTCAATTTTTTTTAATCGGTCTGGTAGTTTCAGAGACAAATTAAACTTTTTAAATTTGAAATATTAGTGGCGATGGAAAAATTAAAGCACTGCTTGTGTAGCCATAGATAATAATGCTTAATTTTTTTTAGGAATAATACAGGATATAACATGACGCATATCGATGGACTGACAACCGGACTTCACTCGGCCTTGCATTGTCATACAGTTCAGTGTACTTGTACTTGTATTAAATTCCAAAAGTTCCACACACTTGATGCATATTAAACGTATAGTGCAAGTAAAAAATGTTTTTACGAAAGACCTGTTTGTTTATTGATTGCATGATCACATTACTATTTTAAAAGCGAAATTTTGTATGTGTGTATGCGTTTGTGTGTGTTTTCTCCTTCACGTGGATGGAGCTGGACGAATTTGTATAGAATTAAGTACACAGATAGATTTTTATGTTAAGAAGTACTGTCCTATTAAACCTAACGGAAACTTTTCCGTATTGATGGGTACTGCAGGATCACTTCAGCACTCAACCACGATGCCCGAATGGTTGGTCTGTCTAGGTAGGTCACAACAATCATGAGGTTGTTCCCGTGGTCCACTCTGCTATTAGAGAAGTACCAGGAGCAACCCGCAAGGTACTTCACCCGTGTACACAAGATGAGTCGCCTCCCAAGTGCATTTCTTGGCTTCACTTTCGGCTCAATTTCGGGACGCTAATGAGCCTCCCTTACCACAACTAGGTACTCTTTATTCTTATCACTCCAATATTCCTATGAGACTGTGTAGTCTGTTACAATCGGGGAGAGTATAGCCACAGGATCCACACCATTTGCATTCTATGACGCACGGAGATAAAAACACCGCTAACCTCTCATCTTTTCTATTAGGATATATTGATAATTTATTAATAATTCTTTACAGGGAATCACTAAAAGTATTCTTAACGGGACCTGAGACTCAAACCCACTATGTGTGGACCTGCAGTCATGCATGCCAGTACTAAACCAACAAGAAAGTTGCTATATACTAATAACTTGCCCTTACCTTCCTTACCGCTTCTAGGCTCCTTCTCTCTTAGCTTTTGTTAACTAATTCTACTACGAGTATAACTACTTATAAAAAATACCTCTCCCACAAACTTGTCAAAGTTATGTGCATTGATGCCGTTATGAACAAACAACATGCCCATACTTTCGTATTTATTACAAGAAAAAATTTTATTAGATCAATTTCTTATTTTAATTTTCAAGTAGCTATTTAATAATATAGAGTATAAAAGCTCAATATCATAGCGGCCTTGACCCGCTAGTTAGCAGCGTGAAAGTGAAATGAAAACAATAATAATAATAATAATAATAATCTTTATTTCAGACGTAAGTACATCCATATATTGTTAATTGGTTAGTAACAATTATACTTAACATTATGTTAGTATTGTTAGTATTTATTTGCAAAAAAAAAAAAAAAAAAAAAAAAAAAAAAAAAAAAAAAAAAAAAAAAAAAAAAAAAAAAAAAAAAATATATATATGTATATTTAATTTTTGTTTATCTTAGCCCAATGGCCAACTCCATCCAGTGCTTCTGAAAGGGGCAGTCCATTCTGGCCGAAATACACTTTAAAATACTGTTGTTGCTTTCACGTAGACGCTGCATCAAAGAAATAGCTTTCTTGCGCATAATGGCATGAAACCCATCTGTGTGTGCCTCTGCGAACATCTTTGAAGCACTACAACGCCACGGCAGCCCCAACAGCATTCTAAAGGCATTATTATATTGCACACGCAAGGCGTTGTAGGCCCGGCGCGAATATGCCACCCACAAACTACAGGTATAAAAGGACTGACAGAACGCTTTAAATAGTGTTATTTTGACGTCCTTCGTACACCGAGCAAATCTGCGGACGACCATATTGCTCCTAACCGCCAACGCCCTGCGTTCTCTTTCAATGTCATCATCATCCCGTAGATCGCTAGTGATGATGTGACCAAGATACTTAAATTTCTCAACAACGCTCAGCGATACACCGTTAAGACTCACGAGCGGGACATTGCGTGGTTTTAATTTTTGACACTTAAACACAAGTATTTCACTCTTTTTTGAGTTATATGCTAAGCCATGCACCTTCGCGTAAGTCTCACAGGTAGCTATCAGTTTTCTTAAGCCGGCTATGGAAGGGCTGAGCAAGACCATGTCGTCTGCGTAGCTTAGATTATTGACACAGGTGTCGTCAATGTGACAGCCAACATGTGTGTTACTCAATTCCTCCACGAGTTGGTCAATGTACAGGTTGAAAAGCAAGGGTGAACTCAAACCTCCCTGTCTCACTCCGCACTCCAATCTGTATTCATCCGACAGTGCACCGACCCATCTTACTTGATTTCTCTGGTTAGCATACCAGTATTTCAAAAGGGACGTATACTCCGCCGGTATACCCACGTCCTTTAACTTGCTCCAAAGTACATCATATGAAACAAGATCAAATGCCTTAGATAAATCCAGGAAACACGCATATACCGGCGTACGCCTTGCAGTATAGTACTTGACAGTATGCTTCAGACTAAGAATAGCGCTTTCTGTCGACAGACCTGATCTAAAGCCGAATTGGGCATCTTGCAAAGAAACGTACTTGTATAGCCTGCCATTTATCACACTGTCAAGTATTTTAGCTGCGGTGGTAGCAAGCGAGATGGGGCGATAATTGCTCATATCGGACGTGTCACCCGTCTTGTTCTTAACAATTGGTACTACAATAGTCCGCATAAGCGGCTCCGGTAAATATGAATGATTTAGACACAGATTGAAAAACAGTGCGAGAACTCGAGGCAGATGAACTCCCGCATACTTAAAGTGTTCAATGCTGAGATTATCGTGACCAGGTGATTTTCCACGAACCATTTCTTTAATTATTTGTGCCACCATTTTTTCCGTAATCTTTTCACTCCCGCTCGTCGTGATAGTCTCAGCATCGTTCACCTTATTCAACGTGGAACCCAGAGGTGATCGCATAGTGAAGCGCGATCTAAATGCATCAGCAATTTCTTTATGGTCGGAAAGACCATCTACACTCACGGGTAAGCTCGGCCTAGTTTTCATTTTATTAGTATTCTTCCAGAAACTCTTAAAATCTTTGGATAAGTGATCTGACGCGAGAATGTCCATTTGAAGTTGTTCCTGTCGGTTTTGACACCATTTTAATTTTGCCTTAAAATGTCTCCTAGACTCTACCATTTCATTGAAAACGCGACCACTAGTGGGTTGCCCCGCTAACATCCACATTTGAAATTTAAGCCGCGCCTCACAATGCGGTCCCGCGACGTGCCTATTCCATCCCGTAACATAGCCTCCCTTTTTTTACATTTACCACTGTACGTGCGCCTAGCGGCCGCTGATAGCGTGTTAATAATATTGCTATACATTTTATCTAAGATAGCGTGATGTTCTGTGTTTTTACACAAATTATCGCAACATTCACTAAGTTCTTGTGGATTTATCATTGACAAATTAGAGTTACACAGGTCATGATATTGGTTTATCTGTTTAAAATTCCTCTCACCCCATATAACACAATTTAAAGAGCTCATTTTCGGCTGTGCAATTTTCGGTTTTAAACTATTTATATTACATTCTAATGCAATTGGATAATGGTCAGACCAATACATGTCATATTGTACTGATACGCTAATAACCGTTTGTAAAGCTGATTTAGTGACGATGCAGTGATCTAACCATCGTTTACACCCATGAACTTCACTACAAAAAGTAAATGTATTTCTACTACACATGTTTAAATCCACACATATCCAATTTTGATCAACACAAAAATCTAACATTTCATTGTAAAATAGCTCTTTGGGATGAGCATTAAAGTCCCCTAATATATAGAAAGCTTCAATTCCATTACTTTCTTGTATTTCTATGACCGACCTGATTGTACCTAGACAATTACTAAATTCTAGTAGATTGTCATAAGAGTTAGTAGGCATATACACACTAAAAATAATTACCGATCTATTACTTACAGTTATTTTGATGGCACAAATACGCACGTTGTCACATTCTACCACTGACACTGTTTCAAACACACTTTTGCGCCACAATAACGCTACACCACCATACGGTCTTCCACTGATTAGGCCCACCGAAGTATCCACAGCAGAGGTACCAGTCCATCCAAAGCCGTCGCTTATCGTACTCAGTACTGGTAGGTCATGAGGCATCAACCATGTTTCCTGCAGGGCTACGATATCCGCAGATGCACAAAGCTCTTTTACACCTTCTAATGACCTCTTGAGTGATTTACAGTTAAAACTAATAATTTTATTTATATTATTCATATTCAATTTAATTAATTATTATATATTATAATGTTTTATTTTATTATTAACTCTTATTTTCTACTCTTTTTAAAACTTCCATATTTTTCCGTTTTTCGTGAAAATTCACGAAACGCCTAAAGGTTATGCCAATGGGCCACAGTTTATCATCTAAGAAAGTATCCATTTTATGCTTTGTTACATAAACTTTATAGGCATTGTAATCCTTCTGCCTTTTCATGTTAATTCTCTCTAATGAAACTTTTTCCTTTGTTTTTCCATACACATAATTAATAATATCTTGCTCTGAGACCTCTCTGTCCACATTAGATATAAATAGCGGCACCTTTATATCTGCCGCTTTGAACTTTTGGTTATTTTCTTCTGACTCATTGGCACATCCCTTTTGGCTTATGAGACGGTTTCTAAGTCTCCGTTTTTGATATAATACCCACTCTTCGCTCATTTTAGGCTCTATCCATTTACCACCCTTTATTTATTATTATTTTGTTGGGTGTGGTGCCGAGGTCGGCCCTAGCTACGTCGACCAGTTTTGGTCCATTGTAGCTCCCTTTATAGTGAGTTTAAAGTTCTCCGCTTAGTCCTGTTGACTCCAGGAACTTCCAGATTTTCTGAGCGGGGAGCATCTGTATCTCTTCCGGTTGCATAATATGCTGCCCTAGATAGATACTTCTGCGGTGCATGAGTGGGCCGCACGAGCAGAGGATGTGCATAGCAGTTTCCTCTGTCTCATGGCATAGTCTGCACATTGCGGTCTGACTGAGGCCGAGGGTAAACATATGTTTATTGAGTTTGCAGTGACCAGTAAGTATTCTGGTTACTGCACTGGTTTTATACTTGTTGAGTTGAAGCAACTCTTTTGTAAACTTTTTGCGATATCCCTTAATTAGCGCTTTAGAGTGTATTTGTCCAGAAGTGGATTGCCACTCTTGAAGTGCTTGGCGATTGCAGTGAATTTTGAGAATTGAATAGGCATGTTGTTTTGCAATACCACAAAATGGTTTTGGGCCACATTCAGGGGTTTCAGCGCCCCTTCTTGCCAATGCATCAGCCTTTTCATTCCCATCAATGCCTGAGTGGCCCGGGACCCATCTGAGGGTAACTCTGTTGGATGTGCCCAGGACATTCAGATTATCCATACAGTCTTTGACCAACTTAGAGTTGGTCTCAAGAGAATCTATAGCCAGAAGTGCTGCTTGGCTATCTGAGTTGATGTAGATATTTTGGTTTCTAAGCTTTCTCTCCAGGATTACTTCAGCACATTTGTTAATGGCGAAGACCTCGGCTTGGAAGATGGTGGCCTCCTTGCCCAGATTGACACTCATGTCAAATCTAGGCTTAAGGCCATAGATACCGCACCCTACATCAGATCCTTTCTTGGATCCATCTGTAAACCAAACATGACTGCCCTTTTTGTGAGACTCTTGGTTTTTTAGCCACATGTCCCGGTTGGGAAGATCTATTTGGTACTGTTTTGCGAAGTTAAACTCTGTACTCATGCCATCGACTGGCATTTTCAGAGTTTTGTGTTCGAATGTCAACTCTTTGAGTTTGTTCATATATTGCGATTGCAACTTTACATTCGATTGTGTACAGAGCCTGTAGAGGCAAGATTTAGCTTCTTTTTGCACGTGGAGATATAGCGGAGCTAAGTCCAACAAAGCATTTAGAGCGTCACCTGGTGCCGAATGGAAGGCTCCCGTGATGATTAGACATGCCATCCGTTGTATGCTGTCTAGTTTACTCATAGTTGTCTTTTGTTTGGTTTTGTTACACCATACGACTGAGGCGTATGTTATGATCGGCCTTACCACGGCGGTGTACATCCAGAGAGCCATTTTGGGTTTGAGGCCCCACTTGGCTCCAGCCATTCGACAACATATCCAGAGGGCCATTTTGGCTTTTTGTATAATGTTGTTGAGGTGAGAGTTCCAGGTCAACTTTTGATCAATAGTGACTCCAAGGTACTTTACCTCATTTGATAGGTTAAGGGTTTTGCCATTGAGTCTGAGTTCAGTCAGCCTTTCAAGCTTCCTTTTCCTGGTAAATGGTATAATAACTGTTTTATCAGCGTTTATTGATAATTCATTTTCTCTGCACCATCTTGTGATGGTATTGAGAGCTCCTTGTAACCTGGTGGAAATTGTGTTCAGGCAGGGACCTCTTACTACTACAACAAGGTCATCTGCATAACCCTGTGTATCGTAGTCAAGATCTGCCATGATTACAAGTAGTAGGTCTACAGCTAGTGTCCATAATAGGGGTGAAAGCACTCCTCCTTGCGGACAGCCTCTTGTAGTATAGAAGTTGTGCGAGTGTTCGTTTAACGTAACTTTCGCACACCGGTTGGAGAGCATATATTCCACCCATCTGGTGGTTGTGATATCAACACCTTTTGCATTTAATCCTTTCAGGATGGTTGCCGTAGGTGTGTTATCAAAGGCCCCCTCAATGTCCAAAAATGCACATAGAGCTGTCTGCTTATCCTCTAGGGACCTTTCTGCCTTGTCGATCAGAGCTACTAAGGCAGATTCTGTGGATTTACCCTTTTGGTAAGCATGTTGGTTGCAGGAAAGTGGTCTAGCCACAAGATACCTAGTTCTAATGTGCTGATCGATTACTTTTTCCATTGTTTTTAGTAGGAAAGAAGTAAGACTAATAGGTCTAAAGGATTTGGGCTGAGAGTAGTCGTTTTTACCACCACTTACCACCCTTACGAGCTACCTCAGAATAAGTCGCCTTACTATCTTCATTATAATCTTTTGTTACAGTATTTTTTTCATACGGCTGTTTATGTGGGCGCTCCGCTGTTTCTTTTGTCGCCATTATAACCGGTTGCTCTTCTATATTTTCACTGCAACGCACAGCGCAATCGATTTTTATCTCCCTCGCACTCTCAATAGCTCGTTGATCGTGCGACGTCGCGGGAGGCGCCACCGTCGGCGGCGCAGCTGATGTAGCCTGCAACGGCTGCATCCTCGTCGTGTCGCTCGATTGCTTCGCGGGCGATCGGTTGCGGGAAAGAGACGGATAATCATTAAACTCGCAATATGCTGAAATTTCCATCGGTCCACTATCACAGAAATTTGTTCCACCTCCTCGTTTAATATTTACATTATTCTGGTGATTCGTCGTTTTAGAATATTCACTTAATGTATTTATTAACTCACCTCTAGAAACGTATTCATTTTGTATACATTGCATAGACTTTTCCAATATTAATATCTTTTTAAGTAATGGCGTCACGTCAACATGATCGAATGTAACTGGTGGCAATTTCTCTAATCTCTTTGCTACGAAAATCGGTATTTGTTCAGGGTCTGTTTCCTTTAAAAGGCATATAATGTCTTCAATATTACGAAGTGTCTTCCCTTTGCGTTTTCTTATTGAGGGACGTTTACTCACGGATTCAAATAGTAACGACTTCGCTATGTCAATTTCATTCTCACTAAAAGCACTTTCACATATTTGGATAATACTTTGTTCATCCATAACATCCAACTTATTTTGGACAAACGCCAGTACTTCGCAAATTACAATATTGCAGTTCGAACATTTGACACGACACTGGAGTAACGAGTTAAATGTATCCGGTTACTGCCAAATTGTATTTAGAGATAAGATTACTTACTTTTTAAATCTAATATCAATCAGTAGTGTTGCTGGAATAACTTGGTGTCATAGGTCACATGCTCAAATTTCGCATAGGATTATTCGCATTTTTTAATTAAAAGATTACTATTAGTCTTCTAAAACGTCAGTTAGGTTATGTAGCTTTATATCTATTCAGCCCTTTTTAATGTCCCACTACTGGGCACGGGCCACTCTTCAATACGAGGGGGATCAGGCCATAGTCCACCACGCTGGCCAAGTGCGTGTTGGCAGACTTCACATGTCTTTCGAGAACTTGTTAGGTTCTCTGAGACATGCAGGATGTTTTCCTGATCCTCACGATGTTTTCCTTCACCGTAAGGCAAGTGGTAATCATGTTAGAAATGATTCGCACATGAAAATATCAGAGGACCCGGGATTTGAACTCGCTTCATTCGGTTTCCCAAGCGAACGCGTTATCACTGGGCTACCACTACCTTTTTTAAGCTTAACTTAGCTTTATATGTTTAGGATATATCTTACACTAGCAGAACCCGCGGCTTCTCTCGCGCTAAAACTACAAAAAAACTCTTTGGCTTTATGCTATTATTAATAAATAATAATGTATGGAAGTCTGCCCTATTTGTTGACATTTATGATAATATTAGTATAGATACTCGTATAGAGATAAAACGTGTTTAAACTACTAAGCGTATGCTTATGTAGAGAAAGTAAACAAACTAATAAAGTCTAAATAAATGATTTTATAGAATGAGAGTGTTGTATTATTTGATTTTCTTTCTAGGCTTTATTATTTAATTTACAAATAAAAGTTGAAAAAATATGTAAATCTTGTTTAAAAAAAAAGCCAGAATCCCGCTGATTTCTTTCTCAAAGAAGAGGCACTTTTTTTCGAGTTATTCATTATTATTGAATATAAAATTTAATTTTAAATTCAATTCGAAAAGTCTCACTTTCACGTCTACCCGAAACATTTTTGTATATTTTGAATAAACTTTACAAACCAAATATCTCTGTGTCACATATTTCTTCAAGAAGGTAATAAGTATCTACTGGAAGTATAATATAATATCTACTAGCGACTCACCCTCGCTCTGCTCAGGTTCGTCCTTAGTAACTTTACGTTTTGGTATTTAACGTTTAACTCAGTGATGAGATATCTTCCCGCAGTAACAAGTATTCTATATATATGGTAATCCGGATAACCAGCTATCATCATACCAAACATCAAAATCTGTCCAGTGGTTTTTTCGTGATGCGGTCACAGACAGACAGACATACAAAAATTCTAAAACCTATAGATTCGGCCTCTGTGTCGATAATAATGTCTATTCAATAAGATTTTCCAAAAAAATATTTAATGTACAGATTCGGCTTAGTTAGAATATTATGTATAGTAAACGTATAAATTATAGTGTGCTTTGGCATAAGAAATATATGCAAACGAAGATGCAAGCCTTTCCTAGTAAAAACTAAGCTAAGTTTTGCAGTTAATTTGAAAGGTGATTTGGTGATTTCCGGTTAGTTTGTTTTGGTCAAAATGAAAGGATCACTTATTTATGTGCATATCATGACTCGTAATTTATTTTACCAACAAGGTGCACAGAAAGACAAACATTTTAAAATAGAATATTGGTTCTATTACATTCAAAATATTTTCCCAAAAAAAAAAAATCTATTTTCTAGTTTCAATCCTGTTACTATTACACTTGAATGAGTTAAAAATAAAGAGGTATTCAATTATGCGATCCTATGTAAACGTTTTTTTACGCGAATTGCTTACTAATTTTTATGATTTCTTTATTTTAAATAAGTATTTTATCCCGAAAGGTGGTTTTTTAATATACTTTTCAAAAAAAATCACCATCCAAAGTGTGTAGTTATGACTTTTTAACTGATTTTGAAGTCGATGAACCTTATTAGTTGAAAAAAAGTGAGTGTACGATATATAAGTTAAATGAATAACAATTCAGTTTTTACGTTGCAACGATAATTATACGTAATATCTAAATTATGTACACTAAAAATCATGTATAATTACTGAAATTATACACAAGCACAATTATAAATTAAGTACATTGTATTGGGCAACACCAGTAACATAACTCTGGTCATTCATGAATGATTTAACCGAGGTGAGTATAGATAATATGTGTCAAGAACTCGGTATACATTACTTGTAACTATCGAAAATACGACAGATTTGTGGATTTATACGAAAACTAGCGTATCTCGCGTCTTTCCGTTCATCAAAGGAAAAAGAACATATAGAAAGCTATTTTTTGTTCAATAATTCAATGGTTAGCTCTCTAATTGGACTTATTGTTTTGTATGAAATTTATACCATAATTAAAATTGCTCTTGCCATAGATGTGTAAATAATAGTAAATTGAACATAAAATAAATTTTATAAAAATGGCTATAGACAATAGAAGCTAGATTTTGCCGGTGACTTCGTTTGGATGATACGATAATAGTTTACTCATTCTCACCAAAATTCTGTGTCCACTTGTGAACGTCCCTATAAAATAGATAAGGGCATTACTCTCGTCTTCCTAGCCAATGGGATCGGCAGTACTGCAGAAGGTTCAAACAGATCGATAAACGACTGTCTGTGGTTCTCTTTGCAAACTAAGTAGCCCAAAAAGAAAGAGAAAAAATAATGATTCTTTGAGAAATCAGACGGCCAACTCAATTTTGTTCAATTCTACGTAATAATAAATATAATTATGTTATCATAATAAAGGTGTTTCAAATTAGATAGCCAAACATGCTAAATTCAGTTAGTTTCAATTTCGTCTAACAATCCAAAACAAGAACCTTTATGATAAAAAAAACTAGCTTTAAGCAGGAATCGAACCCAATCTATCCAGTTGAGCAGGCATAAAAAAGTTATACAACAAATTTTTCTTTAGATGGTTAAATTATTTAATGTTATTCTTATTAATTATTACATGAACTAGATCGTTAACGAGCGTGACATTTTTTTCTATTGCGTTTATATTATTTAACTTTATTAGATGTTATATAAAATATTATATATATAATTTATTTTTGTGTGCATTGTGACATTTAAAATTTTTGTTTTATTTTTTTATAGAAAATCTAAATGAAACCTTCTAAGATATTTCTCAATATAATTAACTGTCATACATTTAAAAGTAATAAAATGTATTAAAACTGACGCTTATGCTCAAGCATAAGCATACTTACACGTTGATATCACAAATGTGATTCTCACGTAATGTACATAATTATCGTCATTACATAGATAAAAATATTTTTTATTATAAAACTAGCGACTCAGGTTCATCCCTAGGTTGCTTCCCCATACAAACTTTTACCCCCATTTTCACCCCCTTAAGGGATGATTTCCTGGATTAAAACTATTTATGTCGTTCCGAGTGTTTCAAACTATCTTCTTACCTTTCATCTAAATCTGTTCATTAGTTTCGAAACTTATACGATATAAATAAACAAACTAACAAAAAAAAAACATTTTTTTCTCTTTATAATATTAGAATAGATTATTTTTCATATGGCAACAAGTAGAACATCAGGCATTATAACAGCCTCGTATCCTGAAAAAAAAAATTTAGTGTACGTATTTTTTTTACACAGTATCTTTGGATGACACTTTAAATCACGTCTCTATTACATAACGATGGTACTGCCCATGGGTTTGATTTGCAAGCTTAGCCTTACAAATATCTGTTCATTGAATAATGCATACATTGTGCAATCCGTATCTGGTCGAGTTAGTATGGCATTGTTAAGGATCCAGTTATATACTGTTGCTGAAAATAGCGTTATGAAATAGCTACATCAATGAAATATTTCAATGAATGTCAGGAAATTCTAGAGTTTAAATAAAACGATTGTTTTATAAGTTGAATTTGTATAAAGAGTTTAATTCCTAAATGGAAAAAATGTTGAGTCCTTAACACAAATTAATTTGGTTTCAATATAGACGAATCTGTAACATTATACTCTATTATAAATTAAAAATAATCCCTACGCAAATTAATTGTCATTTAACGATTACGCTGGCACGTGTGAAGCACTAAATCGAGTAATCATACGCCAAAATGCCTTACATCATTTTGGAAAATAGCTGATACACTTACACTGCTCAATCGATATTAACCAAACATATCTAAGAAGCACTGCAAGGAAACTGGCTTTCAAATGAGAAAACCGCATCGAAATCGGTCCATCTGTTTGAGAGCTACGATGCCACAGACAGACACACATACACACACAGACATACATCGACGTCAAACTTATAACACATCTTTTTGCGTCGGGGGTTAAAAAATCAGTGTAAAAGGGTTAAAAATCTGCGAAAATTAAATAATGGGCTAGTGATTTTTAGATTTTAACAGTATCATACTCTAAAGAGTGTGAAGTTATTTTGTCACGTGGTAATTAAGTTTTAAGAATTAAAAAAATACGCTTTCGACTGACTGGAACTTAGGGACCCGTCAAAATAAATACTACTTAATAATTTTATTAGAAGCTATTAGAAACTCTCATAACCGCCCCTGGCTGACTATCATTAGATCAGCTCGAGGTATGAACTTATTATAATATTATTGTTACTTCACATACTTACAAAATATCAAATCGATATGACAATCATTTACTTAATACAAACGACTAATCCTCGCTCCCCTCGGGTTCGTCCTTGCTCACGTTTTATTATTTAGTATAGATTTCTCAGAGATGAGACCTTTTTCCGCAGTAAAAAGTATCCTATATGTTGACCCGCATAACCAGCTACCATCATACCAAATTTCATCAAAATCCCTCCAGTGGATTTTCCGTGATGCGGTAACAGACAGACAGACATACAAAAATTCTAAAAACTATAGATTCGGCCTCTGTATCGATAATAATGACTATTTTAATAAGATTTTCCAAAAAATATTTAATATACAGATTGGACTCAGAATTTTATTATTCGTATAGATGGAGTAGTAATACAATTTAACAAATTATGCTAAAGCACTTATGAAGTAAGAATATAAAATTTACGTTAATAAGTTGCTTTTATAGAACTAATAATTTCTTCGATTGCCTTATACTTCGGGATTACAGAACTAGCAAGCCAATATACATCGTAAAGTGGAAAGTTTTAATATTTATTTAATTTTCATATTATCATATATTTTGGTATTTTTATTTTAATAACTTAATTTTTGATGTTTATCTAAAACAGCGGTTGGATTGATTGTTGTCAATAAACTAAAAAAAAAATAAACAAAAATTTTTGCATGAATTTTTTTTTAAAAATGGACGGAAAAATAGTGGCGTATGCTATATTGGTTCATTGGCTTATAGTAAAATAACTCACAATCTCAACCACAGGCTCGTGTAGTATAAAATTTTGCACAAAATGTAAAGAATGTAAGCATTAAGAATTAATTCAAACGCTAAAGGGACGACGTGTATAAAATTTATGTATAGAAAACAATATTTTTCAGAGCTCAAATTTGAAAAAGCAACCGGAAAATGCTAGGTACCGGTTGCCAGTATATAATAATAAATTTAATATACATAAATATTTATAGCCTTTACAGACTTATTTTCTTTTTATTATCGTCATCAAGATTGAAAATCTTCTCAAAAAAGCTTTTAAATAAAATTATATATATATATATATATATATATATATATGTATAGAGGTACACGTAAAAAAGTTCTTGCAAATATGTGGTACAAGAAATAGGATGCCTGAACTTAACAGTAGCTGGTAGATATCAATTTTCAATCATTGAGTTTATTAGATCCTGTTACAAGATAAAATCTATAAATAATTTATTTTAATTGTGTGGTATATAGTCTAAATGAGAATGAAAGAGTGAAATTTCAGCCGTGACCATGACATAACATATAAATTTTCAAAATATTTTTTAAAAATAATAAAAATGAAACAAAAATAATTATAAAATTTATAATAAAATTAACGTTCTTTTATTCAAATAATTTGTTGTAGAGAATACTCGAAAGGTTTCTTCAGTGCACTTTGAATTAGATTACACTGAATTCAAAGTTTCTGAGATTGGTCAAATTATCTAAACATACAGACTTACAATTATTCATTTATTTAGTTATTATGTACAAGCAACTTAGGCTAAAACCTCAAGACACAGTAAAAACTTAAAAATAATATTTGCTATGACAAAACTTGTAATTTTTTACTTTCCCCGTATATTCGGGATTATCGAACTAGGAAGCCAATCCAGATCGATCGGGTTAGTGAAAATTTAGACGTAATTAATATAATAATTAGAGGGGGGAGGGTATATATTAAGTGGAAGGTTGGTCGCGCCATTCGCCGCGCGTCTCTCCGCGCTCACGCATGTCTCGCGAGTGACAAGTGACACTTGACCTACAAAATGACCGCCAAAATTTACGTAAGTGTCAAAATATAGTGTAGATCTGTGGTTTCAGAACGCATCCAGGATTATTATTTTTTTTGTTTTTTTTTTTCATTTATAGTGTTTGTGTTTGTGTTCGTGGTATGGTGGTTCTAGATCACATTTCTATGCATATATTTAATTAATTTTAATTAAAATTATTTTTAACATAATTAATAAAAATAAATAAACTCTTTAACTAATAAGTTCATTATTTTTGTAAAAATATTTCGACTTATTTTATTTAAGAATTCAATAATATACTATCGCAAGTTATGACGAAATATGTTAAATAAAAAAATTACGTCAAAATATAAAACTAGGTACTTATATTTTACTATCATAGTTAAATAGACCTTTTCGTTGATTCATAGGTCAAGTAAAGCCAGTTTATGATATTGAAATGGTCCTACCTTTTACCACTAATACATGATTTGGCTGTTAAAATTAAAATATAGTTTAAAATAAATTTTAACTACAGATAGAGAATTCTTTGAAAATCTATTGCTGTAGAGAAAATAAATATATATTTAATTTTATTATTTCTTCAAGTACTTTTTTATTTTAAGCTTGAAGGCAAAGTAAAGTAAGGTCAAACTTAAAAAGATAATGTTCAGAACGCAATATTATAATGATTGATGAAGTTGAATGCTTCTATTCTATATCTATTCAATGTTTTTTTTTGCTTATCTTTTATTCTTGTGTGTCAACGATATAATGACTTCAAGTTTTAAAGCTCTTATATGCCCTTTTTGCGTGTTTATACTTTAATAAGTTTTTTTCTATACTTTTTACGTTTATAACAAAAAAAAAAATATGAATCACAAAAAGTTATGTCACGAGATGACTTTCGTTGTATTTATTTTGTATGCTAAACTTTTAAGAAAAAATGAAAAAATCAAATTATATATATTTTTAAGCAATTGCATCCTTTTTAGTCAAGAATTGGTAATTCATACTAAAATTTACATAACTAAAAATGTACATAATTTGTTATTATTAATGTGCTTACCAATTACTATGAAAAATATTTAACTTAAATTTCATAATAGAACTATCATTAAAATGAAATTTTTATTTTGCCTATACATATTATATGATTCAAGTATAAAACAAACAATGCTTTAGTTACGGCAATGTAAAATATTAAAAGTACAATCACCCTCTCTTGACAAAACGTCAGTGACTACAGGCTATTATGACAATTGACAAGCTCAGAATTTGACGACACAAGAATTTGACGAATCAAATATTTGACAAATTTTTATTTTGACTTATATAGAGTATGACGATTTAAATAATTTTCGAATGTCTGGGCAACCTCTAGATCTAGATCACATTTCAATTTTCCTACTACTTTATTGAAAATATAGACAACAGCTGATATAAGCCTTCATAGTTATGTTATTAGCAAATAAACAATAACTGTTTCTTTAAGCAACGATAATATTTGGTTTACTCCATAGCCGTTTCCTTATGTTTTCACTTTCGATGCTAAAGTGAGAGTTACGCCATGATTTTGCAAATATTGTTATTATTTACACATTAGTAATGATCAGTTTCATAGTTATTTTAGATAATATTATGTTGTGACAATTTAATCTACATTAATAACAAGATTATAGATTAGTGGTGCAACTTTTTACATAAACTTTATGGGTTGGATAAACATAAGCTATTTTTTCATAAATAATATTTCTGGCGATCTGAAATCTGGTGAATCGTTTCCGAAACATAAAATGCTCAATTAGTTGTAGCAAAACTTACTTTCATTTTAAAGCTAAAGTCTTTATTTGCTATAAAAACAAATTGTAGGTATATTTTTATTAATATTATGATTTACATATTTTCTATTAAGATTTATAATTTTATGTAATGATAACTCATTTATTTCAGTTACTTCACATTCATATAGGTATACTAGCATTGCTCGCGGCTTCGCTCGCATTCAGATGACCAAAAACCAAATTCTTAGGTTTTACATATTAGTATACTCTTACAATGCAGTTTTTGTATTTTTCTCAGAAATGAGATATTTTCCCGCAGTAAAAAGTATCATATATGTTGACCCGGATAACCAACTATCATCATACCAAATTTCATCAAAATCTGTCCAGTGGTTTTCTCGTGATGCGGTAACAGACAGACAGAGAAAAATTCTAAAAACTATAGATTCGGACTCTGTATCGATAATAATGTCTATTTCAATGAGATTTTCCAAAACATATTTAATGTACAGATTCGGCTCAGTTTGAATTTTATTATATGTATAGATTTAAATATTATTGCTTTTGCTTTGTTCATGAAATTGTAAGATTACAGTATGACCCAACATTATAAATGATAGAACTAGGCGGATAACATAGTATATGTGGGCGTGAGACTTCCAGTTCCAACTAAGGAATAAAGCTCGCCACTCACGAAAAGCTTCCTCATTACGTAAAATTATGAGTTATCAACCTTAATTTTTTTTTATAAAAAGCGATAATTTTTAATTCTAATTATATGCAGGTATCAAAAAACTTTTTCATGTAAGCTAGCTTTAGCATTTCGCCGCCATTTTTATTTTTTAATCGCGGCGATGGATACCGTTAAAAAGATTAAATAGGGACATGTGTAAGCATAAGAAATCTTTTTGCTTCGTTGCTGAGAAAAGGTAAAATCAATAAACACAATTTCGTATTTATAATAATTAAGGAATAAGAGCGTTTGTCGTTTTATTATCTGTATAATAAAACGACAAAGCTCTAATTGCTAATGGCTCTAGAGCTATTTGATGGCGTAATCATAATGTGATCGTATTTAGTTTAACTCTTACTAGAATTGATAATTGCTACCATAAGATAAAAGTAAGTACCTTTTAACCAAAAAGGTACACTGAGTTCAAACTCATATTATAAGTACTTATTCTATGTTTTTTTTACAATTTTTTTTACAAATTAATTTTATGGGTATATTTTAGTCTATTGTGGTATATATAACCTATGTTCTATACATTAATTAAAAAAAATCGTAAAAACAAAAAAAAAACCTGTAAAGATTACTTATTCACTTCATTATCTCGTTTTCTGGTAACTCAAATATGTTCTTAAAGGCATATACTAACAAATCTTCAAGTAAAATTACAAGCTATATTTGGTAGATGGAAGTGACCATAACCACATCACCTGCTACATTGAGCTAAGGTGAAATCGGTTAAACTCCACTGGTTTCTTAGATTACACTCTTAAAAACTTTCGCTTATCATGACTAGTGTAATTTTTGTTTCTCTTTCTATATGAAATTATAGTATTTTTAGGGTTCCGTATATCCGATTTAAAATCGAAACCCAAGTAAAAAAAAATACTTCTAGTCTACTTGTCATTTCGCAGAATGTCATGATATATGTTTAAATGACCAAATAATGGACGTATAACGTAAATAAATATATAATATTTTTTGTAATCAGCTAAAAAAATTAAATCAATTCTTGTGTGATAGGAGGACTATAAAAGATATCCAAATAAAGTTTTAACCTAATTTCAGGCTGCTAAAGTTCACCAGATCTATAAAATTTTGTTATATACATTATATTGACTATATATTTGTTTCATGACTTTGTTCGCATAAATATGACAGCTTTTTAGACTAACCTCGAAATTTCGCTGTAATTTTTTGGTAGCTACATTACCAAAAAAAACTTTTATCAGTCTAGTTTTATTTCCCAATAATTGCTCAATGCTTAGAAAGCTTTTATTCAAAGTTTAGCTGGTCTTATAAACTTAAAGCTTGTTATCATTTACTTTAATCTAGAATTAGACGAATTTAGAGGCGATAAGTTTTGTTATACTAAGTAGTTCCGTGTTCGATTCCGCAAAGGTCAAATTAATGATTAATATTAGTCTTTGCTATTTCTACATAACTGGCGTATATAGGGATAATATATATTGTTTTAATCGTTGCTTATTCCTTTTTTTTTACTATGAAAAATCGTGTTTTTTGTCACGATCTAATTATATGAGATAGACAGTTCCGTTTCCGTGGGAGTTGAGATAAATGGTGCTAGTTTAATATAATTAAGTGTAAATGTAAATAAAACACCTGTAAATTATATCGTTTTTATAAATATTAATGTTTATTTTTATTACTTTTAAATCAGTACATAAAAAAGAATGTCTTTAAATTTTAATATAGCTTTCATGAATTTACTTTATTTTTTTATTGTTATTTTAGAACCAGTTGTTGAAAATCTTATCATGATAAATACACATAGAATGAATTAATTTGCTTAACTCGTGGACGGTGCCTACAAGTGTAGCTTACAGCAACTTATATCTAGATTAAAGTAAAATATACAAAGTCTAACGAAATAATTTTAATTATCCAAAATACTTAGAAGTGGTCGCGATTGTGTTTCACAATAGGTATGTTAAATAAGTAATAATATAAACCGTATTTGTTAGGTATTTTCAGGTAATAATTACGAAGTTGACTTTTATTACGAACAAAATAAAAAATTCTAGCACATAGTTTTTTTTACTTAAATTACTATGCATTCGTTACAAGTTCATCAAACAAGCTTAACTAATCTACGAATTCAATATACATATACTACACTTCAAGTGAAGCGGGTTCAAATCCCGGGTTTCGAACCTCTGATATTTTCACATTTAGGTATAATAGAAGCCGGATAAAGTATCATAAAGGTAAATATTTGTCTGACTGGAATCGAATCCTCGACATTTTATTAGGAGGCAAATCCTCTTACCACTGGCCTTTAACGTAATCGTCTAGATCTGGGTCATGCAATAATCAGATAGTTGATAGTAATCGTATTGTTTGTCTTTCATATCATATGAAATTGTGTAGTTGTAAGCTCAGTGGGCGTCGAATCGCGTAACATACGAATAACTAGAATTATTAAGTATACTATATAATATTATTTGCGATAAAATAAGTATTGAGCTAAGATCCCTAGCCCACTTATCCATCAGCTTCATGAGTAGCGTAGTATAAACGGTTTCGATAACACGAATTTGGAGAAAGTTGAAGATTCATAATTCATTTCATTATGTATGGTATTAAAATATATATATATATATATATATATATATATATATATATATATATATGATTACCTACATTGTTTATCATTAATTCTAGTTATAGAAAATATTAGGTATACTTAATAATTTAGGTACTTCACAAAAACACCTAGAGCGGAAGAGATATAAAACTTTAAACAATGTCCTAAAAGTCCTTGAAGCTAAAAGTTTTAATTTATTTAATCTTTACAAAAATTTACCATGTCGAGGAATCGAATCCACTACCTCTGTAGGAATAAAGTACCTGAAACTTGTTTCTCGACAGTGGAATTCTGAGACTAAATCGAAATTTAAGAGTGGGACTCGGACTGTAGCAGACGTTATAAATAACAAACAATCGAGAAATCAACGTCATCTCAACGTGGGAATACACAATAATGAACACTTTGCAAAGTTTCTTTACCTTATTTACATTGCAAATTACATATAGTTCTCAAATATACAATAATAGAGAGTGACTTTAATATATTATTTTGAAAGTTTGTTGAAGTTATACTTTTTTTGGGACGTTTTTAAAAAAATATGTGAGTAAATTTTTTACGATGCGCGCACACACCGACAGCCAAAAAGCGACATAATGAAGTTAGCTGATAACTGTTTGTTGCCATGGTAACGGTTCTTATTGTCTGACAAATGATATATACTGTTATATTCTTTTCTTAAATGATATTCTATAAATATATTATGATTGTAATATGCCTTATCTAATTATTGTTCTTATTAATTTATCATTCCTTTTACAAATAGAGAGTTGTGACATAGGGTATGAAATCTTTAGGTATTTTTGTTCTGTTACGCCAAAGAAGTATAACTTCTTACGTGCGTACATAAATACACACACGTGTTTTTTAATTAATTTACTGCGTTTTGCCCGCGTAATAAGCCTATGTCCGATTCTAGGATGCAATCGATTTCCTTGTCAAATTTTATCAAAATCTGTTCAGTGGTATAAGCGTGAAAAAGTAACAGACAGTAATTTTCATATTATTTATAATATTAGTTTGGATTTTTAAAGTTGTATAGAAAAATATTGAAAAATATTTTTAGTATTTTGCTCTGATAGGTACACAAAAAAAAATTGGAAAGATTTAACTAATATTTTGAAAAAATAATAATATTTAAAAACAAAATAAAAGATATGGAATAAATATATTAATTAATAATATGATGGACTTCATAATTTTATAAATAAATAAAATAAATATGTTGGGACATTAACACACAGCACCATCTAGTTCCATGGTAAGCTACGAGGCCTGTGTTATGGATACCAGATAGTTGATATACTACACATATATAACTTTAAATATATACATATTATAAATATAAACACCCATGACTGGAGTACAGATATTCGTGTTCATCACACAAATGAAGCCCCGAGCGGGAATTGAACCCGCAACCGCTGGCACAGCTAGCAGGGTCACTACAAACTGAGCCAAACTTGTCGTTTTATGAATATAAATAATTTATTGAGCTTATCGTGTAAAATAAATTTTGCCATTGGCGATATTCTTATTTCAGTGACGTAACATCAATTTTTTGTAATTACAATGTCTATTGTACAATGTAATAGTAACTACATAGTATTGACATTTCTATTGAGTAAATAATTATTATGTTATAAGAGAACTATATTTCGTTGTTTTATTACTGATTTAAAAATGATAGAGTGCTTAACAAATTTATTGAGACATTAACGATGGCGTTACAAATCTTATGGCGAGTTTTTAGTGCAATGGCAATTACTTGATGGTAGCAATGGGTTCTTTTTTTGTACAGGTTAAATTAAGGATAATTTATTGCAATAATTTTGTATATAATTTTAATCTGCTAATAATTTATTAAATAGAAATATTGTAAACATACGAATAACAGCTAGTAACTGATTTCAATTCAATTCAATTTTCTTGTTAATGGCTTCAAAGCATGCCCAGTTACTGAGTATAAAAACGCTGTCATTTTATGACAACGTTTTACTTAACCACCAATGAGTGAAGTAACATAAATAAAGCTTTTTAGCGGCTTGTTATTATAATTACACAGAAATTAAAAAAAAAGTCAAAGGTCAATGAAGCACGTAGCGTTTTAATTGTTTAATTTAACAAACAATAAATAAAGGATTCCACGCTGGTCACGCTTATCGCATCGTGTATGCAGTCTGACCTCTACCCCGGACCTACAGTGGTTAAAACACTTCCTGACCGTATAAAATTGTAATAAAAAATAACAAAGCTTTGAGATAAGAAAACTTGATTAAGTTTATAGCTTTATTTATAATTGACAGGTGTAGGATTAAATAAGTTGGGACATTAACACACAACACCATCTGGTTCCATTGTAAGCTGAGAGGCTTGTGTTATGGATACCAGATTGTTTATACACTACACATATATAACTTCAAATACATACATATTATAAATGAAAACACCCATGACTGGTGTACAAACATTTGTGCTCATCACACAAATGAATACCCCCAGCGGGGCTCGAACCCGCGACCGTTGGCACAGCCAGTAGGGTTACTATAGACTGAGCCAAACGTGTCATGAATTTTTTTATGATGGCAGCATGTATGGTATGTTTTCGAATTAACAACTATTTTTAAAAAACTATGATCTTAATTAATAATACTTATTATTTCACACTAGTGAAGTCCTTAAAGTTGTTTCTTTCAAGCGATTTACTGATTGACTGATTATCTTATATAAATTTATTAGAATCTTGATTAACGTAAGAAATAAATATTTTTAAAATCATGGACACGTTCTAAATTTTTTTTAAGTTAATGTTCTTTGTTCTGTGGCTTATAGATGTGCCATTTGGGCACAATTTACTTCCCCAATATCGTGTAGAATGGAAAAGACACGCTAGAGACTGAAAATTCATCTTTTTTTAAATAGCGTCAATGTATTTACCAAGACCCATCGACAAGACACATGTGTCAATCATAAAAATTCTATAATCCACGTTCTCATATATTTCGTATTACAGAAAACTAAATAGACGTGTGTCTTATTGAGACGTGTGAAAATATTATTTTATTCAACATAATTGATACTTTATAAGATTTATTATCCTTTTCTGACTGTTGGTCGCAAACACGAAGGCCGCGAGATAACGCAACAAAGGCACAATAAGACCTTATCGTTTTCATTAGCTTTGTGTTCTCTAGGACATAAGTTAGTCGCTAGAATTTATGATGATGCCAATTAATTGAAAATACTGTTTGGATTGTTAAAATGAATATTTGAAGTTAATTTCCGGTTTGTTAAATATTATATTTTTGAGGCAAAACGTAATTTAGATAACGTGTTACGGTGTATTCGTGCAATTTTGAAGTATTGTATATATTCCTCAAGTGGTTGCTTATATAAAAAATAACTATTGTTTCATTTAACTGCCTCGGTGGTGTAGTGGTTAGCATGTACGGCTACACACTCGGAGGTCCTGGGCTCGAGTCCAGCGTCGGGCCAAGTTTAGTTATTGAGTCTTTCTGTATAGTAAGCCTCAGTAAAAGCCCGGAGTTGGGAAGTTAGTGTTTCACCCCCGTGCCTCGGAGAGCACGTAAAGCCGTCGGTCCTGCGCCTTAACTCTCACCGGTTGTGTCGAGCAGTCGTCCCACCGGATTATGAGAGTGACAGGAATAAATAGTGCACTTGTGTCTGCGCGTACACTTGAGCACTATAATATCTCCTGCGCAGTTGGCTAGTCTCAATGTGATTGGCCGCCGTGGCCGGAATCGGTCAGGAGATCATCATCATCATTGTTTTATTTTCTTTTCTTTTAACGAATAAATTTAAGCTATAAAGACATTACATTCTTAGACACTTGAAATTTACAAACATACATACTTACATGTCGATATATATGTATGAATTAATAGATCGTCATTGGTAATAATATGTAATGGGTAATGATACAAGGTGCTATTAATCATGTAAACGATGTGGAAAGCGATGCGTGATGAAATTCACTTGTTATATTATTGTCTAATTATAGAGGCAAGTATCGTGACTTTGATATTAAATGCATTATTATTATTTGCAGAGCCTACAAAATAGTACATAGGTTCTATTCCTGCGTCAATTATAGCTAATTAACATAGGAATTTTTTAATTAACTAGAGTTAACTTGTATGGCTATTCTATCGTTTATTATACAATCATTTGTAAATAGTGAAACGTTTAAAAACGCATAAAGTACAAAATTTTCTCTGTTTATCTTTGGAAAGGTACAGCAGATTATTCAATATTCATATTATTTTATTTATAATCTTCATAGAACCTGTTAATCGACTTGTAAGTTACTGATGTGTACAAGAATTTCACGCTGCAATGGTCTCAAGCACTCTATTACGTTAGCAGTCATTGACATGCGATATTATACAACAAAGCACTAGTCACGCATTCTGCGTAACACACAGACATACTGACAATCCGCGACAATTATCATTATGTAAAGTAGCTGTTATATTGTCAAATTCAACACCGCCGGTTTTTCCACGCTTGTCTTAATCAACTTAAAATGTTAAATATTCGAGTATTTAACATCCCGCTGATGGACACAGGCTTACCTTCAGTACGAGGGATCAGGCCATAGTCCACCACGCTGGCCAAGTGCGAGTTGGCGGACTACCCTTGTCTTTTGAAAACTTAATAAGTTCTTTCAGACATGCAGGTTTCCGCACGATGTTTTTTGTTCACCGTAAGGCAAGGGGTAATCATGTTATCATGTTAGAAATGATTTGCACATGAAAATATCAGAGATGCGAGGCTCGGGATTTGAACCTGCTTCACTTAGTTTCAAAAGTAAACACGTTACCACTGAGTTACCACTTGCCTGTATCTCGTATATAAATCGTAGTAATATTTTATTAAATGTATAAAATAAACCATCAAATTATGTATAAATCAGCCATTGTGGATAATAGCGTGTCCAAATTTTTTTACGTTCCTTTTGTAATATAGATATGTACTATAACCAAATTGTAACATATTCTGTTCTATTTAGATTAAATTATTTAAGAAGAACCATGGTTATATCCCCAAAATATATAGAAAAAAAAAAATATTTTAAACTACTCGTACCTTGTACATCCGGTACTCGTTTGCGCGTATTTAAATTTACCTCTTTGATTATCGTCCTAGCTGTCTACATATTATTAAGCAGGATTTTTGGGAAATTATAATTTAATTAAAATGAACGAACTCTGAATTACATATTCCAAAATATTATTTTTTATTTTTTTTTATTTTTATACATTTAGGATACATATATACTTACATTTAGGATAAAATTTTACACGGACTTAGTAAATTATTATTGCTCGCATGATTCTTAGTTATTATATATTAAAATCGTTTCTCATAAAACATTCATTTTCGCTTAAAGGCAATTTAGTGTTGCATGAAATTAATATAAAAATATATAATACATTTGTAATTCTTTTATGTAGCTTTTAAACATATTTTTAAATCTCAATCTACTTTATTAATTACATACGTTTTTAATAAAGCACGAAACTATTTGACATCAGCACTGTTAACATTGCCCAATAAAATATTTTAAATATTTTTATTTAAATTTTAAGAAGTAGTTGATCTTGAAGCCATAGATATACATATGCTATAATATATTTTTATTTTCCATGTGACCCAATTAAAAGATATAAATTAACCCAAAAGAGTAAAGCAAAACAAGTATATAACTAAAAGCTTTTCACAAATCCATACTAATATTATAATAAATGAGAAAGAAATTCTGTCTGTCAGTTTGTTTGTTACGTTTTTACGTCTAAATCACCGAGCCAGTTTTGATGAAGTTTGGCATAGAGAGGGATGGGACCTTGGAGAAGGACATAGAATACTTCTTGTCGAAAAAATGAAATTTGAAAGGGCTGAAATGTGGCTTGAAAGTTTGTATTGGGAACAAATTATATCTCAAGTTAAGGACAATAAAAATATTAAATCCTATATTTTTCGTAAGAAATAAATAATAATTTAGTGTTTAAGACCAATCAAGGTGAAATAGGGGATGATTTCAAGTTTTTTTAAAGTTCTTACCTACTTTTGTATATCTACCTATGTATATTGATATATACACTAGTATTGCCTGCGGCTCCACCCGCGTTCAGATGACCAAAAACCAAATTCTTAGGTTTTACATATTAGTATACTCTTACATTGCAGTTTTTGTATTTTTTCTCAGAAATGAGATATTTTCCCGCGGTAAAAAGTATCCTATATGTTGACCAGGATAACCAGCTATCATCATATTAAATTTCAACAAAATTTGTCCAGTGGTTTTCTCGTGATGCGGTAACAGACAGACAAAAATTCTAAAAACTATAGATTCGGACTCTGTGTCGATAATAATGTCTATTTCAATAAGATTTTCCAAAAAATATTTAATGTACAGATTCGACTTAGTTACAATTTTATTATATGTATAGATATATTCTATATGTACATACTAACCGTTAAAACGTACCTCAACCGAATCGTTAGTAAAACTAATAAATGCTAAACAATAATAAACATAGCTAGTCCAGTGCAAGTGGTCTACATTCTGCCCTTCGGGCCGGTTAGTTACGTAACGCCGTTACAACAAGTACGACTTATATTTCATAATAGAATGCTTTCGTATAAAAGCCGATATCCTTACTAATAATATAAAATCAACAGTGTGTTTGGTTACTTGTCTTTTTCAACGCAGCAACGAATCGATTTGATTCTTTACTTAGAGATGATTATAATGTATAGATATACATCTTAGTATGATGGTAATAGAAATAGTTGTAGAAATGAATTTATCAAAAGGTTTAGTAAGCTACCTTTAAAAGTTTATGTAAAATAAATGTGTTTATTAACTTATTAGACTTCAATCTTAAATAATTATTTTTTGTGTTAAGTTTATGGAAAATATAATAAGCTAGTGACTTGGGGCTTACACAAGATGACGTTTTACAGTGAATCTCAAATCTCTACAATGGAAAACTAAAAAACACATGAGAGTAGTTTAGGTATTCAGACCACGTTAGATATGCATTTATTTTTAAACTTTTAACCACTGAGGCAAAAAGAGGGGTGTTATAAGTTTAATATGTGTATCTCTGTGTCTGTTCGTGGCTTCGTAGCACCCAAACGGATGAATCGATTTGAATTTAGTTTGTTACATTTGAAAGGTGACTTGATCGAGAGTGTTCTTAGCTATAAATCAAGAAAATCCGTTAAGCCGTTAGGAGGCTATCAGCTCTTTCTTAGACGGTAAAAGGATTTGAGGAACTTCTACAGATCTAATCGATTCGAAACATGGTATCCCGTTGTTTCAATGACATTGCAACGGTATGGTAACCTTGGCCTGATGCTGCAGCATCACCTGGAATCTGCATACTTAACTCTTTACTAAAATACTGCAGATATAACGTTTAGGCTCATTGAAATGGACTCGTCGAATAGGTTGTATTTTTTTGTATTTTTTTTCTATTGGTGATATGGTGGATTTGTTCTACATCTTGTTTATCGTTATCTTTTCTAAGGATGCCCCTGGTAACAAGTATGGCATATTTTATTATATCTTTTACAAGTAAAATTGCATCTCAAGATGGTACTTTCAGACGAGATGATTAAACCTATGTACATATGTATGTATATGAAAATAAAAAATACCATTAGACCTATTAAGACTTCTGTGCTGGCTATATATAAATGTAATGAAGTATAATAAAACTAATTATGGAAAGGAAATCGGATATGGAATTAATTTCCGATAGAAAATAGAAAGTTAATTTGTTTAAAACGTTTTCAATTTACATCTCAATATAGTATATTAATCGCCTAATTTATAATTCACGTTATTTTCAGAAGACCTTTTCCTAAACACGATTTACTATACGTAATATATAATAACCAAGATTGCTATTTAATACAGATTAGAACTCCATCTAATTCGTTAAACATCGACAATACATAGATTTACTCGTATATATAAACTACCATTGCCCGCGGCTCCGCCCGCGTTCAGATGACCAAAAACCAAATTCTTAAGTTTTACATATTAGTATACTCTTACAGTGCATTTTTTGTATTTTTTCTCAGAAATGAGATATTTTGCCGCGGTAAAAAGTATCCTATATGTTGACCCGGATAAACACCTATCATCATATAAAATTTCATCAAAATCTGGCCATTGGTTTTCTTGTGATGCGGTAACAGACAGACAGACAGACAAAAATTTTAAAAACTATAGATTCGGACTCTGTATCGATAATAATGTCTATTTCAATTAGATTTCCCAAAAAAAAATAATGTACAGATTTGACTTAGTTAGAATTTTATTATATGTATAGATAGGCAAATATACAGCAGCTTAATACTTTTTTCTCCTCTGTTTTCAACCGATTTTCTTTTTTGTTTAGCAGTTATTGACGAGCTTTAGAGTTGTCAATAAATTTTTTTATATGGATAGGTAAAATTTATTTCTTTATGTTTTCCTTTTTTTTAATACGATTATGTGCGAATTTTGGACTATGGTGAACACTAGTGAACAAAAACACATTTCAACATAGCAAAATGACAGTCATGCGGCTCACAATAAGAGCAAGTTAGAGGTTGTTTATTAGAGACCACGTTAACTGCTCACGCGCATTGTAATTTTCTCTCACGAATTTCAGAACTGTTTTGAAACACAGTTCTAGAAACTGTCATATCCTAATGCGATTGAGATAAAAATAATGTTTTCTTGTTAGATACTAGCGACTCACCCTGGTTTCGCTCGGGTTTGTTCCTAGGTACTTTTTAACGATTAGTATAGAATAGATAGACAATATCTATACATGTAATAAAATTGTAACTAAGCCGAATCTGTACATTAAATATTTTTTGAAAGATCTTATTGAAATAGACATTATTGTAGATGCAGAGAACGAATTTATAGTTTTTAGAATTTTAGTCTGTCTGTCTCTCTGTCTGTCTGTCTGTTACCGCATCACGGAAAAACCACTGGACGGATTTTGATGAAATTTGTATGATGATAGCTGGTGAATTATATTTCTGTTAATGGTATTATTCAAGTCTCTTTTACTGAACAATGAACAGGCACTTGTATTCTTTTAAAATGTTACCTTCAAAAAGCACTATAATTCAATAAATTGTACTTTACCATACTTATGTATATTAATGATATGGTTTTTTTTCTATTACAGGTAAGTACCATCAATTTGAGCTATCGTCAATATATGGACCTTCACAGTATGTATTAATATTATTATAATTTATCGAATGTGTTAGCAACACATTCGATAAATACCTGAAAGTGCAAAAGAATTATTGTAGAACACGAAGTCATTAGGTGCTATATTATATTCTAATATTAAAGTCGAAAGTCTGTTTATTCGTATATATCTTTTAAACGGCTACATCTTGTTTTTATTTTACTTTTTTAATTTAAGTACTTGTAAGATTCTATTATTTAAGTTGATAGAAACTATACAGAGAACAAGATAACTGCATATATAAAACTTTGTTATATAAATATTATGAATTCGAAAACGTAACAAAAATATTTATTGTAAATATTTACAGAACACTTTTCTATATTTCCGCAATTAACAAATGAAGAAAATTGTTAGAATGCAGCTCGTATCGATATGTCCCTACATAGTGTTGCCATATAAGAGCGAATGACGATGGCATTCCTCGAGTAGAAATGTAGGTATGCGTAACCTTTGAGACTCTTCCGCGGCTCATTTTATGAAAAAAAAAACTCACTCATTAACTTATAACCAAGGGCTATATTGCAACTAGTATTTGTTTGCGCCTTCGCTCGTATTGTAGGTATGACGATGTATGTACATAAGTAGCTTATAATCTAGGATATAAGTTACTCTACTTAACTTAGCGCACTTATGAATCACAAACTTTCAAATTTATTAATTAACGTATTTCTTAATCTATCTATACTAATATAAATTTGAAAGTTTGTAAGTATGTATCTATGGATGTATGTTTATTACTCTATCACGCAAAAATTACAGAATGGATTTTGATGAAATCTTACAATAATATAGCTCATACATCAGAATAACACATAAACTACTTTTATTCCGGAAAAATCTTTTGCCATGGGATAGATTTGTTTTTTTTTATAGAGGCGAACCTGAGCGAAGCGAGAGTGAGCCGATAGTAATTCATAAGTCATTTTGATGAAACGGTATAGTAAGAAATAATGTGTACAATGCATAGAAAGTGGCCTTTGGACTCTCAAAGATATTCATTCGTTCATCGTTACGAAGCCAAAATATAGATTTATCTAGCACATAGCAATACAAACATTCCATGCAATGGTTGCAGTACTAATAGCCTCCAGATGGTTGACAATTATACTTAAAAATGATAATTTATTCAATTTGTGACGTTTCAACGTCACTTAAGATGACTAATAGTGTAAATAAGACCTCAGATAGCAATTATACAATACAAAACAATAATACCTGTAGTGTACATAGATAGGTACATGCATGTCGTTCTGTAGCGGACACCGTCCGGCCTTGGCGATATCCTTTCTAAAGCCCGGTACCGCGGTCTCGTTCTAACCTTTTCAAGAATGTGCAGTAACTGCTTGGAAGCCTTTGATTGTGTAGAAAAAATAACAGGTGTCTCATGCTTTTAGTATTAGTAACTATGGATATTTATATAATAGTAATAATAAATAAATATGTTGGGACTTTAATTAACACACAGCGCCATCTAGTTCCATGGTAAGCTACGAGGCCTGTGTTATGGATGCCAGATAGTTGATACACTACACATATATAACTTTAAATATAATATGTATATTAATAGATATTGCGAGCTTCAAACAATATTAAGATAATTTTCTAGTAAAGTGTTCTAGGGATAGTTCAAAGATGTACAATAAATTTTAGCTACAATTAAATTGTTAAAAATTGTCAATCATACTGCTAGTTCAGATTAAAGTTATATAGAAATTGTTTGTAATTTGATTGTAACTAGAAAGGAGGAAAATATCGTAAAATAATTTTTTTCTGTCTTAAATGTATGATATAAAAAAAATTAGCCGTATTATTAATTTTGACGTATTTATTTATGGCTTGTTATTGTTTCCGATATTTCCAAGGTTAACTTTAACTTATTATATTTATGTGTCAGTGTGTTTTACCATTTTTTAAATATCGCTTATTATAATATATAATCACTCTTATGCAGTCTGATATAATTAATTATCACCTATATTTTATAACAGCAAAGAGTTTTTACTCCTATAAAATTAATATTATAAATGCTAAAGTTAAAGTTAATTTTGTTTGGTACTTATTGACCTTATTCAAAGGAACAATACAGATCTGAGTAAGATTCGTAATGAGCATCCCTTAATCTGTCCTAGATTAATATCCTTAAATTAATTAGATACAAGAAATTAGTTTCGAGATTTTTATAAAAATATTCTATCCTACTAATATTATGAATGTGGAAATTTAGATAGATGTTTGGATGTTTGTTACTCAATCATGCCAGAACGGCTAAATGGGACTGGATGAAATTTGGCACAGAGATAGATTATAGTATGAAATAGCATATAGTCTGCTTTATATATCGGAAAAATGTACAGTTCCCGTATGATAGATTTGTACTTGTTTTTCTAGAGGCGAACCCGAGCGAAGCGAGGGAGAGCCGCTAGTTTTATTATAACTGACAAGTTATCGGTCACGCTTCCGTGTGATACATCAAAAAAATAATCTATGTTACTCAACTACAGCGTAGTCTCTGTAAAAAAAAGGAAAATGAGTTTGTGTACCATCGAACAAATAAACACATTTTACATAATATATATAATAGTGTAATAATAAAGCTTGAATATCATTACTACAGAGCAGAGACATTAAAATTCATGAATGATTTTTACCATACAAATACATGTTACGTTTGTAATCGGTATTACGTACAGAAATTTTAACATGCTCTCTGTACATCTGATAAGAACTCATGTATCACGACTGTATAATTATAGTTAGCTATATACGTAATTTTATTTGAAAGAACGTACACTTACTTCCCGTTTCACTGCCTTTAGAAAACTAATCTTTATTTATAATCTATAATAGACTACGTTTTGTGGGCGTTAGATTTTCCTTTTATACATAAGAATACGTTTCAAATTTATGATTAAAGTAGTTTTCTTGACTGGTCATAATAATTTTCATGTTATTTTTCGCTCATTAAAATTATATCGGAGTTTTACTATAATTGTGAAACTTTATGTGCGTTATGCATGTACATATATTATATAGGTACATATGTTGGATGGATTTAGATTAATTTAGTAGAGAGAGAGAGAGTTTGTAACTATTAGTCCTATCATCATACTAAAACCTTTCATAAAATAAAAAAAGCTCAAGAAAATTATTGCTAATTCTAGGATTTCAATAGCAGAACAAATAGTAGTTGAAAAATTTCTGAGATATTTGCCTTTTTTTATCTCAGCAGATTGCTGTTTTGTACGTAATTCTCAGCCTAGTCTAGACTTTAAAAATAATTACTAATAATACTCACTATAATATTATTTTCCTTTGGCGGATAAAAACGTGTAAGGTCAGGAAGTTTCAAAGATATCTTTAAAAATATTGACACGTTCACGCGTTGAAGTCTTTTGTATGACTTTAATGTTATTTAACATTTCACATTATAATCATGGTGAATTAGGAATAAAATATTTTATATAGTAAAATATTTTTTAAAGTAATATTATAAAATAGATTTATATATTTTTTTCTAATATCAACTTTTTTTTCTGAGGCCAAATAGGTAGGTACTAGGTACAGCTCAATTTATATTTTTTAAACTGCTAATACGTATTAAACTTTAACTTTTAAACGTCAAATCCCACATTTTGTAATTAAACTGCACGAATTTAAACTATTTGAAAAGTTATCACATAATTGAATGGAATATGAAAGGGTCAATCGCTTAGCCTTATGCTACAGTCAAACTTGTAACCTTTCGGTTCTCTGATTTTGCAAACAAACCGATTCGTTACTCACGAAAAGATACAAATGTTTTTTATTCAATTGTTATAAGAATAGATCCATGAAATTATATTACAATTCATATTATTTATTTTATACTAATTGTTATACACCAAATGATAATTTTAAATTTAGCTATTATTTTACTTATTCAAAATTTAAGAACCGGAATAGTAATTTCCAAAATATGATCATTATCAATCTAAAAGGTATAGATAGATATTTATTTATTTAAATGTGTATTATTTTGAATATTTTCATTACATATATGTAAATAACTTAAGAGAGAGAGAGAGAGAAAATTAGAGCGATAAATTTTATTATTAGAGAGATTTTATGCCTCAAAATTTTCTTGTTAAGAACATTTGTTTAATAAAAACCTTTTTACAGACTTATGCCAAGTTCAAAATAAATAGTTACTACTTAATTTAGTTCATATTTTCCCACTTTATGGATAGATTGATAGGGTCCAATGTCTATCTTCGACTCAGAAACTTCCGTTATAGGAAGGACATATCGTGATACAATAAAAATTATCTAATATATAAATATCTCGTGTCACGGTGATTGTGGTCGCACTCCTCCGAAACGGCTCGACCGACATTCATGATTTTTTTCGTATACTTGGTAGGTATGAGAATATGTCGTAAAGTATTTTTCACTCTCCTACGCGAACTCGGTATTTTTGTATGAACAATATCCAAATAATTTAATATTATATAAATATATAGGGACGAACCCGAGCGAAGCGAGGTGAGTCGCTATATAACATAAAGCAAAAGAGTTTTTTTTGTAGATTGAACGCGGGCAAAGCCGCGGGTTCTGCTAATTATAATATATTTTTAATCAAATAAGCCAAATAGTGGTAAAGGATAATTTTAATAGCATATACAATGTACATAGGTACATAATCACTACCACGCCGGTCGAACTGTCAAGGTTGTCAAGTGAAAGTGCGCGGACAGCGGGCGCAGATTAATGATACGCAAAGGTCGAGGTCAAAATGCCTTTATTTCATATCATTTCCAAGTGATTGATATATTCCGTTTTATGATGGTTGAGAAATTATTATATGCGGTTATCAATCACGATTGATGGGTTTTGTTTTTTTTTGACGTTGTTTGTAAATTGATTGTGGCATGTGCTCGTGGAGGCTATTGTCTTTTTTTTATTTTGGTTCATGTTTTGTTACAGTGAATGTCTGTTGAAAGTTATTAATAATTTATCTATTAGTATTATATACAGTACTTAGTAAATAAATTGATAAACGGAATCGTTTTCTAACTAAAATGTACTTTAAAGCTTTCATCATCCCTTACAATTTAGATATAATAGAGGGCTTTTATCGAGCCCGGCTCGCAAAATTTCAAATACTGTTTATAGTAAATATAAAAAACTGTCATCATCATCAAATAAATAAACAAATATACACATAATTTAAAATATTATAAGTATAGAGATATGTATTTCAGAGTTTTTAAACCATGTTATATCTTACTTATATGGTAAAAAAATAATTATTCCACGATTTCGTTACTTTAATAACAATTGTCGTATCGTTGCACCACTCGGTTTCGCAAGTGTGTGAGAGCGGCGCCCGTAGCGTCTTCTCAATACCTTGAACTTACTAGAAATTGCAGAAAAAATTGTTCAATACAATAACAATTATAATGCTCATGTGAATTTATATGTGTGTGGTAGTCCCTACTGTGCAAATTGTTGCAAAAACATGAAATTAGTTATGTATATATATATATATATATATATATATATATATATATATATATATATATATATATATATATATATATATATATATATATATATATATATATATTTATTTTTAACCCCCAGCGCAAAAATGACAGGGTGTTATAGTTTGACGTGTCTGTGTGTGTCTGTCTGTGGCATCGCAGCTCCTGAACGGATGAACTGATTTGGATTTTGTTTCTTTTTTTGTTTGAAAGGTGATTTAGACGGGAGTGTTCTAAGTTATGTTCGATGGAAATCGGTCCCAGATTGTCAAGGTTTTTTTTTAATTTTTAATTTACCACCTATCTATTAGTATATCTTACTAATAATATATGGATAGATGTTTGTTACTTAATCACGCCAGAATGGCTACGGATCTGGATGAAATTTGGCACAGAGATGCGTTATAGTCTGGAATAGTACATTAGCTACTCTTTTATAACGGAACAGTGTACGGTTCCCGTGGGATAGATTTGTTCTTGTTTTTCTAGAGGCGAACCCGAGTGAAGCGAGGGTGAGCCGCTAGTATTAGTAATATGTTTATTATTCGCACGCCTTCCTTCTTGTATTTTGCTATTTCCTACACCTTAAGGTGCCTTGAAAAGATCGCTGTTTTAGCTATAAGGTCGCCTCTTGCACATTATTTAACTTTTTAAATGTTAAATAATAAATAACATACTTAATTTTTCGAATTATAAACTTCCTCTTAGAAGGCAGTTCATTTAGTTGGCAGCACGCTACATAAATATATAAAAATAGTAAATAAATAAATAGTGCAACTTTATCACGTGCCTAGCGTGATCATTGTGGCAGTGAAAACTAGTATGGCTTTCTAAAGCGTCCCGCGCATGCGTAATGCCGGACATAGCGAAAGTGATTCCGTTGTTTCTTTTTATGTGTAATAAATCTTAATAAGCATAATAAATCTAACCTTTTCCGACTTAGATCATGTCTAGATTTGTTCTCAGGTTCAAGAATAAATTATTACTTCTATACATAATATAACATACTCGTATCTCACTCAGATTTGAATAAAATTATCAAGATATGCGCTTATACTATATTAGATAAATATTATCTTAAAAAGGTATTTTCCTATGCTATTCAGTAGGTACTCTTAAATTTCTTGATAAAATCTGACTTGATATAATTTTGAGCACATTTGCGTTGGAAATACATTTTTTTAATAAAATAGAGGTATATTTTATATAAAAAACTAGCGGCTCACCCTCACTTCGCTCGGGTTCATCGCTAGGTACGTTTTAAATAGAGATAAATAGTTATTAGCCAGCGCTAGCCATATAATTTTTTTTCGTTAATTTTTCTGATGTTTTAATACTTATTATCCTATTCCGGACTAAGAGAAATCCAAAAATTCAAATATCATAAAAATTGGTCCAGCCGTTCTTGAGTTTTATGTCACGTCACACGGGTACGCAATCGAACGGGATAAAAAGTATCTCATGTCCGTCTCCTGGGTCTAAGCTACTTCCCCACCAATTTTCAGCCAAATCGGTTCAGCCGTTGTTGATTTATAAATAGTGTAACTAACACGACTTTCTTTTATATATATAGACTTATACCTTATATATAAAGAGGAAAAATAAAACTAATATTTTTTATTTTCGGGTGTAAGGAGTTTCCTCTTGTCTCTCATATAAAATTAGAATTCATTCAATACAATGTTGAGGCGTTGAAACAATATATACATCACTATCTACAATCTACTAAGGTATTGATTTAAGCCACTTTCAGATATTATCTTTCTAAATTGAAATAAGTGATTCACGATAAAGCCGATAAGCTTTTGTATTATGCGCCTTTGTATTATGTAAAATGATAACTATAGGACATCCTAACTAACTTGCCCCTTAATCATTTTTATCCTCCATTTTTACTCAACATTTTCAAACTAACTCGATCTCGATAAATTAAAATATTAGAAATTTTAAATTACCACATGAATATATGTATTAAATAAAAAAATATCTAGACATATGATACTATATTTTATGTGTCATACCATCAAATATAACAATTTGATTCGAACTCAACGAAAAATTAAAACGTCTAAAACAAAGAACTATCAGATTTGTGGAGTGCCGCAATTTTGGTTTGTCGGAAATAAAGAACTCACGGCAAAGCAATTGTATCCACGAAATATTGATCAAGCAATTTATTAACAACTAGCTTTAGTCCACGACAGCGCGTTTTAATTTAGATCAAGCCACCAAGTAATTGGTAGCCTAGCTAGCTTTGTTTCAAGTGATAAAATTATTGGTTTTCAAACGACGTAGTAGTATAAAACTCATTTGGTAGACTAAAATTTATTGAAAAAATTAATATTAGCGATTGTCTTTAGAGTAAATATTCATGACTTTAATATAAAACACATGATAACAACGAAATTTTATAAAAAAATAACATTTTACTTACTAATAAATGTATCATAATGAAGATTCATCGTCTCAACGAATGAAGCTTCTCGATCCTTTGAAAACCCCATATCATTAATCTAGCTTACAAAATTATCGTTCAATCCTGTGTCAACCTTCATGTGTCGAAAGTAATACAAAATTGTGATTTGATTACAGCTATTTATTTGTCGTTTGCGGTGAATGTCGCTTTTCTTCGCGCCCTCGAATCCTCCACTTTCGACATGCCTTGCAAAATCTACTGTACCCATCGAGTACTTTTGATTACTTATATGGCTCTATAGAGGTACTAATGAGTTATTTTTATATAAGAAAAATAGGTTATTTGCATAAAAATAACTTATTAATATTATTAATTTTTTTTTACAACACAATTTTTGGCATTTCATAAAAATAACATTTATCTCTATGAAATAATATTATATTTTTTTATTTAAAAATGTAAACTTATTTATTTATATATAGCCAGCTATTTTATGAAGTTTAAAGCTAATGATGCAAGTCTTAAATTCTTTTTCAATTTACCTGGTATATTACATTCGTTATGGACTAAAGTTCATTTATAACATTCTTATGCTTATTAAAATTGAGTCGCAATTTTTTACTATAAAATCGTTATATTATTGTTAATTTTGTAAATTTTATTATCATTTAACTTATTTTATTGTTAAATTGCATTGAAAATAACATTCCGTTTACACTTAATCATCAAAAAGATTTTTTATTGCAAGCATAACCTTAACTGAAAAGTAAGTAGAGCGAAAAATGAGTGTTTGTTTCCATTTATTTCAAACATACCTGTATAAATAGTTTGATATAATCTTTTAGAATTTAATAACATAATTCAACTTTTAATCTGTGTGTAGTATTTTTTTAAATATAAAAATAGTATCTCTCAGGACATTAAAAAATGACAAATGAAAATAATGACTTATAAATGTACATTTGTATTGATCGATAACAATTTTTCTTGTTAACATAAGTTCACCAAATAAAGTTTTATATCTGGCAAAAAAACCTTTAGAATTTGATTATTATAATAATTATATTTTTTAATAATTATTATTGACTAAGGTTCGTCCAGTGGTTGAAATTCAAACGTAATTAATGAAATTTTGAGGAAAATATATATCTATAGAATTTATCTATCAAAAAAGCATATTGTTTCAATTTTTTTTGCCGACATTAAAGCTAAAAAAGAAAAAAACAACGGTTCACAAGCAGAGGAGAAAAAGATACTAATCTGTTTTATCTTTACCTTTTTATATTATTAATAAAATAATAATGAAAATCGGTTCATATATGTATAGCGCCTATATCATGTAAAATAGCATTTTCCTTTTTCGAAGTCGGTGTAAAGATGTGTACTCTTCACGAGAATCAAACTGAGACCCCAACATTGATAGGCATAAGCATACACTGTAACTAAAAAACAACGATATATCAATCAAGTTCTCGAACAGGTAAAAGTACGTTTTTATTTTTCCCGTAACTCGATTTAGTAGTTCCACTTCGTTGCGTGTTACTTAATAATTGACTTTAGTTAACTTGTAGTTTGACAAGCGTTATCAAACTATAAATAAACTAGCATTGCCCGCGGCTCCGCCCGCGTTCAGATTACCAAAAACCAAATTCTTAGCTTTTACATATTAGTATACTCTTACAATGCACTTTTTGTATTTTTTCTCAGAAATGAGGTTTTTTCCTGCGGTAAAAAGTATCCTATATGTTGACCCGGATAACCAGCTATCATTATACCAAATTTCATCAAAATCTGTCCAGTGGTTTTCTCGTGATGCGGTAACAGACAGACAGACAGACAGACAGACAGACAGACAGACAGACAAAAATTCTAAAAACTATAGATTCGGACTCTGTATGGATAATCATGTCTATTTCAATAAGATTTTCCAAAAAATATTTAATGTACAGATTCGGCTTAGTTACATTTTTTATATGTATAGATTATTAAAGGTTGCCTAAGTAAGGGAAGTAGTTTTATTTCTTATTAAAAAGCGTGTATTTTGGTTTGACCTTGAGGAATATACGTGATTTATGTGTTAGCTTCACTTGCAACTAACTATTTGCTGAAATCCTGGAAATCAATTTTAAACAACGTCTAATTTTTGTATGGATTTGTATATCCTTACTTAATATTATAATTAATGTGAAAGTGTGTTTGCTTGTTTGTCCTTCTTTCACGTCGAAACGGAGTGACGGATTGGAGTGATTTTTTGTGTGGAGATAGTTGGAGGGCTAGAGAGTGATATAGGCTATTTTTTACAGCGGGAATCTACCTAATTTCCCTGGGAAAAAACTTTATGCAATGCAAAAAAATATTTATTATCAGAATTACTTGAGACTAGGTATTAATGCAATAGTTGAAGACAATAAAATTAAATAAATACGTGTTTTAGCATCTTTCGAAATTCATCCTATAAAGGGTTAAAATAGTGGAGAAATTTTGTATGAAACTACTTATATAGAGATTTTTTCGTAGTTTTAGCGCGAGCGAAGCCGCGGGTACTGCTAGTATTTTATAATTGTTTTGACTGTAATGATTGAAAATACAATAATTTGATAACTTCGAGCTGAATAGATCAGTAGGAACATTTAAATCTGCTAGTTTAGTCTCACTTGTTTCATTTTAACGAGAAGGTATGTTACATTAACGGTCGAGAGTGTTTTTTTAACATTTTTTTAGCATACTATATTTATGGACGAAAAAAATCATTAGTGATGGGCTACTTTTCATCATTAAGTGGTTTTCGTGGGATTTAATTAATTTATAGTCTGTTGCATAAAGTTACTTAGGGACGTGACTAACAAAAGCGTGGGAAAAGCAGATTTTGCGTTAAATATAATTAATTTCGAAAAAGTTTAATAAAAAATGGCAAGTATAAATAGAATTGTTTTACGCAACATGATTGCTGTCACCTGCGGCGCTTACAGTGCAATAAGTATTAATTATAGTTCTACGAAAGTAGGCTTGGAATTGCTTTAGATTGATGTTATGATAAGCAAACGATGATGCCATTCTGCCATGATGATGGAGTAAAAAACCTTTTATGTATAGGTCAAAAAATATAACAATATATTTCTACATATAGTTACGCATATTAAAATAATAACTTCGTCAAAATGGTATTTTGAAAAAAGATAATTTCAAATTTAGATTTCAGAAGCAACTAGTTATTTTAGCATTATTTATTTTAATGTATTATTAGTATGATGATGAACTATAATTAATTATTTGTATTTATAATTAAAAATAAAGCTTAAAATATCCTGAGGCCAACTCAAAATTAATTAATTATAATATATAGGAGTCATGAAAATGCTTTAAATCAGCCATTGAAAAGTGTTGATTTATTGAATCCAAAAGATCCAAATAATAAATATGCAAATCAACATTATCTCATTTTCTTAGTTATTGGTAAAAAGAGTGTATCTATTTGTCTGTTCCGAACGTATCCGGAATTGTTAGTAGGTAATGTATAAAATTTGTAATATTTACAACATTTAGTTTGTTGTACCTATCTGCAATCCCAATTTAAATATATCGGAAAGACGTATTATGATCAATAACAGTCTATCTATCAAGTAACATAGGATTAAATTCGTTATTTCAATATATTTTTTTAAATTTCTAATAAAAATGACTTTCAGAACTAGATTTAATGCAATAAAGTCCATCTTGAATGCATATCTTGTGCTCTAGTAAACAGATTTACTAATTTTTATAATTTTGAGGTTACTGCCCAAATATGCAATGAGTGAACTGAAAATATTCATACAAAATAGGCGAATATTTTTCCATCTCGATACGCTCCGGAGGAAGTTTCGAAAGAGCAATTATAAGGAATACTTCTTAAAAAACCAAATTTTTATTACAACCTAAACAAACTATTAGCTGTATTAAAATACTTATTTGTACTTTAAGTACTTCACTTACGCAGTAAGTGGTTTATGAAATAATTTTATAATAACAGTGTATTGTTTATGATATGGAATGAGGCTTAGCAATGAATTAATCTGAGAAGTTAAGTTTTATTTAAAAAAAAAAGGTTTGAAAGGAGAATATTTACAATTCACTCTTTGTATATTATTTTAGCTTGATGTATGGAGAGTATATTTAACTTAAAATCTATACATATAATAAAATTGTAACTAAGCCGAATCTGTACATTAAATATTTTTTGGAAAATCTTATTAAAATAGACATTATTATCGATACGGGGTCGAATCAAAATTTAAGGAATTTTAGAATTTTTGTCTGTCTGTCTGCCTGTCTGCTTGTTTGTTACCGCATCACAGAAAAACCACTGGAGGGATTTTGATGAAATTTGGTATGGTGATAGCTGTTTATCCAGATCAACGTATAGGATACTTTTTACCGCGGGAAAATATAATCTCACATCTGAGAAAAAATACAAAAACTGCATTGTAAGAGTATACTAATATGTAGAACCTAAGAATTTGATTTTTGGTCATCCGAACGCGGGCGGAGACGCGGGAAATGCTAGTATAATATATTTTCGTAACAAAATATCAATTGAACTTAATACAAAGGCTGTTTTAGGCTATGACTTCAATATTCATACATGTAACGCGTATGTCGGACACCTGCTCACTCTTGACACACTTTAAATGTATCGTATTGATTTTATAACAATCGATTAGAATTTACGATTGTTGCGTAACAATACATTGTAATTATCAAAATAACCTTTCCTAAGGAAATATCGATTATGCTAATCGATTATTTTATGATTAAGAATCGTGAAAAGCTTAGGTTATGGTTCATTGAAATATTTTTATTTGTGCATAAATTCCGTTAAATATTTAAAATTGTTACACCAAATTGAATGTTTATGAACAAAGTCTGTTTTCTATGATAATCATACTAATCTATACTAATAAATGAAGAGCAGATTTTTTTGTTCGGTTATACTGCGATAACTACTGATCGGATCGGAATAATACTCATACCATAAGATGATGCCTGTTTTGGAGAAGGTTTTAGTATATGATATGTTGGTGATCAATGTACTATGCGGGCGGAGCCGTAGGCAAACGCTAGTATTATAAAAATAAAAATTGTGAGTAAGTTAGTGCGTGTATTAAGTATGTTACGGTTTAACGGATTTTAGTAAAAGCTCAGCAAAGAAAGCTTATAATTAACAAATAGACTTCCTTCTATCAACGCACCTATTATGGGAGTAGAGTTCCGGTAAAAAGGTAGTATAAAATAATAAATTTTTAAATATCCTCGAATTTAACCGCAATGTTAGCAAAATGGTCACAGACCACAGGATAAATCCGCAGTGGCATCGCATTACGAATGGAAAGCCAACCTAAGGTTACTGTCGTCTGATATCGTGTGAAATGCCGTCGGACGACATTACTGAATTGAAGCTAAGGACGAATGCCTTTCTCGTGATTCTTAGTACTATGACCTCTTGGAGTGGTCAATATTTTAAGAGTATTAATTAATTAGATTTCCTGGATGTATAATATAAATTATTTGAATTAAAACCTTTACCTATAAATTATGTCAATAAAAATACCTGTGTTACTAAAATATAGTGTAGATTTTTATTATTAAAATAATTGAACTACTTTATAAAGGGGAGTGGAAGGAGCACTTAATTGGTTTATTTTTGTACAGTAGTTCCAGAGATTATGCTCTCCAAACAAAGAAATATATTGGTTTTTTATAATCACTTTAATAATTTAGATGAGATGAGACATTTATATGCGTATATAATGTTATATATGTGTAGTGTATCAACTATCTGGTATCCATAACACAAGCCTCGTAGCTTACCATGGAACTAGATTGTGCTGTGTGTTAATGTCCCAACATAAAAAAAGATGTTTTTAAAAACCAAAATATTGACTTAAGCCCGACTTGAAATCATATAACAAAGAGAACTATTACTTCATCGTGATTGAACTCGTGACCACTGACTTAGTAATCACTGTACTGGACCTAGATGTTTGTATGAGGAAAATAACTCACAAAATTAAACGATAAATACATTTTAATGTCAACACAGCTTATATAATATTAGGTATAACTAAATAGTTTTTGTATGGTACTGTTATTAAAGCATTTTTGTTTATTCGTGTTATTTGCATTGCGAGCACGCTCACACTTTCGATATCTTAAGCAACAAAGCCTGTTGGTTCTACGTATTACGATGAGGTCGCTAATTTCAGTACAAAAGATGGTAGTATTGATTATATATTCCAACTAATATTATATATGCGAAAGTTTGTATGTGTGTATGTGTGTTACCCATTCGCGCTGAAACGGCTGGATGAATAGTAAATGCTGTATGGCTAGCCGTACTACTGTTAGGTACCCAGGGACGTAACCGAGCGAAAGAAAAGGTAAGTCGCTAACAAAAACTAATTAAAGTAAACTTAAAAGTATCTCAAAACTTAATTTTTTTTGTAATTCTTTACTTTAAATAATATTTATTTGTTTATTTAAAATCTTCCTGTAAAGTTACTTCAAAAATAAGCCTCAAATCCGTGACTATCATCATATAAGCCCACGCCACTGGTACAGTAAGCCACTATATGGACCTTACACAATTATAAAGTAGTCTAATTTAATAATTTATGTGGTGTAATATCAAATCATTCGATACTCACTAACGAGGCATAACTGTTTCCGATACAAGTTGTTACAGATTTATAATATATTTCTATATCAAATTTGAGCAATTAAACTTATGATCGATCCATAAATTATCGTGTCATAATTTTTATAGTTATTACATGATTGGAATTTTAATCATGATGTCAACATCTACGGTCAAAGTCAACTCGCATGTCTTTTGATCCAATTAATTCATTAGGTCATTGATGGATAGGTTTTTATCATATAGAATTTTTTGATTTGGAATGCGTAAGCATTTTATTGAAATACCTATTGGCATGGCTACACTTATAAGTGTAATTTGAAGCTGAAGAGCTAGTTTTTTTTTGTTTGATAGAGTTAACTCTGGAACTATAGGACGGATTTAGATTTTTTTCAATCGCCCGTTTTTTAAGATTACAGGCTACGTAGAATCTTAGGAATGCAATAATTATTAATAATACATAAATAATATACTAGCCGCAAGCAAAAGCTCTATCAATACTTCTTTAAAGAATAAAAAAGTTTTACTTCTTCTTGAAAGATTCCATCAACCTAGCGTAGCAATAACAAGTTACAAAACGAGTATTATAAGCAAGCTTTATAAATAAAAAAATACTCGAAAGTGTGAAATCGAATTATAAATACTTTTACGTTTTTTAAATTATTTATAATTTATATTAATATTTTATAAATTATTTATTCTATTTTAATATTACTTCTATAAACACTTTACACACTAATTGTTTATATATTTTTAACTTGATATTTTGTCATGCAAAGTTGTATAACAATGACAATTATATGTGAATTTAGACAGAAAAGAGCAATAAAAATGTGAAAATGTTATATTATCATTAGCGCAAAATTCTCAATTTATGTTGAAACACGCAACAATAAGACATAAAGAGCTTTCACAATAATTCTAACGCGTCAATTGTTTTAAGTATCATTGTATAACCAGCCTCATATGAGCGGGTACTTTACATGCATTAGGGCGAATATTAAAATTATAAGAAAACTACGTTGTGGCTTAACGTTTAGTATAGATTTCTCAGAGATGAGATCTTTTGCTGCAGTAAAAAGTATCATTTAAGTTGAGCCGAATAACCAGCTATCATCATATTAAATTTCATCAAAATCTGTCCAGTGGTTTTCTCTTGAGACGTTGGGAACGACAGATAGACAAAAAAATCTAAAAACTATAAATTCGGCCTCTGTATCGATATTAATGACTATTTCAATAAGATTGCCCAAAAAATATTTTGATTTGAATTTTATTATATGTATAGATTTTAAGTAAACTAAAATAACTAAAACACTCATTTGAATTTTCAAACTTTCATTGCTGTCTTATTTTGTCTGTCTCTCTTTTCCTTTTGTCATTACCTGGAAAAGAGAATTTGTTTAATTTTAGCCAAATATCAATACACATATCTATGTAAATATTTATGTCTATGGTTAATTAAAGAACACACTTAGTTCTTATACTTTTAAATAATTTTAATATTGTTTTTCTATTTGGTAACATAATTTCTTTAAATATATTTGGAGTTTTGTTTTTAATTATAATAAAGTTATATTGAATAAAAAAACAATAAATAAAAGTTTATTACACAACTAAACAACTTTAAAAATCTACAAATGTAATAGACATTTATTAGCTAGAGAATTTATTAGCTTTTTTAGCTTTCTCTGTTTATTTTTTCACTTATGTCACTCAGTTGTTATGCTGTGGCTATTTGGGACATGTCCGTTTTTTAGATAGTGATATAACTACTTAATGAACAATAAAAAAGCTTATGTGCAATATAAAAAAAAACCTTTGTCACGTTTGTTATATTTTATTTTGTATGAAATTATAACAACAGTTGTATAACGTAAATTCTCCATAATTAAAAAAAAAATATTCATATTTAGTAGTATTTTTGTCAAATATTTAATCTTTAGTAGATCAAAAAATGGCGGTTTAATAATTTTGCATCATAAACTATGAGGAAATCAACAGATAATTACAGAGCTTATGTTAAGTTTTATTATTTCCGGTACTTTATAAGTGAAAACATTTAATTTCTAAATAGTAATATCATAACTCAAGAGCCTAGTCTAGATCTAGGTATCATTTCTTTACCGGTTCCAAATTTACGATCAGGAAAATGAATCATTTGAATTTGAAATCTATAATTTGAGCAACATTTCAAGTCGAAACCAGTGTCTCTAATCGTCACACTACGCCTACTTGTAACGTAAGCTGCATACCGGACTAGTTACGCAAATTATTTTTTTCGCCAGTCTCACTTTTCCCCGAGGCATGGTCGCCCTAGTCTTATGTCACAGAGTAACTAGGTCGGTATGCGAACGTATTTTGTAATTATGTTATAATTTTTATATCAAATGATAATATTAGTTAGTATATGAGGTTCAAAATAATTATAAAATTGTAAGCTGTTTTGATGAAATGAATTTTTTCAATGTGTGTTAATTGTTTATTTCTCATGCGAGTACGTAATATTCGGAAAGTAGATGTTGAAAAGATTGCTAATGTGCTTAATAAAAAAAATATCGGAGTAAATAAAATTCCTTTACAGAAAAACAGAAATCATACTGATACTTGCCCTACTTTTTAACTGGTAACATATTTTTTTGGAAAATCTTATTAAAATAGTCATTAATATCGACGAAGAGGTCGAATCTATAGTTTTTAGAACTTTTGCTTGTCTATCTGTCTGGGAACGCATCACGAGAAAACTACTGGACAGATTTTGATGTAATTTGATATGATGGTAAGTGGTTATTCGGGTCAACATACATCGTGTACATATTAAGTAGTATTTTCACAGGTAAAAATCTAAGCACTAACACAACCCGCCAAATCACATTTTGTTGATGATTGCATTTTTTCGCACATAAAAGTTAAATTGAGTACTAATTGAAGAAACTTACAACAGCGGATTTCACAAATATTATAATGAGAATATTCCCAAGATTAGTTTAAAATAAACAATAAATATAATTATATATATTTATAAGGTTAAATTAACTGTCTTTCGTATAACAATAGAATTACTTTACGATCTATATTAAAATTATATCTTGATAAAATTACATTAAAAACTGTAGAAACAGCAGATATGAACATTAAATAATTACGATATACCTAATAGATTACTGCAAATGAATAATCTTTTATATGTACATGATCGATATTTGCTCTGGAGGAGAAAATCGAATTCACTACCTTAGCTGTTCTGCGACGCTTCGCTTAAATTGTAAGCATTATTACATAATAAAAACGCTCCTGTCAAAACACTAAGCCCCTAAAGACATTAAACTTTCTAAACGAAAATAAACAGTAATGTAACAGGTAGTTTTATTTACGTCGAAATATTGAAATAGAAATTTGCAATGTTATTATTTATTGTGACATGAGACAATTATATAAGCAGGTGGTACTATAATTTTGACTTAAGTCTAACTGGTCTAGTACTAAACTAAAATAAAAAAACCTTTGAGACGTCTAAAACCTTAGTCTCTCCCGTGACCATGATTGCTGTAAAGCATTCGAAATGTCGGGAACCGAAAAACAAAGTAAATCCGCGATAAAATCCGAAAAAATAGTTTTATTTGAAAAAAAAATAAACAATAAATAATATATACATGTTAAGTATATCAGTGTTTTTTTCTCATATATTTTTCTTTGTATATGACCTATCAACACTTCCTCATCTTTAAATGACAGGTAGACGATCAGCAGACGAGTCAGCCGTGACCTCATGACCTTAAACTACGACATTAATAATTCATTATGACATTGTTATGGAAAAAATAACACTTTTACATATAAATGCTTCCTGTTTCTAAAAATAATCACACTAATCTTATAAATATGAAAGTTTGTATATATGTTTGTATGTTTGTTTGCTACTTCTTCTTTGGCTGGACTGGTTTTGATGAAATTTAGCACACAGATATACTATGTATGACTAAATGAATAATATGAATAAAATTTGCAAAAAAGACAGCACTTTTTGTATGTATTATTAATACAAAAAACACCTAACATAATATTACAATGCAAACTTACAAACTTAAGAAAGCATTTTCTACATTTTTACGTTCATTATGAAAGGAGAAAAATTAAATTTATATGAAAACTCAATATCAGACAAAAACTTGCATAGTAATATTATTCAATTAATTTAATGAGTTTTACTAGCAATTGTAACAAATAATAATATCTACTATTAAAACTAATGCATGCAATAATTTTATGTATAAATTAATTGTCTATACATATAATAAAATTCTAAGTAGAATCTGCACATAAAATATTTTTGTTGAAATAATCATTATTATCGATAGACAGACCGAATCTTTAGTTTTTAGAATGTTTGTCTTTCTGTCTGGGAACGCATCACGTGAAAACCACTGGATAGATTTTGATGAGGTGAAATATCTCATCTCTGAGAAATCTATACTAAACGTTAAAACGTAAATAAGAACGAACCCGAGCGGAGCAAGGTTGAGTCAATAGTTCATCTATATAAAAGTTAAACACAACGTGCTAAATTATATAGCTCACATTATTATTTCATCTATACTTAATTAACAGGATATTAGGTATTATTTAATTTGAAATTCCTGAATGAATTCTTCTTTTAAACATAACGTTCAATAATTATGAGCATTTCAATCACATTGTTATCGTATAACAATAATTATGGTTATTTTAGATAGACAACGGGTGATACTATGTTTATAAAACGCAAATCTTATCTAACACTTAACTCGCGTCATCTAAAAAGAACGCTGGAAGAAAGTGGAGAGGGTATGTTTGCGCATGGTTGCTCCTGGTACTTCTCTGATAGCAGAGTGGACTGTGGAGCAACCCCATGGTTGTTGTGGTCTGCTTCGGCAGACCTGCCGTCGGGGCGTCGTAGTTGAATGCGTAAGCGATCCTGCGACGCCCCATTAAGACGGGGGAAGGTCTTGTTGGGTTTTAGTGGGTAGTACTGGCTTCGCCGGTGAGTCCCACACTTCGTGCGTAAATGCATTTCCCAACGTTAAAAAAAAAAAAAAAAAATGTTTGCGCATGGGTATACTCGCGCACAAAATTTTATTTATTATTAAAATTTTATTTATTATATATATATAATTAGTTATTGGTACGGACATTGAAAAAATATATTAGATAGAATATCATTACATAGAATTCTAATCATTATTAAAATACATATGTTTGATCAGTACAGAATGTTTAATCTACTTACAAAAAAATAAATTAATACGTTTAATACATTTTTTTTATTATTAACTGCATTTGACCGATAAATCGCTTCTGCGCAGCTTGACAGCCAGCGTTCTTTTTAGGTGACGCGAGTTATACTTATATATCTTACACCTTCGCTTCGCTCGGGTTCGCCTCTAGATAAATAAAAACAAAAAAAAAGCAGTCATGAGGACTGATGACAAGTGAAAACTTAAAACAATAAACAAACAGTTGTTATTTTTCGATATTCAAATTAATTGTTTGATCTTAAATTAAAATTTGCTAATTAAAACTGTTTACATTTATCTGGTTTTGACATCTATCGGCACTGAGTGTTAGCGTTAACACGTGACGTGACCATGTGGATGACGAGTTATATATAGAAGTTTTCACTTCAATAATAATATTCGATCTCTATGTCAAATTTAATTCAGATCCGTTCAACCGTCCTGGCGTTATTGAGTAACAAACATCCAAACATCTAAACTTTCACATGTTAGTAAGAAGTAAGATATGTGCGTACATATATATAAACACCTGTAAGACGAGAGTTGCTCGATAGAATAAAATAGACTCTACTATAACCAAATAACTAACATGAAAGTCGAAAACGCTGATCTGCTTTCTCTCGAAATTTATTTATAATAATTTTATTGAAATCATTTGATAAATATGCTTATTTTCAATAAAATCAATTAATCATTTAATAATGTCGTTTTCTTTTATATTATTAACATATTTAATTAAACTATGATTCAGATATACGAAAACGATTCATTCTTTGTTAGAAATTCAACATTTTTTAAGTTTTTGTTTTTAAAATGTCCCGCTAAAGTATGTGTTAACTTGTTTTAAATACTATACAAAACTAAGTAATTTTTAAGCCTTGTACATGACTTAAAATGCACCAATTTCCGTTTTTTTACAAAAGTTTACTTTTCACATGGTAAGAATTGAATGTTTAAAAATTACATTTAAAACGATTATTATAACTGGCTACAATTGGAATTAGAAAATATAAAATTTCTTATCCTAATCATACCGTGTCGTACCGTACATATAATAATCATGTCACGAATCTCATGTACTTGTATAATCTTTATTTTGTTTCTTTTGTACTAGATTTCAACGTTAGATTAATAGCTATCTACAGGGTGGATCAATTCTTTGCTTTTTCTCTATTTTTCACAAAAAGCCTGTCCTTTTTCCAGGATAAAATATAACTAATATCATACATAAAATGTACATAAAACCTTTATTCACTATTAAAATCGGCTAAGTTAGCTAAAAAACTCACTTTTTATTAATTATTATCGTGTTTAGATTTTTATTTTTTAAACTATATCGTTGGTCTACACTCTAGAGGTTAGCATGTATACTCGTATAGCTGCAGATCTAAAAATTCGATCTTGGGAGGAGTAGGGGTCCTGGGTTCGAATTCTACCTCGTTTGAAGGAAGTAACTATAGTTATGCAATTTCTCTGATAAGAAACCGCTCTATATATATTATATCTCACTGTACAGATGACAAGTCTCATTAAGATTGGCATCGAAGTATAAATTGCATTGACATTTACTTAATATTACCAACATATTCTATACTAGCGGCTCACCCTCGCCTCACTTGGATTCGCCTCTAGACAAACAAAAACAAATCTATCCCACGAGAACCGTACATTTTTCCGGGATAAAAAGTAGCCTATTTGTTATTCTGATGTATGAACTATATTATTGTATAATTTCATTAAAATCCAATCAGTAGGTATTGTATACTAAGCTATATAAGTTAGTATAGTTTTTTGACTATCCTACGGAAACTTTAATTTTCCAGAATGAAAAGTATTTTCAATGTTAATCGGGGATATAAGGTACCACCATACAAAATTTTATTTAAATCGGTCTAACAGTTTCGGAGGTTAGCCCGTACAAACAAACAGACAGAGAAACAAAAAAAATAAAAAAAATATGGATTTATTCTATTTCTCTTCTTACACCCACCCGCCTGAGTCGGTTTTCAGTATTTTTTTCTATATGTTTACAGTTTTATTATATGTATAGATTACAATATATATGTATATAACCTATAAATAGATTATTACTTATATTCTATGTATAGGTAATATAGATTGCAATATATATTATTGTACTAATATTGTATATTTGAGAGTATTGTAACTCTACCTAAATGGGTCACAAACTACGCTTCATTAGATTACATTCTCGTATATAATTTGATATTATGAATGAAACTAGTTCTGGTTCTAGTGTTTAACAACCTGTAGATATTACAAAACATAAGTACTTATTCATTTTTTATTTATTATAAATAATAAATGAAATAATCTACGATATAAGATATCTCTATTTTGAATTTCACTCAAACCAATTCAGCCGTTGCAACGCAACTAAAAAAATTACAAATAAACTCCCACACTTTCATGTTTATAATATGAATGTGATACACTAAAGGAAATTGTTTTTTAAATATATTGTACCTTTAAATTATATTACGTATTCCGTTATCTTTAGGACGAACTTAATTTTTGCTCCATATCCTATATGTAAAAAATGATATAAATAAAAATTGGCGCGTTAATCGAGGCCGTTCATAAAGTTCAAGACTTCGGCTGTTATCTATAAATAAAAGTCATAATGCAATCACATCTATATCAATTTTTATGTTTCTATACGAGTGAGTCATTACCTCATTTTGTTTATCCATCGTAAGTTAAAACTAAAATAGTACAAGAGAAACTGACGACTTTACTTATTATTATTAAATCTATATATTAAGTTATAAATTAAATTAAAGTGTTTGTCTTTGACTGTAAAAAGATGAGCTCCAATCCATATAACTGGATATTTTTTGCCTTTTTAATTTTTTCATTAGGAATAATTTTTGGCGAAAAGGATGTAGGTAATTTTTTTCTCTGAATAACATATATAGGGATATGAATTTTATGAGACTTTTTGAAACTGGACTAATTTTTTACAAGGTAAAAAATAATATTCATTATATCTTACTTGAGCGAATTTAAAACAACAGGAAATAAATGTTTTCTTTGTACCATATCTATGTTTCTACGATGTTTTCTTTATATTTATCTTTTTTTTATAGGTATTATGTCTGGTGCTTGCGACGACGATGGCTGCGAGGCAGCGGCCGAGGTATCAACAGCCTGTAGAGTACGATTATGAGCCTCAAGCGCAAGACCGAGGAGAACAGGTGCAGTAAAATTTACAGCAATATAATATATATATATATATATATATATATATATATATATATATATATATATATATATATATATATATACAAGTACATTATTTCCTAGGAATGGTCAATTTAATTATGTAGCCATTGAAACAAAATATGAACTTTTATCACTGCCATCATCAAGCCTTTCAAGTAATTTTTAACACAGAAAATCTATACCTAAAATTTACCACTCTAAGATCTTTTATTTATACTTTAAGGGTACTTAAAACTATACAGCTATTAAATATCATTCCACTACTTCTCTGTCACAATATATTAAATGCTGTTATGAATTACATTGTTAAATAAGATTATAGAATAAATTTTTCTTACTTTTGTGGGTGTATAGGTATGGGTATAATAAACAGGATTCACTTATAAAATATATTCATAGAGAAAAATGACCGTTTCAGGTAGTGCTAGTATCCCAAGATGCATATGATGGCTTATACCAAGCTCAAGATCGAGCAGATGAAGACTATGAACCCAGAGCCCTGCAAAGAGCTCCAGCACAGAGGCACAAGCAGCAATCTCAATCGCAACAAGAAGGACCTAAGCAGCCACCCGTGCAGACAATCAGGAACTACAACAAGGTAATATCCACGATGAATCATCAATATTTTCTTCATTAGTACTCTAATTATAAATGGATTATAATGTTCAATGAGCCATAACTTCTGCATACTTTTCTTTAAGTAATAAGCAATAATTCATATTTTTTATCTAGTGCTTTCACGAACTAAGTTTATAGTAAATAACATTTTCTGGTATATTCATTACAGGTGAACGATGATGGTAGCTTTACATTTGGCTACGAGGCTGCAGATGGTTCTTTCAAGGAAGAAACCAGAGGTACCGACTGCGTTGTCCGCGGCAAGTATGGATACATCGATCCTGATGGCAACAAACGAGAGTTCACTTATGTATCAGGAAATCCTTGCGACCCAAACAAACCCAATGAAGATGAAGAACAAGATGGTGGAGCACCAGAATCCGCGGAGAGAGATGACCCAGAACCCAACTACCCGAGCAGACCTGCCATAAGACCGACCACAGCACGACCAGCGACTACCTACTTCCAAAACGATTTTAGGGACGCTGATGAAGAACCTGAAGAAGAACCACTTCAAAATATTAGGCCACGTATTGTTCAACGACCACAACCTGCTAGACCAGCACTTCGCCCAACTTATCAAACTCAACAGATCGCGATCACTCCTCGTCCAGTGCCCATCACCACTGCTAGAGCATTACCTCCAGCAACTACATTTAGGCCTCAATTAATTCAAGTAACACCTAAACCTCAAATTCAATACAGTCCTGAGCCTGAATACTCTCCTGCACCCACACCATCTGCTGTCTTATCATCATCTAGACCAGGTCAGATTGATTTCGCTGCAGAATTCGCGAAATTCCACCGTGATAGTCAAGGACCAGCAAGCACACCTTCCTCTCATGGTTCAGCTGCTAAATCCACAACCGGTGCTGCACCTTCAGGCAATCCTTTGTATTCGACTGAATTAGTATATGATCCTTCCAGTGGCCAATACAATACTCAACTCTTCCAAAGCCTACCTCAAACTAAAGGAGAACTTAACCTTAACCAACGACTTCAACCTTTCGTTGCCCAACAGCAACAGCAACGACCTTTCATTCCATCTCCTCAAATCTCTGCCGCTAGTCCTATATACCGACAGCCTGCCCCACAAGCAAATCCTCAAGAAATATATCAGAGGCAGCAAGCTGAAACTCAGTTCCAGAGCTCTCAGCAGTTATTTGCACAACAGCAACAAATTCAGCAAAGTCAATTGCAAAGAGACAGAGCTGCGGCGAGAGCTCAAGCACAAAGGTTAGCCCTATCCCAAGCTCAGGTTCAGGCTCAAGCTCCTCAGAGGGCTCAATCACCCCAATACTATTACGTACCTAGAGGAGAAAACCCATCTTCGGGACAAATTGATGCGTTTTTGAGAGGTCACGGGATCCAGCTGTAGAAAAAATAATTCATAAGCATATGTCGATCGAGTCCGAAGAGCCATAGTACAAGTCATACACCGGTCGATAGCTAAGTGAAATCTAGTTAGGACAGTGGCGTGCTGCGAGTGTACATAATGCTGTGTCTCAGTACCTTAGTTGTTAGTTTTAAGGTTTAATTATAAATAACCACTTGTACGCGTTCTGTGTTTGAGCGTTGTAAAATCGAAATACCAATTTTGTACTATTTTGTTTTATAATAAATTATATTTTTATTAATTATATTTTTGTCTTATTTTATTGTAGTCAATCCAACCTTTTATTTAAGAACTTGCTAAATATTTTTTTATCATCAATGAATAGTACGTTAGTAATAATAATATCTACATCCATATGTGACAGTCTGTTTGTTTGTTTGTCTTTCTTTCACGTCGATACGAGGTGGCGAATTGGCGTGATTTTTTGTGTGGAAATATTTTGAGGGCTAAAGACTGACATAGACTACTTTTTGCCGCGGGAGATTATCTCTTTCCCACGGGAAAACACTTTATATGTATATAATACAAACAAAAAAAATATTTATTATCAGAATTACTGGAAACTTGGTACAAATGTTCTTGAGTACAATTCATTAAATACGTGTTTTAGCATTTCTCGAAATTTATCTCATAAGGGGTAAAATAGTCGATGAAAGTTATATGAAACCTATCATATATAGCCTTAGCCGCGGGTTCTGCTAGTCCAATATAATTAAGAATCGAGTAAAGAACTAATATCGAGTATTGTTTAGGCTACAAGAATCTATAATCAAAAATCGTGACGAGGTCAAAGACATACTATAAATAATTAAAACATATGATGATGTGTAAATTGCAAACTGCATAGAAAAAGCGAATTATTAAAAGTTATTCATAAACATTCTGACTATGTATAAAAATCCTATTACTATATAAATACGAAAGTTTGAATGGATGGATGTTTGTTACTCAATTACGCCAGAACGGCTCAATGGATCTGGATGAAATTTGGCACAGAGATAGATTATAGTCTGGAGTAGCATATAGACTTAATAATCCCGGAAAAATGTACGATTCCCATGGGATAGACTTGTTTTTATTTTTCACTAGCGACGAACCCGAGTGAAGCGAGGGTGAGCCCCTAGTACATACATATGTCTAGAGTGCACGTACATAAATACCTAAGCTGCATATTAGCATCATAATTTTCATTTATTCAAGAAGAATGCGGAAGACAAACTGTACTATACTTATGTATTGTAGTTTCTAGGCCGTAACCCATTAAATAATGTGTAAATGATTTAATATAAACGTGTTTGTCCATACTCTTACGTATTTAATTACTAATCGTGTTTACAGTAATGCATTACAGTAATAAATATGTAGATACTCTTACGTTTACTAATAACAGTAGAATTTTTACATTGTTATAAAAAAGGAATAAATCTGACGTATCCATATCTACTAATATTATAAATGTGAAAGTGTGTTTGTTTGTTTGTTTGTCTGTCCTTCTTTCACGTCGAAACGGAGTAACGGATTGGCGTGATTTTTTGTGTGGAGATAGTTAGAGGGCTAGAGAGTGAGATAGGCTACTTTTTACCGTGGGAGATTATCTAATTTCCACGGGAATACACGTCGTAATATAATCCAAAAAAATATTTATGATCAGAATTACTTGAAACGTGGTATTAATGCTCTTCAATACAATTGAATAAATACGTGTTTTAGCATTTTTCGGAATCCAACCCCTAAGGGGGTAAAATAGGGGAAGACAGTTTGTATGAAAACTACCATTTTAAAGATTTTTTGTAGTTTTAGCGCGAGCGAAGCCGCGGGTTCTGCTAGTATTAGGTATAAATTAATCTATGTAGCAGGTAAACTCTGAAACCTCCAGTTATATTCGGCAAGTTCTTAATTATAGGAAACTACCATTATGAGGGCAGCAATATCTGTGGTTCAATTGAAGTACCGTAGTTAAAACTAAAATAAGGAAATATTTTTCCCGATCCGAAAGTCGCAAATGATGCTGTTTTCAAATTGATGCAGTTTTCCGTTTACTACAATTTAGGACAAGTTGACCATTTATCTTACTAATAGTTTGAACTAGATTAGTCTGCTTAGAATTTGAGTACTAACGAATTGGTTTTTTATAAATTAAATTGTTATTTTACATCAATCGTTTATTTTCTCGTAATTATTGGAAGCATTACAGATATTTAATAAATTGAAAAAGATTACTTCAGACTACATTATTAGATTAAAATAAATGTTAAACATATTTAAAAAGCAATCAATTATTGCTATTTACAGTTACTGAAATCCATCCGACTGATTTCATTCATTGTGATGCCTTGAATAGACTGAAGCTAGTGATTTATATGACACAAATTTTAGGCCATGTTTTATTCAACTTAATATCTAAAGTCACCAAATTCAACTACTTGCAATTTTTAAGATATCATACTTAAGTGGACTTTTACAATATTTGTAATGGAAATGACTAATTATATTGAATAATTATCTTTAACTAAAAAAGTGCAGTGACTTTAATATTGCTCTAAATCTAAAAGTAACTGTTCAATGAACATGAACAAATTTCAACGAACAAATTACACTCATAGTATTAATAAATATTATTAAACCTACTTAGAACTTGACACATATTCTGTTAAACTTTATATGAGAGATGTTACCTATTTATTAAAAAGGAGTATAATCGTTTACTATTACAAATATAGTAAGTATCTCGTAATATACACAAAAAGAAAAAAAACATAAACCTAATTTGAGAAACTCCTTCTTTTTAAAGTCGGTCAAATCAGCAATTCTGCATTATTATATTTGTTTACATTGAATAATTATATACTGGTATAGATTGAGTTTACTAAGCCAACAAAAAGTTCATAGACATTTAGGAACTATATATAATTCTTAAAAATAATGTAAATTATGAAATATCCGTATTATAATATTATATCTAAATGTGAAAGTGTGTGAGTATGGATGTTTGTTACTCTTTTACGCCAGTATCGTTTATTAATATGTAATTACTAGCATTGCTCGCGGCTCCGCCCGCGTTCAGATGACCAAAAACCAAATTCTTAGGTTTTACATATTAGTATACTCTTACAATGCACTTTTTGTATTTTTTCTCAGAAATTAGATATTTTCCTGCGGTAAAAAGTATCCTATATATTGACCCGGATAACCAGCTATCATCATACCAAATTTCATCAAAATCTGTCCAGTGGTTTTTCTATCATGCGGTAACAGACAGACAGACAGACAAAAAATTTAAAAAATTATAGATTCGGCCTCTGTATCGACAATAATGTCTATTTCAATAAGATTTACCAAAAAATATTTAATATACAGATTCGGCTTAGTTACAATATTATTATATGTATAGATTACTTTATAAAGTGGCGCACTCTAGTTAAGCGAAGTGAAAACACATTGTATTGTTTATGTAACTCAACACTTACGAGTACGTTACATTTTATGATATGCATGTGAATTTTACATATTGTCTTTAAATACTTCTACAATTTAATGAAAGATGGCGTTTTTAGTCGTTATTATTGCCATTTATGGTTATTTTTTAATTTCCAGGAATTCGTTATCGAAGTGCCCATCAAAATAACTTTTATTTCATCGGTTACAGGTCATTGATTGCTATAGTTTAGATATTATTTATTTCCCTTAAGAAAACTTTTATAAACTTTCTTCGCTCCTGATTTATAATTATGTTAAAGAAACTGTAAAACATATCCAGTACATTTTCTCATACAATCATAATTAATAATAAAAACTTGTCGCATGCTCTCAGTTGCATATATATATACAAGTGGAATATTTATGAATCGATAGGGTGACGTTATTCTCGTGCTAAATATTTTTTTGTTTGATTATGCACAAGGAGTAAACTCCTTGTGCATAATCAAACAAAAAACAATGTAAAACATTGATTCCGATATGTAATGGAGGCTAACAGCTAGTATTTACATATATATATATATATATATATATATATATTATATATATATATATATATATATATATATATATATATATATATATATATATATCACATGAAGCCTCAGATAAAAGCGAGTATAATATATATATTTTGATGGTATAGTAGTCTTGTTACTAGTTAAGGACATTATAAAAGTTTAAATTCAAACTATTTTACTGGATGTTGAAAAATTGGTTTATTTTTACTTGTTTATTAGTTTAATTGTACAAGATATAGTGCAAACAATAGTCTTTACAGTCTTAAGATTCTTAGCGTTCACTAGCGAGCGCGTTGCTATTCGAATACTTCTGACAGGCTTCTTTCAACGGCCTCTTTCAACCACACGTTCCGGTAAACGCTTTAACATGCCCCCGGCCTTGGAAGGTCCTACTTCCAACAGTCTCCACGGTCTGTTGCTGAATCGAGTGGTAAGGGGCAGATCTTGGAAAAAGCTCGTCTCGTGATGGCTCCAGAAGCTGTGCGGATTGATGCTACTCGAGAAATTCCATCTTTTCCGGGGAAGGTAGAAACAATGCGTCCCATACACCACTTGAGAGGAGGGCTGTTGTCATCCTTGATCAGCACAAGAGTTCCTTCCTTCAGTGTGTCACCAGATTTCATCCACTTGGTTCTCACTTGTAGCTCCGATACATATTCTTTTGACCATCGGGTCCAGAAGTGCTGCCGGACTTGCTCCACTCTTTGGTAATGTGTGAGTCGATGCGGTGCGATTTGCTCGTAATTTTCGCAAGCAGGTGAAGTCAATGGACGACCAACCAGAAAATGAGCTGGAGTGAGCGGGGAAAAATCATTTGGATCTGTAGACATGGGAGATAAGGGACGAGAGTTTAGAACGGCTTCCACCTGTGCCAATACCGTACTGAACTCCTCGAATGTAAAATTAGCGTTACCTAGAACCCGCCTAAGATGGTGTTTGCACGATTTCACCCCTGCTTCCCATAAGGCACCAAAATGTGGGGAGTATGGCGGAATGAAATTGAATTTAATATTATTGTTAATAGCATAATCCTTAATATTATCTGCGCAATTGTGTAAAAATTTTGAAAACTCTGCCATTAAACCAGTGAAGTTTCTTCCGTTGTCAGAAAATATTTCTGATGGTTTGCCGCGACGAGAGATAAACCGCTTTAACGCCAGTAAATATGCATCAGTAGATAAGTCACCCACTAACTCAAGATGAATAGCTCGAGTTGCAAAACATATGAATAAACTAACGTAAGCTTTAGTTAACCTAGCACCTCTACCTTTCCGATTTAGTACAAACACTGGCCCGAAATAATCAACTCCACTAATGGCAAACGGAAAACTAACAGATAAACGTTTAGCTGGTAAGTTGCCCATTAATGGAGTTAGAGTTTTACCGCGAAACCGAGTGCAAACGACACACTCATGTACAACTCTCTTTGCAAGATTCCTACCGCTGATCGGCCACCAAGACTCTCGAATAGTAAATAATAATAACTGCGGTGCTGCATGCAGTTGCCGGATATGTTCGTAGCGAAATAATAGGTATGTGAAATGATGCTTAGATGATAAAAGGATAGGATGTTTTTTGTCAAAGTTAAATTCAGACACATTAGATAAACGCCCCCCTACTCTTATTAATTTATTATTATCTAAAAATACGTTTAAATTTTTTAAATTGCTTTTAGTTAACTGTTTATTTTTAGATAAAGCATCATATTCAAGGATCGATTCCCGTTGTGATAATAAAGCAAGTGTACTCACAGCCTCTCGCAGCTCATCCACACTCAAAGCACCCGATCGTTTTAAGTTTGTTTTATGGCTATTATGTAGAAAACGTTTAATATACGCCATGGTGCGTTGAAGGCGGTTAAACTGAGAGAACCTGGAAAATGGAAAAAGAGACTGACTAGTACAATCATTAGAATTGTCATTGCTTACATGTAAACTTTTAACCTCCGGGAGATTAATTATGTTATTTTCCGTATTAGTTGAATGTAATTTAAAATTAGGATCTTGTAAAAATTGTGGACCATCCCACCATAACTTTGAGTCTTTTAACGTTTGTAAATTGATACCCCTTGAAACTAAATCAGCTGGGTTATCGTGGCTTGTTACGTGCTTCCATAAATAATCCTGCGTCAATTCTTGTATATTAACTACCCTGTTCTGTACATACGTTTTAAGTTGATAAGGTGCCATACGCAACCATCCTAATACAATAGTTGAGTCGCTCCATAGACAAACATCATCAAATCGACAGCGAAGCGATTCAACTATTTTTACACACAGCCTAGCTCCTGTCAAAGCACCACACAGCTCAAGCCTAGGGACAGTTAATATCTTTAAGGGAGCTACCTTACCTTTCGCACATAGTAATTTCACTACAACCTTATCTTGCGTAAAAGAACGAATGTATGCACATGCTCCGTAGGCCTTTTGAGAAGCGTCAGTAAAAATGTGAAGTTCTAAGCGTGTGTGATGCTTTGCAAAACTGTGACGTGGTATTCGCAAATTGCTAAGCTCATCAAGATCACCTATAAATTGAATAAATTCATTAATTACTTCTTGAGGTAATTTTGTATCCCAATCAATCTTTAATAGCCATAATTTTTGTAATAATACTTTAATTGATATTATGGTTGCGCTGAGCAAGCCAAGCGGGTCAAAAATCTGCGATATAATGGATAAAATTGCACGCTTTGTTATATTACTAGGGACTTGAACCTTAGTTTGAAAATTAAGTTGATCAAGTTGACTAAGCCAGCTCAGTCCTAGGGTTTTTGATTGCGTTTGTTCACCCAAAGAAAGATTTTTTAATGTGTGTGACCCCGACAATGCATGATCATGGTCAAAATTGAATATCCACTTTCGAAGTGGAAAGCAGCCTTTGGCTAAAACCCTGGCCGTTTTCTCGCATAAATTTAATAATTCATTTTTATCATTCCCTCCTGTAATCATATCGTCAACATAAAAATCTTGCGTTATAACTCGCTTAACGTCAACGTCATCGCACTCTATAGCTAGTTGTTGTAAACACCTAACGCTCAAAAAGGGCGCAGACGCTGTTCCGTATGTCACCGTGTTTAACCTATAAATCTCGACAGGGGCTGCAGGATCATTGCGCCATAGAACAAGCTGGAGGTCGCGTTGATCTTCAGAAATTAAAACCTGTCTATACATCTTTTCGATGTCGGCGCATGCTATATACGTATTTTCGCGAAAACGTAATAAAATTGAAAACAAATCCCCTTGAATGGGTGGCCCGACCATCTGTAAATCATTTAAAGATTTATTTGTCGATGACAATGCACTTGCATCAAAAACAACCCGTAATTTAGTTGTCGAACTATTTTCATTAAATACACAAAAGTGCGGCATAAAAAAATGTATATTGTTGTAAGTGTAAACGCGACTCATATGTCCTAACTGTATATATTCATTTATAAATTCATTATATAACTTTTTACAAATAGGTAAATAAGATAGTCTCTTTTCAAGTGAAATTAAGCGTTTATATGCCTGTGTATATGATTCCCCAAGTAAAGTAGGTGAGTCCCGAAAAGGAATTGAAACAATAAAACGGCCTTGACTATCCCGTTTAGTAGTTTTAGTGAAATTATCTTCACAAGTCTTTTCTGTATCGGATAATGCAGGATATTTAACCGTGACCTCTTCCAATTCCCAAAACCTACGTAATTGAGAGTCGATTGACTGTGAAAAATTGCAATAAACAATATTATTTAAACACGCAATTTCATTCACAGGACCCGAGACAATCCAACCTAGTTTAGTATTTTGTAAAAAGGGGCCACTCTCGAGAGGTATTTTTCCGTCACATAGTAACTCCCAAAAGTGATCAGCACCTATTAATATATCAATCGTATGAGCTTCCAGATAAGCGGGATCAGCTAGCGTAATAAAATCCGGAATTATTATTTTATCAATATTAATAGGTATAGATGGCATACTCGGTACTATCTGCGGCAGTACCAAACATTGTAAGCGCGTAGAATACTCGCCGTTTAACGAACTTATTTTTATTTTGCAAGACTGTAAACTTTGCGTGATAGAATTACCGATTCCTTGTATTTTTTTAATGGACTGTATTAATGGCGTGTTAATTTGATCGCATAGAGATTTTCGTATAAAACTGCATTGGCTACCACTATCTAGTAAAACGCGACAAGTAATTGTGTTCCCTGAATCATCTGTTATATTGACTAGCGCGGTCGATAACAAAACAGGCTTAGTGAGTGACGCTTGCGCGCAATGTACGTCTGCACCATTCACCTGCGATAAAGGGTGTTTTGCTTGTGTGCGTTGAGATAATTGATAAAAATCACTACTACATTCGCCTTGCGCGGGCGCTTGCAGCAGCGAAACTTGCTCTTCAGTCGGGCCGCTGTCGCGGTGAATGATAGTATTGTGCTTAGAATTGCACTTCCTACACGGTCCGAACTTACATGTATCTGCAGTATGAGCGGGACGCAAACAGTTTTTACATAATTTGTTATTAGTAACAAAATTTATTTTAGTGTCAATCGCCAAGTCTAGGAATTTTTGACACGAATACAAGTAATGATCTGCCTTACAATACGGGCATAATCTTTTAATAACTTTATTTGATTTTGACGTAGATAAATTACAATGAACTTTAGAATTATTATGTGACGTTTTTGTAATAGTTTTCGAATCATAACCTTGTTTATAATGTGAAACTTGCAACGTTTCTAACATATCAGCCCTAGCTTTTAAGAATTGTAATAAATCATTTACTTGTACTCGCGTCTTACAATCGTTTTGACGTTCATTCAACAAAAGATCACTCCTATATTTCTCCCACTCGCGTTCAGTAGTATTATCAAGCTTAGAAACAATCATATAAATAATTAAAGTGTCCCAGTGTTCCGTCGGTTCACCTAATAATTTAAGAGATCGCAGGTTTTTAAGTATAATGTCAATTAATTTGCGTAATAATATAGGTGACTCATTACTTAAATTTTTAATATTAAACAAAGCTTTCACATGATTGTGAATAAGAAGTCTGCTATTATTGTACCTATTCATAAGCAACTCCCAAGCAACATAATAATTATCCGGGGTAAATTCCAGGGAATCAATAACTAATACGGCAGGACCTTTCAAAGAGGATTTTAAATAGTGAAATTTCTGAATTGTACTTATATTATTTGACGTATGAACTAATGATAAATATGTATTTTTAAACTCGAGCCACTGTTCGTAGGAACCGTCAAATGTAGGTAAATTTATTGTAGGCAATTTTACCGACTGATGCATATTACCTAGGTCGTTCCCACAACTATTTGCATTGGGTGAATTACTATCATTATCTAGTATGCAATAAGCTTGAGCTAAGATAGTATAGTACTTACTTTCAAAGGATTCTCTCTCGTCGAGCTGTTCATCCTCCTGTGACTCAGGAAGAACCCCGTCTAGTTTGTTTTGTACATTATTAAATTCTGACAATATATTGGCTGCGCCCTGCATCCTTAAATTTAACTCAGCCCTTTTAGCGCGGTCTAGAAATTGATTTTCAAAAGAATTAACATAAACGGACAATTTAGTTAACCGGCCTTTTAAAGTACCTCTTTGTTTAATCAATTCTTTTATAAATTGAGCTGTGGGATCTAAAACTGGAGATTTAGGCAATGTAAGCTCAGCTTTGGACATTTTGGTGCTTTACTAGAAGTGGAGTTACCTGTAAGTTATATGACGATAGCAGTTCTATGAAGTACAAGTACTCTTTTAAATACGACTCAATAATTAATAAATTTAACGATAATATTCACTGGTATTAGCACAAGGTATTAGCACAAGGTTTTATGGAGTTTTGATGGAATAATCTGGTTGGAACGTCTCACCGAGTGATGTAGTTTATAGTTGTATAGCGAAGAATAAGTAGATCGTCTATTCAATTTCTTGATATTTCTGGTTCTTGTTAATTGTAAATCCTGGCTCGAAGCGCCAATGTTGAAAAATTGGTTTATTTTTACTTGTTTATTAGTTTAATTGTACAAGATATAGTGCAAACAATAGTCTTTACAGTCTTAAGATTCTTAGCGTTCACTAGCGAGCGCGTTGCTATTCGAATACTTCTGACAGGCTTCTTTCAACGGCCTCTTTCAACCACACGTTCCGGTAAACGCTTTAACACTGGATCTCATGTCAATTTCCTTTCCTATGTCCTTCCCAGGGTCTCAAACATCTCCATACCCGTCCAAATCGGTTCAGCAGATTAAGCAATGAAAAGTTAACAGACAGACAGACGGACAGACAGAGTTACCTACATTCGCATTCATATATTAGTACGGATGATATATGATAGATTTATACTCAAAAGAGCACCATATTGAGGAGTGAATGATGACTTTGCTATCTTCTTAGAGGGGTAAAACTAAAATATTTCAATTTTTTTAATGTATACATATAATAAAATTCTAAGTCGAATTTAATATTTTATGGAAAATGTTATTAAAATAGTCATTATTATCGGTACAGAAGCTGAATCTATAGTTTTGTTAATAGTTGTGGTTTGGGATCGCATCACGAGATAACTACAAGATAGATTTTAATGAAATTTGGTATATTGATAGCTAGTTATCCTGGTCCAATATATAGGATACTTTTTACTGCGGGATATATCATCTTTGAGGAATCTGTACTAACCATTAAGACATACCTAGGGACGAAGCCGAGTATCAACGAGAGTGTCTTTACATAAAATCTGGCTCTGGTGAAACTAATTGCTATAGCAATTAGTTTCACATTACTCCGAAACTAACTTGGGTCATTGTACATATATATGTATAATTAGTTTTTTATTACGGTTCCTTACAAGGAGCAAACATTTTCAGCAATGTAATGAAATTATAATAAGCCACAATCCAAGTGGTAGCAAGTCGTAATCTAAATCCATTTGTGACAGGTGAGAGGAACCTTGAGCGTAAATTCACTTTTGTATCAGTCAAATTTATGTTGACATTGAATAACCGCATGAGAAGTTTTAGAACAATACATAGGTACAAGATAATTGGTAAAAAAAATGTGGACATTAGATGAAACATTCTAGCACATCTTTCCGATATGTAAGTTGAGGCTTTAATAACGGCCACAACGCACGCATATTCGAATGGACAATTAAACAATTGGGAGACAACGCAAGTAGATAAATAGAAAAAAGATTTTCCGTTTCAGATAATAAAGTGACAACAATGGTGGCGTTTGCGTAAGGTTTTCGCACGCTAGGGAGACAAGTGGGGCGATATTTTATATAGGGAGGTGAGGAACGCGCGGCCGCCTGAGCGTCGTCATGCGGCTGCCGTCCTCCTACCGAGATGAACCTCATCATACTCCTCGCGTGTATAATCAGCGCGACTGCTACCAACTCAACCGAAAATGTAACAACAACAGAGTCATCAACTAATTCTACTCAAGAAATACTCAAGGCCAGTGAAACTGGTGATCCGAGTAAGGTCGAAATAGTCAAACAGATAAGAAGATTGAACGAAGATGGGTCATACACAATTGGCTACGAAGCAAATGATGGCACGTTTAAAATTGAAAGTCGAGACGTTTTGGGCAATGTGAAAGGGACATTTGGATATATTGCCGATGATGGTGAAATTAAGCGAGTGACATACTCTTCTTCTGGAGAAAGCACTCCGGTACCAGTTTCAACAAGTACTACACCGAGTACACCGTCTATGATGGTGAGAGTAAACAAAACTGTGTCGTCGACTACTCGAAGACCTCTTGCGACTGTCGTGTATCCAACAAGAAGTAGTGCCACTACAAGAGGAACAGTTATTCAAGCTATACCTAGAAGAAGACTGGTGTCCAGTTCCACGAGAGCATCTACAACGGAAACCACAACTGAAAAACAAAAACTTGAAGAAACTACTGCTAATGTTATAAATCAATATCGAAACGACGATATAATTAAAACTAGGGCACAGTTATCAAAGCCAACGCCAATAACAGTGAATGACGACTTAGTTACCAAACAAACCACAACGACTTCACCGCAAACATTGAAACCAGTGTATGAACAGGTAATTGAAAAAGATTCTGATTCAAATAAATCTAATACTATTCGACGTGAACTAGCAGGAATGAGTTCTAATCATCATATGGTTAATCTACAGCAATCTATGGGAGATGATTCAACAGATGTGTATGGAAGCCATTTATCTCATGGTACGCTAAGACCACTATTTACTACCACCACTGCGCGAGCTAGACTTATTCCTATTCAGTCTTTAGCAGCAGCGAGGCAAAATATTCAACAACAGTACCATGATACACAGCTGGACGACCAGGAGACTACCTTGGAAGCTAGCACTGGTCGAATTTTTGACCATCAAAATGTAGCAACACCAACTCCGGCCCCAGTGATTCATATACCTGTGCAACGACCGCCCGAGGAAAGAGTTTATCAACAACCAGTTTATCGTCAACCATCAGCAGTACATTTTAGAACGCAAGAATATTTAAAAGATAATCCTGGAGCACCCATTCCAATCGGAAATCAGCGGCCCTTTCTCCAATACGAGTACCAGGATAAAGTATTGGATGAGCAGTATGTGAAGGAACCTCGACAATCGAAAGCTTCAGTTCAAGCACAGGCATCTGTTCCGTATGAAATACGGCCAGCGACGAGGTATGTGTCGATACCAGTGGATGAACGTCGAGTACCAATACAAGGATATGAGCCAAGGTTTGTAAACCCATATAGAACACAACCTTTATTTCAGAGATACGAACCTATTAATGACATGCACTCAATATCAGCACCAGTGAGTACACGAGACTTCAAGCGTTTGCTTCATATTCTGATTTTAAGACAGAATCGTTTGCAAGCAATAATGGAACAAATCATGCCGGAGCCCTCTTATCAGCAGTTGGCGTATAGACAAGACGATTACCAGCAACCTCGTCATTATGACGACGAACGTTACGATTACAGGTATGAACCACAATATAGGCAAGAAGTATATTCGAACCAAGTACCATATGATGATCGTTATGACAGTCAACGATACATCCCTCGACGACGGTATACTAGACCCTATGATTCCCAAACGTCCGCTTCAAATCAGATCGATGAGCCACCAGAGTACTTGCCAGTGGAAGTTAGAGAGGCTTTATTATTAAAAATGCTCCTTTTAGCGATTAGTCCGGATTTTATGCCCACCACTCCGCCTGCCACCGAGCTGACTACAGCCGCCCCACGAAAACAGGTGAGAAATGTTCAAATACTCGGAGAAGAAGGGTCAAATACAAAAAGCCAGCACTGAATAATATCAACAAGTGATATTCTAAGACTTCTTAAAGGTATTTTAAAATTTTACTTAGATAAATAATACTCAATTTTAAGTGTTTTACTGCAAATGTGAATATTATGTAGATTGTAGATAATTTTTTATATTGTAGATAAAAAAATAACTATAATGTCTATTTATTTTCTCTTCAACTAATAATTAACTAGCTAATCATTATGAAAAAGTAACGTTTAAACGTATATTAATTATACTTATTCAAAATACATATCTGAATATTTTCGGAACTAAATAAGTATAAAAATCAAACTATCGCTGGTTTTATGTGACGTGTATATAAATGAAATGAGCATTTCTGACATTGTGATTAATTTTGTAACTAAAAAACAATATAGAATAGCAAATGAGCGTGTGTAATATAAACCACAAAACCTATTGTTTCAAAAGGTATGTCGCAGTCGCCCCTACACTCGTCTCACGCCGCAATATCCATATGATTTATCTAACTGGAACAGATTTGAAGGATAAAAACACTGAATAATCTAAGTTTTACCTTCTATGTTATTACCTAAAATTACATTTATAAAGATGTATAATTTTTGAAATTTAGTTTATTATGTGTTTCTAATATAACTTTTTTAATAGCATTGTCTTTTAAAGGCATTTTTCCCATTTATAGCAGCAAACCATTACTTTTCAAAGGCAAAACAATGTCGTAAGTATTACTTTACCGCGAAACACGATTTAAAATAATTACAAATTCGCCACATTAGGATTATACTATTTTAACTCTTAGATTTTGTAATTGAAAATATTTATAATTTTACATAGAAATAAATACCTAAATGCAATCATAATTTGTAGGCTATAAATACTCGTATATTTAATGTTAAAGGCATTTAAAGTAGATATTGAAATATCCAGTTTAATTATCAAACATTTTCCCAACATTTTCCCATGTAAAAATAGAGAAAAACATCTTTAAGACCAGGCTTTTATTTCTCATCCAGTCTGACATACATTTATTTGATCTGTAGATACGTTCATAACACGAGAATAGAATCTGTGCCTCTTCAAAACATATCAACGACTCTATACAAAACATCAAACGAGTAAAACCACAATAAAGTCATATATCTCTGTTATCATAACCACATACATGTACGAGTACTAACGCTTATGCTACACGTTACTCAACGCTATGAGAAAACACCATACATGGGTTATTGTTGTTATTGGTGTATGGGAATCAATCCCACGGCCTCGCATTAATAACAATGCCGCTTTGTAAATTGTGCAATTCTGTAATATGTTACATATTTTATAATATTTTTTATTTGACATTGAAAAAACAAACAAAAACCATTTTTTTCTGTATTTCATAATACAACTAAATTCATGTACCTATACTGTTTTTTAACCCCCGACGCAATAAGAGGGGTGTTATAAGTTTGACGTCGAAATTTATAATTTACTAGCGGCTCACACTCGCTTCGCTCGGGTTCGCCTCTAGAAAAACACTAATAGAGATCTATTAATTCCCACGGGAACCGTTCATTTTTCCCGGATGAAAAGTAACCTGTTATTTGACCGTCAATATAACGTATCATAATGTAAAATTTTACTAAATTAGGTGTATAAGTTGTATAAGTTATTATAGTTTTTTAATTATCTCACGGGAACTATTTAATTTTCCGGGATAAAAAGATGTTGCCCAGGGATATAAGGTACCACCATGCAAATTTCATTTAAATCGGTCTGATAGATTCGGAGATTGGCCCGTACAAACAGACAGACAGAGAAACAAAAAATTTGAAAAAAATCTGGATTTGTTCTATTTGTCTTCTTACATCCCCCTGACTCGGTTTTTAGCATTTTTTTGCTTTGTACAGACATTCGACCTCTACTGTTTTATTATAGTATAGACTAGCATTTTCCGCCGCTCTGCCCACGTTCAGATGACCAAAAACCAAATTCTTAGATTTTACACATTAGTATACTCTTACATTGCAGTTTTTGCTTTTTTCTCAGAAATAAGATACTTTCCCGTGGTAAAAAGTATCCTATATGTTGACCCGGATAACCAGCTATCACCATACCAAATTTCATCAAAATCCCTCCAATGGTTTTTCTGTGATGCTGTAACAGACAGACAGACAGACAAAATCCTAAAAACTATAGATTCGGCCTCTGTATCGATAATAATATCTATTTCAATAAGATTTTCCAAAAAATATTTAATGTACAGATTCGGCTTAGTTACAATTTTATTATATGTATAGGTAGATAACTTCTTATTCAAAAGAAACGTTGAAGTTCAATAATCTTATCTTAAGCTTTTAAAAACCTTACTACTTAAGTTTTATTTTGGAAATACGAGTACTGCAGACTGCTTTTAATTGTCACAATATTTAGTACTAATCTAGAACTAGTCCAATATTTATAACCTTTGCTTGTTTTTATGATACTTATGGAATGTTGCGTGTTAACAAAGTTGCCACAGGATTTAAAATGTAAATATTAATACCTAACATACAAATATATTCGCTATAAGTATTATTGTACAGAAATAATCGGTTGGCACTCTATTTCCAAAATGATTGAGTACGAGCACAGATATACATATTATAATACTATACTAGTATAAGGATCAAACGGTGTTCACGTGATCTTTTTAAAACATTCCATAAAATAACGTGTGTGTGTACGCACGTAAGAAGTTATACTTCTTTGGTGTAACAACAAAAATAGCTAAAGATTTCATCCCGTATGTCACAACACTCTGTTTGTAAAAGGAATTCAGCTAACTTTATCATGTCGCTTTTTGGCTGTCGGTGTGCGCGCGCGTCGTAAAAATTTTACTGTTATATTTTTTTTTCAAATGCTAAAAGTAGTATAACTTCAAAAATTGTAAACTTTTCCTTTGTATTGTGAGATTTTCCTTTGTAATTTGGGTAGTACATAATTTAGTTATTATACCAACAGTTCAACAAAATCTAAGCTGCAAGCAATTCATAAAATCAATTTTTCTTTATAATTTATTTGTACTGTGGTGGTAGCTGCTGGTAATTACTTCATTCATTCGTGTATTTTTAACTAATTTATATGTTCCTTTAGGTCTCTCTATATAGGAGCATATGTATTTTCAAAAGAAAGACAAGCTATGTCTTGTGCCCGACTCGATCAGAAAAATGAAATAAAACATAGGTCTATTTTTAGATAGTAGAAATAATGAACAAATATATACATATACACTTCCAAATCATCATATTTATAATACTAGTGTGATTCTGGCCTAATCTATAAAAACGTTTGATTAAAATCTGGCCAGACATTTAGGAGAAACATACAGATGGAGCATCAAAGCTTGTTTATATACTCGTAAATATGTGATATAATAAATAATTAGTATAATATATATATATATATATATATACAAATCAATAACGGCTGGACCGATTTGTATAATTCTTTTTTTGTTTTGTTGGGGTTATGTCAGGGGTTGTTTAAGTATAAAAAATTATAAGGAAAAACCTAACAGCCTAAGCCTGAATAGCTGGAATTCGAAAATTGCAGAACTGTTAATTTTGTATGGGAATTACTTCGGATTACTTTCAATAGATGGCGTTAGTGGTGGACCTATCATCTACAACAATGCGTTAAGTTTAAGTTGGAAAAATAATAATATATACAATACATAATAACACTCATATAGTCTACCTATTCCATAGTAACCTTTATAACTAACCCAGGGATGAACCCGAGCGAAGCGAGCAGAGTCGCTAGTAATAAATAACAAATAATATCATATACGGTGTAATAAAACGAAAAAAAAATAATTTAAAAAATTCGTTTAATTATTATAATACACTACATATTTACAAAAAATAATCGAATTATCAAACTAGTAGGATCCGAATGAAATATCGTGTAGAGGTGCGGATCCTCCTTGTGGCAAGGCGTACTCCTTAAGGAGTTGATCGAGCATAGAAAAAGGTTGGCTCCTTTGATTCGCGGGAGGAAATCGGGGAGCGGGGGCGTTGAAGTCCTGGTTAAAATCAACTTGGGTATGTTTAGGGGCGAAGTGCTGAGGCTGTGGGGCTGGTCTGAAATCCTGGTTCGGCCTGTACTGTTGCTGACGGGGCTGGGGTGGCTCTGGGTTGAAGAAATTGTCTTCGACTGGCGCTGGTGAGGCACCCGCGAAAAATGCAGGCTGGAAATCAATAAAATTATATTATAACATTTTTGAATCATTTGGTGTTTTATTGTAATACTAATTTGTTATTCCTAATATACCGTTTATATTCATAATATTTTATTTATATTAAAAAAAAATAATTCAGAAAAAATTGAAGTATTAACAATTACATAAATTTTTAGACATTTTTTCAGACTAAACTCATATGTATAATATAATCATAGAATTGAAAGTAAATGTAGAATCATACCTTAGGTGGCGCAGGTGCTGGCTGAGGAGCTGGTCTGTATTGCTGTTGGGGTTGTGGGGTTGGTCTGTATTGTTGTTGTTGCGGTTGTGGTGCAGGTCTGTATTGTTGCTGGGGTTGAGGCGCGGGTCTGTATTGTTGTTGGGGCTGTGCGGGGGCGCGGTAGGCCGGCTGTGGGGTGGGGCGGGGGCGCGGTGCTGGCGCTGGCTCTTCGTAATCGTAATCGTTTGACTGTTCGTTGTATTGGGAGCGACCACCCTGCTGTAGAGTAAAGTAATATGTATATAAAATAAATATTTATTCGAACATATGTAGCTATGTACACATAATGTTTCGATCATTACTATTCTCTAGCACAATATTGTGATAAAAATGTATTTATTTGCAAACTTTCAAAGGCTTTTCTTTAGAAAAAATATTTATTACTATTAATGCAAGTTATTTGATTGATTGGTATTATTGCTTAATAATATATTAATTTAACTATCTTATAAAGCAAACCTTGTTAGGCTCGCGAGTAGACTCGTCAACTAGTGTAGGGGGAGCGACGGTGATGCCTTCTCCGGCAGGTTGGAAACCGTATTTGTTTGCGCCATACTCGATTACTCGAACCTGGAATTTATGATTTTTTATTGTTATTTTTTTTAATGTTAAATGTAGATGATATATGTGTACAAAGTGTATTTATTTTTATTTTTTTATATTATAAAATATTTAACATAAAGAAAGTTTAAGAATTTTAAAGTATGTTAAAAGTTTAACGATTTTGCTGCTTGCTTTTCTCACTACGAATTACTAAGCTTAGACCAAAAATCTATAATCTTTTGGGTCTACGGAAACTTTTTCTACGAGTAACAAAACTGTGCAATTATTAAAAATATATACAGCATAATAATATCTCCATATCCCTCATAAGATTAATTATATTTGTTATTTTGTTGGATAAAAACAGAGGCTGATTCTTCTATAACTTATAATATTAATGGTGTTTTAAAGTTATTTTTGGTTTTGATTATTACGTCCACATTTCGATGGGATTGTGATATGGGAAAGTATTTACATTTATAATAATACCTAAAACAAAATCATATCTATCCCTCGGGAACCGTATATTTTTACGAGAAAAACAGTACCCAATGTGTTATTCCAAACTATAATATATCGCAGTGTCTTTCATCCAGATCCGTTCAGCCGTTCTGGCGTGAAAGAGTAAGAAACATTCATACTCACAAACTTAATTTCATTTTCATTTCTCATAAAAGCGCCAATACGTACTCGTACGTTCAAGCTTTTTACTTTGTATCATATATTAAAACCTCGAAATCCAAACTACAAATATATAAATAATAATAAATATAGTTTCTCGCACTAAGAGTTTTACCCGTTGTTCAAAATTAATTCCTCGTTTATTGATATACTATTATTATTAACACCTGCTTATATTATTCTTAGTAGGCGTTTGCAGTTTGACTTTCATTTGACCATTGCTTAATTTTAAATGGTCTCTAAAACTTACTTTTCCAGTATCATCCTTGTATCCATATTTCCCTTTGACTTCTCCAGTGGGAGATTTTGTCTCGATCTTGAAGGATCCATCACCGCCTTCATACCCGTATGTATATGAACCATCTTCATTATGCCTGGAAGTGTCATTAATAGTTCATTAACATATAATTTTTTTTTTAATTCTAATAGAAAATTTACTTTTTTACATCATTACTATTTTTAAAATTAAAAATAAACTGAAGAATTAAACAGTAACATATATATATATATATATATATATATATATATATATATATATATATATATATATAATATATATATATATATATATACTCATATTAAATATAGTACCTGGGCGACCGAGCTTTGCTCGGTTTTTGGCCAAAAAAAACAAACTAAGAATTTGAATAAATACAAAAAAAAACAAAATTAAAAACTTTGTGTCCGACCGGGATACGAACCCAGACACCTGTGGTTGTCAAACTTGTGCATTGGTCGCTTGACCATGATGCTTATATCTGAGCGTGCGAAATTATCGAACATAATATTTTGCGTGGAATTATTAATTTATTAAAATAATGCAAAAGAAATCATAATAATAATAAAGCTCTATTTATTTATTCATTTATTTATTATAAAGGCTTACTAACTAAATTTACATAAAAACATTTATTTAACATTATAATTTTACCTATTTATATATAAATTTAATTTAAAAGTATGCACAGCTTTTTATAAAAGTATTCCATTAAAATTTTATTTGGTTAAGAGTATATAAGGAGCCATTTTAGTTGTACAATAAACAAAAGAAGAAATAAAAACTAATCTAAATATTTAAATACACTTTCTTTTTAAATAAATTTAAACTATCAGAAAAAATGTCTATATCACATTGCTGAAATATAAAATTATATAATTTAGTGACTATTTATTAACTTATAATTTTTGAACTAATAATTTTGTAATCTGGAATTAAATTATTTTAAAAATCTTTAATATTATTTGAAATGATATTGTATGTATATAAATTATCATTAACAAATAAATAAATAATGACAATAAATTAAATAATTCAATTGAGTAAATACTAAACATTTCACAATAATAAATATAAATAAAATTTCTTTCCATACATTAATTCTGACAATAGTTATAAATTAGGTATTTAATTTCATATTTAAATGTATTTATTTAGTAAATGTCTTTATCATGTATAGACCCCTCTCGGTTAAAAGCCTCCTCCAAAGTAGTCCTGCATAGAGCTCTCCGTTGGAGATTATGCTTGTATGATTGCAAAGGGTTTCTTTTCAAATTTTGTTTCCAATATATAATTTATTTCTGATATGCCTATAAAGTTTATAATTTTATCTTTGTGTTCTTTTGATTGGTTATAGGAAATGCTGCTTTTAATTCTAGCAGTTTTTCTGGTGAAGATATGTATACCTTTGTGCATTTATGGTCGAACTCCCCCACAGTGACCGGTCGTACTGGGGGATAAAGATGAGGAGGTTCCTACTGTGTTTAATATACTGTATCTTGCTGTGTTGTTTTTAGCTGTTCCTGGTTATCATTTGTGTGGTTGAAAGTTAGTTTTGTTTTTTGTAATATAGTCTATAATATTAGCAGGTTTGGTTTTCTTTGTGTGTTGTTTATTTGTTAGTTTTTGTTTATAATTGAGGTAAGGCGTTTCTGGAGATACAGGCAAACTTCTTTTATTTGAGTATTGGCGAGAAGTGCTCTTATTATTATCCACAATAATTAGTTTGTCATATTTAATGAAAGCTGTTTTGCCTAGTTATTTTTCTTTATCTTCAGTTGGGCTTGTAACTCCTTGCGTTTGTTTAAGACTATTTTTTCCTCTAGTTCATGATAGGATTTTTCACCTTCTTCTACTCCGAACATAACCAAGTTCTTGCGCCTAATATATATTTCTAAATTATTTATTGAGGTACTTTGTTGATGGATTTTTTTCTCAAGAACTTCAATTTTTATTTCTAAGTGTTTAAATTTCTCATTTAAGTATATTATTATTGTTTATTGTATTTTTAATGTCTTCTTTCATTTCTAACATTTCTGTTTTCTGCTCTTATTTCTTGTTGCATGTTTATTAGCAACTTTTTTATGTCCTCCATCTTAAGTGTGAAGTCGAAGTAGAAAAGCTGATTGAAAACGAGCACCAATTATACCTAGTTGAATTGCAATTTTATACCGAGTATTAGTTTTTAAGGTTATAAACTTATGTTTTAATATTTTACGCTTTCACTTCACAAATTATTTTGTTTTATTGTCATCACACACAGAAAAGATGGTTTTCTACTGATAGTATCTATAAGTTATGTTTGTCACTTTTGTATTTGTTTGGTAGGTGAATTTTAAAAGCTCATTTGTTCTTCAACACATCAAGACTTGTTGATGTTTACATATTGCTCATAGGTTTTATCGATTAATATAATTTACCATTTTTCTTTAGATTATTTCCACTTAAATATTTTTAAACTTGATGTAAATACGGACACGATGTTGACAGTTGCACAGTGGCGCCGCCCACCTACCAGAAGTGACAATGTAAAAATTGTGAAAATGCAAAAGAAAATCGCATGAAAATTCGAAAACTCGCGTTTTCCCAGATATAAGACTAATCTAGATCGACTTATCGCCCCCGAAACCGCCTGTATGCTAAATTTCATGAAAATCGTTGGAGCCGTTTCCGAGATTCAAATTATATATTGATATATATACATATATATATATATATACAAGAATAGCTCGTTTAAATATATAAGATAACATTTAGAACTTCTAGTAATTTTATGCAACTTTTACATAACCACTTGCATATATCGTTTAATAGTTTTAATAGAATACATTTAAAGATTTTTGAAGGATAAAAATTTTGGAGTAACTGACCTGTTTATCTGTTTAAGAATGGCCACGGGTGTTGGCGCAACTTTTGGCTCCGTGGCGATGTATCGCGGAGAGCGCTCCTCCGCGTACTGTGCGTGTGCGCACGCACATACTGCCAGGATAGCCTGGAATTTAGAAAATGCAATATTAACTAATCTGAAAATGAATTTAAACAATAATAGGGTTTGACGATTTGTTCTATTTTTACTTATGTAGCTATATAGACGACACATTTGGCTCAGTTTGAAGTGATCCTACTTGCTGTGCCAGTGGTCGCGGGTTCGAGTACCACTGGGGGCATTCATTTGTGTGATGAGCACGAATGTTTGTACTCCAGTCATGGGTGTTTATATTTATAATATGTATGTATTTAAAGTTATGTATATGTAGTGTATCAACTATCTGGTTTCCATAACACAAGCCTCGTAGCTTACCATGGAACTAGATGGCGCTAACGTCCCAACATATTTATTTATTTAAAGAGCTTAAATTATAATGGATAAACTTATGTTATCCAATCATTCTTTATATACTAGAACTTAGGTAAAGATAACAGACATAAAAAGAAATATTCGAGCGTTCAACACTAAAAAATAGTATACCAACTAAACTAACTATACATTCTGGTACTACTTGTATGAAATTATGTTTTTATATAAAATAACTTATATAGATCAATGTGTTGTCATTCTAATTAAGCATTTACTTATAAACGTATTGCAGACACTTTCATTTCCGCACTTTGCTTAACTGAACCTGCAAATAGTATTTCAAAAGGTATTTTAGTCGTTGGGAAACATTTTGCACGCACAATGAACACAATTTTACAAACATAAATAGTCTATTACTGTATATTTGTTGCACCCATAATGTACTTTAGTTTAAGTATCAACTGCCTTTATCAGGTTATCATCGAAGAACGGCCTAATTTTTAAAAGTATTTTAAAGGTAAAACTTAGATACTATTTTAATTTAATACGATATTTTCACTCATCCAAATTTATTTATATTTTTATATTTGTTGAATAGGTAGAGAAATACAAAAGAGCATTTCCACTAAATTGTAAACTACATATTTCAAATCTATACACCTTATGAGTTAGAAAATAAACAAAATAAATGAAGTCCATAGCTCTATATATATTTTACGAGAATCGAACCCCTGGGCTTTGTTACAATATGATTGATTTGGCACAATTTTACTACATTAGATATGTTAAAGCTATACGGACCTACATGTTATCAAATTATTTGTAAAATGAATTGTTCTAATACTTTAAACTATCGGCTTACTCTGTGTTAAAACTATATTAATATCACTTATAGTTTTTTGTTCAGAAATATTTAGTTCAAATTTACGAAACATAACGACCTTCGCAGCCAGTAGTTGTTGCGAAAAATTTTTTTAATCTAGCGAAATGCCTTTGGCACGTGGTAACGAGCTGTTAGAAGTCAACAGCAATAAAACAAAACATTTATTACCTACTCGTCATATACGAGTATTACTTAATATTATAATAATTAAAACGCTCTGATAAATTTATAAAATTTATTCTAAACTAACAATATTATAGGGGTTTTTCGAAAAAAAAAGAAGTAAAGATATTAGTGTAATTAAAATTAAATTTAATGATTATTACTTAAGAGATATATTGTAGAGGATAATACTGTTGGCACACACACACAGCTAGACATTTGGTTTTTTAATATATAAGGATATCGATTTATAGTTATGATTTCCGGGATAAAAGTATCCTATATCCTTCTCCGGGTCTCAAACTATCTTTTTACCAAATTTTATCTAAATTAGTTCAGTAGATCCAGAGATTACCCCCTACAACGTCACAAACTCATAAACTCACAAACTTTACCTCTTTATAATATTTATAATAAAGAATATAGATGTAAATATTGTGGGATATTACAGTAGATAATCCGTATCTTCTAAGACTTAGCCCATACAGTCGACAAGTTATGCGTTGATGAATTTATGTGTTACACAGTTTCTGTTCTAATTGCTACTTTTTATCGCCGGAGATTATGTCACTTCCAGGGAAAAACACATTCTAATACAACCAAAAAAATATTTATTATCAGTATTACTTGAAACTCGGCATCAATGCTCTTCAATACAATTAAAGAAATACGTGTTTAAGCATTTTTCGAAATTCATCCGATAAGGGGGATAAAATAGAGGATATAAGTTTGTATGAAAAAATGTTTTTTGGAGTTTTAGCGCGAGCGAAGCCGCGGGTTCTGCTAGTATTTTATAATTATTATGACATAGCATAACATGATATGGATATATTACATGAGGTAAAGCAATTAAGGAATTACTAACTCCGAAATAATATACAAAATATATGAATTAATTATTGTTACAATAATATAAATATAATAAACCTATAAATAATACCTTTAATAGGATAATAAATAATAATATATTATGCTATTAAAGCTAAGCATAAGCGGGACAGTTTTATGATATATATAAAATAAATTTAAAAATAAAAATTAATTTAAGAATAAAACTATTTTTTTTAGATCTAGATTCTTTCTCAAATGGAAACTCGATTCGATCACAAAGCTCTTTGTGTGATATAATTTATACAAAGGGCGTCAAATCGGAAAGTAGACTCGTTAGAGGCCACGGCCCAGTTCAGCGGCCTCTCACCGGTGACCATAAATATTTTAACATTATAGATGTGATATAATTACATTATTTTAGTAAAGGAAACAGTCAAATTTATAAATTAACAGTTTTTTAATCCCTCAACGACTTCTTAGAAATTTAATTAATTTCTTAGAAATTCACCTGGCGGTGTTAATTAAATATAGATTTAAAATAAAAACAACATTTTTTCTCTTTTCTTTTAAGTTCATTTTGTAATAATGTGCAAGTTAAAGTTGGAAAAAAAAAGTAATCAGTTGGTAATCAGTAGTAATATTTTCTTAGATTTACTATCTTTTCGGATTTTCTCGCGGATTTATTTAGATTTTTGGTTTTAAATTACACATAGAACAATTATATGGCTTAAATAATTAATACTATATTTAATATTTTTCTTTATGGTTATAAATATAATAATGGCAACACTAAATATAGATTACTAATTAATATTTTAAAATTGTAATAATTATAATAAAAACAGCATAATTAAAAAATATATATTCCATATTCAATTATAAAACTAATTAAAATTTAAAGTTAAAAAATATTGTAAGGTAATTGGTGAAATTTTCATTTTGTTATTTGTGGGTAGGCTGTCTGTACTATACCTTCGAGACATGTAACACCTCAGTCTCTCCCGTGACCATGAATGCTGTAAAGCATTCGAAACGTCGGGAAACAAAAATCCAAATAAATCCGCGACAAAATCCGAAAAGATAGTTTTATTTAAAATATTCAAAAAATCCGAAAAGATCGTTTTATTTAAAATAGAAAATTCAGACTATTATTATAAATTCAAAAGTTTGTATGTAAGTATATTTATTGCTTCTTCATACTGAAATGGCTGCACAGATTTGAATTTGGATGTAGACTATGACTTGAAGTAACACATATGCTACTGTTATGTACCTAGGAATACTAAACAAAACGAGTGTAAGTCACTAGTGTGTCATAAAACTAGATAATAAAATACAAACTAATAAAAACAAAATGAACCAATGATATTCTCACATATGTCAAAAAAATCTCACATGGAACTATATTACAACACAACTGATGGAGACCCTACAATATCTCATTACAGGTAGTGCGAGGTATGGAATTACAGCCGAGTGGTGCACTAATGCCCACTTCACAACAAAATTATTCTTTGTGCATTTTATACGATCTACGTCACGACCGCTTATTACATTAAAGATAAAATCAACTATTTAAAATTAGGTCCAATATATAAGTATTTAAGCTTCGTAACAGATCTATTTTATAAAATAACTAGCGCTTTTTTAAAACAGCTGATTGTACAATCCGAATACGCCGAATTCTAGTCCCATATAGGACAAAACTGAAACACGTGTCACTTTTACTGAAAGTCCATTTGAAAAGGCTTTAAATTTAGATAATCTGTGCTTTTTATTTATCCGATTAAATACATAATATTATGAAAATGAATATTTGATTAGTAATATTTTTTAAATAAAAAGATTATAATATAATTTAATGTAGTATAAATTTTAATTCAAAAATCTTCAAAATCGAAACGATACTAAACAAGAAATAGCGACGAAGTATGACCGTAGAAACATGAAGTATCAATATAATAACACAGATTACTTACACTTCAAATAAGTCAAGGATTTTTTAATCATAACTTTAATTAATAAATAATTCAATTCTGGTAACACGAGTAATATTGATAAATAAACTGTCATATTCCTTCAATGACAATATTAAAAAACTCAGTAGCAACGAAATATAGACATTTCAACTTAATGTATTGATAAAATAAAGCAACTGTAAATAAGTTAATTTTCTACAATCGCTAATAAATGTTATATGATGGGAAAGGCACAACTTAATGATTTATTGCTTCGATTTATCATTTTTACACAATTTTCGGTTGTCTATTATAATTAAAGATAGCTATTATTATTGTAGAAGAATGTTAAGTGAAGAATAAGTACATACTAAGCGGGCAGTTTAATCTCGAAGTTAGTCAAGAATAACGTAAGTAAAGCGTTATCTGCGTGGCACGAGATCGTAACGTGAAAGGCACGTGCTAGTGATAAAGCTATAATATTTTCTAACGTTCTCACTTCAATTTGCATGTTGAATGCACAAATTCCTATTTTTTGTCATTTTTATATATAATTTTTATAATTTTCCTTTTTATTTTATAGAATATACTCGCGACTCGCCCTCGCTCCGCTCGGGTTCGTCCCTAGTTTCGTTTTAATATTTACTATAGATTTCTCAGAGATGAAATATCTTGCCGCAGTAAAAAGTATCTTATATATTGACCCGGATAACCAGCTATTATCATATCGTATTTCATCACCATCTGTCTCGTGGTTTTCCCGTGATCCATTCCCAGACAGACAGACAGACAAAAATTCTAAAAACTATAGATTCGGCTCCTGTATCAATAATAATGACTATTTTAATAAGATTTTCCAAAAAATTATTAAATGTACAGATTCCACTCAGTTAGAATTTTATTATATTTATAGATCAATATTTAACTTTCATTAAATTTAGTAACTTAAATAAGCTACGCAACTTATTAATATAAAACTTTAGGACCCTTGATAGGACACTCTAGTATCGCTCAATATGTATCATAATTTATTATTTACGTAACTTTACTCCATATCGTATGAATATGGTTGGTTACTCGATACTTTCCTTCGTATATGCATTACCTATTAGTTACGGCGCCGGCGCCGTAACAACAGACGGTCTTTGGTTACTCGTAACTAGCGAAACCAAAGAAACACGAGAATGTAAGTATTTGTGTTTATTCATAAACGGACCTACTCAGTTTTAGGGAAAGATCGAATCAATCTAGATCTTCTTTACAAATTATTTAACTTAAGTACATACTTAACCAACTTCAAAAACGGAGAAGCTATTTTCAAAGAAGCTACTTTCAATGTAGGTATGTTTCATTGCGTATATTATGCGATATCCTCCGCTATTGTAAATTGATTTGTAATATTTTTTATTAAAACAATAAAGAAAAACTATATTCGCTTAATTTTCCATCCATCATCCTATGGGATATGTACCTATGGGATATGTACCTATGGGATATGTACCTATGGGATATATACCTATATTATATTACAAAACGTCGTGTGCACTAGTTTTATATAATTATTATAAATTTAATAATCGCAATTTTACCGGATACAACAATAGGTTACGTAGACAGTTGGTAATGCACTAGTAACTTCAGCGTGTGTCAACCCGTTATAACCCAACACCGCTCGATGTTGGGTTAAACCTTTGAAGTAGGTACGTAATTAATATATACAAATTGCTTTCATCATGTTTTAATATGATACTTTACTTCACTTATAAGGATAATATTAACAAACAAAAAATTAATATTCTAAATAATAAACTAAATTAGTAGTAGTACAAAACACGATTTTCACCAAATATGTACGTTGGTAAATAACTTTGTATTATGATGAATTCTGATTGTAACAGTTCAATATCAGATCGGATTAGGTCGATGGAACTAGATAATCTTATGATCATCTGAATTCTAAGCACTAGAAACGATGGCGACAAGCTACAATTTAGATTTACTTCCATTTTAGTTTGTTATTTACGTAAATGACAATAACGTGGTAAAATTATGTCTTCTATTACATATAATGATATAAATGTTCTTAAAAAAGCTATTCCCAAGTTTAGCCTAAATTAAATTAGGAGGTATAGATAATTTGGCCGTTTTAATGCTTTGCTTAAATTTGATTGAGTTTATAAGATGTAAAACTAAATTAAACAAAAAAATAGGTTCTAGAATCGCACTCTGCGCGTTTTTCAGCAACTTTTTACTATAAAATAATACAAAAATTAAAATTAGAATAACCACCGATGTATGAAAAGCAGACGATGCACTCTCTAGCCGCATTAAATAAAAAAATTACGATTCACTGATATAATATTAGTAAAGATTATGAAAAACCTAACACTCGTATACTTGAATTTAAGTAAAAATGTATGTATGGTCCATAATATTTATTAGATTTACGCGAACATTTGATATTTTAAATAAAACTATCTTTTCGGATCATTTCGCAGATTTATTTGTCTGTAATAAGTATTATATAACGCCTTTGCGACGTCTAAAACCTTAGTCTCTCCCGTGACCATGATTGCTGTAAAGCATTCGAAACGGTCGGGAACCAAAAATCAAAATAAATTCGGGAAATAATCCGAAAAGATAATTTTATTTAAAATGTATGGCTCACACATAGTTACCCTTAAATAAATGCCTGTCAAAGATTTATCTATCAAGTTTATAACATGTAGGTACATAATATATAAGTAAATAGTAGTAAAAGTACTAAAAATGTATTAATGAAGCATTTTTGTTTAATTACATACAACTATAGTACTTGAATTATTACAACAAGACGACCTTGTTCCTAGTAATATGGCTTATACAATATTTTAACTATTTATTATAGTTGAAAGTATGAAATTTTATATGAATTATTTAAAATATTTATGTTCAAGTCCATATAACTTCATTACTAAGAATCCATATTGTGTAAATATTGGATATTTATTAAATGTATAATCGCGTTTTTCTCGTTTTGTACAAATGTATGATGTATCATAATATACCATTTTGTTACATAATAAATCTATACATATAATAAAATTGTAACCAAGCCGAACCTGTGCATTAAATATTTTTTGGAAAATCTAATCGAGATTGACATTATTATCAATACAGAGGAATAGTTATTATTATCGATATAGAGAACGAATCTATAGTTTGTAGAATTTTTGTCTGTCTGTCTATCTGTGACCCCATCACGAGAAAACCACTGAACAGATTTTAATGGAATTTGGTATGATGATAGCTGGTTAGCCGGGTCAACATATAGGATACTTTTTACTGCGAGAAAATATCTCTTCTATGAGAAATCTATACTAAATGTTAAAGCGTAACTAGGGGCGACCCGAGCGGAGCGAGGGTGAGTTGCTAGTTTTATATAAAAATAAGCGGTGACAAGCTGTGATAGCTTATTATTTAAAGCTTTTTTTATAAAATGTAATAAAATTGTTCTGTATAATTTGACATTTCAATAAATTCAATGGCATATAAATGAACCTGTTGTTAAGATGACCATTACTTTTTGACATCCGGACTCCGGTCAACCTTCATTTGCAAGCTTGCTAGTAAAGACTGATGCGTGTAATTATTACAAGTATATTGAAACTTTTACTTTACGTATTTTTGACAATTATTTTGTTTTATACAAAAACAAATTGATTGCGATTTTTTTTTATCACTTTTGGAATGTTATAATTTTTTTACATTAAAGACACTTAGATATGCGTAAGCATTTGAAGTTGTGACAAAAAACCCCACATTTAGAAACAATAGATAAATTTGACGGTCATACAGAAATATAGCCATATTTAAAAATTCACACAATTATAGCTAATTATAATGTCATTGCTACACACTAATATAACAAGTGTCCATAACTAAAATTACTGTCCCCATTTGGTACCAACTTAAACCTTTCAATAGATACAGCGATTAAACAAATCGTTATCAATCTATCAAGTTTTGTTCTAAAAGCAATTTATTTCACTATCACTTCTATTATCACAAATAAAGGTTTCACTTATCACGGTTAATTTCAAAAGGTAATCGAACTAGCTGATACCCTGATTTTGTCTGTCACTGCTTAAATACATTTTATACTATAATATAACTTAAAATTTAATATATACAAGAAAAAAAATAAAAAATAAAAAAAATTGATTATTATTTAATTTTTTTATACTTTAAATTATGCACTATATAAACTTTTTAATAAAACGATCTTAAAAAAATTGTTAATGAATTAATATAAAATGAACATAATCTGAAGAAATATCTGGTTTTACTTGATTTAAGAAAAAATAATATTGTAATGTACCCAGTAAAAACTAAAATAATTTCAAAAAATAACCTAAATATTTTCACAAATAAAAATCCACAAATGCTCTAAAAAATTAAATAAACCTCATCACAATACACTTTTTTATTTAACACAAAATAATAGCAAATTCAACAAAAACGTACCAATCTCACTAACGCCGTCATATCTTCAAGTCGGAGGCGCGGCGCGTGCGCAGGCCGCTATATACCTTTCGGGCGGGCCTTTCACTGAATTAAATTTTTTCAAGGGATGCTATAATAATCCTTTAAGATCCTAGGATATCCGTCATATTGACGATTTATAGACTACATGACTGACATTACTCACCGGGCATTTTATAAAATATAACTGGTTGTTTAATTATATTACATTTAATTAATACTCTAACTGAAGTGATTTTTTTTTTAATTTAGAAAGGTAAGCTAAGATAAAATTAATCATAATTCTTCACTATTTTAAAACGTTGACCATTTACCATATGTTGACAAGATGTGACCATCAATAGTGACTGAATAAGTGTTGCTTTAATTTTTATTCTATTTTGAGGATATTTTTGTACTAGACATGCAAGTACACTGATATTTAATTTTTCAATACAAAACTTGTTAAGTTACTGATCTTTAATTTACTGTATCTATTATGAAACGATATTGTAACCCGTTTCACTATAAATCTGTATAAGCATACTTATATATTTAGATGAAGAAGAAGGATTGAAGTGTATTGTAGAGATAAAAAATTTCTGTAGAATAGATTCTATCCCATTAATCCATTATAATATTACTCGCTGTCTCCTCTGCCTCGGTGGTGTAGTAGCTAGCATGTACGGCTGCACACTCGGAGGTCCTGGGTTCGTGTCCCGGGTCGGGCCAAGTTTAGTTATTGTGTCTTTCTGTATAGTAACTCTCAATAACAGCCCGGAGTTGGGAAGTTGGCGGTGTTTCACCCCCGTGCCTCGGAGAGCACGTAAAGCCGTCGGTCCTGCGCCTTAACTCTCACTGGTTGTGTCGAGTGGTCGTTCAACCAGAGTATGAAAGTGACAGGAATAGAGAGTGCACTTGTGTCTGCGTGTACACTTGTGCACTATTATATCTCCTGCGCAGCTGGCTAGTCTCAATGAGATTGGTCGTCGTAGCCGGAATCGGCTAGGAGAACGTCATAATATTACTCGTATTAATGTGAAAGTTTGTGAGGATAGACGGATGGATGTTTGATACTCTTTCACGCTAGAACGACTGAACGGATTTGAATGAAAATTGGCGCAAAGATAGATTATAGTCTGGAATAGCACATTCACACCGTTGAATAGATTTTGTTTAGGATCGAAACCAAAGCGAAGCGAGAGTGAGTCACTAGTAGCATTATAAATGCGAAAGTTTGGATGAATGTTTGTTAATTACGCCAGAACGGCTGCACGGATCTGGATAAAATTTGGCACAGAGATAGATTATAGTCTGGAATAACACATAGGTTACTTTTTATCCTAGAAAAATGTACGGTTCACGTGGAATAGATTTGATTTGAAGCAATTTTAATGGAAAGAAATCTCCATATTCATAACTTTAGTTAGCTTTTCTTATCAATATTACATGCTGTAAAGAATATAGAAAACCCTATGCTACTTTTCGTCATTGAATTTTAATAGGCAACACATTAAGCTTTGAAAGTGAAATCTCCAAATTCATAACTTTAGTTAGCTTTTCTTATCAATATTACATGCTGTAAAGAATATAGAAAACCCTATTCTACTTTTCATCATTGAATTTTAATAGGCAACACATTAAGCTTTGAAAGTCTTGATGTAATTCTTCCTAGGATCTAGATTATCATAAACCTATCTTTTGCATTATGCATATGTAAATAAGAAATCGTCGCCACACAATATGGTCTTGGTTACTCTTAGATAACGAGAATCAGAACAGCATAAGAACAGCAGATTATATATATATATATATATATATATATATATATATATATATATAATCTGCTGTTCTTATGCTGCTTATTATATATATATATAATATATATATAATCTTATGAAAAAGATCAAAATGTGACCAATTTCTCAAATAAATTCAGTTAAATATGTTTAATTACATGTAAAAAAACCCAGTCTTTGTAATAATTTTTAAATTAACTTAGATGTTTGTTCATTTGTCGTTGAGTTTCATATGTATTTTCAATTTAGAAATTGGTTTATAGTCTGAATGAGTTGGAAAATTACAGAATAATCTATATAAATAAAAATGAATGTTGCTAAACAGCTCGAGAACGGTTCGACCAATTGAGCTAAATTTTTTTTCGTATGTTCCTTAAGGTACACGGAAAGTTTTAGTAAAGAGAAATAATATAAAATAAGGTAAATATATACATATATAAAACAAAGTCATGTTAGTAACACCATTTATAACTCAAGAACGGCTGGACCAATTTTTAAGATATTTGTTTTTTTCTATTTCTCTTAGCCCTGAATAGGATAGTAAGTATTAAAACATCAGAAAAATTAACAAAAAAAAATGTATATAGCTAACGCTGGTTAATAACTATTTATATCTAACTAAAACGTACCTAGCGAAGAAACTGAGCCGATGCGAGGGTGAGCCGCTAGCTAGTAAGAGATAAAGATAAGCAAAAAATATTTCAAACAAAACAAGTCGAAACAAATCTATCTCTAACTGTTTAAAGTTATGTTAAAATTAACAATAGTATTAGTATCATGTCTTTAACTTAGTAAAATTACTTTCAAAAATAAAGATATTATCAAAAACAGAACAATTATTATTAATAAATTATTGTTAAGCCCGAAAACTTTGTGAGAAATATATTGTTATAAATAAATCATCAAGAACGAAAAATCAATATTATTGAAAAGGGGCGTAGTGATTTTTTGATTTTAGGTTGGTAGTATGAGTATTTTATTACGATTTTTTTTTTAATTTTTATCAGGTTATTTTAGATATAAAATAACATTTATCTATATTTTTTATTATATATTAAAACCTTTATTCTAAAAAAATTTAAGTGTAGGTCAAGGAGTTTTAAATTTTCACGTATTTTAAACAAATTGGCTCATACATAAATGCAATGAATGAATGAAGAGGTGATTTTGTGCAATCAATCAAAATGATGAATTAGAATGTTATTGTAATAGATCTTTAAATTAAAGTTGATTTTACGCATTGCGAATGAATAGCTGAATAAGGATTAAGGACACTTGTGTAAAAACAGCAAGGAATATTTAAAAAGTCAAACGAATGCTTACTAAATATAAAATTTCACGAATATTGAACTGAAATACGACAGGCCTAGTTATAATTTATACGAAGTAGTTAAGAATTTTGATAGGAATCATAATATTTTCATCATCAATATACATAATTATGAATTAATTCACATTAAAAAAAATTGGGTGTTAATTTTTTTTTTAGTTTTCGCTATTTTTACTTAATATTGAAACAAAGAAGCTGTTAAATGTGCAATCAATCACAATGCCAACTGCATTCGAATTCGTGCGTTATGTCACTTAGGTCACTTTAACGCAGGGCTTTTCAAATATGCAATACGTTTCAAGTCAAAATTATCTTTTTGATTTGAAATCGTTAACAAAAAAATCGATTTTATATTTTTCGTTAAGATACGAATCGATTTTATAAATTATCTCTATGAATATTTTATTTATAGACAATTTGATGATTCTAGAATATATTTTTGCTTCGTGTTTTCCATTCTCTATCTAACTTATAGCTTCTAGAATCTAAGTAAATATCAAAGTGGTTATATAGATAATATACTACCTACATAAATTAAATTGTACCACCTTATACTACAAATGTAATTCAGTTTAAATCATTCCATTTCAACTGATTATCGTTTTCCAACCTCAAATTATAGCCTATATGTTAATCTTCTTAAGTATCCGTTCAATTCATTTTGGGTGAAAGAGAAACAAACATTCATCTTTTTATCCTTACAAACTTCGTGTTTATAATATTAGTAGGATTTTTCAGCAAATACTCTACCAAACACCTATAACTTTTGAGCCGTCAAAAACCTTATGGCTCTCCCGGACCATGATTGCTGTAAAATATTCGCTTTGTCGGCAACAAAATCAAATAAAACCGCGGTAAAACCAGGAAAGTATAGTCAAGATATTACTAGGTACTACTCAAATACAGTATCATCACTAACGCAGCGTAAAAAGTAGAATGAATTCTTATTGTCTACGCCACAATATTATATTATATTACATTTAGTTCACCACTTTAAGCTGACTTTAGGATATCCGTTTTCAACAACTGAATTATAATTGTAGGTATTGTATGTATTCAGCCCTTTTTTTTAACGTCCCACTGCAGGGCACGGGCCTCCCTTCAATACGACGGGGATCAGGCCATAGTCCACCACGCTGGCCAAGTGCGGGTTGTCGGACTGCACATGTCTTTTGAAAACTTACTAGATTCTCCCAGACATGCAGGTTTCCTCACGATGTTTTGCTTCACCGTTAAGACAAGTGGTAATCATGTTGGAAATGATTCGCACATGAAAATATCAGAGGTGCGAGACCTGGGCTTTGAACTCGCTTCACTCGGTTTCCCAAGCGAGCGCGTCACCACTGGGCTACCACTGCCCTAATTATAATTAGATCTAACATATATTTAACTAGGTCCTGCCTGCAGCTTTGTCTGTATATTTTCATAATGTGTGGATGGCGATTCTAGAATATTATCTTGCCTAAAGGATAACGTATGTATTTGATATGCGTTCCTATATTAAGGCGTTAGATTACGAGCAATTATGAGGTAAAATTTAATAATTTGTGCTTTATTAATTTAATTATAAGATGAAGCTAGGGCAGGTGATTCAATATATATATATATATATATATATATATATATATATATATATATATATATATATATATATATATATATATATATATAACTAATATTGAGTGATAAGTACTTGTATTAAGCACCTAATTCAAAATGACCTCATGACCTATAAATAAGTTGCAGGCCGGATTTTGGATAGCCCTGAGCCAGGATACCGGCCTCGAAAGCGTCCGTAACAGCGACACTTGGCAACTAAATTAGTTTTATAAAAGGAAAGTTAATTTGCTATATAATAAAACAAAGAGACATTACACGTCCGGGTAGTCTGGTTTTTAGTACATGTTAAAATATACTGTTTTTATTAGTCGATATTTTAACACCGAATTGATCTTCAATTTAAGATGTAAAACTAACGATTTAAAAGTCCTTCTATTTGAATAAAGTATATTTTGATTTGATTTCGAATAATATCAGATTTTTTTGGAATGATTTGACTTATAGGTATATTACTTTCACCCTTTGCAACCTTTACTGGTACGTGACTCGTTACAACCCTAACTGATGATGTTCTACCGACCGATTCCGGCCATGGCGGCCAATCTCATTGAGACTAGCCAACTGCGCAGGAGATAATTATTATAGTGTATAAGTGTACTCGCAGACACAAGTGCACTATCTATTCCTGCCTGTCACTCTCATACTCCGGTGGGACGACTGCTCGACACGACCAGTGAGAGTTAAAGCGCAAGACCGACGGCTTTACGTGTTCTCCGAGGCACGGGGGTGAAACACCGCCAACTTCCCAACTCCGGGCTGTTACTGAGGCTTACTTATACAGAAAGACTCAATAACTAAACTTGGCCCGACCCAGGACTCGAACCCAGGACCTCCGGGTGGGCAGCCGTATATGCCAGCCACTGCACCACCGAGGCAGTTAACCCTAACTGATACGTAGAGCATGAGACCAGCTATTACCGTAAACTATCTCAAAGGAGAAAATACTGACCTTTTGACGTTCTACAATTTTCCAACATGCTTTATATTAAGTAAATAATGAAAAACACGAGCACTTTTTCTTCAAAAAAAAGTCACCATCTTTGCTTAACAATAATATCTTACAGACCGATCTCCGCCACGACGATCCATCTTAATTTGACTAAATTTGAAGATGTGCGCAGGATATATTATATTACACAAAGTACGTATTTATTGTATATGTATAAATAATACATATATTTACAAACTAAAGTCAGGCTCGCGTCAATTTGAAACGAGCGGTGATATATCAGGTGCAGAACTGATGGCTTTACGCTCTCCGAGGCACGCGGTTGCAACACCACCAACTGTCTAACTTAGGTCTTTTCATGAAATTTTCTGTTTTCTTTTATCAAAAAACCTAAGCTCGATCTGGAACTCGAACCCAGGACCTCCGGATCTGCAGCTCTACTTGTTGTAGTTGTACTTGTTAATCACTAACCAAAGAGCCAGATATAAGTGTAGGTATCGAACCTGTGGTCTCTATGTAGTAATCACTTACACAATGCTTCTAGTATAGACGTAATCCAATAAAATATGGCATTTATAGCAAAATCGTATTCGAAAAAACGTGTGTGTGTACTTATGTACGCACGTAAGAAGTTATATTTCTTTGGCGTAACAGAACAAAAATAGCTAAAGATTTCATCCCGTATGTCACAACTCTCTGTTTGTAAAAAAAAAGCAGCTAACTTCATCGCTTTTTGGCTGTCGATGTGCGCGCGCATCGTAAAAATTTTACTCTCATATTTTTTTCCAAACATGCCAAAAAAAGTACAACTTTAAAAATGTATACCATTTTATGATTAGTTGCACATCTACATATATGTCAATCTGCCACAGTCTTCTCCCTCCAAACCTTTTGCAGGATCTATCTAGGTGATCCATTAAAAAAATAATTGCAATAAGAAAGGAATTGATTTATGAAAACATAGAAAATCAACACATAGAAGAGACCATGTGAGTCCAACTCGTATTCCATACTTTTTCGTTTACATACGATAAAAAAATATATATAAAACTAGCGACTCACCCTCGCTCGGGTTCGTCCCTAGCTTGCTTCTCTATACAAACTTTTCTTTTTATGCTATGACGTATTGTCTGTTTGAAGTTGTCAACTGCTGGCTGAACAAGTGAACATCATTTTTATTCCCTCACTAACTTTTCATATCATGAGATTTAAAAAAAACTGATTTTAGTAAAAAGATCTCTTTTCTTTGAATTTTCTTTCAATACAAAACTTGTCCTGACAATAACAAACACAAAAAAAGAATTATAAAAATTGGTGCAGTCGATCGGAAGTTATGCGCGTACATTTCGGTGATCCATTTTTATTTATATAGATAGACAATCATCATTTTCATACATACAATATCAAATTTTGTGTATATGCAAATAATTATTTCCTAACAACAATTGTGGGAGTAACTTACAAAGTGTAACTTTGTGTATATATTACAAGTTTGCGCACGTGCAAGCGACCTTAGACTAAAGAATGCCGCCCGAGGTAGACTTGTTAGATCTTTCCTATTTGATAATTATTCCTTTACATTTCAAATGCAAGGTCAAGATGGTTTCATATCCAAAATCTTGATCGTCACTGTCAATTTGAGCGAAATTTGCAATGGAAATTGCTTGTATCTTCTCCATTTTACGTGACATGGGTGAAATAGTCTGTGCTTAACTGGCACGCTTTGAAGTTATTAATAAGAAAATTGAATTGAATTGAATTATAGCCGGGATTAACGCATAGCTTAGCTTTTATCTTAACAACTTAAAGCATGGAGGTTGATAGCCCATTACATTATAATAGTGTGAATGATTGGAAAACCGCAGAGTTTATTGCTGGAGAGGTTGTTTTTTTCCTAATTATCTGCATGTAGTCAAGTACATATTATGTGTAAATTCATTTCATTAAGATTAAAAATATATAGATATGTATATATTACCGGTGGTAGGACTCTGTCAAGCCTGAGAAGTCTGACTGGATGGGTACCACCCCCTTAACTATTTCTCCCGCTAAACAACAATGATTACATTGTTGTGTTCCGGTTTGAAGGATAAGGTAGCCAGCGCAATTACAGACAAGAGGCATAATCATCTTAGTCTTCACAGTGACAACACACCTGCGGTTCTATATTTTTGTAACATAAAACCACTAAGTGCATGAACCGTAGGTGTTATGGGCGACAGGTACCGCTTTCCATCAGGTGGGCTGTCTGTTCGTTTGTCACTGAATACCATAAAAAAACATATCATCAAACACAATAACATCGTTGTAGCTAGAACTGTGAATGTGTGTGTTAAAAAAGTCAATGTTGAGTTGGAAAAGCTAGCTGGTTAATTTCAATTGAATAATTTTAATGTTATTGAATCTTTTGATTTGACATCAACAATAAGCAAATACAAATAAAGGACTTTTCAAAAGCTTTTAAAGTATTATGTTTTATCCTCTTCCATAAAGGGTTTGAGCGTTTATGAGAAAAATGTAATAATCTTAAAACACGTTCGTGACTTGTTGCTTCTTATACTAATACAATAGGTATATTCTTCGTTGCATAAAATATTCCAATATACGTAGTGGGCAGATATGAGTAAGTTGACTCAATAAAATTTTGAATTTCTGTCATACCAATAAAAATCTTTTACCGTATAATAAAATTGTAAGGTTCTAAAAGCTGTTGCGGACTGCATGGTAGAACAAGATAAAAATGTTTATTATATCAACTACTTCTGTCGAGCAATTTACCTAAATATTACAAGTACGACGTGCAAAATGACTGTGATATATGTAAGTACAGACAGGCGGACATGACGAAATTATAAAAGCTCCGTTTTGGCCCTTTAGCTACACAAACCTAAACATTACTGCAATGCATCCTTTAAATGCTGCGTTAATTTAAAGTAAAAATCCATAATAAACACACTCTCGCACTCATAACACTAAGTATAGATTATCATAAGTAGGTATATAAAGACTTAAGACTTCATTTTTGAGAGAAAAAGTATAAGAAAGTTACGAAACTATTACAATTATGTTAAGTCTAGCATCTCACCTTCGATTCGCTCGGGTTCGTGTCTAGGTACGTTTCAACGGTTAGTATGGTATAGATATACTATCTATACAAATAAATAAAATTGAAGTGTCTGTTTTTAATATCAAAATAACAGTTTTTTTAAATGCATATGGAATTATATACGGTATTTATAAGAAAAACACAATTTTTAAAATTTTTGTCTGTCTGTCTGTTTGTTCCGGCTAATCTCCGAAACGGCTGGGCTGATTTTGACGGAACTTTCACTGGCAAGTAGTTGATGTTATAAGGAGTAACTTAGGCTAATTTTATTTCAGCAAAAGAATTAGGGTTCCGCTCGAAAAATTAAAATGTACCTAGGGACGAACCCGAGCGAAGCGAGGGCGAGTCGCTAGTATATTATATTACTGCTCCGCTCCCTTGAGTAGTAGCATGATGATATATAGCCTATGACTTTCCTCAATAAATGGGCTATCTAATGCAAAAAGAATTTTTCAAATCGGTTTGGTAGTTCATGAGAAACAAACCAACTCTGCCTCTTTATAATATTAGTATAGATAATAATAAACTTAATTTCAATAACTTTCAATATTGAGATGTAGTAATATAAAGTATGAGCTTAATAAAAAATAAATTCAACAACTGCAGTCAATGACGGAAGTGCACAAGACCTTGAGCTTTCATATCGATACGTATTCGATCCAGTTACATACACCTTGTCATGTGCTGCTATTATTATTAAACCCACCTTTAAGTCATCGTGTAGGCCTGTTTTATCATTCACATATTGGTAACGAATAAGTATAAGTTAGTTAAAGTGGGTCTTTCCCACCCACCACATTGGATTTTTCTTTCGCAGTCTTTTCATAAACAGAATCGTCCATTTCTAGTAAAAAAAAATAGTTTACATACCAACATCATGCGAAGATTCATAATTATTATTTTTAGCTTAACGTTGACACTCCTTTAATTTTTGGAAGTTGTATGTATAAAAATTACATTATACGATTAGGAACTACTTAATTACTCTTTGACTGCCTCGCTGGTGTAGTGGCTAGCATGTACGGCTGCACACCCGGAGATCCTGGGTTCGAGTCCCGAGTCGGGCCAAGTTTAGTTGTTGAGTCTTTCTGTATAGTAAGCCTTAGTAACAGCCCGGAGTTGGGAAGGTGGCGGTGTGTCACCCCCGTGCCGCGGAGAGCACGTAAACGTCGGTCCTGTGCCTTAACTCTCACTGGTCGTGTCGAGTGGTCGTCCCACCAGAGTATGAAAGTGACAGGAATAGAGACTGCACGTTGTGTCTGCGCTCTCTCTCATACACGCTGCACTATAATATCTCCTGCGCAGTTGGCTAGTCTCAATGAGATGGGCTACCGTTGCCGGAATCGGTCAGTTCAATCGGTTATTTATAAGTAGTATTAGTTTTCACCTCCGAATCCGCTTTTGTAGTAGGTCGATAAAATTAACCTGTTTAATCTGAGATATGCTATTTATAATAGATTTTTATTTAATCAAGGTTTTTTGGATAACTTAACAATAATTTAATATAAAAATCATAATAATAAGTTTTCGAAAGACATATGAAGTCCGCCAACCCGCAATTGGCCAGCGAGGTGGACTAGGCATGATCCGTCTCGCAATAAGAGAAGTAGCACCAGCAGAGGGACTTTTAAAGAAGATCTATATATGAGAATAACATTAAGAGAATATCCCATATAAATATCTATCTTTTATCACAATAGTATAGGCCAATAACAATTTAATATATATACTAAACTTCTTCGCTCATATAACAAAACGTACATGTCCTAGAGAATAAAAAAATATATAAAATGAATTGTGTATCAGAATCGAATCGACGACCTCTATCATGCCAAGTACTAATTACTAACTAAACTTTAATAGCTTTAAAATTAAAATCATTTCACTATAATGCGTCACCCAGCATTGGCCAAGGTCAATGAGTAAATCGCTCAACAGTATATAACGACTGCTTTTATTCGACACCTCACATATTGTACTTTAATCAACTGTAGGTATATATATCCATACTTATAATAAAATTGTAACTAAGTCCAATCTGTACATTACTAAATATTTTTTTGAAAATCTTATTGAAATAAATATTATTATCGATGTAGAGGCCGAATCTATAGTTTTTAGAATCTTTGTCTGTCTGTCTATGATCGCATCACGGAAAAACCACTGCAGGGATTTTAATGAAATTTGGCACAATGATAGCTGGTTATCCGGGTCAACGTAAACTTTTTACTGCAGGAAAATATCTCATCTCTAATAAATCTATATTAAATGTTAAAACATAAGAGCGTACAACCTGAAACTTTTTAAGGTGCGTGTCAACAGGCTTCTCCTGGGCAAGCTCGCTACATCATAGACCTTATCTATGCTTTTAAACTAAGATGAAGGTCAAGAGTGAGCCCATTTTTAATTAAAAAAAAAAAAAGTAGGGGCAAAGCCGAGCGGAGCTAGGGTGAGTCGCTAGTACGTTATATATTTTTAATGCTTGTAGCTAGCAATATTAATTGCGTCTACTATTTTAGATCTCGACCAATCATAGCACTGGGTTTTGAAAAGTTCAAAAGCTTAATATCTTCTGTAGCTATTGACCTATTCATAGTATTTGTAGCTGTACAAAATCTATTCTTTTGCCTTAAAGTAATGTAGAGCTATATCACAATATAAATATATATGTTGGGATACTAACACACAGCACCATCTAGTTCCATGGTACGAGCCTTGGGTTATGGATACCGGATAGTTAATACACTACACATATATAACTTTAAATTTATATAATATATATATATATATATATATATAAATATATAAAAACAAAATCATTACACCATTTATAACTCAAGAACGGCTGGACCAATTTTTTTGATTTATCTTAGTCCGGAATAGCAATAAGCATTAAAACATCGAAAAAATTCATGAATATATATATATATATATATATATATATATATATATATATATATATATATCTAACGCTGGCTAATAACTATTTATATCTATTTAAAACGTACCTAGCGACGAACCCGGGCGAAGCGAGGGTGAGCTAGCAGCTCATTTATTACGGTACATACACATTATAAATATTAATACCCATGACTGGAGTACAAGCATTCGTGCTCATCACACAATGGATACCCCCACCGGGACTTGAACCCGTGACCACTGGCATAGCAAGTAGGGTCACTACAAACTGAGCCAAACGTGTCAAAGATTAAAAGCACAACTCTTATTTTAGATTATTATTTTTAACTTTATTTACAACTGTATATTAAAAAAGCTGACTACTACAACTAGAAGCTTTAAAAGCATATTGTCTTTATCCGAGGTATATGGCTACAGGTTCGTATATAACTTGTTTTATTTATACAAGGAAGTGGCATTTCAGTTGAACCAGGCTTAAAACGTGGTTAGAGTAATGTATGCGTAGAGACATTGTCGATGTAGCGTGAACATATTTAGTCAACACACAAACGCACGCGCGTACGCACGCATGCACGCACGCACGCATACAAACCTTCGCATTTATCATTTGTTTGATAAAATTAATTATTTTGAGTAAGTTAAATGAAATACAATTTTAAGTAACATGGTTACAAATAAATAAAACTTTTAACTCAATCTGTAACTTTCAAATCTTCCTTACATAGAGCTTATATGATTATAGCTCTAAACTGCTGAATTGAATCAGCTAAATGTTCACTTGTTAACAAATGGTTTGAGTGAGAGTACAGCACCATCGAGTAACCATGAAGCATCGAGACTAAACTAGCTGTAAATATTTTTGTAATTTAAAAATTATCACGTTTACTATACAATTATATCATGCTTATTTAACGTTCTTATTAAATTTCATAATTACTCTATTCACAAATTACTCTGTGCAAAGCAATGCACAGGCGTGGCCCAAATTTAATTGGTAATGGACACATTTGGAGGTCTACAGCTTGAATCGACCTTAACATATGAAATACTCCAATATTCTAATAAACGTGCAGTAATTAACGCCAATGCTATTCTACTTGATCACAATTAACCTCAATAGAAATGACGCGAGTTTTAAGGAACATTGGTTTTGATGAAGCTTTTTAAAAATTGAGATTTAACATTTATCCGCGCATTTACGTCGTTTAAATGTAGTATTTATGTGAATTCTATTAAAATCTGTTGAGCCAATACCGCGCAGAAAAATTACTCTGTTTTAGGTTTTAGAAACATATAGCTCGGCAATTATTGACTTAAACAAAACAATGTTTAAGAACCTTTGTCTTATTTTTAAAGACCTGAAAGATACTCTACAAGCTTATGTCCATTCAAAAGTATTACAAAAATAAATGTCCAGTAAACTAAACTATACTTCAATAGTAAATTCTAATATATAAAGCTGAATCTTGAATGCGCTTTGGATCTACTGATCCAATTTGAAAAATTCTTTTTGCGTTTTATAGTCTATTTATTGAGGAATGTTATAGGCTATCTTACATCACAGTACGACCAACTAATATAAATATGTATTAATTAATATACATATTGAGTTCCGATGTGGTAAATATCCCGTTATAATGCCGGTTGTAATTTAAGTTTTGTAAACTATGTAATAAAATTGTTCGAAGCTTTATACATATATGTATATCGAATATACTTTTCTGTCCATACGATCGCATCACATATGTCTGAGCAGAATTTGATGAACCTTTTTTATTGTATAGATTAACCAAATCTTAAAAAAGTAATGATTAATTTGCATGTAATATTAAATCCTTTATGGCTGTCAGTTAAAACTAAGTATAATTTAACAATAATTATAGTAACGTCCCAGCCATTTCTCGATGAGAAGATTAGATCATACTCCAAATGCACATTTCCTCCCGAAGAGCGGACATCACACGTCTTTCGAGAATTAGTTATATTCTCTTAGACAAGCAGTTCCTCATTGTGTTTTCCATCTAAGTATTGTGTATTCAGCCCTTTTTAACATCCTATTGCTGGGCTGTGACTTCCCTTCAATAAGAGGAGGATCAGGCATAGTCAGCCTGCTGTCTGTCAGCTGGCCAAGTGCAGGTTAGCGGACTTCACGTTCTTTGAAAACTATCTCTCTCAATATTATTAAGTTAAATAATACCTTTGCCATTAAAATCTTGCTCACTCCTTACTGCTCTAAAAGGCAATCCACTCAGAATATTTATATATGGATATAACTACCACCCACATAACATCCGACAGTCAACTATAATTAAATTCAAATTATACAAGTTTTTATGGTTACCATGGGCGGAAGGAAGCGATTCATTGACATTTTAAAATGTCTTTATACTTTTCCCATGTCTATCAAATGAGTAAGTGGTTCAATATGTAATTAAGATTTTTAAAGATGGTATGATTTATCTTCCTGATTGCTTATATGCACTTACTTTTTTTCTTATTAAACGTATAATTAATTATATTATACGTAGTGGAAAAATAGAAAACAGCACCCTTCTACGTTTTACATTTTGTACCCTTAAGTTTAAGTCACCTTAATGGTGAATAAATAAATTTAAAAATTATATTATTTAATCCATGGTGCTTCTAGATCAGTTCTAGATGAAGAAAATTAGAAGTGGTAGAACGCTCGTTTAGAAAACCAAGTGAAAATACTTCTGATATTTTCAGATGCGAATCATTTTCAATATGATTGTCACTGGCCTTACGGGGAAAGTAAAACATCGTGAGGAAACGTATATATACATATCTGAGAAAACCTAACTACATAGTTTACGGAAAATATGCACAGTCTACAAACCCGCACTTGGTCAACATGTTAATTATAGGGAAGCTGACGCCTAGCAGTAGCTTATTAAAAATGGCCTGAATGACGTGATGTCATGTCATTTTCATGACTTCTATAAAAGTACTCCAAAAGTTGCGGATTGCTTAAACTAGAGGTGATTTCGTGTGTTATGGTAATTTTTACCCTTTATAACCTCATCTGGAACAGAAAGAAGTATGCCGAACGAAGTATTTATATATTGCGTCACAAAAGTTTCCTTTTTTTATTTAATACCCGCCAGTAAAATTGAATTTTTTTTTGTTATTCTACACAATACCTATATATAATATATATATATCTATCAAAAACTGCTAAAATTATACATAGGTATACTAATACAAAATTAATACTTCATATTATTTTAAAAGTATTAATTATGCATTACGAATCACTTATATATTGGTAACATTATAAGTTTTTATATACATATGATATCATCACTTTAGGGTCTATCAGAATAGAATGCAAATGAAACTATAGTAATCAGTCAAACTGACTAATATAGACTCCTACCTTCTAAAATTGTTCTACAAATTGCAAATAAAAATGTATTATTTAGTGAAGCATAGCTTTCAAGCTTTCACTTTTATTAGTAAAGGAAACAATAAGGATATTTTACGTAAGTCTTTATTTATACCCTGGACACGTATATTTTCGTCCAAACACATAAGCCATAGCACGCACACGCAACTAGCAGTACACGCTGAATTATTGATCGGTTTATAAATACATACTATATATATATATATATATATATATATATATATATATATATATATATATATATATATATATATATATATATTTAAAATATAAACATCATAACATTACACAACATATACATATGTACATTACACGTTAAAGTATACATAATATAATTATGTAAGATTAATGTATAAATTAAACACATAAAATATTAAATGTATATAATAAAATAAAAAATATATTATATAATGAATTTTGTATAATAAATATAATTTTATATTTTATAAATATAAATAGTTATATATATTATAAATAATAAAAAAAAATATTAATAAATTATTACATGTATATATACTTATACACAATATATACTTATATAAGTTAAATAGAAAATATTAATACATAAAATATTTAAATAGATAAAATATATGTACAAATATGTGAAATAAATATGTATCAAATATAATATATTTATAGAATAAAACCACTGGTATAGGGATAAAACAAGAAACTGGGCTCAAAAATAATTTAAGTAAAGCTTAATGTACCGATAACATATTACTTTGAAAACTTGACTAGTACTAAATATTGTACAAAATATAAAACTATACACTAATATACTAAAAATGATTTGAATGCAAATGAGTATTCAGTAAATTTTTAAATTTAATATGACACAGAATGTTGTTATTTGCATATCGACGGACTTGGAACTATATTTTTGTAGAATTTTTATACAAAATTAAAAAAAAATTACATGATATTACTATAATGTAACAATATAACCTAATAAATTCAATGTTTATTAGCCAGTGAAGTTGATAGAATAAGAGCCTGTGTTAGGGTCGAAGTTTTGAGCTGGGTGTCCGTTAAAAGGATTAAAATTTTGGCCTTGATAATTTTGAGTTTGGTAGTTCTGGTATGGTTTTTGGGTTTGGTAGTTCTGGTATGGTTGTGGGGTGTAAGCTTGGTAGGAGAATTGTGGTTGTTGATGGTAAACTTGGCTTTGAGGTCTGTATTCCTGAGTGAATTGTTGGGGGGACTGATTGAACAGGTCATTCTGTTGAGTATATAATGGTTGTCGTGGTTGATATTGTTGTTGTTGGTACTGCGGTTGGTATTGTGGTTGTGGTTGTACTTGTTGTGGTTGCGATTGGAAACTTGACTGGAATGTTTGTTGTGGCTGCGATTGAAAGCTTGATTGGAACTTTGGTTGCGTTTGGAAGCTGGCTTGTTGCGCTGGTTGTTGATACTGTCTAAACGAGCTAGGTCTGGATTGGGCTCTACTATTGTATTTTGGGTCTTCGTAGATTTTAGGGTCCTCTCTATATTGACCATCATCTTCTTGGCCGTCGGTTAAAGCGTTGGTGGATGATGGATCGTGAAGAGTTGGTGGTGGCACCATGATTCCAGGACCTGGAAAATGATTAGAGGCATCAAAAAACCTGGTTGCAATTTGCCGGCTTATTTTTTATTTAATACAAAAGTATTAAATTTTTTAATACAAAATTGGAAAGAATAAGGCACATATTAAATTATGTTCACATAATATGTTAAAAAATCAATATAAAAAAATTGTTTTCATACATTTAAACGTGTATAATATCTATAAACATGCATATCCATAAAAGTGTAATAATGTAGAGTCCGAATATAGTATCAATGAAGATTTCGTTCCTATTAATTGAGTGTGAATAAAATGAATGATGTAACGCTCTACGCTTTATTTTAAAGTTATCGGTCAACTACCTCCGCAATCAGTGCGTGAAGGTTGTCGGTATCAGAAATAGAAATTGTGAAAAAGCCACAGTATATATGGAATTTTACATAACCAATTAAATATGTTATTACTTAATTACCTAAAACTGACCTATTACTACTAGTATATAGTATACGAAATACTTAAAATTAAAGTATTTTTTTTGTCATTTCGTGACCTGAAAAATAATGTATGAAAGTAATATATACAAAATAAAAATTAATAAAGTGCTTTATGTTTCCTTATAACTGACGTTTTGATTCAGTGTATCTGAAACATATTTTTATGTCTTCTACTAACGAAATACCCTCAAATAATGTTCCATTTAGACTCCGTAACTAAGATTTTACATCATTCAATTAGTTCGATTAACATGAATTTCTTTCTCAAGAAAATTAGTGTACTTGTTGTAATCTATTTCAAAACTTGGCCCACTTGCTAACACGTTATTTGGTTCAGTGTCATATTCTTAGAAGTTTACTAGTTTTTGTAAGTTGGCCAACCTAGCGATTAAGAAAGCCCTTAAGCAAAATAAGCAAGTGTATGTTGTGTGATCATTTTGTCGTAAATGCCTCTTGATTAATTTTAGTTTGTAGCCAATTATATTATTAGATTTTATAAAATATATATTGGATAATCAATACTAGGCTTGCTTAGTACTTAAAAAATAAACCTTATTAACATATTATTTCAGGTAGTTATATAAATATCCATACTAATATTATAAATATGAAAATGTGTTTGTTTGTTTGTCCTTCTTTCACGTCGAAACAGAGTGACAGATTGGAGTGATTTTTACCGCGGGAAATTATCTCATTCCCATGGGAAAACACGTTATAATACAACCCAAAAAAATATTTATGATCAGAATTACTTGAAATTTGGTATTAATGCTCTACAATACAATTAAATTAATATGTGTTTTAGCATTTTTCAAATTCATTCCATAAGAGGGTAAAGTAGGGGATGAAAGTTTGTATGAAATATACCTTTTTAGAGTTTTTTTGAAGTATTAGCGCAAACGAAGCCGCGGGTTTTGCTAGTATTAAATAACATGGGTTCGCATTTTTATTTTTATTAGTAAATCAATCATCTGACTGCGGTCAATTCTGCGGAAGTTACTGACATATGTCTTTTAGCTTTCATGGTCACTATTTTATAATATGAAATAGAATGTATACCATGTTAAATATCATGTTTCACATCATAAAAATAGTTTCGGACAAAGTACATCAATGTACGATAGATGGCGCTATAATATTATCGAATATTTTGATATTTATTAGTCTGAATATAATGTGAAGTAGTAAGTACACAACAGGGTGGGTAAATCTATCTATATAAATAAAAATGGATCACCGAGATGTGTGTACGCTCATAACTTCCGATCAACTGCGTCAAATTGGATAATTCTTTGTTTTTGTGTTTGTTATTGTCAGGAAGTTTTGTATAGAAGAATATTAAAATATTTTTTTTACAATGATGAGTTTTTTAAGTATCATGATATGAAAAGTGAGTGAGTGAAATAATTTTTATCCCGAAAATCATCCATTAAGAGGATGAGAATGGGGATGAAAGTTTGTATATGGAAGCAAGCTAAGTACGAACCCCAGCGAAGCGAGGATGAGTCGCTAGTAATATACATCCATACATATAATAAAATTGTAACTAAGTCGAATCTGCACATTAAATATTTTTTGGAAAATCTTATTGGAATAGACATTATTATCGATACAGAGGCCGAATCTATAGTTTTTAGAATTTTTGTCTGTCTGTCTGTCTGTCTGTTACCGCATTACAGAAAAACCACTGGAGGGATTTTGATGAAATTTTGTATGGTGATAGCTGGTTATTCAGGTCAACATATAGGATACTAGGAGGACTTTTTATCGCGGAAAAATGCCTCTTTTCTAAGAAAAAATACAAAAACTGCAATGTAAGAGTATACTAATATGTAAAATATAAGAATTTGCATTTTGGTCATCTGAACGCGAGCGGAGCCGCGGGCAATGCTAGTAATATATAAATATAAAGTTTTACAGCTCTCATACCTTCAGGCTCAAATCCTCTTTGACTGCTTGCACCATATGAAACCTCCCTGACTTTGCCGCTCTCGTCTACATATCCATACTTCCCAGCTACGTCACCATTGGGGTACTTCGTTTCAATTTTGAACGATCCATCAGCTGCTTCATACCCAAAGCTGTATGAACCATCGTCATTTTGTTTGTTTATCTGTTTGAGAATCGGTACAGGGGTCGTTGTAGGTCCATTATAGTTTTGTGAATATGCGCAAGCGCAAACCGCGCAAAGCAACAGCGCCTGAAAATAAAAAATATAGGGCTTTTTTATAAATCATGTTTATGTACATATGTAACTACATAAAAACAAATAATAGTAGTAACTAGGAATATAAAAGGCAACATTATGAGTCATACATATTTCATAGAGTTAAAAAATATTCTTATAACATTTTCCTTAGACTTCCACTAAACAACGTATTTTTTACAGAGCAGTATCATAAAATATGACAGTTTCTATGAAATTCTGAATCAGTATTTCGGTATTTAACCTTTCAAAATGGACGGAAAACGGTCTAGAATAGTTTCCGAACCTAAAGGCGTTGCTCGTAACAAAGAACGCTCAGTGAATGTCCTTTGGCCTTGGTAGTTGGCGGAACAGTTTTTATTATAAAAAATTTAGAATTCTGTTTCGAATATATTTTATAAGAAAAAGTAAGAATTAATTTATTTGGTGTTCTCTAATAGCTTATTTTAGGCCCTCTACGAATCTATATAGTTTCGTGATCTTATAATTTAATTTGGTTATTTCAATACATAGCCAGACGTAAGAGTTACGAGCCACAATAGCATCCTAACTAACATTTTCAATATATTAGAGTATTTTTATTCGTTTGTTTTTATTCAACGCAACAATTGTACAATAACGTGATTTGCTTTAATTTTTAACCAACTTCCAAAAAGGAGGAGGTTCTCAATTCATCGAAATCTTATTTTTTATGTATTTGAAATTAAATCGGTCGAGCGGCTTCTAAAAAATCAACAATAAATTATTATTTTAAATGAAACTATCTTTTCAGATTTTTTCGCGAATTTATATTGATTTTTGGTTCCCGACGTTTCGAATGCTTTACAGCATCCATGGTCACGGGAGAGACTGGTCTCTGCGGACTGATAACGTCGGTACCAAAAATCAAATTAAATTCGCTAAAAAATAGTTTTATTTAAAATGTCAAATATTCGCGTAAATCTAAGAAAGTATTAAATAAATTATCATTTTTTATTATTTGACTGAAGCATTATCTATATTCATGATAGTTTAAGCTTAAGAGTAAGGGGTTGTATTTTACTATATACTATCAAAATTAATATTACATATATAAACTTTTTCGGAAATTTCGTTGTAAGAATCAATCACGTAAACAAACTTAAACCTTCGCAAGAGGTCGTCCTTGCTTATTCATACTTATACATCGAAAGCTTATTGCGTTATCGAGGCGTGGAATGCGATGTCAATAATAATTAGATATTACAAGTATGTAAAGTTGATCGATTTAGTTGTTGTCAGTTTATCTTTTTGTTGTTTTTCTATTTCATCGATTATGTGTTACTTTAGATTGTATCTTAAAAAATAATAACAAAAAGTAGACGAGGCTACTAGGCCATAATGTAATAATATAAATTACAACACACTGCACTACTTGTTTATATTTTAACTCGTAACCCTCCATTTTACTATTACGCAGCAAACACAACAATATGGTATTTATATCTTATGTAACAGCAGTTTAACTTACTCTCTAATTAATATATTTTAATCAAAGTGTTATCTTTAAGATCTTTAAAATGTTCTATTATTTCTAACTATAACCACGATTATTCTAAAGGAATAAGCTTATCTTAAAGCTAATTACACTAAAATAACTTTAAGTAATAACTAGAAAAATACTAAAAGTAAATAGTTAGGAAGGTTTTTAACATTTATAGTTCTCTCAAAGTATAATAGATATACATACCTAAGCAAAGTTAGAGCGAGTAGCTACTAGCTAGTTAAAAAAATGGTTATTAACTCACATATCGATATACAGCCATAGCCTATGTTCCTAAATCTGTATAAATATAATAAATGTGAAAGTTTGTGAGTCTGTATAGATGTTTGTTACTCTTTCACACCAGAACGGCTGAATGGATCAAGATGAAATTTGGCATAGATATAGATTATAGCCTGGAATAACACATAAGCTACTTTATATCCCTGAAAAATATATGGTTCCTGAGGGATAGATTTGTTTATGTTTTTCAGTTTGGAACGTTTGGAGTCCATAATGTTCTTTAATGTAGGCAAAGATAAACACTAAACATTACTATGCTAATGAATATAATATGAGTAATCAGAGTTTGATAGAGCTTTTTATGATGATGGTATGACGTCTTGGCCTATTTCGACCACAGCGACTGTTGAAACTGAATAGTTTTTGCTCTTATGTTGTGAATCAGGGTTTAGTTGTTCTACACTTTGGTGCGCTTAAATGACTTAAATACCCGATTTTATTAGTAAAGGTACGTGCGCATTGTGGACATGAATTTACATCGACTGACATTTAGATTGACTTCAAAATCACTTAAAGAGTAATTATTTCACATATAATATTTGTTTTTGAAATTCATATGGCACGAATCGGTCAAAAAAGGTCACGTGACGTCAAAAAAGGAAATTAGCTACAGGCTTGCGAAAACCGTAAAGGAATTAGCAACATTCTTATAACTTCCCATATATACGAGTACGTAGTATACAGCATGAGTCATGACAATCGCAGGCTACTTAAATATTGTCTTTTTTTTCTATGTTACAAAAGTTGAGCTTCTTATATAAATAATTATATTTCGAATTTGACGACACGTTTGGCTCAGTTTGTAGTGACCCTACTTGCTGTACCAGCGGTCGCGAGTTTGAGTCCCGTTGGGGGGAATTCATTTATGTAACGAGCACGAATGTTTGTACTCCAGTTATGGGTGTTTATATTTAAAATATTTATGTTAAGTGTATCAACTATCTGGTATCCATAACACAAGCCTCGTAGCTTACCATGGAACTAGATGGCGCTGTGTGCTAATGTCCAACATAATTTAAAAAAATTGTTATCTAGACGAAATTCCACTTTAATTACTCAGCTATCGTGGCCTAGATTCATTAGACAAATCTATTTTTTCTGGCCGGAAATTTATGTTCCGTATTTTTTTTATACATGATACACTATTATACCAGTCTGTTAAAATTATCGATTCATCGAGACGGTGCTTATATCCCTGTTTTGATCACAATGGTTAACAAATCGATTGTTCCTCCATGCAAGATATTAGTATGCTGAACCACATCTGTTTGAGTAACGTCAGGCGCTTGGCCTAGTTACATTTAATTGTTTCATGTAACTTGGCATTTGAAGAAATTTATCGTCTCAAGGTCGTCTTACGAGTACACTTTGCCTGTTCATAGACAGTTTTTACTTCAGAATTTTGTAAGAATTACTCATATACTTACTGATATGTTTAAAGTAGACCGTTATGTTAAACATCAGCAAAATTGACATGAGATCCATTAAAATTGTTATATTTAAACTTTTATAATGTCCTTAACTAGCAACAAGACTACTATATCATCAAAATATATTTATATATTATACTCGCTTTTATCTGAGGCTTCACGATACGTATTCGGGTGAGAGTGAATATATATATATATATATATATATATATATATATATATATATATTCACTCTCACCCGAATACGTAACACTTAAAAAAATGCTAGAGTTTTGGTACCGTGCAAATTAACACATTATAAATGTACGTAACGCATAATTATATGGAGTAGCTAATTTAATATTACCAACAATTACTTTAATTTTATTCATCAAGATGAAAGACGAATGCATTAGACTTCGAAATATAAGATAATCAAAACACTTCTACATATTTTTCAATAATATTATAAAGCAGTACAATATATGTAATTGTTCATTTATTAATAAAGTTTTTATTATTTAAGATATCTCATTTTGTATCCAATAATTATTTATATGGGTATAAATAAAAAATAATTGTAACTGCTCCATTATCTTCAATATCGTAGTGGTAAGGACGATCTACGCGTCGATGTCACTTTGCTACGATGCGCTACGATTTTAAAGATGAGTAATATACGAAATTATTGTGTAACTTTTATATCTATTGCAGATATACTACTAAATTACATGTACTAACCGATTGATTGTCAGAGAATGTATCATATAAATATGCCCATGGCTGAAGCGAGGGTAAATAAGTAACAAGTTGTTATTAAAATCATAAATTACAGATTTTTTCCATGTTTTCAAAATATTTGAGATATTACATTGCGATTGTTTTATTAAAATAATTTTACATTTTAACATATGCAGATGCAGTGCCAAGTCATAATCAATCCAAAGACATCAGAATCGACTTTAAAATTATTTATTATAATTAAAGCTCTAATTTCAGTCGTATCTACTTCAAACATCACGTCTTATATCAGTTCTTACTGCCTTATAATGTAATATCAAGTACAGTGGGCGATCGTATAGAAATCCTATAATTTATAGTGTACAACAATTTTCTTGCCATTAAACTAGTCTGTTACTTCGGGTTGTGTAACTACGCCTGCGTAGTATTGCATTCCTTAACTATCCTTGTTCTGATAGCTTTGTTACGTTACAGATATTTGGAACTGATGTAATCAATATCTGTATATTTGTCATTAATCCCTCCACGACCGTGGACACGCCGGCGTTACAATTAACAATATATATCTTAGAAATTTACCTGGAGGTGTTAATTATGACTTGATTTATTTTTAACAACATTTTATTTTGCACGGAAAATAAATTGATTTCATTGAAATGACTGATACACTATTCAAAAATGCTCAATTAAAATAAATATGTTGGGACATTAACACACAGCACCATCTAGTTCCATGGTGAGCTACGAGACTTGTGTTAGGGATGCCAGATAGTTGATACACATAATTTTAAATAAATACATAGTATAAATACAAACGCCCATGACACTGGAGTAGAAACATTCGTGCTCATCACAGAAATGAATGCCTCCGGCGGGACTTGAAACCGCGACCGCTGGCACAGCAAGTAGGGTCACTACAAACTGAGCCAAACGTGTCGTCAAATGAATGATAAGAGCTTTTAAATAGTTATGTCTAAATTCGAATTTATTAAGAACGCAAAAAATATATTTCATACCTATAAACTTAATTATAAATATGGGTCATTACAGTTGCAGTCACACTGATTCTATTTGGTTCTGTTTTTTTTTTCTAAAGAATCTGAATAGCATATCGTATTAGGTAAAATATGTGATATATTACTACATTCATAGTACAGACGTAAATTACATTTGTATGCAATAGATACTAACTTGGACTTTTGGTTTTACTTACATAATATTTGACTTTGCTACTTCAATCATTACATGTATATAATACAATGCGCTGAATTATCCAAAATAAAGAAATTCTTACAATGATGTTCTCCTGACCGATTCCGGCCACGGTGGCCAATCTCATTGAGACTAGCCAACTGCGCAGGAGATATTATAGTGCACAAGTGTTCGCGCAGACACAAGTGCACTATCTATTTTTGTCACTCTCATAATCCGGTGGGACGACTGCTCGACACGACCAGTGAGAGTTAAGGTGTAGGACCGACGGTTCTACGTGCTCTCCAAGGCACGGGGGTGAAACACCGCCAACTTCCCAACTCCGGGCTGTTACTGAGGTTTACTATACAGAAAGACTCAATAACTAAACTTGGCCCGTGAAAAGAAACTATAACAATATTTACTAACTTGCTATTTACTAACAGAAAGATAAAATAGTAAACATATCTATGTACCTACCAGAAATTAGAACATTACGTCTTATATTTAGGAAATCTAGGCAATCTGGAATCTAGGTTATAGTATTATGTAAAAACTAGTTCTCTATAAATTCCAATAAGATTTATATGTCGTAAGTAAATATTGTATGTAATTTAAATTAAATATTTAAAAAAAGTAGAACTATTAGAACATGTTTTAGTATTTATTATTATTTTTTATCATTTTTAGTTTTATTCTTAGGTACTTATAAAACTAAACTATTTCATACTTTTTTCACGCAAGAAAAAACCGATTTTGTTTTTGAATAAGAAAGTGACAGAGGTTAGTTTTATTTATTAGAAAAAGCTACATTGTGCAAAGCGAGAACAGATTACATATTAGTATTTTCAAAATGTATTTATTTCAATTAAACGGTCATATAATAGAGTCGAACAAATTTATAGAATAAGTAGTAATGTTTTTCAAGAAAACACTCATTTAACTTAGAATCATTTATATTTAATTATAAATATGAAAATAGGTACATAGAGAAAATGTTAAGTAATCGTACCAATGTTATTATAATTGAACATTTTGTCTGTAAAGTGTAAACATTGCTGCAGTAACTCTTTGTTCATTTTCATGGTCAAATATACTATATATGTTGCATTGTTAAAAATTAATTATAATAATTACTTTACAGTACACAACACTTCATAGATAATGATAAAATTAAATAAATAAAATTATAAAAATATTATAATTTAATAAATATTAACTAAGCAAAAACTCATATGATTCAGTTGAATATATTATTATGAAATGAACAAATAAATATAAATTTAAATAAAAATTATAATAAAAAATAAATAGATATGAATATATCGATTTTTTTACATCGAAAAGAAATTAAAAAAAAAAAACAAAACACTAACCTTGAAAATCATATTAAAATGTCCGAACGCAAACGTCAAACTTTCCCGCGCTTCGCAGCAGCTATGGCGTACACTGAGGCTTGCGCCGTCCACTTGTATTTATAATGTCGTTACAACCGCTAATATTGTCATGCGGCCAACGAAGCCCTTGTGGTTTTGTAACAGAACCCTCCTCGGTCAGTATAATTGTTATCAAACTATTCGTGCCGGCATTGATTTTATTATTAGCTATGAAAAATGATGACTTCGACCTATATTTTTCAGGTATTCAGTTTTTCATATTATGTACAATTTTTCTATAACCAATGATTAACAAATATTTAATACATTCTTAGATTTACGCGAATATTAGACATTTTAAATAAAACTATCTTTTCGGATTTTTTCGAGGATTTATTTTCATTTTTGGTTCCCGACGTTTGAATGCTTTACAGCAATCATGGTCACGGGAGAGACTAAGGTGTTAGATGTCTCAAAGGTATTATATAGTTGTTACAGATAGCCTACCCACAAATAAATAATATTAAAAAAAATTTTTTAAATATTTTTAAAACATACTTGACATTATACTATAATTAAAAAAAATTGAACAAGATTACTTGTTATAAAAATTTACCTATTAACCTTTTAGCGACTCACCCTCTCTTCTCTCGGGTTCGTTCCTTAGCAATTAGTATAGAATAGATTATTTATATACATAGGTATGATGACTTTTTGTGGGTTGTATTATAACGTGTTTTCCCGTAGGAATAAAAAGTGACCTAAAAAATACGCCAATCTGTCACTCTGTTTCGACGTGAAAGAAGGACAAACAAACAAACAAACAAACAAACCCACACATTTTCACATTTATAATATTAGTATGCATTTACATTAAGTAAATGGTTATTTGTTACATGATAAGATTTTTATAATTAAGATCTCATCTCAGTTCTCGTCTCAACTCATGACCTTTTAAATACAAACTCTTGCGCATTGGTTCGTGCGCAAAGAGCTTTAATCCCTCCACGACCGCGGACACGCCGGCGTTACAGTTAACAATATATTTCTTAAAAATTTAATTAATTTCTTAGAAATTTACCTGGAGGTGTTAAGATTTTAACAAATAACAGGAGAAGTAATTTGGTACACGTATACATATATTTACGAGCCTCGAGTTAAGTTTTCACCTACTCTTTCCAAGCTTCTACTTTAGGTTTTGAATGTTAGTCTCCTTTAACTTTACACTGTAGTAAATACTTACATTGCTACTTACTCTATGCCTTTTTTACATTCATTTACGTAAATCGATGAAACATCCAACCGATTTAGTTAAAAAGCAATGCGGATAGGTCGTTGCATGGCTTAGGTATGTAGAAAATGTATAAATGCGTAAATTATGGCTTCAGCCAGTGCGTACAGCCGAATGATCTAGATGAGACCAAGGCCAAGAGCAACCGGTCTCAGACTCAAGTATTTATAGACTAAGAGATTGCAGCTTATGAAGATATTAAAATAAAATATTTTTTTAATAAAAAAAATATATATAATAATGTTTTTGGCATTTAACTTTAAAATCTAAAAGTTCACAAAAAAGGAGGAATGTAGTTCTATTTTCGATATAGCAGAAATAAAATAACATGTTTATTTATATTATTTAATAATATATTAATTGATGAAGTACAATTACCTGCTTGTATTACTCATAGTTCATTTTGCTGCTAAAAATTAACTAAAAGTGCACAAGAAGGAGTGTTTTTAGGAACATAGAACCTATGAAGTTAATAAAGATGCTATATCTAAAATATTATCATAATTAATTTCATAATGATTGTCAGTTTGTCTTACTTTCGTTCAGCAATGACACAATTATAGATGAACATTATATTTCATGGACTTTAAGTGTTATATAAGCTAAAATTCAAGTAAAGGCCATATACATACATATGTATATATGTATTTTGAATTTGAATTTGAATATAACAAGAACATACTAAATAAAGTCTGGTTTAGTAACTTTATATAAAAAAAACTTTACTATGTAAGAACGTTAAAATATTTTGTGAATTCTTTCTTATGTATATGCTTAATTAAAATACACCTGGCATTGTTTTTATATTATTATTATTCATTACTTAATACTTATTACGTGATTGTTGATTATGCTGCTAACCTTTTACTAGAACTTGATTTCTCATATATTTATTTACATATATTTTTAGGTTACTCATTAGTAAACTTTTCATTTTTTCTTGCTTTATTTATATTAAAATCAACCAAAAGTTAGATATAAAATGAATTTTATCATTTCCTTTAACACATAAATTGTATTATTTCCTTGTAAAAGTCAATGAAATAATACATCCATTCTACTATACTTTAATTGTTTGATGGACCTTGTTGTGATTTTCTCAATTTTTTAACTATATTTTCCCGTTTTTTTTAAAAGTCTCGCTGAGTTTTATTTACAATACTAATAAAGTTTATAGTCTACTGTAAATACTCAAATTGTATTTATATGTATATATATAAAATAATAAATTAAAAAAAGACGTTTAAAATAACACTATTATCTCCTACACTATATCTAAATCTGTGAAATTCATTAATCGCAGTTTGAAGTGGGCGGAAATACTCTTATATTTCTCTTCAAGCCCTTTAAGTCTCTATTGTCCTCAGAGTATGACAAAAGCCTCAATTAATGTGACAAGCGGTAATTTTGCGTTAGGGGAAGTCGAAAGACAACTCTATTTACATAAGGAAAAAAAGGAAGTTTCTAATTAGTTCTACGTACTTTGTATTTTTTTTTATTTATTGAGCTAAGGAGCTAGGAAATAACTTTTTAATAGCATATGAAAATTTAGAAATACAGATCTGGAACATCGCGATTGGAGCCCAGAATTTATCAATGTTTGTGTGTAGCATGTTTCTAAGATGAATGCAAGTCATTTTGGAAAACTGTAGAGTACAGCCTTATTAAAACGGCGACTTGCTGTAGAAAACTTGAAGTATTCCTGCACAAAAGGGATGGGACTGAAATTTTTGATCATCACTATACCTAATTTAATAAACCATTTAAAAATTCATACTATTATACTCTCATTCACTTGCACACACAAACTTGCACACACAAACACGCACGCACACATAGTCACATACGCACACATACATACTCACGTACACACACATACACACACGCACATTTTTAATTTATTATTTCTTCCTATTCTACTTTTCAATTGATTTTATTTTGATTCATTTAGAGGTTAACTGGAGGAATAGTTCTTTTGTTTTGCTTCCGCTTTACATCTTAGGAAGCTGAGTAGTAGTATTTATTGCAAAATTTTTTTTATTTTATTTAATAAAATGGTTTCTGTTTATGTTTTATTGACCTCCATGCTTTATTCATTAAATCATTCAGTTATAAATACCTATCAGTATAATTAATAAGGCAATTGAAAGTAAGAAAGCTAAAAATACTGCCAAATACTATTTTCTATCAGCTACGCAACGGTAACGGCTTGTATAAATAAATTTTGATGATACAGTACTAACCAAAGACTATAAAAGAGCTCACCACAATTACGCCGCAAGCTATTACATTACGTTTTATAATATTATTAGAACCTTGACCTAATGTTTGCAACTTTATTTTACATTGGTATTTTTAAATTTTTCACGTAACTTCTTTATAGATATTTAAAATAAAATTATAAATTGCCAAAATGCCTTACATCATTTCGAAGAAGAGCTGATACACTTACACTGCTGGACCGATATTAACCAAACATAGCTAAGAACCACGCAAAGAAACTGGCTTTCAAATAAAAAAAACCGCATCGAAATCGGTCCATCCGTTTGAGAGCTACGATACCACAGACAGACACACACAGAGAGACATCGACGTCAAACTTATAACACCCCTCTTTTTGCGTCGGGGGTTAAAAATAAGCAGTGTAAACTTTTTGCATTATTAAAGGCTATTTGACTGTACTGTATTATATAGTTATACTAGCGACTCATCCTCGCTCCGCTCGGGTTCGTCCCTGGGGTGGGGTCTAGGAGGACCACCCTTATCCTTATCACTTAGGGGTATGGAAAATAGGTAGTAGCCGATTCTCAGATCTACTGAATACGCATATAAAATTTGATAAAAATCGGTAAAGCCGTTTCGGAGGAGTACGGTAACTAACATTGTGACATGGAATTTTTATATATTAGATATAATAGATTATAAAGTTATTTTGTATAAAGTTTTTAGTACGTCAAATAATATTGTGCTTTTCTCACATCAAAAAATACAGATCCGTATTTTTTATCCTACAATTCTAATTAACATTAATATTCTAACGCAAAAATTTGTGTAAATGAATATAATATGAATTCCTTTTTTGCGACTATCCACTGAGCAAATATTGTAGAAGTTTAACAGTAATATCCATATACTAATATTATAAATGTGAAAGTTTCTGAGGTCGGATGTTTGATGAACGGACAAATAGATCTGGATGAGGTAAAGATATAGTGTATAGTCTGAAATAGCACAAAGGTTTCTTTTTATTCCGGAAAAATGTACGGTTCCCGTGGGATAGATTTGTTTTTGTCTAGGGACGAACCTGAAGTGAAGCGAGGCTGAATTGCTAGTAACTTATAAATCAGAGCAACATATAATTATATATGTTCAGTTATAGAAAATGGGATAGAGAATAGGAGTGGCGGGAAAATTATTAATTAATATTCATTATAACTTTATCACAGTTTAAATAGACCATTTAAATAGTAGGCATTTTCTTATATTTCGTTATAAAAAATTTCACAACTACATTTAACATACAAAACGAGAAATAAAATAATTTCATTTTTCATAGAAGCTGAGAGAAAAAAACTAAAAACATAATCATTGCTATAAAAGATTTAAACGCGGTCGAAGCTCGAAACATTTGATCGAATTTTTATATCGCAATTAATTTCGTGTTTTTGTACAAAATACACATTTAATTGACAAACGTGACGTGACCTTTGTATAGCCGGAAAATTTAGTTTAATTAGATCTAATTCAATCATTTATATAACGTGACAACATATAATATTTCACTGTAAATTACTATATTTATTACAGCTCAGTTTACTTTAATGTCGATTGAGTCATAGTTAAAATATTTTAAATAGCTATTTTTCAACATGCTACGTCAATTTAAGTATTAAAATATTACATTTTGATTGAACTTGAATCGTGGCTTGAGTTACAAGCTTAGTCATCAATATATTTAATTGTATTATAACTTATAAGTAGAATAATAGGTACGTACATAGTATACTATACCATAGATATTATAATACTAAGACTATACTATTACTAGCGACTCATCCTCACTCTGCTCGGGTTCGTCCCTAGTTACTTAAAATATGGGGGGGTGGTGGTAGGAGGATGAAAACTATTTTACAACCTATTCTCATACCTACCAAATTTAAAAAAATCATTAAAATCGGTCAATCCGTTTCGGAGGAGGCACCGACTTCGAAAATATCTGATTAGGTATCTATTCTAAATGAAAACTCCAGTTTAGTTATTTTTTACATTTTAGTGCCAGGAAGTCTTTTTTTAGTTTTTATTATTTATTTGAGATATGAATTACCAATCAAGGACGCTTTGTGCGAGAATAAAACTCCTGACTTCAGTGTCAATCATCAGTGCCAACTAGGTCGTACACCACTGTTTAAAACAAATAAATATTACCATTTTTAGGATTCCGTGCTCGAAGGGTGCCAATGGAACCCTATTACTAAGCTTCCACTGTCCGTTCGTCCTTCCGTCCGTCCGTCTGTCAGAGGGCTGTATCTCATGAACCGTAATAGGAAGAGAGTTGAAATTTTCACAGTGTGTATTTCTATTGCCGATATAACAACAAATAATAAAAAACCAAGATGGCGAATTTTAAAAAGGCTACCATGCAAATAAAAAAAATCGATTATGGCGAAACCCTTCCTGTGCGAGTCTGACTCGCACTTGTTTATTAGTAGAATCCAACGAAGGGTATTTATATCGGAATGTATGTATCAGTTAAAAAAGAAAGTCATACAATTTTTGCATCAGCTGCTATGATTCATAATAAAATATTGTAACTCCACAAGGAGCTCCTGTAGCGTTCGAGAATTAGAAGTAATTATTATAATATTCAATCCGCATTGACCTGCCGCGCCCGAACACTTGCTTCGTCTTTCGTAAGTCAAATATTTCTTATACATAGGTATAAGTAAATAATTGCTTCGACAATTATGATGTCTTTAATAGACTTTATTTTATTTGTACATTGTAACAGAAATATTTGTTTTAACTAGTATTCAACATGAATGTCTAGTAATATCAACACATACTTATTCCAAAAAGCGTATGACACTTTTTATCTTCTGCCCAAGCCTTTTGTATATTAGATCATATTTGACCGCCAAAGTAAACGTTTAATTTTAGTCCATGCTTTGAGCCATTGAGTAAGTGTATTATTATCAGAACTGAACGAGCCTGCAAAATTTCTGTCATAATTTTAGTAAGAAATGATTTAAAAGCTTAAAATTTATGAACTACAATACTATAAATGCGTACTAAAATAAAAGCTTTTAATAAAAAATAACCGATCTCTTCCTCCACATCCAGTCGCCAGCTTATAAACTCAGTGTAAGTCAGTTAAAGTCATCGTCATCATCAGTGGTAAATCAGTTAAAAATCTTATCGTTTTCGCTGCCTGAAAGTAGAAAAAAAATTATTTTTATTGCACATATCTAATATATTTAGACAAGCAATTCTATATATATCTAATTATAATTCTATTTATATAATCTGAATCTCGGAAACGGCTCCAATGATTTTCATGAAGTTTAGCATACAAGGGGTTTCGGGGTCGATAAATCGATTTAGATTAGTTTTAAGTCTGGGGAAACGCGTGTTTTTGAGTTTTCATGCGGTTTTGTTTCGTATTATTCCACGCAAAACATTGCCGCTAATTCGCACGCTAGGACATAAGCATCGTGGTCAAGCGGCCAAGGCGCAAGTTTGACAACCACAGGTGCCTGGGTTCGTATTCCGGTCGGATACAAAGTTTTGATTTTTGTTTTTTGTATTTATTCAAATTTTTAGTTTGGTTTTTTGGCCAAAAACTCCGAGCGAAGCTCGGTCGCCCAGGTACGGTACATATAATTTAAGTAAAACTTGTATATAATTTCTATGGCGCTTTCTTCTAAATAATACTTAATTTTTACCAATAATATTATAAAACTAGCGACTCACCCTCGCTTCGCTCGGGTTCGTCCCTACGTCGCACGTTATATATTTTTTGAGCGGAACCCTAATTCTTTTTCTAAAATAAAAGTAGTCTATGTTACTCCCTATAATATCAGCTATCTTTCAGTGAAAGCCCCGTCAAAACCAATCCAACCGGAACAAACAGACAGACAGACAAAACTTAAAAAAATGTGTTTTTCTTATAAGTACCGTATATAATTTCATATGCATTTAGTAAAACGCTGTTATTTATTATCATTACAAACAGACACTTCAATTTTATTTATCTGTATATATGTAAAACTGTATTTTTATTAGTTCTAAACGAACTCATCCGATCCCGATGAAATTTTGTTTAGGCAGATATTTCATCAATTTTATTCATATTAACCTAAAAACATAAACAATAGAAGGCTATTTACTTTTCCCGACTTTTTCCCGGATTTGCGGAAAATGTGACCTTTTTGATTAAAGACTTGACCTACACTGTGAAATGTGTTATTTGAATTTATAGAAATCTACAAAAACATTATTGAAGTTTTTAATTTATATTAATATAAACCTTTTTTTTTTAATTAAGACCCTTTTTTTAGGTTGAGACAAAAATATTTTTACAAGAAACATTACACTTGCACATCTAATGTAACAAATCGTATATATTTTAACAAATAACTAAAATATGTTGGGACATTAACACACGATCTAGTTCCATGGTAAGCTACGAGGCTTGTGTTATGGAACCAGATAGTTAATACACTACACATTTATAACTTTAAATACATACACATTATAAATAAATATAAGCACCCATGATTGGAGTACATACATTCGTGCTTATCAGACAAATGAATGCCACCAGTGGGACTCGAACCCGCGACCACTGACACAGTAAAGTCACTACAAACTGAGCCAAACGTGCCGTCAAATAATCATAGTCTACGTACCCGGCTATTCTGCTTTCTTTTATTAGACCATTCACAGTTTTCAGATTATTTATCAATAAAATATTGATATTAATACATTATACACAAGCAATGACATAAAATAAAAATAATACTCTATTAAAAGCATATTATGTCTTTTCGATAGACTTAATTAAAAAAAACACGGGATGTTAAGAGATATCTATGTAAAATGTGAATTAATTTACATATTTTTTGAATGAATAAATTATAAAATAGAGTGGTCCAAAATGCCACTGTTTAGGAAAGAAAAAATACGTTTAAGTGGTTTATAGCCAGTGTACCTTTTTTAGTTAAAAATTAATTATTGGCACTAGAAAACTTATATATATATATATATATATATATATATATATATATATATATATATATATATATATATATATATATATATATATATATATATATATTCGATAATGTATATCGATCCTTAGAAACCTAATTTTCACCACACCGACCGTGACTGGTCGTTAACATTCAAGAAGCAAACTAGACATCGCGATAAATTGAATATTATTTCACTGTTACTTACATAATGCTAAACTGCGGTACTTATAATGTGTCGATTTACTAGTTATGTACTTTACATCTAACAGTTAAATATAATAGAAAAATTAAGTTAAAAAAATCGTATTTATACTAATATTATTAAGAGGAAAGATTTGATTTTTTGTTTGTTTGTTTTTTTTGTACTGAATAGGCTCACAAACTACTGGACCGATTTAGGTGAAATTTGGTAAGAAGATAGTTTGAGACCCTGGAAATAACGTAGAATATTTTTTATCCTGGAAATCATCCTTAAGAAGGTGAAAATGGGGATGAAATTTTGTATGGGCAAGCAACCTAGGGACCCGAGCAAAGCGAGGGTGAGTCGCTAGTATATACGTAAAACATATATCTACATAACTTTATGCGAATATTAGTATTATTATGTCTTTATTAATTATACATTTTGCGTTATGTGTAAGCTTTAAAGTTATGTTAAGCTTCCATTAAAATCTGCTAGGTAGTTTTTGTGTGAAAGGGTAACAAACACATCCACACTGACTTAAAGCTTTCGCATTTGTAATGTAAGTAGCATTCATTAAAAAAACGATGAAAATAAGTTCACAATTGAAGAAAATATCACGTAACATACATTAATAAAAGTATAGACAAACCGAAGTTGGTCAAAAAATATCTATTAGATACCTACTACACAAATAATGGGGCTTAGACATGATATCATTCCATAATCGTTATCGTTGATAAAACACAAGACAAGTAATAAAAAGATATACTTAAGCACTAGCGACTCATCCTCGCTCCGCTCGGGTTCGTCCTTACTTACGTTTTAACGTTTAATATAGATTTCTCAAAGATGAGATATTTTCCCACAGTAAAAAGTATCCTATATGTTGACCCAGATAACCAGCTACTAAATTTCATTAAAATACCTCCAGAGGGTTTTCCGTAATGCGGTGCAAACAGACAGACAGACAAAAATTCTAATAACTATAGATACTCTTTATTGATAATAATGTCTATTTCAACAAGATTTTCCAAAAAATATTTAATATACAGATTCAGCTTAGTTACAATATTTTATTATCATCTCGTGGTAATATTATGTGTTTAAATATGTTATTCTGATATATATTTTAATGTCTATTAACGATACGTATTGATTGTAGAAATACAACTCGTTTCAGGGAGCACGTCCCCATAACAAATGACTATAACACTTGCTGTATACCTAAAATCATATACAAAAATTGATATCTAGAAGTTAGAAAAATGAAGCACATATTTTAGCAACCCTCCATCTACAAACTGGAACAGTTACTCAATGCATAATATTGACGGTTATATAATTACGGTATTTCCAATGTTGCGGATCTGATCGGGCGTGTCACGCGTAGGATAGTTTAACCATACTCTAGCTGACATGATTTGAAATGAAATTTAATTTAGATATTTATAGTTATAATGTTATTCATTTTCTTATTCGAATCGACAAATTAACATTTTGTTTCACATCATAATAATAATTTTAAAATATAATAATCGTCTCTATGTCTGTTATAATTTTATTAGAAGTACATAAAGATTTTTTTTATACCGATATGTGTATTGTATTAATATAATTAGGTGTTACAAATATTAGTGAATTTTAAATAAAAAAAAAAATGTTTTATTAAGAACTAGCGAATAGGTATGTTTTAGTTTAGGTTTGTACACTTTTCATCTAACCGTTTTATCGTGAAGGTGGATTAAACAACCTACGTTGCCTTATTCCTTATTTATTCGTACTACAATACTTGTTCTAATCTATAGTAGTTTTTTTCCTCTGTTTTAAAACCAAAGCGTAATTTTTAACATTATATACATGTACTAGGTACCCGCGGCTTTGCCCGGGTTCTAACTACTAAAAAACAAACTCTATGACACACCGACTGCAGCACCACCTACTGGGTCCAATTGTTTTCAAACCATCCAGGAGCCCATTGAAATATACACACAAAATTTCATCCAAATCAGTCCAGCCCTTTAGGAGGACTAAGGCGAATGAAGGTAAGGTGATGAAAACAGATGAAGTTCATGGTCCAATTAGCAAAAATTGTCTATAATCATGGAACATCCAGTATTCCTGTATAACTACATAAATAATTCTGTGAAACTTGAGCAAAATGAAGAGACGAATCGATGTTCTAACATATTTTCCCACGTTAGCTTTTTACGATTTTACAAGCCTCTCATATTAGACCGGTAGTTGATTTCCTATCAAAACTAGCTACTTTAAAATGCAAATTTGCGAAATAGGATTTAACAATCATTGGCGCCAAATGCCATTCTACAATTACAGCGGACTGACACAATCAGAAACAGAGGTAGTAGATACAATTCCATTTTCCAATATGGGGATACAGATGTTTGTTTGTTTAAAAAAAACGAATATTGCTTTAGTATATTCCATAGATTTTATAAAACAGATTGCATAAATGTATTGTCTTAAAATCACAATCCAAATCATGGATTTTTAATATATACAATATTCTACATATAGTGTTGCCGTTGGACTTAAATTTATCTATTTTACATACATATATTATGTTCAATAAATACGTTATTTAAATAGTGTCCCTTTTGTTGTTTGCAAGCAGAGCTACTTGAGACTTGCCCTTGCTTCGCTCGGGCTCGGGATAGTACAATAACATTGACTTTTCATAAGGATATAATATGTATGTAACTGCCTCGGTGGTGTAGTGGCTAGCATGTGTACGGTTGTACAACCGGAGATCCTGGTTTCTAGTCCCGGGTCGGGCCAAGTTTTGCTATTGAATCTTACTATTTAGTAAGCCTCAGTAACAGCCCGGAGTTGGGAAGTTGGCGGTGTTTCACCTCCGTGCCTCGAAGAGCATATAAAGCCGTCGGTACTGCGCCTAAACTATCACTGGTCGTTTCGAGCAGTCGTCCCACCGGAGTATGAGAGTGACATAAATAGACAGTGCACTTGTGTCTGCGCGTACACTTGTGCACTATAATATCTCCTGTGCAGTTGGCTAGTCTCAATGAGATTGGCCGCCGTGGCCTATATCTTAGAGAACTTAATTAATTAATATGTATGTATTCATTTTTGCAAATAATCTGCGCTTCCTTTTCGTACATTTATTACTATTACTAGTCTACTGTTCATCTGTGTATTATATTTCATCTAAGCCCATCCAGTCATTTCAACGTAAACAAAGAAAAAACAGAACTTGACACACTCATTCTAAATATGTAGATCATAATTAATCTAAATACTGACAATGACTCAATAAAAAACTTGCATTCTAACTCTCTTACATCTTAATTACCATCCAATTTGATGGGAAACCAACATGTTACTATACGCACGTATTTCCGAACACCTTTGAAACTAATTATATTTCCCCATCATATTATTACTGTAATTGGCGAAGATTTCAAAAGAATGTTCCAGTTTTAATCCGGTAATATGTTCACAATCTTTTTGCGGCCATTATCAGAAACGTCCAACGCTTTCGTAAATCGCACTAAATTAATAAACTAGTAATCATATTACAGTAGTAATCCAACATTCCATCGTCATTTTAATACATACGAGTATATCATTATTTAGCCTCTGGGCAGCGTAAAGAAAAATATGTTTTGACTTGATTTTGTAAGACTCTATATTGTAAATTAAAAAATATTTTATTCATAGAAAGCTTCGTTGCTTTTTTAACATCTCGTCTTTATAGGGGGTTGCTCCCACGGCCCACTCGTCTAATGGAGAAATATCAGGAGCAACGCATTTGGTGCATTTCTTGACGCCGGCCGAGATAGGCTGCCTTCGAAGTCCATATGACGACAAGTTTGGCTCAGCTTGTAGTGACCCTACTTGCTGTGCCAGCGGTCGCGGGTTCGAGTCTCGCTAGGGGCATTCATTTGTGTGATGAGCACGAATGTTTGTACTCCAGTCATGGTTGTTAATATTTATAATATGTATTTAAAGTTATATATGTGTATCAACTATCTGGTATCCATAGCACAAGCCTCTTACCATGGAACTAGATGATGCTGTGTGTTAATGTTCCAATAAATAAATAAAAATATTAATTTCTTCTCTTCACGTCAGGCTGGATTGCCAAACGCTAGTGAGCCCCACTCCCACCATGACTAGTCCATAGTACACACAACACACATTTTATCACACTGTAATAACATTCATACACGCAGGGAAAATTTATTGGTATAATTTTCAATATTGCGATAGTCAGAAATATGGGTATTCTATTTACCTAATAAGAACCCGAGCGAAGAACGGGTGCATTTAGTTTTGAATTAATTTAATTAAACTTAAAGGGGTGAAGCATTTTTGCGCAGACTTCTTACTACAATCAAAATAAAAACCAACATTCTAAATAAAAGAAACTTTATTACTTACCAAACGGAGAAAATGTCCATAATAAAAAATTACACGAACAATGGCATCTATTACCTTTAATTTATAGAGTAGCAATTCAAATTTGAACTCTATAACCCTTACAATTAGATTTAGTTTAGTAGTTTTTATAAAACTGGTGACCGCACATTCAATTCTATACATCTCCACATATTGGTTTTTTACAAACCTTTACACTCGTAACTTAAACTTACAGCTCAAAATGGAGCTAATTGTTTGATTAAAATGATTTTTCAATTTTTTCTATGACTGATTCAAGAGTAAATAAAAATTTAAAATTTTACTGTAATATTTTAAGAACAGAATATTAAGTTTAAACTTAATATGAAAAGCAACAGTGTAAAAGTTTCACCGAACAATATTTTTACACAAACACATAACACGACATATACATTAAAATCCCAACATTTCTCTTAATTTTGGACTTGACTCAATATACTTACATGATTTACTTTTCTAAAAACAATATCTTTTAGAAATCAACATTTACTCCAATTTACAATTTTTATTATAAATAAAACAATCTTTTCGGATTTTTCAGGTTTTAAAACCCTTAAGTCTCTCCCGTGACCATGATTGCTGTAAAACATTCGAAAGGTCAGGAACCAAAAGTTAAAATAAATCCGCGAAAAAATCCGAAAAGATAGTTTTATTTAAAATGTTAAAATTCGTGTAAATATAAGTATTACAACTTTTAGTCTATATAAAGAAAAATAGTATCATGTCCAAAATCTCGAATTCACATCACAAACATTGGTCACGCCAGTCTAAAAATATTGACACGAATATATTTAATATAACGTCGAACATTGAATTTATTTACAAATTTAATAATATTTTAAATTTAAATTCAATTTAAAAAAAAATCTCACAGTCTTTTAATTTTAATGAACAAATAAACAAATCGAATATAATTACAGAAAAGTTTATTATACACGCTTTGACATTTAATTTATTGACATTTATTAAAAAAAAACAATAACATGAATTGTTTAAATGTATACCCAAAATATCAACGTAATTCATTACATTTTTTGAACAAATAATATCTTGTCATAACATATAATTGGATTTTTGTTTTAATAAAGTATTATGTTAGACGTTTCTTATTCCTAGAAACAGTAGTTAGATTAAGACTTTTGCATAAAAAAAAAAATATGTTACATTTTATTAAACATGACATTTGGAACCTCTTAAACTGTTATATATATATGAAATAAAAACCAAACTATCATTTCTAGAACTTTAATATAAAGCAAAATAATAGATTTTCTTCGATTTTCATACAACCCTGTACATTAAAAACAAGTAATAGTAAGGCATATGACGTGAAATCAGGCACAAGATACAATGTGGTCTAAAATCAATACATTATTTTGAAATAAGGCATGTCAACGTTGTAAAGGCACTATTAATATAATAATATAAAATTCAAAATGGCAACATTAGTATTAGTGAATAAGAAAATCATTTATAAGCTTTCATTTTAAGCTCAGTCCTGTTTAAATTATGTTCATAACATTTATTATAATACATAATTGGAATTATAATACAGTGGCTCTACAGTGGCTTTAGTTCCAAATTTTAAAACTTCGTTTCTTTGCCACACGGCTTAAATAAGACTTTCTACAATCGCAATAGAAAATTGAAAGAATTTATAGAAATGACATATATTCCTTAATGTCTATTAACAGATTGGTATTATATACATTCTTTGTATATAAAACAGCACTGAGCTACTGAGGCATTCACATGGACGGGTGTACATGTTGTAGGCACATTGTTAAATGTTGCACATAAGCTAATTGTACAAAATGGCAGATTACATTATTTCATATAATTCTTTTTTTGAAATTACCAAAAATACCACAAATTTTAGCTACTGTTCATTTAATTTAAAGAGTTCCCATTCTGATCGAAAATATGTTAAAAAACCATCTCATTTTAACAACTTTGTTATTAGAACATTACGAACTTTTTATTACTTGTATTATAGTAAATTAAATTTGTTTTCGTCTCACTAAAACGAGCTATACTGTTGGTGAATTATATTTCATTATACGAATGTTTTCTTGGATGTTAATTCGTTATATTATCTGTATTTTGCAGCGTTATCTGTATTACTATCTATCAAATATACTTATACATAACTTATGTAAAACGTGTAAATATTTATGATTATACATAATAAAAAGTTAGGCTATATTGAGTAACTAAAAATATTTTATGTAATACAATATAATGAAAATTAATTACATTGACAAATTTCACTGTTAAAAGTGACAGTTCTAATATTCAAATGACAGTTGAAGATATTTTCTAGAAAAAAAAAAGACAAAACATTTTTAATCGAATTCACTCTCATAAGGCACGGGACACGCTACAGGGTTTCTCAAGAGGAACTAAATAAACTTATTATTATTTTGAGATCAATTCAATATTAAATTTTGTCTGTGCGATGTCCCAATTTGGTTTAAGACACTAATGAGATTTTGTACGACTCTTTATATTTTTATACCGAACAAAAAAAATATACAAATAACAAAATCTATTCAAAATCAATTTACTTATAACGAAAAAACAATCTATCCAATACTTATTCCTTCTCAAATACCGCGATGGCACATGCACTCGACTGAATTTTTATCTAAAATATACCAATTATTTATAACAACGCTGAAAATTTACAAAATTTTGATTTTACCAAATAAACGCCTTAAATTCCGTACATACATAATATGCATAATGAGGGCTTAAATAGTGTTGTATTTTCAGCTATAAAAATGTCGTTTTTTACAGATAAATAATCTGATTTTAAATTGTCTAACAATAAGAAGGCCTGAAATTAACCTTCTAGGCATATAATTAATTAAAATTATATTCTAATATTATAAAGAGGATTTTTCTTTATTTTAATCAAATAGGCTCCGGAACTACTGAACCGATTTCATTAAATTGGTACAAATATAACCGAGTATAACCGAGTGAAGCGGGTTCAAATCCCGGATCTCGCACCTCTGATATTTTCATCGAATGTATGTGAAAGTGAATCATTTTCAACATGGAGGAAAACATCATGAGGAAACAAGTACGTCTGAGAGAACCTAGCAAGTTTTCAAGACATGTGAAATCCGCCAACCCGCACTTGGCCTGCGTGGTGAACTATGGCCTGATCCCCCTCGTATTGAAAGGAGATCCGTGCCCAGCAGTGGGGCGTTAAAAAGGGCTGAATACATAGTATAACTGAATCAAAACAGAGTTTATGTCAGTAACACGAAGCCCTCATTAATTATTAAGTTAACGAAATCTTAACACCAATTTCCGATACATTTTTACATTTGGTCTCGACATATAACGAAATAACTAATCAACATCTACGACATTATTCACTTAAGAACACATAATCCCTTACAATAACTATATCTAATGTTATTGTGGCCCCATAAAGGAATATTTTTTGCACCGAATATATAAAATAATAATTTTATTCATACAAACCCACTATCCCAATGGCGAATTAAAGTTATGTAAGCATTAATCTAAGGCCGAATTGAATGCATTTTTTTTAAATAAATTGTAGTAGAAAGAAGTTTTATGTCGATTATTAATTATTATTTTAATAGTTAAATTTTACTTTCCATCTGAATATTTTAATTCCTCAAATCGACATTTTTATAAATCATTAATTCTTACATTATTTGATTTTTGTACCAAAAAACGGGAGCCAAATAACCACTTAAAATATAATGTAAACGTTAGTCAAAAATAAAAACTGCATTTTTTTCATAACTAGAAGCTTTATATCGTTATATTCGTATAATTACAATACCTTGACATACCATTTCCTTGCGCACTAGCATCGAACTTGTGACATCCTAGAACCCTTCAAACTCTTTCCTATTTACATCGATAATATCTCAAACATGTCATTATAGGGCGTTTATTTATAAATGATTTAACGTTATCTATACTTATACAGTATAGTTTATTCATATATTTAAAATTAAAATCTGATGATACGATAGATGGATTCTATCGTAAATATTGAATGCTGGTAACACCGCATACAAACTAGTCATCCAGAACCGCCGAATCGCTATAAAGCATTCACGAGTATAATTCATTTTAATGTCTTTATAAAATACAAGTACCTTAAAAATACGTCTTACGTTCCTCCATCTTGGACACAATTTGAGCTACAATTTTATAAAACGTTTGGGCATGTTAATAAAACAAAAAATATATAACTGCTACATGGCAACACTTGAAAGTTTTACAGTCGAATTGCGGGTAGATTTCAAACTTGCTATACATTTTTGAGACAACACAATTCTCAATATCGAAAAAAAAATACATATTTGTCTTTGAAAACTCGACTAAAGTATAACAGAAATGAAGCACATCAAGTTTGAAACCCACAAGTAAAAAAACAAATGCACATTTTCCTGAGATTTGCCAATAAAACCAATAAAAAATACGGTGGGGATAAAATGAGTGTGACGAGGCTAAGAAACCGACGATATAGCATTATGGGGTGATCCCATTTGAGTTAACACTTTATCTAGCCATTGTAGGGGCCCATGCAAATGTATCTCGATCCAACATGGGGTTGACGTCACATCTTGTCTATGGTACTCAGCTCCCCATCCCTTCACGAAGGACATTCGTATCGTGCACATCTTCGTCAATTCATAAACCGCTTCAAAGCCATGATTCACACTTTGGGAAAGTAGTTGAGCGAATTCGCGGTTGTTGAAGATTTTCAAGGAGCAACCCGGCGGTATTTTGCAAACGGTAGACGGATGGAAACCGTGGTGATGATTGCAATTGCGACTTTGCACGAAAATGGCTGCATCTGATAGACACTCGGCATAAACCTCTCCACCCACATAATACAAATGGACGCCCTTTCCTATGTGACGTCTAGTATTTTCAATTGTGGAATTCCGGTTGACATTGCTGAGTTGTCCTAAGCAGAAACGATCGCTGTTATTCGATGGATCTGTGAAACCGTCTACGACTACTGAATGGGAGTTGCAATGGAAAACCTCTCCAACGCGACAGTTTAGTTCGTAGTATGCTACAGACGCCCAATATAGCGGTTCTTGGTACGATACTGGTGCCACCTCACCAGGAGGCTCTGCATCATCAGACGGAGGGGAATATGCCGGTGGTGGAGTATCTGGTAACTCTGAAGTAGCTGAAGGTGGAAATCCAGAACCTGAATAGGATACATTGTGAGGCATAGCTGGCTCTGTAGTCCTTTGGAAGGGCAATAAGGAATGGCCTGGAGCAAACTCCGAATGTCGAGGCACCAGTACTGGTGGTAAGACGGGACTTTCCACACGCTTATAGTGGTAGGGATTGATGCACACCTCCTTTTGTTTCGCACTGAAGGGATACTGACATATCTCCAATGGTTTCAACTCGTGATGGCTTTGTAGGTCAGGCCACCGCCACACTCGACAGTATATCACATGCGGGAGACCTTTTCGATGGGATACCTAGAAAATCCATAAAATTATCTCCATTAAGATATTAAATGCAATTATCTAAATATCAAAGATAATTATTTAAATATTATTCAAATGCTTTTCTTAGTTGAGTTCTGAGAAACTCTGTACTTATAAAACAAGTTCAATAATTTTGTATAATTACTTACATATATAATTGTTATAATTTAAGAAAACAGTAAGAAATATATAAAATAGCATTTACTAAGTAATTACGTAAGAAATTTCTTAAGATATAGCTGTGTTAAGTTTTTTGAATGAAGACTTGGCAGTAGTAATTGTTCCACAACATATAGTATAATCGAATACTTTTGTACATGTTGCAAATATTGTTTTTTTTTTTTCTTAAAAAATTATACTAAATTAACATTCACCTGCAATCGTCCATCCAATGACCGCGGTATCGTAACACACTTCGAAGGCGTGCCGGGACAAGAGAGAGCACGTTCCAACTCCTCAATAGCGCCCTTTCTCTTCTTCAACTTTTTCACCAGGCTATCCACTGCCTTTTCAGCCCATTTTTCTTCTTCATCCCCCTGAAAAATAGAATATTTTTTAATGCAACAATAATAAATATAAAAAAATATATAATAGTATAAAAAAAATAATGTTTCGTGGAAAAACATCAAATAAAGTATTTTAAAGTAGAAGTAGATGTTTTTCAATGAATTCAGCCCACTTTTAAAGTTCCATTGCTGGGCGTGAGCTTCCAATCAATACAAGGGGGATCAGGCCATAGTCCACCACGATGACAAAGTGTGGGTTTACAGACTTCAAGTGCCTTTCGAAAACTTGCTATGTTCTCTCACACATATACCGGTTCCCTCACGATGTTTTCTTTCACCGTAAGCCAAGTGCTAATCATGTTAGAAATAATTCGCACGTGAAAATATCAGAGGTGCGAAATCCGGGATTTTAATCCGCTTCACTCGGTTTCTCAAGCGAGCGCGTTACCACTGGTCTACCACTATCTTTTTTCAATACTTTGTCGTATTCATATAGGTTATTATTCCATTCAAACTTCTATATCATTAAATCAGAGTTTCCTTGTTGATTTACACATACGTACATAGAATTATACTGTATAATTTTTTGTAACATGTCACTGTGTATTCAATAATCTTGGTTGGTGGTAATAAAATCAGTTAAAAATGATTTAATCAGAAGTACATATTATTTCAAATTTTACTAAAATACACTGTTGTGGTTACATTGATAATACTAAACAGTATTACATATCAATGACTCGAGTAAATTGAATGAAAATATTTTCATAAAAATAGCATTAAGGAATGTATGAATTTGCAAGGATTGTGTATTTTGAATGAACAAAAATAGGCATTCATCATAGTATCAAGTACAGTGACTCATTTCTGAGAACTATTGGAAGCCAATACACTGAGTCATAAACAAAAAAATAAAGATAATGTTATTTTATTCTAAACAACATAAAAATAATCTATATACCTAATATTAAAAAAAAAGTTATGAGGTCAAAGTTGTACATAGAATTTTTTTGTGAAGTTTATTATGAGATATCTAGATAAATATTATAACGCCATCCTAACGAATTTTCAGTTATGGCAACCATTCTATTAGAGTGTACTATGTAGTTAACCTGTATAAATGAAAAAGTGCAGAACTGATGATTTTACAAGCACTACAAGGAAAAATGTACCCATCCTTTGGCTCCATAACCCTGACATTTTTATAGAAGAGAAAAATTATAAATTAATAACTTTTAGCTTGACTGGCAACTTGAACCTAGGACCTTACAAGCTACACTACACACTAAGCCAACAATACAATGAATATTGGGAATATGATACTAATTATACACAAACATGCCTCACTATAAAATGGCTGGTCAAATTACAATATGACTTTAAAATTATTTACAGCTAATAGTTAAATTAAAACAAAGTTGCGAATTTACACTATAGTACCACATAAAAAAGAGCAAAATTTAGTATATTTAAAAAAATATACAGCTGGAGCCCTTAAGAGTAGCTCATATCATCATAATATCATTGATAGTCGCTACTAGTATTTTGCCTAGGCTTTGCTTACATGGTAGGTTTGTTGATACAAGAAAATATAATAACAGTGTGCAAATCCACATCATCTACATCCCAATTTCACTTAAAATAGTTTAGCCAAGAATTTAAGTGGGAAGAAAGTGGAATGAAGAAAGCAAACGCAAAAGCAGAATTTATAAAGTTATTGTGATACTTGTTAGTTTATACCTTTTCTATGCAGTACCAAAGACTCAAATCAAATTATTTTTATATGTATATGTTATTTTTTTATTGACACCAAACGAGACCACAAACTGACACCAAGTATATCATCTGTAGCTAAACTCATTAGTACAATAATATTTAACTATAAGCTTAAAAGTTCAAGTATAATATTGTTAATGTCTACATTACTGTATTTCAATTTCAAAACTTTACTATTTTAAAATCCTACTAATATTATCATCATTATATGTAAATGGGAAAATTTGTGAGGATGTATGGATGTCTGATATCTGAATTTATTATAGATGTATGGTTGTTTGTTACTCTTTCATGCAAAAACTACTGAATGGATTTTAACGAAACTTTACAATAATATAGCTCATACATCACATAAGCTACTTTTTATAGTGGAAAAATGTATGGTTCCCATGGTATAATTTGTTTTTATTTTTCTAGAGGTTAACCTGAGCGAAGTGAAAGTGAGCTTCTAGTAAATTATAATTTTTTTAAATGTTATGTACCACTTTGAAATATATTTAACTATTTTTGTTTCTTAAATTATTACGCAAGTAAGTTTTTTTTAATAATAAACGTAAAACTATTTGTGACAGTCATTATATCATAAACAACTAAATGTGGCCCTTATCATTAAAGTTTGCACCTATTTTAGCCTTATATGTTTCTTTAAGTGTAGTTGAATAAATAAAATAAAAAATAAATTTTTTTTATTTTACCCTTTATAGCATTTTTCAACAGTATTTCCATACAAACTTGACCCTAAAGATGTCTAACACACTTTAATTGCCTAACAAATAATATTATGATTATAGAATTGGATAATAAAGATTGATTATCTTCATATGTAAATATTAAAAAAACAATATTAAAAGAATATATATCAGAAGCTTTCTACTATTCATTAAGAGCTTGGGTATTTCCAAATTACTTATTTAAATACTTTCTTACAACCTGGAATTACCTTGAGTCATATAATATTATGTTATATTGTATATTTTTATGCGTTTTTTATTAACACCTTAGTGAACAAAATTGATTTAAAAATGATTCCATATCATGTATAACTAAACATTTGTTTAAATGTTAATTGCTAATATTGCATAAAATGTATATTATTAAATAACTATTATTTACATTTTCTTTGTTTTGTCGATTACTCTATAATATTTTAAAGAAGTTATCTACAATTGCAATCATTAACATATATGTACATTTATTCAAAATGTAAAATTTACTATATTTATAAAAGTTAAAAGGTAAAATAATAAAGTAAAATTAATAAAGAAGACATAAGACTTATAATCATTCGTAAACGGTATATCCATCATAGACATGATTCTCGTTATAGTACACGTAATGAAAATCCTGGCATTGATTATTGTAATTCATGTGTACGAATGATAATTTTACCTGCTTCCAACCAAGCAACTTTTTAACAGCAGGGCTTGTAAAGGAAAACAAGCTATTCAGGCTGGACATGGGCCCGCTGCTGGAGGATTCACCATCATCGGTGTCCATGGTGACAAATGTAGAAACTTCGATGAGTCACCAGGAGTTACGGGAACGCGCGGCCCGTTAATGTTTTAAGAAAAATACAGTCAATTTGCCATCGATCACCACAATTCACTTGGTATTCCCCACAACGTTCTTCAAATGTAATCACGATTATTACTAAATAGCGATTAGCGTGACACTAGCACGTAACAGATTAAAACAGATAAAGCTATAGACAAATACACTTTGTTACAATTGTCTATTAATAAATTTTATATTTCGATGTTTCTTATTTTGAAATAACAATTTTAACTCCATTTTAATAATAATTCTTATAAATAATAAAATAATTAATAATTACTTAAAAACAAAAGACTCGTATACTTATTTTGTACTAATATTTTTAGTGCCTATATTAATGTTGCCATTATTAATAAACAGGGTGAAATAGCAATAAAGCAGCCAGAAAATTCTCGAATTTGAAGTGTCAGTGTCCGTTCATTTACAATTCAGATATTTAAGTTCTAGATTTGTTGAAGTACTACAAGAGTTGCAAGAGTTATTGTGCAAAGTTTTACTATATATTATAGTGCTCATTATACTGTGATCTGATTTTTTTATAAAATAGTAAAAAATAATAATCATGGAACAGGTAAGGTTATGCTGATTTCAGCTGTTTTGTTTCGTTAAATGACCAAATATTAAAATTTCAAATAACTTTCAGGTTAATCAATTAAAAGAAAAGGGTAATGCAGCTTTGTCTTCTGGCAAATATGATGAAGCCATAAAAAACTACACCAGTGCAATAGAATTAGATCCAAAAAACCACGTTTTGTTTAGTAATCGTTCAGCGGCACACGCTAAGGCTGGAAACTACCGGGCTGCGCTGGAAGATGCAAATAAAACTGTATCATTGAACCCTTCATGGAGCAAGGGTTATTCCCGCAAAGGTAGTGCCCTAGCATATCTTGGAAAGCATGAGGAGGCAATTGCTGCGTACGAGAAAGGTCTGGAACTTGAACCAAATAATCAACAACTAGCTGCAGGGTTGGCAGAAGTGAAAAAGCAGGCAGAAGAAGCTAGATTAAGAACAGAGGCCTTATTTGAGAAGTTAAAAGCAAATCCCCAAACCAAAGAATGGCTTAAGGATCCTGAATATGTCAATATGGTTAAGGTTAGTGAAAATTGTCTTTGATTTGTTGTTCATTCAAATTGTTCATTCAAGTTGTTCATTCAAATTTTAAATTATGAAACTAAACAGCCTTAAATCATCATTTAATCAACAGTACCTATAAATACTTATATAATATGTTATATTTATTTTTACTGCATCTTTCTTATGGAATAAGAACTCTTAGACTGCTTAATTTGTTTTATAAAATTTATATAGCTAATATAGGTTATAGATTATGTTAATATGTACAAATATTTTACCAAAATTTTTATATGCTTATTTGATGAACATGTATTGCCAATTATAATTAGCCTTTTATCAGATTATTAGCGACTCACCCTCACTTTGTTTGGGGTTCATCCCTAGACAAAAACAAGTCAATCCCACGAGAACAGGAAAGAAACAGTGGCCTACCACTATAACCTATCTCTGGGCCAAATTTCATCCATATCCTTTCAGCCATCTGATGTGAAAGAGTAACAAACACCCATCCATCTATTCTCATAAACTAACATTTATAATATTAGTATGGATATGAATTGTACCTACTCAAAAATCTGCTTTACATACAATAGTCTGATTGTGATTATCTTAGTTAGCTTAAAATTTGCTTGATTAAGTAATTTTTAACATCATTGCTGAAATACCTTTATGATTAAGTATCATTAATTGTCATTGACACATATATTCTTATATAATGTGATATTATACATTGAGTAAATTATTGGCTGTAGAGTGATATAGGCTTTGTATCAAGTGATCAGTGCCATGTTACAAAACAACCGAAGGAAAAGTGAAAGTGTTTTGCTGGTTCAAAATTTAACATAATGTTCTATATAATATGTATTTATAGCGACTCACCCTTGCTTCGCTCGGGTTCGTCCCTAGCTTGATTGGTCTCAAACTAACTTCTTACCAAATTTCATCTACATCGGTTCAGTAGATCCAGAGATTACCCCTGATCATTACAACATCACAAACTCACAAACTTTACCTCTTTATAATATTAGTATAGATATAAATCTTGAATTTGTAAATTAAATGTATGAATATCAATTTAGAAGTTTTGTCACAAAGGTGTTATTATTTTAGTTACATTGATTGCGATAGGGAATATGCGTGATTTGTTATTCTTATAAAAAAATAGTTAAATATCATACCAATACGGATACTTTAAAAGCCCGCCATTTCGCACGTTTGACGTGACGTCAAAGTATCATATGTAGAAAAATAACGACTTTAGTTGGTAGCGACAAAATGCCTGATTGGTCTGTCATGATACTATTTTGACGTCATATTCAGTCTGACCAATGGCGTGCGTTTCAACTACTTTAAACTTCCTACCTATATTTTCAACACAAAATCAAAGAAAGATAGTTAAGATGTAAATAATATGATTTGATGCAATGACCTAGGTCTTGGCTAATATTAGAATATATGCAACATGAGTCCCAAAATAAATTACATTTATTTGTATTAGAAGACTAGCTTCTTCTTATATTCCATGTTACAGTCATTTCTCTAACTCACTATTAATAACCATAGTGACCTACTCTAGACTAGGGTCACACATTGACTCCTTCAAAAAGTAAATATTTTTTTTTAGAAATTAACAAAATGACCTTAATTTATCATATTGCTTATTTCCTTAAAATTTGATTGGTAAATTCAAGTATTAAACTGTTTTATTGGCAAGGTTAATGTAATACTGTAAAAAGAGCATTTTAAAAACATATCTAGTACATTTTTAGTATATTTAGACAAGTATCATTGGTAAATAGGAAAGAGAAGTTCAAAGTACTAATAATTAAATTTTGATGTTAACTTAATTTTACATCACTAAAATTCCATTTAATTTTTTTTTGTACATATGTACATACTTCTTCATTCTCAAACATACATTATTTTCTTCTTCAACAGAGTCTCAATCCTTACGATATATCAACATTAGATTCCAGAATGGAAGACAAGCGTATGTTAACAACACTTAGTGTTATGCTCGGTCTAGATTTAGGTTCTCCAATGGATGTAGACCCACCAGCTCCAGAAAATCCAGAGCCTCAACCAAAAAAAGAAGAGCCACCTGCACCAAAATATGAGGATTTACCTGAAAATAGAAGGTTAGCCTTACAGGAAAAGGATTTAGGCAATGAGTGCTATAAGAAGAAAGATTTTGATGCTGCCCTAGTACATTACAATAAAGCTATCGAACATGACTCAACGGATATAACTTTCTACACAAATATGGCGGCAGTGTACTTTGAACAAAAGGAATATGAGAAGTGTATTAAGGAATGTGAAAAGGCGATTGAAATTGGCAGAGAGAATAGGGCTGACTTCAAGCTTATTGCCAAGGCTTTCACTAGAATTGGTAAGTCAAATTATAAAAAAAAACTATTTTGTCTTTACACATTTTGCTATTAAGTACTTAAAGACGCACCGAGGCAATTACAAAATAATTGCGTTCGTTTGATCCCTTGCTGTATTGTTATTACTAAAACTTTAGTACACTTTAGAAACATGATTACTAGTAGTTTCCTCGATAGAGTAAAATCCAAAATGATCTCTAAAAAACAAAATAAACCCTTAGTGCGACGTAAAAAATTCAATTCAAGGAAGTTCGTCAGTTTTTTAATAATAACAAAACTACGTTTTCTATATCGTATACACTTTACATTTTCAAAATGTGTATTTCTTTTAATAATACGGAGGAAATACCTAAATTCGCACGCGTTCCGTCCATCCTAGCCACACACCCCCCCATTTTTTTTTAACGTTGGGAAATGCTTTTACGCACGAAGTGTGGGACTCACCGGCAAAGCCAGTACTACCCACTAAAACCCAACAAAACCTTCCCCCGTCTTAATGGGGCGTCGCAGGATCGCTTACGCATACAACTACGACGCCCCGACGGCAGGTCTGCCGAAGCAGACCACAACACCATGGGGTTGCTCCACGTTCCACTCTGATATCAAAGAAGTACCAGGAGCAACCTGCATGGTACACCGCCCTCCGAAGAGGGCCACCTCCCACCGCCCACCGAAGTAGGCCACCTCCCTGCGCGCTTCTTGGCTTCGCGCTCGGCTGTATTGCCGGGCACTACTGAGCCCCCCCCAATACAAGGTGAACGCACGTTGGGGGGGAGCCACACACCCCACCTGCCCACTTTGTCCTACTAAAATGAAAAGCTCGGTGCTCTCTTAACAGAAATATTTTGGTTAATTAACATATACATATTTTTTTTATTATTCTTATACTAATAATGCAAAAATAAATGCTGTTTATAATCATTTATTTGAACACTAGTGACTCGTCTTCGCTCCGCTCTGGTTCGTCCCTAGTTACGTTTTAACGTTTTATCACAAAGATGATATATTTTCCCGCAGTTAAAAGTATCCTAAATGTTGACCCAGATAACCAGCTATTTGATATATGTTTAACGTCCAGACTGTGGTAACGAGACAAGACAAGATATTGTTTATCCTGGTATATATATTGACTGTCACAAGCAATGGAGTTTGGGTTTTAACAAAGCAAGAACAACAAGAGATATTTGCTTGCTAATATTATTAAAAAAATACAATTTCTGCTTCTGTTTTTAAAAATTGTTTTGGATAAATAGTAATGTTTTTTTACATAAAAAAAAATATTTATTTTGATGTATATGCTACATATTTAAGCATGATTTTGAGCTTTGGTCTGGAAATCGCCTTAGAAGGGTTTTTTTTTGTTATTAGAAAAAATTAAATGGATAATAGGGGTAAAGAGAAGCAGTCATGCCAATTTTTTATATTTTAATTACCAGGTAACGCCTACAAAAGGATGGAGCAGTGGAAGTTAGCGAAGACCTATTATGAGAAATCCATGTCAGAGCATCGCACTCCGGAGATCAAGACATTGCTCAGTGAAGTGGAGAAGAAGATTGTGGAGGAAGAGAAAAAGGCCTACGTAGACCCGGTCAAAGCGGAGCAAGAGAAGGAACTTGGCAATGAGTACTTTAAGAAGGGTGAGTCTTTGTAATATTTATTAATTTACTAGCGATTCACCCTCGCTTCGCTCTTGTTCGTCCCTAGTTACGTTTTAATGTTTAGTATAGATTTCTCAGAGATGAGATATTTTCGCGCATTAAAAAGTATCCTATTTATGTTGACCCGCATATCCAGCTATTATCATGCCAAGTTTCATCGAAATCTGTCAAGTGGTTTTCTCGTGATGCGGTAACAGACAAACATACATAAATTCTAAAAACTATAGATTTGGCATCTGTAACGATAATTATGACTATTTCAATAAGATTTTCCAAAAAATATATAATGTACAGATCCAACTCGGTTAGAATTTTATTAGATGTATAGATTTATTTATTTATGTATGTACCACAAAAAATACATTTAAAAACAGTCAACATATACCTTGTGCACAAAAGATGAGCTATCTCTTTATGAGATCTCTACCAAAAACCCTTGAGCGTGAGAAAAATAATAATGAGGTGCAGTGTAGGTACAAACTACCAACATCAATATAAATGTACTATTGTACAAATATACACATCTACAAACATACACATGTACATACATACATATATAATTATATACCTATTATGATGCAAGCACTTTTGAATCGTCAATTTTTACATTTTTAAAATTTAAATCTTAAATTTGTGAGGTATCTACAACCAGATCAGAAGGCAGTTCTGCTAAGAATAGCCGGCGAGAAACTTAACAGTTGTTTTTTTAACATAATATTTACTTGCAATATTTGCAAGAAAATAATTATTTACTTATCTTACTTTAGACCCAAATAGAAATTCACAATAACAATGAGTTCCACGCATTGAATCACACTATCTAGGCCGTCACTCAAATATGTGTATTAGTCATACAATTTATTATTCTTATTAAAATTATTGTATTACAAGCGACTCACCCTCATTTCGCTTCGGTTCGTCCCTAGACAAATATAATATAGGTTTTTAGGGCTGCAGCCCAGGGCCCCTAAGATAGAAAGAAAGGGGCCTTCCGTTTGCCAAACAATGAATAATATTGTGAATTAATAAAATAGAAATTTGATAACCCTGAGATCAATTCGAACAAAACAGTAACATTATCTTAATTTCGCCTAGTAGGTACCATCTAACGTAATAGTAAACTTTTAAAGACAGTGTCAATTAGTTTAATTCTAATTAATTAAACGAATTTTTACTGTTAAACACCCACGAAGTGTTAGCCCAGGGCCCCCAAAATTACGGTTCGACCCCGAGCCAAGGGGGTTTTAGTATCACTTCTGTAGTAACGCGATAAATAATATTATTGTCTTTGTATTCTAATCTGACTGCGACAGACTTGGATGGCAACAGACGCTGACGAATTGATATGAGATCGAAACTACAGAAGAGCTGTTCTTCAGCGATTCTTGAATCACATCTTGTCTAAACTCCAATCGATTAAACTATTAAATAATTCTATTCCCGTGGTATAACAGCAACTCTTTACCACATGTTCCAAAAAAAAAATATTATCATTTTAACGACGTAGACTACGGGAAAATGGGGTTTTTTAACTTGTTATTGCGACGCCTTATATTATATTTGAACAATTGTTTTTTTTAAGCAATAAATATTATTACTGTTCGCTCAGTGGTGGAAATTCGCTCGTAATTATTATTGAAAATTTGAGGAATGTTTTCTTGATTAAACACAAAAAGAAAAAAGAAAATCGGTTGACAAACAAAGGAGAAAAAGGTACTTTTTTTCAGGTTATGTCTTTGCCTATTTATGTATATGGTGTTGATATAGTTAATGGATATTTTTGTATCATAAATCATAATGTACGTCCACCTACCCTGTTTAATTGCATAAGGTATTGCACTAGGTAATATTACCTAATGGCAAATGCTATTAGGTAAACTTACCTTGGACCTTTCTTTTTTACCTTTAATAACAAGAACACTTAATTTTATTTTTTACTCTTATTAAAAACTTGATTATTAAAATTAATTAATAATAAATAAAATCAACTTTTTTCGATATAAATTATATTTGCTGCACACGTGCCATGAGAGTGAGAGTCGTTGGTAACTAATAAATTAAAAAAAACCTAGATAAATTACACATGATTTTTTTTATTTTTTTTTTTCGGATCGTTTATATCATATATGATTTTTATCATAATAGCAAAATTTAAGGCCACGAGGCTGCAATGTAATATTAACGTTCGAACGTTTAGGTACATTTTCGCTTGCACCGACCTGCAAGTAAAACTAAAAGAGCTATTAAAGTCATTGGTGTCGTAGGTGTTGTTTTGTTTGTTAAAAATGCTATGAGTAATCTATGTTATATGTATCACTACTATTGACAATTAATATTTATATGTATTTATTTATTTTTTATTAATACTTTGTTATAAACATCGAATAATATTCGAATATATTTTGACATTTTAAATATAACTATGGTTTTATTTAGTTTTATTGTGTCATACGTTTTAAATTATACATATTTTTTTCATTAATCTGAAAAATCTCTTTCTGAAATAACACTGGTTCTAAACCATGTACAAGTAATTATTTTGTGGAACATTCTTTTTTTTTATTTACATACATTAGACCTCCCTTAAGGTGCAACTTATTTCTTAAAAAAAAAAAGAATTATTCCTAACGCCAACAATTAAAAAAAAAAACATACATACAGCGGATATCAGTACATCTTTCTTTATAAAGTTGATCAAAAACCAATCTTCCACAGGCGATTACAGCACAGCAATGAAGCACTATAGTGAAGCGATCAAACGCAACCCGGACGACCCCAAGCTGTACTCTAACCGTGCCGCGTGCTACACGAAGCTGGCCGCCTTCGACCTCGGTCTTAGGGACTGCGACCAGTGCTGCAAGTTGGACCCCAAGTTCATTAAGGGTTGGATCAGAAAGGGCAAGATCTTACAGGTATGGAATATAAGTAACGATTTTCCTTTTTTAATTCTTTATCAGTATAAAGAATAATTGGATCAAAAGATTTGTAGATGAGTTTTTCAAATGTATGTGGCTTATATTTTGATTAACCTACCAAATATGAAATTGTTTAAAATAATTCTCTTACTAGTTTCAATGATAAATTATATAAGGAAAATCTCGTCCAAATCGGATCAGTAGTTTTCGAGGAAATCGTGGTTATACATACATATAGGATACTGGTCGAATACAGAACCTCTTTTTTTACGTCGGTTAATAAAACGAGTAAACTTTACAGGGTATGCAACAGCCTTCCAAAGCTCTCACTGCATACCAGAAGGCACTGGAGCTGGACCCGAGCAATGCTGAGGCCTTGGAAGGGTATAGAGCCTGCTCTACACAACTCAACTCCAACCCTGAAGAGGTATGACGTTCTTATTAAGTAATAGTTTTTGTTTAGGGCAAATATTGACTTGTTTTAATAAGAAAGTAAAAAAAATATAGGTATTTAATGTTTAATTTTTGGGTAATATGGTGGTAAATATTTTTATTTAAAAAAAAAAAAAAATATATATATATATATATATATATATATATATATATATATATATATATATATATATAATTGTTGATAAAACCCAGGCAGTGTTAAAAAGCGATGCGAAGCAAATAATGTGTTTTTTTTAAAATATAGTACTAAAGAATCTGGATGGGTTACTAGTCAAATGATGTTGAATATGTATAAAATATAAATTTATTTTCATGTATCTCAGAAACGGCTCTAACGATTTGTATCAAATTTTGTATTTTTTTTTTCCAAAAAATGCTGAGCCAAGCTTGATCACACAGGTACTTTACGTTTATTTATTATTAAATTAAACACATTTAAAATGTTTTATTAGGAAGACAAAAATACACTACTATATTAAAACAAATCCCAAATTTATCATGTGTATTAATATGATATTCTTTCCCTAATAAATCAAAATGTCATACAAATATGAAAAATTAAAAAAATTATAATATAATTTTATATCGATTTTTGTAGTAGATTAACGTGTAATATTACTTTTTTAACACACTCTTTTAAAACAGGTCCGCAAACGCGCCATGTCTGACCCCGAAGTGCAATCCATCCTCCGGGACCCTGCTATGCGTTGCATCCTTGAACAAATGCAACAAGATCCTCAAGCTTTACAAGATCATCTCAAAAACCCTGAGATTGCAGCGAAAATACAAAAGCTATTGGAGTCTGGTCTCATCGCCATACATTAAGAGGAATCGATTTTCAGTGTTGCCAGTGATCAATCTGTTTCAGTACTGCCAGAGCTTCGGAATGTTTGTGAAACCTCAATATAAAATAAATTTATTGTTTTTTTTATGCATTATTTAAATGTAAGATGCTTGAATATATATAAGTTTTATGCTTTACATAGATAAATGTCACAATATATTGTTCAAGTTTATTCTCGACATATTTTTGTGTTTGCAGTTTGCGTAAATAGAGACTATTTACGATTATATAAAATCTTAGATACAATGCATTAAATTTTAAATAAATATCCAATCTCTGAAGCGGCATTGAGGTTTTACTGCAAACGTCACAGTTAAAAATTGTTACCACTTCCCGCCTAAAAAAAACCAAAAAGCTTCATGGTGTATGGCAACATTCTAAAATCAAACCTAGATAAAAAATACTTTAAAAAAATATTTTATTGATTTGAGCTACCACTGTTAAGTTCAATGATTTATGCCTACTTAGTAGTTGTTTCAATTTTAAGTAATTTTAAGAAGTTACATATGAAAGGTGCCTGTAGCGCTGATTGACATTTTTAAACTCATTTCATTAAATTACCGCCATTTTCAATATTTATATATGAATTTGATTGATCAAAATGATAAATCTAAATGTATAATGATGAATATGCAAAGTCAATTTAAAGTGTCAGCCGGCATTAGATAATCATGTCATTGCAGGTAACAAGTTCATTTTATTTTAGAGTTAGGAAATAAAATTTAGTAAAATAAAATTTATCAATTTTATATTTTATCTCAATGATTCGAAAATGGCTTCGTTTTTAGGCTCTTGTAAACCATTCCAAGATACGCTTCAACGCTAAGTAGTTTGGTGAACATATTTTGTATGATTGTTTTTAGGATATTCAACGTTTATTTGAATTGATATCTATCTATGCGAGTATACTGCCTGCGATTGGAATTCTGTAATTTATTCAATAAAGTATGTAGGCATGATAATGTTGTTTCATTTATATTACAATTTGTAACTAAATAGGAAATTCCCGTTTTATTAAAAGACCTTTATTTTCGTATTTATAACGTGAGGTGCAGGATTAAAGTTACATGAATACTATGTGAAAAAACTACTGGTTAAGTATTACAGGGTATAAGTTTGCAATAAGTAATTATTTACGTTAGTTAAGGATGTCATTCAATAATAATCTTTCCTGCATGTATTGAAAGTATTTTATATCTAGTATAGTAGTACGTAGGAGTCCAAATTGCAAGAGAAACAGCTAATGAATTCTCTGAAAGCTTTACATGAGTTAACAATTTCATTGATGTCTTGCCTTAAGATTCTACACATTTCTTACATCTTCCTTACGGCTATAGTCTTAGTCGCTGAAATCTTTTTATATTTTGCTGTTATTTAAAAAAAATATTTTTGGGGGTTTCGGATAAGCGCCATCTATCGTCTATTTTAGCAAAATGCGTCCTTCCGTAGATGCAAAGGATATGTACTAATAAAGCATTTTCTGTGTCATATTTGTGATTTTATCATGGAAGAAGAGTAGTTTTACTTAAAATGTCTGTCTTATTTTTTTTTAAAGTACACTCGACGCACGCGAACCCTTGATAAAAGTTCCAGTCCGACCGGCTCTGTAGAGGTTCACCTCGGAGTTAATTCTCAATTAAATCAAATGAAATATTTCTCAATGAAATCAAAGTAAATGAAAAAAAGTTTTACAAGTAAGTATATTGTATTTATATATGAATATGTATAAAACAGATTAAGGAGACTACAATGTATAACAAGCTTAAAATATTTTAAGTAACAAAAGCACGTGACCATAAAGTGAACGCATTTATTAGTACAACTGTCAAATACTCGATAGAAATATCGATTTAATTCAAAATCATTAAAACTGAAGGAGGAGACATTTCTTTAAACAAGATATTTTATAAAGTTCTTTACTCTTTATGTCCATACACACGTATTATATGCAAGTTATTTTTTTTATTGTGGGAAAAATTGTTTTGCAGACCATTTTTCAGTAGTATTGGCGATCAGTAGACAAAACCTCAATCCAGTGATTAATAATTTTGCGGATGTTCCTTGACCCTCTTCGCGATGATTCACTTGGCCAATGTACAAACTAAAGCATATTCTGCAATCATTTTTGTACCGATGTTTGGTACGGGATGACACCCTTCGGTATGCATCTGTGTGTTCACAAACAATAAAGAGATGCTACGCAGTTGTGTTACTTTGATATTTTTCAAGCTTGAAAACTATTTAAAAAGCTATTGAATAAATTATAGCCAAAGGGCAAAATCACAATGTTTGACTCACATAACATATTCCTAACTTAGTTCTAGTCTATTCTAATGGCGGGAAATCAAGGACAAAAAATGCTAAGTAAATTCCTAGACCTTCCGTAGTAAAATTTTTAGCTTCGCCGTGTTCCAGCTGCTAACATTGCCTTAAACTGTATACATATAAAATAATGCACTTAACTAAATACCTATATTTTCCATTAAAATACATTCCTTTTGTGAATAACGATTATGTATATGTATTTGTTAGGTGTAATGAAGTAAATTTAGTTCTAGAGATATGTGCATTCAATCAGACAAATAAAAGAAACAACCACTTCAGCTTTATGATATTATTTAATAAAACAATCGAATAAAACATCCAAGGTTATATTACAAATGTCTACTTATCGATATTAGAAATCGATATTAGAAATCGATATACATCATTTGTAAAAGTCAAATGTCAAAATATAAATGTATAAGTTTTATGTTTGTTTAGAGTAGAAGTAAATATCACGAATCACGAACGTCAAATAGTATTTTCTTTTTAAATCGGGCTTTTTGTTTGACAAAGTGTTATTTATTATTTATTTAAGTTTATTATGATATTATTTTTTGTAATGGTGTTTAGATAACTCTGCGGAACAAATTAATCTCATAGAAATGTATTGAGAAAATATGAATAACATAATCTAAAAGTTTTAATTCTTAAACTTAATTATAAATTTAAGTTATAATTATCAGTTAATGCAGCGTAATACAGGTAAGATCTGAAAAAAAAAATATATTTCAATGTAAATTTAATATTTAAAACACAATATAATATGTTCATAAAATGTTTTGCTATTAGTTTCCCTTGTCTTTAATGAGAATGTATGTTATGCGTTATTTACATAACAATAAAATTTCCATACAAAGTAAAATTATTCATTTACATTAAAGATAAATATTTTAAGAGTTATGCATAGGTAATTACTTTATATTTTTTAAAGTTATTTGTTTGGTACTGAATTTTAGTTTTTGTGTATACCACTTAATTTTTCTGTTAGGAAGCATGCAAGCAATAATTCATTTCCTTATTGAAACATGCAATACTTGCCTCCATGTTGTGTAAACAATGCTTTCACCTAACAAATAAATTAATCATTATTTTTTAATACTTATGGATTAGTTTATGAAACCAACAGGTTTCATAAAATATTATTTTTATTGTTATTCAATTCAATTGTCTTGTTAATGGCTTCAAAATTTGTTATAATTTAGTGTTTAGGTAAGTGCTAGTGACATATAATAAATCATTTATCTTTTGAAGAAACAATATTTGTCATTCTACATAATATTTTTAAATTGACTTGAAGGCAAAGGTCATATTAATGAACCATTTTAATATGAAAACCAGCAGTGTGTCTTCCTCCTTTACACAATCAAGTTGAATAACGAATCATTTATAAACATTGTGCATTCATGCGCTGACTACTCATTACATTACATCACTAAATTGCTCTACAGCAGATATTGCTATATAGATAGTACTTCCTGTTCAAATAATATTATCCATATTTATGAAAAAATTTAAGTTTTATTTATTTGTATTTTTCTTAGCCCTTGTAGTTTCTGCCTAGTAGTCATTCAAGTCATTGGAAGAGATTTGCTATAGTATATTAATACAGTAAAATTTGATGGGATTTTTGTAATTATCACAAAAATGTTATAAGTTTTGGCATTAAGGGAGGGATGGAAATTATCAACCCCCTTATTAATAACAATGAGAGACATATAAAATGATATTTGCCAACTTATGACAACTTGTATAGTGGTATACCTATACCTTTATTAAAAATTATGGTACATGCAAATGAATTGACTTTTTCCTATAATGAGTGAATTCTACATTTTAGTACCTACGGTTTGTATTTATTATTCTTTTGAATGACCATCATTTAACTATCAGTTTTTTACTTTGTGTAATTATGAATTATAAAATTAAGATCCAAACATTTCTTGTCTTGTGTAATTGAAATAAACTTGACAACAGTATGATTCAGGCATTTAAAAAAAAAATATTTGTTAAGGAACATCAACTGGCCATATTAATTTACCACTTATGTATTTTTGCTTATACAATTAAAGTAGCTGTATGCAAATTATGAACATTATATGGATATACTCATATTATTGTTAATAATAAATCAAGTACTTTGTCCTCTTCAACTCTCTGCTATTACTCAATACCTCATAATTCTCCTTTTTCTCCTACATGTCCTGTCTCTCATAATCTATCCATCTTTTCTTCTGTCTTCCTCTCCACCAAAATCTTCCTATCATTCTTTCAAACCTCATTACATACTCATACCTTATTTTATCCATTGTCAGTCAATATCTGTATGTGAATTCAGTTTAAATAATAATTAAAACTTGCGAAATATTTTAATAAGGCTAAGTACATACTAGCCGCTAGACCAGCTATACTCAACCTGCGGCCCGCGTGCCGCATGCGGCAGTTTAAAAAATCGCATTATAACATATCTTTGTTAACAAAGTAACTACATCGTTAACTTGGAATTACGTTTTCATTAAGACCTAAATAATTTTTGCCTGCGACCCTCGATACCATGACTGAAACGTGTTTGTGACTCCTATAAAAAAAAGTTTGAGTATGGCTGCGCTAGACCATCGAGGCAGTTACCCAATAATAAGTACGTGACTCAATAGTTTCTACGTTATCGAAAGCTAGTTACGAAATAGCGAATAGTGATAGCGATGCTAAAGCAGAGATGGTCAATGATAATGGTGATTTTTAGGGTTCCATATAGTAAAATATATTAGTTACTTAGTGCTTAGTTACAAAAACAAGAGGATATTAGGTATGAATGAGGAAGGAAATAGAAATGGGGGTAGATCGTGGCATTGCGTAGAAAAGTTACGTTTACGTAGCTGTTACTTTTAGTTGCCTGCCAGTCTGCATTTTCCGTTAGCATTTTGACTACATAAAAATGCAACCCTTATATTTTTATTTTTCTTTTTTATTTATTTTATGTACCATAATATACAAGTTAAACTAAATAAAGGATAATGCATATTATGTGGACAAGGATAATTTATCTCTTTAAGAGGTTTCTTGTGTTTGTACGTTCGACAGTCATTTCAATTACCCGACCGATTTTTTTTAATATTGTAACTTTCATACATAAATATTATTAATGGATGCCAGTAATCTTTTTTTATTACAAAAAGTATTTTTGTATCTGCAGCTGCTATAACTATAAGTGATAATATGATAACGAACAAATTATCAAATGAATTTTAAATTCATGGAGACATTGATATCCACGTAAATAGGTGATTTGGATTGTGGATTTCTACGGAGCACTTAGATACTGTTTTTGTTAACTTCAGCTTAATTACATTTATAGAAAATTTAAAATATCGGTTATATAAGATGCAAATCGCCTGGACAAAAGAGTTGGCTAGTTTTTAGCCCAATGAATCGGTATTGCCATTCAGTGGGGAAATGCGGCTAACATTGCCACAATTCCGCACGGTCATGAGTTGTTGAGTAATAATTATGTGTACATTTGTTTTGTATATATAATATTTTTTTTTAAATTTCAATGTATATCAAGTAAAGTCCAGTATATCGTAAATTCATGCAAATTAACTTCAGGTGGCCGACAATCTGATGTAAGTACATATACCTACTGTCTATTTTTACGAGTTCATAATGCATATCTACATGGAAAGATCAGGATGCGTCTTCCTTATTAAATCCGTTGATCTTGGTATATTCTTGAATGATGGAAATGATGGAGAAGCACCAGCTTCTCCATCATTCCTTGGGCTGCACTGTTTTATATACACAGTAATGCAGTTCTGTACAATACAATCATATTCCTAACGTTGTTTTTGGCTACAATAGTTAATTAACAAGTATCGAGGTCCAATAATCGTGTCTGGTTTTTGTTCAAGTTAACCTTGACCCAAAATACCTACACTAAAATAAATCGAAATCCAAAAAATAAGTTTCGGTAAAGAAGTAAATTATATCAGAATGTGAAAATGAAGAAATAAAGCATAGTACTTGTATCCTTTTTTAACCGACTTTAAAAAGGAAGTTTCTCAATTCGGCTGTATCTTTTCTTTTTTTTTTTACTTTTGTTACCTCAGAACTCCGTCTGACCGTCATTTATTAACCGATATGGACAATTTTTGCTTTGTTTGAAAATATACTTCCTACTTGGTCCCATTTAAATTAAAAAAAAACTACCTCTAAGGGTGAAAAAATAGCTAATTTAATCTACTTCTAATTGTCATATTGACTTGAAACTTTGCTAGTGTTTTTATTTCCGTTGATAGTGCAATAGTTCGGTATTGTGGTCAGAAGGTGAATAGGTGGAGCTCTTTAACGGCTAATAGTAGATACTTTGAGTTTGGGCTTATTTTGTTTGATTTGACAAGCTCAATACGTTAGAATTGGATTTTAGAGCCTGATTTTTTAGTGTTACTAATAAAAACGAATTTTAGTTTATCAGTCTTCATATGAAAGTTGGCATCAAACTAACTTTAAACGGCTTAAGCTAATATTTTATTAAAATACTTTCTTCTTGCTTTGCTATGTCTACACTAAAAAGGGAAAATATAAACTTAAAAAATAAAATAAAAACCGAAACGTTGGGAACCAAAGATCAAAATAAATCCGCGAAAAAATTCGAAAAGATAATTTAATTTAAAATGTCAAATATTCGATATAAATAATAAATATATAGATGCCTAATCAAATATTTTCGATATCTGATTAGGTATCTACAGTAAATGAAAACTACCAACCGGTTATTTTTTTACTTTTTAGGGGGTTTTTGAAGTCGGTTTTTATTTTTATTTTTTAAATTTGTAAAGTTTTGTTAACCATACAATACTTTATCTTAACGTAGCTTGGCATTGTAGAGATCTCTGAGTCAATCTAAACCCTTATTGCGATGCATTAATCAACAAACTTGAAATTTATGTTACCAGTTTTTTTTAAGTTAGTCCTAAATTGGAGACCGTATTATTCATATTGCTGATAATAATTGCTTAATTGTTCTTATCATAATAATGTATTACGAAAACAAAAATTTGAAATCTACGGATTATACAGATAGTAATGATAAAATAATACTAAGGTTAATTAGTTGAATAAATTAGTGTAATTTTATTTTTAAGTTGGTAGCCTGAATTTTGATGTTAAGCAGATCGGCTGTGATTTATCTGTGCCTCCTAGTGAGAAATTTTTGGAGTTTTAAATCGCCACTGTGGCAGCATAAAATCGATTATCAATGTATTAGTGACTTTAAAAGTAAGACTAATTGTTCTTGTGGGAGGAGAAAGTGTAAGGCATTGGCATTTATTCATAGTAAGTACCTAAATTTATATAAGCAGCAGACTATCAAGTGGCTGTACATCCGAAGGTCCTAGTTTCGAGCCCTAGGTCGGCCCAAGTTTAGTTATTGAGTCTTTATGTTAAGAAAGTCCCAGACCCCAGGAACAACCCGGAGTTGGAAGTTAGCGGTGTTTCACCCTCGTGCTTCGGAGAACACGTTCTCCGGCGCTGTTGGTCCTGCTCCTTAACTCTCGCCGGTCGTGTCGAAGTATCTTTCCATTGGAATTTGAGAGTGAATGGAATAGAGAGTGCACTGGTGTCTGTGTGTATACTAGTGTACTATAATATCTTCTGTGCGCTTAGCTAGTCTCAATGAGGTTGGCCGCCGTGGCTGAAATTGGAATGATCTTACGTGAAATCGGGGAAAAATTGAAAATGAAAATTCTCGATAGTTAAAATTAATTTCTTTTTTAATCAATAATTTAATGCTGTGGACCGAATAATACCTACGTATTAAGTTAATGGTTTTTGCTAGATCAAACATATGTTCTATAATTTTTCCTTTCTTTTGTTAGCTATAATAGGTATAATTAATTCGTACGGCAATCGAATATATTCTAGATATTATTTATTTCAAGGTTATTTATCTTAATCTTTAAAGCCGTTCCGTGATTGAATGAAAATCGTGCGATCCATAAGTTTGCAATTTAATACCCTTATGAGATAAGCATTTTTTTAATGAAGTATAAAAATGTGTTTATCTTATTATCTTAACACCTCCAGGTAAATTTCTAAGAAATTAATTAAATTTTTATGAAATCTAGTGTAACTAACACGTCACGTTAACTGACACGTCGGCGTGTCCGCGGTCGTGGAGGGAATAATATACCTATGTACCTATCTAGTAGAATTGCCAAATAATAAAACGTCGTGCGTGGGTATATTTGTCAGACAAATTTAATAGTTCTACCAACATTTTACTTTGTACATTTAAGTATACTTATGTCTTTTCGGATTATTTCGCGGATTCCCTTGCTTTAAATGCTTTACAGCAATCATGGTCACGGGGAATAAAAATCAAAATTAACCTGCGAAATAATCCGAAAATATAAGTCGTTTTATTTAAAATATACTTATGTCAGTGAAAAAGAAAACGTGTTATTGGCAACGCCATCAAGCACGTATCTTCTTAAACGAAAAGTGGGCGAACGACTTTATGATAAGTCATGCTATTCTAAGTGAGAAGAACATGATGATTAAATAATAGTATATAGATAATTGCCCGCGGCTTCGTCCGCCAATATATTTCAATATTAATTTTTTAATGGATGTCCAAACTAAATATTTCATTCGTTTTAATTGGAAAGGTTTGAAAGGGGAGGGTAAGTTATTTATGGATTCAAATAATTGTCGTATCGATTTAAAACTTAGGATATAATATGCTAAATCTGGATGACAAAAGATTGTTTTATAGTGTTTTATAAGTATTACTAGCGGAACCAGCGGCTTCGCTCGCGCAATAACTACAAAAAAATCTCTAAAGAGGTAGTTTCATACAGACTCATCCACAACTTTACTCCTTTACAGGAATAATTTCAAAAATGCAAAAACACTTATTTATTTAATTTTATTGAAGAACATTAATAGCAAGTTTCAAGTAATTCTGATCATAAATATATTTTGGATTGTATTATAACGTATTTTCCCATAGAAATTAAATAATCTTTCGCGGTAAACAGTAGTCTATGTCACTATCCAGCCACCCAATTATCTGCACACAAAAAATCACGCCAATCCGTCACTCCGTTGCGACGTGAAAGAAGGACAAACAAACAAACAATCAAGCTTTCACATTTATAATATTAGTATTGATTACATATATTATTAGTCTAGTATTCAGATTATTGTCTGTACAAACAAATAACATGCCCCATTGAAACTCATCTCGATGATTAATAGACAAACAACTTTATTAGTCATCGTTTTTTTATTTATGAATGCCACTAGTCCACTAGGTTTGATCTTTTGCCCTTCACTTCCAACATAAGTAATCTCATATCTTTATATTCGATTTAATTTAGTGTGACATATATTTTTTACTTTAGTGTGAGTATATATGTATTTCTAATAGATCTATTAATGTTAATGTTCTTTGTTCTATGACGTATAGGCGTACCAATTGGGCGAAATTTACTTCGCCAATGGAGAACACAGGGCAGAGATTGATGGCCGATTTCACCAACGTTACCTAAGTTTAAAGGATCCCCTAAGCATGTATAGGGGGCTGTTAGGGGACAGTTTCTGTTTGGGACAGTTAGGGGTCACCTAAATGTTAAAATACACCTAAATATAGGTACTAGAAATACGGGCTCTGACGATGGTAAAACAAAATTTAATTTAGGGGCTAGTTTAGGGGAACTTTTAAGCTCCCCCCCAACGTGCGTTCACCTTGTCGTGGTGGGGGGGCTCAGTAGTGCCCGGCAATACAGCCGGGCGCGAAGCCAAGAAACGCACAGGGAGGTGGCCCACTTCGGTGGGCGGTGGGAGGTGGCCCTCTTTGGAGGGCGGTGTACCATGCGGGTTGCTCCTGGTACTTCTCTGATAGCAGAGTGGACCTTGGAGCAACCCCGTGGTTGTTGTGGTCTGCTTCGGCAGACCTGCCGTCGGGGCGTCGTAGTTGAATGCGTAAGCGATCCTGCGACGCCCCATTAAGACGGAGGTAGGTTGTGTTGGGTTTTAGTGGGTAGTACTGGCTTTGCCGGTGAGTCCCACACCTCGTGCGTAAATGCATTTCCCAACGTTAAAAAAAATAAAATAAGGGGGAACTTTTAAGCTAGGGATCCCATACGTAGGTGGTAGCTTAAGCGATGTTGGTGAAATCGGACATGAGGATAATAGATCTATTAGTTGTCTTCGAAAAGGATAATCGCCTTTGATGTCAACAACGAGCTGGTACAAACTTAGCGGCTAATTTTAGTTGTAATCATGTAACCAAAGATTTAGTTAGCAAAGCTATCCGAGAGTCTTATAGCTTAGGCCAGACGCATAAGCATCCGTATGGCCATTATTTTTGTCTATGAGGAAAATCGATCCCGTGACCGTGGGATACAGTGTGAGGCAGACATCTACACCATGACGCATATTACCTATTATGTTTCATTGTTATTATAACATAAAATAAATTAAATGTTTATTTAACAAATTTCATTATAGCCAGATAGGTCAACTTAGTATTTTCTGTGCAGATTATTTTCCTAGTAGGTGTTAAGTAATTGCTTATCGCGTATTTACTGTTAATGACTCGGTAACTGTGTGCAGTTACATTGTCTGCAGTCTGACTAGTGAGTCGTCAATAATTTTAAATTTCTTTAAGATTAAATAGAATAAATTCTATATTTAATATGTGTACATCAAGGACGAATTTCGTTCATGGTGTACATATATCTGACATATACTACAAGTATTACGCATTTATAAGAAATGATTATTTATTATGTAGGTACTACCTTTTTCTATTTGTTAACCGCATGAAAATCCGTTTAGTTTTTTAGATTTGCCCTTAAACTAGAATTTAATTTATAGTTTACAAATTTTTAAATTTCTAGGCTTTTCTGTACTATAATATGCACGTATTATACATATAAACCTCCCTCTTGAATCACTCTATCTATTGCTGAAAACTGGATTAAAATCCGTTGAGTAGTTTAAAGATCTAAGCGAACAGACAGCGCAAACGATTACATTTTATACTATGTAATGATATTAATATGTAGTTAGGTAGTAACACTAATGTACTACTATCTTTTTGTTACAGGTACTTAAGAAATTGTAGATAGCGAAATGACTTCCGCCGAAAGGAAAAGTGCGTGGTTGATGAGTTTCGGCTCAGTATTAGTGGTCAGTGGAGCTGTATTACTTGTATTCTGGCCTACTATATTCTTCTCACAATTGAAACGAGTAAGTAATTTTTGACTTTTTTTTAATGTTGGGAAATGCATTTACACATACGACCTGCATATATATATATATATATATATATATATATATATATATATATATATATATATATATATATAATATATAGTTATGTGGAACTCATCAGCTAGGAAAGCCATGAAGAACTTCCCTCCGACCCTCCCACTTAATGAGGCGTCACAGGATCGCTTACGCACTCAATCACGAAGCTCCGAAGTGACGGCAGGTCTGCCGAAGCAGACCATACAATCAAGGGATAGCCTCCCTCGGTCCACTCTGCTGTCAGATAAGTACCAGGAGCAACGAGTGCCTCGTTGGTCAGTAGTTTGTGTATAGTGTGGGTGTATTGTCATTAGGTATTTTATTATATCCCGTTACTTGAAGTGGTCGCCATGAGGTATTACCATATCTAAGGACTATTAGTTATTAGTATTCTAACTAGTTTTCAAAAGACATGTAAAGTCCTATAACATAAATTTTTCATTAACTATGTGATTTTAATTTGATTTGATTAGAAAATTAAAACCGATTACACCAAAACATTTATGAACTAACAACTCACCCTCGCTTTGTTCGGGTTCGTCACTAAGTACTTACGTTTTGACGGTTAATATGGAATAGATAGACTATATTATATTATATGAAATATAGCCTATATAGCCTTCCTTAATAAACAGGCTATCTAACGCAAAAATAATTTTTCAAATCGAATTAGTGGTTTTTGAGATTAGCGCGTTCAAACAAACAAACAAAGTTTGCCTCGTTATAATATTACTATAGATAACGCGTATAATTTCCAATTAATTATGTATTCTAATAACATGTTATCGAGCTTTAAATAAAATGAATGTAGTCAGATAAAATCGTCAGTGTACGTGAAGGACATGCTTTAATATTTTAACCTTACATATTTTACTTTTATTTATCTTTTTTAAATTATGCAAGAATAATGTTTGGTAAACTATAGAAGATATTTTGCCAATCCGCTATAATCCATACTAATATTATAAATGTGAAAGTGTGTTTGTTTGTTTGTTTGTTTGTTTGTCTGTCCTTCTTTCATGTCGAAACGACTTGGCGGATTGGCGTGATTTTTTGTATGAAGATACTTTTTACTGCGGAAAATTATCTAATTCCCACGGGAAAACACGTTACAATACAATTCAAAAAATATGTATGATCAGAATTACTTGAAACTTAATATAAATGTTCTTCAGTAAAGGTAAATAAATACGTGTTATAGCATCTTTCGAAATTCATCCTATAAGCGGGTAAAATAGGGGATGAAATTTTGTATGAAACTACCTTTGTTAGAGATTTTTTTGTAGTTTTAGCACGAGCGAAGCCGCGGGTTCTTCTAGTTATTGTATAAATATAGTTAACTTTTCTCCTTTGTTTGTCAACAGATTTTCTTAGTAGTTGTTTAGTAGCTATTAACGAGTTTTAGTGTTATCAATAAAAAAATTGGAAACAGTTTTTTTTTATATACGATTACATAGGTAAAGTCAGAGCTTTTTCTCCGTTGTTTGTCAACCGATTCTTTTTTTCTTGTAGTGTTTCACGACAGGGCCGGATTATCCATAAGGCAGTGTAGGCAACTGCCTAGAGGCCCACACGCACCGAGCAAAAATTTTAAACCTCGAGTGAAAATTTAATTTTAATAAATTAAAAAAAAATTGGTGAAAATTCTACCATGAGGACAATTACAACAGATTTCTATCAAATCTACATAACAGCGTGATTACGAATATAATTGCATTATGTTAGAAAAAATTATATAACAATTAGTTAGAAAAGGGGCCCCGAGAATTGCATTGCCTGGGGGCCCCCGACTTGGTTATTTCGGCCCTGTTTCACGAGCTTTAGCTTTTTATTAATAAAAAAAATTATTATGTTGAATTTCCAGCACTGGATGAACTAATTATGCGTAAGATTTGTACAAATTAGCTTTATATAAATAACTCGCGTTAGATACGTTGATAATAGAGTATATCTTAATCCAGGATTAAAGCTATTTCCGAATATAACTAACTTATAAACTTTCGCACTTATAATATTATAAAATTATACACAAAAATCATGCACCTCAATTGAGTACACTGTTATTTAGAATTTTCTTTGACATTTCAATTCTAAAACCTGTTACATAGATGGTCACCGTACTAGCATTTCTCGTGTGTTCTAAGAAACTTTCTTGTTTTCGCTTTAATGGCAGAGTGTGCGCTAAAATAAATTTCCTTTACATTATAAACATTACCGTTAAAGAAAAAGAATGAGTTAGTCATTATTTATCAATCAATAGCCTTTTTAAAATTTAGTGCCTTGGGTCTATTAGATTGATTAACTGCCTCCGTGGTGTAGTGGCTAGCATGTACGGCTGCACACCCCCGGAGGTTGGCTGGGTTCGAGTCCCGGGTCGGGCCAAGTTCAGTTATTGAGTCTTTCTGTATAGTAAGCCTCAGTAACAGCCCGGAGTTGGGAAAGTTGGCGGTGTGTCACCTCCGTGCGTCGGAGAGCACGTAAAGCTGTCGGTCCTGCGCCATAACTCTCACTGGTCGTGTCGAGTGGTCGTCCCACCGGAGTATAAGAGTGACAGGAATAGAGAGTGCACGTAGTGTCTGCGCGTGCACTTGTGCACTATAATATCTCCTGCGCAGTTGGCTAGTCTCAAAGAGATTGGCCGCCGTAGCCGGAATCGTTTAGGAGAACATCATCATAAGATTGACCGCCCTTTAATTTGTACGTGCCATGTACCTATGAAGTAGAGAGTATTTTTTTATCATCCACTTTTTTCTCACTTTTTACGAATTTATGTATTCACAAAGTAGCGATTTATCTTTGCTCGGGTGCGTTCCTAAGTACGCGTATTTTGTTCACAATTTCATGGGTTTTAATTCAGCTATCTGCCAGCTAAAGTCCCGTCAAAATCGGGCTAGCTTTTTCAGAGATTAGCCATAACAAACAGACCGAAAGACAAAAATGTAAAAAAATGTTTTTCTATATATACTTTCATGTGTACATATTTAGTATAAAGCAGCTATTTTGACATTACCAACAGACAGTTCAATTTTATTTATTCGTATAAATTCCTTATTAATATACTATGTAATCACTTATTAGCAATTAAGTGATACTATAATCGGTGGCATTACTCTATTGCGGAGCCATTGATTATATTAATATGAATATAAAATATGCACTAATTTAAATTTTAGGCAGCTTAATCTATGAAAATCATATCGTTTTGACTATTTAGGTACACATATGTGTTATCAAATACATATGTTATCACAACAATTAAAGCAAAGAGCATACGACACGTATTTTTATAAAACCTGAGTACCTTCTCAATTCTCTTTTTATAAAAAACTAGCGGTTTACCCTTGCTTTGATTTATTTTTTTGAGCTGAACTCTAATTCTTTTTCTTAAATTAAAGTAGCCTAAGTTACTCCTTATAACATCAGCTATCTGCCAGTGAAAGTCGCGTCAAAATCAGTCCAGCCGTTTTGGAGATTAGCTGAACAGACAAAAAATTGGAAAATTGTGTTTTACGTATAAGTACCGTAAATAATTTCATATGCATATAGTAAAAAGCTGTTATTTTGGGATTACAAACAGGTACTTCAATATTATTTATCTGTATAGATTAGGTAAGTTTTTTTTAGAAAATATTTAATTTTCCTCATGTAGTTTACATGGCTGACATACGGTATGACTTGCAGATAGGTATTTCCATACATTTTGCTTTGTTTCTCCTTGCATCGTTAAATATATATTTTTTTGTAAGTATAAATACTATATTAACATTTCATAACTTTTGTAGAGATCACAATTAATTATTATTGCACAAGTTATCCGAACGTAAATGTTAAAATCAAGACGGTCCTTGTTAATTCTAATTTCTATATTTTCTTGGACCCGGGCGTCAAGCGATGTCAGATGTCATAAAATTAGAAATATTTAAATACGTCCTGTACTTATACGTCCCTAAGGGTCTTTTTGTCAGACATTTTATTGCTTTTTTCTCGTAAGTCAGGTAGATTTATTTTTGTTTTTCGTAATAATTAATTTTAAATTTTAGAAATAATAAAAATAATTCGCCCCAGGGGACTGTTCGCTGTAAGGTACTATAACTAACTATGTGACTTTTTCGGAGAGACGGTCATGTAGCAATAAACAAACTGGCGATTGAGTATTTCTGGTACCATGGGTAGCAAGTAATTTAGGCCGTTTACGTTGTATTTCACTTGTTAACGTGTATGGTTAAGTCATAGAGTAATTGCCGTGTAATTTAAATATGGACAGGTGGAGTGTTCTCAAAATGTTGAAACCGATTTTAATTAACTTTTTTACGTTTTTACAAGCATTTAATAAACACGTGGAATAGGTATAGCTAAAAACATTGAATATTTTACATATAAATATATAATTTTATTGAATAAATAATCAACCTTAATATAAAAATTCCGCATTTGTAACATTCAGGGGACTGATTTTTAAGCACTTCATAAACTTTAATATAATAAAATTAATTTATATGGATATTGTGCACTAGGCACAGATAATTTAGGGAAATCTCTTTTATAATTCATAATAAAGTATATGTATAAGGATAATTGTATGTGATATATATCTGAGACAGCGAGTTGCCCAGTTTATAAAGAAACACTCATATGACGATAATAAATAGTCAATATTAAATGTATAAATTTTATTCCAGATGCTGATATTAACGCCAGAGTCAACATCCTTCGGTATTTGGAAAGACATACCCATACCTATGTACCTCGAGATCTTTATGTTTAATATTACAAATGTAGAAGATATTCTGGCGAAGAAAAATGTGTCGATAAAAGTGGAGCAGATTGGCCCTTACGTGTATAGAGAATTTCATAAAAAGGTATGTTTCGATTTATGTATGTGTGTATGTGTGTGCTTGGCTGTCCACTGGTAGTTTGTTCGTAGTGGGTTTAGTGTTCGAACAATGTATAATTTTTTTTTATTTTCTTTAAATACTTTTTTTTTAATTATGCTGTCAAGTAAATTGGCCAAGAATAATATTTTTTTTTTAGGTTTTTGTTTTTGTAATAGTGTTGTGACGTTTAAAAACACGTGATTCTCGATAATTAATAGATCGCTTAATGCTGATGATATGAAAAGCCTATTATTTTATTAATCTGTTAAGATTTCCGAGCCACTTGATAATTTCACATGTTATTGTTATCTTTTATAATATTTTTACGATTATTGGTTTTTAAAGGGTTCGGTAAATATGCTAAATTTTTGTTTTGTCAGAGATTTTATAGGCTCGATATTAGCGACAGATGATAGAAAATAGCGCGAAGTGACTTAAGACTTTAAAATCTACAATTCTTATCGCAAACAGATAATTATAGTTTTAAAAACCTAATAACATAGTAACTGTGTTTTATCGGTTTCGTCAAAAAGAATGAGTGAAACGTATTACTGGTAGCTATTTAAGAGTATCCTTATTTACGTCCTGGATGGATCATCAGATCAGCTTTAGACAAACATACTCGTGTGTACACATTACAGAGTTTCAAGTCTGTACTGTCTTTGTGTTCGATCACATTAACATATAACACAACATGTAAATCTTATAAACATAGTATGCTTAAATCGCGATCGTAGATATCGTTTATAGAAATAGTTGTAGTAAGCCTTTGACTGGCTTCATAGAGATACGTTTTAAAGTAAAGGATTTGTGTATGTACTTACTTAGGTCTATGCATAGGTCTATGACCTAACAACGCGTCCATTTGAGATAACATGAAAAGTCATTAATAAAATAAACATTACAATGTAAATTATACATCCTTGTATGACGATACTACAATATATCAAAGTTATATAAAACTTAAAAGCTGTACATAACTTGTTTTTAAAAAGCATAATAGCCGAAAGCCGGAAAACATAGGTAATGCCGCTGGATAACTTGGAACACATATAAAAATTTGTTTTATATTTAACATTTTTTTTTATTCTTTAAAGAATGTAAACGACCTATATAAAAAAATCGAGAGTAGTAGTATAAACAGCTAAACACGCTTATAATTTTGATTTTGACATTTTTTATGGCGGGGTTCGTTTATATAATTTTTTTGTCTGAGTTCCATGTATAGATTTTACCTTTTATCTCAAAATCGTTAGTCAGCGTACTGAAAGTATTATTGCGATTTGAAACTCGATGAAACGGAAATGCGACACTAAAAAGAGACAAAGACATAAATATATAGGATTAAGCCGGTGAAAGAATGAGATAGAATACATTGCCATGTTGCCATGGTAACTATTGTTATTGTCTGATAAATATATAATATTAAGTTTCACTTCTACAATGTGTGAATTGCACACATACGTACTTTAATAATCTGTGCATAATGCACCTTGATATTCCATATTCAAGTTTTTATTTTAGATACATAGATGAAAGTCTTGTAATTCAAATAATATATATATATATGCATTGGAATTTGATTAGTTGTTCAGATTTTGCTTATAATGAAATTGAGCTTAAGATCAAGGAGTTCAAACTAAAACGTTGGAACTGTTTCCTATATTGCGCCGGATACTAATATGTATACAGCAATTAATTTTACAAATTAATTATTTTTTCATATAGAATTCTATATGAATTTTAATTATATTAAAATGAATTGGAGCTACCCAATTTCTTTGTATGGGAGGGTGCATCTGTACTAGTATAGTATTATGTGATCTGTGATATTAACTTCGTAGTTAAATATGATTGCTAAAATTGTTAATTGTTAATTTATACAAAGCAGACTAATCAAATTTATCTTTTAAAATTGAAAATGAGTTATTGCAATTTAAAAAAAAAATATGTAATAACTTATTACTAAATTGATTATTTATTGCGAATGAAAAAAATACCTACAGAAAATAATCGTGCCAATATTTTTTTTCTCACCAGAAAAATATAACTTGGAACGACAATGGTACTGTCACGTACTATAACGAAAGAATCTGGCACTACATGCCTGAGATGTCGAACGGCAGCCTGAGTGATATTATTGTTAACATAAATCCAATAGTGGCGGTAAGTGCTCATTTAATTTGATTTTTATAATAATATTCAAAATTACAATAAAAATACGATATGAAAATTTGGCCGAATTTTTTACAAAGATGGTCGAGGATTTTCGATATGGACAATTTTTGTATGTTTTTTTTATGTTATACTAACGGCTCACCCTCGCTCCACTCCGGTTCGTCCCTACTTACGTTTTATCCTTTAGTATAGATTTCTCAGAGATGAGATATTTTCCCGCAGTAAAAAGTATCTTATATGTTGACCCGGACAGCCAGCTATCATCATACCAAATTTCATTAAAATCCCTCCAGTAGTTTTTCTTGATGCGGTCACAAACAGACAGAAAGACAAAAATTCTAATAACTATAAAATCGGTCTTTATATCGATAATAAAGTCTATTTCAATAAGATTTTCTAAAAAATATTTAATGTACAGATTCCACTTAGTTACAATTTTATTATATGTATAGATCTATTGTGGAGTAAGAGTTAGAGAATAGTTAATACTGTTATGTTCTTTATTAATTTGTATAGTTATTCATTATTTTAAATCGGTTTAATATTTCAGTAAAAAGTTTTTATACTTGTTAAGATGAAATAATATGTAAAATGAAACAATGTTTTTCATCAGCAACAACTTTTATAGTTAGTAGTTTTATAGATTTAGAGATTTTTGTTTTGAATTTGTATGGTTGCTGTGAATTGATAAATGGTTGTCGTGAAACTGATTTTCTAATATGGCGGAACAAGTGGCTACCATATATGTATGTATATGCAAAATGAGGAATCTCAAAAATGTACGCCAAATGCCAATACTATTTTTTAAAACCAATCGAATAACTTTGCATAGGGCTTATGCATAACGAATTGAAACGTCATCTGCGCATACCATGCGTATTATAAAATAATAATAAAATGCATATTACTTTTGCTCGTATAAAAGTTATCGTGTGCAAGACCTTTATATAAGGTTTTTTTAAGGGACCTTAAAAAATACTTAATTGTAATAAAAATTATTTTTTAGACGGTAGCATACATAATGCGTTTCCAACCCACAATATTTAAAGTGCCAGTCGACGTGTTCATGAGGATGAATCATGAAGACATGTTCCTCAAGGCGAATGTGTCTCAGTGGGTTTTTGAAGGCATCGACGACCCCATATTGGATATAGCTCAGCGGTTCCCAGAATTACCTATTAATATACCATATGATAAGTTTGGATGGTTTTATACGGTAAGTCATCGTTGCTTTAAAGTAATATTTTTAATTAATTTATATCTATAAATGTTTATTTTTCGCCATTTTGTAAAATAAGTCTTGATTAACAGTTAATGTTTTTTTAATTGGCTTTAAAACAGTTCTAGATATAATATAATACATACACATTACACATGTTACGTACATTCACATTTTACTTTTAAAGATTTTTTATAACGTTATTATTTTAGATTTTTCTACCGAGAGTCTTCATACTATTATTTATTCATTTCGCAACGCGATGCTCTTTGCCCTATGACCTTTGCTGAATCAGAAACTATGTGTGTCACAGCGTTGATAAAAAAAATAGTTCACAGCTATTATTGTTGCGCCTATAATAGTTTTATTTATAACGGCTACCGGGATTTTTTATTCTAATTTATATGACGTATTTTAATTATTTTATTTAACGACATCGAGCTATTTATATTATTTTGATTAAAATTTACAAAAAACTAAAAAAAAAACATTATTTATACGTTTACCTAATAAGCTTAGGTTTTTTTTTTCAAAAATATTTTTTTTTTCAAAAATTGAAAAAATACTTAATCAAGGTTATTAAAATTGGCTGGTAGTAAGGAGATTTTAGTTGTTTTTTATGTCATTACATATAATAATGATAAATAAATAATTTATAAACAAATTGATATAAATATCATTTTTTTTTATTTCGTAGAATTTGTTTTTCTCCTTCTGGAGCAGTAGTCAAGTATCGGCACTATGTCACTTATAGGTATGCAATATTGATAAAGAATTATATTAGGTACAATAACTCAATAGACGGTCTTATTTGATAGCCATTAACCAATTGCGTTAGATTTCTCTCCATATAAAACTGTTATGTAAACTTAAATTAGGAAGGTATTCCAACATGCTCTAACTTCCTTTATAATTAACGAAATGTTTATTAATTAAATTAATATATTTATTTATTATTTATTTATACATAGCAGTGGCGATGGTGATTTTAGCAGTTCCAAAAATATACAAATTTTTATATACGTATTAATGCAGAAAGAAATAAAACTATTATTATAGGTATATATGTATAGTTCCAACATCTAACTACCTCGGTGGTGTAGTGGCTATCATGTACGGCTGCACACCCGGAGGTCCTGGGTTCGAGTCCCGGGTCGGGCCAAGTTTAGTTATTGAGTCTTTCTGTATAGTAAGCCTCAGTAACAGCCCGGAGTTGGGAAGTTGGCGGTGTTTCACCCCCGTGCCTCGGAGAGCACGTAAAGCCGTCGTCGACGGCCCGTCGATCCTGCGCCGAAACTCTCACTGGTCGTGTCGAACAGTCGTCCCACCGGAATATGAGAGTGACAGGAATAGAGAGTGCACGTTGTGTCTGCGCGTACACTTGAGCACTATAATATCTCCTGCGCAGTTGGCTAGTCTCAACGAGATTGGCCGCCGTGGCCGAAACCGGTCAGGAGAACATCATCATCATCATAATAGTTCCAAAAGAACATTTTACATTTAAAAAATTAAATGTATGTAAAATTATAGCAAAATTTAAAAAACATTTTAAGGTAAAACGTCTTGTATGGACCCTTCGCCACTGACACATAGGTATGATGAGTTCTATATGCCTTACTTGAAAAATCATTGATTGATTGCTTACACATTATACATAGTAATTGTTTCGATATTCAAGGCGCGTTATAAAATTTTCGTACGTTCTCTTTCATATCTAATTTTATTGTTTTTTTAAAGACTTTAAAGGCGCTTTATTATTAACAACCGATAGTTATATATAGAAAAGTCGTCAGAATCGTATGTATATATGTAATCCTCTCTCGTAAATACAGGCTAATGTGTATTGAAAGTCAATAGGTACTCGTATATATTATCAAGTCTATCTTATTTCCTTGTGTTGTTTTGTCATATCCTCCATTTGTATTACGCTATCAACAGACAATCCATAAACTTTTGTCTTTTTCGTTTTTACAATGTAATTTGATTTATCATATTCAAGTATATTTTACTTTAGGTATATGTACAGAATGCATGTAATTCGAAAATAGTCACAGTATTAAAGAAAACAAAATCTCTAATCTGGGCTCGTGAGAGCAACTGCGGTACGCCATATAGCTTCTATCGAGTCGATGTCCATATAATTGAAGACTTGAAAAGACTTGCAGTTTGTGTCGTTTAAATGTCGCGATTACGCTTGTTTGAAATGAAATCTATCTACTGTCTGACAGAATATTTTGTATTGTAATCAGCTCTTTTTGAAGCTATACTTATTTTAGCACGCTTGGAAAAGAATATGAGAGTAAAATTTTTAGGGTGCGTGTGCACGTTGACAGCCAAAAAGCGACATAATGAAGTTAGTTGTATTCTTTTTACAAACAGAAGAGAGTTGTGACATGCGGGATGAAATCTTTAGCTATTTTTGTTCTGTTAAAAAGAAGTGTAACTTCTTACGTGCGTACATTAAACTTAAAACCTCCCTAACTCGGTTAATTTTGACCGGAGGAACAAAAGTCATGAAAACTTTTTGATGTCAAATTTTAAGCTCTACATATTTTTATTAAAACTTCTTTGTCTGTCTTTTACAGTTTCAGAGTAATTGCGAAAAAACACTTTTGACAATTTTTTTTAACCCTCGCCAGGGGTTGCAGACACGAAACCTTTATACATTGTTTTTGTATCATTAAAACTACATTATATCAAAAATGCGTTAAAAGTTGAGTGCCAACATTTTGCTTTCAGACCTTATTTGACTGGACTATATGTATAATAATATTAAGTTACGCATTTCTAATAATTAGAAAGTAATAGTGATAGTTGTAGTTTAATATGTGATGGTGTTATTTTTATCAATCCTAAGAGTGTCAATATTCAAGTATCTGGGCCATTTGTTACGGAGAATCTCAAAGATGACAATGATATAGAACGTGAGCATCGAGCCCTTGCTGTGAGATGATGAATGATGAACATGATTGCGCGCAGGTTTTCTCGTTGTAAGCAGGACGTAAAAACAACTCTATTTAAAACATACTGTCAGAATTTATATATTCTGGTTCAATTATACGAGGCACGCGTACAGCACCATCAGAGTTCAGTACAATGATGCTTACCGGACTTTGATGAATTTACCGAGGTTCTGTAGCGCATCTGATATGTTTGCTTCAGCCAGGATACCAGATTTTTTTGCGGTGGTCCGTTCCAGAATTGCTGCATTCTAGGATCGACTACGTAATTCTAATAATGAGATTCTACGTGTAATGGGCGAGTACTTGAGCGTTGACTTTCTCCGGCATTGGTTGACACAGCAATGCAGTAGAAATAAAAAGTAGGTAGTCGTATTTTACTGTTTTTATGTATATATTTTATCATAATTTTATTGTAACCATATTGTAGACATTTTATATTGGCGAATAAGCCTGAAATAAAAACATTTATTATTATTATTATTTATTGTACTTGGGTGGGTACTAGGATTACATTTGGCTTCTTAAAAGTCTCAGTGGAGCGATTTAGATAGACTCTAAGCATCGACTAGTAATTTATATTATATCACAAAATAAAAGTGCTAATACCTAAGCAATGAAGCGATCAATTATTACTATAATGTAAAGATCTTTCGATTGGAACGACGTACTTTCGCTTATTGCGTTAGTTTTGCACACTGCTACTCTCGTTTCGTTTCTGTTCGTTCCTAGGGATGTTTAACAGTTTAGTATAGATTTCTCAAATATGAGATATTTTACTGGAGTAAAAAGCACTTATCATATATGTTGACTCGAATAACCAGCTATCATCATACCAAATTTCATCAAAATCTGTCCAGTGGTTTTCTCGTGATGCATTCCCAGACTGACAGATAAAAATTTTAAAAAAATATAGATACAGCCTCTGTATCGATAATAATGACTATTTCAATAATATTGTCAAAAAAATATTTAGTAATTTTATAATATGTATAGATAAAGGAAATTAGAAATCATACAAATAGAAATAAATACGAATAGTTTAAATAAACTATAATTGGTTATTCTGTGTAAGTTACTGAAATTTTATCAAATTTTGCCAATTTTGTCTTGAAAAAATTTGAGCCTTTTGGTACATATAATCAATAATATTAATAATTAATTGATTTAAGGTAATTTTCATAGATAGGTGCATCGTATGATTTCATGCTTAAAGCTGGTTTTGATGTATTACGTATAATGGTTAATTATATGTGATTATGACTCATTAACTTTTCCCGTTTTTTTATTGATAACATTTAACCGATCTATATAATAAAAAAAAAAACCAATTGCTTCCACAATTTCCTGCTTTACAACACTATTTCTCACTACCATAGGTCGGCTGGAAGATATCTCTTCTAGAGATAGGTCCAACTTTACAAACAATAATTTTAGTTTAATTACTGTATTGATTTTTAAGTGCAATAAAGAATAGTAATAATATTTTCTTAATTGATTGCACTAAAGCTTGTCAGTGGCTACTAAACAAAAAAATCGGTTGACAAACGGAGGAAAAAAAGTTTTTTTTTTAAAGAACAGTTTTATTTTGCCTCTTTATATATAATTATATACGTATATAGATTATTATTATAGGTCGGCTTTTTGTCAAATGATGTGCCACGCATGCATCCCATGCTTATTTATTACTCGTATCGTATTATGTAGGTATTAGCTATACACTTATTAGTTTTGCTTTCTCATACTTTTGTTTCTGTTTTATTAATTTTTTTCTTTTCTAATTTTACCGGCTGCCATTTTTGTATACTGATTCCTCTACCCTAAGGTTGCCTGGAAGAGATAACTTCTAGCGATAAGGCCGCCTGCTTAGCATTTTTTTATGTATATATCTCTTCTTTATGTATTTCTTGTGTGGTGTGCAATAAAGTGTTCATTTTTATTATTATTAACATTGTGTCACGCTTGTAAAAAATTTGAGAGTAAAATTTTTACGATGCATGCGCACACCGACAGCCAAAAATCGACATGATGAAGTTAACACACACATGTTTTTTTAATATATCTTTTAAACATTTTATGTAGCTTAAATCATTAATGCGGGCTTTTGGCTAAATGTTAAATGATGTTGTGTAGACTGTACCTATCACGTGGTAATGGATAAATTACGGACAAGTACGAGACGGACTCGCCCACCGAGGGTTCCGTACAAATTTATAGGAAATCTGTTTAACTTTCATTTTCAACTATTTTATTTTTTTTGAATTTTTCCTATATTTGTGCTGTAAGACTACTACCATATAGGTTTTCGATCTAAAACCTATAGGGTACTTCCGGTTGATCTAAAATTGTCAATTTTGGTAAAAGCAAAGTCTTACAGCACAAGTAAAGGGAAAATTCCAAAAAATATAAAAAGTTGAAAATTAACGTAAATTTTGGTACTTACAAATTTTCGCGAAAATCTAAATTTGCCCAATCTTTTTATCGTGTAGACCCAGGACCTTGATTTTTATACACCTAATATGGACTATAGACCTTAGTATCTGGTATAAATTTCAACTTGCTAGGTCCACCCGTTACTAAATAATAGGTGGTGACACACGGACAGACAGACGGACAAAAGAGTGATCTTATAAGGGTTCCGTTTTTTTACCTTTTGAGGTACGGAACCCTAAAAAGCGAACTATACTACAGGTGTTGAGTATCGCAGCTTTCTGCATGAGGATGTACGTGAGTGGATGAATTTGTAAAGTTTTAAGGCTAATGTCTATAGATTTAGGTATGACTCCTGTAGCTGATAGCACTATAGGGACTGTTTTAACTATATTGACACACCATTTATGCGCTTTAACCTCCACTACCAACTCCTTATAATTGGTTGTTTTATTATATACATATTTATATATATATATATATATATATATATATATATATATATATATATATATATATATATATATATATATATATATATATTTATGTAAGATTTAAATAATTTGTAAGATTTACTTTTAGTGGTTACTTACTTTATTCTCTATTTCATATTTAAAACAGTTTTAGCATTTTCAAGTGTTGTTTTACTCATATTATTATGCAAGTTTGTTAGTTAAGCATTTATTATCTTTAACAATGAATGCACTTTGAGTCAGGGCCATACGCAGAAATGTATTCGAGACCTGTTACAATTTCATCTAACCTGTATTTACCTGTCATTGTCGCCGTAATTTTAAATAAATTAAACAAACTTTATGAAAATATGCGTATTTATAAAGGATTTTTTATACGTTATAATTTAATATAGTTTAATAATCTTATTTTACCGACTAACCTCCTTCATGTTTCCTCCATTCTATATGACATTGGTGAAATAATCTGTGCCCAATTGGCACTCTTTAAATCTAAAATTGAATTGAAGTTATACGCGTTGCGTAATATAATTATAGAAACTAAGTATAGAAATAACATCTAAAACAATATTTTCATATAATTAATGTCATAACTGTCATGTCGGCAATATCGCAAAATTAAGATAAAAGCAGTAGGTCAAAGGATACGCAATATGTTATTATGTATGATATAGATAGGCATAATAAATGTCAACCTTGTGTAAAACAAGTTTTTTTTTGTAATTAAAATGTATGTCAAAAATTATTGATATATTCATAGAAATTTATTGATTTATTCAGGTAGGGACTGTATAATAATAGGAATTATTAGAGATTATATAATTGTAGAAATGACAATAGAATAACAATTAAAAAATCACATCAGAGTTTAAAGTCTGTAACAGTGTATGTTATTATTTCAATAATTTAAACTTGTAAATTAAATTTTAACTTGGAAAACAAGAATTTTAGATTATTTAAAAGTATGATTCATAATATATATTTATTATTTAACTGTGTAGACTCGCCTAACATAATATCTAAGATAGGACTACAAGTTGCTCGCTCTTCCGCACGATTGAGTAATTATCAACCTTTTTACATTAGTTTAAGACAAAATAGATTCGGACAAAACTCACCTTTAAACAAAATTTTAATAAACTATAATGAAATCTCTCGCAAGTATCCTGTTATAGATATATTTTCAAATACAATGTACAATTTTAAAAGAAATCTTAAAGATATCATTTAGTGTTACATTTCATTTATTTATTTTTTTAATATTATTGTCATTTAAGTAGAGTGTATGTATTACCTAATTATAAAATGTTGTGCATGCCTGTAATTTAGAGTTATATACAAAAAAGGAATTTATTATCTTTATTTTAGTGATTAAGTTTGTGTATGTACTCTAGTTGGTAAGCCTTATTTAAAATAAAAAAATAAAAATATATATATGATTGAATTACTTACTTTTGAAAAATTTAATGAGACGGAGTATGAGAGTCGACTTGTGAATAAAGGTATTGTTAAGTAAAAAACCTGTGATTTCCTTTGCAGCGTAACGGTTCCCTAGAGTACGACGGCGTACTTCTCTTGAATACAGGAGCGATGGAGTTTTCTGAGTTAGGAAATGTGGAGAAATGGAGGAACTCAAACAGGACGTACTATAGGGACGAGTGTGGGGAAGTGAGAGGGTCGACTGGGGAGTTGTGGGCTCCTGAGCTGGGCCAGCCAGAAGTTACAGTATTTGCACCAGATATATGCACGTGAGTTATGTTTCTCTGGTACTTTTTTAGGGTCTCGTGCCTGAAGAGGAAGAGTGAACCCTTATAGGGCCACTTCGATGTCCGTTTGTCTGTAAATACTGTTTGTTTCAGAAGCGCGAAGGTATAAAGTTGAAATTTATATCAAATACATACATAGGGTCTATGAGCCTTTGAGCTGTAATATTCTCGTATAATACATATGAGAATATAACATATTCGGATCACGCGATATAATGAATAGATATTATGTTACATCTCAACACACATTACTTTTCTATTAGCGATGTCGATTGTAGATTATCAGTCTTTTTACACCGGCTCCCGTCTTACCTTGCACCTCCTCCGGTACTAACAAATTGTTAATATGTGAATTTACAGATACATGAACTTGGCTAAATCAAAAGATGTCAGGATACAAGGTATCGACGGAGTTCTTTACGCAGCCAACGAATCGTTTTTCGACAATGGGTATCGCTATCCTAGGAAGGTGAGTTACATTGATGTTATTTTTATTGAGTTCAAACCGCGAGAAAATAGATAAAAATAGTTAAGAAAAGATAGTTTTATTTATAATATTGACGTAAATCTAAGAAACTATTCAATTGATTGGAGCGAAAAAAGACTTTTTTTTCTGAGCTTGGGGGTAGAATTTGTAGAAGAATTAATCTGATGTCATGCTTACATGTTTTTTTAATTATTCATTTGTGGCTTCTAAAAAATTAACAAAAGATAAAAAATAGATACAAAAAGTTATATCATGGAGAAAGGTAGAATCCAAAAAGATAGTTTTATTTAAAATGAATACATCAACAGTTTGCAGATTTAAGACATATGTCATTTATATAAACAAACAAAAATACCTAGAATTAATGCTGCCCAATGTATTTATGCGAGCATGTGTACCTACAAGTATAGTATTATGCTATCTGTGTGAATGGCGACAAAATTAAATCAATTTTTCCGTGACCACGGCTGTTGTCAAAACTTCGGGAATAACTCATTCAGCCCCTCACTAATTCACGCGTATAAGTCCCGTAGTGTAATTTATACTATATTATAATATTATAAATGTAATAGTGTGTTTTTCTGTTTGTGCTTCTTTCACGTCGAAACAGAATTAGCGAGAGATTTATTGTATATAGATAGTTGGAGGAATGCAGAGTGACATAGGATATTTTTATGCGGGAGGTTATCTCATTCCCACGGGAAAATACGTTATAATACAAACCACAACTATATATATATACACTATCTATTCCTAGGGAAACGAGAGTGAGTAGCTAGTTATTATATAGTTATGGAACGCGATAAAAAGTTATATATATAGTTTGATTTAACATACAAACTTTTATCCCCATTTTCACCCCCTCAAGGGATGGTTTCCGTGATAAAAAGTTTTCTATGTCCTTCCCAGGGTCTCAAACTATGTTCTTACCAAATTTCATCTAAATCGGTTCCATAAATTCAGAGATAACCCCCTACAACGTCACAAACTCACCAACTTTACCTCTTTATAATATATTATTACTACACAAAATAAAAAAAAAATGAAAATGAAAAATTCCCATACGCCAGGCATGTTACTGCGACGAGGTGCGAGACAACAACTGCCTGCGGCCCGGCGCCCTCAACGTGTCGATGTGCCGCTACGGAGCGCCGGCCTTCGTCTCGCAGCCGCACTTCTTACACATGGACCCGTACTATGCGAGTAAAATAGACGGCCTCAACGCTACTGAGTGAGTTTTGTATTTGCTTTTTACCCGACTGCGACGAAGTTCAGAGGAGTGTTATGCAGCGCTGCCAATTGGCGGATATATTACCCGAAAAACGGGTATTTTAGGCGATTTTTGATGGCGGGTGATTTTGACGGGTATTTGCATTGTACAGGGTCAAAGCAGGTATTTTAGTTTAGCTGATTGATTTGATATTTTAAATTTTCTTTATCTTCGATTTAATCATTTAAAGCTGTTTAATTGAGAAACTACAATGACTCCTTTTTCTAACATTAGTACTTTCTTTTGTTCTATATAAAACGTGAATAAATTACTTTAAAAGAAGCTACTTTTTTTAATGATTTGTTATCTAACTATCTATTTCTTTCTAACAATAAATAAGATAATTAGAGGACTTTAGCTAACTGGTGTTATAACGTTACTATACGCTTATTACAAATACGTTTAATTTAAAACTTATAATTCCACTTTCTCTCCGATCTCAAATGATATGTATTTAACACAAATACCATTATATACCATACAATTGTAATTTTTTTTTTTCATTTAAAAAAAAAGATATTTTGAAGTGTTTTTTTTAATTAACTACATTATTTGATGATAATTTACTTATTTTGATGTAAATTATAATATATTACAGAGACATGAACTTCCAACTCGCTTTGGAGATGTATACGGGAATGCCTTTGACAGTTTCTGCGCAGTTACAAATAAATCTACTCATAAGACATGAACCTGGAATGTCGTAAGTTATTTTTTTTTAAGTTAATTTATTAAGTATCTGAGTCATTTTAAATAATAGAGATTAAGTATATTGACCATGATTGCTGTAAAGTGTAAAGCATTTGGAATGTCGAGAACCAAAAATCAAAATAAATCCACGAATTTAATAAAGTATTATTTAAGTTATTTTTCGTGTCATTCATCAGCTTACCCCCCAAGTCAAGCGTGCGTAAAGAAGTTTTACTTTAAAAATAATAATTGCCTATTTTGATTATAGATTAAACAACCAACTTCCGGATCCGGACACGTTAGTTCCGATGTTCTGGTTCAGACAGGAGGTGGTCATAAACGAAGAATACGCGAGGTTGGCGCGAACAGCTCTAAACTGGCGTAGCGGAGTGCCTTATGGACTGTATGCCTTTACTGTGAGTATTATTTATATACATATCGGATAAAAACTATCCTATGCCCTTCCCAGGGTTTCAAACTATCGTCATACCAAATTTCATCTAAATCGGTTTAACGGATTTTTAGTTTATCCATTACAAAATTACAAACAAACATGCATTTTTTTCTCTTTATATTATTAGTATAGATATATTCGTACGTATACAGCCCTTTTTAATGTCCCAATGCTGGGCACGGGCCTCCCTTAAATACGAGAAGGATCAGGCCATAGTCCACCACGCTGGCCAAGTGCGGGCGGACTTCACATGTCTTTTGAAAACTTGCTAGATTCTCTCAGACATGCAGGTTTCCTCACAATGTTTTCCTTCACTGTAAGACAAGTGGTAATCATATTTGAAATCATTCACATATGAAAATATCAGAGATGCAAAATCAAAGATTTGAACCCGCTTCGCTTTGTTTCCCAAGCGAGCTTTTAACGTTACCACTGGGCTACCATAACCGTACATCACGTACATATATATTTTAAAAAATACACATATTTATACAATTGTACACATGAATATACATAAATCTATAATAATTATGAGTTGTAACCATATTAAAACTAATACACTTCAAAAAGATAGTAGATGAGACCCACGCCCAGCCGTGGGACGTTAAAAGAACTCTACTGGCTACTTTTCCAAGGCCCTCTGCTATTGAGAATTTCTTGGTGGAAAAACCAAAAAACTAAGATATACGTACATGTCACCCGACAATTTGATAACGTAACAAACATACAGACACTCAACATATTATGTAATATGACATTTCGAACCATATTTGTCTAAACAAAAAAATTAAAACGTAACTAACGTTTTAATTTTTTTTAAGCGAAATCCTAATTCTTTTTCTAAAATAAAAGTAGCCTATGTTACTCCCTATAACATCAGTTATCTTCCAGTGAAAGGCCCGTCAAAATCAGTCCAGCCCTTTTAGAGATTATCCGGAACAAACAGACAGACGAAAATTTAAATATTGTTTTTTCTTATAAGTACTGTATATAATTTCATATGCATTTAGTAAAATGCTGCTATTTTGACATTACAAACAGACACTTCAATTTTATTTATCTGTATAGGTTATTAGTTTAAGAAAATTGTTTAATAATCTTTTTTCTTTCTAAACACACATATATGTACATACATATAGCAATAGAAACTTTTGTTTCACAATCTAAAATATATGGTGGGTATTTTGTCTTAAAAATTTATAAGCAATTCGGAAATGAAAGTAATATTTGGATGCTATAGCTATATGACGAGGTGGCCGAGTGGTTAAGGCGTTGGACTGCTAATCCAATGTGCTCTGCACGCGTGGGTTCGAATCCCATCCTCGTCGATCATTTTTTATTTTTTTTTATTTTTGTTTATATTATCATTTATGTTTTTTATAACTAGTTACAGCACACGATTTTACGTTTGAGTTTAATTGTTTTTATTCTTTTTAATAATTGTTATTTCTTTTGTTTACAACGACATGTTTATACAATTTTATTTTATATATTTGCTTCATGAGCTTCATGCGTCATATATAGTTTGTAATAATATTTTTTTAGTATAGTATTTAAATTTTAAATTAATATATATAGTTAATAAAACGGACATGGCGATAATTCTACCTACTATAATGCTTAATTGCTTAAAACTTTCTCTTTTAATGTATGTCCTATTAATATTATAAATGCGAAAATTTGTGAGGATGTATGGATGTCTGGATGTATAGATGTATGGATGTTTGTTACTCTTTCACGCAAAAACGATTAAATGGATTTTAATGAAACTTTACAATAGTATATAAACAATGTTGAATAAGCATTTTTTCCTTATAAATAAGAAAATATGTTGGGGCATCTAGTTCCATGTTAAGCTACGAGTCTTGTGTTATGGATTCCAGATAGTAGATATACTACACATATGTAACTTTAAATAGATACATATTATAAATGTAAACACCCATGACTGGGGTACAAACATTCATGCTCATCAGACAAATGAATGTCCTCAGCGGGACTCGAACCTGCGACCGTCACCACAGCAAGTAGGGTACACTGCAAACTGAGCCAAACGTGACGTCGAAACTATTATAATATGAAAAAGCTGTTTTTTATCAGTTTTTTTTTACAAAAATTCTTTATCCATTTTACTACCTATTATTATTTGAAAAATTGCCTTAAATTCTATACGGATAGCGCCGTAGCCAAAAACTAGTGACATTTATAAAGCTCTCGCTTCGCTTCGGGTTCGTCCCATAGACAAAAACAAATCTTTCCCAGGAGAACCGTACATTTTCCGGGATGATATATAGCCTATAGCCTTCTTTAATAAACGGGCTATCTAATGCAAAAATAATTTTTAAATCGAATTAGTAATTAGTATTACGATTAGCGCGTTCAAACAAACATACTCTGCCTGCTTATAATATTATTAGTATGGATATATAAGTATATTAGCGACTCGCCCTCGCTCCTCTCGGGTTCGTCCCTAGGGTGGACCACTCTTATCACTTAGGAGTATGAAAAATAGTTAACATCCTATTCTCAGACCTACTGAATATACACACAAATTTCATAAGAATCGGTCAAGCCGTTTCGGAGGAGTGTTGTTACAAACACACGTGTGACACGAGAATTTTATATATTAGATATAAACCTTTGAGCGGATATTATAAACAATTATTCATTTGTTTTATTATCTTCCAGGTAATTGGAGTAGCATTATTGGTCGCTGGTATTTACATACTGATGAGAAAGTTATTGAAAACGACAGACGCTACGCCAATATTAGAATCGCCACACGAAGACATACGTTGATTTTTTTAGATATACTCGTATATATTTTAAAATAAATTTTGTTTTTAACTTTAAATATTAATTATTTCTATTTCAGACGGATTTAAATTATGTCTTTATTAGATAGAAATTGTTGAACTCTATAATTGTTTATTTTATAATATAATAGGTACATATTTTTGTTTGCATTACATTGCTTATACTAAGGCAGCCTTATACTTAAATAATATAAATACATAAATTACACTTGAAAAGTCACCATTTAAGGCCAAAAAATGAAAATTAATTTTGATAATTTTCGTTATAAATAAGCAAAATCTAGTAGTAGTTGAGTTGGCGAAGTAATCTGTGTGTCAACTGGCACGATTTGAAGCCATTAACAAGAGAATTGAATTGACTATTATTGACATAATAGCATTACCCGCGGCTCTGCCCGCGTTCAGATGACCAAAAACCTTTTTAAATTTTACATATTAGTATACTCTTACAATGCAGTTTTTGTATTTTTTCTTAGAAATGAGATATTTTCCCGCGATAAAAAGTAGCCTATATGTTGACCCGAATAACTAGCTACCATCATACCAAATTTCATCAAAATCCCTCCAGTGGTTTTTCCGTGATGCGGTAACAGACAGACAGACAAAAATTCTAAAAACTATAGATTCGGCCTCTGTATCGATAATGTCTATTTCGATAAGTTTTTCCAAAAAATATTTAATGTACTGATTCGACTTAGTTAGAATTTTATTATATGTATAGATTACGCGACATTGGCGAAATAAATTGTGCCCAAAGGCACTCCTAGAAGCCACGAAACTAAAGAATTGAATTTAATTATTAAGATACAACATAATTGACAGTTTTTTACAAAATTATTGTTAAGAATTAATACTATTAATAAATATGAAACGACTTCTTCCACCATGGATGCTGAAATTTGCCTTTTTATATGCGATCTTGTTGCGTTCACAAGCGCTAGTGTGAAATAGTATGAAATATAATAGATGTTGTTTTTTTAATTTAAATCCGTTTGCTTTTAGTAAATAAAGTTATTATCACTGTTATTACCAATTTGCACTTATTAGATAGTAATGATTTGACTGACTGACAGATGGAATAGAACCTCTGTGGTAGCTGCCGCCATATTGATTTTATTTATTTTTTTCAAATTCGTAGCGGACAATGGAACTAGTATAAATGCATAAAGGATGTTTAAAAAAAATATTGACAATACGGTGTGCTTTAAAGCGTCAAATTTCCTAGATTTTGGAGGTAAAGTTCGATCATTAAAATAAAATTAACTTATTTTATGTATATAATTTTTCAAATTATATTTCGCAGCTCAATTTAAAATACTTTAGAAATGTGACACTTTAAGGCACTAATGTGATGCTCTCAAGTGTCACAAAACTTTCATTCATATTTAGTTTGATTAAGTATTATCTATCCATTTATTGTTAGTTTCACTAAATTTTGCAACTTAAAAAAATGACGATTATAACTTTTACAAGCTTTAATTTGAAGGGTACAGGCAAAGAACAATGAATCACAATTTATGTTATTTTTTTTTGTTTTATAACAAATCTATGTCTATGATACTAATATTCCCAACCACTGGTTTTTACAAATATTCAACGGATGTCGCTAAAAATACATTTTTATCTATGCCCAAAGTGAAAAGAACCGGAAACGTCTATGATATTCCGTTAAAGATGGAGGTTTGTCCAAAAATCTACAATAGGAAAAAGTTACTGCATACTTTGATCTCAATAAAAATATTATAGCTTCTAAACTTTAAATTGCTTTTTTTCTCATATTCTATACATTAGAACATTCCTTATTTTTTGTCTGCACCTTTCATTTTGGTTTAACCAAATATATTCCAGAAAGAGTTCAAGCTTATAACAGCTTTATTGTACTTATAATATATATTATATATGTATTGTTATAATATTATAATAATTTTATTATTCTTACATAGTAATTGAAACGAAATAAGAAAAGATTACATATTAATGAAATTAAATTGTACGTATGTTTTGAGTATACAAATATTATTTGTTAACACATAAGTTTTAAATAATAATAATTTTTCATTTGTTATATATATATATATATATATATATATATATATATATATATATATATATATATATATATATATATACAGAGTATAAAATATATAAAGACGTTATTAGGTAATATATAGTGAGATGGTGCTATACGTTTTTCTCTATACGTAGATAGGAAAATTATTTTTGAAGTTTTACTTCTTTTGGCGCGTTTGGAAAAAATTATGAGAGTAAAATTTTTACGATGCGCGCGCATACCGACAGCCAAAAAGCGACATGATGAAGTTAGCTGCATTCCTTTTACAAACAGAGAGTTGTGACATACGAGATGAAATCTTTAGCTATTTTTGTTCTGTTACGCCAAAGAAGTATAACTTCTTAGGTGTGTACATAAGTACACACACACGTTTTTTTGTTAATTATAGACATTAGATAATTAAATCATTTTTTTTTAATTAATGAAATTATATTTTGTTATATCGATTAAATGTGCACTTGAATAAGTAATCGGAAAAATGAATAAAAAATGTTATAGAAAAATATTAGCTTGTTACATTCTTTTTAAATTATTAAGGACTAAATATTTTGTATCTATATTTTTTTATTTGACAATTTTTTAATCAAACGATATTATTAATTTTCTGTTGCATAATTGTTTGATAATAACGTTTTTTTGTAAAACATTGTAAATATTTGTTTATTATTTTAAGTCTACTCCAGTGCTTACACTGTTCATGTTTTTTTTAGTAATATTAAGTTAAGTTTTTAATATATTTTTTAATCATCAATTATTTTAAAACATTGAACGTTGCCAATATTATTTGATTTATTAATGCGATTTGTTTATTAAAATTCGATGATCGACTCAATAGATTTATTGTTCTGAAATATTCAGAACTGTCATAAAACAAAAATATTAATTAATTCAATCCATATAAGAACTTTAGCCTTAAATATTATTTATACAATATTTTAGCAATATATTTTGCAGTGTTTGAGTAAATAAGGCTTCTACCTAACGTGCGTTTTCTTAGAAGTTGCGAGGTAATATAATCGTGCGATTAAAAAAAATTATGTGCCTTTCCTCTTGTAAATAAAATATTAATTATTATAAATAATGATATTCAAATCGCAGGATGCGTGCAGTTAGGTTGAGGCCTTATGTGTTTATAAATCTGTTAACCATTAGATATAAGGCCATGTACATATTGTACGAGACTGTTTATAAATGAATGGAAGTTTGAATTGTTTTTTTTTTATATATATAAAAACTTTGTCGTTTATTATTTTAGAATATGGCTGAATAGAAAACAGACATAATGTTTTAATATTACATTAATACATGTAGATTTACTAGTTTTTGTCTGCGGTGTTTGTCTTACCTCCGGATTGATTTCGGTCATGGCGACCAATCTTACTGAGACTAGCCAACGGTTTAGGAGTTATTATAGTGCACAAGTATATGCGTAGATACAAGTGCACTCTATTCTCTTTCTCTCAAAGTCTGAGCCGATGATACTTCGTCACTCGCGATGATTGTGAAGGCGCAGGACTGAGGCGCGGGGGTGAAACACCGCCAATTTTCTAACTCCGGGCTGTTACTGAGAATATCTGAACAGTACAACTCATTTAAACTTGGCCCGACCTTTTTTTTTAACGTTGGGAAATGCATAAACTTGGCCCGACCTCGGACTCGAACCTAGGACCTCTGGGTCTGCAACCAGAGTAAAATCCACCTTCAATCCGATGCCGAATGTCAATCTCAATATCGTAGAGCCGTTTTAGCATGAAGTAACAAACATACTCAAGTACTCACAAACTTTTTCTATAACAAATTAGGAGGTTAGGTCTATTTAAATAAAAATTAAATACGTATTTATTGAAGAACTTTATTTTTTTTAATTAAAATAATTCAATTTTAAACAATTTGTGTTTTTATTTATGCGCAGTCATTATTTAATATTAATTATATTATGCGTGTATATAATATGTGCCTTACAGGCTTTACATATGTTTTGGAGACCATTTCTTTGATGTACATATTTGGTAAACATAACAAATATAATCTTCAAAAACCTATTAAATATTAATGAAATTCGAAAACGAAAACGAGTTTCTTACTAACTAGAATTGATGAATTGAAAAGATAATTCTTAGAAATAGAACTAACATAAATTACGTCACACGCTAAGACGTGGGGTTGTTAACAAGTGTGTCATTTGTGTGCAGTAAATGATTTAGTAATGGATTTAGGTTCGAGTGTGCCCTAGGCTCAAGTCGATATTGCGCTCTTTTTCTTTCGTAACAGTATATACAGATTAACTATTTTAACAAATAAATTCTACCCTTGAAATGGTACTATGTTTAGATTGTAAGAGGCATGAAAATAAACTTTAAATTTGGTCTTACAGTTTACAGAAGACCCAATCGATTTTAAATTTTAGTCGTCTTAAAAATTTTGAGGCCCGGGCCTCACAGGCCTGAGCCTTAATCCGCTACTGATTGTGTGACAAGGGGGAGTTATAAGCTTCATGAGGTCACATTTCAAAAACTAAAGTATTAAATAACAAAACATTAACTGTTAACGAAAAATTTAAAAAAATGTTCTTTCTTTACGTATATAAGGTTTATATTGGTTTGTTAGCGAGTTCTCGCTGTAGGTACCATGTTGGTGTTGATATTTTTAAAAGAATAATTTTGGAACTGTGTTTTTATTGTATTCAGTTCTGGGTGTAAATTGCAAAATATGTGACGTCACACAAGGGGAGGGGGGGGGGGGGAGAGGGGTCCCCACAAATGTAACCACCACAAGGAGGAGAGGAGGGTTCAAAAAATCAATAAATACGTGTGACGTAATTTAGATGGCTCCTAATAAGCTAGTTATTTTCTCGCTTTCTTCGTTCTTTCTTCGCTTCGAAACCCGATAATTTATTAAACCGGTTTTTGGTCATTGACCTCAAACCGAGAGGCTTTTTGGCTCAAGTAGTGAGTTAAATCCAAGAGAACGGTTCTTGACGAATTTAGGTTCCATGATCAAAATTAACCGGTTAAAATGACTTACTAGAAGGATACATGTACGTTTTTTACTATGAATGAATTAACCGGTTCATTTCATATCAAAAACTAAATCCAACCCTTCTCTAAGAATAATATTATTTCGTTTACTAAACCGTTCATTTTCATTAACCGGTTAAAGAACGAGCGATGAATTAACCATTACATTACCAAAATATACCGGTTTTTTAAACCGGTTTTATAATATTATGATTATATTGTTAGTTCACTTTTTTAATTATAAACTGTGTGATCACAATTCGTCAAAAAAGTCGATATATATGGGTATATATATATCGACTTTTTTACTTTCTAAAGCTCGTATCGATTTCAAACTATATCCGAAATCCAAGGAAAATACAATAATTTCATACTATAAATGGTTATTTATTACTATAAAAAGTATAATTTTATTTATGAAACTATTAAAACGCACATTACACATTTACACTTTACGACTAATATCGATTGGACAACTTTCTTATATTAAAAATAAACCATAAGTGCTTATGGAAATATTTCATTATAATAATTTGGTACCTACAGGTGTTTAACACCAGACATTTTTTTTGTTTATAATTATCTTATTTTTATTTTGATTCATTTTTATCCTCAGGCTAAAGAATTATATAGACGGAGCATTTCAAAGCCAAAAATATTAGCGTGACTTTGCTGTTAATGCTACTATTAGATACATTTTGATATAAAGATCTTTTACTTTATTATATAAAGAAATAGCGCGTATCCCTAGGTGCCTACGTTTTAACGGTTAATATAGATTTCTCAGAGATGAGATATTTCCCCGCAGTAAAAAGTAAACTAAATGTTGATCCGGATACCCAACTATCATCATACCAAGTTTCATCAAATACTGTCCAGTGGTTTTCTCGTGATGCGGTCACAGACAGACAGACAGTCAAAAATTCTAAAAACTATAGATTCGGTCTCTATCGATAATAACGACTAAATACCTATTTCAATAAAAAAATTAAAAAAAATATTTAATGTACAAATTCGACTCTGTTAGAATTTTATTATATGTACCTATAGATAAGAATAAAATATTAATAATAAAAATAATACTAAATATATTCTCTTGTATTTTTTAAGCATCAGTTCTCTTCACCTTAAAATATTATTAGCTAATTTTTCCTTTTTCCATTATTATTTTTCCATTTTTCCGTCAGCTATTTTTATTTCTCAACATTAACATAAAATAATTTTGTATTAATGTTTGTAGGTACTAACTAAGTATTATTTATTATACTTCATTAAAACAACGTTTGGCTTCATGTTTAGTTCTATGATACTCTGTCTATATTATTTCTTTGTCTAAGTTATTACTATTACATAAAACTATCTTTTCCGATTAGTTCGCGGATTTATTTTAATTTTTGGTTCCCGACGTTTCGAATGTTTTACAGCAATCATGGTCACGGGAGTGACTAAGGTTTTAGACGTCTCAAAGGCATTCGAAACGTCGGGAACCAAATCTCAAAATAAATGCGCGAAATGATCCGACAAGATAGTTTTATTTAAAATGTCAAATACTCGCGTAAATCTAAGAAAGTATTGTTAATATTAATTGATTTTGTATATGTATGAACAATATTACTTATAGTGATACAATATAATGTTACAATATGAATTACGTACTCGTTACATTAAAATCTAGTTTAAAATCGATTCATTTGTATCAGCAAAGATTAAATGCAATCATTTGATTAAATAACTAATTCATTTAATAATAGGAAAAAAAACATACTAACCAATATGAGAGTTTATCCACAATTATAAAATACAAAATATTGTTGTCATAAAATTAACATATACTTACTACTTACCTATACGAATAATAACATTGGCCTACTTTAATTAAATAACGACAACAAACAAACATCAATTTTTATTCATATCTATGGCACAATTACTAAAAAAACTTTCGAGAAAAATCTTTTTAGTGTTACCCATTTTTTATTGACTAATTAAATACTTAAAATCGACGTTCACTTTTTCAGTATTAATATTATACATAATACTAGCATTGCCTGCGGCTCCGCACGCGTTCAGATGACCAAAAACCAAATTCTTAGGCTTTACATATTAGTATACTCTTACATTGCAGTTTTTGTATTTTTTCTCAAAAATGATATAATATTTTCCCGCGGTAAAAAGTAGCCTATATGTTGACCCGGATAACCAGCTATCACCATACCAAATTTCATCAAAATCCCTCCAGTGATTTTTCTGTGATGCGGTAACAGACAGACAGACAGACAAAAATTCTAAAAACAATAGATTCGGCCTCTGTATCGATAATAATGTTTATTTCAATAAGATTTTCCAAAAAATATTTAATGTACAGATTCGGCTTTGTTACAATTTTATTATATGTATAGATTATAATATTATAAAAATACAGATTTCGACCTTTTAGGTATTCTACTTTTTAAGTAGGTAAATTATTTAATTTAAGAACCAGGTTCATACATCATTGGTTAATATGCCTAATAAATAGTTAATTTGCACATCGTTTTCTGCACTTTAACGACAACAAATAAAACGTAAAAATACATTATTATTATTCTACTACGATAAATAACAATTTTCACAACACAAATATTTAGATTTAAATTATATAAATTAAGACGCTTATATATTTGGTAATTTACTAAGTGTATTTGAGCTTATAATATAAAGTCAATCGACTTCAATTAATTTTTGGTAATTAATATCTTGAACTAAATATAATTAGCACATTAAAATAACCGCCTAAAGTCAGCATCACAGTTTTGGTTTTTCGAACTGTCATGTGAATTCACAGTTAACACTAAATCGTGATTAAGTTTATCATTCCCTAAAATCTTCTGAGAGGCACCGATATCAGTTTCCCGTAACTTCATCATGGCAAACTTTCGTATTCTGTATATTCCATACATTATCAGAAGTAGACCAATAACCTGTAAACAAATTTTGCATATATTATTAATTCGATATTTTACATCTTATATTAGGTAAATGATGAAAATTAAAAAGGTTTTTATAAGTTTTATTTGTGGTTGTAATCTCTATCTCTTTTTTCTTACATAATATAAAATGTATATCAAAATAGTTAATCAAATTATAAACGACCAAGTTTTTCTCTACTAAATAATTGTTCCAACAGAAACGGTACGCAAATGATGGCTCTATGCTACAAGGTCGGTACTACTAAAGTCTGAATGATATAAAACACTTTTTCCTTGTTATAGGCATCTGTTACTTAAACTACAAGTTTCTACTGCTAGAATAAAATGTTTCTTATTTAAAACTATGATACAAAATTAAAGTTACTTACAATAAATAAGTAAAATCCATAAGGAAAGCCATATCTCACAGCTAGAGCTGATTTCGCGAAATTGGCGTATTCGTCATTAACTTCTATTTCTTCTCGGAACCAAAACATCGGCACCAACACATCTGGGTCCGGCAGTTGATTGTTTATACTAAAATATTTAAAATACTTATAAGCTACTACATTGCCTATTCGATATATTATAGTATTCACTTCAATGAGGTCACAGATTCGATTCTTATGTTCGGGTTATGTTCCTTCTGAAATTTTCATTTTACAGAAATCTGCTAAATACATATATAATTTTTATGTTGAAAAGTTTTTAAATCTAAATGAATTAGATGTAATAATATATCTGTTTTACTGCCATTTTATACCATATATTTCATTAATTATTATAATCTGAGTAATTAAACTTATAACTGATAGCTGTCTGTACATGGAAGATATTTAAGAAAAACTATTATTGGGATCTTTTTTAACGCAATAAAACCCAAAAAAAATATTTTTAGAATTTTGGCCTGTTTGTCTGTGCGTTGATTTTTATTTAAAAGTTATGTAAATTTAAAGAATCACCTAGAGACGAAGCACAGCGAAGCAAGCGTGAGTCGTTAGTTATAAATATAATTATTGTAACTGATATTTAGATGTTTGTCTGAACCTATCAATAGATGGCGCAGAATAACATAAGGTTAATAAAAGTAATAAAAAGCAAATTGTTCACGCGGATGAAGCCGCAGGCTGAAACTAGTATTCTATAATTTAACTTAGATTAATTATCCAGAGAACAAATATAAACATACCTTATGCCGGGGATATGTCTCACGAGGGCGTTGGCTTGCAGTTGAGCCGAAATGTACAGCGGCATGCCGGTCACTGGTTCGATGGCCAATTTAAAATTATGTTTCCTAAAATAAAAAATATATACCTATGTATCATTCTTCACCCTTTCTTTACTTTAAAAAATTCCTTAAAATTTCAAAATTTCATTAAATTCATTTTGGATAAAAGAAAGTGACATACAGACAAACACGAATGTTTCTATGTATAAGGATGTTATTTTTCTATCGAATTTATATAACTTTCAAGTAGCAAATTAAGGAGGTTGTACATTAACAATACTAGCTGACAAGTGATATAAAATAATAATAATAATAAATAATAATTATTGACGACGCGTTTGGCTCAGTTTGTAGTGACCCTACTTGCTGTGCCAGCGGTCGCGGGTTCGAGTCCCGCTGGGGGCATTCATTTGTGTGATGATCACGAATATTTGTACTCCAGTCATGGGTGTTTATATTTATAATCTATATATATATATATATATATATATATATATATATATATATATATATATATATATATATATATATAAAAGAAAGTCGTATTAGTTACATCTATATATATAAAAGAATAATAATTAACTTTAAAGATAAAAACAATTTGGTAATCAACTTTGACACTAATATTAAAATTAGTGGGTAGGTTATCATTATATATCACCAAAAACAGTTTAAAAATCATCATCAATTACGAAGTCATAACTTTTAATTTTCCACATCTCACACAATATTCTATTGAATGCTGAACGAGTTTTCTGGAAATACAACCAAGTATGATTTGGATTTAGTATTATTGTAATTTTTAAAACATTTACAATAATCATCAACTGAAACTTTATCATTCGCTTTTTTTATTTTTGTATTAATGTTAATAACTTTTGCTGTCTTTTCAGTCTCTCTTATCATCTTTAATTTCTTACTTATTTTTTTGTACTTCTTTAGTAGCGTTTTCTTTGGCTATTTTTGTATTTAATATGCTTTTTTCATTTTCACTCTCGGAACTATAAGTTTATTTGTCATCCTTAAAACTCTTTTTCCGCTCAGTTTAATCAAATCTATGTTTTCAAATTCAGTTTCACTGCGAAAGAAATCGTCATAACTTTTACTTTCGTTTCGACCTCTTTTCTTCATAATTATCATCTCGTTGTCAACTGATTTATTTTCTACTGTCTTAAAATCTTTTTATTTCATTGTCTCCATTTTATTTCTTTTTGTAATGTTTGTTTCTTCTTCTTTATCCTGTTTTTCGCCTACCTACAACACTAATTGTGGGCGACTATCCTTTTCGGTACGGATACATGCCCTTATATTTTGAAAAGTAAATAAATATTATTAGACACTTTAAGGTAATAGGTAGTATAACTTAAACTTCAGTACACGCGTAGAAGCAAAAAGTTGACTGAATCGACAACTGTAAAAAACATATTCAATAGAAAATACACACGAATATAATTTCAACGCTTGTCAACGTCCTGCCGCGGAAAATTTTCGCTCACACGGACAAAACACGTTTACCTAGTCCCACTACTGGCATCGTCCTAAGGTCTGTGGAAGAGGCGCTTCAAATTACAGAAGAGCACTAACATCAGGAACATCTCTAATATAGTGTATTGAAAACCGGGGCATGTATCCTACTGGGGCGACTATCCGGGTTTTACCCTATAGATGAGTCTAATATTTTGAAATACCTACATTTTGATCTTATTACTAACTTTTAATTTCTTACTCACTCATTAGGCGTAAGTCCTTTTATTTTACTAGAATAATACGGATCTATCCCGAAGAAATGTGGTCGTGTCACAAAAGCAGGAGCCCCATACTTGCACGCTGACACGTTAAATATTCCAGGCGGCATGCAGTCTTCATCTCTTTTCTCTGCACAGTAGCACCCCTGAATTCATAGTACATAAAATCAATCTCATAAATGTTATTTGTAAGCCAATGAAAAAATGTAAAATATTTAATTATTTTTGAAGTGAAACTTATTTAGAATCATTGTGATTTGAAATTCAATGGAACAGAAATGCGACAATAAAAAGAGATAAACACATAAATATATAGAATTAAGTCGGCGAGAGAATGAGATAGAATACATAGCCATGTTGCCATGGAAACCGTTGTTATTGTCTGACAAATATATAATATTAAGTTTCACTTCTTTTTTTTAATTAAAAAAACGTTCCTGCGCGTGATATCTGAGTACAAAGCGCACATTTCCGCTTTGTAATATCGATTTCGAATTGATTGAAGGTGTAAAAAAAAAATGAGTCATTTCAACATTTTACACATGATAGGATAACACGAAGTAACCGAATTCCAATAAAGATAATCTTACCATATTTGGGTATTTATGTCCGTTGTCAAATAGTGAATCGTTGGCCGTGAATTCAACTCCTTGCAAACCTAGCTTCACTACTGGTCCAGAGTAGGCTAAGGCCATGTGCCTGTAATTTTTGTTATTATCAATCATTTTTATAATCGTTATGAGAGCAGAGTGAGCCCTTGCTTTGATTTAGCAAGTAATAGTTAAATTTTTTAGTTATCTAATAGAATATTTGAGCATTTATAAAATGGGATATAATTAGTTTCGCGCAATCACTGCTATATTTATATATTATACTCAAAAACTCTTACATAAGATGACATTCTATAGTCGTCATCGCTAATAGAAAGCTAAAAATGTATGGAAATGATCTAAATACGTAATTTTTATATATTACTAAATACTAGCAGACAAAAAAAAACTACAAAAAAAAACTAAAAAGGTAGATTTCATACAAACTTTGATCCCTTACTTTACCCCCTTATGGGATGAATTTTGCAAAATACTAAAACACATATTTATTTAATTGTATTGAAAAGCACTAATACCAAGTTTCAAATAATTCTGATCATAAATATTTTTTTGTGTTGTATTATAACGTGTTTTCCTGTGAGAATGAGATAATCTCCCGCGATAAAAAGTAGCCTATGTCACTCTCCAGCCCTCCAACTATCTCCAAACAAAAAATCACGCCAATCCGTCACTCCGTTTCGACGTGAAAGAAGGACAAACAAACAGACAAACAAACAAACAAACAAACAAACAAACAAACAAACAAACAAACAAACAAACAAACTCACTTTCACATTTATAATATTAAAATATGGATTCAGTTATCGATTACTATTTTCATTATAGAAAACCAATTTGTCCTAGGAATTACTTGAGTGAAATCTCTAACGAGGATGGAGCATATTCTTGTCTAACTTACGTGCAAAGGTCTGCAGCAAATATATTTATCTCTGGTGGGATATCTTGTATCGCCCACAGCTCCCCAGTAGTTCCTTTCACTTCACCACACTGATCTCTATATATTGTTCTGTTAGAATTTTGCCACTTATCAATTTCGCCTAGTTGCTTGAAATTCGAGCCTCCTGTGTGTGTAACAAATAAGCCATCGGCATCAATCGATCCATTTCTCTGAAAAGAAGTATTAGATTATAAGTACATGATTGAAGCAAAAATTTGATTAATAGAACATTTAAAAAAGTAGTGTATTTAGTATTTCTTTTATAACAACTTACGTGAACAAGTAAAACTTACTTTATAAAACCATCCAAAGCGATCGAAAGGTATAGTATACGGTAAATTCGGTAAGTGTCCAGCTAGATCTAGTATGGGGTCCGACACACCATCAAAAAGCCATGAAGACGCGTTAGCAGTCAAAAATATATTCGAGTGGTACATTCGTATTACCATGTCTAAGAGGATCTTTAGCATCATTCGATCCTTTCGCACAGTGTAGGCGACTGTCTAAGAAAAACGAGAATTAAGTCTTTATATAAATTATTTAAATTCTTTCGCTAAATAAATAACAAATAACATTTAGCCTAAACTGATAGATTTAGAACCGTAAAATATTGTACAAAGGTCCTTACACACTTGTGATTTTTTTTGAAAATTCATGTTTCCGTATCCTAAGCCTGTATATCTAAGATGACTTAACTATAAGTTCGAAAAACGTGTGAGGTCTGTCAACTCACACTTGACCAACATGGTGGACTACGGTCTGATCCCGTATTGAGTTAGGCCCTAGCCCAGCACGGGATGAATATTATAATTAACAATAGTATATATGTATGTATAGTTAATAGGGCTCAATTATAATTTCTTAAAGGGATTAAATAGGGAATGAATGTTTGTTAGGAAGTTCGTCGTTTTTGATGGAATAATATGGAAATTGATACTTAAGCTTCACTTGGTTTTGGCATTAATATTTGCAAGAAAAATGTACACTTATTTAATAAATTAACTAAGTATTTATTATTTGTTTTATTTATGATAAATAATATCTATATAAATAAAAATGGAAATCAGTTTTTTGGACGCGCATTACTTTTTAATTTTGTATGAATTCATAAAAATTTAAACAGGACAACATCTGTCGGGTAGTACAATATAAAAGTAACAAAAATATACTCACAGCTATGATCGGGTTAATGCTGGTTATTGTATCAGAAAGGCTGCCGTTCGAGAGATGTGGTTGAAAATACCAAAACCGCTGGTTCCTAAACGTCACTGTACTGTTGTCATTCCAAGTTATATTAACCTGAAAAATAGAGAATCTTTTTTAATAACTATAGTATACTACTATAAAGTATATATGAATAAGTTAACCTTATTGATGATGTTCTCCTGACCGATTTCGGCCACGGCGGCCAATCTCATTGAGACTAGCCAACTGCACAGGAGATATTATAGTGCACAAGTGTATGCGCAGACACAAGTGCACTCTCTATTCCTGTCACTCTCACACTCCGGTGGGACGACCACTCGACACGCCAAGTGAGAGTTAAGGCGCATGACCGACGGCTTTACGTGCTCTCCGAGGCACGGGGGTGAAACATCACCAAGTTCCCAACTCCGGGCTGTTACTGAGGCTGAATATACAGAAAAACTCAATAACTAAACTTGGCCCGACCCGGGACTCGAACCCAGGACCTACGGGTGTGCAGCCGTACATGCTAGCCACTACACCACCGAGGCAGTTAAATAACCTTATTATACCGATAAATAACCTTATTATACTATATACCAATAAGTTGATCGTTTAGGGTAGTTTGTTATCTGATGATTTATTGATACCGAAGTTATGCCGGGGATCAAATCTAAATTTTGCATGATAATTTTTTTTAACCAAAAACGTATATACGTTCATTTTTAGACAGCCTACAACGTCAAACGTTGTAGGCTGTCTAAAAATGAACGTATACGTACATGTAAGCATAAAATATTTTAATAAAACTCATCATTCATATTAATATTACGCATATTAAAGTGTGTAAATTTATGTAGCGTTTTTGCTTTGTCGGGAAGCCTAGAAGTATTTCTTCAGTTACCGAGTATCTTTTTTCTATTGGTTGTTTAATCAATTTATAGTGAATTAAAAACTGTTTTGGCACTTAAATACGTTGAGCAGCTATCACTCGACATGATAGTCATAGAATATCCGAATCCAAATCGTAGTCGTCTCTCGGAAATGCTCGTTTAAAAATATTAGATACATTGTAATTTGTAACACAATGTCAAATTGTAGAGAAACGTACTTTATCATTTGATATTTTATTGATAAGCCATAAATCATATAATTATGTTTTTTGGCACTACAATTGTATCAAATTTTTTATTTAAATTTTTAAGACATTTTAATCCAGCTAAGAATCTTGGTAGAAGAAGCCCTAAAATACGAATTGCATTATGTGGATCTCATCTTGATGAGCTTTCTTTAATTCGCAAAGTTGTTGCGCAAACATTTTTTTAAGTCTGTTTTGTAACACAAATGTTTGAAAGCTATATTGCCTTACCTACCTTTTTACTTAATTCTCTAAAAACGTAAGGACCGAACTCCTGCACATGAATTGACACGTTTTTCCCCGCCAGTATGTCGTCCACGTTGGTGATGTTGAATAGGAAACATTCTAGATATATCGGTATGGGTATTTCTCGCCAGATACCGAACGATGTAGACCCGTTTTTGAGGATCATCATCTGTTGAAAATGCAATAATATATTAAATTTCTGTTTGTTACTTTATAATTACGTAAAGATATTATCAAAAATAAGAGGACCCACCACTAAGGGTAAAGGGTTTGTTGTACTTTTCAGTAATTTTGATTTTCGCTTACTTGTTTTAATAAAAAAAAACTGACTGATTACTGATTGGTAGTTTTCATTTACTATAGATACCTAATCAAATATTTTCCAAGTCGGTGTGCTTGCTTTGTATCGGCTGGGACCGACCACCTGGGATAAATTTAGGTATACACGTGGTATGCGTAAGTGCATTTCCCAATATCAAAAAAAAAGTACATCTTGATGCACAAATCCAATTTGCGTCAACTCGATTTTTTTAGTAGTTAGGTCATAGAAAAAAGTTCGATTGCTTCTTGTATCAATTATGTTAATCTCAATTAAGATGCGCATTAAACAGTAACTTTTCTTATTTTATTGCAAAAGAATTGAATAAAATTATTTTTAAATAGTAAAAAAGAAATAATAGGTAACAAACGGTAAGTATAATTTACATGATAGAAGCAAATATAATTCCATCATTATCTTACGGAAGCAATTTCAAGTGTGATTATAACTGAGAGGTTCTAGATAAAATCATAAATTTTATAGAACTAGTGATGTAAGATGACAATAAGATATCGTTAAATTATTAATCGCGAACAACATCGAAGAATTTAATTTTTTAGCCTCCGACGCAAATAGAGGGGTGTTATAAGTTTGACGTCGATGTCTGTCTGTCTGTCTGTCTGTCTGTCTCTGTTTGTGTATCTGTCTGTCTGTGGCATCGTAGCTCTCAAACGAATTGACCGATTTCGATGCGGTTTTTTTCATTTAAAAGCCAGTTTCCTGCGGTGGTTCTTAGATATGTTTGGTTAATATCGGTCCAGCAGTGTAAGAGTATCATCTGTTTTCCAAAATGATGTAAGGCATTTTGGCGTATGATTACTCGATTAAGTGCTTCACGCGTGCCAGTGTAATCGTTAAATGACCATTAATTTACGTAGGGGTTTTTTTAAATTTTAAATATTAACAGCTAGCAACTTACCCTACGTACGTACGGTTAGTATGGAATAGATAGTCGATCCTTTGCATTATGAAAAACACAAACAAATCTATGCCATAGGAACTGCACATTTTTCTGGGATAAAAGGTAACCTATATCATATTCCAGACTATAATCTATTTCTATGCCAAACTTAATCCAGATCCGTTCAGCCGTTCCGGCGTGATTAAGTAACAAGCATCCATCCATCCAAACTTTCGCATTTGTAATATTATATTAGTTAATTAATAATGGAATAAATGTTCTTAAATGAAGATCATATGATTTTGATTAACTTTGAATTTATGTGATTTGATTATTTTTATAATGATAATAAAATATAACTTACATTTTGTATTTTTGCGTGAAACATTGACGACCAGGTGGCAGTGAACAGTAATCCTATTCCCACTAGACCCATGCCGCATCCTATCCACCACTCGTTCTTTTTACTTACTACCATTTTTTTCCTAGAAATCATATTTAAGTTCAAAACATTGCTTTTTGTTTGCATATTTAAGTTCAAAACATTGCATTTTATTGAACGCGGGCATTGCCCGCGGCAACGCCCGCGTTCAGATGACCAAAAACCTAATTCTTAGGTTTTACATATTAGTATACTCTTACAATGCAGTTTTTGTGTTTTTGTATTTTTTCTCAGAAATGAGATATTTTTCCGCGGTAAAAAGTAGCCTATATGTTGACACGGATAACCAGCTATCGTGATATCAAATTTTATCAAAATCTGTCCAGTGGTTTTCTCGTGCTGCGGTAACAGACAGACAGACAGACAGACAGACAGACAAAAATTCTAAAAACTATAGATTCGGCATCTGTATCGATTATAATGTCTATTTCAATAAGATTTCCCAAAAAATATTTAATGTACAGATTTGACTTAGTTAGAATTTTATTATATGTATAGATTTTAGCAATCAGGAAAATGAGGGAAAGTACTTAGCGTGACGCAACGTGACTAGGGGACGAAGGGGTCAAGGTAACGATACAAGACGTTCTTGTTTAACAATTTTATACTTTATAATTTTTCTAATTTTCTGTTATTACTGAGAATAAAAATTCATACATTATAATTATATATTCATACATTATAAGATACTGAATCAAAGAATAATAAATACACTGAATAGCACAAGCTCACATACCAGGAGCAAAACTACCTAAGTGAGGAAAAAGCCGTGCCAGAAAAAGGTGGATTGAAAGGAAAGTTCATGGGCAGTTTATTGGGAGAGAAGAGCTTACAAAGGCAAATTTTGCATGTCGTACTTCATCAATAACAATTGCCCTAAAACTACCATAGAGCCGCGTAGCACATAAAAATTATTAAAAAAATTATTGTTTGATATGCATATAAAATTATATATATATATATATATATATATATATATATATATTTTAGTGTTCCGTAGTCCACAAGGAACCCTTACACATATTTGTCATGCCGACAAAGTGATAAAATAAAGTATTGAAAAAAATGTGCGGAATTGTGGTAAGAATGCTAGCATTCCACAGCTGAATGGCAAATCCGATTCTTTGGGTGAAAAATGAGCAAGCTCTCCTGTCACCAGTAGATAAGACGAGATGGTATGTCTTTTAAGAAGTGTTTAGCACTTCGACTCCATGGGCCCAAGGGTTTCTATAGCAAATGGTATAAAGGTATGATTTTGACTTATGGGAGGCGTATTTACGCAACTTATTCGATTATTACAATGTGCTTACTTACAGATTTTATTTTAGTTTTAACCTTACGATTTATCTAAATAAAATCAATAAACAGTCTGCCACTTACACTCTACCGATTTTGTCATTTAATCTTCTGAAAATCTTATTTAAATAGACATTATTATGAACACAGAGGCCGAATCTATAGTCTGCCCGTCTGTCTGTTTCACTGTCTGTCTGTTACCGCATCACGGAAAAACCACAGGAGGGATTTTGATGAAATTTGGTATGATGATAGCTGGTGATCCGGGTTAACATATAGGATACTTTTTGCTATGTAAAAACATCTCATCTCTGAGAAATCTATACTAAGCGTTAAAACGTACTTAAGTAGGAACGAACCTGAGCGGAGCGAGGGTGAGTCGCTAGTATTATATCAAAATTGCAATTTTAAATCCGTTAGTGAAGAAATATAAATGCTTTATTTTTGTAAATAATATAAAATAAATGTCACGTTGATTTGTATAAAATTGCTGATATGAGGAAAACACGTGCACGCATTTTCAACATAGGATATAAGTACGTTTTTTTTCTAATAAAAATCCGTAGAGTGTAAATTGAATAATTTTTTAAGGAAATACTTAATGACTGTAAAAAGAATATTTGCCTCCTTATGTTTCGTAGTTAATTAAAACTTCACTTGCACATTTTAAAAACAATATATTACATACCGTATTTTTCAAAAATTACCACTAATTCTGTTTGTTTAAGCAAAATTGTCTCTTTATTATCACTTCTTTGACTAATTCACCAACCCTACATAGAATTTGAACTTTGAATTTCATACACAAACATGCTTTTGCTAGTAAAAAAATACACTGAATTTTACGTGCGTTCTACTCGAATCCCTTTTTAATACTCACGGACAGCTTATCTAACATTTCATGGTTAGGCTTAATTCACACTATTGTTTTGTATTTTTTTTCTTTTCTCTATACTTAACAGATTTGAAAAAGAATTAGCTTCTTTATTATCTGCCTCTTTTAATCTACTGTGGGACATAAGTCTCTTCTGGCTATGTGAACTTGGCACCCGACTTTGGAAAAATTGTTCTTTTTTAGGTTTATTTGACCGATTTCGGTTAGTAGTAGATAGTAGTGAAGCTAACTTCGTTTGTAGTAGTGCCAAAAAAAAAATACAGACAACAAAAAAAATGTCATCCCACGAAGTTGGTGAAAAAAAATTTTTCCGCTTGATTCGTATAGAAAAACGTTAGTAGTGGTTTGTAGTGCAATTTTTTTTGTTTGTAGTAAAACAAAAAAAAAAAAAATTTTTTTCGAGAATTTTTGCAGAACGATTTTTACTACATACATTCATTGTTTCGTTTGTAGTACCATTATTTCGTTTGTAGTTATTTGTAGTAACGTTAATTTTGTTTGTAGTACCATTGTTTTGTTTGTAGTACCATTGTTTCATTTGTAGTTGTTTGTAGTAACCTTAATTTCGTTTGTAGTACCATTATTTCGTTTGTAGTTGCTTGTAGTAACATTAATTTTGTTTGTAGTACTATTGTTTCGTTTGTAGTATCGTTAATTTCGTTTGTAGTACCATTGTTTCGTTTGTAGTCCCATTATTTCGTTTGTAGTGGTTTGTAGTAACGTTAATTTCGTTTGTAGTAACATTATTTCGTTTGTAGTTGTTTGTAGTAACCCTTATTTCGTTTGTAGTACCATTATTTCGTTTGTAGTTGTTTGTAGTAACGTTAATTTTGTTTGTAGTACCATTGTTTCGTTTGTAGTACCATTATTTCGTTTGTAGTGGTTTGTAGTAACGTTAATTTTGTTTGTAGTACCATTGTTTCGTTTGTAGTATCGTTAATTTCGTTTGTAGTACCATTGTTTCGTTTGTAGTACCATTATTTCGTTTGTAGTGGTTTGTAGTAACGTTAATTTCATTTGTAGTACCATTATTTCGTTTGTAAATGTTTGTAGTAACCCTTATTTCGTTTGTAGTACCATTATTTCGTTTGAAGTGGTTTGTAGTAACGTTAATTTCGTTTGTAGTAACATTATTTCGCTTGTAGTTGTTTGTAGTAACCCTTATTTCGTTTGTAGTACCATTATTTCGTTTCTAGTGGTTTGTAGTAACGTTAATTTTGTTTGTAGTACCATTGTTTCGTTTGTAGTAACGTTAATTTCCTTTGTAGTAACATTCTTCCGTTTGTAGTTGTTTGTAGTAACCCTTATTTCGTTTGTAGTACCATTGTTTCGTTTGTAGTATCGTTAATTTCGTTTGTAGTACCATTGTTTCGTTTGTAGTATCGATAATTTCATTTGCAGTACCATTGTTTCGTTTGTAGTAATATTATTTCGTTTGTAGTTGTTTGTAGTAATCCTTATTTCGTTTGTAGTACCATTACTTCGTTTGTAGTTGTTTGTAGTAACGTTAATTTCGTTTGTAGTACCATTATTTCGTTTGTAGTTGTTTGTAGTAACGTAAATTTCATTTGTAGTACCATTATTTTGATTGTAGTTGTTTGTAGTAACGTTAATTTTGTTTGTAGTACCATTGTTTCGTTTGTAGTAACGATAATTTCGTTTGTAGTACCATTGTTTCGTTTGTAGTACCATTATTTCGTTTGTAGTGGTTTGTAGTAACGTTAATTTCGTTTGTAGTACCATTATTTCGTTTGTAGTAACCTTAATTTCGTTTGTAGTACCATTATTTCGTTTGTAGTTACGTTAATTTTGTTTGTAGTACCATTGCTTCGTTTATAGTAACGTTAAATTCGTTTGTAGTACAAATGTTTCATTTGTAGTAACATTATTTCGTTTGTAGTTGTTTGTAGTAACCCTTATTTCGTTTGTAGTACCAGTATTTCGTTTTTAGTGGTTTGTAGTAATGTTAATTTCGTCTGTAGTACTAGTTTTTCGTTTGTAGTAAATAATTGTACAACAAACGAAATTAAGGTTACTACAAACACCTAAAAACAAAATTAACGTCACTACAAACAACTACAAACGAAGTAATGGCACTACGAATGAAATTAACGTTACTACAAACGACTACGAACGAAATAATGGTACAACAAATGAAATTAACATTACTACAAACAACTACAAACGAAATAATGGTACTACAAACGAAATTAGGGTTACTACAAACAACTACAAACGAAATAATGGTACTACAAACGAAATTAAGGTTACTACAAACAAAATAACGTTACTACAAACGAAACAATGGTACTACAAACAAAATTAACGTTACTACAAACAACTACAAACGAAATAATGGTACTACAAACGAAATAAGGGTTACTACAAACTACTACAAACGAAATAAGGGTTACTACAATTAACTACAAACGAAATAATGGTACTACAAACGAAACAGTGGTACTACAAACGAAACAAATGTACTACAAACAAAATTAACGTTACTACAAACGAAATTAACGTTACTACAAACCACAACAAACGAAATAATGGTGATACAAACGAAATAAGGGTTACTACAAACAACTACAAACGAAATAATGTTACTACAAACGAAATTAACGTTACTACAAACCACTACAAACGAAATAATGGTACTACAAACGAAATTAACGATACTACAAACGAAACTATGGTACTACAAACAAAATTAACGTTACTACAAACAACTACAAACGAAATAATGGTACTACAAACGAAATAAGGGTTACTACAAACAACTACAAACGAAATAATGTTACTACAAACGAAATTAACGTTACTACAAACCACTACAAACGAAATTAACGATACTACAAACGAATTAATGGTACTACAAACGAAATTAACGTTACTACAAACCACTACAAACGAAATAATGGTACTACAAACGACACAGTGGTACTACAAACGAAACAAATGTACTACAAACAAAATTAACGTTACTACAAACGAAATTAACGTTACTACAAACCACTACAAACGAAATAATGGTACTACAAACAAAATAAGGGTTACTACAATTAACTACAAACGAAATAATGGTACTACAAACGAAACAGTGGTACTACAAACGAAACAAATGTACTACAAACAAAATTAACGTTACTACAAACGAAATGAACGTTACTACAAACCACTACAAACGAAATAATGGTACTACAAACGAAATAAGGGTTACTACAATTAACTACAAACGAAATAATGGTACTACAAACGAAACAGTGGTACTACAAACGAAACAAATGTACTACAAACAAAATTAACGTTAGTACAAACGAAATTAACGTTACTACAAACCACTACAAACGAAATAATGGTACTACAAACGAAATAAGGGTTACTACAAACAACTACAAACGAAATAATGTTACTACAAACGAAATTAACGTTACTACAAACCACTACAAACGAAATTAACGATACTACAAACGAAACAATGGTACTACAAACGAAATAATGGTACTACAAACGAAATAAGGGTTACTACAATTAACTACAAACGAAATAATGGTACTACAAACGAAACAGTGGTACTACAAACGAAACAAATGTACTACAAACAAAACTAACGTTACTACAAACAAAATGAACGTTACTACAAACCACTACAAACGAAATAATGGTACTACAAACGAAATAAGGGTTACTACAATTAACTACAAACGAAATAATGGTACTACAAACGAAACAGTGGTACTACAAACGAAACAAATGTACTACAAACAAAATTAACGTTACTACAAACGAAATTAACGTTACTACAAACCACTACAAACGAAATAATGGTACTACAAACGACACAGTGGTACTACAAACGAAACAATGGTACTACAAACGAAATTAACGATACTACAAACGAAATAATGGTACCACAAACAAAATTAACGTTACTACAAACAACTACAAACGAAATAATGGTACTACAAACGAAATAAGGGTTACTACAAACAACTACAAACGAAATAATGTTACTACAAACGAAATTAACGTTACTACAAACCACTACAAACGAAATAAGGATTACTACAAACAACTACAAACGAAATAATGGTACTACAAACGAAATTAACGTTACTACAAACCACTACAAACGAAATAATGGTACTACAAACGAAACAATGGTACTACAAACGAAATTAACGATACTACAAACGAAACAATGGTACTACAAACAAAATTAACGTTACTACAAACCACTACAAACGAAATAATGGTACTACAAACGAAATAAGGGTTACTACAAACAACTACAAACGAAATAATGGTACTACAAACGAAATAAGGGTTACTACAAACAACTACAAGCGAAATAATGTTACTACAAACGAAATTAACGTTACTACAAACCACTTCAAACGAAATAATGGTACTACAAACGAAACAATGGTACTACAAACAAAATTAACGTTACTACAAACAACTACAAACGAAATAATGGTACTACAAACGAAATAAGGGTTACTACAAACAACTACAAACGAAATAATGTTACTACAAACGAAATTAACGTTACTACAAACCACTACAAACGAAATAATGGTACTACAAACGAAACAATGGTACTACAAACAAAATTAATGTTACTACAAACAACTACAAACGAAATAATGGTACTACAAACGAAATTAAGGTTACTACAAACAACTACAAATGAAACAATGGTACTACAAACAAAACAATGGTACTACAAACAAAATTAACGTTACTACAAATAACTACAAACGAAATAATGGTACTACAAACGAAATTAACGTTACTACAAACCACTACAAACGAAATAATGGTACTACAAACGAAACAATGAATGTATGTAGTAAAAATCGTTCTGCAAAAATTCTCGAAAAAAAATTTTTTTTTTTGTTTTACTACAAACAAAAAAAATTGCACTACAAACCACTACTAACGTTTTTCTATACGAATTAAGCGGAAAAATTTTTTTTCACCAACTTCGAGGGATGACATTTTTTTTGTTGTTTGTATTTTTTTTTTTGGCACTACTACAAACGAAGTTAGCTTCACTACTATCTACTACTAACCGAAATCGGTCAAATAAACCTAAAAAAGAACAATTTTTCCAAAGTCGGGTGCCAAGTTCACATAGCCGTCTCTTCTGGAGTATGCCATTGGACGCAATCTTGAGCTTTGCGCATCCAGCTGTATGGCGCTGATCGTCGCTATGTCTAGCAGGAGGGCGTCCTAAACGTGATCACACTCAGAACCTGTTTGCACCAACAGCTATCAATATCTCCTGCAGATACGGCCGGTCTACTGCCACTTTAACCTGTTCTGCGAGCGACATCGATTAAACGAGTTTTCTGTCTAATAAATTCATATTTGAATTTCCTGACGAATATCGACCTCCGGATCATGGCTTTCAATTGCCATTGCATTTCCATAACAAATTGTGTGACCAATTCGGTGTATATTTTATTTTGTTTTTTTACGGGATATATTCGCGAATTATAAGGCATTACACTATATCATAGGGTATTCTACCCTAGCCTGAAAGTTAGTCCCATATAAATTTCAAAATAAATACTTACGATGGAATAATACTTTTTAAAGTAATTTCGCATCGATGTACCCTTTTAGTCTTTACGTATTAAATTAATATTTGATTTTTAATAATCATTTTCCTTTAAAATAGAATAAACTTTTATTAGGACAGTCTTTTTTTTGAAGCATATGTACTACTGTACATAGACGAAGCTTACGAAGTCCAATTCTCTTCGAAGTATTACATAATACTTAGGTAGGTATATAGTATATGGTATATAAGCATGTTGGATGGACTAATCCATGAAAATAATTATAATGAACAAGATAGTCAAGAAAGCCTAAACCTACCGTAAAATTAACTTAGGGCTATAGAAATTTGTATACATCGAAGAGAAGCTTCATTTTTCTACGATAGTAATATATAGTTTACTAATATTCATTTTAAAGTTACTCTTGAGAACAGCAGATGTTTGAGATTTGCATCTCTTAAAATTATTTTATTAGTTTCTAAGAATAAATAATTATAAATTAAAAATTTAAGAAACCCCCTACGCAAATTAATGGTCATTTAACGATTACACTGGCACGCGTGAAGCATTTAATCGAGTAATCATATGCCAAAATGCGTTACATCATTTTGGAAAAGAGCTGATGACCTTACACTGCTGGACCGATATTAATCAAACATAGCTAAGAACCACCGCAAGGAAATTGGCTTTCAAATAAAAAAAAACCGCATCGAAATCGGTCCATCCATTTGAGAGCTACGATGTCACAAACAGACACACACACACGGAGACAGACATCGACGTCAAACTTATAACACTCCTCTTTTCGGGGTAAAAAAAAGCTTCCAAAACCCTAGACGTAGGTTGACATTTTTAATACTTTCAGTACACTGAAATTGGCAACAATGTTTCGTGTTACACCAAACATTAGGTGTTTTATAAAAATCCTATTAAATATAGATTCGTATTTGAAAATTATATGTAAAGATATATGTAAAGGAAATTGGTGTCCACATCGATAACCGCTATTATAAAATACGTATAAAATATAGTAATTATTAAAAGTATGAGTAGTAATGCTGCTATTGACCAGTAAAGCTACCTAGATATTTTTTTTTGACTTCATTAATTATTGATTATAAAATATCTGTCTTTAAGATCTATCAAATAAAATCTGAGGGTCTGCAGTGTGCGGAGGCTCTTATTTTACATAGCAAATAAGACGTTCTAAGGCAAGTCAAGTCCATACACTCCAGCCCTATGATGCAAAACTTATCAGATAACGAATATTTTCGCGATTATCACAAACAATACTTTTTATCGATAGATGTTAGATAATTCGGTATTTTGAGTTCACTACATTTCCTTGTATCACTACAACGTGCGAAAAAATGATTTATCTCTTTCATCTGCATTGTGGGTGGTTATTGATTATTATTAATTTAGCTTATATTATATACTTTTATAATACTATTTTCATACATATAATAAAATTCTAACTGAGCCGCATCTGTACATTAAATATTTTTTGGAAAATCTTATTGAAATAGTCATTGTTATCGATACAGAGCCCGATTCTTTGGTTTTTAAAATTTTTGTCTGTCTGTCTGTCTATCTGTGACCGCATCATGAAAAAACTACTGGACAGATTTTGATGAATTTTAGTACGATGATAGCTGGTTATCCGGGTCAGCATATAGGATACTTTTTACTGTGGGAAAATATCTTATATCTGAGAAATCTATATTAAACGTTAAAACGTACATAGGGACGAACCCGATCGGAGCGAGGGCGAGTCGCTAGTATGCTATATTAACGTAGTTAAAATTAGTTATAATAAGATATTTTAAATAAAAATATCTTTTCGGATTATTTCGCGGATTTATTTTAATTTTTGGTTCCCGACGATTCGAATGCTTTACAGTAATCGTGGTCACGGAAAAGACTAAGGTTATAGACGTCTCATATATATCGTATATAATACTTTCACATTTATAATATTAGTATATATATATATATATATATATATATATATATATATATATATATATATATATATATATATATATATAATATATATATATATATCCATACTAATATTATAAATGTGAAAGTGTGTTTGTTTGCTTGTCCTCCTTGCACGTCGAAATGGAGTGACGCATTGGCGTGATTTTTTGTATGGAGATAGTTGAAGGCTACTTTTTACCGCGGGAGATTATCTCATTCCCACGGGAAAACGAGTTAAAATACAACCCAAAAAAAATATTTATGATCAGAATTAATTGAAACTTGGTATTAATGCTCTTCAATACAAATAAATGCGTGTCTTAGCATTTTTCGAAATTCATCCCATAAGAGGGTAAAATAGGGGATGAAAGTTTGTATGAAACCTACATTTTTTTAGAGTTTTTCTGTAGTTTTAGCGCAAGCGAAACCTCGGGTTCCGCTAGTATATATATAAAGATAGAACAGTTATTTTAATAAATATTTGCTAAGTACGTATTACCTAAAAAAATGCCATCTGAGATCTTAATCTTAATAAGTATACGATATTTTTTATTTCAATCAATTAAAGCTTATAATGAATTGCCTATTAAATTGGACTTCCAGCATTCATTAGTAAGATTAGATTGATCTAATCGACAGTCTTAAGATTATCCGTTAATTGAGAGACTGTCTGGAAATTTGGTGGTCTTGGCTTATTTATTATACTTTGTACGTTTATTTAAGCAAGAATCATAAAAAATAAAGTTTTTTTTAAACTATATACTCGCTCAGATGTGTCTATAGGTTCCTTACGCGTTTGTAGTAGCTTATATGTTACTCCAAGTCATAATACCTATATCATAATACCTATATATATATTAAATTTAATCCAAATCTGTCCTGCCGTTTCGACGTGAAGAAGTGACAAAATACACACACAAACACACTCGGTTTATCGTATGAAATCCATACTAATATTATAAATGTGAAAGTGTGTTTGTTTGTTTGTCTTCCTTTCACGTCAAAACGGAGTGACAGATTGACGTGATTTTTGGGATGTGTTGTATGAGAGGGCTGAAGAGTGACATGGGCTACTCTTTACCGCTGGAGATAATTTCATTCCCACGGAAAAACACGTTATAATCCAACTCTAAAATAATTTATGATCAGAATTACTTGAAACTTGGTATTGCTCTTCAATACGATTAAATAAATACGTGTTTTAGCATTTTTGAAATTCATCTCATAAGAGGGTAATATAGGGGATGAAAGTTTGTATGAAACCTACATTTTTTAGAGTTTTTCTGTAGTTTTAGCGCGAACGAAACCGCGGGTTCTGCTAGTAATAAATAAATAAATAAATATGTTGGAACATTAATACACAGCACCATCTAGTTCCATAGCAAGGTACGAGGCTTGTGTTATGGATATCAGATAGATGATACACTACACTATATTATATTATATTGTGTACACTATATTATACTATATTGATAAGTATACCTTTAAATACATATTATAAATATAAACACCCATGACTGGAGTACAAACATTTGTGCTCATCACACAAATGAGTGCCCCCAGCGGAACTCGAACCCGCGACCGCTGACACAGCAAGTTGGGTCACAACAAACTGAGCCAAACGTGTCGTCATGAATGGACGATGAACATGAAATGGATTTATTATTTATGTAAAATAGCAACAATGTAAATATAAGTAAAATTAGCGACTCACGCTCGCTCCGCTCGGGTTCGTTCGTCATTACTTACGTTTTAACGTTTAGTATAGATTTCTCAGAGATGAAATATTTTCCCGCAGTAAAAGTATCCTATATATTGACCCGGTTAACCAGCTATCATCATACCAAATTTCATCAAAATCTGACCAGTGATTTTCTCGTGATGCCTTCCTAGACAGACAGACAGACTGACAGACAAACAGAGATAAGAAATCTAAAACTATAGATTCAGCCTCTGTATCGATAATAATATTTATTTCAATAAGATTTTCCAAAAAATATTTAATGTATAGATTCGGCTTAGTTACAATTTTATTATATATACCTATATAATATGTATAGATTTTAAATACATTTTAAATTTTAATCTTGTCCTTAACGTCCTTTAAATAAAATCGTTAACATTAAATTTAACCTCTACTTTTATGGATAATATACCTACATTTTTGGTTAATATGTTTAGACAAAAATATAGGTACTTATTATTTTTTGACGAGAACCAAGTTTGTTTCGGAAGTTTTATATAAATTGATATCAGTTACATACGAATAGATACGGCGATGAATAATCGTACGATAGTCGATGATGCTACATATTATAATATCTAAAATAATCTCGCGATAAAAGGTGTTGGTATTTATTGTAATTCACCTAACTGCGTTACTTTTTTAAATATCTTAGAGAACAAACAGTATGTATGATGAACTCTGTATGACGCAGTATTGTTGTTACAATTTATAATTGAAACACATAAGGAAAAAAAACAATTGTGTAAATTACTTCGCTATATACTTATAAATACACTCGCCGGCATATTTAGCGGAACACAAAAAAAAGGTCCATTATTAAAAAAATATGGTTTTATTTTAAAATCTACTTACTACACTTCTTTTGTTATTTAAAGTTTCATTTGTTTTACTTAAAATGAGATCACATTAAAAACAGATTTTGCGAGTAAAGGCTATTTGTGAAAAATGGTACATTTTTGAACTTTTCATATAACCGGGAAAAGTGAAAATTAATATTAAAATAACAATTAATTAAATTAGAAAAATGGTGATTAATATCGCGTATTTCCTCCACGTGTTCTTATTAAAGTTTCTACCCGTCTAGGCATACTGAGAATGATGTTATCGATGGTCTCCTGGGATAGTCTCCGCCATTCCTCAACTACGGTGATTCGCAGTTCACCCACGTTGGCAGGAGCTGGAATTCTGGACTTAACTTTTCTTTTCAGCAAGTCCCAAACGTGCTCTATTGGGCTCATATCTGGTGATCTCGCCGGCCACTCCATAACAGTGATATTCATATCATTAAGATAAGCTTGAGTTACCCGAGCGGTATGCGGCCGAGCATTATCCTGCATAAAAACAAAACCGTTACCGATATATGGGGCAAGCGGTACGACATTTTCTTCTAAAACTTCTCTGATATAGCGGTCTGCAGTCAGACTCTCCCTGTCGATCACTACCAAGTCTGTGCGAGCTCCCAAACAAATGCCCGCCCAAACCATTATTGGTCCACCACCGTATGCAACTGTAGTTTCAAAGTTTGTCTGAATGTATCGTTCTCCTTTGCGTCTGTATATTCTTTGCCTGCCGTCAATTTGATTTAAGAGAATTCTACACTCATCACTAAACAATACCTTACTCCATTGGTTCGCGTTCCAAAGTCGATGTTCCTGAGCAAAAATTAACCTGTTTCTACGATGATTTACCTCGAGCCTTGGAGCCTTGGCGGGCACAAATGAACCCAAACCAGCTTCTTCGAACCTTCTTCGTACCGTACGCTCACTTACGGTTACACCCCGTACTCCTTCTAACTCATGTCGGGCTTGGACGGCTGTCAAACGGGGGCTCCTACGTACACGAAGCCGAATGAAACGGTCATCCCTACTCGAAGTGCGTCTTTTTCTGCCTTGTCCTGCTTTTCTCACATAAGTACCGGTCTCCCTGAATCGTTGGATACTGCAATGGATCGTTGAAACTGGTCGACGAAGATCTCTGGATATCACTCTGTAGGTTTGACCATTTCTTCGCATTTCGAGTGCCCTGGCAATCTCCGTTGGGTCTAAGTCAGGCATAATTCAGTCCTCAACTCCAAAAAGATACGCGATTAAAAAAAAACTAACAAAAAACAGTATTTCAATGAAATTTTAAATCAAACTCAGAAGGAAGAAATACTCGAAGATCGCTCCAGATAAGGTGTATTTGAATAAAATTAAAACAATTGCATAAAATGTGATGTTCAGTTGTTTTGTTAATTTAAAAATATTTCTTTTTAAATTAAATGACGTATAAACCAGCCAGCAACCTTATATGATACTGATATCAAACCTTTATTTTATGTTCCGCTAAATATGCCGGTGTGTTTAGTTCCTAATTTAATTAACAAAAGTACTAATGACAAGATTAAGTTAAAATTACTTTTTTTTCTGTACTTAAAATATAGGTGTACATAATATTAATACTCTAGTAATATATTTAGAACAATGAAGCACTAAATAAATAAATTAATATAAATATGTTGGGACATTAACACACAGAACCATCTAGTTCCATGGTGAGCTACGAGGCTTGTGTTATGGATACCAGACAGTTGATACACTACATATATATAACTTTAAATACATATCATAAATATAATCAACCCATGACTGTAGTACAAACATTCGTGCTCATTACACAAATGAATGCCCCCAGCGGGACTCGAACCCGCGACCGCTGGCACAGCAAGTAGTGTCACAATAAATTGAGCCAAACGTATCGTCGATTACATAAACCTTAATTTTTGAGTTTTTAATGTCATGTTTATTTTAAAACATATATAAATACTACCACCAACCAAAAACCAAATTCTTAGATTTTACATATTAGTATACGCTTACATTGCAGTTTTTGTATTTTTTCTCAGAAATGAGACATTTTCCCGCGGTAAAAAGTATCCTATGTCTTGACCCGTATAACCAGCTACGATCATACCCAATTTCATCGAAATCCCTCCAGTGGTTTTTCTGTGATGCGGTAACAGACAGACAGACAAAAATTCTAAAAACTATAGATTCGGCCTCTGTGTCGATAATAATGTTTATTTAGATAATATTTTCCAAAAAATATATAATGTACAGATTCGGCTTAGTTACAATTTTATTATATGTACAGATTTTAATGATAATAAAGAAAAAAAAGATATCTTTCGAAAACTTGCTCTTTTCCTTCGTGTTATAATATCTTTTTGCAATATCTAAAGTAATCTCGCTATAAAAGGTAGTATTTATTGTAATTGACATAACTGCGCTACATTTATGAGAATATGTTAGAGAACAAATATCACCCGCAATGAACTCTGTACGACTCAGTATTGTTCCTATAATTTAAATTATAAATTTCAATTATATGAGAAATTAAATTGTATTTAGCTGATTTCACATATCTTTCGAAAACCTGCCCTTTTCCTCCGCGCCTTTACATAGTCAGGTCTATAAGTTGGATGGACCAAAAATGGCTTCTAGCCCTCTATAGCTTCGAGAAAGGAATGGTACTGCCATGACTTTTCTTGCTTGACTTGGCGGTGCCCCCAGAATGATTCAATAAATTGTAAAAATTTATTATTAGTTGCTTAGAAATCAATAAATAGTTAATCGAGTTGGCAAATAAATGACGTCACAGGTTGCTATTGCCGTACAAAATGTTTGCGGAAATTGCATTTGACAGCTCGTAAAAAGTATACCAATTGATTCGTGGTGTCAAATATCCAATTGTTCACTTGAGAGCGTATGCTACTCATTCATTTTTTTTTTGTGAAATTATAATAATACCTCGTAGATAATTTCATAAATGATAAATATTGGTCCACGGTATATTGCGTGAAAATTATCGATAGCCCCGTTAGCTTGTATCGCGTAGTGTAGCATCTATATTCTATATCGAATGAGCTATAAAATTGGTGTTTTGATGAAAATATCTTTACTGAACTATTCACTTTTAAATTTTAAAATTATCAAAGAAATAAGATTATGATCTACATCTTTTACTTAAAATATTTTTCTCTATTTCGGACCGTTTTTAACCTCCGACGCAAAAAAGGGGTGTTATAAGTTTGACATCGATATCTGTGTGTGTGTGTGTGTGTCTGTCTGTGGCATCGTAGCTCTCAAACGGACGGACCGATTTCGATGCGGTTTTTTTTTTCATTTGAAAGCCAGTTTCCTTGCAGTGGTTCTTAGCTATGTTTGGTTAATATCGGTCCAGCAATGTAAAAGTATCAACGCTTTTCCAAAATGATGTAAGGCATTTGGCATATGATTACTCGATTAAGTGCTTCACGCGTGCCAGTATAATCGTTAAATAATAATTAATTTGCGTAGGGGGGTTTTAAATTTTTAATTTATAATTATTAAATTATTTTAAAATAAACTTTTATTATTATATTTTAGGCTTTCGTAGAGGGCCGACTGGATTTTTTTTATATATATGTAGTTATAGATACTTGTTCAGAATCAAAATATATTAAATACACTTACTTTATTTATTTCAAAGCTTATTTGCTTGGACTATAATCTATTAGTAATGTAAAAGTTCCTTTAAGCTTCCTTACTTTAGAATATAATATAGAAACAATTTACACTATTACACACAAAATATATATAAACAATAATAAAAAAATAAATATCAATAGATATATGTACATATTTATCTCACCATCGAGAAGACTGGCGAGCTCTCTTCTTTACTTTGTAATCCATTAAAATGGCGCTACACGCATTTGAAATTACGTTTGTTTTTACTGCGAATAAAATTACTAGCGTCTTTTATGTCAGAGGTGTTAAAGAATAATGAATTAAATTTGCTCTTTTATTATTTCGCACGCAAAGAAAACACTTGCTCATTTTTACAGCGTTTGTTCGTCACCTTTTTTTGCTAACGTTTTTTCTGTGACTGAATATTGGATACGACGTAATATCACGGTAATGTATGTAGGATATTATCGTGGTAATATGTAGTTTAATTTTTGATCTGGTACAAGGTTGAATGTACTCTTACTTCAAAGTTCAGAAATATTTTTTTTTTCATATAAATCTTATTGAGTTTTTACTACGTTCACAGCAATAAATTAATAGTAAAAAATATATTTAAATAAACAATTTTTCTAGTTATATTTTTAATTTTATATTGATTTTTAATTTTTACTTTCATTGTACATTAATTTTTTTCAGCGTTTTTTATAACTGTTATTATATAGATGTCTAAAATCTTAGTCTCTCCCGCGACCATGATGGCTGTAAAGCATTCGAAACGTCGGGAACCAAATATCCACGAAATAATCCGAAAAGATAGTTAAATTTAAAATGTCAAATAATCGAATAAATCTAAGAATGTATTATAAAAAGAAGATTGATAATGATAAAGTATTAGCGCGAGCGGTCTGCCTACGGAAGCGACGACGCTCATTTAAAAATGAAAAATTCATGGAAGACCTAGCGATTATGACCATTTTTCAGAACTTCGTCGTGAAACTAAGAATCTAGAATTAAAATGTAATTTTTTTTTCATAGAAAGGGCAGAAACAAATATTCACTATAACTCAAAACACTTTTAATTATTTGTAAAATCTAAGCGATTTAGTAATTGTATCCCAGAGAATATATTACTTGATAATCAGTTTAGTTCGGTTGGTCAAACTATAGCTAACTTTTATTCTTTTAATCTATACAATATAAAAATAATAAATCTATATAATTGTATAGCAATATAAAAACTTACTTCAGGGCACAACTTATCTATTAGCAACATTAATATTTAACGGTTAGTATGAAATACAAATCTTTGAATTTCTCGACTTTTCTGTACATTGCATGTATTATACATATAAGCCTTCCTCTTGAATCTCTATCTATTGCTGAAAACTGCATTAAAATCCGTTGAGTAGTTTAAAAGATCTAAGCGAACAGACAGCAGAAAAATATGTAAATACTAAAGGGACCGTTAATTTTTTTATTAAAGCTTGATTGTTCCAAAGGAAGTGGCACTTACCAATTGTATCCTCCATTCTTCAAACATTGTAGTAGTCTAATCTCTATTCCGCTACACGTACTGTTTATAATTTTTTTACATTCAAGTTAAAAATCTATTACTGTCCCAGTATTTAAAAATGGAGATAAGCATAATATTAGAAACTATCGAGAAATCTCGAAAATATAGGTAATACCAAAATTATTAGAAAAAAAATATGATTTATGATATTTTAAATAAATCTTAGAAAGTATTACGATTTATGATACTTTGTTGCGACCTTTACTTATGTATTATTAAATCCATGTTGTGAACAATAACATGGATTTATTAATAGACGTTCAACTGAATCAAATCTAAGCGAATTCCTGGATATTGTGTGGATTTTAAATCGATACTGTATAAACCGACTTCTCCAAGATCTAATTAATTTCAATTCTATATTAATTTATAAAATAGAGCAAACAGCAATTTTCGGGACAGGACTCAAGCGGTGGTTGTTAAAGGATTATCTCTATCTGTGTTCCCTTCACATCTGGGGTTCCCCAGGGTTTTCACATCGGCCCCCTTCTTTTTAATTTTTTTATAAATGACATTTTACAGGCATTTCAAATTTCAAATATACTGCTATACGCAGATAACACAAAGATTTTTAAAATTATTAAAATATAAGAAGATTGTGCACAGTGCTGGATTTAACTCGTTAGCGCCGCCTCTGGGCATAGTAAAAGATGCCGCCCTAATTTTTGAAAAATGCAGAGAAATAATTTATAAATGATATCATTTTTTCGAAAAATGTACCTACTAGTTAATCTTTTTTTATTTTTCATTTTTTGTAAAATGAAAAAAAAGTATTTTCGATAACGCGAAGAAATTTTATTCCTCACCCTCCGAATTTTGCCGCCCTGGGCAATGTAATGTAGTGTAAAAAAAAGTTCATTTAGACAATTATTGTAAATCTAATGGATTATTTCTGAAAATCGACAAGTGTTATGTTATAACATTCTCTATAAAGAAAGCCCCAATTATATTAGAGTATAATTTTTTTAATAAACAATTGAAGAGTGTATTACGCGAGAGACCTGAAAGTGTTGTTGGATGCTGAATATACGTTTGATAAGCATATAAATAACTAGCGACTCACCCTCACTTCGTTCGGGTTCGTCCCTAGGTGGATTCCCCATACAATATTTCATCCCTATTTTCACCTCCTTAAGGGATGTATTTTGGGATAAAAACTATCCTATGTCCTTCCCAAGGTCTCAAACTTGCTTCTTACTAAATTTCATCTAAATCGGTTCAGTAGCTTCGGAGCCTATTCGATACAAGCAAATAAACAAAAAATCTTTATAATATTAGTAGGTATAGATATAAATAATAGTTATTATAATAGATTTCCTCAAGAATTAAGCATCAACTCGATCATCCTTGATATAATATGTAATTTGCAATCCTTTATATACACACATATTAAGATTTAATGCATAGTCTGAATGTTTTATTCACTCCAAGTTTACTTATGAGTGGAAATTTTATTGGCTGATGAGAAGAGTTTGCATTTATATCTGTGTCATAAAAGCTGTTTGTTCCCAAGTGATAATAAATAAATAAAATAATTAAAATGTTGTTTTAATGGTAGGCATTGTAATATTGATTGGAGGTGTTTATTTACTTTTGAAAGCATTTACGTTTAAAAGTTGGGCGGTTTATGTATCTTCTCCTAAATACGAACTTTTCTCACTCTAAGTCAAATCTTTATCAGATAACGAGTAATTTCTGTAAATATTAGATACGTCCATTTCTAATTATATATATATATATATATATATATATATATATATATATATATATATATATATATATATATATATATATATATATATATATATAGAAATAATTAGTAAATTTTACGTGGTGTATATCATACAAAAACTGTTGTATATTAATAACAAATATTAACAGTTTTAGAAGAAAACTTAAAAAGTGTGTTTGTACTTTAGTACGCGTATAAGAACTACTTCTTTGTTTTTTTAGATTTTTTAAATAAAAGCTTAAACTTTTCAGCAAACCTTTTCATTTGATATCCATATATATCATGGGGGTGCATAAAAAAAGTAGTCCGCCATCTTTAGGACTGCGGACTGCCATATTGGATTTAGAATAACGTCACATAGCTAACCATGCATTGTCATCCAAATTTAAAGTCAATCGGTTGAGAATAACTGCTTTAAAATTCAGTTGCAAGATTTGACCCGAACAAACACAAACATTGCAAGTTAAATAAAGTAATGCCGGATCTACACGCTTGCCTAGTTGCCTGTTTAGATTGGCTTGTGCGGATTTGTAAGATTTGTAGCCGTTCCGATCCTGTCGGTTTTCGTACAGAAATCTAAGGAATTTTGCGGGTTGTGAGGCATCCACCCGTTTAAGGGCTTGTAGAGATTTGAAGTTAGTGGCAAATGGTAAGTCAAGGTGGCAAGTGGAACAAATTAACGTGTCATGGGGGAAAAAAGTACCTTTTACCAAAGAAAACATCCATACTTTCCATACTTTAATATTATATGTTATTTAATGTGAAAATGTGTTTGTTTCTTTGTCCTTCTTTGTCGTCGAAACAATGTGATGGATTGGTGTGATTTTTCGTGTGCAGATAGTTGGAGGGCTAGAGAGTGACATAGGCTACTTTTTACCGCGGAAGATTATCTCATTCCTACGGGAAAACACGTTATAATACAACCCAAAAAATTATTTATGATCAGAATTACTTGAAACTTGGGATTAATGCTCTTCGAAAATTTTTCGAAATGTATTCCATAAGGGGGTAAAATAGGGATAAAAGTTTTGTATGAAACCCTTTTTAGAGTTTTTCTGTAGTTTTAGCGCGAGTAAAACCGCGGGTTCTGCTAGTTCCTTTATAAATTTATTTATTTGGATAAATTATTATTTGGATTATTCTGGAATGAAGCATTTTTCATATATATATATATATATATATATATATATATATATATATATATATATATATATATATATATATATATATATATATATATATATATTATAATATAAGTTTTGATTACACCATATAAAAATATGGTGTAATCAAAATTTATTTTAAAATATATCCGAAAATAACATTAAAAATTTAAGTAATAGTATAAAAAATGTTTTAAAAGACAACAAGATTGAAAGTGCATAATAATTACAAGACTTCCGCGACACCATTCAGTCAAAGAGAGACAATAGCATTCCCAAGGAGGGTTGACGTCAAGCAGGCGGCCGGTTGTAAAACTTTTGTCAAATCCTTTCAGCAGTACAGAAGATGTACTGCGCCAACCCCAAGTGATTGGAAAATGGGCAGGGAGAAGAACAAGAATGTATATATATATATATATATATATATATATATATATATATATATATATATATGTGTGTGTGTGTGTGTGTGTGTGTGTGTGTGCGAGTGTGCGAGTGTGCGAGTGTGCGAGTGTGCGAGTGTGCGAGTGTGCGAGTGTGCGAGTGTGCGTGTGTGTGTGTAGTACCAAGTATCTAAAAATTTTCAATTAAAGTAAGAATTACAATTGGCAATTTTTCGACCAATTTCAAGCTCAAAGTTATCTGTTGTTTTCGTATGATATTTAATTTATTATATATTTATTATTTAATTATCGTGACGTAATTTTACGAGTGTCAATAGGTCAGAGACAAGATATCTATTGTTAATTAATTTAATTTTATTGCAAGTAGATTTATAACAAAAGTGAAAGTAGAAACATAATATATTATTAGTATCGGGTAGTTGTTTTGGTTACACTTAATCGCTACTTAAATACAAATATAACTTGAGATGTGATGAATAAATAAAAGGAGTCCTTCAACAGTCGAGAAATAACTAATTTCTGTTTGTTTCCAGATAATTGGATTCTCAATCTTCATTTATCTTCGAACTTGAGCTAGCCACTCGATAAACTGTTACCACTTGTACGTATATTGTGTAACCTATGTGTTATTCCAAACTATAATCTATCTCTGTGCCAAATTTCATCCAGATCCGTTCAGCCGTTCTGGCGTGAAAGAGTAACAAACATCCATACATTATACATACTTACAAACTTTTACATATAATATTAGTATAGATAAAGCAAAGAACATTCCACCAAGAGAATGTTTTAAAATATTTTAGGAGGGAGATTTCTTATTGAAAAGTGTTCTGTATTTAACCCACTACCAACAATTTTCCACCAACTGTCTTTGTCATGGATTTAGAAATATCTGGAGATGACAGGCATTCCAATGTAAATATACTTTACACTAGAAATTATGTGATATTATATTTATATATATTACTAGCAAAACCTGCGGCTTCGCTTCCGCTAAAACTACAAAACAATCTCTAAAAAGGTAGTTTCATATAAACTTTCATCCCCTATTTTACCCCCTATGGGATGAATTTCGAAAAATGCTAAAATATGTATTTATTTAATTTTACTGAGGAGCATAAATGCCAAGTTTCAATTAATTCTGATCACAATTTTTTTTGGGTTGTATTATAACGTGTTTTCCCATGGGAATTAGGTAGTCTCTCGCGGTAAAAAGTAGCCTATGTCACTCTCTAGCCCTCCAACTATCTTCACACAAAAAATCACGCCAATCCGTCACTCTGTTTAGACGTGAGAGAAGGACAAACAAACAAACAAACAAACAAACAAACAAACAAACAAACAAACAAACAAACAAACAAACAAACAAACAAACAAACAAACACACTTTTAGATTTATAATATTAGTATGGATTTCGAAAAAACAACTACTTTATCTATACTTTTTTTGGAATGTGACACCTTTTTTATACAATATAAATATAATCAATATATGTACATACGTATTGTAATATGTGGAACAATACATACAGAAATACATTTATATTATATTTGTAATAGATAATAGTTTAACAGAGACTATGACCTTTTTTTATCCACCACTTGCATGCATACAGCCTACTAACCACTAAAACCCAACGGAACCTCCTCAGTCTTAATGGAACGTCGCAGGATCACTTACGAACTCTACCGCGACTCCCGACGGCTGGCCTCCCTAGGCAGACCACAAAATGTGGTTGCTCCCACGGTCCAATGCAAGATGCGTTTATCAAAATGTATATTTTTACGAAAAAAATACCGTGTCCATATACTTTTTAATTAAGATTTATTTATTGATAATATTACGTGTGCAGGTCGCATACATAATTTGGGTTTATCATTCCGATAACACTTGATTCGGATTGCCGGACTCTAATAAGCCCCCCCACCACGACAAGGTGAACACAAAATGGCTACTGTTTGGAAACTAGGGACGTACCTGAGTGATACGAGAATATCGCTAGTGTCAACAATAAATGGTTTTTTTAAAGCTATAACTTTAGCTGCTAATAATAGTAAGTACATTGTTTCGTGTTTAGGTCTCCATTTATGCGTCGAGCAATTTAGTTGGTCGGCGAAATTCGATCTTTAATCTTTAGCAATTTAGTGAATTAATTCACCAATTGACAATCATTATTTTAAGGCAGTGGTAGCCCAGTGGTAACGCGCTCGCTTGAGAAATCGAGTGGAGCGAGTTCAAATCCCGAGTCTCAATTATTACGACTTGTCTTAACGGTGAAGGCAAACATCGTGAGGAAACCTGCATGTTTGAGAGAACCTAGCAAGTTTTCAAAAGACATGTAAAGCCCGCCAACCCGCAATAGACCAGCGTGGTAGGCTATGGCCTGATCCCCCTCGTACAGAAGGGAGTGCAGCAGTGGGACGTTAAAAAGGGTTGTATACATTTTAAAATGAGTTTATTACGAAATCTAAATACTTATATGTATGTGCATATATAATTCCTTGTATTGTTCATAATATATGAGATTTTTTGTGGTCAGATATGAATGAGGTATTAAAAAGATACCATTTGTTATAAAAATAATTTTACATTTTTGGTGTTTCCTCAACAAAAAAAATTAAAAACAAGGCAATATTCATATTAGAAGGGAAATACTTAGATCATAATTCAAATGTGACAGTAAACTATACAAAATTAGTCTAGTATAACAACATAATGGTATTGTAAAGGAGTTCAAAAAAAATAATATTTTATGTACATACATATAGCCAACCAGACTTTTTTGTTATTATAATCCACAAAAAACAAATTTATTTCTAACCGACTTCCAAAAAGGAGGAGGTTCTCAATTCGTCGGAATCTTTTATTTGTGTGTTCACCGATTACTCGAAGACGCCTAAACCGATTTGGATTTTATATGTCGAAGGGTGGTCGAAATGGCGAAGGGCATACTTTCTAGGTGGTCCCATTTAAATTTTATCGAAATCAGTCGAGCGGTTTTTAAAAACTCAATACTTCAACTCAACTCTTATTAAAAAACTTTCATCTTACAAATTACCTGCTTATTACGCCTACCTACACAAACAATGGAAAAATAAGAACTTAAAAAATAATATAAACCGACTTCCACGCCGACAATATAATTTGATATGAATATATCTAAGAGGTAAATATGATTAGGTATAAACTTTAATTATAGTTAAAATATTATACCAATATATCAATTTGTGATGTGTATAAAAATAAAAAAAATAAAATAAAAACCGACTTCCAGGCACTAAAATGTAAAAAATAACTAAACGGGGATTTTCATTTAGAATAGATACCTAATCAGATATTTTTGAAGTCGGTGCCAGCCAATGCAATTCAAGGACAATATGTTTTGACCGGGGTGCCTATTAAAATGTGCCCGCTAGTATGTTTAATTAAATAAATAATAATTTATTTTTTAGTACAAAATCGATGCACTTGTTATTAAAATGAATTATACTCCACTTCACAGAAATACAGATACGTGGAGATCTTAAAAATTGATAGCTGCCGTTTCGCACTTGGCCGCAACCTCTTCGAAGCCAGGTGTAAGCAGGTCATATTTTGATGCATTTATACGTTCATGGCGTAGATTCATTATTTCTATTATATCAAATTAAAGCTAATTTTTTTCTGTACGTCATAAATTACGTCTGCCTATGCAAAAGTGGACGCAAAAGTGGCTGCTAGCCATTAAAGATTTTTTTGTTACATTTAGACGTTTATGGCGTAGGTATATTCATTATTTATATTATATTAAATTGAAGCTATTTTTTTCTGTGCACGATAAAATACCTCTATCTATGTAAAAGTGACCGCAAAGGAAAGAAAAGAAGGAAAGAATATAGTATTACATATCATTTGTCAGACAATAACAATGGTTACCATAGCAACAAATAGCTAACTAACGCGCTAACTCTCTTTCACTTTAATCTATCTTTGCCATGGTAACCGTTTTTATTGTCTGATTAGTAACACTAAAAATTCTGGTTCTGAAATCCGATTCTAACGTGTTAGGCTTGTCAAATCAAACAAAATAAGCAAAAACTCAAAGTATCTACTATTAGCCGTTCCAGAGTTCCACCTATCCACCTTCTGGCCTTAGCATCAGAATAGGTCAACGATACCTAAAACTGCTAGCTATTTTTCACCCTTAGGGGTGGTATTTTTTTTGAAATTTAAATGGGTCCAATCTGCAAGTATACACTTTCAAACAAAAAAAAATTTCTAAATCAATAAATGGCAGAGTTCTGGGGTAACAAACATTAAAAAAACAGCCGAATTGAGGACCTCCTCCTTTTTGAGGAAGTCGGATGAAAATTGATTTTGATTAAATACGCTATGAACGTAGCAATCTTGCGGCCGGATCTTGATCCATTAATGAGATTAGAAAGGTCTCACGAGCAAATATTATAAAAGTAAAGTAAATATTTCAAGGATTTTGGATATTCTTAATAGGATAAAAGGATTTTGAATATCCTTAATAGGTATTTACTTTATAAGGAGCAACCAATGCTAACTGTAAGTTAAGTAGGTACTAAAACAGCTTTCGCGCACAACTTTCATCAAGGTCCCAGAAGGACAATTTTTGTATAACTAATAAAATATCAAAAACATCAACATGGAAAAATTTGAGCAATTATAAGTATATTTAAGAAAACTAAAAAATATCTTAAAACATTGGCATATTATAATGAGACTGAAAATTTAATAAAATCGGCATAAAACATTATACTACTAAATTACATATATAACTTCTTTTGTTCAATAATAATAATAAATAAAAACTTTTTAACAAAAAAATAAAAACCGACTTCAAAAAAAGCACTAAAAAGTAAAAAATAACTGATTGGTAGTTTTCATTTACTATATATACCTAATCAAATATATTCGAAGTCTGTGTGCTTTGCTTTGTATCGGCTGGCACCGATATATAGTCTACTAGCGACTCACCCACGCTTCGCTCGGGTTCTTCCCTAGCTTGATTCCCCATACAAACTTTCTCCCAATTTTCACCTCCTTAAGAGATGATTCCCGGAGTAAAAAGTATCCAATGTCCTTCCTAGGGTCTCAAACTATTTTTTTACTAAATTTCATAATTTCATTTAAATCTGTTTAGTAGATCCAGAGATTACCCCCTACAACCTCACAAACTAACAAACTTTACCTCTTTATAATATTAGTACAGATGTATTCCATACTAACAGTCATAAGGTATCTAGGGACGAACCCGAGCGAAGCGAGGGTGAATCGCTAGTATATTATAAATTTAATAATAATGTTCAAACTTCAAGTTCTACAACAAGTGCTCGATAATGACTCCGTTAGGCCCCAGAGGTTTTTTATGACACCGTATTCGAAATAAAAACTTTAATATTAAGAAAGATGATGTACATGTGAGTTATAGTCGTTACAGTAAAATAAATATTAATATAAACTAGCGGCTCACCCTCGCTTCGCTCGGGTTCGCCTCTAGTAATGCACCAACAGGTCAATTCCACGGGAACCGTTCATTTTTTCGGGATGAGAAGTACCCTGTTATTTGACCGGCAATATAGGGTATCAGCATGCCAAATTTTACTAAATTAGGTGCATAAGTTGTTGTCTACTAAGCTGTATAAGTTACTATAGTTTTTTGACTATCCCACGGGAACTTTTTAATTTTCCGGAAAGAAAAGTAGCCGATTTGTTATTGTTATGTATGAACTATATTATTGTAAAGTTTCATTAAAATCCAATAAATAGTTTTTGTGTACTAAGCTGTATAAGTTATTATAGTTTTTTAACTATCCCACGGGAACTTTTAAATTTTCCAGGGTGAAAATTATCTAAGATGCTGCCTGGGGATATAAGGTACCACCATGCAAAATTTTATTTAAATCGCTCCAATAGTTTTAGAGATTAGCCCGTACAAACAGACAAACAGACGAACAGACAGAGAAACAAAAAATTTGAAAAAAGTCTGGATTTGTTTTACTTGTCTTCTTACATCCCCCATACCCGGTTTGTAGCATTTTTTTCTATGTACAGACATTCGACCTCTACAGTTTTATTATAGTATAGATTATAATCAAAATTAAAAATTCAGCTCATTTTTATTTTAATTGTCAAATTAATCTAAGTTCCACGTTCTTTTGTTCAAAGCTGTACAATAAAATGGCAACGATAACCGCTCAAAATAGTATTTAATTTATTTTAATTAAGTATGTATATTTATATTTAACTGTGTATGGTAGAGAGAACTTAGAATCGGTGTTTTTTTTATTTGCTATATTATTATAGCCAAAAGAATTATTTAAAACTTATATCTTTACATAGCAGTGCTTATTTCTATTTTTAACGACTTCGTAAATTACTAATAAAGTCGTATATTACCTACTCATATTTTTTTAGTGTGTTCACTGTTTCATATATATTTTTTATCGAATCGGTATCTCTTGTTTAAGTTATAGGATTATTAACAAATATTGTAAGGTAGTTTGGTGCCATTTTTGATTTTTTTGAATTTATATTGTTATTTTGTGGGTAGGCAGTCTGTAACAACTTTAATATAATGTTTTTGAGACATCTAAAACCCTAGTCTCTCCCGTGATCATGATTGCTGCAAAGCATTCGAAACGTCGGGAACCAAAACATCAAAATAAATCCGCGATAAAATCCGAAAAGATAGTTTTATTTAAAATGTCAAATAGTCGCGTAGATCTAAGAATATATGTATTTTATATCAAACTAGCGACTCACCCTCGCTCCGCTCGGGTTCTTCCCTGGGGTGGGGTCTGTGAGGACCACCCTTATCCTTATCACTTAGGGGTGTGGAAAATAGATAGTAGCCGATTCTCAGACCTACTGAATACGCATATAAAATTTAGTAAAAATCGGTAAAGCTGTTTCGAAGGTGTACGGTAACTAACATTGTGACTTGGAAATTTTATATATTAGATAATATTTGTTAAACATAGTAAAGTTACATTTTGAATACAAAATTTAACATTTTTTAATAATAAAACAATAAATGTGAATAACACAAAAAAAAAGGAAAATACGAAATTATACAAAAAAGGCTTTATCTTAGATTTTTCATTAATCATTAAATTGCATAAAAAGAAGTACCTATTTAAAGTTGTGAGTAATATAAAGATAACGTACTTACCCTCCAAAAAGCACGTTCAATCAAATTTACCGTATGAGACACTGACGCTCTGTTTGAAATACAAATGACATCTGAATGATAACTGATGGTTTTCATACCTATACCTAATTGATTATAAAAAAATTAAGCTTCAATCTTACTTATTCATTATTGAAAGTGGAAGCCAAAAAAAAAAGTTCAAATAAATAAGATAGCTATGGAAGTATTTCAACTAAAAATTTTCTTCTATACAATTACATCTAAAAAAATAACGTTTCAAAAACTATCCGCAAAAAATACTCTGTCAAAAATTTTACAAAATAGAACATTTAAAAGATGAAGATTACATCGGATCAAGGATTATACATAAATACAATATAATACAAAACCCCCATGATATATGGGGTTTTGTATTATGTTTACGTATTGATGGGATTATACAAAAGAAATCAAGAAAAGGTAGACTTAATTCTAACAGTCTATGTACAATGTAGATGAATGAACGAGTCAGAACTAAAAAACACAAAGCAATAATAATGTCACCCAAATAATGAAACAGAAATAAGATTTAATTTGTAAAGAAAATAGCAATGATTTTGAGATGTACATTGTACATATAAAATTTAAAATCAAAGTAATACATAATACATAAGGGCTGTAATTTATACTTTCTTAAGGTTTTTTTGAATCGGTCGGACCGTTTGCAAGAAGAAATGCCGCTGAGATAGGAGCTACTGAGAGATATGTATATACATATACTCGTATGTATATATAAAATCTGAATCTCGGAAACGGCTCCAACGATTTTCATGAAATTTAGTTTACAGGAGGTTTCGGGGGCGATAAATCGATCTAGATTAGTCTTATGTCTGCGAGCATGTTTTCGAGTCTTCATGCAGTTATCTTTTGAATTATTCCACGCAAAATATGGTCAGTAATTTGCACGCTCGGGCATAAGCATTGTGATCAAGCGGCCAAGGTGCAAGATTGACAATCACAGGTGACCAGGTTCTAATCTTGGTTCCATACAAAGTTTTTACTTTTGTTTTTTTTTTTTAATATTTACTTTTGTTTTTTTTTAATATTTATTCTAGTTTTTAGTTTAAAAAAAAAGAAAATTGTACTTTAGGCCAAAAACTCCGAGCGAAGCTCGGAAGCTCGGGTACTGTGATTGTAATATGCCTAATATGCGTTATTTTTGGTATCTTACCTATCCTAATTATTTAAAACATAAATTGAATTTCATAAAGAGTACCGATAATCTACAGAAGTTTTACTTCTTGCGCGTGTACACATTGATACACGCATTCTTTAATTTTTTATGTACTTATTCCTATTTCTGTGTAGTATATGTTTGGTCAAAACAATCAAATTCAAAATATTTTATTCAGGATTAAATTATTACAATTTTTTACTGAACGTCATGAGTCTACTACCAGTTCGGAAAGAAGAAGCCTCAGACCTGAGAAGACTTGGCGAAAGAAAATACTAATATTAACTTGTTATCTTTTTTAAAGTAAAATTATAATTTACAATATTTCTATCAAGTTGAAGTAGCCTGGAGGCGATCATTTCATTCCCAAGATGTGCCATCTTCTATAAAATCTTTTATTGTATAACAGCCTCTAGCACACAAACGTCCCTAACAATTTTTTTGAATTTGGCGATAGAAGCCTTTTGAACATTTTCTGGGATTCTGTTGTACAAGCGTAAACATTGTCAATAAAAAGAATTACTGACTCTGTGTAGACGAGTCACAGGCATTACAAGTTTGTGTTTACTCCTGGTATTAATGTTATGCATGTCACACTTCTTGGGAAATTCGTGTATATTTTTACGGACATACATAACATTTTCGTACACGTACTGAGAAGCAACAGTTAATATTTTTATTTCTTTAAACTTATCTCTTAATGACACTCTAGGAACTAAACTATAAATTGCACGAATAACTCTTTTCTGCAGGACAAAAATCGTATTAATAGCAGCTGCATTTCCCCATAGTAAGATACAATAGGACATAATACTATGAAAATAACTAAAATATACTATGCGAGCTGTATCTACATCAGTAAGAAGTCTTATTTTTTTTTACCGCGAACGCTGCAGAGCTGAGTCTATTCGCTAGCCCCTCAATATGGGAGCCGCTCTGCAATTTTGAATCTATGATAATACCTAGGAATTCAGTGGACTGTACAGGTTTTAACACTTCGCCATTTAATATTACACTATTATCAACAAGTTTGACATTAGGTATTGAGAATTTTATTAATTTTGTCTTTTTATTATTTAATAATAAATTATTTGAATCAAACCAATAAACAACCTTTGAGAGAGCATCGTTTACATCGTCGTACATTAGCGAATTGCGCTTCATTTTAAAAATAAGTGAAGTGTCATCAGCGAACAATATCTCATGTTTGTCCTGTACAAAAAATGGCAAATCATTATTATAAATAAGAAAAAGAAAGGGGCCAAGAATAGACCCTTGTGGAACCTCCATATCTAATGGAGCTCCAGTAGATCTCTTACCATTTACATCAATCCTCTGTGTTTTATTTTTTAAATACGAATTCAGAAGGTCGAGTGCCTTATTTCTAATACCATAGTGATGCAGTTTTTTAATCAGCGTCTCATGATGTACACAATCAAAGGCTTTGGATCAAATTGACGGATAAGAAATTAAATAGTTTTTAAAATAGCTTGAGAGATTTATAGGGGTCTTAACTGTTAAACATAATGAATTATCAATTATCAAGAGTTGTTTTTTAATTTAGTTATTTAATGTTGTTTCTTCATCGTGTTGTGTGGTTATGGGATTGCTTGCTATGAAAGTGGAGAGTTTCATCCTCGCACAAATTGAAGACACATATACATACATATAGAGATGTTTGCCACTGTTTGGTTAATAAGAAATATACAATGATGAAGGGGAGTTAATTTAATTGATAACGCACAGTCACAAGCTCATGTTTACATTTTTAGCCTTTCTATAATTCCTTGTTTATTTAAGTGCAATGCGCGATTCTAAGTTATTGCTATAAATATTGATAAGGGGTCTGTGATACCGAAATGAACGCTTATAACTGTCAATCCGAATCACATTCAAAACTCAATTAAAAAAATACTGTATTATAAAATATCACTACTTTTGTGTGAGAAAATTTGCAGAGTTGCAGTTGTAGTGTGGCTTTCAAAACCATCTAACACATGAAGGTAAATGGACATGAAAGTCCTACTAAATAAAAAGTACCTATGTATTATATTCGGATATTTTTGGGGTTCTATTGTTTGGTTTTTTTTGTTCTCGATCTCATTGCTTTAATATGTTTTACAGCAAACATGATCATAGAAGATACTAAGATTTTAAAGTAATAACTATTACAGACGGTGTTGAGTAGAAAAAAAATATCATGCAATAATTTAGAAGAAAACAAGAAGATTAACAATTCTAGTTACAAACTTGACCAAAAATAAAATTAAAATCGTACAAAATTTCAAACCAAGTGTAAAAAGTGTAAATAGTGCCAACGTAAAAAAAAAAATTACTATATGTCATAAATCATAACAATTAACATTTAAAAAATGCAAGAATAAATATATGATACTTATTACTTAGAAAACAGGATACAAGTAGTCGAGATAAAAAAACCTGTACATATATACTGTTCTTAGATATAAATAATATTTTAATAACTTTATGTATAATTTACGTTACAATGACCAATGAGTATATCTCTGATGACAATGCATTCTATTTATACGCAGGGTAATAACATTATTAATTAAAAAAAAAGAGATATTTTTCCGACGCCATCATTAAAAAAGTTTTAACAATTAATTTCTGACAGATCGTATCAATATGTGAACACAATAGGTACTGTACAGTATTTGTTTATTATATTTGTTTAATTTGTTGTGGATGCTATCACCAGTAGCAGTGAAACGGGTTCAAATCCCGGGTCTCGACGGATTTGAATCCGTTTTCGGTTCGGCACTCGGTTTCCCAAACGAGCTCGTTACCACTGGGCAACCACTTCCTTTTTTATAGTTTAGTGCCTCCCAAAAATATACGTTATATAATCTACAATTCTTTGGAATTCTACTATTCTTTCTTTAAAAAATCACATTTAAACTGTCTCATAGAAGTTGGAAGGACAGCGGATAAAATAAATCTACACCGATTACAAACAACACAAAACAAGCTTATTAAAACGCTATTCCACTATAATTATCTAACATCGATCAAAAAGATTTATAATGAACCAAAAATTATCAATGTCACTCAGCGTTATAAAACAATTGTACTCATTTGGAAAATCTTAGCAACAGGTGTTGTTAACAAATTACATTTACAAAAAATAATAAGTCACGAAAAGCAAATAGATATAATTTGTTTTTTGAAGCTTTTCTTAAGAACGCTTAGATATAATAATAAAAAAAATATAATATACGAGGGAGGCAAATTATACAATGAATTGCTTGAATGTATAAAGGAATAAAAATATTTAAAAAAATCATATCTTAAGTAAAAAATAATAAATAACATCACTTTAATAAATAATATTTAAAAAGTTATATCTTAATGTCAAATAACCTTTTTTTATACATTGGGAAATGCATTTATGTATACCACCTGCACACATATACTTAGGTTAGTATAGGGTAGGGTAGGGTTGTGGCTAGAAAAGCCACTAAAGCCCCATAAAACCTCCCCCGTGTTGCAGGATCGGTTGTGCACTCAACCACGACGCTCCGACGGCAGGTCTGTCGAAGAAGACCATAATAACCATGGGATTGCTCTAACAGTCTACTTTGCTATCAGAGAAGTACCAGGAGCAACCCGCATGATACACCACCCACTAAGATAGTTAGTGCGTTTGTTGGCTTCGCGCTCGGCTGGAATGTCAAATAACCTGTATTGATATAAATTACAAATTCAAAAAATTCTACGAAACAAAGTAAAACAAGTTCGTGAGATAATAAAGAAATGTATTAAAAATTATAATAATAGGTATAAGGTACCATGTGTATACGAGTACCTATATTTTATTCTTTTATGCTTTTAAAACACTATGATCATCTCTTTCATATGTAATGTGGAACTAGCCTATCTTACTTATTGTTTCTAAATCACTTAGCACTACCCTCTTAATTTTTAATACATATATTGTTATAATGTACGGTTGCACACCCGGAGGTCCTGGGTTCGAGTCCCGGGTCGGGCCAAGTTTAGTTATTGAGTCTTTCTTTAAGCCTCAGTAACAGCCCGTTAGCCCTGAGTTGGGAGTTGTCGGTCCTGCACTTTAACTCTCACTGGTCGTGTCGAGTGGTCGTCCCACCAGAGTATGAGAGTGATAGGAATAGAGAGTGCACTTGTGTCTGCGCGTATACTTGTGCACTATAATATCTCCTGCGCAGTTGGCTAGGCTCGATGAGATTGGCCGCCGTGGCCGGAATCGGTCAGGAGAACATCATAGTGTGCTTTGTACTCGTAGAATTAAAGCAAATGTATTGATATAATGTTAAGAAAGATAAACATTAATAATAATTTAGAATCTGTCCAACGATATGATCTTATATTTATTTATATGTCTAAATAATCTGAGGACATGATATTTGTTATGTTATTTGTGTGTTTTTACTATTACTAATTGGTAATTCTTTTGAGAAAATAAAGGTCTTTAACTACAATCACGTAGGTATACATTTTTTTAAAGTGCTTAAAGAATCGTACTTAAAATTAAGATATATTTAGGTCTTATATTCATTACTGCGTTGTCTACGGGCTAGCATGTACAGGTGTAGATCCGGAGATCCTGCATTAAAGTTCCAAAGCTACTGATAGGGGGCATACAACATGACAAACTTGTTAAGTCAACGTAGAACCAGATTTTCCTAGTACTTTGGTGCCTAATAAATGCAACAAATATTCTAGAAGAAGAATTTTCGAAATGATTTTTGCAACTCACAATTCAACAGTCTCATTTTTTTGACAGCAGTGATAACGAATTTGAATATTATTTTTAATATATAACCAAAGAGTTTGTTTAATTGTTAGAACACGCAGTCTCTTTAACTACTCGTCCAATTTGTGATGTTTTTTTACAATTTTTTGTCTATTTATTGAAGAAGGTTATAGGCTATTTCTCATCAAGTTACAACCATTAGGTACGGACCCAAACAAATGCGAACAGAAAAATATAGTATTCACCAAACAGTACAATGTTATGTAGAAAAAAAAATATAAAGTATTTTAAAATTTGATTATACAACATTAATTATTTAAGTGGGTATAGGTATAGACCATTGAATTTTTTTTTATTTTTAAATTTTAGCGTGTAAAAGTCAGAGCATGCAATTTTATTTTTTTTGATGTCAAGATATAATTTCAGGGGATAGGTAAGGGCTAAGTCCCCCCCAACGTGCGTTCACCTTGTCGTGGTGGGGGGGCTCAGTAGTGCCCGGCAACCCAACCGGGCGCGAAGCCAAGAAACGCACAGGGAGGTGGCCCACTTCGGTGGGCGGTGGGAGGTGGCCCTCTTCGGAGGGCGGTGTACCATGCGGGTTGCTCCTGGTACTTCTCTGATAGCAGAGTAGACCTTGAAGCAACCCCGTGGTTGTTGTGGTCTGCTTTGGCAGACCTGCCGTCGGGGCGTCGTAGTTGAATGCGTAAGCGATCCTGCGACGCCCCATTAAGACGGGGGAAGGCTTTGTTGGGTTTTAGTGGGTAGTACTGGCTTTGCCGGTGAGTCCCACACCTCGCACGTAAATGCATTTCCCAACGTTAAAAAAAAAGGGCTAAGTGTAAAGTTAAAGCCATGTTCCGCGGCCGTCATCTTGTAAAAAGGGATGCAAATGGTTTTTTAGCTATATTGATCATACTATTTGTCGCACAGAAAATTTGTGTAAACATTTTTTGTTGCAAATTAAATTCTTTACAACTTAAATTCTGTAATGGACTAAGATCTTGCTGCAAGATTGCTACGTTCATAATAAAACCGATGCACTTGTTATTAAAATGAATTATACTCCACTTCACAGAAATATACGTAGTGATCTTAAAAAGTGATAGTTGCCGTTTCGAACTTGGCCGCAATCTCTTCGCAGCCAGGTGTAAGTAGGTCATATTTTGTTACATTTATACGTTCATGGCCTATATTAATAATTTATATATCAAATTAAAGCTAATTTTTTCTGTACCTGATAAACTACGTCTGCCTATGTGTACAAAAGTGGCCGCAAAGGAGGCTGCCAGGCGTTAAAGATTTTTTTGTTACATTTATACGTTTTTTGACGTGAAACGTCTTTAAAATCACACTGAAGCATATTGGTACCACGTCAGAAAAGTGTAAGTTGCATCAGGTAATCAATCCGTAGTAATCCCCCTCAACGTGAGTTCACCTTCATTAGCGTCCGGCAATCCAGCCGGGTGTGACGCCAAGAAACGCACTGGGAGGCGACTCACCTCGGTGGGCGGTGTGCCATGCAGTTTGCTCCTGGTATTTCTCAGATGAGCAGAATTAAACGAGAGCATTAAAAAAAAGGTTGTCGTAGTAACCGTTGTTATTGTCTGAAACATGATATATTTTTACTAACTTGTTTTCAAATATACAAAATATTTATAACTAGCGGTTCAATATTCATAACTATAATAGCCGTTCTCGCTCTTTTCCATTCGGTATAACTTACGACTCACACGTGATAGCGCCGTGATTTTATAATATGTTTATAGAATTTATTCCGACCGATCGATTTGAATAAATATACGTGTAATTTGGACAAAGTTTATAGGAAAGAATAACCAGGAAGAGTATAAAAAATGAAAATTCAATATATCGGCCTCAGTTCATGCAGTAGCCAGCCGGAAATATATATTACGGTTGTCATCGGAAAGAGGGTTATGTGCTACGCATAGGTACCCGATGTTCGACACTGAGTAATCGAGGCGGTTCAGTGAGCATCTCAAGGCACTCTTAGTAAACAACGCCTTATTTTTATTATTTCTCATGTCACAGACCAATTTTTAACAAAATTGTTGTCCAATATTAATAGAAAGAACTTTATATACACTACCTGTTCAGTGCCAGTATAGTATTAAAACAATTAGAAAAAAGTCAATTTTGTTTTCATTCCAATCTTTAACACTAAAAGCGAGTCGCTGAAATAGATGTTTCACGTTAATACAACGGCGTTGTGTCCCAATACAGCTCCACCTTTTTTTTTAATTTGCATGGTAGCCATTTTAAAATACATTATCTTGATTTTTTATTATTTGTTGTAATAGAGGCAATAGAAATACACACTCTGTAAAAATTTCAACTCTCGACCCATTACGATTCACGAGATACTGCCCGCGGACACATAGACGGACCGATAATGGCTTAGCAATAGACTCCCAAACCTTAAAGGTTTGGGTACCGAGACGTCTCGTGTCTCGAAGTCCAGGTACTTTTTGTAAATTTAGTTGTCTCGGGTTCCGAGATTTTTGGGTTGAGACTCGAGACAGTTTTTTACTACGAATTTATGCAGATGTATTGCAGACTTTTTGAAAATATCCCTCGTATCCAAACGCCCGAATTGGAAATAATTAACGTCGGACCTAGTACCAGTAGTTCGACTTCTGCAAACAACGAACCCGACCAGTCGTTTCAAAGTCAAGTAAATGGAACAGACAGTAAAAAAAGAAAATGTACCAAAAAATTGTAGCAAAAAAAATCAAAAGCAATATTAACGAGTTGCAGTTGTTTCAAGGATTTTTAAGTTTGCTTTATAAGATTTTACTGCTGATAACTGAATTTGTGATTATAAGAATGAAATAATATACAACTTCTTTAAACTATAAATAACGATGTTAGAATTTGAAATATAAAATATGTTCAGTAAATGTCTATTTTTACTAAAATTGCTTTATTTATTGGTAGGTACATCTCACCAAATCTAATTTTATTCTGAGAAATCTTGACCGGGACGTCTCGGGAACTTCGTGGTGGGTGGTCTTGTATCGCGGGACTTTGAGGATGTCGAGACTTCCCAAACCCTAGTCCCGTTGGCACCCTTCGTGTACGGAATCTTAAAAACTAATTAACAAACAACCGATTGCAAGTTAAATAAAAGCTTGTAAAAAATATGTCCACTTATTTTGGCGCAAGTATTTAAGATTGTAGATGCTCTACAATAAGGCAAGGCTACTGCCGTTTGTGACAGCTCATATAGTATAATATACGTTTATTCAAATTTTACTTTGCAATTTGACTTTGTATCATGACGTTCAGGTTCACTTATTTGATTACTTGCTTATCATGAGTCCGATACCAATTGCTGGACTAGTTGCGTGTCGGTTGTCTCTAAAGTAGGACGTGTGTAAAATTTAATGATATACATCGTAATTATATCAAATATGCTACAAAATAAATTGTGTTCCGAAACAATTTTATAGTGCCTCAATTTAGTTTGTTTTGTGTGATTTTAATTATTGTTATCGTACGTTATCGTCTATCTGTCATACTCGTAAAGGTAAGAAAGATAATTATTTTTTAGTCCAAATTTTTATTAAAAAAATATATTGTAAACTAACAGTACCCGCGGCTTCGCCCGCGTTCAATCTATAAAAAAAAAACAAACTCTTTGACACACTGACAGCAGTGCCACCTACCGGGTATAATTGTGTTTTCAAACCATCCAGGACCTCATTGAAATATACACACAAAATTTCATCCAAATCAGTCCAGTAGGGTGACAAACACACGTACAGAAGAATTATATATATATATGTACTATTAAGATTACGGTGTTGACATATTACGCATAGTTAAATTTCGTGTGGAGTCACTTGTATTGTCAACAGATGGTTTTTCCTTCGTCTTACAATGTTAAAAATTAAAAATTTATACAGTGGGATTAAAAACCTCCTCCTTTTTTGAAGTCGGTTAAAAATTATTATAAATAAACGATAAATTAAAGGCATGAGAATGGAATAAAATTTCTTCTTTATATAAGGAAAGTGAATATTTTGATATCGTTATCTAAACTGTTTGTTTACTACTCGGGTCTTCTCGCAGTTCCTTAGTTTCATTTTATCTCATTCACATTACTACTATTTTGTACTGCAAATGCTTAGGATCTAATTATGTATATATAATGATAATAATATGTTATCAATTAAGTAACAAAATGCATATAGAAAATTCTGTGTCAAGAACACTGAAACAAAGAATTAACACATGTATGTACATAAATGCTATATATGTATGTATTCTACTTAAGTAGAGTATATTTACTATATATAATATACTAGTGACTCACCCTCGCTCCGCTCGGGTTCGTCCCTAGTTACGTTTTAGAGTTTAGTATAGATTTCTCACAAATGAGATATTTTTCCGCGGTAAAAAGTATCGTATATGTTGACCCGGATAACTAGCTATCACCATACCAAATGTCATCAAAATCCTTTTAGTGGTACTTTGTGATGCGGTAACAAGCAGATAGACATACAGACAGACAGAAAAAAAATCTAAAAACTATAGATTCGGCTTCTGTATCGATAATAACGTCTATTTCAATAAGATTTTCCAAAAAATATTTAATGTACGGATTCGGCTTTGTTACAATTTTATTATATGCATAGATTATAATGTGAAGGATACAGACAAAAAACAGTGTACTAATGAATAGGTTATGAGAAAGAAGTATTTAAAGTTTAGAAGTATAATATTTTTATTGAGACCAAAGTATACAGTGACTTTATACTATGTAGATTTTGGACAATTCTCCTTCTTTACCAGTATGTCATGGACATTCGCAGAATCAAACCCACAAGCTCTGTCGCAGATATACGAACTTTATCATAACGTTCATATTTAAATATTCTATTAGTTTTTTCAAGATGAAGGTAACACCAGACAAAAAAAAATATTATGAAATATCTGCTAATTTATTTCATAATAAATATATATTTTTTGTATGGTCTAGAAAAAAAAAAAAATTTCCTCACAAACGTTACCATGTTTTGTCATCATTCCATGTCAAGACTAAAGTTGGTTTAAATTTTGCCACCAAATATACCATGACACATTTGTTAGAAATTATTAAAGAAAAATACATGCAAACATAGAAAACCTCCTTTTTGGAAGTCCGTCAATGAAAGCCATTGAAACTAGGCATTAGGTGGCCAGTTTAAAAACATCAATTAGATACTTTAGAAATATTTTATTAATGAAGGAAATTTTAGAAGCTGATGAATGGTAATATTAAAATGTCGTACTTAACCACGCGTACATTATGGAACGAGTTTTGATGTAACATGGCACACAGATCAACCATGTCCTGGTCAAACTAATATATGTATGTACTTCTTTCCTAAGTAACATAGAATATTTTTGTGTATGTATGTAATTGTATATACGTGTGTACGTGTTGTGTGTTTGTGTACGTGTGTATGTGCATGTGTGCCTGTGTGTATGTGTGTGTGTGTGTGTGTCTATATGTGTTTGTGTATGTTGGTATGTAAGTACGTATATATAACTGCCTCGGTGGTGTAGTGGCTAGCATGTACGGCTGCACACCCGGAGGTCCCGGGTTCGAGTCCCGGGTCGGGCCAAGTTTAGTTATTGAGTCTTTCTGTATAGTAAGTCTCAGTAACAGCCCGGAGTTAGGAAGTTGGCGGTGTTTCATCCCCGTGCCTCGGAGAGCACGTAAAGCCGTCGGTCCTGCGCCTTAACTCTCACTGGTCGTGTCGAGCAGTCGTCCCACCGGAGTACGAGAGTGATAGGAATAGAGAGTGCACTTGTGTCTGCGCGTACACTTGAGCACTATAATATCTCCTGCGCAGTTGGCTAATCTCAATGAGATTGGCCGCCGTAGCCGGAATCGGCTAGGAGAACATCATCATCATCATCAAGTACGTATGTACCAAGCGAGCGAAAACGCAGGCTATAACTGCTGTATAATACATTTTTCAAATGAGTGATTTCCTTATGACCGATTCGTTCACCAAGTTCAAATAGTAGCGTATTTAAATTCAATTGACATAGTTTAAATGAATTTGTACAATATCCATCATATAAATGACATAAATTATATTCATATAATAATTTTTTAAAAATAATTGGGTTATATGTGAGTACTAAAGCATTGGGGCAATTATTACGTTTTAAAAAAAGATACATTTACATACTCGTACTCCAAAAATTGATCAATTTTTTTTGGAATAATACCTTAGGGATGAATTTAAAAAAATAATATGTAAGTCTAATATATAAGTATAATATATAATACTAGCGGACCCGACAGACGTTGTCCTGTCTACACGTCTTTAATTTGAAAATTTCAAACTTTTTAGACAAAATTGTGAATCTAAACCATTCCCAGATCCCCTTGAACACACACAAAAAATTTCATCAAAATCGGTCCAGTCGTTTGAGAGAAGTTCAGTGACATACACACTCACAGAAGAATTATATATATAAAGATAAATAAAATGTTTACTATTTCATTTCATATTTATTATTAAATAAATTAGCAGACACATAGGCTGCTGTTTTTAATGAAATTTGCCAAAACACTGCGCTACCTGTATTTAATATTATAATTACAAAAGGCACTTACGAACGCACTCAAGCAAAGCAAGAATTAGTTGTTTATAGCGGAAAATAGTCTGTTTTTCATAATTTTCTATTCTCGTCAGAACTCTTCTCCTTCCTGATTCAAAGATATCTTGGATATAAATTTGGCTTTTAAAATGTATAGTAGTTTCAAGAATTATTCATTATTATATATGTATTTAATAAAGTAAATCTAAATAAAACTATCTTTTCGGATTTTTTCGCTGATTTATTTTGATTTTTAGTTCCCGCCTTTTCAATTTACAATTAACAGCAATTATGGTCACGGGAAAAATTAAGGTACGAAACGTCGGGTACCAAAAATAAAAAAAAATAAAAAGATAGTTTTATTTAAAACTAGCATTGCCCGCGGCTTCGCCCGCGTTCAGATGACCAAAAACCAAATTCTTAGGTTTTACATATTAGTATGCTCTTACATAGCAGTTTTTGTATTTTTTCTCAGAAACGGAACATATATTAAATGATTTAAAATTAAAGTTAGCAAATATTGAGAGGTAATTTGGTGCCGCTTGTCTATTTCTTCCAAATTATTGTATAAATTTTGTGGGTAGATGCTGTCTGGAGCAACTATATAATGACTTTTGAGATGGCTACAACCCCAGTCTCTCCCGTGACCATGACGGCGGTTAACAACTTCAGGTAAATTTCTAACAAATTAATTAAATTTCTAAGAAATCTATTGTTAACTGTAACGCCGGCGTGTCCGCGGTCGTGGAGGGATTAAGCATTTGAAACGTCCGGAACCAAAATATACCTAAAAATTAAAATAAATCGCAAATAAAATTCATTTAAAAGTATAAAACATTTTTAGTGTAGGTGACCAGTTTTATTTACCGATTTCTGAACTATAAGTTGTAACAATAATATTATAATTAAATGGTAATTTATATACATGTAAAGTGATATGCTTTACATAAACGTGGTTTATGACGAAAAAAAGTATTATTATTTTAAACTATAAAAAATCTTGTGTTAAAATATTCCTTTGCTCGACCTTCGATCATGACGACCAGTATTTCTAAGACAAGCCATCTATAGTAGATACATTCGCTCTCGACACAGTTACTCTCTGTTCTGTAGACATATTCTCTGTTCCCTCATTCTTATAGTCTGTTAAGACGACGGGAAATAATTCGGGGGTATTAACTCTTATATGCTATCTGAGGGTATACTATTATACCCTAAGCATCCTCCATTTTATTTCAATTACTATAAAATTATCCACGTACTTTGTTTAAACTAATAAAACGGCGTACCTTTTATTGCGAAATTTCTCTATTTATATCTATTTGATTAAATATTTAAATTTATAAGCTAACAGCAATAAGTTTTGCACTAAGGTGCAATTAAAAAAATACAAGTAGGGTAAAAAATAATTTTACATAAAATAAATTTCCTCATATAGATGCATGGGATATTTATCTTTGTATACGGTTGGAAAATTCCACCAGGCTAACAGCTTAGGCTTAGCACAGGCTTATCTCTATATAAAAAACTAGGGTAATTTTAATTTTTTTGAGCGGAACCCTAATTCTTTTACTGAAATAAAAGTAGCCTAAGTTACTCCTTATAACATCAAATAGCTGCCAGTGAAAGTACCGTCAAAATCGGCCCAGCCGTGTAGTGTATCCACTATCTGGTATCCATAACACAAGCTGTGTGTCCAACATATTTATATTTATAACTGTTTTAAAAATAAAAAAAATATTCGTACCGTTACTGTATCAATAGGTACAGCGTAAAAAGATAGGTACATAAACAGATGGAACTACCAAGTTTGCTCACTTTTATTTGTACTTAAGATTTTAAGTCAAATAATTTAACTAATTAAAGGAATAAGATACATATTTGGAAACGAAATGAATGTTTATGTAATTTTCTTATCTATATAGTTCAATTCCAAGAGACATTTGCTTCTATTGATACGAGTGTATTGACCTTTGGCGTATTTATGTAACATATACTGTCCAATGGCCTTCGTTTCAGCAATTTTCATCGAAATGCTCACCTTACTTGGCTTTACTATTATAACATTTGCTTGGAAATAATTAATATATTCGAATTTTAGATTTTGCGATTTCAATAGAATAATGGTTTAATGTTTCACATATGAAGTTTTTTTTTATATTATCTTAAGAATCTTTGTTGCGAATCTAGTTACGTGTAAGTCGTTATTTTTACACTTGTTGTCAATTTTTCAACCGACTTCAAAAAGGAGGAGGTTCTCAATTCGACTGTATGTTTTTTTTTTTTTTTTATGTTTGTTACCTCAGAACTCCGTCATTTATTAACCGATTTGGACAATTTTTGTTTTGTTTGAAAGGGTATACTTCCAGATTGGTTCCATTTAAATTTAAAAAAAAAATACCACCCCTAAGGGTGGAAAAACAACTAATGATGAATTTAACCTACTTCTAATTGTCATATTGACTTGAAACTTTGCAAGTATTTCTATTTCCGTTGATAGTACAGTGGTTCGGTGTTATTGACCTGATCTGGTGGCAAGGCCAGAAGGTGGATAGGTGGAACTCTTCAACGGCTAATAGTAGATACTTTGAGTTTGGGCTTATTTTGTTTGATTTGACAAGCCTAACACGTTAGAATTCTTACTTTGCTACTACTGTCTACACTAAAAAGGGAAAAATAAAAACTTTTTAACAAAAAAATAAAAAACCGACTTCAAACAAAAGCACTAAAAAGTAAAAAATAACTGATTGGTAGTTTTCATTTACTATACATACCTAATCAAATATTTTCGAAATCGGTGCCAGCCCAATGTATAGTAAATGAAAACTACCAATCAGTTATTTTTTACTTTTTAGTGCTTTTGTTTGAAGTCGGTTTTTATTTTTTTGTTAAAAAGTTTTTATTTAGTTCGCTTTTAACGCAATCAGGTTTTTTTTATTTTTATGATTTACTAGTATTGCCCGCGGCTCCGCTCAGATGACCAAAAATCAAATTCTTAGGTTTTCCATGTTAGTATACTCTTACAGTGCAGTTTTTGTATTTTTTCTCAGAAATTAGACGTTATTCCGCGGTAAAAAGTATCCTCTATGTTGACCCGGATAATCAGCTATCATCATACCAAATTTCATCAAAATCCCTTGTGAGGGCTAGCCCAAAAATTGGAAGGGCTGGGGCACCTCACATCGACGATGAGCTGAAGCGGGGGTTGGAGTAGGAGATGTAAGGGTGTGCACTTACTTGGAATGTGGATGATAGATGGATGGCGCTGGGTGAATGGCACGCTCCTGGGCTGAATATACCTTTGCACGTATAGGTACACGTGCAACAAAAGTTTTATATCATACGCTGTATTCACTATCACTATAATTAGTTCAATTGTCTGTATAGTTCACTTTAATAGAAGCCGGCCGGCAATATACTTATAATAATTAACACACGAGCAGATGAGCTGAAGGGTTTTACTTTTACATATATTTTCAATTTAACGACCCTTCTCAAACCGAGGACGACGCGTGACTCCTTCCGGGTGGCGCCAATGCGACGCTCGCGCCGAATCAATGAGTAAGAGAGAGAAAGCAAATCAGGGAACCAAACGTCGCGCCCGAGTGGCGCGAACATCCCTCCAGTAGTTTTCTCGTGATGCGGTAACAGACAGACAGACAAAAATTCTAAAAACTATAGATTCGGCCTCTGTATCGATGAAAATGTTTATTTCAATGAGATTTTCCAAAAAATATTTAATGTACAGATTTGACTTAGTTGCAATTTTATTATTTGTATAGATTATGTTTCTTACTTGTGTGGCAAATATTATAATTATGTAAGAAAAAAAAATGCACTAAGTAGAAAACTTGTACTTATAATGTTAAAAAAATAAAAATTAAGGTAACTATTCTTTTTTTTTTGCTACTTATATAAAACTAAAAAATAAGAATTTCATGGTTATTTACTATTATGTTATTTTTATAGCGCAATATTTTATGTAATAATCAAATTATGTTCAAAATTTTATTTTATTAAAAGTTTATTGTTCATATAATTTATGTGTTAATGATTTATGTCTTTTGGACTCTTCTCGGTAGTAAACAAAGTATCCAAATTGCTTTGTATGGTAACGTTCTGTTTTGAGTGTTTAATTATTTTTAAGTAACTTGGAGTTTATCTTTTTCCTTACACGATTTTCAGCCTACTATTATAAATTTGAAAGTTGGTGTGTTTGTTTGTCTTCTGTTCTCAAATTCATATTTTACTTATTTATAATCTATACATATCTATAATAAAATTGTAACAAAGCCGAATCTGTACATTAAATATTTTTTGGAAAATCTTATTGAAATAAACATTATTATCGATACAGAGCCCGAATTTATAGTTTTTAGGATTTCTGTCTGTCTGTCTGTCTGTTTGTTACCGCTTCACAAAAAAAAGCACTGGAGCGATTTTGATGAAATTTGGTATGGTGATAGCTGGTTATCCGGGTCAACATATAGGATACTTTTTACCGCGGGAAAATGACTCATTTCTGAGAAAAAATACAAAAACTGCAATATAAGAGTATACTCATATGTAAAACCTAATAATTTGGTTCTTGGTCGTCAGAACGCGGGCGGAGCCGCGGGCAATGCTAGTGTATAATAATTTTATAAATCTGTAAGTGTGTTTGTTTGTTTGCTTGTCCTTCTGTCACGTCGAAACAGAGTGACGGATTAGCGTTATTTTTTCTGTGAATATAGTTGGAGGGCTGGAGAGTGACATAAGCTACTTTTTATCGCTGGAGATTATTTTATTTCAACGGAAAAACACATTATAATACATCCTAAAAAAATATATATGATCAGAATTACTTAAAACTTGGTATTAATGCTCTTCGATACAATTAAATAAATACGTACTTTCACTTTGCCATTTTTCGTGATTCATTCCATAAGGGGGTAAAAAAGGGGATGAAAGTTTGTGTGAAACCTATTTTTAGGGTTTTTTTGTAGTTTTAGTGCAAGCGAAGCCGCGTGTTCTGCTAGTATAGTTTATATGTGAATGTCACTTGTTGTTAGTTGTGGTTCCCTGTAATTAGGGTAGCTTTTATCATTCATAAGTTAACCATGTTGATATAAAAGATGTATTACTGTTTGGCCAGTTTAATAAATAAATAAATAAATAAATATATTATTTGTTTTTTAAGTAAGTACTTTTTGATAAGTAGAGAGTCGAGTCTTTAACGTAAAATTATAAAAAAACTTATTGTTAATTGAACCTGGAACTTTTTTGTGAAAAGGTTTCAGTAGAACTTACTTAGAAACTCAATACCTTTATAATGAAACTCAATGTCCAAAAACTTAATCTTTTGAAAAAAACATTTTGCTCCTTTTGACTACTTTGTAGTTTGTACAGCTTCTGATTACGTGACTTCTTATATTTTTTTGTTAGAAATTATTTTTTACACGTGGACGATAACATTGTAGGGGAAATGCGTGTAATACGATTCCGCGAGATAAAATGATTCCCCACCGTATACGAATAACTACGAGCGATATCAATCCAAATACGCAACAAACGTCATCCCTGCAACTCCTCCAGTTGCCCCTCAGTGTGTTATGGCGGTGTGACCACTTACCGTGATTTTATTAAAAAAATATTAAAAAATGTGCTTCTAACCTATGGTAAGTCTATTTTTCGAGTTTCATTACTTTCTGTAGGTTAAGATTTATTGAAATATTGTTTTATTAGCGGATTCCATTAACGTTCAGCTATATTTAAGCAATGTTTGAATACCGCACGTTGTATTTGATGATTATATTTTTATCGATGTCTTGAAATTTGGTGCTTGAGGTGAAATGATCCCTCATCGTGTCCATAAAACGATCCCTGGATCATATTACCCCATTAGTATTTTTAAAAACTTTTATTTAACTTGTAATGTATGTCTGTGTGTATATATGTATGTATGTATGTTTGTAAAGGTCAAATTTTACATTTGACCTTAAATTGAACGTTAAATTTGACCCACTTTCCAGTGTTCGATTGAGCTGAAATTTTGCATTCTTATGTTAGTCCGGTGACAATGCAATATTATGATACCATCGAGCTGATCTGATGGTAAAGCCAGGGTGTAGAGACTGGAACTACTTGATGGCAAATGGTAGGACAGTTGAATTTGGGCTAGTATTTTTTATCATGAGTAATTTCCATTACATATGATAACGAGGGTCTGAAGATGAAGCTAAAAAATTGCCACTGGAACTCCGCTTTTATATCATATTAATTGAGTAACGTAATAAATTGATGGGTTTGATTTGTTTTAAAGTTTATTTTCTTCTTTTTAGAGCATTTAAATTAAAGCTTGTTTTTTTACTTTGAATTATTATTTTTACAGATCATGCCGCGAGTTTACGTTTAAACGTAAAACGTTTAAACGTAAACCCATTCGCCAAAATTGGCCTGAGGAACAGTCTTTATTGTTTTATTAATTATGAAGAAGAGTTTATTTGTTTATTTATATTTTGTTATGTAAACCCTAAAGCGTTTGTTACAATTGTTTAACGTTTAATTTTGTTGATTTAGTAGTAAAAAAATGATCTCCAATGTAACTCAAGACTTAAAATGTTATGTATAACACGTTTAAATATTTTTTTTTTGCTTCAAGCAATACATATGATTAAAATAAACAGCTGAGTGTTTTATTTTGTTAATATTAAATATTATAGGGTATAAAATGATCCCTGGGATCATTTTAACCCTTCCCAGGGATCGTTTTATACACATGTATGTATAAAACGATCCCTTACTAAACTTTTTTTAAAAATGACGAAACTAATAAATCACATACAAATCATCACAAATAAGTATGCAGTTACAAAGATAAGTAAATTTACTATTCTTAACAATTTAAATCTTGTGTTTTTGTCTAAAACTTTGAACACAGCAAAGATTTTCCCTTAAAGGGATTTAAAAAACCTGTCAAGCGGGAGTTGGATTCGTGTAACGAAAGCTTAAATATATTTATTTAAAACTAGTGTAAGCCAAATGATCGAAAGTGGACCTTATGGTTCACTTTCGATCGTTATTACTATTATAGATTATAGTCCATTTTCGACCGTTTTGTATTTATAAATAATAATACTGAACTGTTTTGTCTTAACCTATCTACATATACATGTATAAAAAAAGTAACCGTTTCCAAAAAAAAAAGAAAATATCGGCTGTCAAAGGTATTGAACCATTTTATCTTTGCCTATTTATATGTAGATATATTCATATTCGTGCGAAATACATACCTATATACCAAATAGCCAATATTCATTTCACGTTTGTTCTGGAAATAAAGCATCATGAGAAAATATGTTCGGCGGTCGCGGGACTGAGGGAAATAAAACTACCTACATATAATAAAATTGTAACTGATCGCTGTCGGTACACGGAAGATATTTGAGAAAAAACCATTATTGGGCGTATTTATTAACACCCAAAACAATGATTTAAAAAAGATTGTCTGTTTTTCTGTGCGTTTGTGCGCGCTCATCTCAGAAACGGCTTAACCAATTTCGGTGCGATTTTTACTAACGTAGTGAAGCTTAACGTAGTAAGCTTTACTTAACATTTAGTATTATTGCTTTTTTTACAATTAGTTCATAAATAAAAAAGTTATGTCAATATAAAGAATCACGTGGAGACAAACCCGAGCGAAGCGAAAGTGAGTCGCCAGTACGAAATACATTTGAAGACCGCAAACCACATGCGGATAGCGTGGTGGTTGCAAAAGGGTATGAATTGTAATTATCTGTTCTTTGGTGCATATTATTTAAAAACGTTGCTTAGCCATATTTTTATTTGCCAAGTAGATTTGTCTAAATTTTATTGGCCGAGTTTTCAAGTAGTTTTCGAGTACTATTTATGTGTCGTAATAAAGAGATCATCGACTCAAAATTCATGCAAAACAACATAATATTACGTTTATATTACATATTATGATATTTTATACATATTATCATATTTCCGCATGTGTAATTTTAGTACGTAATAGGCTTATTCTTTTGCTACATTTGATATATGTACATACATATCCTTTTATGTTAAGATTAAATTGCGAACAGTTTTTTTTATTTATTTTTTATGGTATTCAGTGACAAACGAGTAGACAGCGCACCTGATGGAAAACGGTACGTGTCGCCCATGACACCTACGGTTCATGCACACAGGTTTTATGTTACAAAAATACAGAACCGTAGGTGTGTTGTCACTGTGAGGACTAAGGTGATATGCCTCTTGCCTGTAATTGCGCTGGCTACCTTATCCTTCAAACCGGAACACAACAATGTAATCATTGTTGCTTGGCGGAAGAAATAGATAAGGGGGTGGTGCCCGTCCAGTCGGGCTCCTCGGGCTTGACAGAGTCCTACCACCACTTACTACATACACTTGAATACATAGGTACACTTGAATTACACAGTATACTTGGAATTTATGGGTTTTGATCTATAAATTTTGTTTATTTTATTATCACTTCTGACCTTTTGACGAATTTAAAATAGTCCATGATGTCTAAACAAGGTTACATATCCACTTTATTATAATCCTATGAGCGATTTCTATAAAATTAGGCTATTAAAATTCACTTAAATCTATAAATGTAAATATCATGTTATGATGGCTTTTTTAAGTTTTTTGTTATGTTCTTGTTTTAAACTCTACAAGTTTTCCTTTTGTATTCATTTTGGAATTTTACGCTGTTTGATGCGAGTTAATATGGAAATATTTTGAAACACTTTTATATTTATAAAAAAATCTTTATAATTTTACTAATCTATACTAATATTATAGAGATAGAGTTTAATATAATACTAAATAAATCCCGTGACCATGGATGCTGTAAAGCACTCGAAACGTCGGGAAACAAAAATGCAAATAAATCCGCGACAAAATTCGAAGAGATAGAGTTTGTTTGTTTGGTTGAACGCCTTAATCTCAGGAACTAATCATCTGATTTGAAAAATTCTTTTTGTTTTAGATAGCTGGTTTATTGAAGAAGGCTATAGGCTATATCATCCCGGAAAAATGTCCGGTTCCCGTGGGATAGATTTGTCTAGGGACAAACCCAGTCGCTAGTAATATAAATAAGGTATAACAAAGAGTTTGTTTGTTACATTACCTTCGACTATAATAATGAGCTCTATCTTATTAGTTTATGCCTTTGTCATAATCGAGATAAATAGTAGCCCACTACTATTTATCTTTATCAAGTGCTTCTGATAGGATAACTGAAAAGCCGATATTACACGAGTGTTTGAAATAAACACTCATATATATTGACCGTTAATGCCCCAGTGTATGGAGGGACAGCACTGGTGTTGTTGTTGAAATAATTATTATATTGGTTATGCTCTTAGGTCGCTAGGTATATTTATAATATTACTAGCGACTCAGCCTCTCTTCGCTCGGGTTCGTCACTAGGTTGATTCCCCATACAAACTTTCACCCCCTTTTTCGATATTGAGATGATTTTCGGGATAAAAAGTCCTTCCCAGGGTTTCAAACTATCTTCTTACCAAATTTCATCTAAATCGGTTCAGTAGATCCAAAGTTTACCCTCTACAACGTCACAAACTCACAATTCACAAAATTTACCTCTTTATAATATTAGTATAGACTAGCGACTCACCCTAGCTTCGCTCGGGTTCGCCCCTAGGTCCGTTTTAACAGTTCGTATGGAATAAATAGACTATATGTACATAGATATTATGAGTTACTGTGGGTTGTATTATAACGTGTTTTCCCGTGGGAACGAAATAGTCTTCACGGTAAAAAGTGGCCTATATCACTCTCCAAGCTTCCGAATATCTCCAAACAAAAATTCAAGCCAGCCGTTTTTTTTCCGTTAATTTTTCTATTTATAATAGTAGTTTAAATATTGTATTATTTATAAAGTAAAAAATTAAATATTTAATCCTTTTTTTATGTATTCAGCCCTTTTTAACGTCCCACTGCTGGGCACGGGCCTCCCTTTAGTACGAGGGGAATCGGATCATAGTCCACCACGCTGGCCAAGTGCGGGTTGGCGGACTTCATATGCCTTTTGAAAACTTACTAGGTTCTCTCAGACATGCAGGTTTCCTCACGATGTTTTCCTTCACCGTTAAGACAAGTGGTAATCATGTTGGAAATGATTCGCACATGAAATTATCAGAGGTGCGAGACCCAGGATTTGAACTCGCTTCACTCAGTATTTCAAGCGAGCGCGTTACCACTGGGCTACCACTGCCTTAATCCTTTTTTAACATTAACGAATGTAAAACGTATAAGCAGTCCCGATAAAGGCGAAATGAGGGCTGCCACGCTTGAATTCGTCGCAAGGAACGCTTATGTAGAGTAAGGTCTCTAGAACTGTCAAATGACACTGAACGTTAACTGTCTGCGACCTATTCATCGCGGATCATCACTAATTAATTATTCATCATTATTGTAAACATTGTGCCATTCCTGATTAATTATAGCAGATACGGTACGTTTAAACAAATGTTATTGAAACAATTTCTCCCGTAACCATGATTGCTGTAAAGCATTCAAAACGTCGGGAACCAAAAATCCAAATAAATCCGCGAAAAAATCCGAAAAGATAGTTTTATTTAAAACGTCAAATATTCGCGTAAATCTAAGAAAGTATTAAATGTTATTGCTTTAAATGAAGAGCTAAAAAAGTCAATATATTATCTATTTGGTTATTATATATTAATTATGTAAAACAAAATCCTGATAAACTGATGCCGCGCTAACAATTATTATTATTACATTAAATTTATGGCCTTGCTACACTAACAAATACTTTTTAACGACAGCGACAGGGCCTTAGTAGCGCCAACTGGTGCCATTAAAATCTGTGTATCCATCAAAAAATCAGTATTTTTACGAATGTATTGCACATTCGTTAGAAGTAAGACAAACAGACAGTTCAATTATATTTATAGATATATAAACGAACAAAGCCACGGCATTATTAACTAGCAAATTGTCAAGTCTGTACATAATTTATCTTCCCAGAGTAGAGGCGGATGTGAGCATTATCTACTTGTGCTCATTCGAGACGGTACTTCAGACCAATCGTCTGGCAAACTCTTTATCTTGATGATTTAAAATGTTTTAAATCTATGTTTATTTTATATTTTCTAATGATTTTAAAATAAATTCTTGCTAACCCTTAGTTTTCTCTACATATAAACTTTTCATTGTCCTTCTCTGTTGTTTTTTAATGAGACACAGCCACATCAATTTCATTTGCGAGTTCGAAATAAATACACACCGCAGTAGTCGGCACCTTTTAATGCCTCACTGCTGGGTACGGGCCATCTAATACGATTGGGATCAGGCCATAGTCCACCATGATGGTTAAGGGTGGGTTGGCGAACTTCACATTTCTTTTAAAAACTTGCTAGGTTATCTCAGACATAAAGGTTTCCTCACGATGTTTTCATTCTCTATAAGACAAGCGATAATCATGTTGGAAATGATTCGCACTTGAAAATATCAGAGGTTCGAGACCTGGGATTTAAACTCGTTAGACTCGGTTGTCCAAATGAGCGTTACCATTGGTCTATTACTTTCATTCGAAATATATGTAGATTTACAATATTAAAAGTATAATATACAGTAGAGCTTACCTTGCCTAGTTTATTTACGTTCAATTGCCACACTACTAGTATAAGGATTGAAGAATCCATATTAATATTATTAGTATAACAGAAGCTCTATCTATTACATTTTAACACATAAACCGCTAAACAGATTTCGATAAAATTTTGCAAGGACATAAATTGTATCCTGGGGACGGATACAGGCTACATTTGATTCTATTTACCACGCGAGCGAAGCCGTGGTCAAAAACGAGTACACTATAAAATGCGAAAACAAATTAACTTAAGAATAGTTTGAGAGATTAGTGCGTTGAAACAAACAAAAAAACACCTTAAATTTTTTAATTATAATCTAGATAATATAATACATATTCATTAATATTATATTAGGTACTTACGATTATATTAGCTTCAAAATAAAAATTTACATTTTTTATATCTTTATGTAAATTTGTAAGGCCATAAGACCAATATCTACTCGTATTTAAAATAATTTAAGCTCGTGAAATAACGTAGTTAACGAAAATAGGTTTGATAGAATTTATGTCCCGTGTTCCCGTGTTATCCCTTGGGATAGAATTTATGTTTAAAAATTAACCAATCACAAGCAATAAATTAAGCATATTATTGAAATACTGAGCCACAGCTTGACGACATGATACGTGAGCTAAATTATAAGTTAATATTTGCTGTTAAATTATAAAAACAATTGCATATAATTTCAACTTATAACACGTATGTGTTAGATGATAGTTTTCCACGCAGCTTTGTGTTAGCTACAAAAAATTGTTTCATCAATAAAAAAAAAAACAACCTGTGTGTGTACTTATGTACGCACATAAGAAATTATACTTCCTTGGCGTAACAGAACAAAAATAGCTAAAGATTTTATACCGTATGTCATAACTCTCTGTTTGTAATAGGAATGCAACTAACTTCATCATGTCGCTTTTTGGCTGTCGGTGTGCGATAACTTCAAACTACTTACGTACGTAAATGAAAATCGAATCTGCGATTTCAAACTTACTAGGAAACGCCATTGTAGATATTGTCATATTTAAACAAAATATAAATTAGCGTATCATTATTTTTTTCATAATTTTATCGTTCAGAGTGTGTCCACAACTACATCACTATTACGCATTGTTTGAAAACTGCGCCTACGCAGCGGATATATCAATTTTGTAAGATACAATCGTGTTCTTTTATCAGGAAAGAACTAATTCAGTTATAACTACCTACAGCAACAATAAGTTCTAAAAATACCTTAAATAAATATTTTTTATTGTATATTAGCGACTTAGCCTCACTTCGGTGCGTTTTTGGTGCATTTTTTTTATTATAGTACACATTGGTAGCACTACCTTATAGCATTTTTTTTTACTACGGGTTGCCTTTGTATCACTAAAGTTTATATTTTATAGTCTAAATTTCATCCAAATTAGTCCAGCTGTTTTAGCATGAAGGATTAAAAATATACACAGACGTACAAACTTTCGATACATAGGCATAAAAAATAGTTTGATATTAATAAGGTGATGGAACAACGTTGTACCATCCCGTACTTTTTCATTTAAACAAGTTTTATTATTAAAAACGGAAATTATTATAAACAAAAGTTTTGTTTTCATCGATTTATAGAAGAATTAATAAGCAAATAAAAATAGGTACATTTGGATCTAAATGCAATATTTATACTAATATTATAAAGAGGTAAGTTTGTGAGTTTGTGACATTGTAGGGGGTAATCTCTGGAGAACCGATATAGATGAAATTTGGTAAGAAGATAGTTTGAGACCCTGGAAAGATTTTATTCTTGATACGATGGGACGGTACCTACGTTGACAAAACCGGTGCGGGAGCGAAGCGACACGTGCTCTCTGAGGCAAGGGGGTAAAACACCGCCAACTTCTCAACTTCGGGCTGTCACTGAGATTTTCTTAACAGAAAGATTCAATACTTAAATTTGGTCAGACCCGAAACTCGAACCCAGGACCTCCGTGGCAGCCGTACATGCTAGCCATTACACCACAGAGCTAGATATAGCTTTGTCTAAAAATAATTTTCTAGTATTCATGATTATTCATTCATAGAAACAAAGTAACAAAAACGTATAGATTAGTCATTGTTTGTACATTGTTGATCTGGCAAAGTATTGGAAGTGCGTCTCAATTAAATTAGTAGTGCGCATAAAAAGTCATAGTAATCCCAAAACACGTATGCCCATGTTCTATTCAAATATAAACAAAGAATTTTACTATACGGAAAACAGCTTCCACATGCGATATCTCCCTCGTATTTTATTTATAACTAGATTTGGCTCGCGGTTTCGCTCGCGTAGCCTATATCATACAATGAGATTCATGTCTTTGACAAATTTTATCGAAATCTGTTCAGTGGTTTTGTAATAACGTAACAGACAGGGTTACTTTCACATTTTTAACATTAGTATATATTACTGCCAAAAATCATAAGTGTCAATACTTTATTAAAAATTAAAATTTTCATTTAGAATAGATATTAGATATCTAATCAGATATGTTCGAAGTTAGTGTGCTTTAATTTGTATCGGCTGGCACCGACTTCGAAAATATCTGATTAGGTATCTATTCTAAATAAAACCGTTTAGTTGTTTTTTACTTCTTAGTGCCTGGAAGTAGTTTATTTTTAAGTTTTTAATTTTCCACCTTTAGTGTAGACGTAATAAGCAGGTAATTATAAGAAGGAAGGTTTTTAAGTATATATATCCGATTAAGCTATTTATTTAAAAATAATTTACTGTTGATTTTTTAAAAACTGCTCGACCGATTATTATTATTATTAATATTATAAATGTGAAAGTTTGTGAGTATGTATGGATGTTTGTTACTCTTTCACGTCAGAACGACTGAACGGATCTGGATGAAATTTGGCACTAGGATAGATTATAGTCCGAAATAATACATAGGCCACTTTTGATTTCGGAAAAATATACGGTTCCCGAGGGATAGATTTGTTTTTGTTTTTCCAGAGGCGAACCCAAGCGAAGCGAGGTTGAGCCGCTAGCTTAAAATATTTATACAGATTTATTTTTGGCACAAACTACATTCGTTAATAGTTTTAATGAATAATTTATAATGAATATGAATATCATATAAGTACATATACCTATTTGGGAATTTCAACTTTTCCATATTACCTACTCGTTTCTTCCTTTTTTGTCGCAATCATTATAATTAATGTGAAAGTAAAATCAGAGCCGTTCATCCCATTATCCTGTTATTTGTTATTCAATCACACAAGAACGGCTGAACGGATCTGGATGAAATTTGGCATAGAGACAGATTATAGTCTGGAATAGCGAAAACTTTTCATCCCGGAAATATGTACAGTTCCCGTGGGATAGATTTGTTATTATCGTTTATAAAGCAAGGGATCTACTATCTATTTAGGAAAGGGATCTACTATCTATTTGAAATCATACACACGTACATAATGTTTTCGTTCTCAATTAAAATTTTAATCTTTATATTATTACTTTTATATTTTATACACTAGCGACTCACCCTCGCTCCGCTCGGGCTCATTCTTAGTTACGTTTTAACGTTTAGAATAGATTTCTCAGAGATAAGACATTTTCCCGCAGTAAAAAGTATCCTATATGTTCACCAAATTTCATCAAAATCTGTCTAGTGGTTTTCTCGTGATGTGGTCACACATGGAGAGACAAAATTTCTAAAAACCACTTTTAGATTCGACCTCTGTATCGATAATAATTACTATTTCAATAAGATTTTCTAAAAAAAAAATTAATTTACAGATTCGACTAAGTTAGAACTTTATTATATGTAAGTACTAGCAGAACCCGCGGCTTCGCTCGCGCAAAAACTACAAAATAAACTCTAAATTGGTAGATTTCATATAAACTTTCATCTGACATAAGTATTAATTTCGAATTCGAAATAAGAGAAGTATTTATAATATTAAATGAACAATTCATGTATATATGTTTATAAATTTATTGCGTGCCTTACCGAAACTGCTTTAACGAGTTTGATCAAAGGTTGTATTTAGATGCCTTTTTAAGTTTATTTATATTATATTATATACTTAGGTGTCTTTTTTATAACTTTTCTGAAAAAAAAACACCATGTGATGATGATGTGTTTTTTTTTTATAAACATATATACATGAATTGTTCATTTAATATTATAAATACTTCTCTTATTTCGAATTCGAAATTAATACTTATGTCAGATGAAAGTTTATATGAAATCTACCAATTTAGAGTTTATTTTGTAGTTTTTGCGCGAGCGAAGCCGCGGGTTCTGCTAGTACTTACATATAATAAAGTTCTAACTTAGTCGAATCTGTAAATTAATTTTTTTTTTAGAAAATCTTATTGAAATAGTAATTATTATCGATACAGAGGTCGAATCTAAAAGTGATTTTTAGAAATTTTGTCTCGCCATGTGTGACCACATCACGAGAAAACCACTAGACAGATTTTGATGAAATTTGGTGAACATATAGGATACTTTTTACTGCGGGAAAATGTCTTATCTCTGAGAAATCTATTCTAAACGTTAAAACGTAACTAAGAATGAGCCCGAGCGGAGCGAGGGTGAGTCGCTAGTGTATAAAATATAAAAGTAATAATATAAAGATTAAAATTTTAATTGAGAACGAAAACATTATGTACGTGTGTATGATTTCAAAGAGAGTCCTACATAATTAATACTTTAATATATGAAGGTGGTATGCGTAAATGCATTTATTTCGCAACGTTAAAAAGGTATCCTAACGGTATTTCACATAATTGTATTAGCAGAACATGGTAATCGTGTTGAAAATAAAATTTGTTCGTGAACTTCTGTGATCTTATAAAAACAAATATTACTGGAGGAACATAAAACTAATTTATTATTTAAAAAATCGTGGATAATTTTGGTAAAACAAATAAGTAGTTGATTGGCATTTACGTCTTAAGTTAGATTTTCTCAGACATGCAGATTTCTTTACGTTTTCCTTTATTATACGGTAAGTGGTAATCATGTTGGAAATAATTCGCACATGAAAATATCAGACAGAGGTGCAAGACCCGGGATTTGAATCCGCTTCACAGCGAGCGCGTTACTACTGGGCTACTACTGTTACTTTTTACCTTTAGTAATGATAGTAAATTATGTTCATAATTCTTTAAAAGGTAATAAATAAGAGAAATGTGTTTTTTTAAATCTCATAAATTTATTGCTGACAAATATTTTTATAGTAAGTACACATTGTACAAATAGGCTTAAACGTGCGGAACTTGATGGTAAACATTGACTCATTCATTGGAACACGTTTTTCTGTCAAGGCTACTACACCGTTGTTTGTGTAGGCCAAAACGTAATAAATACTAATATCAACATCGTTTTCACTTTTCTGTATATATTTATTTGTCACATACAATTATAATTACATATAGTTTATATCCAGATGCATTTTTTCAAACCTTAAAATATTAACATTTAATATAATTTACGTACTTATTCATATTTTGGAGCACCAACAGGAAATGGATTTACATTTTAAAACGTAAAAGAATTCGTTAATCCATACTAAGTATATCCTTATTTTAAAATAAAATAGTTATGTAATGCTTTTATAAATAATTTAATCTAATATAATCTATTATAAAGCATTTTTCTTTCACCATATTTAGCAGCGCCATCTATTGGGAAATTCAACTATGATTTGAGGAAGGCGTCTTAAAATAACATTAATATTTAGGTATTATGCCACAGGAACATATCAGGGGTGCATAGTATTAGAAGTCGTGGTGTAGTAGACATAGGGTACAATTAGGCATCTAGGGACGTAAGCGCTAGTAAATAAATTATTAAATTTGTGAAGTTGTAGAGGGTAATCTCTGGATCTACTGAACCGATTTAGATGAAAGGTAAGAATATAGTTTAAGACCCTGGACAGGACATAGGATACTTTTTAACCCGGAAATCATGGGATGGGATGAAAGATTGTATTGGGAAGCAAGCCAGAGACAACCCCGAGCGAAGCGAGGGTGAATCGCTACTACATATTATAATAAAATTCTGAGTCGAGTCTGTAAATTAAATATTTTTTTTGGAAAATCTTATTTAAATAGTCATTATTATGAATACATACATATATATAATTAAAAAAAAGTAAATAAATAAGCTGTTAAACGTGTGAACTTTATTTTTCCAAAAATAATATATTTTATGGGCAACCCCAGATTGCCACAAGAGCAGGGAACGGAAATTTGTAGGTGGTCTAAATTCATGTTTTATGAGAAATTAATAAATTCATTGTTGTGGTCCCGAAAATATGCCAAAAAAAAATAACTCGATTGATTTCTTTGCAATATTGCTCCACTAAATTGAAATGCAATTCATATGTGGACCTGTTGTCATAGTGCCCTCACACTATAAAGTCCAGCGCGTGTTAAGTGGATCCCTTGGAATGTAATAAAAATATTTAGGTTGGGTCACCTGTAAATAAAACCATAATAATTTCCTTCCCACCAATTTCGCCCACGACGGCTACTTTCATTGAGCTATCTGCACAGAATATCATAGTGCAATACGTGCACTCTATATTCCTATCACACGGGGGTGAATGAAACCTACTTCCCAACTGCAGGCTTTTTGACAGAAAAACCCAATGACTATACTTAGTCCGACCTAGGAAACGAACCTAGGACCTTTAGATCTGCAGCTCGTAGTTACTAGACGACCGATGCAATTATATAAGATAAAAATAATAGAAAATAAAGGGACTACTTTTAAAGCAAATGGGTTATATTATTTGTTTTCAAATCAAAATTTAGAGATAAATGCATGAATGACGTAGGCTTTTTAACACTAAACGTACGCTAGGAACTCCACAAGGGAATAATCCATACTTTACATACTCATATTATAAATGTGAAAGTAACTCTGTTGCCTTTTCACGTTCAAACCGCTGAAGATTTAGATTAAACTAGCAGAACCCGCGGCTTCCCCCGTGCTAAAACTACAAAAAAATCACTAAAAAGGTAGTTTCATACAAACTTTCATCCCCTATTTTACCCCCTTATATTAATTTTGGAAAGTGCTACTTTTTAATTTTATTAAAGAGTATATATACCAAGTTTTAAGTCATTCTGATAATAAATATTTTTTAGTTGTGTTATAACGTGTTTTGCCATGGGAATTAAGTAATCTTCCGCGATAAAAAGTAGCCTATGTCACTCTCCAGCCCTCCAGCTATCTCGACACAAAAAATCACGCCAATCCGTTACTCCGTTTCGACGTGTAAGAAGGACAAACAAACAAACACACTTTCACATTTATAATATTAAGTATGGATTTAGCATCGGGGACTATAGGGCTATCTTTCCCGCCTCTTACCACGCGAGCGAGCCGTAAGCATTAGTTACACACTGAACCGGGAACTAACAATAGTTTTAATATAGAGTATAGTATTTTGATAAGTAATACATATTTTTGCTCGAAAGGATTGCAATTTTATTGCCTTTAAATATGTACTCATATAATACGTATTTCTAACCAATTCTGAAAAACAATTTCGTAAATTAACTAAGTGTATAGGTATTCCTTGTAATCTGGTTTATGGTTACGCGATTTCTTAGCTGATTTTAAACCGATTTTAATGATTATTTTCGTTCATCTCCTGTATTCCACAAGGAACAGTAAACTTCTTCTCGATGTTCTTACAGATCAGATCCTTATTTACATATATGTCTTTGTTACATTAAAATAATTATATAGGTATACATGTACTAAAGTTCTAAGTCGAATCTGTACATTAAATATTTTTTTGGAAAATCTTATTGAAATAGTCATTATCATTGATACAGTCTGAATTTATAGTTTTTAGAATTTTTGTCTGTCTGTCTGGAAACGCATCACGAGAAAACCACTGGACAGAATTTGATGAAATTTGGTATGATGATAACTGGTTATCCGGGTCAACATATAGGATACTTTTTACTGCGGGAAACCCAAGATCTGTCAATATTTCCTCAAATTAAAATATTAAAGAGTCACTTATACAATTAAGAATATCTTTCAATGCAATTTTTTATCTGTTTCTCACGGAAACAAGTATCATTAATTTTGGACGTATGACGTTTTTCACTTTAGTTTTACTATTTGTATAAGTAAAAAGCCTCTTTAGTTTAGTGGCTTGCATGTACTGATGCAGATCTTGAGGTTCAGGTCGGGTCGGAATAGAACAATAACAAAGTTTTTCTGTAAATTTTCTATCATGAAATCGTCAATAATAACCCGGAGTTGGGAAGTCAGAATTGTGTACATTCCCGTGCTTGAATGCGCATGTTCCTGCCCTGTGCCTTATATCACCGGTCCGTTGCCGTCCTATCAGAATATGAATGTTAAAGGAATAGAGAGTGCATTTTTATCTGCGCACACGCATGTACACTATAGTATGTGCGCGCTGTTGGTAAGCCTCAAAGAGGCTGGCCGTAATGGATATCGGTTACGTACATTATATATACTTTAAAAGAGAAAAAGAAAAACATTCTGGTGTAAATTAAAAAGAATAAAAGAATGTAGCTTTCATAAGTGTAAAAACTCCTGGGATACGAATGGCTATCGTATCGTATTGTAGTACTACAATCCCAAACCTTTTTTGGCTGAATTTCCGGGCTCTAATGAGACCCCTCCCCCGACCACGATAAGGTACACACTTTGCGGGGACCCACTAAAACCCAACTTAATGTAATCTTAGGTTGAAGAAATTGCCTTTTTAATTGTTTTTTACAAATAAAAATTATTAATGAAATGCTTATCGGGTTAACTAAATATCTTTAACAATATATGTATGTACTTAATTTGACCGTATACTTTAATGTACAAACAGACTTTAAATAATCAAATTCGATGACAAAATGAACATAAAAATATTGACTGAGATTATTTAACCGATAACCAAAGGGTTGATAGACTGAGTGACGTCATATTTTTCAATCGCTCACGAGGATATTAACTACTATTAAAAAACCTTTTTAAATTATATTTATTACAGGAGATTCGAATCCTATAAGACTGGCGACTCATCATCGCTCCGCTTGGGTTTATCCCTAGTTACGTTTTAACGTTTAGTATATATAAGACAGTAAAAACTATACTATATGTTGACCCGGATAACCAACTATCCTCATACCCAATTTCATAAAAATCTGTCCAGTAGTTTTCTTATGCTGCGGTCACAGACAGACAGACGGACAAAAAATCTAAAAACTATAGATTCGGCCTCTGTATCGATAATAATGACTATTTCAATAAAATTTTTCAAAAAATATTTAATTTACAGATTCGACTTAATTAGAATTTTATTATATGTACTAGCGATTCAACCTCGCTTCGCTCGAGCTCATCCCTAGCTTGCTTCCCAATACAAATTTTAATCCTCATTATAACCCCCTTAAGATTTTCGGGTTAAAAAGTATCCTATGTCCTTTTCAGGGTCTCAAACTATAATCTTACCTTTCATCTAAATCAATTCAGTAGATCCAGAGATTACCCCCTACAACCTCACAATTCACAAACTCACAAACTTTACCTCTTTGTAATATATTAGTATATTAGTATAGATAAATATTATTATCTTACATTTTGATAAAACTATCAATGTTTTTTTAAATATTGTTGTCATGATGAAGAAACTGAATAACTAAGCAATATGTGAACTCACTGTTTTATTTTTGAATCCATTGAATTGAAAAAAAAAATTCACTTTTCCGTACAATTTTTCAAATATTTCTTTCACCCAAACCTCGTCCTGAAAATTATGAACACAACAAAAAATAATTATCCAAATAGGTGCAGCCGTTATGAAAAGGTCACTTACATACATACGATATTTAATTTTTTTTTATATAGATAGATGGATAGACAGATAGATTACTAGCATTAATTTGAATATAATAAATATTATTTTTATAGTATGTGGCTTTCTGGCCTTGTAAAAGATATCAGAAATGTGATCTTTCCTTATTTTATGATCCTTGTTGAGTATTATTTGTGTAATAAATTGTAATTGTTATCTTATATTATATTATAAAGAATTAAAATTATATAAATGATTGCCCACATTCAACGACCTCTGCTTAATTAGTAGAGGTTTGTTAGAAAAATAAAAATTAATATTATGTTTTTCGCCTGTGTTGAAATAATGTATAATCACTACTTGTTACAAAACAAAGTACCCAGATCATAAGTTCCTGAGCTCGATTTTAAGTCGGATAAAAAATGTTATTAGATTTTTGTCAAAAGAAATTTTGGTAGAAACTCGAAGTTGAAAAGTTGATGGTGTTATAGATTTTGACCTTAAAAAGTCTGATAAAATGCTAAGTTGTCATCATCGGAGGGTAAGAGTGAGGAATAGAGTGTGCTGTGTTAATGTACAAAATTGTGCTTTATAATATCTTCCGCACAAATGACAAATGAAGAATGAATGAAAAAAATGAGACTTTAGTGTTATTGTATGTGTGGTCAACACATATGTATGTATATCGGTTTTTTAGTTTCAGTTAAACTTACCTTTAGAGCAGTCATAGTAATATTCGTATATGGATATTGAAAATTTACATATATAGATCGAAATTTTGCATGTATGTACATGTTTTTAAATTATTTTAAATAAATATAATCGAAACACCAATTGATCTAAAATATACAATAAAAGTTTGCCTGATCCAATCTTGCTCCTCTTTATACCCTACTAGTAACGATTATAATATTTAATTTAAAGGTAATATATACATGAGCAAGAGTGACCCGATATAAAATAACAAACAAAAACGTTTTAACAAAAAAATAAATTTGGCTAAGTAATTAAAGCCTACCTATTAAATACATACCTAATCAAATATTTTCGAAATCGGTGCCAGCCCATACAAAGCGAAGCACACCGACTTCGAAAATATTTGATTAGGTATGTATAGTAAATGAAAACTACCAATCAGTTATTTTTTACTTTTTAGTGCATTTGTTTGAAGTCAGTTTTCATTTTTTTATTAAAAAGTTTTTATTTTTTCCTTTTTAGTGTAGACAGTAGTAGCAAAGTAAGAATCCTAAAGTGTAAGGCTTGTCAAATCAAACAAAATAAGCCCAAACTCAAAATACCTACTATTAGTCGTTGAAGAGTTCCACCTATCCACCTTCTGGCCTTACCATCAGATCAGGTCAACAATACCGAACCACTGTACTATCAATGGAAATAGAAACACTTGCAAAGTTTCAAGTCAATATGACAATTAGAAGCAGGTTAAATTCATCATTAGCTACTTTTTTTTTTTAATTTAAATGGGACCAATCTGGAAGTATACCCTTTCAAACAACACTAAAATTGTCCAAATCGGTTAATAAATGACGAAGTTCTGAGGTAACAAACATAAAAAAAAAATATACAGTCGAATTGAGAACCTCCTCCTTTTTGAAGTCGGTTGAAAATAGATAACAAACGCGACGCTTACATTTTTTTCTTATCAACACATCCGCCTAACTACAATTGTTTATTTATAAATTGCTCAAATCTGTACTAATATTATAAAGAGGCAGAGTTTTTTTGTTTGTTTGTTTGTTTGTTTGTTTGTTTGTTTCTTTGTTTGTTTGTTTGTTTGTTTGTTTGTTTGTTTGTTTGTTTGTTTGTTTGTTTGTTTGAATGTGCTAATCTTAGCGCGCTAATTTTAGGAACTACTGTACTATACTATTAATAAAAATTCTTTTTGCATTAGATAGCTCATTCATTGAGGAAGGCTATATTAATATAATAATAAAGACTATAGGCTATATAATATAATCACACTACTATATATGTAATGTATAATGTGTGGAAGTCTGCTCGATTCATTGACATCTATAATATAAAAATGAATCGCTGAATATGTTAGTAAGCGCAAATCTCGAAAGCAGCTGAACCGATTTCGCTAATTCTTTTTTTAGAATATTCCTTGAAGTACGTGGATGGTTTTTACGGAGAGAAAAATTTAAAAAATTGCCTGAAAAAGTCTAAAAACAACACTTTTCTATACTCCCATACAAAAGATTCGTAATAATACTTAAAAGTCAATTTGAACTTTAATACCATAACATAAAGTTTAAGTGTTGATGTTCCGGGAAGGCAAAACATTGATGGCAATTGAGTTAGAATGAACGTTAGAATCGTATAAATATTAATGCCAATATTTGTCAATATTATTAACAAATAAAAATTATATGGCTAACGCTGGCTATTAACTATTTATATCTATCTAAAACGTACCTAGCGACAAACCCAAGCGAAGCGAGGGTGAGCCGCTAGTTTATTATATATTATAATATTAGTATATATTAAAAAAGCGTTTTTATTGAATTTTGACGATGAATTTTCCACCGGTGGTAGGACTCTGTTAAGCCTGAGGAGTCTGACTGAATGGGTACCACCCCCTTATCTATTTCTCCCGCCAAGCAACAATGATTACATTGTTGTGTTCCGGTTTGAAGGATAAGGTAGCCAGCACAATTACGGGCAAGAGGCATATCATATTAGTCCTCACAGTGACAACGCACCTACGGTTCTGTATTTTTGTAACATAAAACCTGTGTGCATGAAACGTAGGTGTCATGGGCGACAGGTACCGCTTTCCATCAGGTGGGGTGTCTGCTCGTTTGCCACTGAGTACCATAAAAAAAGCGTTCGCCCTCAAATACGTTCACATTCACTAATATGAGGACATACAGAGATAGTTTGAATATCACAGTTAGAATGAAGTTTAATCGCGTGTTAGAATAAACGATAAATGAGTAACGATAAGAAAGTGGTGACCCCTGACTTATATAATAATTATATATAAATTGCGTAATACTTAACTGGTAATATTTAAGTTCTAATTTTGGAGATCATATAAGCTTTTTAGACGTTAGAGTTATTGTACTGTTACTACCACTTACTACTAATGTTATGTTTAAAAAATATATTTATTGTTGATTTTTTTAAAAACCGCTCGACCGATTTCGATAAAATTTATATGGGCCCACCTGGGAAGTATACCCTTTGAAACAAAAAAAAATCCGATTCGGTTTAGGCGTCTTCGAGTAATCGGTGAACATACATAAAAAAAAAGATTCCGACGCATTGAGAACCTCCGTTTTGGAATTGGAAGTCGGTTAAAAATCGGTGGAGCCGTTTCGGAGGAGTGCGACTGCAAACACCGTGACATGAGATATTTATATATTTAATGTTACATGGGATGCCTTGAAATATATTATTAAAAAAAATAATGTAAATAAATATTAATTTTTTTAAGTTGCAATTATTATAAAATTGTTAATAATAAATAATAATAAATAAAAGAGAGCGTATTCTTTCCTGAAAGGCCGGCAACGCATCTGCAAGCCCTGCGGTGTTGCAGATGTCCATGGGCGGCGGTGATTACTCTCCATCAGGTGAGCCTCCTGCCCGTTTGCCCCTTTAGTCCCATAAATAATAATTATTAAAAAAATATAAATTTATTAGTATTTGTATTTGTACTCAGCCCTTTTTAACGTCGCACTGCCGGGCACGGGCCTCCCTTCAGTACGAGAGGAAATATAAATATATATACTTTTAAAATTATTAATAACTAGCGACTCACACTCGCTTCGCTCCGGTGCATCCCTACTTACGTTTTAATTTAATATCGATTTCTCAGAGATGAGATATTTTCTCACTGTAAAAAGTATCCTATATGTTGACCCGGATAACCATCTGTCATCATACCAAATTTCATCAAAATCCCTCCAGTGGTTTTTCCGTGATGCGGTAACAGACAGACAGACAGACGGACAAACAGACAGACAGACAAAAATTCTAAAAACTATAGATTCGGCCTCTGTATCGATAATAATGTCTATTTCAATAAGATTTTTCAAAAAATATTTAATGTACAGATTTCGCTCAGTTAGAATTTTATTATATGTATTCGTATAGATAAAGCCTCACTTCCGCGACACTCATTTTGCAATGTATTGACTTACATCTAAAAAAAAAGTACTAGTACTTAAAAAACATTAAAATAAAACATTAGACTTTTTTATCACGTAGCAAACATAAATTGCCATTTAAATAATGTTTTAAATATTTTAACCTATCCTTTTTGATATTAGATAAGTATTATAAATAAATAAAAATAAAAATCAAGCCATAAATTTATTTGATAATCTCTTATGCAGTTTTGTTTATTGACAAAAATAACTTAAATAGCGCCATTCGTTAATATCATATATTTATCTTTTTTCATGTTCGATTGAGATAGATATATGCATATATCTTACTTCCATATGTATAAAATTATAAATAACTAATACCTATGATATTAAGGCAGTGGTATCTCAATGGTGACGTGCTCGCTTGTAAAACCTGAACCAGGTTCGAATCCCGGGTCTTGCACCTCTGATATTTTCATGTGCGAATCGTTTTCCAAAATAATCACCATTTCCTTTACGGTGAAGAAAAATATCGTGAAGAAACCTGCGTGTCTGAGAAAACCTAGAAAGTTTAAAAGGCACATTCGGCCAGCCTACTATGCCATGTACTGAAGGGAGGCCCATGCCCAGCAGTGGGATATTGAAAAAGGCTGAATACAATACCTATAACTCTTTCCTTTTTTGATTGATAACTCGTAAGTTCTCCGATATCTACTAAACAAAAAAAAAATATATCGGTTGACAAGCAGAGGAGATAATAGCCCAGTCGGGTTGTAGAAAATAAGGACCTATGTATCTATGTATGTGTGTACATAGAAGACTGTTAAATATGTCAGGACATTAACACACAACACCATCTAGTTCCATGTCAAGCTACAAAGCTTGTGTTATGGATACCAGATAGTTGATACATTATACCTATATAACTTTAAATACATACATATTATAAATATAAACACTAACATAAACACATAAATATATCTGACTGGAGTATAAATATTCGTGTTCACCACACAAATGAATGCCCCTAGCGGGACTCGAACCCGCGACCGCTGGCGCAACAAGTAGGGTCACTACAAACTGAGCCAAACGTGTCGTCAATCTGTTGCTATGCAATGCAAATGCAGCTTGAAGCAGTCGATACTAGCCGCTTCGAGCTGCCCGTGTATGGCCAGCCTAATTCCGAAAAAAATTAAAGCCAAAATTTTATTTCACCATTTCACTGGGAGTGTAAATTCAAAATCATTAGCCATCATCTTGATTGGGGGTATCGTTTTTCCCGAACATCTCGGCTATTTTCAACTTTTCGGGAAAAATCATAAGGACTAAAGTTGTTCATTATTCAATTTTTTACATATTTTTTTCGTGCTATCGATATTTTTCGAGTTAAAGGTGAAGAACAGGGGAAATTCAGTTATTAAATGATCTCGTTTATTATTGACTTAATTAGGGCCTAAAGGTACAGTCACAAAGTTGTGTCCAAATTTTGGCATAGATTTTTTTCGGGCTTAATGCTAAGCCGACTGGGCTATAAAGGTACTGCGTTGTTTTATCTTTGCTTATTTATATACAGATATATGGAGGTGATCATCTATACTTCCAGAGATAAAATATTATGTGCGCACTCTCATTGTATCCTTAATAAATTGTTTTGTACGTACTGTATTCACCGGTCGTGTCAAGTAGTCGTCCCACCGGAGTATGACACGTACACTTGTGCACTATAATATCTCCTGCGCAGTTGGCTAATCTCAATTAGATGGATCGTCGTGGCCGGAATTGGTCAGAAGACAATATTTAACATTTTAGTCATTTCAGAACAATTATTTGTCTAAAGTCATCGTCGAAAAAAATAAACGATAAATATGAGATTTATATAATAAACTTCATATAACAACATTAATCACGTTATGATATCACGCATATTGCACAAACACGTTTGCAGAGTTCACTTACCAAGTAAATAGGTGAGAAAATCGAACAAGTATAGGTTTGAATTAATTATAATATAAGATTAATGGTATGTTGACACCTTGGTACAGGTTTATCATTTATGATACTTGTAAGAATGGAAAAAAATATATAAAAGCTACAATGTTTCGGGTTATCGTCTTAAAAGGTCAGTATATTATCAAAATATTACTCTAAATAATAGGTTCTATGATAGAATTTTGTAAACAACAAAAAATAGTATGTTTTCATAGCTATTTTGATTAGTTTTTTTTTTTTATTATTCTGTTTCTGTATTGTATTCTAATGTACAAATTTTCTTCTATAATAATTGTGTCCGGCTTAGTCTAGTAGTCTTTTGTTTGTTTATTTTAAACTAGCGACTAAGCCTCGCTTTAATTTTTTAATTTTTTTGACCAGAACCCTAATTCTTTTTCTAAAATAAAAATAGCCCACGTTACTCCTTATAATATTAGCTATCTGCCAGTGAAAGACACTATCAAAGTCAGTCCAGCCGTTTCAGAGATTAGCGGAAGCGTACAAACAGACAGACATTTTAAAAATTGTGTTTTTCTTAAAAGTACCGTATACATACAATTTCATATGCATTTAGTAAATAGCTGTTGTTTTGACATTACAAACAGACACTTCAATGTCATTTATCTGTATAGATTTCCAAAAAAAGAAAGAAATATGGTAAAAAATGCAAATTCAAAGTTTATTTTGGATCTCACTTTGTTCGTAAGAAAAATGTTCAGAAAAATTCTGAAATTGGAATTCCATTTTTTATACCGATTGTAATAATTAAGTATAAAAAATCCATTATATCCAAATTAATTTACCAAACCTTGAAAATCCCTCCTCAGTTAGAAGTTAAATTTCAATTTATTTTTCCTAGCGATTAACATTTTTGTCATTTAAGGAATATGTGATCAAAACATTATTTCGAGTGGTCTGATCTGGACGTCGATGCTCGAATAGACCACAAGATAAGGTTTCAGCTCCTCATTCTAATCACTCCCAAGCAAAGGCTCAGCGGTTGCTGTATCAACAAAAACGTACCTATACAGGGATAAAAATCATAAGCAGTCACAGTAATCAATAGCGTTATTCCTTACTTATTATAAATGCTGAGGAATTGTCCTCAATCAGTCATCAAAGTAGCAACAACTTAATAAATTATAGCATAATAAAAACTTAAAAAAAAAATTAAAACCGACTTCCAGGCACTAAAATGTAAAAAATAACTAAACGGGGGTTTTCATTTACATATATATTGTATAATTACATATATTTGAAGTCGAACATACATAAAAAAAAGATTCCGACGGATTGAGAACCTTGTCGTTTTTGGACGTCGGTTATAAATAGTTCAGAAATCGGAAATAAATTCGTTAGTTTTATAATGGTACGTACCATCTATTGAGTGGAGTATATCCCACAAGTAATCACCAGTCAGTCGGGACAGGTTATATTTTAAAGTAAATACTAAATAGTGTAGATAATATGTAAATGCAAATTTTAATTCATTAATTCTATTAGTAGTGTTCAATAAATGTGAGTACGTCCCTCGTGGGGTATTGTGTCTTTCATGGCAATGTAATCCCTTAGAGGTATGAAGAATAAAATAAAGGTTTAATAAAGTGGAAAATTCCTAATGGATTTGAATGATATTTGAAATATAAAATTAATATAGGGATGTAAAATTGTAAATGTAATTTATTGTAAACCATAGACAATAAATATATAAACATATTTAAGTAATTAATATTAATCTCTGTGATTGTATATACCTAATAGTACACATGTCAGTTTTTAAATTTCATTAAGTAACGTCTGAGCACGTCGGAATTTTAGTTTGCGTAAAAATAGTTTACGATTGGAGAATACGAGTATACTTTTTATCCCGACATCTATACTAATAAATGAAGAGTCGATTTTTATGTTCGGTCATACTGCGATAACTACTGAACCGATCGGAATAATACTCATACCATAAGATGCAGCGTGTTTCGGAGAAGGTTTTAGTATATGATATTATGTTGGTGATTAATGAACTATGCGGGCGGAGCCGCAAGAAAACGCTAGTATAAAATGTTTACGAACATAAAGCTACCGGGTGTAAAGTTGAAAAAGTGACATAAGCTGTATTTATATGAGAGGAGTATCTCGTGTCGAAAACACATAAATCGAAACAGTATAAAATAGTTGAGTAAAGTAAACTGAGTCGTATATTCTAATATATAAAGCTCAAAGTAAAACAATTGAGCTAAACGACAACATATTAACATAAAAAAAAAATTGAACCTAATTTATTAAAAACCTATGTTATCTGTGTATCCTGATTAATGTTTGATAAATAAAACTTAATTTTTTTAATGTCACTATTTCTTCGAGGTTTTTTGTTTGTTTGTGGCAAAATAAATAGCTTTTCGAAGACAAATTTTTTTTTTGTTAATCGTCATGTTCATCGTATACCACAAGATCGGAAGCAAAACTCACTTCTTAGAACAACTGACGAAATAAATTCAACAATTTTAAAGAACTATCAATATAGGGTATCTAAAAACAATAAAATGTAGAGACTTACAGTACAGTAGTAGTAATACTAACACAGTTAGTTATGTAGTTTATTTATTCATATAGTTACTTAATTGAATTTATTATCATAAATCATAATACTATGCTTGCTTTTGTATTCTATCTTTGATTTTAAAGTTTCCGCAGTGCGCTATTCAGATATGTTCAAAATTAATCTGTTATTAAATATTATTACTGTTGGAATGTTATCCTACGAGAATAAATTACGTGGAAATAAGTCAACTATGCGTTAGTCCAGAAAGTCCATCAAAAGCGACAAAAGTGACATAGAAACCAATAAATATGTATTGGTTTTTATGTGGTTTTTGTCGATTTTGATGGGATCCTATTGGAGTTTTTAAATAGGGATGTTGTAATTCTGGTCTAATGAACTATGAGAACAAATATCCCGTGGGATAGATTTGGTTTTGTCTGGGGACGAACCCGAAGCAAAATGACGGTTCGTCGCTGGTATATTATTATACGATCATTTCGACAATTTAGTGTTCTGCATTTCCTAAGGTTATCTCGAAGAAATCGCTAATTAACGATAAGACCGCCTTGTGCTTCACGTTTCATTTCTTTTTTGCGTCTAATTGTTATCTTTGTGTTTAATTGATATATTGCGGTGTACATCAAACTATGTGTAGGTATATTATATATTAATATGTAATCAATATCCAAAAAAATATATTTATAACTTGCGACTTACCTTCGCGTCCCTAAGTGCTTTTGCGTTAATAATTTTATATGCAGGTAGCGCCATCTTTTGGCGAATTTTATTACCGTCATCACCCAAGTGTACATTTGGTTATTTCTAAATTCCATGCTATTCCGTCTAACAGTTTCAACGTGGAGGAGTAGTTTCAACGAACATACAAACTTTCGCATATATAATAGTTGGGTAATAAATCTACAAGGCATTGACAGCCCAGTGGTAACGCGCTCGCTTGGGAAACCGAGTGAAGCTGGTTCAAATCCCGGGTCTCGCACTTCTGATATTTTCATGTGCAAATCATTTCTAACATGATTACTACTTGTCTTGCGGTGAATGAAAACATCATGAAGACACCTGCATGTCTGAGAGAACTTAGCAAGTTTTCGAAAGATATTTTAAGTCCGCTAACCCGCACTTGGCCAGCGTGGTGGATTATGGCCTGGTCCCCCTCTTATTGAAGGGAGGCCCGAGCCCAGCAGTGGGATGTTAAAAAGGGCTGATACATATACACAAACAAATCTACATCCATACATTTGATCAAAACTCTTTTTATAATATAATATTTAATAGGAAGTATTTTTTCAGATCGAACGAAATCACTACTAAGAGCGTGATGCGTGGACGCACGCCCCAATGCCGACGCGTCGGCGTGTGCGTGGCAGCCCTCTGCGGGGTCGCGGCCCTTGCTACTGCGTTCGCATGGAACGCGATATTTGAATCTGTTTTTAATACTGTAAGTACATTACAAACAGGATCTATGTAATACTGGCGATCTGCCGAAATTATTTTGATGCTTTGTTTTTAAGATGGTAATTGTTTTTTACGTAGACATTTCGTGTTTTAAGTTCTTACTTTATTATTATGATGTTTCGAAACGAACGATATATTATTTCACCGCGTTAGCAAGTCTTTTAGAAATAACCTATATACTTTTACACATTTATTATAGAGAACCAACCAATGTATATGGAGATATGGAGCTCGACGAAAAGATCGTACCTTTTTCACTTAGTGATTTGCCATGGGCTTGCATTTTCAAACTATCATAACGCCCACATGTTAGGCTGGTTTAAGCATACTTTACGCGCTTTAGGCTGTATCGGGCTATAGAAACACTTTCAGACCCAGCAAAATATGGGGATTCCATCATCACCCCCTTTACTTACCCTTAGAAAAATAGTAAAAGGTATACATAGAGCTGCCTTATCCATGCTCGGCCACTGTGGATCGCAACAACGAATGTTTTAACCTGGCATTCTCTCGACTTTTATTTTTAGTGTATCATTAGTCTTACAGAAGATGTGCATGACCAACAAACATCGCTTAATGTGGAGCTTCAGTACTTATCATAATAGACGACACGTTTGGCTCAGTTTGTAGTGACCATACTTGCTGTGCCAGCGGTCGCGGGTTCGAAGTAGTCGCGAGGATGTGGTCATCATCCATGACACTTGCGGTACCGCCCTTTCGTTCCATCCACATTTTCTGAGATAGATATTTCCATACCAAAGAACAAAATAAGTTTTTTTTAGATAAAGCAACTGTTTTAAAATGTCACCTAACTATCCATACTAATATTATAAATGTGAAAGTGTGTCTGTTTGTTTGTTGTCTTACTTTCACGTCGAAATGGCTTGACGGATTGGCACGATTTTTTTTGTAGAGATAGTTGGAGGGCTGGAGAGTAACATAATTAGACTACTTTTTACCGCGGGAGATTATCTCTCTCCCACAGGAAAATACGTCATAATACAATCTAAAAAAATATTTTTGATTGAAATATATGAAACTTGGTATTAATGCTCTTCAATACAATTAATTAAATACGTGTTTTAGCATGTTTCGAAATTCGTCCCATAAGGGGGTAAAATAGCGGATGAAAATTTGTATGAAACCTACCATTTTAGAATTTTTTTGGTAGTTTTAGCGCGATTGAAGCCTCGGGTTCTGCTAGTACTATATAATTAGGTTACATCGTAGTAGCTTATCTATACTAATATTATAAAGAGGTAAAGTTTGTGATCTTGTGAGTTTGTGAATTTGTGAGTTTGTGACGTTGTAGGGGGTAATCTCTGGATCTACTGAACCGATTTTCAAAATTCTTTTACCAATAGAAAGCCACATTCTTTCTGAGTGTCATAGGCTATATATTAACCCGAAAAATGAAAAGGCTTTTTCGTGGTAGTCGGATTTGCAAAGTAAGTCGGAGAAAAAACGGTCGAACGAAAACGTTTCTTACGGACGCTGCCTTAACGATAAGAGATATATGATTATGTTCTATAGAAAAGTTGTAGAGCTTAATAATGCCTACAAAAAAGTCAGCGACAGCATATGTCTAACTTTTATATTTAAGTCACAAAAAGTAGTTTTTTATATTAAAAAAATCATTTAAATCGGTAGGTCATGTTTATTGGTCATATTATCAACAATTATGAATTCTTATCAAAATAAGTAAATTTATCGTCTAAAATGTTTAAAATAAAAGACTTTTCCCTTTTACTGCATATAATTTGGACAAATGGTTAGAGATAATACAACATATTCGTATGTATGGACAAACCCGAGCGAGCTGTTTATCTGTTTTTCTCTTTGTACGGGCTAATCTCCGGATCTATTGGACCTATTTAAATGAAATTTTGCATGGTGGTACCTTATATCCCCGGGCAACATCTTAGATACTTTTCATCCTGGAAAATTCAAGGGTTCCCGTGGGATAGTTAAAAAACTATAATAACTTATACATCTTAGTACACAAAAACTACTGATGGGATTTTAATGAAACTTTACAATAATATAGTTCATACATGACAAAAACAAATCAGCTACTTTTCATCCCGAAAAATTAAAGAGTTTCCGTGGGATAGTCAAAAAACTATAGTAACTTATACCGCTTAGTACACAAGAACCACTGATTGGATTTTGATGAAACTTTACAATAATATAGTTCATACATCAGAATAACAAATAGGTAACTTTTTATCCCGGAAAATATACTTTTTCCGTGGGATAGATGTTTTCGTTTATTTGTAACTTATTATGTACACAACATAGACCCCAAAACAATAGTTATTAAAAAAATTGTCTGTTTGTCGATTTGCCTGTATATCTGTTTGTCTGTTTTTGTGTGCGCGCTTCACGCGAAAAGTAATGCACCAATTTCAACGAAATTTGGTGAAGTGATAACTTATTACTCGAGTCAACATTTAGGGTACCTTTTGTATGTATGTATGTATGTATGTTGTATTCAGCCCTTTTTAACACACGCACGGGCCTCCCTTCAGTACGAGGTGGATCAGGCCATAGTCCACCACGCTGGCCAATATCAGAGGTGCTAGACCCGGGATTTGAACTTGCTTCACTCGGTTTCCCAAGCGAGCGCGTTACCACTGGGATACCACTGCCTAGATACCTTTTACTTAAAGAAAATCTTTCTTTCCCACGGGAAAATATAATAACTGGTTTTATCGAGTCCTCCCTAGAAACCTTCATCTGGCTAAGCCTTAAGACATACATCAAAACTAAATACTAAAAAATTGTAGGTCTTGAAAAGTCCTACAGAAAAGTTCTGAATAGTATATGTCTATCTCCTAAGTTACACTCGCAATATTTCTATACCTATAATAAAACTTAGTCAAATCGATGTGCGCGTTTCACGAAAAAGTACTCAACCGATTTTAACTTCATTTTGTATAGTGATAAAACTTAGTGCTCGGGTCAACATTTAGAATACTTTTTACGACAGGCAAATTATTCATTCCCACGGGAAAATACAATAACTGGTTCTATCGAATTGTCCTTAGAAATTTATATGGCTAACGTTGGCTCAACCTTAAGAGATAGATCAAAACATTGTACAAGAAAATTGTAAGTCTTAAAAAGGTCTATAGAAAAGTTCTACATACGATAGTATATGTCTATCTCCTAAGGTACACTCGCTATAACTATTTTCATTATTATATATTTCTGTTTTAATATACGTTATTTATTCTATCTGAATATAGGTACATATATGAATAATAAACTGTAGAAGTCGAATGTCTGTACATAGATGGTAGAAAAAAATGCTAAAAAACGAGTCAGTTCTCTTCTTACATCCCCTAAGGAGAGAAATAGAACAAATCCAGATTTTTTTCAATTTTTTTGTTTCTCTGTCTGTTTGTCTGTTCGTACGGGCTTATCTCCGATGCTATTGAACCTATTTAAATGAAATTTGATACTTTTCATTCCGGAAAATTAAAGAGTTCCCGTGGGATAGTTATAAAATTATAGTAACTTATACAGCTCAGTACACAAAAACTTATGCACCTAATTTAGTAAAATTTGGCATGCTGATACCCTATATTGCAGGTCAAACAACAGATTACTTATTTTTATCCCGGAAAAATGAACGGCTCCCGTGGGATAGATCTGTTTGTGCTTTTCTAGAGGTGAACCCGAGCGAAGCGAGGGTGAGCCCCTAGTTAAGTGATAAGACAATGGGAACAGTGCACCTACATATTGAGGGCAAACAAATATACGCTTATTATAAACATTTATCTCCTCCATGAAAAAATCGAACCCGCGACTTTAGGCACAATAAAATACCAATTATACGCACACATGATATTTATTGTAATAATTAAATGGAAAAAGATAAGCTCAGTTCAATCTCCAAGGTTAGTAACATGTCGAAAACATCGTCATATATACGTAATATATAGTAAATTATTTGTTGCTATTAATTTTTCAATTCATATCTTTATTACAGAAAATGTTCAATTCTCTTTTAAATATATTTTTTTCTCTAAAAAGTTTTATTTTGTTACAATTTTGTTTTATCTTATTTTATATTAATTGAACAATTGTTGTTTATTTATATTATATTTAGTGTATCTCTGAAACGGCTCTAACGATTGGATCAAATTTTGTGCTTAGATAAGATTTTGCTTTTTAACCGACTCCCAAAAAGGACGAGGTTCTTAATTCGTAGGGATCTCGGAAGTCGTTTTTTTTTAATATTAAATTATCTATAGAGGTGTATTTTCAAAAAGAACGTAAATGTTCTGAAAAGCAAACGAGACTTTACAAAAAAAAAAACGTGTGCGCAATTCACACGCGGTAGAAGTGAAACCTTCAAAAAAGTAAACTTCATGGAGACGATTGTGGAATTTCAGAAGTAGGATAATTGTAGGGTTTATTTAAGATAATAATATATATTAGCAAATAACTACACAACGGCATCCCAGTCGAATCGTCGGGAATAAGATATATACCTTATTTATACAAACTTCGAATTTTAACGAAAGAAAATGTAAGAAACACCGTTTAATAATTAATATAATTTCAATGTTAAATGTTTTTAATTGTTAAATGTTTTTATTTTTCTTTGCTTTTCTGTGATAATTTTGAAGCATGTTATTTCTGTTCTCTGTGTACTGAAAATTTTTATGGATTTCTTGTCTGAAATAAACGCATATTATTATTATTATTATTAATTATTCCATCTCATTCTCTCGCAGGATAAATCCTATAGATGTATGTGTTTGTCTCTTTTTAATGTCGCTTTTTCGTTTTATCGAGTTTCAAATCAAGGGGTTAAAGAAGTTATTAAAAACAGCGAGCGAAGCTCGTTCGCCAAGTTACTGTTACTTACTTATTATTACTTATTAGAAGTAACTAAATTAAAGTATATATATTTATGTGTATATATTAGAACACTACTATACAATTTGTAAATTTAAAGCCCGAAAACTAATTTTGCGTACTGATGGCATCTTAAAACTGAATTTTCAAGACCTTATCAATTGACGCTACTTGCAGCCAATGTATAAGACATTTTAATATGCATCAATAAACGATTAGCGCTAATTTCCGAAGGATATGGGCACTAGCCAATTATAGAAGTGGTCACAATTTACGTAACAAGTTTGATTGACCTCTATCATTGCATGTACAGAGTTGGTCTGTTTGATTAATCCTCAATAAAGATCAAGGTTGTGCAAATAAATAATGTAATAAAATTGTAGGGCAAGCTTTGTTCTCTTAATCGAAGACATTTTGTCTTAGACACTTAAAGCAATGCCTAAGCTTTCGAGCAGTCAGTAATGAACAAAATACAAACGAGTATAACCATTTCTTGACTGTGCTAGTTGGAAAGAGAAGTGAAAATAGAGAATTCTTACTTCAATTTAAGTAAACTTTTTTATTCAAATATATATATATATATATATATATATATATATATATATATATATATATATATATATATATATAATTATTTCAAATAATAATTTTTATATGGAGCTTACATAATAAAAAAGAATTTTCCAATAGCGAAGCTTCATCGTACTTACAACCAACTGACAAATCTAATCTGTAACTTAGACATTGCCCACGACACAATTAATATCTATGTATATATATATATATATATATATATATATATATATATATATATATATATATATATATATATATATATATATATATATATATATATAAAATTGAATCACCGATATGTATGTACACGCATAACTTCCGATCGACTGCGTCAAATTAGATAATTCTTTTTTTCAACCGACTTCCTCAAAAAAAAAAAAAATACAGGCGAATTGAGAACCTCCTCTAATGAAGGCTAATAGTAGATACTTTGAGTTTGAGCTTATTTTGTTTGATTTGACAAGCCTAACACGTTAAAATTCTTACTTTGCTACTACTGTCTACACTAAAAAGGGAAAAATAAAAACTGACTTCAAATAAAAGCACTAAAAAGTAAAAAATAAATGATTGGTAGTTTTCATTTACTTTACATACCTAATCAAATAATTTCGAAGTCGGTGCCAGCCGATACAAAGCAAAGCACAACAAACAACACAAACAGACAAAGACAAAGTGAATAAATGAGAAATTTATTTACGTGGATCTCTTGCTGATATCAACATCCAGCTTTGCAAGCAAATTATTCGGTCATCCAGCTGCGCACCTCTATCGTCTTCAGGTTTCTCCTGAGTGACAAAAGCCGGTCATTCTTCGACTCTCTATCTTAGATTAGGGAACACCCCTCATCTTTAACGCTACCACCAAAGATCTAAGATTCTTAGCTCTAGAAGGTCTAAGGTTTGAATTATATGATAAATATTGATTTCTCCAATATATCAGATGTTACATGAAAGTGCAAATTGATAATACTATGGAATACGTCGTACTTGAATAAAATATGTATTATTTTCCAAGCAAGCAATAATAACAAGCTTAAAACGGATACGTTTAAAATTCCTACGCTATGAATAATGTATAGGATACTCACTTAAATAACATTCATTAACTTCAACTCTTAAATTACATTCATAAGCTAATTTCATGTTATGATTTAAGTAAATAAAGTACCTAATGTTGTAAATGATAATAATTATATAGGTTGTATAAGACATAAACAAACAAATATATTTAATACTAGCATTGCCCGCGGCTCCGCCCGCATTCAGATGACCAAAAACCTAATTCTTAGGTTTTACATATTAGTACACTCTTACATTGCAGTTTTTGTATTTTTTTCTCAGAAATGAGATATTTTCCCGCGGTAAAAAGTATCCTATATGTTGACCCGGATAACCAGCTATTATCATACCAAATTTCATCAAAATCCCATCAGTGGTTTTTCTGTGATGCGGTAACTGACAGACAAAAATTCTAAAAACTATAGATTCGGCCTCTGTATCGATAATAATATCTATTTCAATAAGAATTTCCAAAAAATATTAAATGTACAGATTCGGCTTAGTTACAATTTTATTATATGTATAGATAGCTAGTTCATTTCTTAATTAGATTCAGCTTTTAGAATTACTGCCTCGGTGGTGTAGTGGCTAGCATGTACGGCTGCACACCCGGAGGTCCTGGGTTCGAGTCCCGGGTCGGGCCAAGTTTAGTTATTGAGTCTTTCTATATAGTAAGTCTCAGTAACTAACAGCCCGGAGTTGGGAAGTTGGCGGTGTTTCACCCCCGTGCCTCGGAGAGCACGTAAAGCCGTCGGTCCTGCGCCCTAACTCTCACTGGTCGTGTCTCGTGTCTTCCCACCGGAGTATGAAAGTGACAGGAATAGAGACTGCACGTTGTGTCTGCGCTCTCTCTCACACACGCTGCACTATAATATCTCCTGCGCAGTTGGCTAATCTCAATGAGATTGGCCGCCGTAGTCGGAATCGGCTAGGAGAACATCAATTAGATTAGTGATTTAAGTGACAATTAACTATATTGGATCGTTTTTGCAAAATTAAATATGAGTTTAACTTAATTAAAATGGTTTTTATCAAAAGAGATCCAGACACACATTTAGCGTAATATCTCAAAAAATATGAAAATTAACACAATCAAACTTAATACTTTCACTTTAACTTTTTTTTCATTTTTCATTTGTAAAAGTATATAGTAATAGTGTTGCTTAGTAATTTGTCTTTTAAATAATAGCAAACTAAATTAAAATTATTATCCTTAATTAATTTTAACTTTTTAAATTACACATAGAACAATTATATGGCTTAAATAATTAATACTATATTTTATATTTTTCTTTATGGTTATAAATATAATAATGGCAACACTAAATATAGATTACTAATTAATATTTTAAAATTGTAATAATTATAATAATAACAGCAAAATTAAAAAAATAATATTCCATATTCAATTATAAAACTAATTAAAATTATAAAAATATTTTAATTTAAAAAATATTGTAAGGTAATTAGTGAAATTTTCATTTTGTTAATTGTGGGTAGGCTGTCTGTAACAACTATACCTTCGAGACATGTAACACTTCAGTCTCTCCCGTGACCATGAATGCTGTAAAGCATTCGAAACTTTGGGAAACAAAAATGCAAATAAATCCGCGACAAAATCCGAAAAGATAGTTTTATTTAAAATAAAAAACAATCAAACTTATTTGAATGAAAATATGATACATTCACACAAATATTTCCCTCAGAAGCAATAAACACAAAGAAGTATATCAATGGGGAATTACAGCTTGAATTTTTATCTTTTAACTTTTATCTTAACTCAAAAGTAGCATTTTAAATAAAACTATCTTTGGATTATTTCGCGGATTTATTTTGATTTTTGGTTCCCGACGTTTCGAATGCTTTACAGCAATCATGATCACGGGAGAGACTGAGGTGTTAGATGTCTCGAAGGTATAGTTGTTACAAACAGCCTACCCACAAATAACAAAATGAAAAATTGCACCAAGTACCTTACAATATTTTATAACTTTAAACATTTTTATATTTTTAATTAGTTTTATAATTGAATATGGAATATTATTTATTTAATTTTTTATAAGTATAAAAGTATATAGTAATATAGAGGAAGAGCCCGTGAACGCCAGACCTTCGTCATTTTATAAAGGCTGAAAGTTTGTCAGCGCATGCTCCCAACACAGATAAGAACGATGGACCATTATGAAGTTCAGGCTATAGTGGCTTTGGCAGGTACACGGTACTAAAGGTGTGTAAAATACCGATCTAAATTCATCAAATAATAAAGTGTGATTTTTTGGTATTACTTTCAGAATATTATTAAAAATCACGTCATTCAATGCCAGACACTTAACATCGTGGCAAACCCTTGCCAGGCACCCTTTTCATGAAATCATAATTCTACTTACGTTATAGTATAAAAGCTGATTTTTATATATAATACTTGGGTAATAATTAGATGATTTATAAGACTGGTTGGTACGTTGGTAAATCTTGTGACGGGCTTTTATATCATACTAGCATTGCCCGCGGCTCCGCCCGCGTTCAGATGACCAAAACCAAATTCTTAGGTTTTACATATTAGTATACACTTTGTATTTTTTCTCAGAAATGAGATATTTTCTCGCGGTAAAAAGTATCCTATATGTTGGCCCGGATAACCAACTATCACCATACCAAATTTCATCAAAATCCCTCCCGTGGTTTTTCTATGATGCGGTAACAGACAGACAGACAGACAGACCGACAAAAATTCTAAAAACTATAGATTCGGCCTCAATATCGATAATAATATTTATTACAATAAGATTTTCCAAAAAATATTTAATGTACAGATTCAGCTTAGTTACAATTTTATTATATGTATATACCTCTATAGATAAATTGTGTAAAGTTTGAAAAGGTAAAATTGACTTTCCATTTTTAATATGGCAGTATAAGCGACCTGAAGAAGACATTATAAATATATTTTATGCCAAACCCTCATAATCATAATATTTTAACTCGTACATGACGAATTTAAATCGCGTCAGTCAATTTCTCTGAAACTCACTGCTAAGAAATTATTATAATGCAGAAATGTGTGTGATGACACAAACGCCCTTTTTATTCTTCACTATTAAATTCCGGTGTGATGATAGTTCTATACGACTGGTGAAAGACCAGGAGGAGGATCAACAACTGCCAACTGCCAAAATTTTTAAATATATCTTAATCTTAATTTTATTTACAAATCACGTTTGGTGTTGCTTGACGTCCTAAAAGCAAATTAAATACATACATAAATATTTAAAACGCATTTGCTAAGTTAATAGAAATGAGGTATTATTTTTTTTTTTCCAGCTCATTAAACTATCGCCGACATCACGAGCGCACAAAGAATGGGTGGAGCCTAATGTGCCTCTGTACTTTGACGTGTATCTCTTCAATTGGACCAATGCGGAGAGATTTCCTGAAGAAATACCAAATTTGATGCAACTTGGTAAATTTATAATTTTTTGTTCTTCAATAGTGACCATAAGAAGCTTTTCTTTGCTAAGTATTAAATGACCTGACTGAATTATTGCCTAAAACATATTGTAATCAATTATAAGGAAGCCCTTTTATACTATAAGATATTATTATTATGATCAGCTCTGGATTCAACCTTACCGCCGCCCCTAGGCATAGTAAAAAATGCCGCCCAATTATCGAAATTACCATAAAATGGGTAAAGTTTTCATAAAGTTTAATTTTTTTTAATTTAAATTAATTTTTTGAAAAATGTAAAAAAATGATTTTAATTTTTCGAAAAATGTATTAGTTATTTTTTTTAATTATTCATTTTTCGGAGTATAAAATAAGCATTTTCGATAAGGCAAAGAGATTTTTTTTCCACCCTCCAAATTTAGCCGACCCTAAAAATTTGGCGTTCTGGGTACTAGCCCCGAGTCTCCCTAGTGTAAATCTAGCGTTGATTATGATAGAAAATCCGAAGTACGGTCATGCTTCACTCATTCAGTACTTACGTAAGTACTTCTTTGTATTAATTATTTTTATACTTTACATGCAAATATGGTGGAATATAAAATATTCTAATAATATAGTAATAGTTTTTGTTCTTATATTTCATTTAATTGTTTGTCTTTGGTTGCTATGCGTAGTCTTCCTAAATTATACAAAATGGTAAGTGTAATGCAACTCTGTCACGTATCCAATTTACAAGATTTAGAATTAGAGTTTTGGTGCATGAAGTTTTTGAAAAAAATTAAAATATTACTTACATATGTATATCTTAACACTAGTGTTTTCCTTAAAATTATAACCTCTTTGGTACTGTGATGTATAAGCTATATTACTGTAAAGTTTCATCAAAATCCCTTCAGTAGTTTTTGCTTGAAAGAGTAACAAACATCCATCCATCCATTTTCACTAACTTTCGAGTTTATAATATTAGTAGGATTACAACGCCATGGAATAGTTAGGATTCAATTTAATTTTTGTTTTCAGGTCCGTACCGTTTTAAGGAACATCGAAAGCATGTAAATGTGACATTCCACCCTCAAAACGGTTCAGTGTCATACAGAACACAACGAAGTTGGTATTTCGACGAATCTAGCAACGGCACTCTTCAAGATAACATCACAATTCTTAATGTTATTGCGGCTGTAAGTATCTTATGTAAAAAATCAATTTAAAACTTATTTTACTTATATAAACTTAGTGATAGATAGAAAAAATTGATAAACTATTTTTTTTTTACTAAATTAATTTATTACCTATACTCGGAATTTTAATTCGATTCCAGATTTGACAATTTCAGTGTTGCAACGTTATGACAAGTACTAAATAGTGACGTTGCGAAATTATTCGATACAGAAATGGAATATTTCCGGAGCGATTCCTCTCGTTTATAGTAGTATATCTAAACAACTACTACTTTAATAGAAACTAATTATATCAGGAAATTAAATATTTCTGAACGGATAATTTAGTTATGACGATTAATTTTATTAAGGATCTGAGAGTTTTCTTTAATAATTGTGTGTGAAATAAATAAATAAATGTGATCATGAAGGAACATGAGAAATAAAACAAATAGGTGTATTATGGTAGTATTTTATTTTATAAATCGTCGTCATCATCGCTATCGCTTTCTGTAACGTTTATTATAAATGTGTCTGTGATATTGTCAATTAACATATCTAGCCTACTCATTTTTTCCTCTTCTTTGACAACATGGGATACGCATTTAGACCATTCGGTAGCCGTAATTTTTTGAATGCCTTCCTCAAATAAATTTCTCACTTCTGTCAATTTGAAGGTTTTATTATGTTATTATACTTGTAGGCGTTGCGGATCATTACTTTTTCAGTAACAGTGAAAGCTTTTCGTGGACGTTTTTTTCTTGGGGACAAGAAAACATCCACGTCTTTTTGTGATGTACTTGGCTGAGGATCCATTTTGATGGAAAACCAAAACAAATAGATTCACTCAAAGTTCACAAAAAACTATAAACATAACAACAAACACAACATAGCAAAAACCCAACAAAATAACAAAATATCGATTCGCAATGAAACAAGATATTCGTGCAGTCAGACTGGGAGAATGAAGCCGACTGCCGAATGACAAGATAAACAAAATGGCGATAGCTGCACGAGCGCGCACGGGTTGCCAATACAGAAAACTATCTATCTAGACTCTTTTATTATAAGTTTTGTTTTTAATATAAAAAAAAACAAAAATATTATCTTTTTGTAAAATAAAGCAGTGGTTACTAATTAATAAATAATTATTATGAATAATTATGTATTTATTTAAATAAAAATCAATAATTTAGTCTTTAATTGGCACACCAACATTATGATTACATAAACATAAATCGCGATTGTTTATCGATTTTTGTGTTCATCACTACACTATTATATGTGGTATCATTATTTTACAAAATGACAGTAGCTAATGTCAAATGTGGAATCGAATAATAATTCCGAGTATAGAGATAGCTAAGTCAATAAGAAACTAGAGTTGCCTCTTAAAAATATATTATAATTTACTCTAATTAGGATATAATTTTGCATTATTAAAGCATTAAATAACAAGACGTAATATTATACATTAAAATCTGTAAAAACTTCTTGAACAGATAACATAATGTACTCATTATGGATTTTTTTCATTCAATTCACATTTTTTTGTATTGCTTTAGACTCACCACGCACTAGGCAGCCTGGTTGCCGCGGCCATGTTGCGGTAGCCAGTTAGGAACTTCATTTTTACCCCCGATGAAAAAAAGGATGTTATAAGTTTCACGTGTGTGGTCACGTTTGTCTGTGTATCTGTGGCACAATAACTCCTAAAGGGATGGATTTCAATGAAGGTTTTTTATTGAAAGTTAGCTTTATCGGGATGGTACTTAGCTATGTTTCATGCAAATCGGATGAATCAGTTTTGACTGTCGGGGATTTTTGAAGTGAAATTTCTTTAGAATCGTTGTGTTTTGAAACTCGATGAAACGTAAATGCGGCAAGAGAAAAAGACAAACACATAAACATATAGAATTAAGCCGGCGAGAGAATAGGAAGAAAACATTACACAGGAAGTGAGAAATAATACTGAATTTATACGTTAAATAAAATGTAAAATAACTTTTAAAGTTGGTAAAAAAAGACTTAGCTTATTACTTATAAAAATGAATATTAATTACTGTGAGACAAATGTGCATAAATTAAATAAAAGCTATTATGACTAATTGTTGCCATGGTAACCGTTGTTACTGTCTGACAAATATATAATATTATATTCTTTCCGTATATGATATTCTATAAGTATATAATATAAAAATGTAAAATACCTAATATGCCTTATTTAATTATTGATTAACAAAAAAGAGTAAATTGCAAACACTTAAAAAATTTTTTAGAGTTTTGAATCTCTTTTGCGTGGTGATTTCCCTACCTAAAGTCGACCATCTTGCTGAATTAGAATCTCGAAATTCAAAACATACAATATAGCCTAGTTCAAAATATTTTAATCAAAATGTGCGAAATGATAAGTAAGTATAGATAAGTATAAGGCTGTTCCTAATCGTACGATAAAATCAATGCCATACTGCGACTTTATAATAATGTATACCAATCAATACTATATTGCTAAAATTAAAAATATAATATTTTTATTAGCACAAATAATAGGCACTTAGAGATATTATTTAATACACAAAAACCCTTATATCCCTATGTGTAACAAAATTATAAGAAAGCGAAATCAGTACGTAAACTACTTTTAACGACAATGACTGCATGTGCGTGTGCGTGTGCGTGTGCGTGTGCATGTGCGTGTGCGTGTGCGTGTGCGTGTGCGTGTTCGTGTGCGTGTCCGTGTGCGTGTGTGTGTTGTATGCAGAATATAAATCCTAAAATATTAGTTGTTGAGTTTGTCTATTTATCTGTTCGGTTTTCACGCAAAAAGAAAAAGTACAGAACGGGTTTAAACTAAACTCCGTGCAGTAATAACTTATTACTCGGGCCAACATTTAGGCTACATTTTTCTATAGATAAAAACTGTCATTCCCACGGAAAAACAATAACTGGTGATACCAACTGCCATGTTAAAATTAACATATTGTACAATTTTGACACGGTTTTCACTAATAAAAAGAGCACTAGAACAGGATTGTTGGTGTAAATGATTAATTTTTAAATATTTTGTACAAAGTAGCTAAAACATGACGGTGTTTTGTTAAAAAAAACTGTTTTCGTACGCGTACATGGTTAACATTGGCAAATATTAAGAGATATGTTATATGTACATCAAAACATAGTTCTGAAAAATTTTAGTTCTTAAATACCCATGGTAAAGTACACGGGGCCATTGTTTATCTCCTTAGGTACTCACAATAACTAACAAAAACTCACAAAAAGTCCCAATAAGTTCCTGGCTCTTCCCGGGACTCGAACCAAGGGTCTGATAATCTGCAACCACGCAAGCTAGCCATTAGATACGAGATAGATACTCGTACTAACCAAAATATATACCGTATCGTAATCTGAGTTATTTATATGATCCTTATATACATATTCAATACATTTTCTATATTCCCATACGGCATTACAGATTTTAATATTTTAACGAAATGCGTCTAAGCATCAAATTTCAATGTCTCGGGATACTCAGCTATATTTTTAATCAGTAAGATAAGATTATCCTGTTACGTAGTCGTCTTTAAGGTCCTACAAGCCAAATGGCAAAAACGGATCCCTTATAATTTCGTCACGTCCATCAGTTTGTCACAGCCATTTTACTCGTATATAGAACTAGCATTGCCCGCGGCTCCGCCCGCGTTTCAAAGACCAAAACCCAAATTCTTAGTTTTTACATATTAGTTTTACATTGCAGTTTTTGTATTTTTTTCTCAGAAATGAGAAATTTAAATTTTAATAAAAAATTGCCGAGGTAAAAAGTATCCTATATGTTAACCCGGATAACCAGCTATCACCTTACCAATTTTCATCAAAATCCGTCCAGTGGTTTTTCCGTGATGCGGTAACAGACAGACAGACAAAAATTCTAAAAACTATAGATTCGGCCTCTGTATCGATAATAATGTTTATTTTAATAAGATTTTCCAAAAATATTTAATGTACAGATTCGTCTTAGTTACAATTTTATTATATGTATAGATATATTTTTTGAAATAATATTTTTTATATGGAATTTACATAATAAAAAAGGTGCTTCATTTCTGTTTAGTAGAAGAGGTAGATACCTCATGTTAACCACTAGACAATTTTATAATCAAATTCCAAAAAATAAAATAAATAGTAATAAAACAAAGAAATAAAATAAACAGGATATCGTGGAACGGTAAATAACATATTTAACTTTAAACATAACAAATTAGTATTATTACACAGTAGTTATCTCGTGTTTCTTTCTCATTTTATTTTCTGAAGAAAAAACCAAAGATAGATTGTCATTAATGAAAAAAGTATTACCGTGCGGGAGACAGCATCTGAGCGTAGGACTGAGAAATCCTACCATTTTATTTGTAGGACGATATGACTATTCAATTATGCATATTTTTAATAATAAATACTATGAAAATCAGCCGGTTATTAATAAATTTTATGAAATTTTTATTTTAACAAGTTCGAAGAGGGGGACGATTTGATCCAATCCATCTGTTGTGTAGGACAAGTTTTTTTTTGTTTTATGTTGGATTATCTCAAGATTAAATTGTAAAACAACCTGTTAGTAATGAATTTTAAACAGTTACCGTTTTGACATGTTCCGTATGCCAACAATTATATCCACCACTATCAAATTTTCCTAGAAAGAAAAGTTGGGCGTCTCGTCAAAACGAAGCTAATCGTGAAGTTTCAGCTAATTATTATTTGCTCTAAAAAGACAAATCAAATCAAAAAACAAATCTATCCCTCGGCAACCGCATATTTTTCCGGGATAAAAAGTAGCCTATGTGTTATTGCAGACTATTATCTATCTCTGTGCCAAATTTCATCCAGATCCGTTCAGTCGATCTGGCGTGAAAGAGTAGCTAACATCCATACATACTCACAAACTAATAATAATATATAATACAATAATAATATAATATTATAATAATAATACAGAAAAATTATCATAATCATTATAATATTTATACAGATTAAGCAAAGTGTGGTGTACTATCATAGACTAGTATGCTAACATATAACAATACTTAAATTTGCACTACGAAACCCTCAGTCAAACTCGCAATTATGTTTTTTTTTTATTATAATAAATAAAAAAAACAGATAACTAATTGCAATCGTAAATAATAAATCGTGAATAATTAACTAATTAAAGGATACATTTTTTTTAAAGTAATTTAAATTGTCTTAAAATGATTTTTTATTACTGCTTTAATAATACATAAAATTAAACAATAAATAAGAATAATAAAATGTCGACTAAACATTTATAAGTATTTTTGACCCAACACGACCTCGAACCCAGGATCTTCAACGAGGCAATCAGTACATGTACACTTAGGCTACGAGTAATAAGAAATCCTTTATAAAATCTGACCATGTAACAATATTACGCTAATTGGCTAGTCGATTTCCCAAATAAAAGTTAACTAACAGCTTCAGCTGAGTAACTGTTAAATGTTTAATCTTGTTCCATGAAGCTTTTTTAGGATTTGTATCAGTCGAATTGATGCTAGAACTTTTAATCCTCATATATATATATATATATATATATATATATATATATATATATATATATATATATATATATAATATATATATATATATATATATATATATATATATATGAGATAGTTAGACTTATTTGATGCTACTATAAATATCTCAAATCTATCTTAATATTATAAAGAATCAGAGTTTGTTTTTTTGATTACACGCGGTAATCTCATGAACTACTAATCCGATTTGAAAAATTATTTTTGCATTAAATAGCCCGTTTATTGAGGAAGACTAATAGGCTATATATCATTCTGCTATTACCCAAGGGAGTTGAGAAGTAATCATAAATGTCAGCAAATCGGGTAGACTTCCGTACATTATTGTAAAGGAAAGAGAAAGAAGAGTGTGTTTTTTTGTACTTTGAACGCGCTTGAAGCCACGGGTTCTGCTAGTCATCAATAAGGATGGAAATTGTCCAATAAATATTATATTATGTTTGGAAACAAAGTTTGCTTTGTCATAGAAGCCAAATCTTTACAGACAAGTATGTTTTCAATATACGTGCAGAACAGATGGTCGATGGGGACTAATAATTTCCGACTACGTGCTCGTGCTTCGGGAGAATATCTGACGGATCTTTGACTTATTGTTATCATTAATGACACAACACTAGCTAATGTAACTAAATTTACTTATATAGAGTTAAAAACCAGCTAAAAAACCAGTTAAAAGCCAGTTGGATTCACTGGCGTTTTTAACTATATATAAGTAATCTGCACTGTATAGGGGCTAGTGGCGAGAACGGGTGAAAGCTTTGCCATACCATATACCAAGAAAAGCCCAAATATAATGGAACTTTAAAATCTGAAAATTTAATGTGTATACCTATTCATTCCTATATATTCCAAATAAGAATCTATTATTGACAAATATGTATAATGAAACATAAATATTTATGAGTACGTATGATTCTATTATGGTACTACAGTTTCTGTAATTCTGAGTTCGAGTCCGTGTTGGCTCAAGAGCAATTAAGGCAGTGGTAGCCCAGTGGAAACGTGCTCGCTTGAGAACCGAGTGAAGCCGGTTCAAATCCCTGGTCTCACACCTCTGATATCTTCATGTGCGACCTTTTTATTTTTTGAATGATTAAATTATTTTATATGAATATTAACTTCGGAAAATATATTTTAAAATATTAAATTTATATTTTTGCAGTCAGCTATCTATCGATCTCGATATTGGGGCTTTCTCCGGCAAAAGGGCTTATCCATGGGCTTAGCCATGTTTGGGCATGGCATGTCGATATCAAAATTGGCTAGCGAACTGATGTTTGAAGGCTATGAAGACCCGCTCTTGGACCTTGCAAAGAGTCTACCTGCTAGTACTACAGGTGGTGCACCGCCAGTAGACAGATTTGGATTGTTTTATGGGGCAAGTACAAATTATTTTATTAGTCTTTAAGAATTTGATATATTTTTGCTTCTCCTGATTTACGAGGGTTTTCGATTTGATGTCTGTGAATGGTGTATGTATTTATTGTTCATTTTGATGTTTTTACGGTCTTCTTAGGACTTTGTATTATACAAATCTAGACTTACAGCTTTTTATGACCATATACACAGTAGGTACTATTTCAAAGGTATTATTTTCTACACCCTACAACGAGAGCATATATATACCAGAAAACAATAACAATATGATATACAATTTAAGCATATTACCACCAATTATTATGATTTCCTTTCAATAACGTTCCATATAACAGAAATTATTTCTCGCAATCACCACTTCGCTCCACGTACATCTGTCCCCTATTATGTCATATTACTTAAAAAGACGGGCAAATAATATCAATATATTCTGATCAATTTAAATGGCAATAAAAACGTGTTTGAAACTTTTATACATTATTTTGATATCTCGAATTTGGAACGTGCTACGATTACACATAATAATAATAATAATAATAATTGGTTTCTTGGGAGAATCTCTCCCGTGACCATGATTGTTATAAAGCATTCGAAACGTCGGGAACCAAAAATCCAAATAAATCCGCGAAAAAATCCGAAAAGATAGTTTTATTTAAAATATCAAATATTCGCGTAAATCTAAGAAAGTTATTACTTACTTACTTACTTATTTTAGTTATAATATGTATACAATGTCAAGTTATAGATCAATTTTCATCATTCCATTTTATTTTTCAAAAAATCTTCCGTCTCTATTAAATATGTAAGTATAGTATTTCGTTGCACCTTTTTGGTTAAAAAATTATGGATTTAAATAATACTAGCACAACAAAAAACTCTAAATAGGTTTCATACAAGCTTTCTTCCCCTATTTTACCCTTATGGGATAAATTTCGAAAAATGCTAAAACTCGTTTCTGTTTAATTGTATTGAAGAGCATTAATACCAAGTTTCAAGTAATTCTGATCATTAATAATTTTTAGGGTTGTATTATAAGGTGTTTTCCCGTGGGAATGAAAAAATATCCCGCGGTAAAAAATAACCTATGTCACTCTCCAGCCCTCCAACAAATATCCACACAAAAAATCACGCAAATCCGTCACTCCGCTTCAACGTGAAAGAAGGACAAACAAACAAACACACTTTCACATTAATAATATTATATTATATGGATACATTTACATTTATATTATATGGATATCATTGAAGAAATTAAATTTGATGACGTTTTGAGGTTAAAATATCAGTATATAAGGAAATTCTATTGATTGACGCAGTATCAAATGAGTAATGATAAAAAAAGATAAAAGGTTCATGAACTGCTGTTATTTTAGACAAAATTGGACAGATGCGAGTGTGACTCACATGCCAAGGGTTCCGTACTATTAAATAGTATGTTGGTGTTTTTTTTACTTGCGTTAGGTACGTTACGTATCAATTAAACTAAAGTAAAATATTGACATTAGCACAATAATTTTATCGACTACAAATAAAAAGAAGGATTAATATTTAAATGTAATCCTAATACTATTTGAAATATTAACATATTTTAATTTTTTACAGAGAAATAATTCAATGGATACTGAGGGTTTAGTCGAAGTGACCACAGGAGAGCGTCGGGGCACATTACCGGGACAAATTCTGAGCTGGAACAATTACGAAAGCCTACCCTTCTACGAAGGAGACTGTGCAAAGGTAAAAAAAAATATATTATACTAGCAACTCACCCTCACTTTGCTTTGGTTCGTCCCTATGTTGATGCCCCATACAAACTTTCATCCCCCTTTTTACCCCTTTAAGGGATGTTTTCCGGGATAAAAACTATCCTATGTCCTACCCAGGGTCTCACATTATCTTCTTACCAAATTTCATCTTAATCGTTCCAGTAGTTTCAAAGCTTATCGGTACAAACAAACATACAAAAAAATCTTTCCTCTTTATAATATTAAGTATGCATAGATTTAAAAACTATATTTATATTTGATGCAAAATGGGATACTTATTTTATTTCTTTCTTACTACTTACTTCTTTGAATTATTATTGTTAACGAATATATACTTTTTGCTGACGGGTTCCTATTTGCTTTTACGGTGTTATCAATTTTTATTGTAATGATAATTTGTTATTTAAACTTTGGAACAATCAAAGTCTTTTATTTAAGTAAAAATATGTTTTAATCGAAGCATTAGGCGACAATACACAAAATAATGTAGTGGATAAAAAATTACAATGTTTAAGAACAAAATGACGATTTTTAGAAAAAACTTTTAAAGTAAAATATAATATTTCTATGTAATATTTATGAAATTTGGATCGGATCCCACCTTAATTGTTGTAATGCTGTACAGATATTTAACTAAAATTAAGGTTCTACGCTAATTGGTATTATTTAAGAACGTTATAATTTTTTAAACAAAAATCTAAGGTAATAAGTTTAATTAAAGTTTTGTCACATTACTGTTTGTGTCACTTTGTCTTTAGATTATTATAAATAAATATGTATATTTTAAAGATTACAGGCAGTGCCGGAGAGTTTATGCCTCATAATCTAACACAGCATGAACCATTGACGATATTTATGGCAGATTTATGTCGCACCGTCAACCTTGAGTTTGAAGAAAGCGGTGAATTTGATGGATTGCCTTACAATAAATACGTTATGAACGACAAGAGCTTCGATAATTGTAAGTACATATATAATTTATTATCTATACAAGATCTATAAGTATTAGTAGTATTTATTTTGCTCGTGTTCCAACTTTACCTCGCGAAGCGGACGTTTAAGAGACGCACTTGCTTTTAAAAGCACACATATACACAAACACACACACACGCCCAGATATATTTTTCATCCGATTAGCTATCTCAGGAGGGCCACGCTTATCGCATAGCATGACTCTATTATCGCTTAAGTAAGATAGTAGAGTCAAGGTATATCTAGTTCGTTCGTCGTTTAGGCAGTACATGGGCTTGGTATTGGCTATAGAGTCATTTGTTACAATTGTATTATAAATACTGTTGGAAATGCATACGTAAATATGTTACTTTACACGATTTATAATTTCGCTGACGGTGACGGGTGCGTCCTTGGTACGCATAATACTACGCGGTAGGTTCAGCATAGTAGCCTTTATGTTAGCCCAGGTTTTTTATCATACTAAATGTCTAAACATTTCAGCATTAATGAGTAACAGATATACATATTACACATACACACACATACAAACTTTCACATTTGTAATATTGTCCGATATCAATAATATCATTATTTATATAAAAAATAAACTAAACCAGTCAGTACAGCTGTACTGATATTATTTGAAGAAAAAAATTGATAACACATCATTAATGCTCCTCTACAGAATTGTTGTTGGTACATAAATATATGTATGTATCAACGTGTTTGTATGTTTATTTTGTGTATTTTTTTCACTTTTATATTATATAATGTTGTCTTTGAAGTGTTACTTATAAAAGCTTAAAAAAATCCCTAACATTTGCAGTTTTCATTTTGTTAAATATATTTTCATGGTATATAGATAAACAAAATAGATGACAAAAGTACAAATACCTTAGTAAATATAACATATTAAGACTGTAACTTGCTTCGAAACTCCACTTGGAATAATGCGACATAGGGCAGTTAGGACAAGACCGTTGGACGACAACAATACTTAATGTATTGCAAGAATGTGAAGTTATCAAACATGACACTTAAACAAGCTGTATGGTCAACAACTAGCATTAAACTCCGTTAGAATAGAAAAAGAGTGGTACCTTCTAGATGTGAAGCCCAAATACCATAATAAGTCTAGATTATCCAATAACTATTTGTAACCTTCTGTTTCACAGCGACTCGAACACTTGACAACACCTGTTTTTGTAATGGAGAGTGTATGTGGAGTGGACTGATGAACGTATCAGCCTGTAGATACGGGAGTCCCTCATTCCTCTCTCTTCCTCACTTCTTGTATGGAGATCCGGCGCTAAGAGAAAAGGTCCATGGATTGGACCCCAATCCCGATTTACATTCATTCTACTTCGCTGTGGAACCTGTAAGTATTTTATTTGTGGACCTATGATGATGTCCTTCTGACAGATTCCGGCCACGATGGCCATTTTTACTGAGACTAGCTATATATATGCCCAAGAGATATTATAGTGCATAAGTGCACTCTCTTTCTGACACTCAAATTCCATGGGACGATTATTTAACACGATCGGTGAGAGATCAGACGCAGTACAGACGGATTTACATGCTACTTTCTGGAGTACAGGTGAAACACTTCCAACTTCCCATCTCTGGGATATTATTGAAACTTTCTTAAAGAAAGACTTAATATCTAAACTTGGCCTGACCCGGGACTCGAATCCAGAACCACCGGATCTTCAGTCGTATATGTTAGCTGCTGGGCTACCGAGGCTGTTAGTGTTAACCTATATGTACATCGTTACATGAAGTGACCTTTACTGAGAAGACAAAGTGAATGATATTTTATATCGCTTACTAGTTGGCCAATAAAAGCTTACAAAAGCGTTAGCATAAATTACTATTTATTTGCTTTATGAATATAGTAAATATTTAATAATAAATAATATTTTATGATGAAATAATAACTTAATGTATATTTTAATTCATCTTTGTTTTTGCAGAGGTTGGGAGTGCCCTTAGACGTAGCAGGAAGGTTTCAGTACAACGTGTACATAGAGCCGACTCCTAATATAGCGTGAGTGTGCTATTTATTACTACTTTCTTTTATTAAAAGGCTATATTTTTTTTTAAATAATTCTGGGGCCACACAAAGCTTAACGTTTAAAGCTCGTCCATTTAGCGTTTAATGGCGATAAATTCGCGTTATTTTTAATAATTTTGTTTTTTAATAATGATTTGTATTTAGAAGGAGCTAATATGTATTATTTTATGTGTATAAATTATTAATATGGTTCTTAAAAATTAAAAATAATTAACTTTTACACGGCCCAATACTCGCTAATATGGCTCTAGTATAAGGTATAAGATGGTATAAGATGCTAAAGGGGAGTTACATGATAAAAAGGTGCAATGACTCGAAATAAAATCAGTTAAGATCACAGTGCAATGAAAATTAAAACTTTATCTTTGTATTAATAAAACAAGGTTATAAGAGCATGCAGATAGAAAAGTAACCTGTTATACTCGTATATTATTCCATATATTAATTATATATCTATACATACATATAATAAAATTGTAACTAAGCCGAATCTGTACATTAAATATTTTTTGAAAAATCTTATTGAAATAGACATTGTACTTGTTAGATTTTTTGTCTGTCTGTCTGTTACCGCATCACAGAAAAACCACTGGAGGTATTTTGATGAAATTTAGTATGATAGTTGGTTATCCGGGTCAACATATAGGATACTTTTTACCGCGGGAAATTGTCTTATTTCTGAGAAAAAATACAAAAACTGCAATGTAAGAGTATACTAACATGTAAAAAAACCTGAGAATTTGGTTTTTGGTCACCTGAAAGCGGGCAATGCTAGTCTATAATAAAAACGTACAGGCGGTGAAAACATTAATTAATTAATAATTTTATTTTCAGTCTCTATGAAAACGTGCCACATATGATGTTTCCCATATTCTGGGTAGAGCAAAGGGTCAAAGTTAGTGATGAAGTGATATCAGAGCTAAAGACAGTGCGTTCTATACTGGAATGGGGCGGTATCGTATGCGCCTGCGCAGCCTTGATTTTTGCAAGTGCTATCATTGTTACTTGTTTCGCAAAGAAATCTCAGTACTCGAAACCAGAGGAAATCATAACAGAAAAACCCAAAGACGAAGCAGAAATGAAATTAAATCCTTAACCTAATTTTAGGATTTAATCAAAACTTGATATTTAAATTGTAAATTATTTGTATTTGTATGTTTAATTATAAAGTAATTTCAATTTTTATAAGTAGTCTAGTCAATTTGATGATTTGTAAGATGAAATACTACTATATTAGGCAAATCAACCGAATCGATGGATATTACCTCAAATAAATTGTTATTAATTGATAACTTAAGAATATTGACTGAAAAAAATGATTATTTACATATGGAATTGTCAAAATGGTTTTAATACTAATATCTATTTAATATGGCTTTGAAATATTTCAACTGCGATTATTGACTCTTATGTCAAATAGAGTAACAGGTATTTGATTTGCTTAGCACTCATAAGAGAGGATGTCAATTTTTTGTGGATAAAAATATTTTCGTCCGGAAGATAGTGTTAATAACACTATACATTATGACTTTTATGCGTTTTATTCGTGAAGGTTTGTTGTTCATCTTTCTAATTGTTGTTTTTATATTTAAAAGTATTCTATAAGCCCAATGTACAACTTAAAATTATCTTCATTTTTTCTGTGTGATGTAAATTTTCTTACTACCAACTCCAGTAAGGAGTTTGGATGACGCTTATTTTGGGGTTCTGTAGGCAAAATGCTAAAACGGAATTTCATCATGCTCAGTGACTGTTGGTATTATATACCGGAAGTAAGTTAGAAGTTAGGTAGGTCTTATGTAAAGCACTTGGCAATTGAGTCAGTAGTAGTCCAGTTAAGGCATTGGTAGCCCAGTGGTAACGCGCTTGCTTTTGCTATCGAATAAAACGTGTTTATATCTCTCGCAACTGTTATATTTTCAAGTGCGAATCTTTTCCAACATGATTACTACTTGTCTTACGGTGAAGGAAAACATCGTGAGGAAACCTGTATGTCTGATAGAATTTAGCAAGTTTTCTAAAGACGTGAAGTCCTCCCGCACGTGGCTAACATGGTGGACTATGGCCTGATCCCCTTCATATTGGAGGCCCTTGTCCAGTAATGGAACGTTAAAAAGGGCTGAAAACAATCCTGGAGTTAAATTGGACCCAGTTATGCAAAAAACAGCCATGTGCGTAAAAGTACCAACAGAGTTATAAGCATTTTATTATAAAAAATAACATAATTATAAAAAATAAACAACACTTATATAAATATTGTTCAATTTTAAAATAACCAGAAAAACAAAACATAATCCAAGTGCAACTATCGACAGAAAAATGCTTATAACTCTGTTGGTACTTTTACGCACATGGCTGTTTTTTGCATAACTGGGTCCAATTATGAAAAGAAAAATAGGTGTGTGTTGAAATTAGGTATAAGCCTATGGGATATTTTTGGAAAAAGTCTACTTTTATAAATGAGATAGATATTTCTAAATGACTTTGTTTTATTTAATTTTGATTATTTTGATTCTTGAATTATACGCAATTAATGCGTAAAAAATTGTGACCCCTGTCCTCTCATTTTTAGTATATGGGGTAGAGAATTCAAAATCGAGGTAGCACAGCTTTAAAATACATTCAACAAAATTCGCTTTTGAGAAGATACGATAAGCAGTTTTTCAGGAAATCTTCAGTTACCTGTTTTTGTTTGTTTTTAGATATCTTTAGGAAATGCAATTTAATTAAAAATTATTTTTGCTATCGATAACATGAATAATGAAAGTTATATTTTATTTATATTTTAACAAATTATGTATAGAAATCATAGCACAAATATAATAATAACGTTTGATGGAACAAAAACCTGGGCGCGCGAGTTAGAAACGCGCTTGTCCATTTTTTATTAATAATTATGCCTAAATTGAAGTGTTTTAAACATCATCAATGGAATAAAATCTAAATATTCAATCTATTACTTCATTTTGAGGTTTTATTGATAAGGAATACATATTATACTAAGAAAATTATATAAAAAGCTTATATTTTATATTAAGTTTTTTCTTTCTTTAATCTATTGCTTTCAGAGAGTTAAGTATTTTTACCATTGTGAATGTTTATGCCTTAAAAGATTTTGATAGTTGATATATTATGAAACATGACAACATAGATGTAAAATTGTGAATAAATTAATTACTAATAAATTGGTGTGGGTTCTATGCTGATATGAATGGTTTTATATGACATTTTAGATTTATAATATAAAATTTGGTGCCTTCAAAAGCAAAGAAAGCCGGTCTTACGCTTGATCTCTTTCTGGATTCAAAGCAGACCTATCGGAGTTTACTAATGAGGGAATAGAGGAAGGGAATGCTTGCGCTTATATTTATGGCATGTGAGTAAAAAAAACGTGTGTGCGTTATGCACGCACGTAAGAAGTTATACTTCTTTGGGGTAACAGAACAAAAACAGCTAAAGATTTCATCCCGTATGTCACAACTGTCTGTTTGTAAAAGGAATGCAGCTAACTTCATCATGTCGCTGATTGGCTGTCGGTATGCGCGCCCATCGTAAAAATTTTACTCTTATATTTTTTTCCAAACGTCCCAAAAGAAGTATAACTTCAAAAATATTCTTACAGAGATAGCTCCTTTTGAGTATGACGCGGTCGGCCAAAGATTGTCAACAGTCGAGTCGGAACAACCGTATTTTGTCAACGGACAGCGCATACGTAAACTTGTTCTTGTATGAAGCATTACTTCTGTAGCGATACTTACTTATAAGTTTATGCAATATAATATACTCGTATATGTATATGACAACTCCCAGTGAAATTGGCCGTGACCGAAAAACGGCTAATGCCTAATATTATAAATTATAGGGAAAAGGGCATTCCAATAATGTGTTGAACTGTATCCAGTTTCTTATATTAGGTTTAAATAGTATTGCAACGATAGTTAGATATAACAATTATTATAAAATAATAATATGCGTCATTACATTTACGGTTTCATTAAACCACCAATGTTTTAAATTTTAAAGATCTTCCTGTTAGTTAAGTTATAATATATGTATTTTTATATTTAAATATGACTTTTATACTTATTACTTATATAAAACCACTTAAAAATAGCTTTGTCTATTATATTAGAGATATATATAATATGTGACCTTACACCACCAAGCAGAAAATATACCAAGCAGAAATCGAACTCATGATCTCGGTACATAATGATACCTACGGGATGTATCGTAGCATTTCATCTAGTCATTTTATACCTACTGAATATAGTAAGACAGTTTTGCTCACGTACATTGAAGCTTTGAACGGCAGCTATTTGAGTAAGTTAGGAAATAAGGCACATCACGTGAAAGGTTTTGGAAAAAAATTAACTTTGAATTTTTCAGGGTGTGCCAAAAATCATAAGATATTTTTTCTGTCCTTTTTAATTAAACATAATGAAATAGCTTTATTTAAGATTATTATAAATCTACTACTACTAGGCCTTTGCGTCTATTCCAGACGATTTATGGTGCAATGCCGGAGATACACCTCTTTTGGTGGCTGTATAGACCGATGCGAGAGCTACATGTCCTACCGCAGACCTGACAGGAGAAGTTTGCGACGGATGGTACTGAGTCGCCTTGACGTCGTCTTTGTCTCTTGTCAGCAAGTGCCGCGAACCCGGTCTCATCGCAGAACTTGCGACCCTCCATAATACTTTTGCGCCACTCCGTTCGATTTTCTGCAAGTCTTTCCCAGTTTCGGTGGTCAATTTTAAAAGTAACCATGTCTCTCTTGGCGCAGTCTTTAAAGCGAAGCAGTGGCCTCCCTACGTTTCTTTTTGCGTTCGCAATCGCACCAAGAAGTACACGTCGTGGTAATCGAGAAGGTCCCATTCTGTGCACATGCCCGAGCCAGCGCAAACGTTTCTGTTTTAGAAGCGCGGTCAAACTAGGTAGTTGTGCAATTTCTAGAACTCTCTCGTTTGTCACCCTGTCTTGCCATGAGATGTCCAAGATTTTACGAAGGCAACGCATGTAAAAGAGTTTATTCGACGTTCGACCTTTGCATACGTTGTCCAGGTTTCAGCTCCGTACAAGAGTATGCTTATAATGGAGGCTTGAAAGACTAACATTTTGGTCTTGGTGGTTAGATATTTGTTTTGCCATACTCTAGTACTAAGCTTCCCGAACATGGTCGCTGCTTTACCGATGCGAATGTCAACCTCTGCATCCAGCGACAGATTGCTCGTTACGGTTGATCCTAGGTAACAAAATCTGTCAACTACCTCTAACAGCGTACCATTGAGCGAAATTGCTGGGGCCTTAGAAGTGCCTTGTGCTAACACAACTGTCTTCTTTGCGTTTATGGACATGGCGAACAGGGAACAGGCCCGTGAGAATTGATTCACCATATACTGGAGCTCACGTTCGGAATTAGCAACGAAAGCCGCGTCATCGGCATAAAGAAGGCTGTCGATGAAAAGATCCTCGCGGCTTCTTTTGGATTTGAGTAGTGAGATGTTAAGCATCCTTCCATCGGTTCTTGTATGTAGATGTATACCCTGTTGATTTTCGCCAAAAGCGGTACGCAATATGAGCGAAAAATATATACCAAACAGGGTAGGAGCCAAGACGCAGCCCTGTCGCACACCTCTGGAAACATCAAACGGCTTAGATGTTTTACCGTTTAAAACTACTGTGCCCTTCATGTCTTCATGAAAAGATGCAACCAGTCTCAGGAGTTTAGGCGGGCACCCAATACTCTCAAGCGCCGAGTACAAGCCCTTTCTGCTGACCGTATCGAAGGCCTTATTAAGGTCAACGAAAGCTACTACTAAGGGACAGTTTTGTTCTCGACACTTCTCCTGTATTTGGCGTAGTGAGAAAATCATATCCACTGTCGAACGGTCGGAGCGGAAACCACATTGTGACTCAGGATAGATACGTTCAGCAAGCTTTTGGAGTCTTGATAGAACGACTAGACCAAAAAGCTTGCCAACTATGCTCAAAAGAGAAATTCCGCGAAAATTGTTACAGTCGCCGCGGTCACCTTTCCCTTTGTATAATGTGATGATGTTAGCGTCCCGCATATCCTGAGGCACATGCCCCGCTTCCCAACATTTGCACAATAGATTTTGCAGGATTGGTTTCACACATTCGAGCTTTAATATTTCAGCATGGATGCCGTCGCCGCCGGGACTCTTACCGCGCTTAAGCCGATTGACAGCCTTGGTGAAATCCTCTACAGACGGTAGATCATCTAACTCATTCAATACACCCAATTTTGGTATGCTCTGTGCCGCCTCCGGATGTATGATTACTGGACTTGAGTAGAGATCGGTATAATGCTCGACCCAACGATCAAGCTGTTTTTGGCTGTCAACAATGACAGTGCCATTTGCGTCCTTTAGAGGGGCTATCTTTTTTGAAACGGGTCCGAGAACGCGTTTAATACCTTCATATACACCACCTATGTTTCCACTGTCCGCACACATCTGTATATTGCGACCAAGATCCGACCAGTATAAGTTGGCAAAGTATCGTGTACTTCGTTGAAGAGAAGTTTTAGCTGTTCGAAGTGCTTTATCAGTTACTGGACAGGGATTCATACGGTGCCTAAGTGCGGCATTCCGCTTTGAGTCTAAAAGAGGTTGTAGGTACTCAACGTTGTCCTCGAACCAGTCTTGAGACTTGGTCCTCACACATCCGAAAACTTCAGTGGCGCTATCAGTCAGTAGTTTCTTTGCTTTATTCCACTCGACGCCTATCGGTGTATTGGCATCCCAATCAGCAAGTTCTTTATTTGCCAAGCACTCAAACTGTCGGACTTTTTCATCATCCCGAGTATTAGAAAGATTTATCTTCCTCCTACCTGGCGTTTTAGATGAATGTATCCTTTTATGAGCTATGGCAACTTGTGCTGCTACTAGAGAGTGGTCGGTGTCACAGTCGGCGCTATGGAATGTACGAGTGTGAAGGAAATCGCGGAGGTCTTTGGATCTCGTTAGTATCACGTCTAATTGATGCCAGTGGCCTGATCGCGGGTGCTTCCAAGACACTTTTCGGGACAGCTTGCCCTTGAAATATGTATTGGTTACGCATAGCAGGTATTCAGAACAGAACTCCAGTAAACGTCGGCCATTGTCATTAATATTGCCGATTCCATGGTAACCAATACAATCAGGCCATGCGGAATGATCCTGTCCCACCCGGGAATTGAAGTCACCCAAGATGTACAGGCGATCACTACTAGAAACAGTTTTCACCGTCTCGGTCAGTTGGTTATAAAAATACTCTTTTGACTCGTCCGAAGATTTTAATGTCGGAGCATAAGCAGCAATTAGGGTAACATGACCGTGACTGCTCTTTAGTCTTAAGACCATTATGCGTTCCGAAACACCGCACAGAGTTTCAATGGCGGAAAGTATATCGTTTCGGACCGCAAAACCAACACCGTGTTCACGAGCATCGCCAAAGTCTTTTCCTTTCCAAAAGAACTTATAAGAGGACTCCTGCAATGAGCCTTCGTCTGGTAATCTGGTCTCTTGCAAAGCGCAGACAGAGATGTTAAGCCTGCTCAGCTCTGCATCTATCACGGCAGTTTTACGCAGATGTTGTGCGTATCCGTAACCTCCACAGGTGTCCGGGAGGCCTGTCCTCATAGTACGGACATTCCATGTTGCAATGCGCATGGCTTGGCGAGGCGGGTTTTTATGAAACTGCTTTGTAAAACCAGGTGTGGAAGTTAACGACACCAGCCGTCTAGCCAGGAGCTAGTGCTCCCTACACCTCAAGGGAGCAAGCTGGCAACGGGACGGATTGGTACCTTATTGTCCGGGGGCTGCCCAGATTGAAGCGGGCGGTAACCAATCGATGGATCTTCGATGGACCCTCCCACTGTCGAAAGTGACCCCTAGCGCCTGCACTTACGCCCATCTGTGCAAGACTTATAACTGGTAACTGCCACTTCCCGTGTTGTTGTCCATACAGCTACGCTGCCGTGGGTGGAGTGACCTCTCCACAGACATTACACCGCCTGGGACGGAATTAAGGAAACACAGGGATGCCCAGCACCTGCATTACCCTCTCGGCCTCGTTGGCTTATCCCACAGGAAAGGCGAGCCAATACGTGTGGAGCCAAGTCGGCTGCAGAAATCTGCCGCATATTTCGGGTTGGACCCTACTCGCGTCTTACGGTGATTCCGCTCCGGGTTTTATTTTGGAATTTTCCTTCTCCTAGATGGGTTGCAAACCAATGCTTAGAGGCCCATCTCCCCTACACTGAAGCGTAGATAATAGCTTCGTTTGTTTATGGACTTAGTCGCCTTTTACGACACCCTCGTCCTTTGTCAGGGTTGGTGCTATTCTTAAGCCGAACACCACACGGGACATTATAAATCTAAAATAAATATTAATTATCATATTCAATTGGTATAAAATTCTTATGTAAATGCTACTCTTCTTTTTTTATATTTATAGTCTTTTAAGTTTTAGGTATAAAAAAATGAAAGAAAAATTGAATGCTAAAAGTATTTCTATTTACAGTGCTTAAATTATTTTTTTTTTACAATAATAAAGCCTTGTTTATTTTTTATTTGTGACATTTTGTATAGGTATTTGTAACAACTTAGTTGTTTTTTTTTTAATTTTTTAATGAATATGAGAAGTTTCTAGAACACATAAGCAGAAACAAACAATAATGATGTTTTTTTTTAAATAAGCAAAATGTTGCTATCATTTTGCTGCTTAGTTAATATATGTATTAGGTTATGATTTAACATATTTTTATAAAATGTAAAATTTTAAACTTCCATAAAAATAACGATATACTATATAAAATTAATTTTTAAGTATACAAACAAGTTTTTGTGAATGTTTCAAACAGAATATTGTATCGATATCGAATACTTACATATTTTGAAAAAAAATATTTTTAAAGAAATGCTTACAATTGCTTTCATTACTTGTTGATTTGTACATTAAACATATTATAATTTATATTTAGATTATAAAAAGTTATTTGTTAACATCATATAAATTGTTACTTTTCATTAATAACCTTATGAGATTTAAACTTATAAGTTATAGCATATGTAGGATCTATTAAAAAAATATTGTATCCCAACTCAATTAATATTAAGTGTTTTAATCGTAAAATTACAATTCTTTGTGAAGCGCCTGATTAAATTATCAGAGCTATATTTATATCTCGTATATTTGCTTTTTTATATTCAAGGGAATTGATGGAAATATTTGGATATACGACAGTGAATTAAAATAAACATTTGTATTAATATTTGATTTTATTACTGCCTATACCCATCTCATTTCAACGTTTTATATAAGCCTTATCAAGAATCTCCTAGAAATGTTCTTATTGCTTGTATTGACGTCCTTTCTATCTCCTATCTCCTGTGACCTAGTCTTCATAGTGTAAGAGCCCGGAGGTTTTTTTTCTATATACATAATACTATTGTAATATGACACAGTAAAGATTTTTTTAAACCAAATAATATATCAATATTAAAGTAAGTGAAATATTCTGTCACCTAAATGCATCGTCCTTTTTTAGTATAAACATGGGACAATAATTGACAAAAACACACATGCTTACATCGTTTTGGTCTTAGAGTTAAAAGGTAATATAAATAAGGTTCTGATTAAGAATTGGTATAATTAGTTCACATTTTCGAAATACATTTGTACAATTTAAACAATTTTACTTTACTTTTACCTTTAAATATCGAGCCAGGAGGTGGACAGTAGAATTCTTTAATAGTTACTATATATAAGAGTTATAACAATGAACATTTGATTTGACGAGTCTCATAATTGAATTTTATTTTTTTCATTTTCATTTTAGCTTTAGCTTTGAGTAGTTGAACACTTGTTATTTTGCCAATGTCAGTTAATTGTAGAATAGACACCATAATTAATATTGGCGTCTCATACATTACAGTTCGTCTAAAGTGTGTTCACTTTATGTGTGAACATATTCTATACAGTCTTCTTTTTAATGTTTGGAACCAGAAGTACCAAGAGCAACCCGCATGGTACATCGTCCACTGAAGTGGGCCACCTCTCAGTGCGTATTTTGGCTTCGTGCCCGGCCGAACTACTGGATGCTAGTGAGCCTAAAGTTTTATTTAAAAAAGGCCAGCCGTTTTTCATACCTTTATTACAATACAAACCTTTTCAAAAAAAGTATTTAAAATGAATCTTAGTTTCGTGATAAAGATGCTTACTAGTAATAAGTTAGCTAACAGCTAATGGACAGTTACTTCGAAATCCAGACAAGTTTTAATCTTATTACTATTTAATTAAGTAACAATATAGTTAACAAAAAACAATCATCACATTGGTTTTTTTTTCCGAGGAACCCTGATTCTTTTTCCAAAATAAAAGTAACCAGTGAAAGTCCCGTCAAAATCAGTCCAGCCATTTTGGAGATTAGCCGGGACAAACAAACAGACAAAAGTTTTAGTTTGTTCTTTTTCTTTTTAGTACCGTGTGTACTTTCATATGCGTTTAGTAAAAAGCTGTTATTTTGCCATTACAAACAGACACTTCAATTTTATTTGTGTATAGAGATAACATTAACATTTTTTTTATATTTACGTCTCTACTAAGAGTCGTACCATGGGACCCGTAAAACATATAAAAAGCCGGGAACAACCACAACCGAAAATCAAAAAAAAACGTGAAAAGATTTTATTTAAAACCTCTAACATAATATCATAGAAAACAATACATACCACAAAGTTATTAAAAAAATATTCATCTATACCTACTAATACTATAAAGAGGTAAAGTTTGTGAATTGTGTGTTTGTGATGTTATAGGGGGTAATCTCTGGATCTACTAAACCGATTTAGATTAAATTTGGTAAGAAGATAGTTTGAGATCCTGGGAAGCACCTAGGATACTTTGTATCTCGGAAATCATCCCCTAAGGGGGTGGAAATGGGGATGAAAGTGTATTGATAAGCAAGCTAGGGACGAGAGCTCCCCGGGCGAAGCGAGGGTGAGTCGCTAGTAATTTATATAGTATCAATAGACGATGTAATCGTTTTCATAGTTCGTGGGCTATTAACTGTATTTATCTCGTTTATTCAGATACCTAGACGTAATCTTGTACTTGAATCTTTATCAAATCTCCGAATCCATACTAACAGTAAAATATTACGTGCTGTATGTCTGACGTGAGAAAATATGTTTATGGTAGCAAGTTAGAAATAAGCAATATTTCAGTTGTATTAGTACTGTCTGCTACGCTGGTCACGGATTCTAGTCCTGCGCAGGGTGAATTTATAATAAGTTTATTTGTTAATCATAAAACATATAAATATACTTTGAATATCCGGGAAAAGTGCAAAGTAAAATTGTCACTCTGCGTCAGGATTTAATGCTTTTGTAAATAACTTAAACTTGTAAGTAACAAGCGGTTTCCACTATTTTTACGAATGGACTATTTCGATTAAAATATAATGTTATCTTTGTAGCATAGTATGTAATGTTCATCATAGTGTATTACTCACTATGTTATACGCAGGACGTGAAATATTTGTATGACCAATATAAATAAGTTTCAGGAGCGGTACTCAAACTTGTGTCTTTGGGCGAAGAAACCAATTCCAAACCACTACATAGTTGTTTTTACAAACCCTGGATACTTGAATAATGCCTAATTATTATTATAAAAGTAATTAAAAAAAATATGGGTGTGTACTTATGTACGCACTTAAGAAGTTATACTTCTTTGACGTAACAAAACAAAAATAGCTCAAGATTTCATCCCGTACATAACAGCTTTCTGTTTGTAAAAGGAATGCAGCTAACTTCATCATATCGCTTTCAGCTAACTTCATCATGTCGATTTTTGGCTGTCGGCGTGCGCGCGCATCGTACAAGTTTTTCTCACATATTTTTTCCAAACGTCCCAAAAGAAATATAATTTCAAAAATACCAGCAAATCCGTAGTGTAAAAATATATTAGATAAAAACCTTATCCCCATAGTCCTTGAAGTGTCACCAATTTGCTTATTCGCGACAATCAAGCGTCTTCAATTGGACGATTGGTCCGATTGTTAGGTATCCTGTGTGCCTCGCTGTCTCCCCGAGTGCAGAAGTGAGCTGGGCAAAATGCTGGCGGTACTACTGTTGTTTATTACAGGTAAACTTTTATTTATTTATTTATTCATTTAGGATCGTCAAAAGATACATTGTTAACATGATCATTAAGTAAATGCTTTTCTAGTTATGGATAATCACAACATGCTTAATAGTAAAAGTAAACATAAAGTTTTTTTTTACAAATTTTTATTTTTATTATTCTATTCTATTATATGAAGTCGACTTTCTCATCCTTCGATCAACAGGTTTATATAAATAAAAATGAATGTTGGTAAGCGCATAGCTCAAGAATGGCCGGACCAATTTGGCAAAAAAAATTTTTCGTATGTTCCTTAAGGTCCACGGAAGATTTAATAAAGAGAAAAAAATTAAAATTAATGAAAAAAAAATTAAAATTTATATGGCGAACGCTGGCTGATAACTATTAATATCTATTTAAAACGTGATAAATGTGGCAAATCGAAAATTAATTATAAATGCTACAAGTTAAAAATTAATTTAGAACTTTACTATATAATTGATTGATTGAGTTAAAATTTAATCTATTACTTACCTGTCGATAGTAATTATTTTAACAAAGGTATTTTTCGGCTGTTAATTGGCAAAGGTGTATTGCAAAGCGTCGGTTTGAGGCTTTATTAAATTATTGATTATACTTATTGACTACGAACTATTGATTAATGTAAGAAGATTAAGGTTTAAATGTTTTTCTTAGGAATGTCAGCGTAGACAAATGGAAATAATTGAATAAAAAAAAATGATAATGATCTTAAGATGGTTATCAGGCGTGGCATGATCAGCAGATTTTATTGTGAAAGTGTGTCATATAACAATATGGGCATTATATATTTTCAATATTTTCCTTGACATACATATGTATGTATATCTTTTAATATTAAATAAACTCTCTCTCTCCGTCCCCAAGTGGCTTCAAGTTGGCAATCCGGAGGTCCTGGGTTTGAATCTCGGATCGGGCCAAGTTCAGTTATTAAGTATTTCTGTCAAAGAAATTATCAGTAACAGCGGAACAGCCCGGAGTTGCGGTGTTTCACCGCTAACTTCGGTTCTCGGTTGGTTTTGCGCATTAACTCTCACCGGTCCTGTCGAAGTATCGTCCCACCGGAGTATGGGAGTGACAGGAACAGAGAGTGCACGTTGTGTCTGCGCGTACACTTGTGCACTATAATATCTCCTGTGCAATTGGCTAGTCTCAGTGAGACTTGCCGGTCGAAATTGGTCAGGAGGACATTGTTATTATTATTATTATTAAATGATCAGTTCTAGTACCTATACATATATGTATCTATATAAATTTATTTCGTGTACCTCAGAAACGACTCTAATAATTTAGATCAAATTTTGTATTTAAATAAGGTTTAGCTTGTTAAGTTTCTCTATACTATACCTAGGTGTACTTTCTGAAAAAAAAACGCAATTTTTATATTTCACCTGAAAAAAATTCCGAGCGAAGCTCGGTCACCAGATACTAGAGCTTTTCCTACGCACATTAATATATATATATATATATATATATATATATATATATATATATATATATAGAATCTATCTATACATATTATAAATTTGTAACTGAGCCGAATCTGTACATTAAATATTTTTTTGGAAAATCTTATTAAAATATACATTATTATCGATACAGAGGCCGAATCTATACTTTTTAGAATTTTTGTCTGTCTGTCTGTCTGTCTGATTTTGATGAAATTTGGTATGATGATAGTTGGTTATCCGGGTCAACAATTATAGGATACTTTTTACTGCGGGAAAATATCTCATCTCTGAGAAATCTATCCTAGTGAGTCGCTAGTGCTATATTAAAATATAAAGTGTTTCTACAAAGCAATTAAAAATACTTTAGTGCTTAAATGTAATTGAACCACATGGCTAACTAACAGTTGGTCATATTTTTCGGCATTGCAATGTAACGAGCATTTCACTTTTGTGTTGCATATTAGTTAGTATTCGCTCGTTTCCACCTCTTTAGAAATTTAATTTCAAAAAATAATTTCTTCTTGGTTATCCACATAACTAAAGGATATTGCTGCAAAATTTTAGACTTTTAAATATAGCGATTTAGTCTAAAATCTAGGTCACAACAAATCAGTCAAAATATTTATTCGGTATATACTACTATTATACATATATAAGTTGGTGTGTATGTATGTATGGATGTGTGTTACTCCTTCATGTTGAAACGGCTGGACAGAATTAGATAAAATTTAGTACACAGACTATGACTTAGGCACCTAGGGACCCGACCACGCGACCTGAGCGAAGCGATACCCTCGCTTCGCTAGTTTTATACGAAATTCATATTTCCATGTATCTTCTTAAATGCCAAATGAGCATTTAGTTTAATTTTATAACATCAATAATTTATGTACCGATACTAAAATATACATTCCGCTTATATTTCTAATCTTGTGAAATAGCACGGATAACCAAAACGATCGAAGTTTCCTCTAAAAGTGATTCAGCCACTTCAGCCTTGCTTCCGGATGATCTCATATATGAAACATTTTACACTTTGAGTGTTTTCATGGAATTCAGAAAAGGGGGCTGAGAGCCACACAGCTTTCAACACTAGCAATTGAGCTACTGACATAAATGCGAAATTTTATGTGTTTCTATGTTCTTAACGCTGAGAGGCTGGATGAATTAGGATGAGTACACACATAGACTACGACTTGGATTTAATATAATAAAACATATACACTACTGTTCGGTACCTAGAGACCCTTTTCTTAATGATGGGAAATGCATTTACGCATACTACATAGAGGTGGTATGTGTAAATACGTTAGTTATGTGGGATTAACTGGCAAATCCAGTACCGCTAAAACCCAGGATCACAGGATCGCTTACGCAATAAACTACGATGCCCCGACGGCAGGCCTGCCGAAGTATTTATAAGACAATTCGACAAGACCACAGATCAGGTTCAGGACCGACGGTTTTACATGCTCTTCATGGTACTGGTAAAACACCGCCAACTTTCCGACTCCGGGCTGTTACTGAGAATCTCTTAACAGAAAACCCCAATAACTAAACTTAGCCCAATCTCAGAATCGAACTCAGGATCTCCGGATCCAAGCCATACATGCTAGCCACTAACGCTACAGAGGCAGTTAATAAATAGTGCGTGAAAGCGTTGTATGAGACTCCTTGTTAGGATTTATTAGTCTTCATAGTACATATTATATACAACTAGTTTTAACGTACATTATACATGTATATACTATGTCGGTATGTGTATACGTACGTAGGCAGGTATAATCTATACATATAATAAAATTCTAACCGAGTCGAATCTGTACATTAAATATTTTTTCGAAAATCTTATTGAAATAGACATTATTATCGATACAGAGGCCGAATCTATAGTTTTTACGATTTTTGTCTATCTGTCTGTCTGTCTGTCTGTCTGTTACCGCATCACGGAAAAACCACTGGAGGGAATTTGATGAAATTTGGTAAGGTGGTAGCTGGTTATCCGGGTCACCATATAGGATACTTTTTACCGCGGAAAAATGTCTCACTTCTGAGAAAAAATATAAAAACTGTAATGTAAGACTATAAGAGTATACTAATATATAAAACCTAAGAATTTGGTTTTTGGTCATCTGAACGCGGGCGGAGCCGCGGGCAACGCTAGTTATATATATAAAGTGTCAATTTCATACATAATCTACTGAAACCTGAGATTTACTAAATTGCTACAAAGTAATATTAATTAACACTATATTACAAAATGCGGTCATATACAGACGTACCAAAGTGACCTGTTTCAATATACCTAATTATTGTAACCGCGAATAAACTTCAAAGTAACTTCGTTTACATTTGTACATTCATACATCAAACACTGTTTACGTTTTAAATCTAGATTGGCAGCTTTTCCTTTAGCCTAGAAAATACAAGCTGAATTTCATCAGATTCCTAATAATTATTTGAAACACAAGTAGTTGTATGTCAAACAACGCTTTGCTAAAACATGTGGAAAAGATGTGTTCAATAGGCGTAGGTGTACTAACAATAGGAATTCTTAAAAACGATGGAACGACGTAATATTTTTTAAAAGATAAGTAACATATACATATATTTTGAGTAAATTAATTATAGGCATCTATTAAAATTTTTACAAGACGCGTGCAGTGTGTATGTGTCGGTAAGCCATAACTCTTCGAGGTAAATTTCTAAGAAGTTCATTGTTAACTGTAACATAGGTGTGCCCGCGGTCGTTGAGGGTTTGAGTATCTATCTATCTATATTTGGCCTATATTTAAATTGGCAATGACAAAAAAATTCGGTATGGCTTTTTCTCCTGTTCAATGCCTCAATCTTCAATGCCTTTTTCTCCTGTTTGTCAATCATTTTCTTTTTTTTTTTTTTTGGTAAGTAACCGTTCACGACCTTTAATGATACCTAATACCCGTTAATAAAAAAATGGAAACACTTTTTATCTTATATAGATCAGTAAAAACAAAACAATTCAGTACTTTTTACTCTTCTGTTTGTCAACAGATTTTCTTTCTTTTTGGCTTCAATGGTATTAATAAAAAAAATTAACATTAATCTATGTTAATTAGCCATCATTTGAACTTAAGTTTTGTTTGAGCTCACCCAATAACTAAAGCATTAAATTTATTATTAATTTATATACCTTTTCTAGATGTTTCGAATAGACTACATTATAGAGTTATATTATGCAGAGGAAATGAGTTCGTTAGTGGAGCGATTTGTAATAGCTATAATATAATACGATTTTATTAAATACATAGTACTGTATCCTTGCAAACTAATTAACAATAATTAAATGGTAGAAATCTTCATTACCGGTATAGTGGAAATAAACGGATATAAAATAATTTAATCCATGCTAATATTATAAACGTGAAAGCTTGTGAGGATGGACGGATGTTTGATTTCTCTTGATTGTTGACTCTTTCCCGCCAGAACGGCTGAATGGATCTGGATGAAATTTAGTACAGAGATAGATTATAGTCTGGAATTGAATGGAATAACACATAGGTTACTTTTACTACGGAAAAATGTATGGTTCCCGTGGGATAGATTTGTTTATGTCTAGGGACGAACCCGAATAGAAGCGAGGGTAAGTCGCTAGTTCAGTGTAATATTCATCTCAAATTATATACTAAACAACTGCACACTGATAAGCGAGAAACATCTCGGATGCGCGTACAACTTATCACCAGTCTCTTTGCAATTGGATAAATGGCCTAGAAAAAAACAAATAAAATTAATAAAAATAATAGGTATATTTTTAGTAGGTACGTAATTTGAAACTGTTAAGGTCAATGAACCAGTGTTGTAGAATCTCTGATAATATAAATTTATCATTCAAATTTCAAGATAACAATAACATGTAATAATAAATAATTAAAAATTTCAATAACGTTAATCTAAAAGAACATGGCTTATATTATTATTTATTATCTATCTCAATCAATTATTATGATATTATCTGTGACGTTCTGTTTTGCAATCGGAACGAACGATATCATATTCCACTAAATTTTATTTATTTAAATACTGACTCATTGAGTATTGTATAGATAATACTAACGAAAAAAGTTTTTTGTATTTTTTTTCAATATTAAAATGTTGGTATTAAAACATGCGAAGGAAATTATACTATATAGATATAACGTCCACGTTACACACTGTTGTGACACCAATACGGAACGTATCTGCCAAATGCCAATTGTCATTTACATTCCGTGGATTGGAGGTTGTTTATATTTGCTAGCGTTTACTTAAAAATAATAATATTCTTAATTCTAGGATCCATACTATCAGTTATCAAAACTCTTTACGTGATAAGTTGATGTGAGTTAATTTTTTTGATTTAAAGCATATTTTTTGTGTTGTTTGAGACGTAACTTTTGCAGAAGAATTATTTACAGCTGATTCACCGGCTTGACAAGTAATTGACACTTGACATTGAGTCGATGTTGCCATAACTTTTAATATGGCGTAGAGTAAGAGTTACAAGTACGAAAAGTATATTTTAAAACATATAATAAAAGATTTAAAATTGAATTGAAAACATAATATTTTTTCTCGTTGTAGGCAGAAAAACAATAAAATACTATGTCTAAGCTCGTTTTTAATGTTTCAGCCTCTTTGGTCTGCGGCGACGAAGAAGCGATGAAGAATCTTACCACAGTAACATGGGCACACGCCGTCAACAACAAAACATATCTTGAGGCAACTTTAGCAAGTAAGTAATTTTTAACCGACTTCGAAAAGGAGAGAATTTTTAGTTCAAACTATTAGTAAATGTTGTACATGTCTTCGCTTATTGCAAACCAACTTTATATTTATTATTTTATGAGAAAAAATATTACTCCTTGAAGTAGAATCATTATATTATTTTTAGATAGATCCAACACAAAAGTCATTATCACCTAACACTTTAGCGGGATTATCTTGCGTTTATATCGAAACGTTTAAATTGAAAGTAACTCATCAGGGAAACGACCGTTTCCGACCATGTACATATGAATGTAGGTATGAATAAACATGTGTGTGGAACTATGTATAATAAATGTACAAGTGGCTAGACGGATTCCTTCGTGTTCTCAGAAGCGCTTTTAATTATAATTACGCTCGTAACCGACACTTTCATGTGTAAATCGGTAGTAATTTGTTATTCGCTTTAATTCACACCTATGAATTCTCTGTAAGTCTCGTAAAGATTTTAGAATTTGACAGTTTAGGCGTATTGTTTTATATAAAACCTATAAAGTCGTAATTTAGTCCAAAAATTTTTTTAAGCATTTTTTTCTTATCTTAATATATTTGTATGAAATGTAGATAATTTACTTTACCGATACATCTACGTATATGCTGTTCAGTATTATGGGTTTATTATAGTGACACTGGATCTTATTTGAGGAAAAGATCGAGTTTATTTTGAAGTCATATATTTCAGAACGTTAAATTGTTCATGTTCTAGAAATACGCAATAGCTCCTATTATCTCTTTCAGGTGAAGTATCAATGCTAGAAGCTGACGTCATTCTGGGTCATTTAAAAGGAAATGACGGACCTCCTCTTCCAATTATGGCCCACCCTCCCGCAACGACCTCGGATCTAAGTTTAGCTGATTTCCTCACAGGAGTATCTCAATACAATAACGTGAATGCTAAACAGAAAGGAGTCAAACTAGACTTTAAAAGTATAGAAGCTTTTGAGAAAGCTCAAGAAATTATCGCACCGTTTACAAAGCCAGAGGTAATATCTCATTCAGAACATTATCATCATCAATATGTAATAAAAAATTAATAAGTCACATTTTATATTTTATAAAAACTCGATGTGTATTTAAAGTCAAAGATTTGAAAAAAAAAAATAAAAAAAAGTCGTAAAATATTTTTATACTGGCAACAATGTATAAAGATAAACGGAAGTCTCAGTTTTAGTCACATTCATTAAAAACTTTATATGTAGCAGATGGGTCGGCGACGGTAACTACTAATAAAATAAACGTTTGTATTAACATTAACAATGTTATAAAAACATCAAGATCATAACCTACAGCCATAATTTAAAAAGGAAACCATCTGATCTGCTAAGTTATCCATGACTCATCATAATAAATATGCTTGTTAAGCCCTAATTGCTTTGAACACATTTGGGCAATTAAAAACAGCTAACAGTCAAACAGACATGACATTGAGGAAGTCATTGCAAGGAAAAATAAACCTTATTGATTATAGTATTAGTGAAATGAAGTAGCTAGATCCTTCCGTGTTTAGGACTAATAGATTTTAGATCTAATAGTCGTAGTAACAAAATCCTTTTTTAATCTACATTTATCTTAATGTAAATAAATTGTGATGAATCGTGTGAATTGTGCATTTAAACTATACCCCTTGTACCGCCAGCTCCCTTAATAAAGCTGTGTATATAAATGAGACACACAGACCCAGTTTTATACTCTATTATTTATACATTGTCTGTCTGTTCTCAATATAGTTTTTTAAGAAAAATAAAATTAAAAGATTTACGATGAAAACTGTGGACGTAACCTATTTATTTGTTAAATAGGACGATTTCTATTATGAGATAGAAAGAAAAATAGTAATTCGTTTGTAGTTTAGTGCAATTTGATATTCCCACTATAAAATTATACTTATATGAATGATAAAGTTAGATAAGTAAAATTATGTCACTCCTATACGGATGCTTTACCCCCGGTTCTCGTTTTAAAATATTAGCGACTCACCCTCGCTTTGCTCGGGTTCGTACCTAAGATGCTTTCCCATACAAACTTTCATCCCGTTTTCACCCCCCTTAAGGGATGATCTCCGGGATAAAAACTATCCTTTGACCTTGCCAGGGTCCCAAACTATTTTCTTACCAAATTTCATCTACATCGGTTAAGTAGTTTTGGAGTTGATTCTGCACAAACAAACAAAAATGTCTTTCCTCTTTATAATATTAGTACCTATAGAAGTATAGACGAAGATTAGGAACTACAATCAGTGCAACATTATAGTCAAACATTTTCATTTAATTCATAATTTTTTTTGACAAGTAATCTAAGTTTACTAAATATGTATTAGCTTACCTTTTACATTCACACTAAAGTTATAAAGAATAATTGGGTGTAAAATTCGGAAGAGAAATAGGCTATTTTAACCGCCGTATATATTTCACTATATAGGTAAAAAGTTTTTAGTATAACTGAAGGAACATTTTGGCTTACAGGTAATATTTCCTTTATGGCTCAATGCGGACATTCTTCCCGGGCCCGTTGAAGCTACAACAAAACCAGTCGATCCAGTCAAGTTCTTACACCTAGGCATGAAACACCCCCGAGCGGTCCTCTCCATAGGTTGGACTACGAATTATGGAGGGAATATCACAGAGGGAGAATACAGTAGAGAACAAATAGGCGCTATGCTCCGTTTGGTTAATGAGCATCATGTCAATCAAACTGTTACTTTCCCAGTAAGTATATTTTTAACATCGATATATGTATGTATGTATGTATACCCTAGTAATTTAATGTATGTACCGTAATAAAAGTAATTTATCTTTTAAAAAAAATGTCATGTCAATTTATTGCTAAAAGATTCATGACAGCAGTGGTAGCCCAGTGGTGATGCGATCGCTTTGGAAACCGAGTGAAGTGCGTTGAAATTCCGGAACTCTCACCTCTGATATTTTCATTTGCTAATAATTGCCAACATAATTATCATTTACGGTGATGAAAAATACCGTGAGGAAACCTGCATGTCTAAGAACCTAGGAAAATTTTCGAAGAACATGTGAAGTCCGCCAACGTGCACTTGGTCAGAGTAGTGAACTATGACCTCGTATTAAAGGAAGGCCCATGCCCAGTATTGGGACGTTGAAAAAAGGACTGAATACAATATAATGTACAAAAGAACCACAACCAAAAAAACTTTTCTTCTACAAACTTTCTTAATTATATACAACTAGCAGAACCCGCGGCTTCGCTCGCGCTAAAACTACAAAGAAATATCTAAAAAGATATAGTTTCATAACAACTTTCATCCCCTATTTAACCCCTTTATAGAATGAATTTCGAAAATGCTAAAACATGTATTTATTTAATTTTATTGAAGAGCATTAAGGCCAAGTTTCAAGTAATTCCGATCATAATTTTTTTTTTGGATTGTATTATAACGTCTTTTCCGTGGGAATTAGATAATCTGCCGCAATAAAAAGTAGCCTATGTCACTCTCCAGCCCTCCAACTATCTCCACACAAAAAATCATGTCAACCCGTCTCTCCGTTTTGACGTGAAAGAAGGACAAACAAACAAACACTTTCACATTTATAATATTAGTATGGAAGTATGGATATTAAGCAATGATGATGCGTCATTGTGTAACATAATTTTAAGATATAAGATGTAAATTCTATAATACATATTAGGTATCAATACATTTATATAACGTGTTTCCTAATTTTCTAGGTACGTGCTGGTCTAGCTTCGAATAGCCAACCGTATTTACTTGATCTTCTAAGAGAGACGGCAAGTTTGAATTCCTCAATGACGGTATGGTCCAGTGAGGGTGACAACGTAGAAGTGGAGAGACTTAGGGCCCTGATCCTAACAGTAGGGCTCGAGAGGACCTATTTAGATATACCTCATGAATTAGCTGCGAGCTTACATCTACCATCCCCAGATGCTAAAGCTAAAAATTAAATAAATTATATTTATTTACGAACTAATCTCACGATCCTTGAGGACTTGTTATAATTTTTTTTTCTTGAAATGTAATTTCTGAAGTCCAATATTTCGAATGACGTTAAAAGCGGCAACTAGTGCTTTGTATAAAATTATAATATATATGTACCTAAATTATTAAATATAAGATTTGTTCTATTCAAGCTGTTTTTATTTATATTTTCATCCTTATTTTGTTTTTATTTCTTTTATATCAGTCACTTTTACTTTACGTTTTTTTATGTAGTTCTTTCTAACGACTAAAGCCATATAGACCAGCCATAAGAAGTTATTACCGCTTTCATAATCCCTTTTAGATATTTTCACAGAAATTTTCATGGGCTCTTATTAAAGACAATTCACAATTGACGAAATTGTGAATTTAGTGTACATCTTCTTTTTAAGTTGGTTAGAAATATGTCGATATGTCGTATATCGATTTTTACCAAATCCTCTACCTACATGTGAAAGTTTCGTTAAAATAGATTCAGACAATCTTATTACATCTATCCCACGGGATCTTTAATCGTATCGAGGATAAAAAAGAATAATATATTATTTTCAGTTGAATCCTCTAATTGTTAGAGAAAGTACCATTAAAAAAGATTCAACGTTTAATGAGATCAATGAGAACAAACGGACAAATAGACCGTGTAATAAGAAAGCTAATTACGTATCTCAGACAGACATTTCGTATTTTATTTATTAGTATAGATAGCTTACAATTTAAGATAAATATGTGTATTGTGTAACTCGTAATTTAAGTAGAATAGTATCATACTAACAAAAATCTAATACTAATGACTATTCAAGGCAGCAACGTCACGTGGACGCCATATGTTGGCGGGTCGACACACTCTGTACAAACTTTCTAGTACACTTTCCTTAGCCCTTAAGCTTTTCACATTTAAATTTAAAATCGCTTGTCAACCAAAAACATAGTTTTGTTCTGATGGAACTCGGCAGACAACACGGCGTACTATTCAGATTCCTGTATAATTTTTCGTTCTTCTAACACTGTACAGTAAAGTTGATATGTATTAAGTCGATTTTGTACAAGAAAAAGCGTGATATGGTATGAGAAACGAACTCGCGACCACGGGCATACAGGTATTATCCTCTAACGAAGTGGTAGCACACTTACCACTTCGCACTCAGTGTTTTATAATTCCTACAACTATAATATTATGTCACTAAATAAAATAATTACTTATATAGTCTTTCGTCTTCAAATTCGCGTACATTTTTAGAGAATTGACTGCTTATAAATCATTCTCAAATCTCAAGGCCGCATGGTGTTTGTTTATTATTAATTTATTGTCGACATTCAGTTTTAGTTATTTATTACTACAAACTAATAATTAAATAATAAATATATGTTGGGACATTAACACACAGCGCCATCTAGTTCCATGGTAAGCTACGAGGCTTGTGTTATGGATACCAGATAGTTGATACACTACATACATATAACTTTAAATACATACATATTATAAATATAAACACCCATGACTAGAGTACAAAGATTCGTGCTCATCACACAAATGAATGCCCCCAGCGGGACTCGAACCCGCGACCGCTGGCACGGCAAGTAGGGTTACTACAAACTGAGCCAAACGTGTCGTCAAAATTATAGCTTGTGAATCGCTTTTATTTATATTTTGCTTCCTTAAATCCAAATCTATACATTTAATAAAATTGTAATTGAGTCGAATCTGTACATTAAATATTTTTTGGAAAATCTTATTAAAATAGGCAATATTATAGATACACAGGCCGAGTCTATAGTTTTTAGAATTTTCGTCTGTCTGTGACCGCATCACGGAAAAACCAATGGAGGTATTTTGATGAAATTTGGTATGGTGTTAGCTGGTTATCCGGGTTAATATTCAGGATACTTTTTACTGCGAGAAAATATCTCATCTTTTGATAAATCTATACTAAACCTTAAAACGTAAGTAGGGTAGAATCCGAGCGGAGCGAGGGTGAGTCGCTAGTAAATTAATAAAATTTGAATCGAAATATCAAGCATCTGAAAATGAACACTAACGTAGTGAACTTAAATAGAATGAAAAATTATAACCCATTATACATAAAGAATAATTCTTATTTCAGAACCTGAGACGCGCTGACGACGTACAGTCGCAACCTCAAGTTACTAGGTGCTAACTATAACATTATGATGTTCTCCTGACCGATTCCGGCCACGGCGGCCAATCTCATTGAGACTAGCCAACTGCGCAGGAGATATTATAGTGCACAAGTGTACGCGCAGGCACATGTGCACTCTCTATTCCTGTCACTCTCATACTCTGGTGGGACGACCACTCGACACGACCAGTGAGAGTTAAGGCGCAGGACCGACGGCTTTACGTGCTCTCCGAGGCACGGGGGTGAAACACCGCCAACTTCCCAACTCCGAGCTGTTACTGAGGCTTAATATACAGGAAGACTCAATAACTAAACTTGGCCCGACCCGGGACTCGAACCCAGGACCTCCGGGTGTGCAGCCGTACGTGCTAGCCACTACACCACCGAGGCAGTTACAAATTATATTATAAAATTATATTTGGCTTATAAAATATCATATTTGTGTACCGTATTATTGTAACAATTTGTATATGTAATCATTAAAAAATTGTAATATATAAAAAAAATATGGTATACCTACTCTTTGAAGATAAAATAGTCTAGTAATTACCTAGTTTCCTTTTACTAGTTTTTTAATATAGAGACACTAGAGCTTACACTTCTTAAGCCGCTCATATGAAGTACATATTAAATATTTTCCTTGGCTTCGTTTATATATTAGATACGTGAATACTAAAAACTTGGCCCGACCCAGAACTCGAACGCAGGACCTCCAGATCTGCAGCCATACATGCTAGTCACTACACCTCCAAGGCAGTAACCAGGATGAATGAAGAAATAAAAAAACGTACACAGTGACTTTCGTAATTGTTTCGTATTTGATGTTTTTCGTTGATATAAATGCACATTTCTAAATGTAAAATAGTAAATAAAATAAATATAATTGGGACATTAATACACAGCACTATCTAGGTATCCGTGGTAAGCTACGAGGCTTGTATTATGTATACCAGATGCTTGGTACACTACACTTATATAACTTTAAATACAAATTATAAATTTATAGCATCTAGCGCTCCTGCAAGTCCCTTCCATTCTTGTACAGATTATATCTCTATAAAAAAGCCTTCGAAAAGTATTTTCGAAAGAAAATTTGTATTTTACTCTTTGATCTGTCATTAATATTTTAATTTCTTGATTTGATTGATTTATTTTGATTTTTGGTTCCCGATGTTTAGAATGCTTTACAGCAATCAAGGTCATGGGAGAGACGGAATATTGACATAAATCTAAGAATAGTCAGGTATAATAATAACGGATGAAGTGAAAATCGAATCGAAGAGCTTCGACTTAAAAGCAACTGCGCCATTTAGCTAAATAGGTAAATAAATGTTGGCGATTTGTAAAGAGTTAAGCAATAATAGAAATACAAATATCCTATGTTTAAGGTTAGTTTGAACATTCAAATGTTCGTACATTCACTTATTTTAATAACTTGTGTGTTTACGATTTACACGTGCGTTACGACATACTCCGCAACAAATTGTAATCGATCTATATGTTGCAATGGAAGCTTGATGTATGACGGAAATGAGCATTCCTCCATTATCCGTTAATACCTATTTATTATCTTTATATATTATAAAACCTCTTTGCTCTAAGATCCGAAGTAAGATATTATCTTCACCCATCTAGTTACTAGATAAACAGTTTGTTATATATAATAATTCCATTTATTTTTACAAGTTTGTTAGTATATTAGTTTGGGTCAAATCTTGTGACTGAATCTTAAGCCGTTATCCTCAACCGATTGAGCTGATGCATACACGTTTTTGGATGACACTGCATGGTTAGCTAAGTGACGTCATTCTAAATCTAATATGGCGGACTTCTAAACACGGCGGAGTATGTTTTTATGCGCCCCTGTGATATGGTTGTCAAATGAAAAGGTTTGCTGAAAAGAATATGAATAAAATAAAGACTAAATAATAATAAAAAGCATTTTTTAATTTTTTAAAAAGAAAAAAGCTCTAAGATAACTTTTAATTAAATCAAACCTATCAATTTATTAAATGAAACAATTTATATGATATAAAAGCTTATCACGAGATTTACCTGTCAAGATAAACAAGAATACAATATGTAACTTGATCTTGACATAATTAATACTAAAAAATATATGTTTTTTATAAAATAGGTAAAACATCGTGACAATTTTAATCATGTTAGAAATCATTTGCACAAGAAAATATCATAGGTGCGAGACCCGGTGTACCCGCTTCACGGTTTCTCAAGAGCGTTACCACTGCCTGAATTCGAATTATATTACCTATAAAAATAAATAAAAAAAACAGTATTTTTAAGTTTAGATATGTATTAATGTATTAATGTAGACACCTAGTCTACCTCGCAATTATCTGGTTATTTAAAAATCATCGTTTATTTCATTGTCCTCCTGACAGATTTCGGTGACGGTGGCCATGTTTATTGAAACGAGCCAAATGTGCATATAAAAGTGCATTCGCTATACTCCTATCGCTCCCAAAGTCCGATGGGACGACAATTCAACACGACAATTTGGATTCTCAGTAGCAGCCCAGAGTTGCCAAAAATCTTTATGATAATAGTAAAGTATAAAAGATCGTTGTCAAAATAATCAAAATTGGATCAGTTCAAAAAAAAATCTGTCATACATTAAAGAAAGTCATCCCAACTTATTTTTCAATGACATCATAGTAATTAAGTTAATATGAAGAATTGATAGAGATATATTCTTGAAATTTCGTAGTGCAAATAATGTCCTTTTGTTTATTTCTCAGTTTAATGCAATTTCTTTGAATGTATAATATATGTAATAATGTATTGTCCATTGTTCATTTACAATATCGTCTAAATGGTCCTAGTCATGAATATAAAGGTTACATTTTTAAATTGTTAATATTATACATATTAACATAATGTTTAATTATTTGCTGTCTCACTCTTGTTCTCATTTTCTCTATTTTTCTTCTTGTTTTCTTTCTCTTGTTTGATCCTTGTACTCTTATAGTTTTCTTTTCGTTCTTATTATTTTCTATACATATAATCTTATTGATATAGTTATTATTATCGATACAGAAGCCAAATCTATAGTTTTTAGAATTTTTGTCTGTCCTGTCTGGGAACGCATCACAAGAAAACCACTGGACAGATTGTGATGAAATTTGATATGATAATAGCTAGTTATCCGGGTCAACATATAGGATACTTTTTACTGCGGAAAATGATCTTATCTCTGAGAAATTTATACTAAACTTTAAAACGTTACTTTATATTTTACTCATCGCACATACAATATACAGGCAAAACATACATTTTTTGACGACACGTTTGGCTCAATTTGTAGTGACCCTACTTGCTGTGCCAGCGATCGCGAGTTCGAGTCCCGCTGGGGGTACATATTTGTGTGATGAATACGAATGTTTGGACTCCAGTCATGCCTGTTTATATTTATAATATAATTATATAGATATGTGTGGTGTATCAACTATTTGGTATCAATAACATAAGCCTCATAGCTTACCATGGAACCAGATATTGCTGTGTGTTAATGTCCCAATATATTATTATTATTATATTAAGACATGCAAAAGTGGTATTATTGCTTAAAGAAATTTCTACCATATAATCATCATCATCAGATCATGATGTTTGTTACTCAATCACGCTAGAACGGTAGTACGGATCTGGATAAAATTTGGCACAATGACAGATTATAGTCTATAATAGCACATAGGCTACTTTTAATCCCGGAAAAATTTACGGTTCCCGTGGGATAGATTTGTTTTTATTTTCCATAGCGACAGCGACGGACCCGAGCGAAGCGAGGGTGAACCGCTAGTATTAAATAAAAGAGAAATGTGAACTGCCCCTACAATATTATGCAGATCTAATAAATTATTAAAAATTCATAAGCTCATTCAGGAGTTCTATTATTCTCGTATATTAAGAAACATAACAAAATATATGAACTTTAACATAATAAATCAGTAGTCACCCATTACGCAATCAGTCGAAAATAAATAAAAAGATAATTTGTCGTGCTGTCAATCATGAAAATTAATTAGTTGACTTCAGAAAGAGATTCCGCACATCTGGTTGAGAAACGCTTACATCATTGTGAAATTAGCTTTGCTTTATAATTAAACTACCTAGCTATTTATTTCGTCTTTGTTCGAGTGATTTATAGCTTCGCTAATATAAACTTACAAGGTTAAAAAATCTAAGGACCGGGTGACCGAATTTGCTCGGCGTTTTTTTTGTAACATACTCGTAGATACGATAACATGGAAAAGTTGCGTTATTTACAGAAAAGGCACCAATATGGATTAATTTATTTATATAGATAATATAGATTTATCCAAATTGTTACAGAATTATCGTTAGATAACTTTCGATTATCTTCTTCTCTTACTAAATATAGATAGTTTTATAAGATCATCCCATTTTTATAATATTTTAAACGTGAAAGTTTGGACGAATGTTTATACTCAATCACGCAAAAACGGCTGAACGAATCTGGATGAAATTTGGCACAGCGATAGATTGTAGTCTGATATAGGACATAGGTTACTTTTTGTCCTGGAAAAATGAACGGTTCCAGTGGGGTAGATTTGTTTTTCTTTTTCACTAGGGACGAGCGAAGCGTGGGCGAGTTCCTAGTTTTATATAAATGAAAACAGAGCATTTGATCGTTTCCGTAAACTAACACTACACAAGAACATCTTAAATAGAATTGACGTTAATACTTTCTTCACGCCTCTTACTAAATATCTGAAACACGCAGACTGCTAAATTAAATTGGACTTGCAATAGCACTACGTGACCAGCCACGGTCAAAGGGTCTGACTCCCCAGGGCTTATAAACATTTCAATAGTGTACACAATTTTTATAGTGTAATTATGAGCACCTCTAGGCTATTTCAATGTTAAAGAATAATTTTATAATAACAATTTTAATATGAATTTATCAGTCCCTCTCAGAACTAATTCTTTTTTATTCGAACTGTTATAGTAACAGAATACGTTCAAAATGAACCAAATGAGTCAAAACTCAAAGGTTTTACTAGTCATTAAAGAATCCCACTATCCACTTCCTGGTTTCATCATCAGATCAATTCTATGACTTTTAATTTTTATACTATTATCCGAATTGAATGTCCTTATATGTTCAAACCCCTACCGTCATTTAAAAGTTTAAGATCAACTTCAAGTGAAACTAATAAAAGTGTGTTATAAAGAAATAAAAAAGCAGTCATGAGGGCTGCCGACAGAAGTGAAAACTTACAACTATAAACAAACAGTTGTTATTTTTGGATATTCAAATTAATTGTTTGATCTTAAATTAAAATTTGTAAATTAAATCTGTTTACATTTACCTGGTTTTGGCATCTATCGGCACTCTGAGTGTTAGCGTTAACACGTCACGCGACCATGTCGATGACGACTTACATGAATTTACTCCCCATCCAATCTTGCTTATAGAAGTTTTCACTTCAAAAATATTATCTAACCCAAAAATACTTCAGTCATGATTATGAAACTAATGACGTCGATAACTGTTTGCCAACGAATAAAATATAACTATAATATTAGTATTATTTTATGGTGAACGGTTATAAACTGTTTACAATATATGAGTTAAGGACTAAGAATGTACTAAATGCCTGAGTGCTTAGGTCACCATATCAATCTAGGTTTTAATAGCGAAGTGGCGATAATTAAAATAAAATATTTTAATTGTAATTGCTCAGTTTGAGCATACGGCACTAAATTAAAAAAAAAGCATTAGGCGCTAAATTAAAAAATATTATAATATACTTATAACATATGACTAAGGCTTACGGTTATATTTAATACAAAATGAAATTTTATTTTTACAAGAGATCGATCGAGATTGAGATACAAGAGATGCAAAGATCTCTACTAAACAATATGTCTATTATAGAATATAAACGGTGGGACCGATTTAGATGAAATTTCGTATGGACACCTTCAATCTCGAGTTTATAAAACTAATATAACACAAATTTTGATACTCCTTACTTGAATTTACCAATTTTTTGTGAAATTTGTAAAGAAGATTGAATTATGTATACCTAAACATAGTTTTTTCATCGATGTTATACGAGTATTACGTGAGCAGAGCTGTGCGCAAATATAGTATTATATATATTGTTCATTTCATGTTTCATATATATATATATATATATATTATATATATATATATATATATATATATATATATATATATATATATATATATATATTGTTCTATTTTTTAAAAGACAAGTTACTTGTATTTAATTTTTTTTTTCTATTTGAATCAATTTAAAGATTTAATGTAAAATTACTGTAATTTTCTTTACGGACCATTACTATAAAGGCAAAGCTAAGAACAAGTTGAGATAGTCCCAATAATACTAGCATTGCCTGCGGCTCCCCCCGCGTCCAGGTGACCAAAAAAAAATTCTTAGGTTTTACATATTAGAATACTCTTACATTGCAGTTTTTGTATTTTTTCTAAGAAATAAGATATTTTCCAGCGGTAAAAAGTATCCTATATGTTGACCCGGATAACCAGCTATCATCATACAAAATTTCACCAAAATCTGTCCAGTGGTTTTCTCATGATGCGGTAACAGACAGACAGATAGACAAAAATTCTAAAAACTATAAATTCGGACTCTGTATCGATAATAATGTCTATTTCAATCAGATTTTCCAAAAAATATTTAATGTACAGATTCGACTTAGTCACAATTTTATTATATATACCTATAGATTATATTTAGATCATTGAAAAGAAAAAAATAATACTGACGATAACTCAAAATTAATTTCAATTGATAAATTCAAATGAAGACTTATTACTACATTATACTTTGAAGCGATTGATTAATTTTATACTAAATGAGGACGAGTTGATTGAAGAACAACTTACATTATGTAAATAAATATTGATTATTTATTCAAAATGAAATATGTACGACATTAAATCGTGCAGAGATTTTAATTTTATTAACATACTACCTTCTTGCTGCTGTTTTACCCGCATATATAGCTCTAATATAAATTAGATGAAGACCATTGATATCCAAAAACAAAGATACACAATCGGCGTTTCAAAAGTATCTTGGAAAAAGCGCGCACCATTTCTAGAATTTCATATTATCAACCCCCCGGCATATTAATATTTTAGAAACTAGTTTTACTTTGATATTATCTAAAAAAGATTATCCAACTGCCTTCAAAATCACTAGCTTTTTTATATTATTTCACTATCATGGGGTTTTTTCTAGAATAGTTTATTTGGAATAATCTTCGAGATAAAATATCCTATTCATTAAACAAAAGGCCCTGCTCTAACAAACAAATAAAAAAACAATGGCGAACCCAAACTGACTAATTCGTCTTTTTTAAAGTCGATTAAAAAAATTAACTGAACATACATTAAATACTATTGACCGACTTTGCTTGACCACGGCTTTTTTTTCTATATGAACAGATTATCAAACTTTATTCATCTTCGCAACAAACTATGAATTATAATTTTATAACGTTCTATGCAATATTTTATGGAAACGTAGAGTGTTCGAAGTTTTTTATTGCACTTTGAATACCTTATAGTATAATAACTGGTCACGATCGATGTCAGTATGTCTCCAATGAAGAAAAACTCGGGGCAATAAATCTTACGAGTAGTAAGAAAAACTATGCGACAACTTAATATCATTAGAGAATGTTATTATTTTTTCCGATTGTAAATATTGATACCTATTGTATATTATAGGCATAATGATCATTGGCCAGTGTCAGAAAGGGTCGCCATTTTGGATAGATATTACATTGTACGTAAATGTACAGACAATAAGAGTTAATTAAATATTACAGTGTAGTTTACGTTTACTTCAATAAAATCTTTGATTATAGTGCAGTGCAAGCTTTCCATGACTTCTGTAGGTTAAATAGATATGTTGTATTCAGCCCTTTTTAACGTCCCACGGCTGAGCACGGGCCTCCCTTTAATACGAGGAGGATCAGGCCATAGTCCACCACGCTGGCCAAGTGCGGGTGCGGAGACTTCACATGTCTTTCGAAAACTTGCTAGGCTCTCTTGGACACGCAGGTTTCCTCACGATGTTTTCCTTCACCGTAAAGCAAGTGGTAATCATGTTAGAAATGATCGCACATGAAAATATAAGAGGTGCGAGACCCGGGATTTGAACCCGCTTCACTCGATTTCCCAAGCGAGCGCGTTACCATTGGGCACTGTAGTAGTACATTATTAGGCACTAAACTGGTTACGCAACGGTAAGAGGTTATTTCTTTATAACCAAATGTCTTCCCATTTGAAATAAAACTATTTTTAATATTACTATACTGGAAGAAGAGAGAAAGTTAAGTACAATTAAAAAAAAAGACAAAAAGGCTGAAAAAATGGTTTTATTTAAAATCTCAAATATTTGCGTCAATTAAAAAGGATATCCTCATATAAATATACATTGTTAAAAACATGGTTATTTACAATCGCAAATTCCTTTGGCACAAATAATCAACTTCATCGTACTCTATGCGAGTTAGAGGGAATAATGCGAAAATTTAACGCATGTTAGAGCACGTTTCGAGGTAAAACTGTAAATTGTTTTATAGAGGAAACCGTTCGAATGTAGGCCGCTTTGTAAATATGTGATAGCGTCATCCGACACTATAGAATTTATGGTAACTTGTCTTATCAACTATTACGATATTTTAGGCAATAGTTAAAATAGCTTTCCAATATATTGTTGCCATCTTGAAAATCCATTCTAAAAAATTTTTGCTAGCTTTAATGGTACACCATTACTAGTTTCTGAATTATTAATTGAATCAACAAAGGTATCTTGTGTGGAAATAGATCCTATGTCCTCTAGCTCGCTAAGATAAGTCGTCTGTATTTACTATATTAATAGCAATAAAATCTACAATATGAACTGACCGTTACAGAAATTCAGTTTCGAAGTAATACAATACAAGCTAAATATTTTGAAATAGTATAGTTATTAACAGCTCATATAATTACTATTATAACAATAAACCCTTCATTAGTTATTGTACGGATATAAATAAATATGTTGGGACATTGACACACATCACCATCTGGTTCCATGGTAAGCTACGAGGCTTGTGTTATGGATACCAGATAGTTGATACACTACACATATATAACTTTAAATACATACATATTATAAATATAAACACTCATGACTGGAGTACAAACATTCGTGCTCATGACACAAATGAATGCCCCCAGCGGGACTCGAACCCGCGACCGCTGGCACCGCAAGTAGTGTCACTACAGACTGAGCCACACGCGTCGTCTAAAATATAATTATATTCATTTTATTACTTAACGACCGTTGGTTTTCGGGAAAGATATAAAAAATAAGTTTTTTTCAGAAAAGCATCCCACTTTTCACCTCACTTTTCAACGCAAAAAAATATTTATGATCAGAATTAATTGAAATTTTGTTAATACTAAGAGTATTGTAATTGTATTGTACTAATTGTATTGAAGAACATTAGTATGATCTTCAATACAATTAAATAAATACGTGTTTAAACATTTTTCGAAATTCATCCCATAAGGGGGTAAGTATGTATATATGGGGTTTGTATGAAATTTATATTTTTAGAGTTTTTTTTTTGTAGTTTTAGCGCGTACGAAGCCTAGGGTTCAGCTTATATATTATATGAAGAAACAGCCCTCTGACAGACGGACGACTCATGAACCGTAATAGGTAGAGTTGAAGTTTTCACAGAGTATGTATGTCTATTGCCATTATAACAACAAAAAGTAAAAAAAATAATAATAGATGATTTTTTTTTAAAGTTTGTTATAGATCATCGAAGTTATTATACTAATTAAATAGAGTAAAAGTCATATTAATAAAAAGTATCTACATGAACGATGGTACGTAACCCTTCGTGTGCGAATTCGACTCGCACTTGACCGATTTTTTATTGGTTTGGTATCTAATATATGATATGAAGGTTATAAAATGAAATAATTTTTAAGTAAAGCCAAGTTTCTCTATACTTAAGAAGCATCTATTAAAGAATGAACAGCAATAAAATGTGAAGAATTAAAAATAAAAGGTTCGCTTCTCGGTATGAGGGTTCCTCGAACTTTGCCCTTTGCGCTAACTTGAAGAACATTGTATTGACATTATACACTCTTTGACCAACTTTAAAACAGGGATATATTTCAAATAAAATTTTTAATATTTAGTGGGCTCAGAGCCTAAAATATGAATTATAAATTATAAAATTATTTTTTTAAACTAAATAAATTGATTATACAGTTTTTATAAGATTTGATAAATTAAATTTTAAAAAGAAAATATTCGACATTAAATTTAGGGTTTGTTTGATGTCGTTTGAGTTCGGTTTAGTTAAATTTTAACTTACTTGTTAGAAAATTTCTTCTATGTAAGTGAAGTTTCTTAGACAGAACTAGATACCATAATTAAATTAATTATTTAACTTAATGTTGTAGCAAAACTAAAGTTGTATATCGAACCTATTTATTTTATATTAAGGAAATACTAATGATTTACTGATATGAACAGTTATTGCGAGTGTACCTTAGGAGAAAGACTTATGTTATTGCAGATTTTTCTGTAAGCCTTATTAAGACCCACAATTTAGACATGTAAACTAAGAACGACTCGATAGAACCAGTTATTGTGTTCTCCCGTGAGAATTAGAGATTTCCTGTAGTAAAAGGTATCCTAAATGCGCACATCGATATCGCTAAGATACTGTTTTATTATATGTATAATGGGAGCTGATAGAAAAAAAATTGCGACGGCATTATTCGGAACGTCTTGAAAGATTTCAATTAAACTTTTTCTGGTATACGTCTAACATACAGGCAAAAGGCTGAATTAAAAATACAAGCCCTTGCCGAATTTCGAGTAAATATGACAATTAGGAGTAGATAAAAATACTAATTAGATAACTGAAATTTCGTGGTATTTTCTAATTTCCTCGAAAATGGTATATGCTCTAATCTCAAAGAAAATTTTATGAGACCGCCTCGGGATCTGAGTTAATAGAATATAATTTAAACTAGTAAAATCGGCCCAACTGTCTATGGGAAGTCGGCGAATACATAAAAAATATATATACAGAAGGATATAGAACCTCCTCCTTTTTGAAAGTCGATCAAAAATATTGCTCAATTTTATGATGACACTTGCAGAGAAAATTACAAGCACATAGTTAAGAATACGAGCTGATTTATTATTATATTTTCTTGGCATGACATCAACAAGCATTTCGATAGCAATTCCAGCATCATTTAAACCTATGTCAAAAAAAATCCAGTTAAATTCTTCCTGACAGCTTCATCTATACATATAATAAAATTGTAACTAAGCCGAATCTGTATATTAAATATTTTTTTGAAAATTTTATTGAAATAGTCATTTTTATCGATACTGAGGCCGAATCTATAGTTTTTAGTATATTTATCTGTCTGTCTGTCTGTTACCGCATCACGGAAAAACTACTGGAGGGATTTTGATGAAATTTGGTATGGTGATAGCTGGTTATCCGAGCTAACATATATGATACTTTTTACCGCAGGAAAATGTCTCATTTCTGAGAAAAAATACAAAAACTGCCATGCAAGAGTATACTAATATGTAAAACCTAAGAACTTGGTTTTTGGTCATCGGAACGCGGGCGGAGCCGCGGGCAATGCTAGTTAAATATATTTTCATGTCTCCATTAGTCACTTACGAACTTAAAGATTTACCAACCGGTACATTTTATCTTATCTCCATAATCTGACCGCAATTAGGTCACTTGGCTTCGCACACTTAAAACAATGTTGTTTGATAAACATGTTAAACTAAAGTATCTAAAAAGTAACAATATGTGTACATTACTTGCTACTCTTATGACGACCAGTTAGTAATGTTTAACTATGCGTTATATTATTTTAGGTTTTTGAAGTTATACTTCTTTTCTTTTGACGACACGTTTGGCTCAGTTTGTAGTGACCCTACTTGCTATGCCAGCGGTCGCGGGTTCGAGTCCCGCTGGGGGCATCATTCATTTGTGTAATGAGCACGAATGTTTGTACTCCAGTCATGGGTGTTTATATTTATAATATGTATGTATTTAAAGTGATATATAAGTAGTGTATCAACTATTCATAACACAAGCTTCGTTGCTTACCATGGAACTAGATGGTGCTGTGTGTTAGTGTCCCAAAATATATATTCATTTATTTTGGTACGTTTGGAAAAAAAATGAGAGCAAAATTTTTACGATGCGCGCGCACACCGACAGCCAAACAGCGACATGATGAAGTTAGCTGCATTATTTTTATAAACAGAGAGTTGTGACATACGGGATGAAATCTTTAGCTATTTTTGTTCTGTTACGCGAAAGAAGTATAACTTCTTACGTGCGTCCATAAGTACACACACACGTATTTTTTTTTCATACATATGTAAATTATACTACGAGTATGTAACATAAATACAAATGAACAATTTACATGTTGTTATTCTTTTATTTAGATTAATTAATCTTAAATTAGGTATGGCTTTGGACATTGTTCGCAATACCATGCATATAAATTTTATATTTTAGCAAGTTTTGTAGTAATTTTTAATGTTTTAACAATGTGCATATATGTATGTTCTATAGACAAAACTATAGCGTGTATATATTTTCTTAAATATAAAAACTAAACTTTTGTCTTTGAGTTTTTTAATAAGACATTAATTAACAAATTTTAAGTCTTAATTACTTATTAATAAAATTTAATAACTATTTAAACTAGTTATTTCTTATTATTTTTGTTTTCTATAATATAATATAGCAAAAAAGTAGAGTAAATTAATTAGTAGGTACACAAATTAAAACTATAGGTGTTTCTAAATTGACATAATTATGTAAAAAATAGTAATCTAATTAGAAAAAGTTGAGTCGCAAAGCTAGTTAAAACAAAATGTAGGTTACTTAGCCAATTCTTAAAAACTTTTGATTACAAATCGCCTCATAAGAAGCTCTCGTGACCGCAATATTTGCAGAGAAATCGACATTGAACTCAGTAAACACTGTGATTGAAGTATGACTCAAATCAAAAGGAACAAGGAAGTATAATTTCTTAATGTTATTTATATGGGTATAATTTGAGTCGTGCGGACTCATCTTTTATATTATGCAGCGTATTGTTTCTTTTGTGATACCTTGGACACGAAGAAATTGTTTGATATTTTTTTTTCTTATCTATACTAATATTATGAAGAGGTAAAGTTTGTGAGTTTGTGACGTTGTAGGGGGTAGTCTCTGGATCTACTGAACCGATTCAGATGAAATTTAATAAGAAGATAGTTTGAGACCCTGGGAAGGACATACGATACTTTTTATTCCGGAAATCATCCTTTAAGGGGGTGAAAATAGTGATGAAAGTTTGTATTGGGAAGTAAGCTAGGGACGAACCCGAGCGAAGCGAGAGTGAGTCGCTAGTTTATAATAATATTATAAAAAAATTTATAATAATAACTTACTTTATATGTAACATGAGATCTAATATTGTTGTTATAACTGAATATGAAATGATTTTATTAAAAAAACCTTCTTTTTCTTCTTCTCTTTGATTTGTATGAAATTTGGCACAGAGATAGGTTATAGCGTGGAATAGAACATAGGCTTCTTATCCCGGAAAAATGTACGGTTCCCGTGGGATAGGTTTGTTTTTGTTTTTCCAGAGGCAAACCCGAGCGAAGCGAGAGTGAGCCGTTAGTTTATAAAATTACATATTGTTTTTGATTTTTAATTACATGTTTATGTACATACCTATATAATTTTACATACTTATATCTCTACAATTTTTCATTTGAAATGACCAAATGATTTTCGGCCTATGAAGTTTTATTTTTATATACATATGTAAAGTAAATTACTTATACGGTGGTACGGAACCCTCAGGGAACAAACTCGACTTGCATTTGATCAATTAAATTAGGTACAAGATATGTGTGTAATTTTAATAAACATTCGAAAATAAATAAACCGACCGCTTTATTATTAACAAATTATCGATTTTCTGAACCAATTGGCTTTATCGATGCAATCAGGCAAAACCATATTATAATATATTTTACAATGGTAAAACCCTTATAAACAGAATTTTATTGCGTTTAAATATTGACTGATGTAATATAAAAGAAATATATCAATTTGTATGTATAGTTTTTTGGATAGTTACAGTTAGTAATTTAACACAGTTTTTACTTATATTATTTTCTCTCTTTCATATGCTGTTTTAGCAGAATTACAGGTTTCCTTGTGCAGGTAGGTATAAAGGCCAGTGTAAGCATTTACCCCATTGGCCATATTATTTTTGGCATTCTAAGAAAAAATAGGTAACTTCTTATGGTAGGGGAGCCCAAGAGGGGATATTTGCAGCTACTCAAACGCAGCAGATTAACATAAGGGGGGACTTTGCACTCTGTTGAGTGCCTCCACCATAGTATAAGTCCTCTACATAAGGGTGTGTATCTAGGGCAACCGATTAAAATATTAAAAAAATATTTTGATTGATAATTATTAATTATTATTTATATATATAATTAATAATATATCTGACGGTTTCAAGTATTTCCAAGTATACCTTATATAACCGTCAGATTAAGGTATGGTGGGCTAATTACATCCTGAAAAGTGTGCAATTCAATAATCAGCCAATTTGCACAAGCCGTTGAGACAAAAATCGACTATAAAGTTTATGTCGTATGTACGTAAAGAAAATTGTTACCAATAATATTGATAATAATAATTATTATTAATAAGTCCATATAACGAATTTCGGCCATGGCGGCATTTCTCACTGAGACAAGCCTTGTGGGCAGGAGATAGTTTAGTGCACAATAGGGAATATGCGTGTGATTTAAATAAAGGTAAAATATTTTTTATAATCTTTATTGCTTTTGAATTAAGTCTATATAATACCCGCACTTGGCAAGCGTGGCGGACTATGGCTTGATCCCCCTCGTACTGAAGGGAGGCCCGTGCTCAGCAGTGGGATGATAAAAAGGGCTGAATACATACAAGTATTTTTAAATGTATTTGTTTTTTGATTAAGAAAATAATTATTACTTTTTAATAATTATTTTCTTAATGCAAATATAGGTGGGAAATTCAATGTAGTTAGTAGTAAGTAGTCCATTGATCAGACCGAATATGACGTCAAAGTATTATCATAACAGAACGATTAGCGATTTTGTCGCTACAAATTAAAGTCGTCATTTTTCTATGTATGATACTTTGATGTCACGCAAGCGCTCGAAATGGCGGGCGCTTAAAGTATCCGTATCGATTATTAAATAAAACTATCTTTTCGGATTATTTCGCGGATTTATTTTGATTTTTGGTTCCCGACGATAAATATAAACATAACAGACAATCCGTATCGGTATCATATTTTTTGATTATTGTTATTTCTATCATTCGCAGAGCCCGATGAGACGATAATTCGACACGACCCATGAGAGTTGTCCAACGTACAGGGGCGAAACATAGCCAATTTGCCAACAATTATTGGCCCGACCCGGCACTCAAACCCAGAACCACTGAATCTGCAGCCATATATACTAGCCACTAAACCAATGAGGCACTATTTACTATGAACATGTTCGCGTATTTTTTGTTTTCTCCATTTATGTCAAGTAGACGTCCTCGAACATACGCATTCCTCTTGAAAGTTTATATTTTTTACTTCATTGTTTTAAGTGAGTGCATAATTAGTCTATGTGATTATTTTAATTTATTCGAAGAATAAATAACTACCAGTGATGCTTTTCTTCGTCTTAACAAATTAGTAGATATTTTTTGTTTCATTTATGTTTTTAACTTCGATTATTTCTGATAGGATTGTGTTTTGTTGACACACTCCATTGTCAGAATATTGCGAGTACGATACCCGTGTATAATAATATAATATATAATGTACCTACTATCCATCCATTCATCCATCCCATCATCCATCCATCCTATATATACCTATATACTTAAAATTTAAAGTACCTTAATTTATTACATAGCAATATTTAAAATATTCACATCAAATTTTTATTCTTGCATTTTTATGATTTTTTAAATCTTTCAAAATTTTCTAACACCCACACACGCCAATAATGTTTACTTTACGAAGCTGTTATTTAAATAAATTTGCCATACTATATGATTTGTAGCTAGCGTCACACAGTATAATAGCAGTGTTAAAAAATATCCAAGAGATGCTCAGAAATACCTAAGATACCTAAGGTAGTTGAAACCTTGTATAACCTGATATTCCTGACTAAGAATACTACATCAAAAATTACTTTTTTAACGTAAGAATTGAAAAAAATATATACTGAAGAATGTAAATTTATTTAACAATGTATACCTATAATTATATTTTAATCTTCATATTTCATTCAAAATGCTACCATCTTACTCGTAAACTAGTTTATGTCTTTGGCAGTGCGTGGCATTTACATATTTGTTATATGTGTATTTTATACGGAAATTAAGTATAAATAATAATTAAAAATATTTTCAATTCTGATTACCATCTAACAAAATTAGGATTATTGTTTTGATTTACTCATCTCATCTAAAATTATTTTCAATCTTTGTAAGGAAGTTCAAACATTATGTGTGATGATGATGATGTTTTCCTAGCCGATTCTGGCCACGGCGGCCAATCTCAATGAAATTAGCCAACTGCGCAGGAGATATTATAGTGAAACACCGCCAACTTCCCAACTCCGGGCTGTTACTGAGACTTACTATACAGGAAGACTCAATGACTAAACTTGGCCCGACCCGGGACTCGAACCCAGGACCTCCGGGTGTGCAGCCGTACATGCTAGCCACTACACCACCGAGGTTATGTGTAAATACTGTCATATATCACAATAACATTATTCTGAAAGTTTAGGAGTTAGTGAGTCTGTTTGTTAATCAAGTTGTTTTATCAACGAATTTGAGTGAAAATGGAAAGGATACAGCTTATATTCTTGATTAAAATATATACTATTTTTTTATTTATACCATCTCTAGCGAAGTCGATAATATTTTTGAAGTTATACTTATTTTGGAAAAACATATGAGATTAAAATTTTTACGATGCCCGCGCACATCGACAGCTAAAATGCGACATGATGAAGTTAGTTGCATTCCTTTTACAAACAGAGAGTTGTGACAGACGGGATGAATTCTTTAGCTATTTTTGTTCTGTTACGGCAAAGAAGTATTTAACTTCTTACGTGCGTACATAAGTACACACACACGTTTTTTGTAGTAGTAGTGGTAGTAGACTGATCGAAACAGATAGGTATCGTACATGAGCTCCATTAAGAGCACAAAAGGGATCATAAAATGAAAAACTTGATGGAGAAATAAAAATCAAGCAACAATACAGGTATTTTTTTTTTATTTTGAACTTATTTAAGAGAGTTACAGACAGACTGTTAATTAATATATATCTATATATAAATAGGCAAAGATAAACAGTTCTTTTTCTGCTCTCTTTGTCAACCTTCTTTAATGTTCTTCTTTTCATTTAGTAGCTTTTGCAAGCTTTAATCTATACATATAATAAAATTGTAACTAAGTCGAATCTGTATATTAAATATTTTTTGGAAAATCTTATTGAAATAGACATTATTATCTATACAGAGTCCGAATCTATAGTTTTTAGAATTTTTTTCTGTCTGTCTGTCTGTCTGTTACCGCATCACGAGAAAACCAGTGGACAGATTTTGATGAAATTTGGTATGATGATAGCTGGTTATCCGGGTCAACATATAGGATACTTTTTACCGCGGGAAAATATCTCATTTCTGAAAAAAACATATACAAAAACTGCATTGTAAAAGTATAGTAATATGTAAAACCTAAAAATTTGGTTTTGGTCATCTGAACGCGGGCGTGGCTGCGGGCAATGCTAGTGTTATCTATAAAAGAAAGTTACGGTCGAAAATCGGCCACTGAGCGAACAGTAGTATAAATAAAAACCTATAATGTAGGCGAAGTCACGGACAGCCACTAGTTAACTATTATTGAATAAATAACTTAAGTATATGTTATTGCTTTTGTTATGCATAGTGCAGTAGCCGGGATCGGAGACCCCACACGCTCTAAACTTTGTAAGCTCACCATTAAACCTATTACTTTTGGACAATGACTATCTATTTTTGAAATAAACTAATTTATCTATACTAATAATATTATAAAGAGGTAAAGTTTGTGAGTTTGTGACATTGTAGGTAATCTCTTGATCTACTTAACCGATTTAGATGAAATTTAGTAAGAAGATAATTTGAGACCCTGGGAAGGACATAGGATACTTTTTATCCCGGAAATCATCCCTTAAGGGGGTGAAAATGGGGATGAAAGTTTGTATTGGGGAGCAAGCGAGGGACTAACCCGAGCGAAGCGAGGGTGAGTCGCTAGTATGAAATAAATATTTACATAGCTTTAACATTTGCTATTATATGTACGACATATTAAATTAAAATAACTGATTTTTTATTTATTAAGATAAGATGGATAGTGAATCTCTTCAATGACTTCTAGTAAAAACGTTCGATACGGGCTCATTTTTATTAATAGAGTGTCATTTCTACACTTTTTAGAGGCATTTTTCTTAGTGTTTTAAAAGTATATATATATATATATATATATATATATATATATATATATATATATATATATATATATATATATATATATATATATATATATGTGTGTGTGTGTGTGTGTGTGTGTGTATGTATATATATACCTATATATCTTCAAAGTAAAATATATAAAAAAGTTATCCCATATCTCTACCAACATGGCGACTCTACTGATGAGCATCTGAGCATCTCTTGTAAATTGTACTACATCGCCTGATTTGATGCAACGAATATCTTAAAGCAATTTACTGTTTTTGTCTCTATGTAAAAAGTAGAGATAATAAACTATAAGTAATTTTTTTTTATTAAGTAATTAATTTCAAAACACGCTTGCTTTCGTTTACTTTTTTTATGTACACTTCCTTTCAAAAGTATTGCAAAAATAGTAATGATTTTTTGTATATTAATTAATTTTAATAAAACTATAAAAAACTCTTTATATAACTTTTAATAACTTAATTAAAAAAAATTTTTGCATAATTAATACAAATTTTATCTCATTGCGGTATAAGCATACGTTTTTTGGGACGACCTCTGCAAACGTTAAAAAATAAAAAAGAAGCAGAAAGAAAAAATGAAAAGGTGGTCACTTTTAGCAATAACGCTATTTCGAGATTTATTTTTTTTTGTAAAAAAAATTTTTTGTTTTTTGCAAAAATGAGAGTATTTAAAATGGAACGAAAACGAGAGTGCCGAACAGGTAATCGAAATTAGATTAATCAGTGCATCGCTCCTGAGTCGAAATCCAGAAACGTATGAATGGAACCCGTCTCGAGTCTTAATATATCTCCTGTATAACTATATCGGAAGCTGGTGTAGGGTAAACGATGCTATTGTAGTATAGATGAAAATCAAAATTAAAACTTTATAAATATATATAAATGGTATGACTTAATTTTAGTTTGTTAATTTATTGTTCAGTTAAAGATTAACATGTATACGTACGTTTTAAAATGAATTTAAAACAGAATAAAAATATCATTTTTTTATACAATTTTCTAAAGAAAAATATTTCTTTCTCAAAGCGAAGCTGTTTTATAATACATACGCATTACATAGTATATATGAAAATACATTAATAGAAAGAAATTTATTTCTATTATATAAGTTTCATTAATTTCAACTATTTTTTGCTTTTCAATTTTTTTTTATCATACAAAGATTTCCAACTAGCCGTGAAAATTAAATTTAAAAAAATACAATTATACAATTTTAGATTTTATTAAAATCTGTTTTATTCTACACAGTTTCACTTTAAAATTTCGCCCTATGCACACTTGATAACAAAAACTAATAAGTCAGTAACACGCGAGCATACCTTACTGTCGCGCCATGTGGCCAGTCGACGTCCCGCCGCGGCCGCACAATGATGCGTTTCATGTTGTTCACTTTACTCATGCTCTACGAAATACAAGCGTATATGACCGACCAACCATCCTTCGCAGACAGACTCAACCATATATATGAAAAGCTTGAAAAGTTTACAATAGCACCTTCAAAAAAGCTCAATAGTAAGCTTTACGCGAAATTGGACCGATTAAACTCCTTGAAGCCAGGTGAATTAACTGATGAAGATGAAGAGCTTTTGTCTGCAATGCAAATGTGGGGAACGATAAGTGATGATCAACTCAAAGGAGTTGTTCAAGAGTTTCAAAATTTGAAAGAGGACAAAAGTGATAGAGTCGATGAATATAGTGATGGTGATTGGAACGACGATGTGAGTTTATTTGGTACTAATTTAAGCATATTTTAGTTAAAGTTAATATTTTTTCCATTAATATACCAAGTTACGATTTTATTTAACTATCCAATATTGAAAATTGCTTCAAAATTCATCCATGCTGTAGATCCTTGCCGTAAATTAGATTGCCGCTCAAGCCCTACCTGCGGTGAAATTATTTTTTTTCTTCAATATAAATAAAAAGGATTTTAAAAGGATGCGTGAGTTTATTATGTTTTAAATGTTTGAGTAATTTTAGAAATTTTCACAGGAGATTTCAAACATTTTATATTTTGCATATTATAAAGTAAAGTCCTCCCACCGTCTGTCTGTCTACCTGAACGCGATAAACTCAAAAACTATCAAACAGATTTTCATACGGCTTTCACAAATAGACGGAGTGCTTCATGAGGAAGGTTTAGGTGGATAATTCATTAAGGTTTTGTGTAAATTAGCTGAAATATGATGAAGATTATTAAAGATGTCGGCAAAAATCATGCCGACCTATATAAAAACAATGTATTACGGAATGGTTCCTCTTAAAATGACCTATTAAACTGTATCGACCCTATATGTACGTACCCAGAGACACATATGTGTCGGCGAGGGGAAGTCTATATATTTATATGATTTATATGATTAAAAAATATTATTAGTACATGTAGAGTTCGCAAATACTAAGTCCGCTATTCTTAATTATTTAAATGAAAGTAAGACATAGTAAGCCACCTGGTTTTAATCGTGGTTAAGATTTTGAATAATGTATATGTTTAATGGGATCACATAAATCATGTAGTACGGACACCATAAGCTGAATTAATTATTTTTCTCAGAACTAAAGGGTTTTAGAAGAAATCTCTTAAAGAGATAAATCGCTTCGTCCACATGTTTGAATTTTATTTTGTTATATTTTTTAAAGTATATAAATATAAGTATATAACATTAAATAAAGTAAGAAATATGATTTGAATAACAATATTTCGTTTTAACGACATTTTTCTAAGTAATAAAAAAAAATTAAAAGTACAGTTATTAAACTTTCTTATTCATTATAATATGTATAGTGTGACCTCTACACTATTAAATTGATATCAAAATTTAATTATAACTTAGTCTTTATAATAAAAGATACACAAATGACGTTTATAAATAATTGACGGCAACTGAATGAATTCTGATAAGACATTACATCAACAATCACATTTTTTATACTATTCAAAAATACCCACGGTCTAGAACTAGTATTTACCTGCAGCTTTGCTTATGTAAAGTAACAAATAGACAGACATCTTGATTACTACATTATAATAGTGGTATGTTGCTTCAATTAATATATTAATTGATAAATCTAATAAAAACATTGTAGATTTCATTAGCCTTATCACGCCTTTTACTAATGTATTTGTTTCGTAAATATTTATATGAAACTAGCATTGCCCGCGGCTCCGCCCGCGTTCAGATGACCAAAACCAAATTCTTAGGTTTTAAGTATTAGTATACTCTTACATTGCAGTTTTTGTATTTTTTCTCAGAAATGAGATAATTTCTCGCGTAAAAAGTATCCTATATGTTGACCCGGATAACCAGCTATCATCATACCAAATTTAATCAAAATCTGTCCAGTGGTTTTCTCGTAATGCGGTAACAGACAGACATAAATTCTCTAAAACTATAGATTCGGACTGTATCGATAATAATGTCTATTTCTATTAGATTTTCCAAAAAACTATTTAATGTACAGATTCGACTTAGTTACAATTTTATTATATGTATAGATTAGTTAAAGTACTTTATTTTTTCTAAACAGATTCAACGATACCTTTTAGGTTTGTCAATCCAATATAAGGTTTTTTATTCCATTTGTGACGACGAACAAAAAGTATTGTAAGCATTGAGATCGAATGTCGAAAAATCAAAAATATTCAAAAATTAAATAATTTTTAAAAGTAGTTTTATTCTTACAACCATCTATTTATCTACTATTATACGAAACTTACAAATGCTTTATGCTGTTAATATCTAAGAACAGTGCACTGAAATATTTCCGCCGGCATAAATTTCAAATAAACATACAATAGACTAGTGGCCAGTACTAACGTCCAGTTAATTTATTTATTTGCGTTTGCGAAATCGATTGAGTTAAAGTCACGATGAAATAAATTTTGATGGCTTAAAACCTTTTCTTTCTTTATCTTATTATTTTTATGATGCGAGATCGGATATTTAAAATGATTTTCGATTTCTCTTTTGGGTCTCCAATTTCCCAAAACGCAATAGTGTGCACTCAGTGCGACTAAAACCTTTTTAGTTAACGTTATCGCTTCATTGTTGTGTGTATTATATTCAACCCTTTTTAACGTCCCTGGCCTCTGTCTGGCCTGGTCACGGGCCTCCCATCTATATAAGGGGGATCAGGCCATAGTCCACCACGCTGGCCAAGTGCGGGTTGGCAGACTTCACACTTCTTTAAACTTGCTAGGATCTCTCAGACATGCAGGTTTCCTCACGACATTTTCCTTCACCGTAAGGCAAGTGGTAATCATGTTGGAAATGATTCGCACATGAAAATATCAAAGGTGTGAGTTTGAACCCGCTTCACTCGGTTTCCCAAGTAAGCGCGTTACCTCAGGGCTACCACTGCCTTTTTACATAATCTATATATATATATATATATATATATATATATATATATATATATATATATATATATATATATATATATATAAATATAAATATACTAAAATTGTAACTAAGCCGAATCTGTACATTAAACATTTTTTGGAAAATCTTATTGAAATTGACATTATTATCGATACAGAGGCAGAATCTATAGTTTTTAGAATTTTTGTCTGTCTGTCTGTCTGTTACCGCATCACGGAAAAACTACCGGAGGGATTTTTATGAAATTTGGTATGATGATAGCTGATTATCCGGATCAACATATAGGATACTTTTTATTGCGGGAAAATATCTCATTTTTGAGAAAAATACAAAAACTGCAATGTAAGAGTATACTAATATGTAAAACCTAAGAATTTGGTTTTTGGTCATCTGAACGCAGGCGGAGCCGCGGGCAATGCTAGTATACATTAAAGTTCTTCACCTCACTGAGTCTGTTTGTTTGGCCTAATGTCAGAAACCACTACGGATTTCCATACGGTTTTCTTTGATAAAAAGAAAGGTTATGTAGGAAGGTTACGTTGCTAGTAGCTTTTTTTATCATATTATAATTTAAGAGCTTTATCTGTCAGTAAAACTTTGTAGCTACAAAGATCATTCAAAAAAGCTTTTTCTTAATAAATGAATAAAGAAAATATTGTTTTGATGTTTTATGAGATTCATAAAGCTTCTCGTGAAGTTCTTTTACCGGTACTAAATTTCTATGTACTTTAGTACGTAACATTATGACTTAAATAAATATTTAAAGAGTTAATAATAAAGTAAACTAACATAGTATAAAAAAGCTTTAAAAAGCATTATACGAGCTTTTCTTATCTTAAAATAATAGATAAATATTTTTAGATACTTTTTTATTATTATCACATATCATTGTATGGATAGTTAAGAGGGTTTATTTTGATTTTTTAAGATTTTTTTAAGCTTTTTAACAGCTAGGTTACACTATAATGGGTAGGCACTGCTGTAGAAAGTGGAATTCATTAGGTGGTTATGGATTTAAAAGATATATAATAGAAATAAACAAAGCCACAGACATTAAGTAGTATATATATAAAATATTTCTATCTATCTGTCTATTAAATAACGACCGCAACAAGTTATTTTGCCAACAAGTGTATCGCGAGAAAATGACTCATATGCATAAATGTCAACTGCGTTTCGCTTCTCGTGTTAAATATGAATCTTAGGTTTATATTGAATAGTAATTTATATGTAACATGAGTGTGAATGTGGTAAGGTCATTTGAAATAGGTTACGGTTTAATTTGTCTCAAAAATAACAACATTGGCAGTTGTTTTAATGTTATTAGTTAACTAGCACTGTCCGCGGCTCCGCTCGCGTTCAAATGACCAAAAACCAAATTCTTAGATTGTAGTTTTTGTATTTTTTCTCAGAAATGAGACATTTTTCCGCAGTAAAAAGTATCCTATATGTTGACCCGGATAACCAGCTATCACCATACCAAATTTCATCAAAATCCCTCTACTGGTTTTTCCGTGATGCGGTAACAGACAGACAAAAAATCTAAAAACTATAGATTCGGCCTCTGTATCGATAATAAAGTCTATTTCAATAAGATATCCCAGAAAATATTTAATGTACAGATTCGACTTACTTAAAATTTTACTATAGGTATGTATAGATAGAAATAGCGACTTGCGGTCACTTTACTCGGGTGCATCCTTAGCTGTCTAGCAGTAGCTTTTATGTTATTCCAGATCTAATTTCATTCAAACCTGTTTAGCTATTTTAGCGAAAAGAAGTAAATAACAAAAATTTACAGTATAAAAGTAACCCGACTAGTATTACCTTTACCCGACTATTCTTAGCTTACGTTTTTTTTATTACTTTATTCCTAAGCGTCATAACGTGATGCTAGTTAGTCTTCATCCTTCCTCATTGAATAAATATAAATATGTTGGGACATTAACACAAAGCATCATCTAGTTCCATGGTAAGCTACTAGGCTTGTGTTATGGATACCAGATAGTTGATACATTACACAGTTCAGATATATAACTTTAAATACATACATATTATTAATTTAAACACCCATGACTAAAGTAAAAACATTCGTGCTCATCACACAAATAAATGCCCCTAACAGGACTGGAACCCGCGACCGCTGACATAGCAAGTAGAGCACTATAAACTGAGCCAAATATGTCGTCAATAAATAGAATATTTAGATAAGTCAATAGATAGAAATATTGAGCTCTAATATGTAAAAAGAACTTTTCTAATTGGACTAACAGGCCAGTTCCATTAGAGCGTTTCAACAGCTTTTAGCTCTATATATTAATCTAGATTACTTTTTAATTGAAAATGTAGGTATACCGAATTTTAAATCATTTTAAAACATTCAGTTCATCTATAAATTTCTTTCTTTAAATGTAAATTAAACTAACCAATTATACACACGGTCCATGATTTGACACAAAAAATAAACCCGAAATAACTACCTCTTTTTTGAAGTCAAAAAGATCAAAAACCGAAATATTTATGTCTACTTCTAATTTTGTAGATGATATTAACTATTACTTAATCTATAATATAAAAATGAATCGCTGAAGGTGTTGGTAGGCGCAAATCTCGACAGCTGCTGAACCGATTTCGCTAATTCTTTTTTTAGAATATTCCTTGAAGTACGAGGATGGTTCTTACGGAGAGAAAAAATTAAAAAATTGCCAGAAAAAATCTAAAAACAATACTTTTCTATACTTCCATACAAAAGATTCGTAATAATACCCAAAAGTCAATTTGAACTTTAATACCATACCATAAAGTTTAAGTGTTAGTGGAGAGGTTCCGGGAAGGCAAAACTATTGAGCGACGTTAGTATCGTATAAATATTAATGTCAATATTTTTCAATATTATTAACAAAAATTTAAAATTTATATGGCTAACGCTTGATAATAACTATTTATATATATCCAAAACGTACCTAGCGACGATCCCGAGCGAAGCGAGGGTGAGCCGCTAGTTATAACTAAAAGTCATTACACAGTCTTTACTAGATAACATTTTTCGATAGAACGTCACAGTAAGCCGGAAATTGAAAAAAAAAACTATTTTTCAACACTTTGCATCTCCCCATTTCTCGGGGGTAGCTGGGCATAGGGGTGATTTTACGAATTTCTACACCTGCTAACATTATAAAATCATAAAACTTCAGGTTTTCAATATTTTGTTCCTAAACCGGATTCCGATTGAACTATACCTACTGGCAAAAATATTCATCCATTCAAATCCATTATTTTTAATTTAAAACAGAGCTGGTAAGAGGACTTCTTTCCAATGTACATTGCTCAAAGCCACTTGATTAAAAATTACTAAAATGATTTAAATGTCATTTAAATAATTGCCTCAGAAATGTGGTGTTCATTTGAAGTACTACATAATACTAATTTTAAAGTTAGTTTTACTGCTATTTATTGAATGGTAAGTTTATGTGCACGATAAATTAATATTGAGAGACGGTAGATAAAATTTCATATTTTGAAATTGCTGAGTAGAAAAGGTTGAGTTAATGTTTATGTATTAATTGCTTTAAAGCTTTATAAACACTATTAAAATTCATTTTCAGCTATAAACCGCATGACGATGTCTATTATTAACTAGAAACGTTTATCGTAAGCAAAAAGCGTCTGTCTAATAACCATGAATAGCAAACATAAAATATCTTTACGATTTAACGTTAATATTCTAGACAATGAACTTAGACATGACGATATTTTAAATCGCTATCACTAATAGATAACAAAAAACTTATAGAAATCATGTGTGGCGTTCATCGAAATCAATCGAAATCATGGCGTTTTGGTAGCTTTCTCACATAATCTTTCAGAAGTCTGTTGGGAATAATATATAATTGTATGTGATACTAACGATTTATTCTCGCTTTCCCTGGATCATATATTCTCTAGGTACAATAACCTATGTGTTTTACCTGCTCTTAATTTATTTGAATACTAGCGGCTCACCCTTGCCTCGCTCGGGTTCGCCTCTAGACAAACAAAGACAAATCTATCCCACGGGAACCGTACATTTTTCCGGAATAAAAATTAGCTTATTTGTCATTTTAATGTATAAGCTATATTATTGCAAAGTTTCATTAAAATCCAATTAGTAGTTTTTGTGCACTAAGCTGTATAAGTTACTATAGTTTTTTAACTATCCCACGGGAACTCTTAAATTTTCCGGGATGAAAAGTATCTAAAATGTTGACCGGAGATATAAGGTACCACCATGCAAAATTTCATATAAATCAGTTCAACAGCTTCGGAGATTACCCTGTACAAACAGACAAACAGACAGAGAAACAAAAAAATTGAAAAAAAAAACTGGATTTGTTCTATTTCTCTTACGGCACCCTGACTCGGTTTATATTCGACTTCTACGGTTTTATTATATGTATAGACTAAATGTCACATTAATACGACCAGCCGTTTTAGCGTGAAAAATAACTAATATATACATATAAGTACAAACTTTTTCATTTATTATAGTAGTAAAAGAATAGAATATGTAATTTCAATTATATTACTATATTATAGTTTTCTATTAGAAATATCGATTGTAGAAAACTTGTATTGCGGCAATTTTGTTTAAACGTTTAAGCATTCTCGCTAACGAATATCAAGAACTCGTGAAATAGCCAATGAACAATAGCAGTCGGTTGATTATTGGAAACGCGTCGCTAATCTATTTAAAGCATCTTATTAATGCAACAACTGTTAGAAGCCATTCACACTTAGATACACGCGTCGCATCACAAATAGTATTTCTAACATTAAAATGGGAATGGCTTATTTGCATCTAATTTCTAACTCGTTAATTTGAATTATTTAGCTTTAATTATAAAAGTGTACGTTCAAACTGATTCATCGACAGGACTTAGTGTTGTACTAGCATTGCCCGCGGCTCCGCCCGCGTTCAGTTGATCAAAAACCAAATTCTTAGGTTTTACATATTAGTATGCTCTTACATTGCAGTTTTTTTATTTTTTCTCAGAAATGAGATATTTTCCCGCGGTAAAAAGTAGCCTATATGTTGACCCGGATAACCAGCTATCATCATACCAAATTTCATCAAAATCCCTCCAGTGGTTTTTCTGTGATGCGATAACAGACAGACAGACAGACAAAAATTCTAAAAACTAGATTCGGCCTCTGTAGCGATAATAATGTTTATTCAATAAGATTTTCCAAAAAATATGTCATGTACAGATTCGGCTTAGTTACAATTTTATTATAATAAAATTGTAACTAAGCCGAATCTGTATCTGTATAGATTTTTAATATTCCTGCACTGACATTGACAACCATTAAGAAAAGCTTTTTGAAAATAAAACCTTAGTGGAGTAAAAATGATGGCCTACTTTGTAATAAAAAATATTTTTCAGGCCAAAACTTAAATTATACGGAACTTACGCGAATTTTAGTCGTATTGTTCATTTTAAGTATCATACTAAATACAAGTAGATCACTTTACTAAATTATATTTATACTTATTTGTGAAATTGTATAGATTTTATAGTGTCTGAAGCGAACTATCCGTTTCCCACGCCTTCCCGTCCAAAATAAATACCGAGCACCAGATGCGGCGCTGGAAATTTCACCAAATGTTGAATGGACACGATATAAGTAGATTATATTTGTAGCTTTATTTTGATTTTTAATATTTTTCTGCTTAGTAATTTGTATAATAAATTCAAATATATGTATGTAATTAAAAATGATATGCTGTTGGTAACCGCATCAATTAAGAATGACGGGAAAAAACGAAAGTGCTCTTTCATCAATCAAGATCATACATTGTTGAAAATTTGAACATGACAACGTCTGTCGGGTCAGCTAGCTTGTAATTAAATTAATTTTTTTATGATTTTTGTAGATGACTTTTAGTTTTCTTTGTTAAATCTCGGCCAGTCTCGATAAATACATTGCTCCTTACATATTTTCTCCTTTTATCTGCGAAAACTTTTTTTTTAAGTACCAACATTAATTTTGGCACTGTCCACGTCTATTTGGATGATCATAATAAGCACGAACAGATCAAAATTTGAACGATGGCAACATGCATATTATAGCATACTTCTGAATTTATATATCTATTTATTAATCTATACATATAATAAAATTGTAAATAAGCCGAATCTGCATATTAAATATTTTTTGGAGTATCTTATTGAAATAGACATTATTATCGATACAGAGGCCGAATCTATAGTTTTTAGAATTTTTGTCTGTCTGTCTGTCAGTCCGTTACCGCATCACGTGAAAACCACTGGAGGAATTTTGATGAAATTTGGTATGATGGTAGTTGGTTATCCAGGTCAACATATAGGATACTTTTTACCGCGAGAAAATGTCTCATTTCTGAGAAAAAATACAAAACTGCAATGTAAGAGTATACTAATATGTAAAACCTAAGAATTTGGTTTTTGGTCATCTGAACGTGGGCGGAGCCGCGGGCAATGCTAGTAAACAATATTTCTATACTTCTTCAAATAATAAAGCTAATTCTTTATTCTTATTATAAATCATGAAATATATAATATATAAACGTAACAAACAGACACAACAAAGACATTGGTCCTTATGAAAACACTCGTAAATCCACAAGTCATTGTAGTAAACGAAACATAAAAATCCAATTTCAAAACGGAGACAGCAATGTTTCGCACGACAAAGCGAGGCGCGTAACAATTATACTCGTATCGGACCATAAGTTATAAATCATTCGTGTGATGTCCAGTTAAATTTAACCGCGTCGCAGCCGGTCCGCCAACTATTGTGTAAGATATTGTTTTTTTTTTGTTTAGTAAATTGTTTGCTTATAGATACGATTTCTGTATTCTCATAAGAAACTAGTGACTCACCCTCGCTCGATTCGTTCCTAGTTACGATTTAACGTTTAGTATAGGTTTTTCAGAGATGAGATATTTTCCTGCAGTAAAAAGTATACTATATATTGACCCGGAAAACCAGCTGTCATCATACCAAATTTCATCAAAGTCTGTCCGGTGGTTTTCTTGTGATATGGTCACAGACAGACAGACAGGCAGACAGACAAATATTCTAAAAACTATAAATTCCGCCTCTGTATCTATAATAATGACTATTTCAATAAGATTTTCCAAAAAACATTTAATGCACAGATTCGACTCAGAATTTTATTATTTGTACAGATAATCAACATCAATCAGTAAGTATCGTAGAAGTTTGATGTTATATTTCTAGTTCCTGAACTAGAAATGTATCGTCAAACTTTTGAAGGGCAGGCCCTTATAGAGTGGATTTCTACAATATAGATAACTAATATATCCATATAGATAACTAAAAAACATGAAAATTACACATCGCTCTGATTTTTCGTAATTTCTTGCAAGTCTAAGTTTTATATAGACAACATTTCATCCTGGGTTCGCGTTCAGTCATTAGCGTTAAGGCGTGTTGGATGTAAGCATTACACTGCAGTGTGAACCAGACTGTCCTACTGAGATTCGAATATGAATTGTAATTGGCAATGCACGTCATACACCACTTGGCGACAACGAAAGTCTAAATACATATAATTAAATTGTAATTGGAACTAAATTGCTTATATATTTCTTTTAAATATGTGCTTGATGAAACATCTGTTTTCTATTTTAGATTGAATCACATATTAAAAACATATCTAAAAGCCATCTCAGTTCTTCTTATTCTTTCTAAAGAAAAGTTCTCCCGAATCTAATAAATGCTATACAAACTGAGATTAAGTTTTACGAGTTGCCTTTAAAATATTTTTAACCGACTTTAAAAGGTGGTATACAATTTATTTGTACATATATTTGTTTTTTGTGTACATTACACTTATTTTTTGCCAATTATGAACCGATATTCATGATTATTTTTTTAATAAATAGGTTATGTACGTTAAAACTGGTATAATTAATTTTAAAATAATCATTTTAATTTTAGTTACATAATATACTCATTTTGTTATTTTTCATGAGAAACCTCTTAAAAATACTTTCTTAGATTTACGCGAATACTTGACATTTTAAAATAAAACTATCTTTTCGGATTTTAAAACAACGTCGGGAACCAAAAATCAAAATAAATTCGCGAAAAAATCCGAAAAGATAGTTTTATTTTAAAAAACCTTTTAAACTTAATAATTATACATTTTTAATTGGTTATGACTAAATCATATGTAATCTATTTATTTGTAGTTTGGACGTACCTAAATAACAGTAAAGCAACCTATTAAAATAGCTCCGAAAGAAACGACGTGATTAAAATAAAATTAGTAGGAAGTAACTGATGTATTATTTTTAGTACTAATTACAACTACAAAGTGTGCGCTCGCGTTAAATTCGTATGAATTTACACAGTCTATTTAACTCTAGGTCGTGAGTTCGAATCCTGTCATAGATGTCTGAAGTGGCTATATTTGAGAGACTCTGTCCTATTTAAAAAACAAGAAATATCCCACAGTTTGAAATTGTTAGATTGACTTTCAAATGATACAAATATTATACCTCTGTTATTAATTCTAAAAAAATGAGATTTTTGATGTTGAAATACCATTATTAGTATTAATATACATAATGTGTACATTATCGGTTTTTTCTGAGTTCTAACGACATCTATGCATTTTTTATATAGAACCAAAAATATTTTAATAATACTTAAAAAATATCTCTAAAAAGTTACGATAATTTCGTAACAAATAGGTACGGTAGAGAATTTTAGCTTAAACTTAAATATTAAGTAACAGTCTGAAAGTACTTATGTATGGTGTTTTGTAAAACAATCGCATACGTCTAAGTTGTGCTGCTCTAAATTGTGTTTCCTACACATTTCGCATGTCTTGCACTTTTGTACCACATTACTTACGCATTGCACATACCTGCATTAGTTAGTAGCTAAATTTGTTAACCGACTTCAAAAAGAAAGAGGTACTCAATTCGGACATTTTTTTTTATGTATAGGCTATATTATATATACCTCATTTATAAACACATTTATCTATTTAACATTGCTTTTGATAATATACAACAAAAGTAATATAAAAATGACCGTGTTACGAAAAAAAGTATACGTAAATATAAATAACTTTTCTTTTCATTCATATTATTAATAAAATACCTAAAAATTATAATGAATTCTTTATTAAAAAAATTAAAAGTAAACTATATAATAAATCAATAATCTAATCTCTATACCAAATATATGATCTTCCAAAACCCATAGGGCACAGGTACACTAATATAGTATGTAATAGGTATATCTTTTGCCTGCGACTTTGGGTTCTAAACGGAAATATAACTTAAGTTTGTACTAAAATCATATCCTCTTATGTTTTACAATGCACATAAACTTAAGCTTTTTTTAGAGCTTTTTCTTATCACAAAAATTACTTAATTATTATTTTAGAAGTCCTTTTGTATAAATTTAAGTCGAGTCAACTTGAAATTCGGTTTTGCTGAAAAGAGCTAAAACTCAGCAGTTGCCTTTTAAAAATCTTATTTGTTTCTTTGAGTTAAGACACGTGCTCTTTGACTTTTCCTGTTTAGTTATACAGACGTATGTACGTCATGTTACCGAAGCAGTTGAATGAATCGTAACTATTGCTGACGTTGAACCTACATTCTTAATCGAATTCTATTAGAACATGACATATATAACAGAAATTATTATTATAGTAAAATAAGAAATGGTAAGTATGGTGCAATAGGGTGATGCCACTCATATACCAATGTAGGTAAGTGGTTGTCACCCGATGTTTTCATTAATCAGGTGGGTTCTTTATTCCACTTTCCTTTTTTTAACGTATATAAATGCATTTAAGCATGCCACCTGCATACACACAGGTGCTTATGTGGGACTCGTCGGCTAAAAAAGGAATTTCAACCCGCTTCTTCCCTGCTTAACATCGGTCAAGAAATAAAGAAGTAAAATTGTCATAGCTAGTTTAGTTTAGTTTTTAATTCATCATTATCTAAAAGCTGTATTTTCATTAACTTTAATGACAAAATTTTTTATCTTAAATTCCCCCAAATTGCACAATATGAGAAAAATAGTGAAGGTACTAATATTATGACCCGGATTTTGACTGTTATTTCTTTCTGCTTGTTAATTAATCCCCTAACCTGTGGACACAATACCACAATTTTTTATAATAATTTTGTAACAAACTTATTAAAAATCATGAAACAAACCATTTATAGCAGTTTTATGACGTCACGGAACCAAAATCCATACCTATTACATATAATAAAATTGTAACTAAGCCGAATCTGTACATTAAATATTTTTTGGAAAATCTTATTGAAATAAACATTATTATCGATATAGAGGCCGAATCTATAGTTTTTAGATTTTTTGTCTGTCTGTCTGTTACCGCATCACAGAAAAACCACTGGAGGGATTTAGATGAAATTTGGTATGGTGGTAGCTGATTATTCGAGTCAACATATAGGAAAAAATTTTACCGCAGCAAAACATCTCATTTCTGAGATAAAATACAAAAACTGCAATGTAAGAGTATACTAATATATTAAACCTAAGATTTTGGTTTGTGGTCATCTGAACACGGGCCGCGGGCAATTCACACCATTAGGAACTCCAATTTAAATGTCTGAGTAACTCTTTGCCGTCATTTCGTCAGGTATCTAATACCATGATTTCCCGTTACCATTCCTTTGATGTGGTAATGTCCTTCACTGGACGCGCACTTGCATACTAATGTTTACTGAACGTTTTAGTTTAAATTATTCAAACCAATGGAATGGGACAGAAAACAACACTTTACTTACGACTATTTGTCCAAGGATAAGTGAAATGGATTTGTGTAAGAAAGCGAGCTGATTGAATTGATTATATTCGAATTACTTACCCATATCTATACTAATATTATAAATGTAAAAGTGTGTTTGTTTGTTTGTTTGTCCTTCTTTCACGTCAAAACAGAGTGACGGATTTTTATCTGGAGATAATTGGAGGGCTGGAGAGTAACATAGGCTACTTTGTACTGCTGGAGATTATTTTATTCCCACGGGAAAACACGTTATAATACAACCCAAAAAATCATTTATGAGCAGTATTACTTGAAACTTGGTATTAATGCTCCTCAATACAATTAAATAAATACATGTTTTAGCATTTTTCGAAATTCATCCCTTAAGGGGTAAAATAGGGGATAAAAGTTTGTATGAAATCTACCTTTTTATTTTTTTTCTGTAGTTCTAGCGCGATCGAAGTCGCGGGTTCTGCTAGTTACCTATAGGGAAATGTAAAAGATTATGTATGAAGCATGTGTGTGTGTGTCGTGTTTGTTTGTATGTGTACACACATAGACCATAGACTGAAGTAACACATAGATTTCTATTAGACACCTAGGGACGAAGCAAGGGTAAGTCAGTAGTAGGTAACATAACAGTCTCTACCCTCTAGTACTAGATCCAAGTTAGTTGTTATTAGAACTGGATACAATATAGAATAGAATATATCTTTACTGACACAATTGTTTGTTGTAACATAAGCCTGTTGAAGCCTCAATCAATTGTAATTGTTTATATAAACAAATACTATAAATATAAAAAACATAGTAAAATAATTTATTTAACCGGTTTCGTCATAAATAAAAAAAAACAGTCTTTATTTAAATAACACAATGGTAACAAATGCACACAGCCCTAACTCCTGAACTAGAAAACTGTGCTTCAGGAGCTAGTTAGTACCTTCCCATATCAGGCGTACATATTCAATGCATGAAATTACGTTATAATATAAGGTAAGTTAATGTAACCAAAAAAAGAAGAATTTTTTTTATTAAAAATTAAATAAATTACTTCTAACTTACAAGACAGAGAGAAAAAAAAGTGTGTATGTGTGTGTGTGTGTGTGTGTGTGTGTGTGTGTGTGTGTGTGTGCGCGCGCGCGCGGCCGCGCTGTGTGTGTGTGTGTGTGTGTGTGTGTGTGTGTGTGTGTGTGTGTGTGTGTGTGTGTGTGTGTGTGTGTGTGTGTGTGTGCGCGTGTGCGTTTGTGTGAGTGGGTTTGGTTGTATGCTTGTGTGTGTTATGTATAAATTTACCTGTTATTCTACATTAACGTATTTTTATTTCCGTTTGAGGTGAGCTTCGCTTGTAGTATATAGTTATGTACCTACGCATTGAACTGTCATGAACGAGAATTGAAATTGTGACTTATTTATCGATAATTAGTATCAGGTATCAGTGTACTGTATCTTCTAATCAACTTAACTCGCTTTGTGTAAAGATATCCCCGTATTTCTCCCCCGAAAACTCATTTCGGGTATATTTTTTTTTTAGCTGAGCTGTCAGACGTTGTCGTGTCCAAATTTCAATAGACTTATTCGTAATATTTGAATGCATAGAAAAATTCTGTAGGCAACTTATCTCTATAAGGTTTTTCTCGAAAAAAACTGAAAGTGCACATCCGTCTGGGCATCTTTACCATTTTTTTGCCGTACTCGTGGAATTATCTTATAACCGTGTACTATACGTGGCTATTAAATAAAAGCATAAAAATAACAAATTATTAAACTTACAATTGGCCAGATGTTGCCCACAAAAAAATACATTAGAATTGAGTACGTACCTCCTACTCATTTCAAATATACTTTAAACAAGTTTCTGCAGAATTTGCCAAAATTAAATATTTATCAATACAGACCAATAAAATCGAAGTATCTGTTTGTAATGTCAAAATAACAGCTTTTTACTAAATGCATATTAAATTATATACGGTACTTATAAGAAAAACACAATTTTTAAAATTTTTATCTGTCTGTTTGTTCCGGCTAATCTCCGAAACGGCTGGACTGATTTCGACGGGACTTTCACTGGCAGATAGCTGATGTTATAAGGAGTAACTTAGGCTACTTTTATTTTAGAATAAGAATTAGGGTTCCACTCAAAAAAATTAAAACGTACCCAGGGACGGACTCGAGCGAAGTGAGGGTAAGTCGCTAGGTTTATGTATAAGGGTTATCTACACGCCAATGTAAATCAGAGCGTTATTTAATTAAATGACTTGATACATATGTCAAGAAATTGTAGATAAAATTATTCATCTCTCAATGTAGTGATGTTACAAGACCTTATACATAATGATAGGTTCGGGTGTCTTTCTGTCCGTGATAAAATGTGGAAACATTAACACTGGTTATACAAACGTATTTATATGTATAATAAAAACGTACGACATGCTCAGTTATAAAAAATATATATGTAGTGTATTATTATAGGGATATATTATAATTTGTTTAAAAATAAAATACTGTCCATAAGTAAGCACATCACTTTAGAACTTCAAAACTGTTCAAAATTGTATAGTTTCCGGTAAAAATTTGGTGAATTTGGGAAAAACAGAAAGTTTTCTCTATAACTTTTCTGTATAAAATCAAAGATCACAATCTTTATTGAAAGTACAGCTAGTGTCATATAGATATATTACGCTGTATTTGTTATACTCGTATTACATTGCGAGCATATTTTAACCGATTTTGACAATTCTAATGATTCTCTTTTTAATTCTTTATTATTTCGGCTTTATACTTACGATATATATGTATCTAATACCTTAGTTGTTCTTCTCCACTGTTAACATCAAGTATATTATAATAGTATAGTATTTAGTATAGTATATATATATATATACTATATATATATATATATATATATATATATATATATATATATATATATATATATATATATATATATATATATATATATATATATATATATATATATATATATATATATATATACTATATATATATACTATACTAAATAATTGCATAATTTAAGTAGCTTTCGTAATAATAAATAGGCGAATAAGGCTTTGCTTAAGCTTTTATTATAAACCAACAGATTATGTTAGCGATATTCGCTAAACGACATTATCGGTAATTTTATCTAAGCAGCTAATTTAGTAATTTGGTTTTCCATTTTAGAAAATAATTGGAATATAGATTCGCATAACGAAAATATTTGCATTTAAATATATACTCGTAGGTAAATATTAACAAGTATATTTAAAACGCAAATTGAGTTGAAATGGGTCGTTAATATGAATGCATACAATTATATCAACATCCTTATTATATTTATATTATAAACTAGCGACTCACTCTCGCTTCGCTCTGGTTCGTGCCCAGGTGATTCTTTAAATTGACTGACATAACATTTTTATTTATGAACCGATTGAAATAAAACAAATACTAAATATTAAGTGAATGTTACCACAATAAATTAGTGAAAACCGCTCACAAATCGGTTAAGCCGTTTCTGAGATTAGCGCGCACAACGCACAGACAAACAGAACAAATTCTAAAAATCATTTTTTTGGGTTTAATTGCGTTAATAAAGACCCCAATAATAGTTTTTCTCAAATATCTTCCATGTACAGACAGCGATCGGTTACAATTTTATTATATGTATAAAGAATAGATGTCAAGTTTGTGAGTGATTCAGTGTGTTCTTTTTACTTCTTCACGTTGTAACTGAGTTTAAGTGAAATTGGGATACACAGCCTTTTTCTTAATTGACCTTACCTCCATACGAGCAGAACTGAAGGCAGATACTAGATCAAATAATAAATTAGGTACACACATTTGTAACCAACAATTATAAAAACAGCGGCAAAAAAGCAGCTAGATTCCTCACAAACTGACATACTGACATTTAATTTAAATTAAAAAAATATAAAAATTGACGGTTCAAAAGTGCATGTAAGCGTCTATTTATATTTGATAAATAAATGGGCTGTAAACTCGGACAAAGTCACGAAATTAAGTAGTAAAATAAGTTAGCTACTTTATTGCGATATCGCAATCAATAGACGGAGATAACTTGGGATTACCATCGTAATCGTATCTCAATTATACCCATACACAAATTCAATACGTTGCATAATTTTATCGATTGAAATGTATACCTTATTGGGTAATACATGGTGTTACAGAACAAAATATGTTTTACATAATACTCTCTATGAATTAGATCATTTCGTTGGTAAATGACTTTTCGATTATTGTTTTATTCTATGTCAAATATAATATACTAGCGACTCACCTTCGTCTCGCTTCATTCGCCATACAAACTTTCATCCCCATTTTCATTCCCTTAAGGGATGATTTCCGGGATAAAAAGTATCCTATGTCCTTCCCAGGGTCTCAAACTATCTTCTTACCAAATTTCATCTATCGATTTACCCCCTACAACGTCACAAACTCACAAACCCACAAACTTTACCTCTTTATAATATTTTTAACACGCATTTATAATACACGCATATATAACACGCATTTGGTTTAAACTAAGTTTTAGATTTATTCCAATTTGGAATTTTTGCGTATTTTATATTTGACCATAAAGTTTTGAGCATTTACTCTTTACATGCACATACTTTAAATCATAGTTAGAATTATTTTTCGTAAAAAACATTTCATACTAAGTTTTTTTATTTCAAATAATTAAAGTTTTACTATACTATTACCATGAACGAATAAGTCACTGGACCAGACATATAAGCGGACGTACCTTTATCTGTCTTATTAGTAGCCAGGAAATTTCAGCCTTTGTCGTTTGTTTTTTGCGTCAGTCTCAAGCATTTACTTGTCAACAAACAATCTGCCAAAAATGACTAAATGTTCTGTTAAATGGTGTAAAAATTATAGCGGCGGAAGCAGCACTGTTTCTTTTCACTTGTAAATACATTATTTTATTACATTTATTGTTATTTATCACACAATTTAATAAAATTGTAAAATAAAATGTCATATTATCCAACTATGTTAAATATAGTCGATATTTCTATGTATTGTTGACATCTGACAACCATCATAAAATCCCTGGATTATACCATTCAGAACAAATGACTAAACTGTCGAGTGAGTCCATATGACATCGACTAGTGCTTGACAATGTCGAAAAATATATCGATATTTGACGAAATAACTGAACGAATTGTGTTATTTGTACAGTACAATAACATATAATACTTTTATCACAGTATCCTACAATCTGATGACAATAAATTTATAAAAATATTTTCTAAATCAAATAAAAATATAAATGGAAATATTATAATTAGTATGTGTACTTAATTTTTTATTTTATTTTATACCACATTTATATACTTTGGAATATTATTCCATTGTAATAATAATAAAGATCATTTTATTTCAACACATAAATTACACAAAATCAAACAATAATGTTTTAGCACTAAACTTCTGGGTTTGCGATTTGTAATAAAACACTTTACCACCTGCACTAATTATTTTACTTTCACGATCCAACACTTACTTTTTCACAATTTGCAATCACTTTTTCTTTTTCCTAATTTCACAAATGTTTATTAATAACTGAGCAATATTAGGACAGTGTCACATTTTTATAACTACCCGAGACAATCAATTGCCAATTAAATAAAAACTTTTTAACAAAAAAATAAAAACCGACTTCAAACAAAAGCACTGAAAAGTAAAAAATAACTGATTGGTAGTTTTCATTTACTATACATACCTAATCAAATATTTTCGAAGTCGGTGTGCTTTGCTTTGTATGGGCTGGCACCGATTTCGAAAATATTTGATTAGGTATGTATTTAATAGGTAGGCTTTAATTACTTAGCCAAAGCACACCGACTTCGAAAATATTTGATTAGGTATGTATAGTAAATGAAAACTACCAATCAGTTATTTTTTACTTTTCAGTGCTTTTGTTTGAAGTCGGTTTTTATTTTTTTGTTAAAAAGTTTTTATTTTTCCCTTTTTAGTGTAGACAGTAGTAGCAAAGTAAGGATTCTAACGTGTTAGGCTTGTTAAATCAAACAAAATAAGCCCAAACTCAAAGTATCTACTATTAGCCGTTGAAGAGTTCCACCTATCCACCTTCTGGCCTTGCCATCAGATCAGGTCAACAACACCGAACCACTATACTATCAACGGAAATAGAAATACTTGCAAAGTTTCAAGTCAATATGACAATTAGAAGTAAGTTAAATTCATCATTAGTTGTTTTTCCACCCTTAGGGGTGGTATTTTTTTTTGAAATTTAAATGGGACCAATCTGGAAGTATACCCTTTCAAACGAAACAAAAATTGTCCAAATCGGTTAATAAATGACGGAGTTCTGAGGTAACAAACATAAAAAAAAAGAAACGTACAGTCGAATTGAGAACCTCCTCCTTTTTGAAGTCGGTTGAATAGTTCAATAACAGAATCAACAAAATCACTTTATTTAATTAAATTAGCTTAATATTTTTTTAATCTTTACAAAATAATATTTATTATTTTGTAAAGATTAAAAAAAATATTAAACTAAGCATTTGTTTATTAACATTATTATAGGCCAACAGAATGTTGCCATCAATGCCATCGTATTTATATAAATCAAATTAAAAAATAAATATTATTTGACATATTATTATTGCCTCTTTAATTCATTTATTTTAATTTATTATAATAAATACAGATATTTTAAATTAAAAGATGTAAAATATGATGACTATGCTAACCAATGTCTAAAATGTCATTCATTGGTTCATCGATATATGTATTTTATCGATTACGTTCAAACACTAGAAATATTGTATTGTGTATCAGTGTTCATAATAATGTAATAAAATCTTTGTGTGCGTTATGCGTCACTTGGTTGAACTAGTTTTCATACATTTGTATTTTATGTCAGGTCCAGTCTCTAATTCGTCCATGACTATTACCTATCAATATTTGAAATTGTGACAAAATTTGTTCAGATATTTTAAACAGGCAGACAGAAATATTGAAACATATTTTTATATTTATACTCGTTATTCATTTAATACGTTAGGTACTTCAGATTTGATGTTACTTCACTATGAGATCATCGAGTTAACCTCGAATCGAGGTTTTAATTTAACGTAGTCGAGCTAGAAGATTAAACACTGTACATTTTCTTATTATTTGTACAAAACTAACATAACTAAGTAAATGATTGCTTTGTTACTGGTCAGACTGATTTTTTCTACTGAAAATCAGGTCACGAATGTTGTATAAGAAAATGCCTCGGTGGTGTAGCGGCTAGCATGTACGGCTGCACACCTGGAGGTTCTGGGTTCGAGTCCCGGGTCGGGCCAAGTTTAGTTATTGAGTCTTTCTGTATAGTAAGACTCAGTAATAGCCCGGAGTTGGGAAGTTGGCGGTGTTTCACCCCCGTGCCTCGGAGAGCACGTAAAGCCGTCGGTCCTGCGCCTTATCTCTCACCGGTCGTGTCGAGTAGTGGTCCCATCGGAGTATGAGAGTGACAGGAATAGAGAGTGCACTTGTGTCTGCGCGTACACTTGAGCACTATAATATCTCCTGCGCAGTTGGCTAGTCTCAATGAGATTGGCCGCCGTGGCCGGAATCGGTCAGGAGAACATCATCATAAGAAAAATGTAAATATATAATATAAATGTGAAAGTTTGTGAGTATGGATGTTCGTTACTCTTTAACGCCAGAACGACTGAACGAATCTGGATGAAATTTGACACAGAGATAGATAATAGTCTTTTTTTTATTTTATCCCGGAAAAATGTACGGTTCCAGTGGGATAGGTTTGTTTTTGTTTTGTTGTTTATTTCATAGGTTTGTCATCATTATAAGTGCGTACTTTAAAATTGTCGAAAATTAGTTAGCCATTTGCTTAGTTATTTATATTATAGTGTACAAGTGCTTTTAAATTTAAAAATAAAGTATCAAGCTTTTCGTGCAAGCTTACTGTCTTTAACGGTTATGTACTGTGAAATATACGTATAGAAAACACTCTCGAGCCTACAGTCAATACATTAGATACTTATTAAAGTAACTACTTAAAATCTGTTCACAGTTAAGGCAAAGGAAGATAGCGCATAAAAACATACTGCCGAACGCTGTTTTAAAATCGGTCAAAAATAAAGATTTCTTCGATAAAAAATGAGGTTAATTGAAATTGCGTTTTTGCAAATCATATTCTTAGATAGTAATGTCAAAGGCTAATATATGGTTTTTTTTTATATGGATTCAAATAATTTCTGTTATATATAAATAGAATATTACCTGATTGAAAAAGCTTATTTGGAGGACTTTTTAAGGACAGAGGTTCTATATTTGACACAAAGATTATTATTTATATAGAACTAGCGCGTCCTAGGTACGTGTACATAGTTGCTACAGTCTAATAGGGAGATCATTTTAAAAGGAATAATTCTGTAATACATTGTTTTCATATAACTTTATTAGTTTACGCGGTGCACGCCAATAAAGCTCCCAGTCGACATCATTTTTTCCGACATTTAAACAAGCATCGTCATATATCAGCCAATTTACACAAAACCTTAATGGATTATACACTCAAACCTTCCTCATGAATCACTATCTATTGGTGAGAACCGTATGAAAATCTGTTTGATAGTTTTTGAGTTTATCGCATTTAGACAAACAAACAGACCCGCCGGGGAGTTTATTTTATAATATGTAGTGATTAAAAAATCTCAGGTGTTCGGGTCTGGTCTTAAATTTTATTTAATATTAAGCTAAAATCTAGGTATTAATAAAATTTTACTGCTATTTTAGCTTACGCAATTTTTAATGAAAAAATTTGTGTAATAATAAATTATACTTTCATACGTTATGTTACATATATTAAATCATTTCCATCTTACAAGCTTCTTAGTAGCAATAATCGCGACATATCTTACTTAGGTTATCGCAAAACAAACGCGCCTGCACATTACGAGGCGATGTGTAATTTTTGTTATTAATGATGAGCGAATAAGTCACTTGTATACAATATTATACATCGACCTATGTACATATAAAATACTAGCAGAACCCGCAGCTTCGCTCGCGCTTAAACTACAAAAAAACTCTAAAAAGTAGGTTCCATATAAACTTTCATCCCCTACTTTACCCCCTTATGGGATGAATTTATAAGAAATATTGAAAAACATTTTATTTCATTGATTTGAAGAGTATTAATATCAAGTTTCAAGTAATTCTGAACATACATAATTTTTTGAGTTGTACTGTGACGTGGTTTCCCGTAGGAATGAGATAATTTCCCGTGATAAAAATTAACGTATGTTACTCTTCAGCCTATCAACTATCTAGACACAAAAAATTACACCAACCGTCATTCTGTTTTGACGTGATAGAATGACAAACAAACAAACAAACAAACAAACAAACAAACAAACAAACAAACAAACAAACACACTCACATTTATAATATTAGTATGGATCTTATGGATAGATGCTTCAATACTTGAATCCCATGATTCAAAACATAAACTTAGTTCTGATTGTGATAGTACATTCAAGGCTTTTTTGTTGCGTTATTGTTGTTAAGTGGTAATGTATGTATATATTGTATTCAACCTTTTTTAACGTCCCACATCTGGGCACGGGCCTCCCTTTAGTATGACAGGGATCAGGTCATTGTCCTAATAAAAGTAGGCCATAATCATTTTTTTTATAGAAAATACTCTCACCAATAGCTACTAAACAAAAAAAAGTAAATCGGTTGACAAATAGAGGAAAAAAGGTACAGAAATATTTTGTCTTTGCTTATTAGAAAACTAGCAGAAACTGCGGCTTTACTCGCGCTAAAACTACAAAAAATCTCTAAAAAGGTAGTTTTCTATAAAGATTCATTCATACCCTTTTTATCCCCTTATAGGATGAATTTCGAAAAATTCCAAAACACATATTTGTTTAATTTTATTAAAGAGCATTAATACCTAGTTTCAAGTAATTCTAATCACATTTTTTTTCTTGTATTATAACGTGTTTTCCCATGGGAATGACATAATCTCCTGCGGTTAAAAGTATCCTATGTCACTCTCCAACCCTCCAACTACCTCCACACAAAAAATCACGCAGATCCTCATCTTTTTTGAGTGACCATTACGCAATTTCGCAATATCTTCGTCAATAAATGTTCATATGTACGTAAATCGCTAGTCACTATACTTACCCTCGAGTAGGTACGTGCCGAGCTGCCTTTTTAATTTACAATACTAGCGACTCACGTTCGCTTCGTTCGGCTTCGTCCTTAGTTTGCTTCCCAATACAAACTTTCATCCCTATTTTTACCCCCTTAAGGGATAATTTCTGGGACAAAAAGTATCCTATGTCTTTCCTAGAGCCTCAAACTATCTTCTTACCAAATTTCATCTAAATCGGTTCAGTAGATCCAGAGATTAATAAAACCAAAATGTTAAAAACCAACATCAAAATAAAAAAGCAATTTTTCACCGTCATTAGAGATAAATAATTTTTGAAATTCATATGTACCCTTGAAAAATACCTATTTATTAAGAAAAATCACAAAAAAAGTCAGTCAAAATCAGACTTGAATAAAATCTTCTTTTATGAATCTTCACCAATAAATCAATATTTAAACATAGTAAAATAATCGAGTAGCGCGACAATTACGCATCGTTCGACCTTCCGAGTGATGCATGAGGTTAAAGCAACATAGATAGCGATACCGGGATTTTCGATAGAATTTCCAAACAATTATCAATACATAGTATAAAACAAAGCCGCTTCCAGCTGTCTGTCTGTCCCTATGTATGCTTGGATCTTTAAAACTACGCAACGGATTTTGATGCGGGTTTTTTTACTAGATAGATTCAATAGGAAGGTTTATATGTATAATTATATATTATAGTACAAAATAACCGAGAAATTCATAGAATTCTATTTCATAGTAACCGTTTAAAACGTGCCTAGGGACGAACGAACGAACGAAAAGGAAGCGAGGGTGAGTCGCTAGTTTTCATATAGGTAAGTTTAAGCGTCTTCTTAAATCTCTTGCGCAGACACGCTCTCTGACCCTACTTAGATGTACTTAGAATATTTATGTAACAATATTTGTACACGTGAGGATTTATTTAGCCATCCAACCATCCAACAATTGATTAAAAAAGAAACACTAGATTTGGTTTACAACTGGCAATCACTTTGCCCTAATATATAAAGCGCACACGGTTTGATTTGCACACTTTTCAGTATGTAATTACCCCACCACACCTCAATCTGACTAAACTATTACAGCTAAGGCAAGTAGCTAGTTAAGTAGCTAGTTTAAAATAAATGTTGGCCCCAGACTCCATGTTTAATCATTTTATTTGTTTTAAAGTAATTAAGATAAATGAGACAAAAGTACCGGGATGCAACATTTTTATCAATTGCGTTAGTTGCTATTTGCGTTTGTACTTCATGGAATTATGACATAATATTGTTTATACTTGGCCGTACACTTGTATCGTCGGCGTAAAAGGCTTGATGCATCTGTATGAAATTCTACTGTTCGCTTAAGAGGAATCCCGTTTTAAATATATTATTTTTAAATTTATAAATAATAATAGATTGATAAAAATAAAATAAATGTAAATTTTTAACTCTAAAATAAATAAAAAACTAGTAATATATTTTTATAGTTAACGCTTGCCATTAATATATTGATTTATTATATGTATATATATATATATATATATATATATATATATATATATATATATATATATATATATATATATATATATATATATAGCTAATAAACATTTTTTTTTGAATTTTCACCTGTTTTTGAAAAGCATAAAAATGGAGGAGGCACTCAATCCATATTTTCGTGTTTTAAGTGAGTTTGAACGGTGTACTTATTTTTTTATAAAACATAATTAAGTTAGTATTTCTTGTCATAGGTATCTAAGTGTAATGAGAAATTTACTTTTACTTCTAATATTGAAATCGATGAAATTATTATAATCAAATAAAGCTATTACGAGTATAATCAAATTATATGATTATTTGTTTTATTAAAAAAACTTATTTAATAATCCATGTAAGTGAGACCTGTTATTAAAGAAAGATTTCATTCAGAAAGCTCATAATTTATAATATAATATATTTAATTACGGCTTAGATATATACGGAGAAAGCTTTTAATTTTTGGTCATAAATAACAAAAATAATTAGCAAGCACCTAGCACTTAAACCTGCTGCCGAGATAATTATTATTTTAGTTACTTATTTACAGCTTCCGATACGCAACGACCGTGATCGCGAAATCATTATAATATGTATTAATATACAATAAACGAGTTTCGTTTATAGTTGTTTAGTAATCTATACTTAATATTATAAATGTGAAAGTGTGTTTGTTTGTTTGTTTGTTTGTCTGTCCTTCTTTCACGTCGAATTGGAGTGACGGATTGACCTGATTTTTTGTATGAAGGTAGTTGGAGGGTCGGAGAGTGACATAGGCTACTACATATTTACCTCGGGAGATTATCTAATTCCTACGGAGAAACACGTTATAATACAGTCCAAAAACATTTATGATCAGAATCACTTGAAACTTGGTATTAATGCTTTTCAATAAAATTAAATAAATACGAGTTTTAGCATTTTTCGCAATTCATCTTATAAGGCGGTAAAATAGAGGATGAAAGTTTGTATGAAACAACCTTTTTAGATTTTTTTTGTAGTTTTAGCGCGAGCGAAGTCGCGGGTTCTGCTAGTATTTTATATATTTGTGTATCGACTAATTTGTTTTGTAGCATTTTAAGGAAAAACTATCTTTTCGGATTTTTCGCGATATCGCTTTAGGTTCATAATTAATTAATTAATTAATTAGAATACTTTAAATGCTAGTATTTTGACCAATTATTTAGTAGAGTTATTTATTATCAAAGTAATCTATACAGATAAATAAAATTAAGGTGTCTGTTTGTAATGTCAAAATAATAGCTTTTTACTAAATGCATATGAAAGTATATACATACGTCTTTTCTATCTGTCTGTCTGTTTGTTCCGGCTAATCTCCGAAACTGCTGATCCGATTTTAACGGGACTTTCACTGGCAGATAGCTGATATTAAAAGGAATAACTTAGGCTACTTGTATTTTAGAAAAAACTTTAGGGCTTCGCGCAAAAAAATCAAACCCATGAAATTCTAAGCAAAATCGTATCTAGGGACGCACCCGAGCGAAGCGACGGTAAGTTGCTGGTAATTTATATAATTACTCATTTTAACGAATGTTAGAACTGAGACTACAGGATAATTATAGCTTTCGTTCCTATTATCTATGCCTTGATAAGTTTATGTATTATTTTAATGGTTTTATATTTTGTGTACATTATATTTCAAAACAGTTTGTTATTTCGATAGAATAAATAAATAAATTAATTAATAACTAATCTATAAGATTTAAATATTTGTAAATATGAAACATATCAAAAATCCTGTTGCTTATCCATGTATTATCATAAGTCAATATGATTAGGCGTTTAACAATTGTACATACATACTCGTATGTACTTGTTCGTACGGGTAGCTAATGGGCTGCAAAGGTCAGGTTATAATGTCAGGCGGTTAAGGAAAATCGTTTAAATCTTAAACTAACTAGAACTTACTGGGCTAGAAATAACTATTGCTTACTACTCTCGTATGTATATACGTATATTGTATTCTCTATAGCTAAGGATATAGCAGGTTCAATTATAATCTTTATTAAAATTACTTTATATTACATTTACTATATATAATATAACGGCTAATCCTCGCTTCGCTCGGGTTCGCCTCTAGGAACACAAAAACAACTCTATCCCATGGGAACCGTACATTTTTCCAGGATGAAAAGTAACCTATGTGTTATTCTAGACTATAATCTATCTCTGTGCCAAATTTCATCCAGATCCGTTCAGCCGTTCTGGTGTGAAAGAGAAACAAACATTCATACGTTCTCACAAACTTTTACATTTATAATATTTACTAGCATTGCCCGCGGCTCCGCCGGCTTTCAGATGAAAAAACAAAACAAACAAAAACCAAATTCTTAGATTTACATATTAGTATACTCTTACATTGCAGTATTTGTATTTTTTTTCTCAAAAATGAGATATTTTCCCGCGATAAAAAGTATCCTGTATGTTGACCCGGATAACCAGCTATCACCACACCAAATTTCATTAAAATTCCTCCAGTGGTTTTTCTGTGATGCGGTAACACAGACAGACAAAAATTCGAAAAACTATAGATTCGGCCTCTGTATCGATAATAATGTCTATTTCAATAAGATTTTCCAAAAAATATTTAATGTACAGAATCGGCTTAGTTACAATTTTATTATATGTATAGATTAGTATTGAAAACCATAGCATAAATGCAATTGCTGTTTGAATGAGAAATGCTCGGTTTGAATATGTTAAATTTCGGTGTAGGGAACCACCATTCTGTGACACAAGGCTTTATTACATAGTCCTCGTAGCTCTCAACGTGCGTTCACCTTGTCATGGTGGGGAGGCTCATTAGCGTCCAACAGTTCAGCCGGGCGCGAAGCCAAGAAACGCACCGGGAGGCAGTTCACCTCGGTGGGCGGTGTGCCATGCGGGTTGCTCCTGGTACTTCGCTGATAGCAGAGAGGACCGTTGGAGCAACCCCATGGCTATTGTGGTCTGCATCAGCAGACCTGCACTCGGGGCGTCGTGGTTGAGTGCGTAAGTGAACCTGCGACGCCCCATTCCGGGAGAGGTAAATTAAGAAAATTTGTTTTGAAGGTATACGTCCATTTTTGTTTGTTAGGAATGATTTTGGGCTAGTGTCATACATATCCAATACACAAGTTAAGCAGTTACTTTTATAATGTACTAGCGTTTTTCTGCAGCTCCGCCCGCTTAGTATATTAATCACCAACATATAATATACTAAAACCTTCTCCGAAACACGCTGCATCTTATGGTATGAGTATTATTCCGATCGGTTCAGCAGTTATCGCAGTATAACAGAACAAAAAATCGGCTCTCCATTTATTAGTATAGATTACGGCTGGACCTTTTTGATTGTGACTCAAAATAGAGACACCTTATATCCTGAATTAACATATAAGTACTAGTATAGTATTATATGATCTGTGATATAAGCTACTTTATATGTATTATACTGTATGTACGTAAAACGCATAAATGTTATGTATGAATTTTATAGTTCCATAAAGTTGCATAAACTTTCAATGATTTGATTACTATAATCCATACTTACTAATATTATAAATGTGGAAGTGTGTTTGTTGGTTTGTTTGTTTGTCCTTCTTTCACGTCGAAACGGAGTGATGGACTTGCGTGAATTTTTGTGTGGAGATATTTAGAGGGCTAGAAAGTAACATAGGCTACTTTTTACCCCGAAGATTATTTAATTACCACGGGAAAACACGTTATTGTACAAAATAAAAAAATATTTATGATCAGAATTACTTGAAACTTGGTATTAATGCCGTTTAATATAATTAAATAAATGCTCATTTTAGCATTTTTCGAAATTCATCCCATAAGGTGGTAAAATATAAGATGAAAGTTTGTATGAAATCTACCTTTTTAGAGTTTTATTTATAGTTTTATCTCGAGCGAAGCCGCGGGCTCTGCTAGTATAGTAAATACCCAATAAATACAATATAATGTCATAATAATTATATTCTATTTCTCCGATGATTTTCTAAGACGCGTATATTTAATTGAAAGTTGCAATAAACTGCATTGATGGTCATTGTAGTCGTTTTATTTGCGGTTTCAAATTAAGATCGGTTTTATTCTAACCGGTTTATCTCCTTATTTTTCTTTGTGCGTGATGATGGGATGGTCTTCTTTTAACTTATTTTATTATAAACACGGATCTATTTCATTGGAATGAACTTTGTAGATGCTTGTAACAGTATAGTGTCTTGTTATTCAAAGTTAAATTATTATTATTTTAAATGATTTTAGAATAATAAAATAGATTATTTGACGACACGTTTGGCTCAGTTTGTCGTGACCCTATTTGCTGTACCAGCGGTCGCGAGTTCGAGTCCCGCTGGGGCATTCATTTGTGTGATGAGCACGAATGCTTTTACTCCAGTCATGAGTGTATATTTATAATATGTATGTATTTAAAATTTTACATGTGTAGTGTATCAACTATCTGGTATCCATAACACAAGCCTCGTAGCTTACCATGGAACTAGATGGTGCTGTGTGTTAATGTCCCAGCATATTTATTTAACTATTTTTAAATTTAGAGAATAATTTAGATGCTCGCGTTACCTGTTTGTTACCTTGTGTAAATACTCCACTGCAAAATGCCCTAGCTTGATGTTAGTTAGCCTATAATATATCCTAAATAAATAGTTTATAAAGTGCAAAAACATTTTTTCCTGATTTTTAAGTTACAGACTTCTTTTAAACAAACGAACAAACAACCAAAAATGTTAGTTTTATATATAATTACATATTATAATGTATGTATATCTATATAACCATTTTATGTAAAAACAAATACCTAGAGCTCTACAAACTGGAAGTACGGGCGGTAAGAACAGAACGTGCAATTCTATAACCCTGTATTTATACGCAGAGATAGCTATTGAAAGGAGCATTAAAATAGATTGTTTCTTTGATGTTTTGTTTTATATCCTAGAGAATGCTTCAGCAAAATGATAGGAATTACTATAATAAAACTATAAATACTTTATATTTTTGTACGTACATGTAAATAAATCCAAATATATTTGTTTAGTAAGAAAGCTGGTAAAATAGCTAATATAATCATTACAATGATAGCGAATTCAATTCAACATTAAGTTGCATAATCTTATATTTAAAAATTCACAGCCTCTTATAAGTGTTCAATGACATTTACATATGAATTGCTGGAAAAAAATATTTGGGCGGTTAAAAATAACCGGAAGTCACATGACGCTTGCGTAATCTATCATTGATGATTGAAGATTCATATTTTTATTAAAGCACACTTGACAAACGAATACATTATGCATATGTTATTCTCGTATATAATTAAGACGAGAGTTGTCAGATTTTCTTAGTTTTAAAGTGTTTAAGACGCAATGGGATTGCTTAGTGTGTGAAATGTAGTGAAACCGTTCGAACCCCGAATCACGCATATGAGATTCTCATAAACTAATTACTAAAGTTGGGAAATGCATTTACGTATACAGACGGTGGTTATGTGGGACTTACCGGCTAGAAAGGCCAGTACTAGCGACTAAAACCCAAAAGAAACTCACCCGTCTGTGCAAGCCAAATAGCTGCCTGCCAAAGAAGGACCCAGGCATAAAGGGGTTACTCCCAAGGTGCAATCTGCTATTAGAGAAGTGTCAGAAGCAACACGCATGATATACTCAACCCACCTACCAAGGTAGGCTACTTCCCACTATGCCTCTTGTCTTCAAATCCGGCTGGATTGCCGGACGGTAAATGAGCTTCCAAGTTTTTGACGCCAAAAAAGGTATTCTAGTTATGTGCTAAGAATACGGCGACGCAAGGTTCCCAGTTCGAGAAGCAAATACAAACACTATAATATATTATCGCGCTCAACGTATACAAACTTGTCACTAGATATACGAGGCAGTTAAAGCATAATGTGGTCTAATAAATAAGGTGAAGACATCCGTAAACTATTCAACAATATGATAAGTCCACTTAATCCTAACCAAGTGGTTCACAAGATTAGGGTTCAGTAGGGAAACGAGGGAAACAATTTTTAGGCCCAGATGAAAAATGGAATGCACCCCTAAGCAAATCCTGCACGCATATTGCATTACAGCTTTAGGGTTCAGTGGTCTACTCTAATTCAACAAGCAATTACACCAGACCAGAAATTGTCGCAGTTATATCTTTTAGCCACAATAAAGAAATAAAAAAATAGAATTCCATAGCGAAAAGGCCAAAAACATAGCTTTATTATTTCGTCAAGTCTATCTATCCGTATGTCACGGTTTACTTGAAGACTATTGGGCCTCTTTTGCTAGTATTTCGTACGAATTTATTTCATTTCTCATCAATTTCCATAACTCATTGTTGACTTAATGCTGGCCGACGTATCCAATCGTCTTAACCTTAATAAGCGTTAAGTTAGAATATTTTTATTATATTACGGTAAACGCTTTAGAATGTATGCCTCTGTATCGTTTAAAAAAAATAAGAGGAAATATTCAAGAACGTTTAATGCGCTTTTTGCCTCGTTTACATAAATTCATTCAAGAATTTCGTTTAAATATATTTTACTATATCATTAATTATTTATTTATATATAAGGCAGTAGCCCAGAGATAACGCGCACGCTTGGGAAACCGAGTGAAGCCGGTTCAAATCCCGGGTCTCAAACCTCTGATGTAATCGCGAATCAATTTCCAACATTATTACCACTTGCCTTATGGTGAAGGAAAAATATCGTGAGGGAACCTGCATGTCTGAGAGAACCTAACAAGTTTTCTAAAGATATGTAAAGTCCGAAAACCCGCACTTGGCCAGCGTCCTGGACTGTGGCCTGATCCCCCTCGCATTGAAGGGAAGCCCATGCCCAGCAGTGGGACTTTAAAAAAAGGCATCATCCCTCTACCTACATATTTATATTATACAGACCGTAAGAAGTTGTAAAAGCGCCTATATACCTATTACTTCCCAAACATTCATTAAAATAATAATTCAAAATATTGAATTCTTGTTGAAATGTGATTATTAAGTGTTTGAATCCAAATGAAGCTAAAAGAGTGTTAAAAATATTATATACATACTAGCGGCTCACACTCGCTTCGCTCGGGTTCACCTCTAGAAAAGCACAAACAGATCTATCCCACGGGAACCGTTCATTTTTCCGGAATGATGAATTTTCCGGATGAAAAGTAACTTGTTGTTTGATCGGCAATATAAGGTATCAGCATGCCAAATTTTATTAAATTAGGAGGATAAGTTGTTGTGTACTAAGCTGTATAAGTTACTATAGTTTTTTTAACTATCCCACGGAAACTCTTTAATTTTCCGGGATAAAAATTAGCAGATTTGTTTTTGTTATGTATGAGCTATATTATTGTAAAGTTTCTTAACTTTCTGTTATCTTAACTGTCAGTAATCTTAACTGCCGGTTATCTTAATTGTCAGTTATCTTAACTGTCGGTTATCATAACTGTCAGTAATCTTAACTATCGGTTATCTTAACTATCGGTCATCTTAACTGTCGGTTACCTTAACAGTCGGTTATCTAATCTGTCGGTTATCTTAACTGTCGGTTAACTTAACTGTCGGTTATCTTAACTGTCAGTTATCGTAACTGTCGGTTATCATAACTGTCGGTCATCTTAACTGTCGGTCATCTTAACTATCAGTTATCCTAACTGTCGGTTATTTAAACTGTCAGTCATCTTAACTATCCGTTATCTTAACTGTCTTAATGTTGACTCGAGTAATAAGTTATCACTTCACCAAATTTCGTTGAAATCGGTACGTTACTTTTCGCGTGAAACGCTCACGCAAAAACAGACAAACAGACAATTTTTTTAATAACTATTGTTTTGGGGTCTATGTTGTGAACATAATACGTTACAAATAAACAGAAACATCTATCCCACGGGAACAGTACATTTTTCCGGGATAAAAAGTAACCTATTTGTTATTCTGATGTATGAATGAGCTATATTATTGTAAAGTTTCATTAAAATCCAATTAGTAGTTTTTGTGTACTAAGCTGTATAAGTTGCAATAGTTTTTTTAACTATCCCACGGGAACCCTTTAATTTTCCGTAATGAAAAGTATCTAAGATGTTGTCCGGGGATATAAGGTACTACCATGTAAAATTTCGTTTAAATCTGTCAAATAGATTCGGAGATTAGCCCGTACAAACAGAAAAACAGACAAACAGATCGCTCGGGTTCGTCCATACCTACGAATATGTTGTATTATCTCTTTAACCATTTGTCCAAATTATATGCAGTAAAAGGGAAAAGTCTGTTGTTTTAAACATTTTAGACGATAAATTTACTTATTTTGATAAGAATTCATAATTGTTGATAATATGACCAATAAACGTGACCTACCGATTTAAATTATTTTTTTAATATAAAAAACTACCTTTTGTGACTTAAATATAAAAGTTAGATATATGCTGTCGCTGACTTTTTTTATAGGCATTATTAAGCTCTACAACTTTTCTCTAGAACATAATCATATATCTCTGATCGTTAAGGCAGCGTTCGTAAGAAACTTTTTCGTTCGACCGTTTTTTCTCCTATTTACTTTGCAAATCCGACTACCACGAAAAAGCCTTTTCATTTTTCAGGTTATTATATAGCCTATGACACTCAGAAAGAACGTGGCTTTCTATTGGTAAAAGAATTTTGAAAATCGGTTCAGTAGATCCAGAGATTACCCCTTACAACGTCACAAACTCACAAACTCACAAGATCACAAACTTTACCTCTTTATAATATTAGTATAGATATGTATTATGATTGCATAAGTGGACGTTGGACTTTGATTACACAACGTACAATTTAGTCATTGGATTAAGTAGATAAACTTATAGAAAGCCAAATTGAGCTTACAAAAGAAAAACACAAAGATAACAAATAATGTGTAAAAATAAGATATTTAATAAATAAGATATTTATTTATTATATAAGCAGTCTGCCCGTGACCACGTCTGGTGCAACCCAGTCGAAACGTAACTGTCAGTTATCTTAACTGTTGGTTATCTTAACTGTCAGTAATCTTAACTGTCAGTAATCTTAACTGTCAGTTACCTTAACTGTCAGTTACCTTAACTGTCGTTTATCTTAACCGTCGGTTATCTTAACTGTCAGTTATCGTAAATGTTAGTTATCTGTCGGTTATCTTAATTGTCGGTTACCTTAACTGTCGGTTATCTTAACTATCGGTCATCTTAACTGTCGGATATCTTAACTGCCGGTTACCTTAACTGTCGGTTATCTTAACTATCGGTCATCTTAACTGTCGGTTAACTTAACTGACGGTCATCTTAACTGTCGGTTATCTTAACTGACGGTTAACTTAACTGACGGTCATCTTAACTGTCGGTTATCTTAACTGTCGGTTATTTAAACTGTCAGTTATCTTAACTATCCGTTATATTAACTGTCTGTTACCTTAACTGTCGGTCATCTTATCTGTCGGTTATCTTAACTGTCTGTTACATTAACTGTCGGTCATCTTATCTGTCGGTTATCTTAACTGTCAGTTATCGTAACTATCAGTTATCCTAACTGTCGGTTATTTAAACAGTCAGTCATCTTAACTGTCGGTTATCTTAACTGTCAGTTGTATTAACTGTCGTTTATCTTAACTGTCGGTTATCTTAACTGTCAGTTATCTTAACTGTCGGTTAACTTAACTGTCAGTTATTGTAACTCTCAGTTATCGTTACTGTCGGTTATTTAAACTGTCTGTCATCTTAACTATCCGTTATCTTAACTGTCGGTTACCTTAACTGTCGGTCATCTTAACTGTCGGTTATCTTAACTGTCAGTCATCAAAACTGTCGTTTATCTTAACTATCGGTTACCTTAGCAGTCGGTTATCTAATCTGTCGGTTATCTTAACTTTCTGTTATCTTAACTGTCAGAAATCTTAACTGCCGGTTATCTTAACTGTCAGTTATCTTAACTGTCGGTTATCTTAACTAACAGTTATCTTAACTGTCGATAACCTTAACTGTCGGTCATCTTAACTGTCAGTGATCTTAACTATCGGTTATCTTAACTGACAGTTATCTTAACTGTTATCTTAACTGTCGGTCATCTTAACTGTCAGTTATCTTAACTGGCGGTTATCTTAACTGTCGGTTAACTTAACTGTCGGTTATCTTAACTGTCAGTTATCGTAACTGTCGGTTATCATAACTGTCGGTCATCTTAACTGTCGGTCATCTTAACTATCAGTTATCCTAACTGTCGGTTATTTAAACTGTCAGTCATCTTAACTATCCGTTATCTTAACTGTCTTAATGTTGACAGTTTTTGTGTACTAAGCTGTATAAGTTACTATAGTTTTTTTAACTATCCCACGGAAACTCTTTAATTTTCCGGGATGAAAAGTAGTAGATTTGTTTTTGTTATGTATGAGCTATATTATTGTAAAATTTCATTAAAATCCAATTAGTAGTTTTTGTGTTCTAAGCTGTATAAGTTACAATCGTTTTTTAACTATCCCACGGGAACCCTTTAATTTTCCGTAATGAAAAGTATCTAAGATGTTGCCCGGTGATATAAGGTACTACCATGTAAAATTTCGTTTAAATCGGTCCAATAGATTCGGAGATTAGCCCGTACAAACAGAAAAACAGACAAACAGCTCGCTCGGGTTCGTCCATACCTACGAATATGTTGTATTATCTCTTTAACCATTTGTCCAAATTATATGCAGTTAAAGGGAAAAGTCTGTTGTTTTAAACATTTTAGACGATAAATTTACTTATTTTGATAAGAATTCATAATTGTTGATAATATGACCAATAAACGTGACCTACCGATTTAAATTATTTTTTTAATATAAAAAACTACCTTTTGTGACTTAAATATAAAAGTTAGATATATGCTGTCGCTGACTTTTTTTGTAGGCATTATTAAGCTCTACAACTTTTCTCTAGAACATAATCATATATCTCTCATCGTTAAGGCAGCGTTCGTAAGAAACTTTTTCGTTCGACCGTTTTTTCTCCGACTTACTTTGCAAATCCGACTCCCATGAAAAAGGCTTTTCATTTTTCAGGTTAATATATAGCCTATGATACTCAGAAAGAACGTGGCTTTCTATTGGTAAAAGAATTTTGAAAATCGGTTCAGTAGATCCAAAGATTACCCCCTACAACGTCACAAACTCACAAACTCACAAGATCACAAACTTTACCTCTTTATAATATTAGTATAGATGTATACACGTTTGACAAGATTACGGTTTATTAAGTATCTACGAATAGAATAGATAACAATGCAATGGTTATCGCTAATATCTCTCATAGTATATCAAGTACTAGAGCTGACAGACAACACTCCAGCCCGTATATAGCATGTCGCGATAACCTTTAGAGTCGAGCGGTAAATCGTTTTCACTTTCCTTTTGACCCAAAAACTAGCTAACTTTGGGACTTTTGTACTAACAATGAAACAGTATAGATTTACATCTAATATAACTTTAATGTAAAAATTTTAATTGAATTTACTTGTGATTTGTTTCTTTGTTGGGTAAGAAGGTTTTGTTTTTGATTTTTTTTTGTAAAGTTGCAACATTTTGCCGAGAAAAGGTAACATTACACTTTCTACGAGTAAATTGTAGATATGCCATTGAGAAATAAATTTATTTAGAATACTTAAGCCATGACTTACGAGCAGGCTCATCAAGCGGCTTGCCTCAAGTCATCATGCTTTCATTATATTTCTAGCATTAACGTAACAGCTTAGGTATTCGTGTTACCGTCCTTAGTTAACGAATATCTCATAAAAATATATAAAACTTTTACGTATTACATATTTAGTAAGAAAATATTCTATACTATCTACTCCCTATGGTATTACTCGTACTACGTCTTTATTTTTTATTTCTATTTATTGAGGATATAAGGTTGCTTAGGAGCGCACGAACTGAGTACCCTACTTTAATTTACATAACCAGATAGCTGAAATGGATTTTTGTTGTGTGTTTTATTTACCTATGCAGCCGAAGCTCGAAAACCAGGCACATTAAATATACATATAATAATTCTATGAATTGCCTTCTATTACATTTCAAACAAACTGAAAATAAAACTTTCTAACATCTTTACTTCGGACATATTTATTATAAAATTAATGTAAAAAAACTATGTATTTGTCTATTTGTTACACTTCACGTATAAACCGCTGAACAGATTTCGATGAAATTTTGCGATGATATAGATCGCATACATTTAATTGGTATTTCGGTTGATTCAAATCTGAATTCATCAGATCAAAACGTTGACTGCTTTACAATTTTATTGTACGAAACTTAATCTTGAATCGAACGATAAATCTTTCTGAAAAGGAAATACCTAATTATACAGCACACCTTGGGAAGTAATAAAATCGATCATTATGAAAAGAAGCAGGCGCGGTACGTGGGTTCTATTCTTGGTGCATTCCTGAAGGGGCCATACAAGGAATTGTTTTAATTTTGGCCCGACAGCACATTGCCTGCCACTTGTGCAGGGTTAAGTAGAGTTAAACCGATTAGAAATAAGCGGCTAATTTTATATATTACATTTCTAGTGATCATAAATAATTTACGACTGCGAAAGATGAAAGCTTCTTCGTTAAATAGCTTTTTATTAATATTAGGGCGATATTAAATACGTAAATCTAAAATTTATTAGACGTTCGTTTGTAGGTTTATAGTTTCCAAGTATAGATCCGTACCCGAAATTCACTTTTATCATCTAATCTATACTAATATTATAAATTTGAAAGTTTGTGAGTATGTATGGATGTTTGTTACTCTTTCACGCCAGAACGGCTGAACGGATTTAGATGAAATTTGGCACAGAGATAGATTATAGTCTGGAATAATACATAGGCTTCTTTTTATCCCGGAAAAATATACGGTTCACGAACCCAAGCGAAGCGAGGGTGACCCGCTAGTTATCTTATACGATGATGAGGTTCTAACATTAAAAAAATCAATCAGATATAATTTTAACATAGGAATAAATAGCAACATATATATCCCATTTAAAATATTTTTATTTAGATCTCTACTATACGTATAATAGCTTTAGAAATTTTAAGGAAATCTACAATTTATTCCAGGACCTAGACACAGATCTTGGGGTCGATTACGCTAACGATGACGGTGAAGAATGGGACCCCTTGGAAGACGACACCGGTTCCACTAGCAGACCTGTGCTGGGAGTTACTCCTTCTGCCTTCACTAGATTGAGTGGCTACCGCCATACTATTGTCTCGGCTGTTGATCCAATAGCTGCGACTAACGAAAGACCGAGGATTTTGGATGATTGTAAGTATTTTTTTTTAAGCTTGTAAATGACTCTGTTTACTATGACTTACGTCACGGGTTCAATTATTCCACGAGATGAATATTTAGGTTGAGCGTACAGTATATGTCACTCCTAGACTTAAAAAGCATACATAAAATAGCTTCTACTGTAAACTTCTCCCTTTAAAAATCTCTTTTTTTCCATTCAAACAAAGTTAAAGATTATATGAATGAGTGAAAGAAAGAAAATAGTTAATAATAAATAAAGTTTCTTATTTTTTGTCATATTAGTACCTAATTAGAAAGTACATACAATATTTTTATCTATTTCCTTTTAGCCCATGCGACAGCAGAGGAACGTATAGCTCTTCGTAAAGGAGCAATCGCGAACGTCGGCAATGTGGTGAAATCTGGAAAGTGCCTCACGCCGCAACCGAGATGGTTCTTTGTAAGAAAATTAGCGCCCGCCGCTGACACTGTGTAAGTTTATGCTAACAACATTGCTTGTTGACTTAATATAGGTACTTGACAGTTAATCTAATATTATAATTATTTATTTAATGTGAAAGTCTAGATGTTTGGATGGACGTTTGTAACTCAATCACGGCTGAACGGCTTATCAGATATGGATGAAATTTGGCACAGAGATAGATTATAATCTGAAATAGCACATAGAACACGTTTTATTGCGGAAAAATGTACGGTTCCCGTGGGATAGATTTGTTTTTTTTTTCATACTGTAAAATCATACTATATAGTATAGAATTTTGGATATTTTAAGCCATGAAATTGATGTATTTAGATAACGATTTTTTAAAATATTAGTACCTAGTTAGTATATTAGTAAGACTAGTGGTGTGATTCATATAAAGAGCAGTTTTCGAGTTAAACAGCGTGAAACGGCGCGGCATACAGGCTCTTTAAACAATTTTATAAATAACTAACGATCAGCCCTCACTTTCAATAAGCACACAAAATATAAACGTCGCACGCACATCAGCCGTGAATTACGTCAGGCATGACATTGCTGCTATTACTCTTAGTAACGACCTATCGTAACTAAATATACACTAAGACATGAATAGATAACTATTTTTTACCCTAAAAAATCATAAAATACATACATATATCATTGGTTTTTAAATTAAAACCCCATAAATGGACAGACAGAGAATGTGACATTATCTTTTATATTATAACTAGCAATACCCGCGGCTTCGCCCGCGTCCAAACTTCCGATCGCTTACAAAATTCACAGGACCACCCGCTGGGCTAATCTGAAGATTACCTGAAAATTTCATCAAAATTGCCCCAGCTGTTTTGGAGTCCTTAGGAAACGTACATACACACATCGATTTTTATTTTATTTAATCAACAATTTAAATTTATTTATTGCTCGGAAAATGAAGTCTTTTATGAAAATTTTGTGACACACCGACTGCAGCGCCTCATACTGGATCCAATTGTGTTTTCAAACCATCCAGGAGCCTATTGAAATATACACACAAAATTTCCTCCAAATCGGTGCAGTCATTTAAGAGGAGTAGGTTTAACAAACACACGTACAGAAGAATTATATATATATATATATATATATATATATATATATATATATATATATATATATATATATATATATATATATATATATATAATTAATATAAAATGTAAAGAATTTATAAATTTACCGTGATCCTACAAGTTTGTCTAACAATATGTTTCAGGTACATGCCACCATGCGTACAACTACATAGATGCGCCCCAGACTCGGGGTGTTGTTATGACGAGGCGGAAGTGTGCGCGCCCGTCGATGGAAAATACGTTGCTATACCATTTTTGGTGAGTTAAGTCAAATAATATAACTAAATTGATACTTTGTTACTTTTAAGGAAGTAAGAATAATAGTAACTTGTAATTTTTTAAGATCCCTATTTCTATCTATACAAAATATTTTTTAAATAATCATATATGTCAAAGATTAAACATTCTAAACATTGATTCATTATAAGTCCCATACCCTTTGCCCATGGAGTCAAAGTGCTAAACACTTCTTAAAAGACATAACACCTCGTCTTATCGCCTCTACTGGTGACAGGAGAGCTGGCGCATTTTTCGTCCAAAGAATCGGCATAGCCGTACAGCGGGGGAATGCGGCTAGCATTCTTGCCACTATTCTATATTTCACTATTATATATTAAGTGTATATTTGTTTTGTATATATAATTAAGTATATTTGTAATTTTCTTTATTGTCAATAGGGTAATAAAAAAATTATAAATAAATAAATGTTGGAACTATAGACAGACAAGGTCGAAAGTTCTAATTGTCTAAACACAAATTCAAACACAAGTCTGACGCACACCACATAAAGTACGTTTTAAACAAAACAACGCGCATTTTTGTTATCTAAAATGCAATGAACAGAAGCAATTTGAAAAAAGCGCATAATTTCGAATTATGCACTATTTCCAGGACACTTTTGAGACCCTAAATAGGTATCTTGAATTTTTATATATCAACTATTATAAATAAATATATCTCCAAATTTCAGCTAAATAGGGCCGATAAGAACTTAACAGCAGCCAGAATCCTTTTCTTTAATCATACTCGTTGTGCGTGTGTGTCGAGAGATACTTTACAAAGTACTACTAGAACACGGATCGAGAATCACGATGACAGACTAGATGAGAAAAAAGAAGAGAGAATAGAGAGTAGAGAGAGGCAGAACGATTGGAGAGCGCCTACTGAGGAACCTAGGTTAGAAAGAGATGAAGAACAGACGTCACCTCCGCAATTGAGAAGGTACATACATTATCCTTTTGTACCACACTAATTTAAAAATAAGTTTGTGAGTCAGTATGTTTGTTATTTCTTCACGTGGTAACGGCTGAACGGATTTGGGTGAAACTTTGGATTTAGAATAAGGCTATTCAATCACGTAACCACCACGTGGGTAGATTTACGGACCAAAACTAACAACTTCACGGCAATATAATATATGAAAAGTAAACATTTCACTTGTAAAAAGTAGTTTCTAGCAGTTAGCACTCTATGTGTTTGTGTTCTCGTGTAAAAACGATAATCCTCGCGTCAAATTTTTAATTTAAAAATGTCAATTAGACTCAATAACTGTATATGACCATTTTTAAACCCCTTTTAAGCATTAAAAAACTTAACATAGATAAATTTACTAATTTAAATTTTTATCCTCAGATGCACATGCCCTACACTTTTCCGAAACCGCATAAAAGACGGCATATGCTCATGTGTGTGCGATTGGCCAGACCTAACTAGAAAACGTGACTGCTTGTCGCTGGCAAGAGGCAAAGAACACTTCGGCTTGAGAGACAGAGTGTGTTTAGACAGAGGAGATTGTAACACGCCTAGCTGTGAATACGGGGCCTATGACCAAAGTACTGGACGATGTCCATACAGACGAGTGAAAAGGAGATTTCATTCAAGAAGATATAGCCACAAAGTTTGATAGATTTCAAAGACAAAATTAGCCTTAAATTTTATGCATACTCGGTATTGGGAATGGCGAATAAATTATACTCATTAGATTTGGGATGTTAATTAAAATAAAACATTTAAGAGCCATTTCGTATTGAGATGCAATACTGAAAGCAATCGAGGAGTTTAAAATCAAGGTATTGATCGCTTAAGAAATAGACTGATAGCTAAGAGTACCGAAGATTATTGAGAAAATCCGTGAAAAATGAACAAAAAAAACTACATTTTAAGTCAAATTAAGTATAATTTATCATTTTAATAGGTAACATGTCGAGATTTTAGCCCAAGAATACATAGTTTCTAAGAAACTTCATGGTGAAAGATCAACACAAATCTTGATTTATATATAATTTGACAGTACATATTTGTTTTATAATGTTCCGTTGTATAGATTTTAAGAGTCAACTACTATGGTATTATGTCTTATCCATTTTACGTGACATTGGCGAAATAATCTGTGCTCAACTAACACGTTTTGATGCCATTGACAAGAGAATTGAATAGATAGAGGTATTATAGAACAAATATCTAAATAAATATCTACATAAATTTCTTTTCATATATTTGTTTAGTTTTTGAGTGCCTAATAGATTAGGCAAAATGTATGAGAAGCTCAACTTTCTTCTAAATTTCTACTACTGTTATAGAATATATTTTAACATTTCATCATTCATTCATTCATTCATTCTAAGAAATTACTTTATTTTCAATTTTTTCATGAAAATACTTTTTTTTATAAATCGAACCATAAACAAATAATATTAATTATAGCAATGCTTTAGTTAATATTAAATATTCATTATAAAAGATTAATTTCTTATTGTACCTAATAATACATATAAAAATTTAAAAGATTCTTTTAATTAAACGTTTACATATAATTTTTATCTATGTCATTATTTATTTTAACTGAAAACTACATCTAAAATACTAAATTATAATTAATACGTAACTTTTTATATAAGTCATTTATATTGCGTGAAACTTCACACTATCTCTTAGACTATAATGAGAGAATACTCTATTTAACATTATATATACATAGTGCCATATTTTAATTATTCAGACTTGGATAACTAAAAAACAAATTATCTTTCTAAATATTTAATTTCTTTTTTATTTCAAATGCATAATAATGTATTAAAATAGTTAACATTTGTTTACTCCTACTTATATTAAGTATACATAAGTTGTAAATAAATATTTTAGAAAACTAAGATTTTTTCATTCTTTCTCATAAGATCCTCAAGAAAATCCTATTTTTAAAATAGCAACAGTTTTTATTTTCTAAGTACCTATTCATTTGTATGAGATATCTCTAATATAATTTTAGATCCACACAACTTTTTTCATAACACAAAGGTTGTGTAGACCAAATCGGCATTTGAACATTATTTATTCTCTTTGTACGTACTATTTACGGCCATATTTTTCTGATAGGCAAATTATTTTCCATTTACGGGGAAAGAAATAATTTTGGAGTAAGCTGCATGTCTGAGAGAACCTAACTAGTTTATAGATATGAAACGCCAACCTACACTTGGCCTATACTTAAAGCTTACTTTGAGTCACATATGTACATACATAATATATAAGAGATATAGTTATTAATAATGATTATTTAAAAAAAAGAAATAAGACACCAAAATATTAGTTAAATCTATATTGAAAACTAAACCATATTACATGAACTTATAAAACCAAACGTACATAGTCTAAGAGCCGACACCAAAAAATCATAACTATTTTGCCACAGACTCAGGTAGCCAAAGTACAAAGCAAGGCAGTGCCTCGTTTCACCCAAAAATCCGAAGTCTCTTTACCGGAGTGAAGATCAACCGCGACCACAAACGCTCCCATACGTAACGGATAGTAGTAGCACGGACAGACGTATCGATCTGTTTTATATACAAGTTCATTATAAGATAAAAATATTCAAGATATATACATCGGGTTTCAGTATTTCAATTATAATAATAAATAAAATTAAATAATAATATGCATCGATCAAAAAAGTACTAGATACACAATCAGCGACAAAAAATGTCCTCATCGAATGAGATTCACAATCCCATGCAAGAGTTCTCTTAAAACTTTCACTTGTGTTTTGTCAATTATTCTAGTTGAAATAAATATACGACAATGTAAATTGAACCTTAAATACAAAGTTTGAAGTTATTTTCATGAAAAAAAAATTAAAAGCGCGCTCAAACGTTCAAATGAGCGCTCATTCGTTGAGGACATTCTTTGTCGCCGATTGTATATTTTATACTTTTTTGATCGACGATTGTAACAAAAATTATATACATACTTTTCATTCGTCTCCCTGTAGCTCTCACCGGTTTGAAATGTATGGGAGTCATGGGGAAGACCAGTTGCATGGGCAACGGTTCCTGGAGGTGACCGTCTTTACGGGACCAACTCGCTCCCTCAAGATATAAACCCCTGAATGTATATACATAATTAAATTATTTACAACTGTTCATTAATGTTCTTAAGGAAACAGACCACAACATATGTACTAGAATAAAAAATCCAAAAAAAAACGTGAATTCAATGTTATTTTGTTGTACAATATGAGAGAAAGCAAGGAACATGCTGTAATTTAAAATACTAATAAGGGTGTTATTATATATAAAATAAAGGAAGGTGTTTGGACCCAATCTATAAATAATAATAACATAAATAATAAATGTTCGTATGTTTGTCCTCTATGCGTTCCTAAACCATTAATCCGATTATGATGAAACTCTGGTGAGTCACTCGGTATATGCCTGAGATAGTTCCTAGCTCATAAAAAGATGTTTTCTTTGAATGTTGGTATTTTATGCGTTCTCAAACCATTCAAAAGCCTAGGGACGCTTTTAAGTCGCTAGTACTTAATAAAAATATCTCGATGAAGACAGAAAGCTAAAATGACAATCAATTACTCGTTGGGTAAGTTTCACTGATATGGTTGTAGGAAGGTAATGGGTTCGAGTTACGAGCCAGGCCAAAAAAGATGTCCATCGATGAAATTTTCAAGTATATTATCAGTTGTGTTACATTTGGGTAAATAATAAATATAAAACCAATTTTCCAACTATTATTATCTGGCATAAATATTGAAATTCATATAAATATTTAAATTAAATAAAAAATATTCACTCTGTGAGAATTGAACCTAGTATACAATTACATTACCTGATATAAACGCCGCCGTCCCTAGGCGGGCGCACGAAGCCACTCTCCTCTAAAGGCATCACTGTAAACTCCCAGCACAGAGTGTCTATGGGCCAACCTTCACCGCGAGCTGTAGTCTGTGGGAGAAAGCGAAAGAAAGATTACTGTAGATATATATATATATATATATATATATATATATATATATATATATATATATAGAGAGAGAGAGAGAGAGAGAGAGAGGGGGGGGGGAGGGGGGGGGGGGTCAATCTAGATAAATATATACACAGATAATATAAAAAGTACTATGAACAAATATTTTATTTGTTGGTAAAGACAAAATTTACTTTAAAAATTTATCACTAAAATGAGAGCTTAAATATTGTTTTCCGGTATAAGTTTAATTTTATTTGTGTATGTCTTAGGTAGTCTAAGATATGAACTAAGGTTGTCCTTTAACATATATGTATATCATAAAAAATATTTGGACTTTAAGTTAACGCTAAACCAAGTTACAAAGTTACAAGTGCGGATACAAGAGATCTCTTCCAGTCAACCCATGCATGTGGGAAACTGAGAGCTCAGTGGTAACGCGCTCGCTTGGGAAACCGAGTGAAGCGGGTTTAAATTCGAGGTTTCACACCTCTGATATTTTCATGTGCGAATCATTTCCAACATGATTACGACTTGTCTTACAGTGAAAGAAAACATCGTGAGGAAACCTGCGTATCTGAGAGAACCTAGCAAGTTTTCAAAAGTCATGCTCAGTTTGCCAACCCACATTTATAACCAACGTGGTCGACTATGCCCTGATCCCCCTCGTATTGAAAGGAGGCTCGTACCCAGTAGTGAGACGTAAAAAAGGGTTGAATACAACACTAAGTAACAAGAGTATGCTATGTAGGTATATAAGTATGTAGCATGTACCTGCATGACGGCAGTGAGGAAGCCGGCGGGCGCGACGAGCGCGGGCAGCCAGCACAGCGCGGGCGGCGCGCGCGGCGCCGCGGCCCACGCCGCTAGCTGCGCGCCGCGCGCCCGCAGCTCGCGGCACCACGCGCCCAGCGGCTTCAGCGACGGCCGCGCTGTGGAAACGTATATATATTTACAGCTACGTTTTAATTTTTTTGAGCGGAACCCTAATTCTTTTTCTAAAATAAAAGTAACCTATGTATGTTACTCTCTATAACATCAGCTATCTTCCAGTGAAAGTCCCGTCAAAATCAGTCCAGCCGTTTCAGAGATTATCCGGAACAAACAGACAGACAAAAAATAAAAAAAATATGTTTTTCTTATAAGTGCTGTATATAATTTCATATGCATTTAATAAAACGCTGTTATTTTGATATTGCAAACAGACATTTCAATTTTATTTACCTGTATAGAGTATAGATTTTATTGCTAAACTATTTCATCAGTAATTATAAGTAGTCATTTTAACTGCCTCGATGGTGTAATGGCTAGCATGTACGGCTGTACAACCGGAAGTCCTGGGTTCGAGTCTTTCTGTATAGTAAGCCTCAGTAACAGCCAGGACTTGGGAAGTTGGCGGTGTTTCACCCCCGTGCCTCGGAGAGCACGTAAAGCCGTCGGTCCTGCGCCGACACTCTCACCGGTCGTGTCTCGTGTCGTCCCACCGGAGTATGAGAGTGACAGGAATAGAGAGTGCACGTTGTGTCTGCGCGTACACGCGCTGCACTATAATATCTCCTGCGCAGTTGGCTAGTCTCAATGAGATTGGCCGCCGTGGCCGGAATCGGTCAGGAAGATATTATTATTATTATTATAAGTAGTAATTATCAAATAAGTATCAAAGTTATCCAAAAAGTTCAGCCCCGAGACAGGAAGGCGGCGTCGTGGCAGATCACAAACTAGATGGCGAAATGAACTGGACAAATTCAATCCAAATTGGTCTATTCTTGCAGAAGACCGCATAACTTGGAAATGAAGGGGAACCTTTGCCCAGCAGTGGGATGATGTAGGCTTACAGTTTAGTGTATTTTTTTTAAGTGCAATTTCACCAGCGCCCGACAAACGTCATCCAGCCATTGAGGCGTAAGAAATTAACATTCACATCCATACAAACACGCACGCATGAGCACAAACACAATACAAAAATATCAATTGAAGTTACCTTTTTGCCAAAACAATGGCACTCTCCCTTCAAAAATGCACGAATACATGATCTCCAACATTTCTGACATCACCACTAAGCCTTCTATCGCACGACGTAGTTCCTAAAACATAGCATAAATTAAAAAAAAAAAAAAAACATTTTATAAGCATACGTTTTTATTCTTTTATCTCTTTTGTTATTGTTTTGTAATATATTTTATATTTAAACTTAGTCTATCCATCTATGTATATTGTATAAATAATAAAAATCCGAAATTGGCTTATATAAGGACTTTTTTATGTACTTCCGTTTTCTGTATGTAGCTGTGGATTTTAATTTGAATAAATAAATAAAAGTAATGCAACAAACCTTAAGCCCAGCAATAATATTAGTGATCAACTCGTTAAAATATCCAATTTCTTGTAACAAAGACACACACATCGGCATCACTATTTCGGAGCCCATCATACGCTCGGTGGTCTCCACGTCTATGCGGGAAGGTAGTTTGGAGAGCATTTCTGCGGCTAGCTCGTCAACCTTCATTTTAAACGAATTTTTATTTCAAATATAGTGAAATAATTCTTCTAATGGTGAAATAATTTAGTCAATACTAATACGATAAATGCTTAGATATATTTGTTGGTATCTAAGTCGTAAAGTTATAAAGGGTACGAGTAAATTTATTTTCAAAACATAACAAAAAAATACTGAGTGATGCGTAAAGTGCAGTACTTCATGTACATAGATTGGATAGTCAAGTAAGTATTAAATGTAAAAAAAAAATTGTGAGGTTTTGTGTTTTCTGTGTATGTATGAAAGTGACATTGACAATAATAATCATCGAGCGAACGAAGCATATCTGCTTCAAGTCTGGCAAAATTTGGTTTTCTCCGTCAGATTGTTAGTACTCCTCTACAGGTCGTATTTTACAATCGATCTGGACGAAACTTTGTATACAGGTTTAACGTTTTACCATAGGAGGGAATTTCCTCCAAAAGGGTGGTTGCTGGATATCTCCACCTTATGAGATCCAATTTCGATGGTTAGGTTAGTAACTTTAAGTTGATCTAATAAAAATTTGGTGAAAACCTCATGAGGATCTTCGGCGTGATGAGCAAAATAACTCCTCAAAATGCAGTTTGTGCTCGCGAAGTCTACTGTTCGCAGAACTACTAGTATAATTATTTTATAGAACATCAGGATTGCATTTTGTCACATGCTGTACGTTATATACATACATCTAAAGAAACAATTTGAAACAGCTAACTTACCTTCTGATCTTCTCCGCCGCCGCCACCGCCGCCGCCGGTGGACGCGAGAGCAAACAAAGTCGAACACATTATTCTAGCGTCCTTTAACACACATCCTTAGAATTACTCCTGTGCTTTTAAAACTAAGTTACTTCAACTCGAAGTACACACTTATATTAATATGGAATTTATAAATATCATTAAAAATCATATGGCGAATGTTTTAAAAAAGATTCGTATGAAATTATATTAGCACAAAAAATTTAATATATAAAAATAAAATTACTGTATATAAAAATATAATTACTAAATAATTTTAAAGTCTAAATCAAATCAAAAGCCGTAATGAAAAAAAAATGACGCAAAATTTCACAAAAAAACCTCTTTTATAACTAATTATTAGAGCCTTCTGATAATGTCATATAGCGCCATCTCGTAAATGTTTGTTGTACTTCCATTCACCCAGTATTAATATAATAAAATAACTTATTATTATATAACCTGTGCAAGAGTGGCCACATCAGCAGACGCGTGTTGCCCGACGGACTCGGCGCGCTCGTACCCCGGCAGCAGGTCTAGGAAATCCCGGTATGACTCCAGGCTGCCATCCCGCGGGATGTGATACGCCGGAATACTTGACAGCCTGTGTTGTTATAGGATATATTGGTATTATTTGTTAATGAAAGAAAAATATTAGATCTTAAACAAAGCAAAGGAGAATTTTATGCGGCTACTATTTGTATTCAGGCTTTTTAACATCCAATACTGGACACGGGCCTTCCTACAATATGAGGGTGATTAGACCATAGTCCACCATCTGACCAAGTGCGAGTTGGCGGCCTTCACATGCCTATGGAAAACTTTAAAAATAATAGAGATGCGAAACCCAGGATTTGAACCCACTTCACTCGGTTTTCACTTAGAAAGATAAAATCTATTGTAATGTATCAAATCGTGTCTATACTGCTTTTTTTCCACAATTAATAAAATATTTCGACGTGACATTTAAAAAAAATCTTTTCACGCTTTATTTAATTCGTTAGTAACTATAACAATCGTATTTTCTTACTACTTTAAGCCAACTTCGACCAAAAAACTTGGAAAATTTAATTTTCTATAGGTAACATTTACAAATAAAAATATGTACCTATAGAATGGAATATCAAGAGCCTCTTCACAAAAGAACTGATTGATGTACGCAATAAGAACTCGCTTGTCCCAATCGTCGGTGATGTGTCCGCCGTAGTTGATTATTGCGAACAAGTACCGTAGCGCGTCCCAAGGGACTTCTTCGTACTCTTCTAGATAATTTGCTAGTAAATTGTCTGACACCTAGCGGATATTATCATATTGTTGATTAATTGATTGATGATTACTGTTTAATGTCAAAAATTACAAATATAAATAGTAATATTAACAATTAGAAAGAAATAGAAATAAAATAAACTTAACTAAGTAAAAGAAGAAAAACGAATTTCCAAAAAGGAGCGAGTGCTCTATTCCAGTTTTTTTGTATTTTTTGTATTATTGAAGTATCTTCGTTGATTGTACAAGAAACCTATTTTAATGTTGTTTTTTTTATTGAATTAAAAAAGAAACCTTATTTATACTTATGGGTTAAATATGTACCTCAAAATCAGAATCATTAAAGCTATAAACAGCGTTATATCCAAGTTGCCGGAAGCGTTTCCGAGCAATCAGTGAGCAGTGAAAGAAGGACACACAGAACAACAGACGTCGATACTTGAGCGTAGCTTCATCAAATTTGTCCTCGTTTAGATTTGCGAATAAACGAACCATATTACCTTTTAAACCCTGTTAGAATATAATTATCATTATTTATCCAAAAATATATTGTTACAAAATTTAGATTAAAAATGCTACGCTAATGAGCTTAAAAGCGATATGCTTTATAAATTTTTTTAAGCACGAAAACATATAATACTTTCTAAACGTTGGGAACCAAAAATCAAAACACATCCGTGAAAAAATTCGAAAAGATAGTTTTATTTAAGGTACGAAAACGTTATATTCTGTTAACAACTCTCCATCTTTGAAGATAATACGATTTAGTTAATCTTACTATACCATTATTATAAGTCTATCTATGTTTGATCTTTGTAATAAAGTCACAAATCTTCAAATTATCCTTGATCAGTATTCAACAAAGTATACAATAAAATAAAAAGATATGCAAAAGTAAAAAACAAGATCAATTCCCAACTTCACCTGCGGAGGTTCTGTGGTCATCTTTATAGATCTCTGCAGTACATTTAGAGGAAACTTTTCATCTGGCATGGACGAAAGCCATAGTCTGAAGCGCGGGTGTATGCGAGGGTTGTCCAAACCACGTAAAGCTCCGAGCCAGGCACACGCCAAGTGGCAGTTAGCCAGGAACACCCACCCACCTTCTTTCATGCCTTGTGATAGCATCCTGAATACAATATTTCTTTGATTTTGTTTCATATTTATATTTTACTAGCGATTTACCCTCGCTTTGCTCGGGTGCGTCCCTTGACTAATGATATACTGACCTATGAATTTTTAAGGTCCAGGAATAATTTAAATTCAAATCCGTTCAGCCGTTTCAGCGCAACTTACATATGTACATAGAAAACTTCACATTTATGATAGTATTGGGATTGAATCCTAATACAAAAACATAATATTTTCCCCCTTTCTTTGCCACTGCTAATAGTTTTTATTAATGCAAATTTGACTGTCTCGAGGCTTTTTTTTACCACTTTATCGCTACATTTAGATACTAGCACAATGCCAAGATATACAACTAAGATTCAAATAATTCCAAAAGAAACACCCATCACAATTTACAATTATTCCAAAAAACTAAATTAGGCCACCAACTAAATCTAGTCCAGAAAAAAAGTAAAAATATAACCTAGCAGCAGTAGGGGCTTGGCCTTGCCCTAAACTAAGTGATTGGAATTTATCAAACATCTTCACATCAGTGGCGAGCTGAATCAAAGCTGACGTTGGGTCCACCCCAGGTGACAGGACGAAAAGCAGTGATGTTTTCCATGTGGACTCCTCCCAGGCTGCCTGAATTTGGCGTAAATGGGAAACTAGTGTATAAATAGTTATATAGCTGTACTAATAATGTTTATTTAAAACGAGGATTAGATAAGAAGTCAGTTCGTTTGGTTCAACATCTTTTGTCTGATAGAACCGAAATTATGTGATTGAATCACTTTTATGATATTTTGATTAAAAATTACCTGAATATACATTAGTGACTTTAATGATTAATCTTAAAGGGTTTTTGTTTCGAGAAAACAAAAAGTACCTACGGCGTAGCAAATGAGTTTTTTTTTTACCAAAATCCCTTTAATATGAAATGAAATGAAATTTTATCCAAATAGACTTATTACAAGCACTTTTGAATCGTCAATTTAAAGAGCGTTAATGTAGTCAGTCCCTAATGAAGTTACTACCGGCTCGGAAAGCAGCTATGCCGAGAAGTGCCGGCGAGAAACTCAAATATGGCAAATAACTACATATATACGATTGACATGACACAAAATATTTTTCTTCTAAGTATTATATGATCTGTGCTGCTAGTAAATATTGGTGATTAATAAGATGAAACATAAATGACAGGTTAACGCTAACCCGATAAGTTAAAAGTTAACTAACCTTAATATCAAGCACAGGCGGTTCAACATAACGTGGTCCAAGAACATTTACAATGTAAGTGGTCACACACGCTGACACGCGGTCAACTCGCAAAGAGCGCACGAAGAGAATACGTTGAAAATCGTTACAAATGTCGTTCCAATCGCCTAAGAAGTCGAATAAATTTGTTAACTTGAGTAGACATTTATACGTCCTTCTAATAGTAGAGTAGTAGAAGAATATAGTGGAGATCCCGATTTATGTGGTGGAACCGTTACTAAGTTGTCACAGTAAAAGGATTCTTGTACTTTAAGAAAAAAAAATCATTTTTTTTATTAAAAATTGCCTGGACCAAACCTGCCGTATAGATCGAGATCTTAGACTATAAATCCAAAGATTATTTTTATATTCGTGATCGCGTCGAAAATCGATCATAATGAAACTTTGAACGTTACATGTCTTGATGAAGCCTTTATAAATAAATATGACTATAGAATGCAAAAAGATTTTTTCAAATCGGACCCGTAGCAGATCGGAATCCGGAAACTAAGATGGGTAAACAAATAAACTAATTTGACAACTAAATTAAATGGAATTTAATCGAAAGTGAATTGTATTGTTTTTTTTTTTTGAGAAATAAATTCTTAAATTGTTAAGTTAAATTAGTTACCAATTAGAGGCTGAGTTTCAGGTTCAGGATGGAGATACCATTCTCTCCATTCTTTAGAGTATACCTCAAAACTATCAGTCACCCCATGGAAGCCGGGCAGTTTATCCAATTCCGTTATGTTGTCCCAACAATCGTCCGGCAACCAATCTATCGTCAATAAATTATAATAACCGTATTGATTTAAAATTATTTTTTATTCGCTTAATCTATATATATATATATATATATATATATATATATATATATATATATATATATATATATATATATATATTTAAAAATATTAATAAAAAAATGTTGTAGGTCATAAAATCCCAATCATTTGCTTTATCGCAACAATGAAATATTTTACTTTATTGCAGTGTACCTTTATTTCATTTTCAGCATATACTATAGTACAATAAGAAAGAAAACCACACCACTTCACTGGCATAGATACGAGTAATACATACATCCGAGTAGATACATATATATGAGTAAATATATATAGACACACTGACTTGTTGGGTTGTCTGGCTGCTCAGATCTGTCCAACACAATTCCACCCTTTAGGAGGAACAAGTATTCGTGACTACTCATCTTTCCCATTTGAAATAGTATCCGAGATACGATGTGGAAGGAGAGCAGAAGCTTGTGACGCTCAAATAAAGCACGACATGTGTTTCTGTTTGAACGTATTAAGATTAGAGATATTTGAATGTCCAAAAAGAGAGAAATGGAGATGAGAGTGATAACTAACAATATTCTATCTCGTAACTTCAAAAGATTCTTGTTAAAAAACTTCAAAATTTATTGTGACCATATCGTATAATTTAATAAAACTTTCTCACGATCTATGAGGAGATTAGATGCCTTTACCTTCATAAAAATACAACGTTACAAAATTTACTTTTTCTATAGCTTTGTTTAGATAAAATAAAATTCAAATCGCAGGAATTGTACTCACAATAGTACCACATGATAAAAAAAATAAAATTATATAAACCATTTTCCAAAATCCACGCGCCAATTTGAAAAGACTACAATTAAATATTAACCATTACTTACTTATAAACAGCAAAAGTATGAAACTCATTGAGATTGTTAATTCGATCCTCAAGTTCCCCGCTTTTGGGGCTTCTGTCAATGGAGTAAGTGAATAGATCGATGTAGGCGTCGAGTGAGAACTGGTACATGGGATCGATTTTAGACAAATCGTTTAACGCAAAGAATAACACTGAGGCACGAACTGCTACCGGTACGTAGCCCTAATAAAAGTATAATTTATAATTAAAATACTCGTCATACTAATGTATATAACTTTATTTGTAAAAGTAGAAATTTGTGAATGCGATTCCATAACATCGTATTTATATGAATCAAAAGTCAGTTTAATCGAATTGCTTGCTGAGGCAATGGTAGCCCAGAGTGAAGCGGGTTCAAATCCCGTGTCTTGCACCTCTAATATTTTCATGTGCGATACATTTCCAACATGAACAACACTTGTCTTACAGTGAAGAAAAAAAACATCTGCCCAAAGAGCCTGAGCCCAAACGCAAGTTTTAAATGATAGCCACTCACTAACCATCCTGGCATCATTATCATAGACATGATCATCATCAGATCAGCTTGATGGTAACAAATCATTATAATATCATCTTCATTTTGCTAACAATTTTCGAATCGTTACAACAATTTGTTAAAAGTAATTTAAACCCAACTGACACTCCCAGAAGCCACTAAGCAAAAGAACTGAATTGAATTGAAAAGTAGTTTAAAGTTGAATGTTGGGACATTCAATTAAATAGTTACAAGTGAAGCTATTGAAAGCATGTGATACCTGTCTAGCTGTATCAATCTCTTTCTCAGTATCCTGAGATGTGATCAACGCTTCTTTAACCTCGAGTGACGTTCTTTGTGACGTTTGCAATGTTACGAAAAGTTCTTCATTTTCCAACAATGGTACTTGAGATTCGTACATTATACGTAGTAAGTCGTTTTCCAAATCCACCTGCCGATTTAATCTAATTATGCCTTTGATTATTGGGCTTAAGTATTTCATTCGCTGTTAACTTATTTTGAATTATTTATTTTCTTATATCTAATATGTAATAAAAATGAAATGCGGTTTGTTGGATGGCACATCACTTTAAGAATGACTGGACCGCTATTTTTATTTTTATTGTTTTATGATAATTCGAATATGGTTATTCGGGAAAAACAGTGTTTTTATCTATTTTTGTATGACTTAAAAATTATAAATCAGTCGAATCAGTTAATAATAATAATATTTAGTTTAAAGGTGAGCAATCTACTAAATTAATTATTTATGTTGTTAGATCAATTTTGGTTATTTAAAGAATCATTATAACCAAGCCATTTCGTGTTTCGCTTTAATATTAAATAATTATTCAAAAAATAGACTATAATATGCAAAAAGAATTTTTCTAACCGGACTGTTTCATAGGTGATAAAAACTGTACTTGACACGACAAAAATCAGACACTTAATATATCCATACTAATATTATAAATCAATCTTTATCTTCTATAATAAATAAATCTTTCTTTCACGTCAAAACGGCGCGGCGGATTGGGGTGATTTTTTGTGTGGAGATAGTTGGAGGGCTGGAGACTGATATAGGCTACTTTTTACCGCGGGATATTATCTCTGTCCCACGGGAAAATACGTTATAATACAATCCAAAAAAATATTTAAGATCAGAATTACTTAAAACTTAATTATAAATGCTCTTCAATATAATTAATTAAATACGTGTTTTAGCATATTTCGAATTTCATCATATATGGGGGTAAAATAGCGGACAAAGTTTGTATGAAACCTACCATTTTAGAGTGTTTTTTGTAGTTTTAGCGCGAGCGACACCACAGGGTTCTACTACTAAAAGTAAGTCCACCAACAACTAACCAATACTTTCTTGCTGTTAGCAATAGTGATAACGAGGTGGTCTTTCATAGTCTCTAGTTGAGGTCTTTCCTTACGCACCACTATACTAAGTAACTGCGCGGTTAGACCCTGTTCTTTGACCGCAAAGTTAACCATGGTCGTTTTTGTTAGAGTTTCTGGCGTGTATACTGGGTTACCTATTAAAATGTAATGCATAGTTATTGACTTAATAAGAACTTTTACATCATATTTTGTTGATAAATATGTAGTTTTCTATAAGTAAGTGTTTTTGGGATGATATATTTAAAATATCAGTCGTGTAAATGGGATACATTTTCGTAACTTAAAAGTTACTACTTTATATACGGTACATAAATAAATAAAACAATTGTAACTTATCTTTGACAATTATCAAATAAAACTAATAAAATTTAGTGATTAAATTGGTATATAAAGTCTTTTTTTTATTTAAAATATAAAACGGCTTATACAAAGCAAACCAGATTGCGTTATTAAAAAAAACGTGTCGCATAAAAAAATCTGAAATAAACCCAAAAAACTAAATTACCAAGTTTCGTCGTCAAGTACATCTTGAATGCCGGATTATAGGGCACCATCTTCTCATTGAATTTGATGACCAAATCGGCTCCAATTTTCACTATCGCCTTATCCAATATTGGGGCTATTGATGGATCTAAAACCTCACCGACATTCTGAATTATAATTGGTTTCCCTTGGGACAGGCAGGTCTCCATAATTTTCAAATAGTTGGGTTGACCAAAGTCAACAATCTATCAGAGGAATTCCAATGTTATTTAATTAACATTCGTTCATTCACTCACCCATTTAAAAGGTAGCTAGCTTGACAATTTAGTTTATATGAAAGTCCTATATGTTCGTTACTAGATACTTAAATACGAGTTATTCTGGTCAGAAGTATTTATTAGAATACGAATTTTACATGGGAAAATTTACTTTTTTTTTCGAATTTTACATTTATAATTTACATAGGACCACTAATGAGGGATCACATATTTAAAAAAAATGAAGAATAAAGTATAAGTACTTAAGTATAACCTGTATATCATTCTTTTCCTCTAATCTAGATATCCATATTAGAGCCTGCCCCTGAGGATCGACGGCCAGCGGCCAACGAGTGGCGCGGACCACTATAATACCATTTTCAGCGCTAAAGTTGTCATCTAAAATATATTAATTGGTTAGCAATACATTAACTTTCGAAGTGGCTACGCAAAATGAAACTAGTACATATTTAAAAAACCATTTGTCATTGTGACATTTCCGTTATGGCTTCATTTTCTTTCAAATATCTCCAAAACCTTTTTTTATGTAAATACGTATAAAAAAAAAAAAAATTTTAGTTAAATATGTAAAATATGTGATTATAATTAGTACTAGCAATTGTAGTTTTTATTTTATCTCATTGTTTTTGTATACATTTTGTTTGTACGTCCTGATTTTACAAAGAATCGCTCTGTTTCTACATGTAATCAGACCTAGTCTTTTTTTTCTCTTTTACCGGTCATTCTATATATAACGTATCTTCTCCATTATAAGCACATTGGCGAAGTAAATTGTGCCCAAATGACACTCCTAGAAGCCACGAAACTAAAGAATTGAATCTCTAAAATCACACCCTTGGCCAATGTTTTATCCGTATATATCAGTTTTATCGCGCATCAAGTTTTAAAAAATAAACATATCGGAGACTAGAAATGCCACAATTCTATCTCCACTTATTAATAATTTTATTCTTCAACAAGAAACGTTCATAAACTCCAAATTAAGTTAATGAAGGAATTTTAAAAAACACCAAATTAGACTAATACTTTTCATATAAAATCTCACCTGGCAGTCCCATATAATTCCAATCTCTTAAAGTAGCATCATCTAATAAGAACGTTTTCATACTCAGCTCCATCGTTACTGGCAATGTTTCGTTATAAACCTTGAACATAATTTTTTTACGTGCAACTATTTTAGTATTAAATTATAAAATAACACCAATATTTCCATACAAAATCACAAGCCCATCAAGTCCTTGGCTACTTAAGCAAATATTTTGGGCGAATCTGTTAGAATGAGCATTATTTTTGGAATATATTTAAAGATAAAAACACAAACAAAATATGTGATTTTCTGTGGCCCCATTTTAATTGTTCTTAAGTAGTTAAATTTGAAATTATCCTTATATTTTTCGCAGCTTTTACACAATTTATACTTGCGCTGACATGGAAAAGTAAGACGTAAAAATTACTTATTATTGACTTGACATCAAGAATTGTATTTATAATCTTATTTTAAATCACCAAAATAAGAACCATTATATAATCCCTTCGTCAAAATTAAGTTTATATTCTATTTGCTGTAGAAACCCTTTGCCCATGGAGTCAAAGTGCTAAACACTTCTTAAAAGACATAACACCTCGTCTTATCGCCTCTACTGGTGACAGGAGAGCTGGCGCATTTTTCGCCCAAAGAATCGGCATAGCCGTACAGCGGGGGAATGCGGCTAGCATTCTTGCCACTATTCCGCGCTGACATGACTTGTACAGCAATAACTGAGTTTACATTTGTTTTGTATATATAATTAAGCATATTTGTAAATTTCTTTATTGAAAATAAAGAATAAAAACAAACTTTGGTACAAAATAATATTGGTAATATGGTACCTCTCTTAACCAATCGTCCATGAGCGCTTCGCGATATTCCGATACAAAAGGGCCGAGATACGCAACAAAACCGGTAGCAATGAGACAGTCACCGGGCAAATTCTCAAACTCTCTATCCAAGCGTTCCACCGTCATTTCCCATCTTTCCCGTTCACCTAAAGAAATTTACGACAATTTGTTGTAAGCTTTATCTATACTTAATTGTTTTTACTTAATTTATAAGTTTCTATTTCTCATATAATAACGTGATTTCATTTTATTCTTTGGTATTTTCTGATGATCTATAGATTACTGCTTAAGCTTAAGATCAGGAACAAGACTTTAGACGTTTAAGTATATATAGCCAAAATAAAAATAATAAATTGTACATGTAAGTAATTATTATTATTGCGATATAGTAATTGTAATATCCCATAATTTGAAATCAAAGAAACTAATGCTAACTAATTTATTGTAAAGACAGAATGGCATATATTTACATGCTCTTCCTAATTTGCCGAAAATTACAAAGTTAATTCCTGTACAAAGCAAAAAACTATACCTATACAAATATCACACACCAATTTGTCCCGGGATTCTAGTTTAAAGGAAACATCATACAATAGTCTCAACACACAGTATCTGAGCATAGACTAAAAACAAAGAACCTCAGTGACATCACTAAGTAAAATAAGTAAAAACAGAATTGATATTTAATAATTACCGGAAAGGCCAGTAATAAGAGCTTCAGCTCTTTCTAATTTTAATTGTAGCATATGCGACTTCCTCTCTAACTCCTCCTTCTGTGCCAATTTCTCATCATATTCCTTTTGCAACCGAGCTATCATTTCACTCAACTCCCTCAACTTGGCACGAGCTTCTGCTAATATCTGCTGTTTCATACGCAAAGACTCAAGAGCTTCTTCTAGACGTTCCTTTTTAGGTTTCACAATTCTATAGATAAATTATTTTTATAAAGTTCTATTCGAAAATGATTATTTCCATACAATAATGTTAAGATACAATGAAATAAGAGAATAAAGAGAGAAAGAGAAAACAACACCAAAAGAGATAATTTCTCAAATCCGTAGACATTTTTAAGTACTGCCATAATTTTTTTTCAAGTAAAGAAAAAGATATAAAACTCATAATACCTATGTATATACATACGTATATATACTAAGTAGCATTGCCCGCGGCTCCACCCGCGTTCAGATAACCAAAAACCAAATTTTTAGGTTTTACATATTAGTATACTCTTATATTGCAGTTTTTGTATGTTTTCTCAAAAATGAGATATTTTCCCGAGGTAAAAAATATCCCATATGTTGATCTCGATATCCAGCTATCACCATACCAAATTTCATCAAAATCCCTCCAGTAGTTTTTCTGTGATGTGGTAACAGGCAGACAGACAGACAAAAATTCTAAAAACTATAGATTCGGCCTCTGTATCGATTTTATTTCAATAAGATTTTCCAAAGATTATCTAATGTACAGATTCGGCTTAGTTACAATTTTATTATATGTATAGATATATAGTGTGTCTATTCACAAAATGACTTGTGTCCCTGACTAAGAAGACTTAAAAACAATAAGAATCTTACTTATAAACCTTCCCATATTTCTCTATAGCTCTGACCCACAGACACAAGGACTTGGCCGCCAAGGACACAGTACCAACTATCTCTGGGTCAAAGTCTGGCTTGGCGGTGTATGTACCAATCTTCTTTAACGTTTTATCCGCTATGTTATCTTTGTCGAAGTCACGCAATCTATCCAGAAAGTACTGATCGCCGAGTTGGCGTTTCGCTTCGGTCCAAGTCGGCTCTTTCTAAATTGGGAATTATGAAGACAATCCATGTATTATTTACTACACAAAAATATTTCTACGAACATGCTTCATTGTAAGTTATTGTTTCTACAAAGCGCAAAAAGTTATTTTATATTTTAATTTTTTTTATATAAATTGGTTAATTTATATATAATTTTTATATAAGTTGGTAAAAAAAAATAATTAAATCTGTAAATAGCTAAAAGAAATCTAATAAAGATGTACAAAATCCATTAAAATGACTTACTTGTAACAAAATAAGAACAGCTTCGAGAACCATCTCTACCTTCTGCGGTGGTTTAGCGTAGGACTTGACTTCAGTTATATCTTTTTTATTTAGTGCATCCAAGGCCTGAAAACAATTTCAATATTATGACACTACTCTTTAAACCGATCATTAAGTGTTTTACGCGGAATATCTATGTCGACAAAAAATACTTTAAGTCGAGTCACCCAGTTCAGTTCCCATTTCTCTATCAAAGTGTATGCTTCCTGCTGTTTGCCGCGACACTCTCTCTCTCTCGCTGTCTCACTCTCACCTTGACGGCCTCGTCGAGCGCGGGCATGGCGCCGGCCAGGTCGCGCATGGCGGCGTCGGCCAGCTTCTTGCACTGCGCCTCCTCCTCCTGCGTCTTCTTGCTGCGTGCGGCGACGCTGCGCTGCTGCTCGTCCGCGTTGCGTTGCTGCACGTTGATCACGCCCATGTACTCTATACACTGTTCTGTGTATTCTGCTACTTGGACCTGGTCGTATTCATTATAAGTAAATAAATTAATATGTTGGGATATTAACACACAGTACCATCTAGTTCCATGGTAAGCTACGAGGCTTGTGTTATGGATACCAGGTAGTTGATACACTATACATATATAACTTCAAATACATACATATAATAAATATGAAACAAATTTAAAAAAACTTAAAAAATAAAAATAAATTTAAACTTAAACATTCACCACAAACTTTGTCAAAACTGTAATCTCATTATGTTTATTTTTTTATAAATATAAATACCCTTGGCTGGAGTACAAATATTCATGCTCATCACACAAATGAATGGCCCCAGCGGGACTCGAACCCGCGACCGCTGGCACAGCAAGTAGGGTCACTACAAACTGAGCTAAACGTGTTGTCAATTATATTGATGGTTAGGTTAGGTTTTTGTATTGTAAGTCTGGCCAGACCTTACAATATTACATAGCATTATGGTAAAAAATAATTTTAAATTATGTTGCGCAGACTGAACAGCAAAATCTCGCACTGTACAGGCGAAAAGCCTGTAACAAGTTAGAATTTGTTTTGACATGATGGTTGACGTCCTTTGCAACATATTATACAATATTGCAGTGCGACACATGCTACAACACTTTTTCACGGAGAAAAATTCAAATGGTGCTCTTATATGTATATATATTATATAATTTAGCTTCAATTAGAATATTGTAGGTACAATATTCTAATTGAAGCTAAATTATTTAATCAAACTTATTTTTAAAGAAGAAAACATTCTTTACTTGAGCAATAGCAAGTTCCTCCGACATTTGCCCAACTAATTTTGTAGTCTCTTCCACTTTTCCTAAACCATTTCTTAGTTTGTTCGCTTGCAGAGCTATTTCTATCCTTTTAGCTTTAAGCATCCTACATGAAAACAAAACATTTCACCATTGATCACTACGTACGTAATAGTGCATTGCATATGGGTTAGACCTACTGGGATAGGATATTACGATAAAAAAACGCGCCACTTAGTCTATCTACCTCAAAATAATGTGGAAATGAGATTTTTAGCCAAAACGCATTTTGAAGTAAATTTTGTGGCGCTCATAAGCCAAAACTATTGATTTTTGAAAAAAAAATGTTATTCCATAAATTGTAGGAAATTTTCTCTAGTGTCTATTGTCAAAAAACTGCCATACGGCGCCATTTTTCCAATATGGCGGCGCGAGCTGCAAAGATACGTGGTGGCAAAATTCTACAAAACCATCAAGTTTCAAAGCTCCCGCAAAACTTTTCATGTAAAACTACCAAATGACTGAAATTCAAAAAGTTATTTCACCGTAATCAAACCTGTTATTTTGAAAGGATCATTTAATTATAAGAAAAAAAAAGAAAATAAATTAAATCAAACAAGTAAACTAACTCCTTATATCCAGAAACAAGTTCAAGATAATTGGTGGGAGTCACATAATTGGTCCTCCTCATCTCACGCCACATCTTCAGAGAATACTGTCCTACTGAGGAATGTATCAACGACATGATAGATGCTACTGACGCTCGCATTACATCTTCCCTGCTTTCTACTAGAGATTCTTTTCTTCGAACCTTGGAGGAAGATCAAATAGATATTTTTAATCATAATTAGAAGTATAGATTTAAAAAAAAATCAATACGCCATATTCGAATACAAAACATAAATATTACCCAATGAGGTATCTATTGATAAGTAATTGCCTTATAATGTAACTTTATATTAATTCTGCTAATTTTAAATTATACGTACTCTAGGTCCAGTAATAGACGCAAGTAGTTCGACACCCTCGAGGAACTTATAAGCCACTTCCAGTAACGCCTCCCTCGGCCACTCTAAGAACCAATTCGTGGTAGTGGCATTGATGAGGGCAGGATATTGACGGATACGATTTCTACAAACGTGAAATATAAGAATAATAATGATATAATAATATGTTAGCACATTAACACAGCACCTACTCGTAGCTTACCATGGAACTAACATCTAGTTCCATGGTAAGCTACGAGGCTCGAGTTATGGATACCAGATAGTTGATACACTACACATATATAACTTTAAATACATACATATTATAAATATAAACACCCACGACTGGAAAACAAACATTCGCACTCATCACACAAATGAATACCCCCAGCGGGACTCGAACCCGCGACCACTGGCACAGCAAGTAGGATCACTACAAACTGAGCCAAACGTGTCGTCAAACTTCATCTTTATATCAATGCATATATAAAGAATAATTATTATGTAATACCTAAATTCATCTCCAATAGGACTAAAACATAGTACAATATGCATATTAGCTCGAACACGGTCCACTAGAAACAGGTACACAGATTCCGCTGTTGGCAATATATTTGCCGTTTTCATTGGTTTTTCTAGAGCTTGTTTGATCTGTTTATTAAAAAGATTTATTTATGACGTCTAATTCACGCGTACAAAAGAAAAAATTGCTTTTAGATAAAACAAAACACTATGAACAATAATAATTAACTACATAACTACAAACCTTAGCAAAACATTAGAAATGGCCAAAATACATGAGTGTACGCTATTTTGATTGCTACAACGAGTACATAATATAGAAGTAAAGAAGAGGTAAATAATTAACCAATTAATTAATAGGCTAATAATAAATAAAAAAAAATAAAAAAAATAATAATAATAGGCTCTAAAGCCTATATTATCTTCGATGATCCATTACGAACGTTAAAAAATGTTCCTTGTGTTGTTATTTTTTTAATTTTTATATATTTTTATTATTTGTTGTTATACCGACAATAGAAATACTATGTGAAAATTTCAACTATCTACTTTTACAGTTCATGTGATACAGTCCTCTGACAGACAGACGGACGGATAGCAGAGGCTTAGTAATAGGGTTCCGTTGGCACCCTTCGGGTACGGAACCCTAAAAAAGGAGTACATAATAAAGGAGTTATATTGTTACATACATCTTCGAACTCGTCCGCTTTATACAGATTAGTGATTTCGCCACTACTTAACAAATTGTTGACGATCTCAGTGAACGTCTCTTCCACTATTTGAGTGTCGCAGAATATGAATGTGGTTTTCTTTGTATCTACGCCGCAACTTGTGTATAGAACCTTTATTGGCACAAATTAATTTTGTTCAAATATAAATAAATTTTAAGAGTTAAAATGTAATAATTTAATTGTAATACTTGCTTATATTTACGCGATTATTTGACATTTTAAATAAAACTATCTTTTCGGATCATGTCATCATCGTCATCATGGATCATGGTCACGGGAGTGAGAAATTTGAGTCTCTTTCTGTAAAGCATTCTAAGCGCCGGGAACCAAAAATCTAAATAAATCCGCGAAATAATCCGAAAAGATAGATTTAATTAAAATTTTATTGTACTTCTTAGGATCGAAAAATTCGTAGAGCTCAATCTGTTTCTTTGTTTGGTTTTGAGGAAAATACTCAACTTCAAAGGGAAAATAAAAAAAAAACAATATTTTTTGGCTACATTACACACATTTCCCAGCCAATTTTTGGAGAGATATTGAAATATTCTTATATAAACCTTCAAATCTTCTCTAAAATCCTTGATACCATACGTCTTTGTTACCACAACTTGGAAAGAATTACATTCACAAATATATGAAGCTATACGAGTTAAACTTTGTCGACCGGAACCTCCTAAAACGGCATTACACGCAGTAGGTATTTAGTGTTTCGAAATGACTAAAAAGGCGTCAACAAATTAAATATTTCGGACATTTTCTTTTAATAAAAAGATAAAATATACTATACAATACAAAACATCACAGAAGGAGTTTCAATTTCCACATGAGGCATATTAATATTGTCCATAAACCTTTCTCCCGTTCAAAACAACCCTTTCACTTATTACCACCCAAAAAAGTTTAAGTTAAATGTGGTTACTTTATTGTCTTAACATAATGCAATCATGGAGCTGATTATGAGAAACCTATTTTTACTCTGACAAACATGAATTGAATGAAATTCTATTAGCAATCGCAATAGCAATCAGGACTCGGAAATCCGTTCAATTTTTAAAGCGGTTTTGATCATTGAAACCAAGCCGAAAAGTTTTTCATTTAGAGTTTCGGTTACATTATTTAACCGGCTAAAACCCGAAAAACAGTTCTTGACGAACTTAGGTTTCACGATCGAAATTAACCGATTAAAATTAGTTTTTGTGTATTTACATTTGCTAATGGTAAATTGCTTAGTAGACGGATACGTATACGCTTCTTACATTTGAACGACTTAACTGGTTTGTCAAAACCTAAATCTAACTTTTCTCTAAGAATAACCGTTACCCATTATTATTTCGGCTTACTAAACCGTTGGTTTTAACTATCCGGTTAATGAACGAGCAACGAATTAATTATTACATTACCGAAATTAACCGTTTTTTTTTCAACCGGCTTCGAGCCCTGATAGCAATAGTATTCAAAATAATTTAAATCTGAACAAAGTAAACCCTAGAATATTTTATACAAACCTATCCCAACACACAGCATATGACCTCGAGGCTGCGATATAACTCGCACGATACGACAGATATGTTCTATAGCATCTTTGAACAACACTAAATCCATTTTCACAACACCTGGACAACTATTGTACTCTTCCATTTGGTTCGCAATGTATCTATAGATGTAAAATATATTAGCCTATTCAATATTAATAATTTCACCATTTTAACGTATCAGTACTGAAATTCTCCCAATTACCGTTCCTCAAACCCATACAATTTATACAGCCTTAGGCCATAATCACTTCTCTGAACAGATGTTCATTGGAGGATTTACTTCACACGTCTTTGGAAAATTACTTTGGATATCTATATATGTAAATTATATATAATAAGTTTCTTTCCACCGTACGGCAAGTGGTAAATATGTCGAAAATTCATTAAAACCAATACAGTTAATTTTTCAATATGAACACAACAACCAGACAGAAGCATATATATTAAACATTAAAATTTTATTGAATTTCAATTAACAAAGCAATTCTCTACTATATGAAACTAACATTTTTAATCAATGACTGTTTAATAATAAATTACTCTTTACTTTTTAAACTACTCGTATATCGATATTTAAAATATTTATTTACTCATTAAATTTATTTTAACATTTAATTACTCATTAAAATAATTTAGTACAATTTAGATTTATGCGAATATTTGACACTTTAAAATAAAATAATCTTTCTTTTTGGGATATTTTGCGGATTTATTAATTTAGTTTTATTTAAAATTTAGTGCAAACTAATTGTTACCTTCTCAATGCATTAGGATCATTTAAATCATCATAAACTTCAAAAGGATTTAGGAAATGTCCAAAAACTGGCGGACTCTTAGAAGGACAGAGCGCGTGGAATGTCAACTCAAAGTGCTTGCCGAGCATGTCACCCATTTGATTCATAAACCAGTCGCGATCCCTAAATTGTATACGTTTTATTTATTTATTGTATATTTTAATGAAATATCTTATTGGAACAGCCTACATCAAAATACGCGGGTTCGACTCCATTAATAGTGGACCTTACAGACGTTGCCCTTTATCCTGGTCCAATTTAAATAAATAAATTCAAAATTGCTTAGGAAACAAGAAACATTTTCAGTTTCAATCAAATTTCCAATTTTCCGGTCAATTTGTCCAATTTTGTTTTTCCAAAAATCTACTATTATACTATACTATAGCGAAAGTCTTAAAAAACCGACATATGAGTCCAGCCTTTATCAACGAATACCATTTCACTTTTACTAAAGAAGTATGAATGTCCCTTAAGAAAATAATAACTTCAGCATTTATATTTCACTTATCTCTATAGAAAAAATAAACTCTTTCCTAAAATTAAAACACGAACAAAGTAAATAACTAACTTTTCTTCGGTAAGCCGATCACAGAATACTCTGAAACATTCATGTACCCATAACCTAAGAAATCGTGGTTTAGTATTTTGGTAGTCCTTATTACTCCTTAAAAGGCCCTGAAAATTTTCCGTAATATCAATATTTTAACCACCTCAATCGATGCTCGCTAGCGAATGCGTAAAATTTGCTTGGGTACTCAAAATAATTTACTATAGCATTTGTATAGTGCAACTAGCGACTCACCCTTGCTCTACTCGGGTTCGTCCCTACTTAGGATTTAACGTTTAGTATCGATTTCTCAGAGATGAGATATTTTCCCGCAGTGAAAAGTTTCATATATGTTACCTGGATGACCAGCTATCATCATACCAAATTTCATCAAAATCCCTCCAGTGGTTTTTCCGTGATGCGGTAACAGACAGACAGGCAAAAATTCTAAAAACTATAGATTCGGCCTCTGTATCGATAATAATGTCTATTTCAATAAGATTTTGCAAAAAATATTTAATGTACAGATTCGGCTTAGTTACAATTTTATTATATGTATAGATAAACTAAATATTATGAAATTTATGTAGTAATAGCACACTCATCTAAACTGTTTATAACATGAGCACGTTCCTTATATATTTATGCCTTCTGCTATTGAATTCTCTTAGTTTTAGGGAAATTAATGGCAAAGAATAGCAAAGAGAGGGCAAAAATCAAGTAAACTTTAGGAAGTCAATTTACAAACTATTTCTCGTTTAAAGTCATTTACCTGAAAGATTTTTGATATATCCCTCAAATTGAAGAGATAGTGCATCTTACTGGGCGTTGGTAGAAGCTTAGCCACTATGTTATGAAACATGTCAATGGTGGCAGTAAGTACTATTTTACCTGTAAGTAAATTGTTTAGATAAGGAGTTTCCGTTGATATACCAAAAAATACTTTTTCTAAACCAAACCTGACTCCTAAACAGACCGACTGTACAAAAAAAATTATATATCTAATATATCTACATATTTTCTAATATATTTACATATTTTGTCTGATAAATGTTATATATAATATTACATTAATATATAAGGCATACTATATTTATAGCTATCATGCTCAGTAGGAAAATACACTTAAAAACTCAATCGCTGAAAAACAGTTTTGAACGCCGACATTGCTATATTGCAATCCTTAAGTGTCCAACATCCCTTCTTGCGCTGGTACAATGTCCTACACTGAGATTATTTTTATTATTATTGTTTGTTGTATGTACATAAGTGTAAAACAAATAAAATCTTATAAATTCTAAATAACTGAACCTTACCAACAGTTTTGGTTTCCTCATCAAACTCTTGCAAGTGCTGCGAGAGCATGGTGCCATATATTTTGATCAGCTGTTGTTGGGTGGGAGGGGGTAGGTAGAAAGCATGGAAGCGTGAGAGCAAGCGCGGGGGGAGGGGTGACCGAGCGCCCCCGGGCGGGCCGGCGGCGCCGCACAGTACCATGTCCTAGAGATTATAATTAATTGGTCTACTACCTATATAAATAAATCAAATTGAAATGTCTGTTCGGTATGTCAAAATAACAGCTTTTTACTAAATGCATATGAAAATCTCTATAATCTCTATAAATATTATAAATGTGAAAGTTTGTGAGTGTGTATGGATGTTTGTTACTCTTTCACGCCAGAACGGCTGAACAGATCTGGATGAAATTTGGCACAGAGATAGATTATAGTCTGGAATAACACAGACTTTTTATTCCGAACAAATATACGGTTCCCGAGGGATAGATTTGTTTTTGATTTTCTGAATCCCAGCAAAGTGAGGGTGAGCCTGCTAGTATAAAATAAATAAAAATAAAAAAATTGTCTATCTGTTTGTTCCAGCTAATCTTCGAAACGACTGGACCAATTTTGACGGGGCTTTCACTGGCAGATAGGTGATATTATAAGGTAACGAAAAAAAATTAATTAGGATATTTTTGTTTTAGAAAAATAATCATGGATCAAAATACAACCCATGAAATTGTGAACAAAATCTGTGTATCACGCACACGAATACACGCACTCGAACGAACTCAAAAGAAAAAATGCTTGTATGATTTTAACAAGCACATTTTTTCTTTAGCAAATCTTTATCTCTATTTTTTGTGTTTAAAGAAATAACAAAAACTGCATTTATCTTCTAATTAATATATTAACTTTTCTTCATCACCTTTACATTCTTCCTCCATTGCTTCTGTCGATCGAACCAGTAGCCATAGTCGTACCAAAGACGTACCAGCTCCAACGGAGGCTGCGAACCGTACTCGTCTCTCACCGGCATGTTAATATCGTCCATGAAAGCTATCATCTTCTTACCTAATTCAAAAGTTAATTAAAGAAATCTTACTAAAGTCCTTTGTGAACTTTAGTACGAGTAATATTTAAATGTAATACGCTTGTTAGTTCTTTTTGTGTAATTTTTTGTACCTTTATAAATTGTAAAGGAATTCTTCCTCGAAATGTATACCTACATATATTTTTTTTTACTTTAGTCATCTATACATCGAATAAAATTTTAACTGAGTCGAATGTGTACATTAAATATTTTTTTTGGAAAATCGTATCAAAATAATTATTATTAATTATCGACATTATATCTGTCTCTCTGTTTGTCTGTCTGTCTAGGAACGCATCACGAGAAAACCACTGAACAGATTTTAATGAAATTTGATATGATGATAGCTGGTTATCTGGATCAATATAATTAAATAATATCTCATTTCGGAGAAATCTATACTAAACGTTAAAAAGTAGCTACGGACGAACCCGAGCGGAGCAAGGGTGACTCTCTAATAATATATAAATGTAACACATAATTACTTTTTATGTTCATAAACGTAAAATTTGTATTTTTAATATTTAAATAAAACACAACATATGTATGTATGTATTCCCTTTTTAGCGTCCCACTGCTGACCACGGGTCTCCCTTCAGTACGAGGGGGATCAGGCTATAGTCCACTACGCAAGCCAAATGCGGGTTGGCGGACTTCACATGTCTTTTAAAAACTTGCTAGGTTCTCTTAGACATGCAGGTTTCCTGACGATGTTCTTCCTTCGCCGTAAGGCAAGTGGTAATCATGTTAGAAATAATTCGCACATGAAAATATCAGAGATGCGAGGTCCGGGATTTGAACCCGCTTCACCCGGTTTCCCAAGCGAGCGCGTTACCACTGGGCTACCACTGCCTACACAATATATGTTCACTTATATTTACCCACATATGAAATTAATGCAGTTTTAGGAATTTGTAATGTCAAATTAGGGGCAACTTTACATCAATCATTGGAAAGGCTGAAAATAATCAAAAATTCCACACCTCCCGCAGGTACGTAGTTGCCTTTAGTCCTCTTCTCAAGTCTGGCTTCTATGATATCTTGCACATTCGCTGCAGTGGTTTGCGCTGACATATTAATAACTTGCGTGCTGTATCTGGAGTTAAGAACATAAAATTGTTTATCATTTTAAGAATAAAAAGTTTATATCAACAGATACTAATATAATAGATACCAAATTTAGTTTGTCTGTTTGTTTGTCCTACAAGATCACATAGCAATAAAATACCAGATCAGATGTGATAATTGAAAATGAGATAGGAATATTGTAAAAATTTAATATTTCTTCTTAATGTAATAGCGTTATAAAAGATACTCTTTCTCAACAAAGACAATATAAACTACAAAAAAAAACGTTCAAATCTGAATGCTACTTGCAGAGATTAAACTGTTAAAACAAACAAACAAACAAACAAACAAACAAACAAACAAACAAACAAACAAACAAACAAACAAGCAAAAGAACAGGACATTAGTATAGGCAGATTTGTACTAAGATTTATTAATAAGAAAAAATCATGTTTTCTAAACTATCAAATGATGATGATGATGATGATGTTCTCCTAGCCGATTCCGGCCACGGCGGCCAATCTCATTGAGACTAGCCAACTGCGCAGGAGATATTATAGTGCACAAGTGTATGTGCAGACACAACGTGCACTCTCTATTCCTGTCACTCTCATACTCCGGTGGGACGACACGAGACACGACCGGTGAGAGTGTCGGCGCAGGACCGACGGCTTTACGTGCTCTGCCTCGGCACGGGGGTGAAACACCGCCAACTTCCCAACTCCGGGCTGTTACTGAGACTTACTATACAGAAAGACTCAATAACTAAACTTGGCCCGACCCGGGACTCGAACCCAGGACCTCCGAGTGTGCAGCCGTACATGCTAGCCACTACACCACCGAGGCAGTTATACATATAAACTATCAAATACTTTACCTATCACGATCTAAGCTCGCCAAAGTGCCTTGTAACAAGCAAGTCTTGCCGGTACCGGTGGACCCTCCCACTAGCAACCCGTGACCCGCTCGAATTACTTCGAGACCAACCACTTGTATCCTTATGAACTCCACTGTAGGGACCAGGATAGTGTGGAAACCTAGACTAATGGGAGTATTGTGGAATGTAATGTTCTGAGAATTCTAATTGTAAAAGAAGTTTATTACTTGTGGCTACAAGGAACGATTTTTTTCCTGTTTATTTCGCAAATTATCACACCAGTGGCTTATTTCCTTAAAATATAACAAACTGTAACACCATTAATTCTTTTTTCTACCGGTAAAAATTGTATGAAAATCTGTACAGTAGTTTCTGAGATTAGCCCGAACGAACAAAAACTTAACGCGGCGATCATCGAACAAAAATGTACTAGATACACAATCCCATTCAAAAGTTCTCTTAAAACTGTCACCAATTGTGTTTAGGTTTCCAGTAGAAATAAATATACAACAATGTAAATTGAACCTTAAATTCAAAGGTTAAAGTTGTTTTCACAAAAAAATAAATGCACGCTCAAATCTTCAAATGAGCGCTCATTCGGTGAGAACATTTTTGTCACTGATTGTGTATCTAGTACTTTTTTGCTCCATGGCGGCGTTGGGCTTTTTTTTATAAAATCTAGTGATACTTATTACTTTTATTCTTACTTTAGCTACATTTTACACGGTCATGTAATATGTAAGTATAAATATGTTATTAATATTGTTTCGTTGATTTCAAATCAAATATTTTCAAACACTTAAAGAATCACACAACGCTCGTGTAATTCTTCAGTTTTTCAAGCAGAAGATAGTCCTGAGCCCCCCATAATTTTAAATCTAGCCCTGGCGACACTATAATGGTTGCGTTTATTTATTTTTTTAAGTTAATTGTGACAAATTATGAAGCAAAAATCATAATTGGGATATTAATCCATAGATTATAATAAAATATTTAAGCTGTGTAATAAGGTTATAGCTTCTTACTTAGGATTAAACCTCCAATTATCAGGCAACTTATCTTCCCACGGTTTGAACTGCCTCAACCTTTCATCTACATAGTAATCATACACAGTGTCCTTTAGTGGGAAAACACCTTCGTGCTCTCGTATCCAATTGTCAAGTTTCCGACGCGATTCCTCTTCTAACGTCGCACACACTGACCATATTAGTCTACAAAGTATTTTTTTTTAATATTTTTTTTAAATCAAACTAAATCAGAGCATAAGTAAAAATTGACATTTTATATCAATAAGCAGTACGGAACTTAAAATTTTGATAAATTTTAATACAAATGAATTTAACTTATAGATCTAATAATAATTAATTCAATTAATAATTTTATTTGCACTATTGTGCAAAGCTCGAATTTCTCTTTAAGACTCAAAAATAAATAAACGTAGATTTTAAACCAAACTTCTTCAGAGAAATTAATTTTAGTGAATTCAGAGGGAGGATTGATTATATTTTGGCTTAACATTCCTAGAGAAAAATCATCTACCTACCGCAAGCAAAGCCGCGAGCAATAACTAGTATACCATATAATTTCAACATTAAACAGTCATTACAAAGCGCTATTCTACACAATTAAAGTGACACTAACGCAAATAGAAATCTCATTTTGGAGAACGATTCATTATCTTCTTGGTCGGGTAAAGGCTGCGCGGGCGCAGGCAACAAGCCTAACAAACGGCACAAAGACCTTACGCCGGTTAATTCTTGACCTCTAACACTTTGACCTTCCACTAGATGTAACCTTTTGAGTTCTAACACGGGGGTCAATATATTTTGGAAATGGCGTCGGAGCTAGACAAAATAATTAAATATTCGAGTATTAAATAGCTAATCTATACTAATATTATAAAAAGGCAGAGTTTGTTTGTTTGAACGTGCTAATCTCAGGAAGTACTAATCCGATTTGAAAAATTCTTTTTGCATTAGATAGCCCGTTTATTAAGAAAGGCTATAGGCCATATATCATCATACTACTACCCAAGGGAGCGAAGCAGTAATATATAGTCTATCTATTCCATACTAACCGTTAAAACATACCTAGGGACGAACCCGTGCGAAGCGAGGGTGAGCCGCTATTTAAATATATTTTAATTAAGACAACAACTATAAAGCAAATTTAATATTTATTTTGCTTCATTATTTACTGTAATAAAATAATAGATTTATTAGAAAATTGATAACTAATAACTTTATAAGCGTTGAATCTTATAACTTTATCAAAAAAAATCGACATTCATAGACATCTAATAGATCTTAGATACAAAGTGGACCCACAACACTTAGATACAAGAACCTAACTGATCAATCTAAGCAAAATCCCTATTAAAATAATACTCCACATACCATCTCCCTATACTCCAAATCGCTAACCGATTCGAGCCAGGAGTTGACAAACGGCCACCAACCCCAATCCTTATAATCGTTATACACTATACCATTACGTGACACCGTTGCGGGTGACGCTACGGCTAAGTCCAGAGTCTCTATGAGGAGGGAGACCTGATGAAATGAATTATTTCTTTAAGTTTGGTCTATTATTGCTTCTTTAACGTCCCACTGCTGGGCACGGACGCTCCTTCAATACGAGTAGGATCAGACCATAGTCCACCACGCTGGCCAAGTGCGGGCGGACTGAGCATGTCTTTCGAAAACTTGCTAGGTTCTCCAGACATGCAAGTTTCCTCACGATGTTTTCGTTCACCGTAAAACCAGTAGTAAACTTGAACTCCCTCGTATTGAAGAGAGGCCCGTGCTCAACAGTGGGACGTTAAAAAGGGCTGAATACAAATTTTATTATAATCCTAATTTTTAAATACACAAAACCAGAAACAGAAACTAGAATATAATGAATTTAAAAAAAATATCAAACAATTGTGCGTATATGTACCTGAGAAGGCATTGATATTCTTTCACTGTTAACTAAAGTCAACAGTTTGTTATCATCCATAACCGAGTTAAGATTCTCTATCCAAACCGCGTCTACGGGGCCGTCAAAAATGATCCACTTTTGATCTGGCGATTCGTCTGAAAACACACATTCACATATTTTCTAAGGGATATTTATCCTACTAATATTATAGACGCGAAAGTTTGTTAGAATGTATGTATGGATGTATGTTTGTTACTCTATTTAGATAGTAGATTTTGTTGTAGATTATGATGAAACTATGCAATAATATTGCTCATACATCAGAAAAACACATAGGTTACTTTTTATCCTGGAAAAAAGTACGGTTCCCGTGGGTTAGATTTGTTTTTGTTTTTCAGTATCAAATAAAAATAACTCTAATTCAATCTTAGATTTACGCCAATATTTACCTTTTCGGATTTTTTCGCTGATTTATTTTGATATTTGTCCCCGACGATATTTCGAATGCTTTACAGCAATAATGGTCACGGGAGGAACCTCTGTCTTTCCCGAGAAAAAATCCGAAAAGATAGTTATATCTAAAGTAACTACATTAGATGCAACTGTTACTACTGTTGTAATTTAAATGTATTTTTTTACAAGTACCTACATAATGTTTTCTTAAAAAAGATTGCCCAAAATGTCCCGAAACTTTCCAGTTAACAATACATGCATACTCAGATAATATAAAGGTACTTGTAAATATAGTTGAAAGGTGAAAAATTTCATTACACCTAGCCTATATCGAGTTAATACACGTGGTTCACACGACGCTTTTTCCACTAAATTAAAATATTTTTGTCTTCTCCATTTGTTCATAGATACGGAAATCCTCTTATTTTAGGAACGGCTTAACACGAATTCTTTTGAGAAATCTTTACTAACTGAACGTTTTCGAGCTAAACTAATATAAGTTTTTCTCCGTTCCGGTAATAAAAACATTTTCCCGCGGGATACAGTTATGAGACTCGAAGGGATTCGAGTGAGGACGTCATATTCTAATTATTGTCAGCATCATAATCGCAGACGAAAGCTATTCTCAAACATACCTTGACAAGTGGTCCTCATTATAGAAGATAAAACACCATCCTTCCACTCCCCCGTAGCCAGATTGTATTCCCCATACAATTCACCCAAAGTCAAAGATTTTGGATTCATCGGATACACTTGAACATTCTCGAAGCCGGGCACTTTCTCCCGATGCAATCTACTTAAGGTCGCCGCTAACATTTTCCAAGACACAGTCTTAGCAGTGTTTGTATCACCGAGAAGAATACTAGAATGTCGAGAGTTCTAGAATAATGGTGTTCAGTAAATATTTAGCCCTAAATCTTAAGATCCATTTCTTTAAATATTACATGAATACTCAATTTAAATGATAGACATATATCAAAGCTCCACAATATTAAATGTTCTTGAGACATATGTGTATGACACTAGCGACTCATCCTCTCCCCAGTTGGGGTTTGCCCCCCCAACGTGCGTTCACCTTGTCGTGGTGGGGGGGCTCAGTAGTGCCCGGCAACCCAACCGGGCGCGAAGCCAAGAAACGCACAGGGAGGTGGCCCACTTCGGTGGGCGGTGGGAGGTGGCCCTCTTCGGAGGGCGGTGTACCATGCGGGTTGCTCCTGGTACTTCTCTGATAGCAGAGTGGACTGTGGAGCAACCCCGTGGTTGTCGTGGTCTGCTTCGGCAGACCTGCCGTCGGGGCGTCGTAGTTGAATGCGTAAGCGATCCTGCGACGCCCCATTAAGACGGGGGAAGGTTTTGTTGGGTTTTAGTGGGTAGTACTGGCTTTGCCGGTGAGTCCCACGCCTCGTGCGTAAATGCATTTCCCAACGTTAAAAAAAAAAAAAAAAAAAGTCCCTACTTACGTTTTAGCGTTTAGTATAGGTTTTTTAGAGATGAGATATTTCCCGCAGTAAACAGTATCCTATATGTTGACCCGGATAAGCAGCTATCATCATTTCCAAAATTCATCAAAATCCGTCCAGTGTTTTTTTTGTCATGTTTTCCCAGACTAACAGACAGACATACAGACGGACAAAAATACTAAAAACTATAGATTCGGCCTTTGTATTGATAATAATGAATATTTCAATAAGATTTTCCAAAAAATATCTAATATACAAATTCAGCTCAAAATTTTACTATAAGTAGGTATAGATATCAAAATCTACACTATGCATCTTATATGCCAAATATCAATATACTTACCTATTACATCACTACATGTTATCTTTTACATCGTTTATATGTTTAATATTATTTAATGATTACTATCGTAGTTAACGTTAAAATACAAATAATTCTTCCATTACTTACTTTAGTCTCATAAGTTTGTATAACTTTATGCAACGCCGCCTTAATCGGCTGCAAAGTGAGCAGTCTCATCTCAGCAGATATTGCTGTTTCCAGCATCTCGTAATCTAGCGTTGGAATCTCTACGTCGGGGAATATATCTCTCATTATACCATCGAATAACGGCACGTCTTTAGACGTTAAACGCGCTACGTTCATGTCCCGCATAGCTAGGATTACCATCTGTGACACGAATTATGTACTTATTTGTAAAAAAAATATACACTATATATTACGATGGAGGCTAAGCAGGAAGGCAGACCCCCCCCCCCTCCCCTCTCCGTGTAATGCGTAAGCGATCCTGCGACGCCCCATTAAGACGGGGGAAGGTTTTGTTGGGTTTTAGTGGGTAGTACTGGCTTTACCGGCGAGTCCCACACCTCGTGTGCAAATGCATTTCCCCACGTTAAAAAAAATAAAAAAGGAAGGCAGACCCAGGCAATAGCCGGGATTATTAATAATGCCAGGCAGAAGAAGATATTACAATGGTAATATTATACATATGAAACTTTATGTATGAGCGTGTGTAGCTCAAACATAAACTTTGTTGGTTTAAACACCGAAGATGTTTATACCGAATTTAATAGAGGATATTTTTTTCGACAAACTGACGCACGAGCGACGCCACGAATTAAAATTATTATTAAGTATTTACTTACTTATTCTTTAAACAGAAAACAGTTTTTACAATTGTCTTATAATAGATTGGTTAATTATGCATTCGTCAGACGTTTCAGCTAAGTAGGTACAATGTCGTTAGCAAATTAACATAGAATATACTTACATATAATAAACATTCGAAGGTCCCTTCAATGCATAAATAAAAAACGAAGAACAAATGAACATAAGTCATGGGATCATATTCAAATTAAGTATCATCTAAGCATAACTTTGATATAATCACTATTATTAGGAATGAAAATCTAAAAAGTATACTAAAACAAAACTCCATCACCTCTTGCTCCGGCAGGTTGGGGTAAGCACGTCGTTTCACGCCCGCATACCTGAGCAGTGCTACCATTGAGCGCAGACCAAAGTCGTAATGATCCTGCTTAGATAGTTGCTGCATTGCCAATTGGTATAGAGTAAACACCTACAAGTATTTTTACTAATATGTTTATATATACTAATATTATAAAGAGGTAAAGTTTGTGAGTTTGTGACGTTGTAGAGGGTAATCTCTGTATCTACTGAACCGATTTAGATGAAATTTGGTAAGAAGATATTTTGAGACCCTGGAAAGAAAATAGGATAGTTTTTATCCCGGAAATCAACCCTTGAGGGGGTGAAAATGAGGATGAAAGTTTGTATTGCGAATCAAGCTTGGGACGAGCGAAGCGAGCGAAGCGAGGGTGAGTCGCTAGTTAAATATAAAATAGTGATAAGAATACCAAGGCTGGTAAATAAACTTATTATATTTTCGTTTGTGGTAAGAGTGGTCACCAAAACTTGATAACTTTAAAGCTGCACCAAACAATTGACACTGTCAACTTCTTTTATTTCAGTCGCACATTAAATTCCAATAAAATCGGCTTAGCCTTTATTTCATCGTAGATTTTTTCATCTCATCATATATTCTTCATCTCATTTTATATAACAGAAATAAAAAAAATAAAAAACCAAACAGGATTTAATACAAAAAAATTTTTTCACAAAAAAAATTGTATAAACTGGTAAATTAATACCTTTTTAGCGTTTATCTTATAAGCGGTAAAACCATCAGAGAATAACGTATTCTCCGCAATAATAAGTGAATCGGGAACACACATGGCGATAGGTCGGAACATTGATTTTAAATTGTCCGGCAGCTCCGTACGACCGGCGTAACTAAAAACATACTAAATTGGTCATTATTTGAACTGAGCATAAATAATCTTTGTTTTTGTTTCCTTTATTTTTAATGATAAAAAAACAACAAATCACTAACATTCTAAGAACTTTCACCGACATGAAGAAAACGAAATGTCCACTTTTGCGTTCTGATCAAGAGTAAATAGTAACTACACCGCTTAAATATACAACACGTACATAACCCCAGTTCAAACCATACCAATACGTACCCTGGATTCATTGTAATAAATATTCCACAGTTTCCATCCAACTTGATATCAGCGCCTTCAAAAATGAAGCGTTTCTGGTTTAGAGATAAAGCCAATAGAACGGCAAGAATTTGTTGTGCGACGACTGATAGCACCTCTATATTGATACGATTGAACTCATCGAAACATCCCCAACAACCACTTTGAGCAATGCCTATTTGAAAATTTAGTATTATAATTAAAAATGTTATAGGTACTTCGACAAAAGTATATTTTAGATTTGTTCTTATCAAGTCTCATAACTAGCTTAGACCCAATTTAGAGAACAAAGAAATAATACCTAAAGTAAAAATTAAGTAAACAAACAATACTGTTGGCAACCCGCACTTGGCCAGCGTGGACTATGACCTGACCCCCAGTATTGAACCCAGGTCTGTGCTGGAGCAGTGGGACGTAAAAAGGGCTGAATACATACATACATTGTTGGCAACATCTGGCAACTCGAGTTTAATACTAGGAGAGTGAACATGAAAAGTGATACATGAACTCATAATTGATATTAGCCATAGCTATACAATTATTATTAGCCTGCCTCGTTGATCTAGTCTTGCATGTATGAGTATAGATCTAAGGGTCCTGGGTTCGAATAGAGGTTATTGAAACAAAATCTCAGTAACACCCCGGAGTTGGGAAGTTGAGTTTGTTATATTGTAGAGCAATCTATCCTACGTCTCTACACACGCCGATCATGTCGAACCATCGTCTCATTGGACTTGTGAAGTATAAGAAACATATGGTGCACTTGCGTTTGCGCACGCACGTGGTACACTTAAAATATCTCCTGCGTAAATGTCTAGTCTCATTAAGATCGGCTGCTTTGGCCTTAATCGATCTGAAGAACATTATATCGCGGAAATATTCAAATATACGCATAAACTTTGATTTTAATTCAATTACCTGCAAAACATTTAGCCATACTCTTATAATCAAGTCCGTCTGAACAATTAGTAACAACGACCCATCGAGCCAACGCTCTGCCAAGATCCTTTGTGGTCTCCGTTTTGCCTGTACCGGCCGGGCCTTGGGGACTTCCCCCGCGGAATAAATGTAATGCTGTTGTCAGTGTGATGTAACATCTGTTTTATATGAAATATGATAATAATAATAAACCTTAATACAGTTTTAAAGAAGTTACCATATAGCTTTTTTATACACTTCTTCTTTTTGTCCGAAAAAAGCTAAAATAGGTACAATATATCATGAAATTAGTAATCTCCGATAATTTCCCATGCTCTGGTCCCATACTCCGGTGGGACGATTGCTATTAGACATTTAAGGCGCTTGACCGACGGCTTTACGTTTGTTTACTGAGACTTACTATACAGAAGATCAAAAAAAAAAAACTAAAAAATTGAATAAATACAAACCAAAGTAAAATATATAGGTATATAAAACAAAGTCTGGTTTGTTACAACATATGACTAACAGTGACAACATATATGTATATTATAACTCGAGAACGGCTAGACCGATTTTCATGATCTTTATTTTGTTGGATTTGCGAATAGCAGAAGAAAACATAAAAAATCCTAAAAAAAGAATTGAAAATATTTTCGCCCCTAGGAAACCCCCAATTAACGGGAACATTATGTAAATGAACTCATATAATTAAACAATTGCATATCACCTATCAGTTAAAGGAGTAATCACTAAACGACCTGAATTGCCAATATACTCATAGGTATAAATGGAATTTGTGTTTGTTTGTCTGATGTAGCAGTCTTCCCGCTCTCGGTCCCAATAGAACTTCAATTGAGAGAACCACTCAAAAGCTGTCACTGACATGCACCCTGTCGTAAAGATACGATAAAAGATCAATATCGTTTGAAAATGATTATATTTTAAGTTTAATAAAAATTGTATACATTAAATTTTTATCTATTTAATAAAATTGTAACTAAGCCGATTCTGTACATTGAATATATATAATCTGTACATAGAAAATCTTATTGAAATAGACATTAGACCTTAATATCAATATACCTAGTTCGAATCTATAGTTTTTAGAATTTTTGTCTGTCTGTCTTGAAAAACCACTGGAGGGATTTTGATAAAATTTGGTATGATGACAGCTGGTTATCCTCAACATATAGGATAATTTTTACTGCAGGAAAATATCTCATCTCTGAGAAATCTATTCTAAACGTTAATACGTAACTAAGGATGAACCCAAGCGGAGCGAGGGTGAATCGCTAGTAAATAAAAAGAAAGTTAGTACGTCTATGTGTATTTATGTATGTTAGTTACCCTCCCACGCTGAAACGGATGAAGGGAAGGGGGTTTTGATGAAATATTCTACACATATAGATTGTACATAGACCACTTCTAAGCCTAGGGACGACCTAACCTACGCCTAGACCCAAGCTAGGGACGCCCCCAAGCGAAGTGAGATAAATCACTAGTAATAAATATATTTTATTAAACACAAAAATATCTACGTAGATCAAAACTAACCCATTTTATACATCCTATCAACGGTATCTCTAGAATGGATTTCTATAACACACAAGGCGTTCACTTTACACCTTAATATCTTCGAGATCTCCTTTCGAGACATCGCTTGTAATGTTGCCAGAATCTGATTTTGCCTTTTACGTAGCTTTTTTAAAGGTTTCTTCTCTTTCATTACCTCACAACGACAAAGCGTCCGGGTGCAATCAGAAGTCCATTGAATCTGGTAATTTTGATTAGAAATTATTTTACTCCTATGCCCACCCTTAATAAAATTCCTACTTTCCTACTTAGAACAACAAATTCCATACTATTTAATGTTTACGAATTCATAGCATATGGTCTCAGACCAATAAAAAAGTACTTTTACTGTTTTATTGGTCTGAGCATAGCGTATTTGTAATTTCGGTGAGAAATGGTAAGATAGGTATAGTATACAGTAGTGAAATTAAAATGAGTCAGCCATTTTGTTTCGAAAATTATTAAATAAGGATTTTAGATATTAGTGCTTGTGTAACTAAAAACATTCACCGAATCCAAACCATAGTGATGAGATTTGCCAACCATTAGGTGCTGCTTATTTATAAAAAAAATATATAATAAAAATGAATTCAGCATTGGTTCAGAAATCGCGTATCCATCCAAAAAAAATTATGTTAGAGTCAAAATTCTTTTTCAGTAAAAACTACTTTTAACTGAGAAAAAAAAATCAAAAATACTTTTGACCACCTCATTAGTCAAAAGTACTTTTGACTGTTTTTGTGGAAAAGAGTTTTGACTGTAACATGTACACATCCTTCTTTTTTGAAGTCGGCAATAAACTTTACCTTACTACTAGTGATGCCGAGCTGTCCGGGCCAATCGTTTATCCATTGCTCTCTTTGATATCTACATTTTCTCAAAGCAGCTCTTGTCAATATTAGTTGCTACAACATTACGTATTTTATGTATTCAGTTTTAATGAATACGTTAAAACTAGTATAAAAAATTGTTATTTTTTAAATATTATCTTCACACCAGACCCCTTCTACGGAAGACTCAGTATGTATCTATAAATTATAATATACATTCTGCTCACATTGCCTAAGCCAAGCAGAGAAAATGAGCTTTTCTCTCAACTTAATTTCACTATGACCACCTTAAAGACTTAAGTATTGATCTGATGATCAGTAACTTGTGACTGTCTGGGGACTATGTAACATAGATATGACTTAGAAACACACTTAAATCAACACTAAGCAATTGTTATTTTAATTGACTAAAACCTAAATCAAATCGTACAAAAACCCACCTCTCTTAAAACAACCCGCATAGTGTGTTCTAGCCCTAAGAGCCATACTTCAGCCGGACCATCCAACACAAGATTATATTTCCACTCTATACACTCCCCATCGTCAGACATCATTGCTTTAGCTACGGGCAAACCTATTGCATTCTAGAAAATAATAAATATGAAAAAAACCTTAAAATTAATATTTTACTTTAAAATTCTCTAATTAGATTAAATTTTTATTTTAATAATAAACTAATCCTTCCCATCCATTGGCCCAAAAAACTTTTTCAAGCACTATTGAAAATAGGCCATAGTACACTTGCAAAATGATTCTTAACACACTTTTTAGAAAACTAGTTAAAACATGCAGGTTTCCTCATGGTGTTCCTCTTTATTATATTTGCCAAATGTATTTTGCAAGAGAAAGTGTAAGAGCAAAGTTTTAAATCTGTTCTTTTGTTTTGATCTTTTATTATTGTATTAACTTAATCAAGAAAAATACACAAAAAGATTATTGATGTTACAATACAATACAAACAAACTGAAAATCTGGTGTAAATTTTATATTATTAAAATAAAAAAAAAATTGCAGGACATAGGATTTAAAAAAGTTTTAACAATTGTCTTGGAATAATACTTTGTATTTATCATCGTATTTATCTCTGTGGCCATCGCAGGTAAAAATAAAGAAAAATGAAACTTAACCTTTTTACTATAGGTAAACAAAATATTTAAATATCACCAAATGGTACATAAAAATAAAAAATAAGCTGCATTTAAAATCAAATCACAGGCATTTTATTGTTTATTTACATAATACTTTTCTCATCGTCTTTGAAAATGATCAGAACAGAAAAACATAGAGAACTCAGATCTCATTAAATTGTATTCATGTTACTAGAACATTTTTTTTAATTTTGATATTAAATTAAAAAATAAATAAATTGTAGTTGAAAAATCATAATAAATTATAGTATTAATACAATTATTAAAAATTTAATACTATCGACCATATATTTTTTCTTGTAATGATAACAGTGTTTTATATACAGCCTTCTTGTCCTGATCGGAACGGCAAGAAAGAACCATATGCAGATAATCATTTAACAATAGCTGAGCTTTTGCCAATGGATGATACATTAGCAGGATAGTCAATGCCTGTAAAAAAAGTAAAAAATATATAAGGTCTTTACCACTATATTGATTTCTATGAAATTATTTTTACATGTTGTTAAGTCTTATTTATTTTACATGGTATGTTACACAGTTGCGATATTTCTCATTTATATTTGACTAAAATATACTTACTCTCAAATAAATAGGTAATTCGTCACATCGATTAGATGTATGCTCCCATATTGGTGATTTTTTTAATAAATAAACAAGTCTGTCCCAATCATGAGAATATATAGCACGCCTTAAAGCCAATTGGAATGCATTCCTCCATTTTATTCTTCTTATTTCAGAATCGTACAAACTTCTATTTGTTTGTAAATGCACGAGGTTACGCTTGCAACGCTTATCATGCTCTCTAAACGCGAACGGTGTTTCTAATAAATCCATTGCTCTTTGCTGAAATATTACACAGTTAATATTAAAGTTTAAAAATTGTTTGTTTCATAAAATGATAAAATAATTATTACTTTACATAAAATTATTTTTTGATAAGGTTTCATAGGTTATGCCATTCGTAAATTAAAACACACAAAACGTACTTACCAAGGTACTTAATGGCACGTAATGGCAATTAAGTATGTCTTCAGACATATCTTAGATATTACTTCTTATGTATTTTTTATAAAAAAACGCTTTTATTTTATAAGTAAAAAGTGGCGGCAACAAAATACAATTCAATTTTTTTGTTATTGGCTTCAAAGCGTGCCAGCTGAGCACAGTAATTTTCGAATTCGGACTTCGCCAATATCAATTAACAATTTTCACGTAGAATGGAGAAAACACGAAGGCGGACGAAGATTGGCATTTGGTAAGAATTAACAACTAATAAAATTTAAGTTTAAAGTCTAGTTCTACACGCTTTTTTCAAATCCTAGTTTTGTTTTGACGTTTGACATTGACATTTTAATATTGCCATATCGATTTCGTCATTTCGTCAACAAATATTTTTTGGTTCAGATTGTATGCAACAGTAATTCAATAGGATTATTTTAGTAGGATCCTATAGCATCAAAAATAACAGTTTACGATATTATCTACCAATGGTATTTTAGATTTTTTATGAGTAGTGGAAAAAAATTTTATAAGTTTTAAGTATCTCCTGAAAAATTTGCTCTTATGGAGTTTGCTGGTTTGCCAATTAAGGTTAATTTGCCATTGCAAAATAATAAAATTTTATTATTTTATGAATGATGATACCATCTTAAAAGGATTATACTTTTATAAAAATGGTGTCACTTTCTAGAATCATTAATTTCATCATAATTTTATTAAGGGTAAAGAAATCACACGGTAATAATACCTACTAACTAAAGTATAAATATTTTGTGTAATAATTTAAGTAGCTTTATCTTAAGTATTTTAAACTAAATTTCGAAATATTGTCCTAATATCCAATTTATTCGAGATAAAATAAATGCACATACCTTGTCTATTCTTATTTTATTAACGTTATCGAATAACTTCTTTAAATGAACTTGAATAAGTTGCGGTTTCTTTGAGTTACCTAATATTTCTAAAAGATCATCATTTGAAATGAAATAGAATCTCGGAAATAATTGCCGCTTTGTTTCAAGATACTTTTCTAATGCCCTCAGTATACCATCCAAATTATCAACCATTTGATTTAATTTATTAAATAAATAAGGAGCTGGTTTATATAGACATGCTTCGATCGCATTTGTACCAGCGTACATACTGAAATTTTAATAATCTCTTTATTATATAATAATAATTATTTTTTACTCTTTATGATGCCATACTAACTTGCTAGTAATTTCAGTCCAATCAGTAGTTAACGCATCAAATATCTTGACCTCATTGGGCAATTGTTTTCTTATATCTTCTCCACTAAATATACTTCCAAGATATAAATAACGTCGTTGCACTTGTAACGAAATCTGAATAGGAATTAAATAGCCTGAGGTACCTAGATTATATCACCGTTATACTAATACTGAACAACAAGTTCTATAACATTCTTATCGAAATACTATTAATGATTACAACTGAACATATGAATAGTGAAATTTACTTATTTAAATCATGAAACTATGACATATATCAATAAGTCAATAAAAAAATCTAAAGCAATAAAAATAACCTCAATACACTCAGCCACATATCCTAAAGATTTCTCCCAATAATCTACTTCTTTAATAAACGGCTCAACATATTTTGTTGATTTCATAGAAGAAAGTTGGACTTGGTGATCTTCCAGAAACTATGGATACCATAATAATTTACGTTTAATAATTATTTGCTTTCAAATTAATAACTTTATTTTTATATTCTACGTTGGTAATAGCTTATAATAAACACATATTATACAAATATTATTCATATAAGGAAACATTCCTATTAATTGGTTCATTATTTCACACCTGCATTACTTCTTCTACGTTTTTAATTCGATACATCTCTCCTCTATGATGTTGCATTTCATATGTTGTAGCTTTCCACACTTCTCTAATGGCTTTAAGACCATTTTCTATATTTAATTCCATTGTCGCAGCATTAGATATTTCAGCAATATCTTCAGCATACGCTTGGAAATTAAGTCGCATTATCAATTCTAGCTTAAAATCTTCAGAGTTTTGATTGAATTCCCTATTAAAATTATAATATAAGTTGTAAATTAATTTCTTAAAAACAAATAAGACGAATCATATCACGCGCGACACTCACACGGCCATCAGAGTTTTTATTCTATCCCAATGGCGCTCTCTCATACATGGGTTCTTTAGGTCTCCAATTAAAGGTAATGTTCGTCGAAAAGCGTCTACTTTGACTCGAGTTGTATCAATTATATCCCATCCCTTATCCTTAAGTTGACGAGAAAGTCGGTTAAAATTCCTTAAAAGAATAATTTTTATTAAGATCTTTAGAAGAATTAAAATATGTAAAAATATATATGTATGTGATATAGTTTTTTACCTAAATAGATACATGATATTATCTTCCATTTCATCAGTTTCCATTTCCCAAAAGGTTTGAGTTTTATATTTTTCCCAAGATTCTTCCCACTGATTTACCAATTCCCATACTTCTTCTAATTTTTCTAATTCTTTCTCCATCTTTTGTAAGTCGAGATTCACAGGAGTCCTGTTATGAAAAAAATCAATAATTAATTGTAACTACATCTGTCTAAAAGGGTTGCATTTTTATAGAGTAGTTCACAATTTACAACTTGAAAAACCATTAAATAGATATTAGAAATGAATTAACTAAATAAACAAAAAATTACGTCAGATTAAATACAGCAAGCCCATCTCTTATTTGCTGTTCTTGAGCTCGAAGTGCATTAAGCTGATCTCTAAAAGCTTTCAACTGTGCTAAAGCATCTTTCCCTGTTACATCAGAACTACATGGTGCAGTTTTATAAAAATCTTCGCAAAATTCTTTTGCTGCTTCTTTGAATTCCTATTAGATATTAGATATATTCAAGGTTAATTCGGGTTAACTAAGATCGCGGTTTTCTTATTTTGATTTGTGTGATGAGAACGAATGTTTTTACTCCAGTCATGGGTGTTTATATTTATAATATGTGTGTATTTAAAGTTATATATGTGTAGTGTATCAACTATCTAGTATCAATAATACAAACCTCGTAGCTTACCATGGAACTGGATGGTACGGTGTATTAATGTTCCAACATAATTCGTTGGCTCACTATTACAAGGTTCTATGTTAATTTTAATAAAGTTTAGTAATTTTTACATAGAACTTCGTTATTTTGTTATCGTAAAAAAACAACATAGAACTATGTAAAATTGAATAGTTTGTAGTTTAAGTGCCGCTATCTAGTGGTTTGTTTTTGCAAAACTGTAGCTAATGACACATACAACCTTGTAGCATTAATAACTAAATAAGTACTAAAATTGTAACATAGAACCTTGTAATTGTGAGCCAACGATATGTATATAGCATATATACTTATTGGTAACGCTAATAACAGATACATTTAAAAGTTATCCATTTTTTTTTAGTAAAAATGATTAAAGATATATTATAAGCTAAAAATAAAAACAATTTTTATTATGAAAAACTGTAGTGCACATTATTATTTAACAATTTACAGTATACCTCAGCTTGTTCCAAGAGTTCCGTTTTAAATTTATCTTTATTTGCTTCTAATTGTTTTTTAGCTTCTTCTAATATTGCAAGATATTCAGTCCAAACTAAAGGAATGTTTTCATGACGAGTGCCCATGTCCAAGCTAAGCTCCACTTCGAATTTACCTATATTTATTATTAAATATTTATAATTTTCAGATGTTTTTTGGAAGTACATAATAAAAAACAATTAAAAAAAGTCTTTCGAACTTACTATACACCGAACTAATCAATGAAACCAAACAAATCCATAACTTATTATAAAAAGTTTTTTTTTTAAATTAAAGAGCTAAAAAGGTCAAATCTTACCAAGGGTTATCATTTTATCTGAGATAGGTGGAAATGTCTTTTCTATTTTTGGTATTTCTGAAACAAGTCGTTCATATGTTGCCATTGCCGATGCTAGTTCTTTTAAATCAGATGGCATCTAAAATTTGATTTATAGTTAGTAGCTACCCCTACCCACAATGTAACTGTAAGCTTATTTAAAAAAGTAACTACTTAATTAATTATTTAATATTTACGTACAGTCATTGCTTCTGTGCTGCTTCTATCAACATATGTGTATACCACGTCGATATCAGATTCCGTTATTTTCCGAAGTAATTCCCCTAATTTGGTTTGCCATACCAAACAATGAGCTATTATTGATTTTTTAAGTTCACTGGAGTTAAGGGTAATAAAGTGAATCTGGAATTTTCTATTCGTTATTCTTTTAAAAATATGATCGTAACATATTGCTTTTATATCATACTAGCGACTCACCCTCGGTTTGTCCCTAGGTTGATTCCCCATACAAACTTTCATCCCCATTTTCACCCCCTTAAAGCATGATTTCCTGGATAAAAAGTATCCTATGTCATTCTCAGGGGTTCAAACTATCTTCTTGCCAAATTTCATCTAAATCGGTTCAGTATATCCAGAGATTACCCCCTACAACGTCACAAAGTCACAAACTTTAACTCTTTATAATATTAGTATAGATTAGACTATTATAGTATATCATTTGAAAATACGTTAAAAGTGTGAACTTTATAATAATGTAATAGTTAAAATATAACAAGTTCCAAAATAGAAATTTAAAAACCTGATTAATAGTTTCCTGTACTTGCACAGTGTTAGCAAGGTTGCTATAACTAATTATGAGCTCATCAAAATGAGCTGCCGTATGATTTTCTTCGCGATATTTCACCATAAACTCATCTTTATCAATTTTCCAAATATGAGAGTATGGATCCCACATTTGTATATGCTCATTAACAAGGGTTAGATTATATTCTATTTCTGAAATAATAAACAAATTTACCATTAATATCTTTGGGAATTAAAATGATAATTACTGATACTGCTGTATCTAAGTAGAAACTTAGTTACGCTTTTAAAATAATATTGCCACTGCTACGAAACATATAATTTTTGTTTACATATACATTTTCCTATAGCTTACCTGAGTCGATTAATGATTGCAGTTTATTGCTGTCAGTATCTGTTTGTATGACTTCTTTAAATTTTTTAAGGCCACCAGCCGGTAATCCAAATTTTTCAAATAGTCTTGGTATTGTACTAATCAGATAAATAATTTCTTTAAGAATCGTGGTAAATGTTTTGCTTAAATTATTACGACTTGGGTCATAAATAATATTTTTACCAGTCAAATATAGGTTCATTTTGATCAACGGAGATGGAGCCATAGTTCCTGAAATAAACATTATGCTTTGAATTATAATCAACTAGCAGAACCCGCGGCTTCGCTCGCGCTAAAACTACAAAAACAGACTCTAAAAGGTAGGTTTCATACAAACTTTCATCCCCCATTTTACCCCCTCATGGGATGAATTTCGAAAAATGCTAAAATACGTCGTTGTTTAATTGTAATGAAGAGCATTTATACCACGTTCCAAGTATTTCTGATCATAAATATTTTTTGGATTGTATTATAACGTGTTTTCCCGTAGGAACGAGATGATCTTCCGCGGTAAAAAGTAGCCTATGTCACTCTCCAGCCCTCCAACTATCTCCACACAAAAAATCATGCAAATCCGCCAAGCTGTTTCGACGTGAAAGAAAGACAAACAAACAAACAAACAAACAAACAAACAAACAAGCAAACAAACAAACAAACAAACAAACAAACAAACAAACAAACAAACAAACAAACAAACAAACAAACAAACAAACAAACAAACAAACAAACAAACAAACAAACAAACAAACAAACAAACAAACAAACAAACAATTTTATAAATATTAGTATGGATATGGATTATTACAATATATCTTATTAATGAAGTATACAAAAAAACTAGTACATGTACTAACCATCACCGTGTACACATTTGTACATATTTTGCATAGTCGCTTTTATGGCTAAACGCAATGCATCTTCTAGTAATCGATCAAATCTTCTCACATATTTTATCCAGTGATCAGCCATCTAAAAAATAAAATGATTAATACGTGAAATAATATCACTCTTTTTATCTTAATGAGTGATAAAATGAAATGATATACATACTAATCTACTAATCTTTTACCGAGCTATTTACCGAATGAAAAATATTTTGTACTGAATCTCTCCCTAATATAAAATTCTCGTGTCAGTGTTTGTAACAAAACTCCTCCGAAGCGGCTTAACCGGTTCTTAAGAATTTTTTTGTGTGTATTCAGTAGGTCTGAGAAAAGGACGTAAACTACTTTTCATACCCCTAAGTGATAAGGATGGTCCACCCCAACAAAAAAATTTTTTTTGGACAATTTTTTTTTATTATATTTTTTTTATAATTCGGTATTAAAAATACATACAAACCTAAATTTTAACTGAGTGTGAACCCGAGCGGAGCGAGGGTGAATCGCTACTATAATATAAACTTAAGTTGTGAATTTTACTCTTACGTCTTTTAATTTGTAATACTTTATGCATGCCGATGCCGATGGGTAAAGGCGATCTTATAACGAGTATTCTACTACGAGTAGGTATAGTACTTAATAACAAAAAACATACTTGTGTTATGTACGCTTCAAATCCTTCGTAAACAATAATGACATAAGTTATAATTTCTTTATACATTTCTAATATTTTTGTAGCAGCCGTTTCTTCCATTTCTCTTATTTTTTTCCTGAGATCTTGTATTTCAAATACATGATAAATGTCGAATTCAATGAGTGGCGTGTCACATATTCTTTCCATTATTTTGACTAAATTAACATTACAATTTTTATAAGTTGTGAGGAAATCTTGTAACTGTAAAAAATATATATTCTAATTTAAGTAATGTTTTTGAACTTGCGTCACCAAGAACTGACCAAATATTGCATGACATGTAATTGCAGTCGCAAAGAGATAGAATTTAATTAGGTAAAATTTTATTGCTCTTTACTAGAATTGAGATATTTGATATCAAATTGAAATAGATTGCATACATTCTAAAAAGCGATCAACATTGAAAAGTCATATGTATTATGTAATTACTAACTTCGCCAATTTGAGTCACACAATCAGCAATATATGCATCAGACATCGTTGAAGTCCACGTTAATTTTGTAATTCCCGGTTGCACTTTTTTCTCACATGCCTGCAATAAAAAAAATTAATCATTTATTTATTTCTATTATTATTATGGTAACACTAATTAGTAATTAAGTCCAAAAATATTTTCTTAGTATCTTAGTTTTTTTGTTTACTATTTTGAAATTGAACTCAAACAATAACGAGCATATTTAGAATAAGTAAACATTTTTTTATAAGGTATTACATTTTAAATTGTAGTTTTCAATTAAATTGATTTCCGAACATAACTGTCATTAAGAAGTATAAACAGATATTTACAAAGCCAACATTGCTATTTTCAAATTTTCAAAGCAGACTGCAGATGTTTTCATTTCTGAATTTATTAGTTCCTTGTAGGACTTAGCAGGAATTTTGTTAAAGAGACTCACGACAAGATTTATTTATTAAGAATGAATTTAGGGGACCCAGAGCTTGAATTGGTAGATCCAACACCTAATGTACATTCCTTGTTTTTACACTTCGATAAATTGTTTTTCTGGGCTAAATTATCAAGCAGAGCTGTAGTACGTTGGAGTAAAAGAATGTATTCGTGTGCTGGAATATGCTCGTAAGTGTATTTATATATTTTTGTAGATATTATGAAAATAAATTTAACTTTAAACCTCCACATTGAGATGTTAAGGCAAATATTATATAAAATAAAATATAAGACTAAAAACACTAATTATTTTGGATGGCAATAATTAGTTTATTTTGTTTGGCATTTGTATTTGTTTTATTTTATTACATAAGTCCCACTATTTTAGATATGACAGAGGTGGACTCTGCGATATCGCATTGAGTGAACCATTACTCAAGTTGAGATCTCGTAAGGATTTAGTTGAGACCCTCCTTCATGAGATGATACATGCTTTTCTATTTATCACTAACAGAGACAGAGACCGAGATGGCCATGGGCCTAATTTTAAAGCTCACATGCACAGAATCAATCAGGCTACAGGCTTGAATATAAGTATTTATCATGATTTTCATGATGAGGTAAGGTTACAAATATTTGTTAATAAAAGGTTATAAGTTTTTACAAGTAATGTCTCAATTAAAAAAAAAACATTTCAGGTAAAACTTTATCAGACACATTGGTGGAGATGTAATGGACCTTGTCAATCTAGAAAACCACACTTTGGAATTGTACGCCGGTCCATGAACAGAGCTCCTGGACCATCAGACTACTGGTGGGATGACCACAAAAGAAAATGTGGTGGGACATTTGTTAAAATTAAGGAACCAGAAAAGCAAGAGAATAAAAAGCAGGACAAGAAAAGAGCATCTCCCAAGCCAAGTGGTGACATCACAAAATACATAAACACTAATAATACAGGCAAAAACATTTCTAAACCAATATTAAAAGAGTCAAATAATGTGCCAGTGAAATCAAATTTAGTTAAGAATAGTAGTAATACTGTGGTAATATCTAAAAAGAATAATATTGTGTTCAATCCTCAAGTGACAAAGGCACCTGATGTGTTCAGCGGTAAAGGTAAAACATTAAACAACAGAAGTAGTATAGGTTCATCTGATGTAGCAGAAACGGTTAGAAATGTTTGGGCTAATAAAACATTACCTACAATATTTCCGAACAGTAGTTCAAATAATAAAAATCAAGTACCTAGAATTAATGCTAATACAAATTCTCCTAATTCTAATAAACATAAAGCTGATACCACACTTATAAGATCACCCCCGTTAAAAATAAAGAAAATCGATGATTACTTTAAAACAATCGCTTCGTCAGTGTTAAAAGACTTGTATGGACAAGATTATGAAATCAAGGAAGTAAAAAACAAAAATAAGAGACTCTCAGTAGTGGCCGTTAGTTCAGACTTAGTTGATTGTCCTGTTTGCAGTAGCAAAATAAGTAGCTCAGAAATAAATAGGCATTTAGATGAATGTTTAAATAAGGATGTTATAGAAAGTATTTCTAAAGAAACAAAACCTGTGATAGTTATCGATAGTGATGGGGTCCATGAAATAAAAGATAAACCACCAAAGGTAAACGGTGGGTCTCTTGATATAATTAATGTTGATTTAAATGCAAATATAAAGACTGAACCTTACTTTAAAAATCCAAACAAAGAAAAGATTGATAACACAGACATTAAATTCCCAGCTGAAAACGAAATACACATCAAAATAGAACCTGGGACTAGTAAAGAATTAAAGAGTGAACAAAAGTGCTCTTGTTGTGATAAAGTTGTTGATAATTTGGATCAACATTTAGATGAATGCTTAGCATTTTTTGATAATAATAGTACGATTCCTACAGAAGGTGCTTCAACAAGCTTTTCAACTAGTACAATAGTTATTGATGATGATGATGACGTTTTTGATGAAAGTTTAACGTTAAACGCTACAGGAACTAAGTCGCCTTGTCCATGTTGTTTGAAAATGATAGAACAAGTTGAAATGAACGATCATTTAGATATTTGCTTAAATCAGTAATATAATTAAAACTATTTTCAGTAATAATTGTTATATGTGATATTATGATTATTGTAATAATAATGTTTTGTATAAATTTTTTGTTTTGTGCCAAATAGATTTATTTCATAAACTAAAATAATTTGTTTTGGTAGCATTTGAAATATTTGTTTATGAAGTTTTTATGTTGAAATGTTTTTGTTTTTTTTTTCTTATATTAAGTGATGAACTAAGGTATAGAAACCTCATTTCTCTTTTATTTATATGCAAAAATTAATGTTACTTATAATACACGATATGTTATACAATAAATTATTAAATAATATAAAAGAAATATTTATATAGAAATATATCCCATAGAAATGGAAGGGCTATGCTCTGGGTTTCTTTGAAGGAGCGGATCCAAGATGAAGTGATACAACCATTGATCAAAAAAGTACTAGATACACAATCCCATGCCAAAGTTCTCTTAAAACTGTCACCAATTGTGTTTTAGATAATTCTTTTAGGTGAAATAAATATACAACATTGTAATTGGAACCTTAAGTGCAATGCTTAAAGTTGTTTTCATAAAAAAATTAAAAGCGCGCTTAAATGTTCGAGTGAGCGCTCATTTGGTGAGGAAATTTTTTGTCGCTGATTGTGCATCTAGAACTTTTTGATCGATGGATATGACAGAAAAGTTATGAAAATAGCCCAAAGAATAAGTAAGCTGATGTGGCAGTAGCCTGGTCACATCGCAGAACCAATGATCGATGGACATGGGCGGCGGCAGAATTGCAAGGGGGTGCATCTTCACATTACTACTAATTAATCTTTAAATGATAAACTTTTCAATGGTTATTTATAAATATTATTTTTTCTTAAATATTTGTGAGTTATTTATCTTTTTTCGCAGATATTTAAACAGGGATTTTGCTAATATAATTTTTTTCTATACATTCTCCTTCATGGCGGCGCAGTCGATGGAGTAGACGGGTTCTAGAGTGGAGAACCATGGCTCGGCAAACGTAGTGGACGCTCTCCAGCTAGGTGGAGCAACGATTCCCTCGATGTGTGTTCACCTTGACGTGGTGGCGCGCTTATTAACGTCCAGGCAACCCAACCAGACGTGAAGCCAAGAGATACAATGGGAGGAGGCCCACATCGGTGGGCGGTGTGTCATGCGGTTTGCTCCTGGTACTTCTCTGATAGCAGAGTTAACCGTCGGGACGACCTCAGGCGGTATGCGTAAATGCATTTCCCAACAGGCAACATTAAAAAAGAAAGGTGGAGCGACGATATACAGAAAAAGATAAAGCAAGCTCAGTGAAGCCATAGGAAAGGCCTACGTCCAGCAATGCACGAAAGCAGGCTGATTATGATGATGATAATTGTTAATATTCCTTGGTAGTTAACTCACCAAAGTAAGAGGTTTGAACAGCAATCTTTCTTCATCGGAAAGAGAGTCTAGTATCTTGTTGTACCCTTTCACAACTGCGAGCACGCTTTCGTAAACGTACAAAATTGTCTTAGATTTCATAAACACCTGGAAGATATATAAATTATTAGTAGATAGGTATTACCTTTATAGTGTTACTGATCGCAATTACACTAGGTACATTCATCTGTTATTAAATTATAATATATTTTTTGTAGATATAATTTATAAATTAGTATGAATCAGGACACCTACACTTCAAAATATAACATATACTAGCGACTCCCCTTCGGCCCTGGCTACTCTCGGGTGCGTCCCTTTTTTATTCGTTTACATAGGTATATTATGTATAAATAAATACATGCCAAATTTTAGAAAAAAATATTTTAACAGTAGCCTAGTCGATATCAGGTCTTAGTCTATCTGTGTACTGTGTAACATTTCATCCAAATCCGTTAAGCCGTTTCAATGCAAAGAAGTAACAGACATACCCTTTTTTTTTAATTTGTAGTGCTTTTTTTATTTATAATTTCATTCTATTATTGTATATTATATGGAAGTTGTTTACCTATTTAAATTGTTTTATATAAAATATACAAGTGTTTAGACTTAAACAAATAAAAACACTAACATTGAGAATATTAGTGCACAGGGCAAATTAAGCCTTAAAAACTAACTAAAAGCTAATCTACTTAGATGCCTTAATTTTTAAATGAGCTTAAAGAGAAAAATATATTTTTCATATTTCGCAACAGAGTAGACAAACTACATTTTTAACCTGGTAAGCGTGAAGCGGAATGTCCAAACCAAGATTCTCCCAATGACTGGCCTCTCTACACAATTCTAATATGTTCCTGTGGATAAAACATTGGACCAAATATTTTAATAATAAACTTATAATTTAATTTATCTTTTTAATCAATAAAACCATAACTGTATGGTAGTTGAATGTAATAAATAGACAGACGGTAGACGATAAAGTGTTCCAAATGGTGCAAAAATCTGCCTATAAACTCTAATTGGATCGTAGGTTTGAAGTTATAGGTGGCTAGTATGTACAGCTACAGATCATAATGTCCTGGGTTCTGGGGCAAAATGGTTACTGACTTCTTACTTATTTTCCCACGAAATTTGGGAAGTTGATGGTATTCATACCAACCGTTTCTCAGAGAATACGTTAAAATATCTGTCTTAAAAGCCTTGTCTCTGACCGATCGTGATAAGTTGTCGCCTTAAGCTTATTGTTACTTACACATCAATATTGCACTCCAATAGGCCATGGTTTTCTGCACTTTTTCTCATTAGCGTCTTGTTCAGTCCTGCGGCACACTTTTCATCGACGTTATGCTAAAAATATTTATGGAATAAAAGATTTTTTTTTATTTCTTCATTCACAGCAATACACCATTGTATGTATGAACACCATGTTCAATAAAAATTTAGTAAGGTTATTAAAAATACCTACTTAAAATCAATAGTAGGTATATAATAAACAAACAGTATCTACATAATAAACGACGGAGAAAATAGGTTCGATTTTACATAAAATAAATATTAAAATAGAAATAAATATTTAATATTAAAAATTGTATTGTACATTATGTAGGTGTGTTATAAAGTTTTTTTTACATTAAAGTTTTAAATGGTCAGAATTCCATATCTTACAGTCCAAGAAATCCACAGCTCTCTGATTGCCACATCGATAGCACCGACCAACCTGTTCACGTGCATTATCACGTCTTCAGAGTTACTGCACGGCAATAGCCATACAGACGCGTCTGTCATCACCTGGTACCATGTGCAAAAATTAAATATTTTAAATTAGCTTTTTACGTTCCTTAGCTACAGATAAAAATGGAACTCTTACCTATAGTTCTTTACCATTTAACATATTGATTATTCATGTGCTTTTCAGTATTAAGAGTGCGCCTCGGAATCGGAGGAGCGGGATGACAAGATAATATTCTATCGTGAGTGAGAAGTATAGAGCGATAGATGCTTGACGTATTTAAGCGCCAAAACAGTTTTTAATTCATTATAAATTAAACAACCAATCGAAAAATGAAATTCGGTAACTGGCGAAATACTTCTAGATTTCTTGACAAAACAAAAACTCTACAAAAATAGTGAGCTGTTCCTAAGAAAAAAAGCAATATGTGTACAAAACGTATATTTTTCAAAAAAAAAAAATTTCGAGAAAATTTTCACCAATCATGTTTTCAAATTTGTCAATTCAAGATAAAACTCCGAAGTATCATTTTCCTAAATATCAAAGTTGTAACTTTCACAGATTCTGAGATAAATAACGACGTCTAGATACTGCCTGCACACTCTTAATGGAGAAACAATAAGCATTGTAGTGATATCATTTTCTTGAGTTATAAATGAAAACACGACAAAGAAAAATATATTTTGCGACTAGTATAATATCCTCTAACATACATAGACTTGGAAAGTAACCAAATGCTAAAAGGTTTTTCTACAAAAAAAATTAAGTACGAACAATTTTAATGATCAAACCTTTTTCAGATAAACTAATCTATTCCTGCGCACACGCAGCATCACAGCTCGTCCAGCAAACGACGGCAGGTCGGCGGGGTGCAGCCCGCGGGAGATCACCGTCTCCTTTTTAGCTTCCTGCACTTCCTCACTGAACATAGCCCATACCTGCCCTCAAGTATGTTGCCGAATTAATAATTAACACATTTCTTTAGGATTTGAATGACTTATTTTAAGAATGGACAAGATATTAATTGTCAATATTAAACATAATATGCAGGAAATACAAAATGATTGAAAGATGGGGACATAGAGGAACTAACATATTGAGAAAGTTTGGCCCTCCATACATTTTTTGTTATAGAAATTTTATAGAAAGCATACACCAGTATCAAAGTTTTTAAAAGCTCATGTTTCTTAATACTTGCCTCAGCAGTTTTTCTTTTAAAAATACGCCTAAGATTATTTCTTTTAGAATAATTATGTAAGGAAAAAAGGGCTACAACTGCTTCTTCCACATGATTTACACCTTCAAATACAGATTCCACTAAGTTTTCAATGATTATCTGAAACATTTACAAAAAATGAGCTCGAAACAATTCCTTTGTCAATGCCAATATAAATAATTTGTTAGCTATTGGCGAGAGTAGAACGTTATGATAACACGAACTTATACATAGTTGGATGATAGGAAAATAATTCTACGACTATCTACGATTAGCATTTTAAAGGTAAAAATAATATACCTCAATATCTTTAATAACCGTCCTAAACTGCAGTATGTCATCATACCAAGATGGCGCTTGTACGTCCAATATGTTGTGAGCAACTGCTTTCACGTTATCCAAGGCATTATGGAACATGTGCTCAATTTGACCACATTTCGCTTCGAATTGATCTCCACGGGCACCTCCAAACATTGGCTTGGTAATTACTTCTAACTCGTCAATTCTAATGACACATGAAATAAAGTTATTATACCTAATACCTATCCTATTTTTATGTAATTTTATAAAAAACTAGCGGCTCACCCTCGCTTCGCTTAAAAAAATAGTTAAATTGGTCCAGCCGTTCACGCGTGATAGCGCGACCAAGGGAAATAGGGATTTATTTTTATATATATAAGATAATATATAAAGGTTCATAGTTGTTGATAATTTTCAGATCAAATGATTTACTCAAACTTGAAAAACACCCGTAGAAAAAGATTAAAGGATTTTATATACTGTACCTGCCAAATATAATCATGCAGTTACAGACATCTAACATATCAAAACATCTTTGAACGAATGAGTCAATGTAATTAAAAATGGAGCCCGTGTCCAATTCCCACGATCCAGGTTTAACCTCACTATGAGCTTCAGCCATTAAGTCATAAATTTCTCTATACATTTTGCAGCAATCAATACACTTTGTGAATTCCCTTAATGCCTTCTTAGTCTGTCCACTAAAGAGCTCCTCTAATTTGATATAATTTTTGCAAAGTATGATGATTTGGTTGCTCAAAGCTTTGAATAGATTTGTGATACGAGTTTCAGAGTTATAGTATGGGGATTCCATCCATATAAATCTGAACAGATTGATGATCGTCGGCACATGCTTTGATATTTCATCCGGATCCACCACACACTCTAGTATTGCACAAGGTTGTTTTATAACTTGCAAATATTCTATATTAGAAGTAGCTTCATTGATTTTTTGCATGATTTCCTCGCACAATGACTGGAACTGATGTATGAATGTGGAATGTGTTGTAACTAGTATTTTTGTAATATGTTTAACTGCCGGATTCTTTAGTTGATGTATTAGTGCGCTTAAATTTTCATCTGTAACCAGTACAATCGAATTCCAGTTATAATTTGGTTATTGTTTGGTACCTACATCTTAGTATTTAGTTAATATCAAGTATCCTGTCTTCTAATCTATACATATAATAAAATTGTAACTAAGCCGAATCTGTACATAAAATATTTGTTGGAAAATCTTATTGAAATAGACATTATTATTAATACAGAGGCCGAATCGATAGTTTTTAGAATTTTTGTCTGTCTGTCTGTCTGTTACCGCATCACGGAAAAACCACTGGAGGGATTTTGATGAAATTTGGTATGATGATAGCTGGTTATCTGGATCAACATATAGGACATTTTTTACCGCGGAAAAATATCCCATTTCTAAGAAAAAATACATAAACTGCAATGTAAGAGTTTACTAATATGTAAAACCTAAGAATTTGGTTTTCGGTAATCTGAACGCGGACGGAGCCGCGGGCAATGCTAGTATAATATAAAATTATATTAAAACTTAAAAAAAAAATATTTTACTTTAAACTTACGTCTGTATACCCAAAAATCGTATTCATCACTAGGGCACAACAATTCCTTTTGAGAAGCTACAGATGCTTGGTCTTCTATACAGGACTTTATCTGATGAGTCCAATATACAACAACACCTTCCAGTCTTTTCACCAATTCTCGGTCGGTACTAGCTTTTTCAAATGAAAGATGTTGGCCTTCTCGTGGTATATACAAAACGGTAAGGCCAAGCATTTTATAATACATATCTGTAAGCTTTGCTAGAAATGTATGTAATTGAGAACAAAATTCACTTTTGACACCTGAAAACATACAAATAATTTATAACTTTAACTTAAATTCTTTAAAATTTAACGTATAATTAAATTAAAGTAGATAATTACTTACTATCAGGCCAAGTAGTTATGGCAAAGAAATATGGTGCATACATCAGCTCTAACACATGAATCATGTTTGCTTCAACAGAATCAACAAACGTTCCGAAGACCACATCGTCATGAAACGTTTCTGCTTTAAATACGTAATCAGGTTGACGTAAAAAGTACATCATATCATAAACTGGGGAAAGAGGAATGTCGCAAGAGGCTTTCAATCTGTCACCCTTAAAATATACGCAAAGTATTAAGGCTCGAGGTTCTGTGATCCACTCTTCAATAGCCTTTTTGGTTCCGTGATTCCAATCTTCGTCTCTTAGATCATACAATGTTGTCATTTTCATGACATATGACACTAATTTCTCTAACTCTTTAGGTTCGTACACAGGCTTTAATGGTTGCTCAGCCAACTCTCTCTCTAACTTCGCTAGACGCTCTCGTTCTAAAAAATAAAAACATAAACTTTATGTACTCTCCGAGACACGGGGATGAAACATCGCCAACTCCGAGCTATTACCTACTGAGAATTTCTTGATAGAAATATTCAATGACTAAACTTGGTCTGACCCGGGACTCGAACCCAGGACATACGGATCTGTGACCGTAGATACTAGTAGCTAGATTATCGAGGCAGTTGGATTACCTGTTACACAAATATATCTTACTTACCTCTATCCTCTTCAGAGTTATGGCTCAAGTCATCACTCCATGTCACTTTCACTCGTCTCTTAACATCTATTTCCGACATTATACCGTATTTTTACGTCAACTTTGCATTAACATTAGCAGTAAACATTTAATTAGTCCATCTTTCCCGTTATATGGAAAACAAAAGACAGTTGAATGTTGTCAATATTTTACTTATTATTTTTTAATGTTATTTACATGTTATCGTTCCAGTGCGGTGTATAAATGTGTTAAAGAAGCAAATCGATTAAACGTTGCCAAGAGATTATAGTTAAGTTATTGAATTGGGACTACTTATTAATTCGATATTATTGGTATAATATAATTGAATAAAAAATATACATTAAATGCAATACTTATAGTAAAATACTGGCCATTTGATTTTTTTCTTATTGTTGGACAGGTCATACATGACATTAATGACATTTTATTGTAACAAACTGTGGCATGATTATAATATTTAAAAGGTGAATATAGTATTTAATCGCTTATATAATATAATTTAATTTAGTATTCTATCTAAATATAATCTAATTTTATCGATCTATCTCCCTCGTGTCTTCTCCATTTTACGTGATATTAGCGAGGTAATGTCTATTCAACTGGTACGCCTTCAAGCCATAAACAAGAAAATTGAATTGAATTGTATTCGAGAACTATTTAAAATAACTGTAATATCATAAATGTAATTGTAAACAAATGTGGTTAGGTTAAAACACCGCCAACTTCCCAACTCTGGGCTGTTACTGAGACTTTTTTAACAGAAGCCCGGGTTCGAACCCATGACCTAAGGATTTGCAGCCGTGCATGCTAGCCACTAGACCACCAAGAAAGCCGTCCGTCCTGCGTGTGATCTTTCACTGGTCCTGCCCGATTGTGTTCCAAACGGAGTATGTATAATATAACATCTCTTAAGGAGTTGACTAGTCTAAAATATATTACCATGACCATGGCCTAAATCGGTCAGGAGAACAACATGATATGCAAAAAATTTAAGTGTTTTAGAATCAACTAGTACGAGTATGTCACGCCATGTGGCTGTATGGCGTGGGGCGTGTTCACTAAAGATGGCCGCGAGCGCGTGGCGGGAGTTCTTCGCGCGCTTTTGATCACTCAACTAATAATATCGTTGGTCATGCTGATATTTTGTTACAACGCATCTGTTAAAGTTATGTCTTTATTGAAGAATATTCATAAGGTTAATTTTATAGTTATTTTGCCTTTATTTTATTGACTCTCTTTCGTAGTGGCGCCATATCTGTAATAGTTAAAAATTGTGCATTTTGTTGGTGTTATAACTTTAAATTCGATTTTCGCAATATTTATATATTATTATTATATATTATATACTATGTAACTTTTATCTGCTGTGTGTAATAAAAAACAAATTCAATAATTTTATTAAATGGTGCCCAAATCATATGTGATACTTCGAAAATTAATAGATATACCTAGCATTGCCATGAGCAATCAGCATAGGTAGGCACTACCAATGCGCCAAAAAAAAAAAAAAAAATAGCAATATGTGCCTGTACCAGTAACTAATGTAAGTATTTATTAGTTTACAGTATTTCTATTCTACGCCTTGATACTTCTACAAGCATATTGTATGAAGTTGCACTTCACTAGTGGTTTCCGGTTGCTAAGCTGGTTGCTACGTTGTCCACATTGGCCTAGAGCAGGACCAGTAACCAGGTTATGGTTGATCAGTGGTTGCTTGGTTGCTGCCAATGGTTTTCTTGTTCACGCTGCTTGTAAAAGTACTTTAAAGGTTAGAAATCATATAAAATTGTTTTTTCTAATGATTTGATGTCGGCCGGAAATCAACGTTACCTATTATTCAGCATTTTCATTTTAATGAAAATATTTAAGAAACTGACAAACAAGTCGATACACAGCACAATAGACAACGGCATACATATAGATAAAAAACATCTACTTATACATATAATAAAATCGTAACTAAGCCGAATCTGTACATTGAATATATTTTGGAAAATGTTATTGAAATAGACTTTATTATAGATACAGAGGCCGAATCTATAGTTTTTAGAATTTTTGTTGTCTGTCTGTAACCGCATCACGGAAAAATCACTGGAGGGATTTTGATGTGGTATGGTGATAGATGGTTATCCGATATAGGATACTTTTTACCGCAGAAAAATATCTCATTTCTGACAAAAAATACAAAAACTGCAATGTAAGAGTACTAGGTACTAATAAGTAAAACCTAAGAATTTGGTTTTTCTCATCTCAACGCGGGCAGAGCAGCGGGCAATGCTAGTATAATACATAGAGAAAGAGCTTTGAATTAACGATGTATAGACATAGAGTAGTATAAATAGAGAAAATGTTAACGAATCCATAATATTATATTACGATTCAGAAAAATTTAAACAAAAAACTTCGATTTTGAAAAAATATATCTCCGTAAAAGTCGTAAATATTTTAGGCTCTCATGAAGGAACTGTCCTCGTCACTTCGCACCGGCATCGCCCACTATCTCACTGAACCATCGTGGAAGAAACTTATAGACACTATGCAGGTTGTGTATTTGAAAACTTTATTGACTTTTAATTTTTTATAAAGGAAAATTTAATATGTATGTATGTATGTATGTATGTATGTATGTATGTATGTATGTATGTATGTATGTATGTATGTATGTATGTATGTATGTATGTATGTATGTATGTATGTATGTATGTATGTATGTATGTATGTATGTATGTATGTATGTATGTATGTATGTATGTATGTATGTATGTATGTATGTATGTATGTATGTATGTATGTATGTATGTATGTATGTATGTATGTATGTATGTATGTTTGTATATGTGTATATTTATATTATTCCCTCAACGATCGCGGACTCGCCGGCGTTACAGTTAACAATAGATTTCTTAGAAATTTTATTAATTTCTTAGACATTTACCTGGAGGTGTTAAAATTGATATTTGTAGTTTGTACCTACACCGTATCTCATTATTATTTTTATATTTTCTCACGCTTGAGGGTTTCTGGTAGAGATCTCTTAAAGAGATAAGTCATCCTTTGTATATATGGTGTTTGTTTTCACTTTTGTTTTTTTTTCTGGTACATAAATGAATAAATAAATAAAGCACTGTCAGTATTTAATAAGTCAAAAATTCAGCTTTCTCGCAAAATATCGACGTAACGTGAGTTAGAACACCAGAGGACCTCTTATTATTACTTTCATCGTCTTTACTTTTTATTGAAATATTCACCATTATTGAAAAATAAAGAGACAATTTTCCTTTCATTAGTCACCAAGCACAAATATTCATTCATTTATAGTAAAATATTATTTAAAGCAGCAGAAATTTAAAGTATATCTAAATAAGTTTTCACCAAAAATTCTATAATATTTTAGTTTTTCTTGAGTTTTTGTTACGTTTTCTTAAATGGGTCTAAATTCCATTAGTTATTCAATATTTACTCATAAAAGTATCCCACTCTCGATCCAATATGAATACCCTTGAAGTTAAAAACGTAATAAAATAATGTACATATATGAAATCTAAGGTGGAGCTAAGTTGCTGCGGCGTGGAGCATCCGAGCGACTGGCACCAAATACCCTGGATCAATATGGACTTCCTTAACGAAGACTCTGAGTTGGTCATGAAGTGAGATTTTTTTTTATTTAATACTAACAATTTACCCTTGCTTAGTGTACCTATCTTGTATGCGTCCCTTAGTGCCTTTTGTATTTATAAAAAAATGAAAAGTTTAAATGAATCTATTGTCACTATTCATATTCACGTAGTAATAGGGCACGATCTAAATATTTTTTGCATGGAATACCTGGGCCTCGAACACAAAGCTTCGCTCGGTGCAGGCGCTTTCAATAGGCCCATTAGCGATAAAGAAATTACTACAAAAATGTAAAAGATGGCACTATATGACATTGTCGGCATGAGAGCAGATAGAATATGCCCCAATAACAATGGCATAGTTATAAAAAATGATTATTTTTAAAAACAAAATGCGTCTTTTATATAAAACCAATATAGATAAACTTAAAAGCCAAACCTTATCTAAATCTAAATTTGATTCAAATCGCTAATCGTTTCTGAGATACTACAATAAATGTATATATACAAGAATTGTTCATTTGATTTGTTTGTTCAATTGTATAAAACATTGGCATAAGAGATAATGTACGCTAAAGATTTTTAGGAATGATGATTTAAAACTTGTTTTTACTATACTGCAGCTTATCAAGTGTAGATGGTAAAGTGCAACTGCCAGTCTCGCCGTACTCGTGTTGCTCTCCTTACGTGTTGACTCCGTGCTACCATGACCCTTTACAACAGGTATTCTTTATCACCTTGGCCTGACTTGGGATCAACTAGGTATATCACCGAGTGTTGCATGTCGTTTTTAAACCATTTTTATTTTGTATTGTATCCATGTAATCATTTGATACCATTTAGCTGGTCTCCCTATGGAGCCAGAAGGTTTTGACTGAGTTGCACCATATGTTGAGTTTGCCCGTGACCACGGCTGGTGCAACCCAGTCAAAACGTCGGGAGTAAGGAATTTTGTTACGAATTTACTCATTTAACTTCCGTTGTGTCAAAATGAAAAAAGGTAAAATTTATACTAGTAAAATTTTCGTTTTTTTTTTAATGTTTTTACAAAGGCTCACACAGATATACACGCGAGCGCGAATGCGCACACACACTCATGCACGCACACATGCACGCACACGCCCACTCGGTCCACTTTGCTATCACAGAAGTACTAGGAGTACCTCGCATGTTACACTTCGCGCCTCCCAGTGAGTCTCTTGACTTCACGCCCGGCTTAATTTGCGGACGCTACTGAGCCTTCCGCCGCGATAAGTAAACTTAAAGGAAGATAGCTTTTAACCATTACTTTAGATTCCTTTACTTTTTTAAATTATCTATACTAATATTATAAAGAGTCAGAGTTTGTTTGTTTGTGAGCTAATCTCAGGAACTTCTAATCCGAATTCGATATTTCTTTTTACATTAGATAGCCCGTTTCTTGAAGATGGCTAAAGGCTACAATGTCATCATGCTAATATCCAAGAGAGCGGAGCAATAATCGTAGATGTCAACAAATCGGGCAGACTTCCATACATTACTGTAAAGGGAAGGGAAAGAAGAGTTTGTTTTGTTGTACTTTGAATAGCCGAAGTCGCGGGTTTTGCTAGTTTAATTATGAAATAGTGTACACTCTCCCACCCAGTGGTCCCCGCGCGAGCCGCCGCGCACGTCCCTACACGCGCGCGCGTGCCTGGACGCGGTGCGCGCGCCGCTCGCGCGCGTCGCGCAAGCGCTCTACTTGTTCAGCGTGCTCGTGGTGTTGCTGCAGGTTTGCTTTCAACTTTTTATTTATACGAGTATTATAATTCATTATATTGATATATTGGCTTATTCTTATCTTTATTTTATGTAGATTGTTATTAAGTTAAGACAATGTAGCCTAGTGGTAACGCACTTGTTTGGAAAACCAAGTGAAGCGGGCTCAAGTCCCGGATCGCGCACGTCTAATATTTTAACGTGTGAATTATTTTCAATGTGATTACCTACCACTTGTCTTACGGTAAAGGAAAACGTACCGAGGAAACCTGCATATTTAAAAAAAATATGGAAATCTTCGAAAAACTCGTGAAGTCTGTGCAAACCAAAAATCAAAATAAACCAGCAAAAAAATCCGAAAATTTAGTTTCATTTAAGAAAAGTTTCATGTTAATTTGTTATCATATTTATCATTTAAAATGTCATCCACACATATTATAATTATTTAATAGATTAGTTTAAATATGAATTTAAACAAAAATATTCAACATTTATCCACACAGGCAGTAATAGTGATACTGACGCAAGTGGTACGCAGCGGCGCCCTGCAGGCGCGCGGCGACTGGACCGAACACCATCACGTACCAGAAGTACTTATCTCTCTCTTTCTAAGTACTTATCTCTCTCTTTCTATTTCTCGTTGCAGTCTGTTTCTATCTCTCTCCCTCTTCTACTGTTTCACCTATATATTAGGATGGCACAAAAAAACGATTATTTCTTTTTCGTGTTTCGTAAGAAAATTTTGTTAGTTTTTCATGTTTTAAGAAGACTATTTAAAAATCAAGTCGAAAAAATTTTTTTGGGATCGCTCAAGAGTTTTAAAATTCTTAAAATCGCCAATTTTTTTTTATTTATAATTTTATTTTCTAACTGCGGTTAAATTTAGTACCTAAAAGAACTAGTAACTTCCAACCAAAGATACAACACCTCCAGGTAAATTTCTAAGAAATCTATTGTTAACTAACACACCGGCGTGTCCGCGGTCGTGGAGGGATTAAAATATGGATTTTTAAAGGTCACTCAGAATTTATGAACATTTTTAAGTTCATTGCTTTTGATGTTTCCTAGCGATTTTTTAAATTAATTTGTTTTAAAATAGTATACAAATGAGAGTATGTATATTGAGTGATAAGTAAATTAATGTTAATATCTAACGGATTTTATTTTATATATAAATAAAGGAAAAAAGTAAACAAGTTAATATTATGCTATCTCTCTTCAACGGGACAGAGAACTAATGCATAAAAATACAAAAGAATATAGTAGGTATTATTTAACATTCATATTTTATACTTAAAAATTGTATAATATGAAAAAGTTTATTAGCTCAGGTGTTCCAAAGTGTGTATTTTAATTTAACCTTGGATTTAATAACATCTAAGCAAAATGAAGTTATTTTCGGTTAAGTTCGTAAGAAATTCAAAAACATTCCTAATTTTCTCTTTAATAAACCATAAGTGTTTTTTTTTTTATTTTGGAATATATATTTTTTAATTACTAACGCCTTACCCTCTCTTCGTTCAGGCGCTTCTCTAGGTGTCAAGCAGTATGTTTTACTCCAGCTCATTGTCCATCTGCTTACTAAATTTCATCAATAATCGCCCAGCCATTTTAGTGTGGAGAAGTAACATTTACATATACAATTACTTACATAATTATAACAGTCAGATTTGTTTTTTTTTGTTTTTATAGCAAATGGGATCGAACGTGAGCGTAGAGGCCCGTGCGCTGTCGCTGCGGCGCCGCGCGCGCCGCCTGCGCACGCGCAGCTACCCTTACTTGTCATAAAAGTAAGATTGCTTCCTCAATAAAGTTTTTACTTAAATGTTCATATCAAATTAAAGTATACTTTATTCAAATAGACTTTAAACAAGCACTTTTGAATCGTCACTTCTTTTCGTCATCGTAATTTTTAAAATTTAAATTAAAATGTTAGTATGTATATAAGTCCGTGAGGAATGTACCACCGGCTCGGAAAGCAGTTCTGCTAAGAGCCGGCGAGAAACTCAAAAGATGCTCTTTTGAAATAATATTTGTTTACAATACAGACAGACAAACAAACATTCTAAAAACTATAGATTCGGCTTCTGTATCGATAATAATGACTATTTCAAAAAGATTTTCCAAAACATATTTATAGAATTTTATTATATGTATAGATATGATTGGAGATGAGATTCTGGATTTGGGAATCAGGTGGGGGTAAAAGTGTTTTTTTTTTCTCTTTCAAGTAGTCTTTTGTGTAATATTAACAATTTCATATAAAAAAAATTATTATCATGCCACTATTGGGCTCAGTACAAATGACTGCGCAGTGATAAATCTTTGAGTTTGGTCTCATTTGATTCGTTATGAAAAAACACCTACATTACAATTTGTCAAAACCTTTTTTTTTAAACGATTATTAATCTATACATATAATAAAATTGTAACAAAGTCGAATCTGTACATTTAATATTTTTTTTGGAAAATCTAATTGAATTTTTGTCTGTCTGTCTGTCTGTCTGTCTGTCTGTCTTTCTGTCTGTCTGTTACCGCATCACGAGAAAACCACTGGACATATTTTGATGAAATTTGGTATGATGATAGCTGGTTATCCGGGTCAACATATAGGATACTTTTTACCGCGGGAAAATATCTCATTTCTGAGAGAAAATACAAAAAATTCATTGAAAGAGTATAATTAATATGTAAAACCTAAGAATTTGGTTTTTGTCATCTGAACGCGGGCGGAGCAGCGGGCAATGCTAGTTTTATGATAAAAGTAATATGAAAAATATATTTTTTTTATAATCAATAGGTTTTTTTCGAGAATTGAGCCCAATGTTTTTTTATTATTTCTTTTCCTTTCAGATAATTTTATTATACAAGGTATAAAACAGTGTATAAGAATTGTACAAATGTATAAATTAAATGTATTATATAAATGTAAAGGATAAATAAGTATGGGTTGTAAATAAAAGAGCAATAATCAATGCAAGGCTTTATGTTCCTCACCTAAGTTAAGTAACAATGCGTGGATATAGAAAGCCATATTTGTGCGGCGCCATTTTAAATACAGATAAATAATGACATAATTGGCGTCTCCCCGTCTCTATACTGTTACAAATATACAAAAATCACGTCGTATTTACACGCAACGACAGGGGCTAGCACCAGTCGAGATTGGAATGTTCGGACATATTATAAGCCTCGGACACTACGTTTTTCGAGAAAATGTAGCTGTGAGGCTTTGGACAGCTGTCACCGCGACAGTGACAGTGACAGTGACGTCCCGCCGAGAGGGGCGGCGGGGCCACAGATTATATAACAACACTAAGCCTAGTTAAATAAGACGAAACCTATAATTAATTAATTAAAATTGTTACATAATCTGTGGGGGTTTATAGGGGTGGGGGTCCATGGGGGTAGCGTAGTACGGGTTGTAGTGAGGGTCCGCGGCAGTCCCCTGGCGAGAGGGGTACCAGGGCGGCAGCGCCCAGTAGGAGTAACAGCAGCGCCTGGAATGGGAGCGAGGCTCGCGCCACGCGACTGACGAAGCGAAGGCCGCGCTGTACGCTGCTTAACTGTTGCTGTTCATGCTCTTCTGTCAGTGACCTGGTGATTAGTTGGTTGTTTAGTGTTTATGATTTTAAAACGGGTGGGTATTTTTTTTTTAAATGTATAGGTTTAAAATTAAACCCTGAACATGGCCGCATGTTAATTTTAAGTGATAAAAAAGTAATGATTTTTTTAAGTAGTACGAGTATAATACATTGAAGAACTAATTTTTTTTATATGTACATATAACAATGAATACAGCAGCTCGCGTAAGGCAGTGCTAGGAAATGGTTGCGTTAATTAATAATGATTATTGTTATTCAATTTTCTTTTTTTTAAATATTTATAAGTGTTATTATTTAGTAAACATACAATTCTTTAGACAGTATCATATGTATAAATATAAGCTCCTGAGCCAATTACATATTTTTTTTTAATTTTTCAAAATAAAACATACAATGTGGTAGCAAACTCAACATATACTAAGCTAGTGTAAGACTATAATACGTGTGTACTCACTCGTCTAATGGCGGCAGCGTCGGCGGCTCATCCTCCATCAGCTAAGGACAAGAGAGCTAAGATCAAATACTGTGCAAAGCTGCTACTGGTGGGAGACGCTACTTTTGTTTAATAAAAAAATTGAAAATTTTTGACTTTTGAAATTTTCATTTTTCAAAATTTGAAAATTAAAATTTTTCAAATTTTGAAAATTTCTCTGTTTTGAAAAAAAAAGTAATCGCCTTTTTAATAAGGGACTGTACCTATATCATAATATATTCTTTTACAATTCCTATATTTATTCTAAATATCTATTTAGTGGGTTTACTTCAAAATTTACATTATAAATTGCTGGTACATTTTTCTTATTACGTATTGGTAGAATACAGTGATCTTCGCATATTACTAATTTTTATTGAATTTAAGAAAAAATATCGATATATATATATATATATATATATATATATATATATATATATATATATATATATATATATATATATATATATATATATATATATATATATAAAGCATTTTCCATTCGAATAAATACCAATAATATGCGGTCTATCTATTATAAAAGCTTGCTTGAGTTTTTGGCTTTTTCAGTGCTTTGTGTAAGCTGTGTAAAGCAAATTAAGTTACTTATTTTTTATTATCGCTGCTATTTTAATATAGTTTTATGTGTAACTTGAATATATATATATGTGTTATATATGTATATGTGTTATAGTGAGTTGAAGTGTCGCAAGTATTGAATTTTACATTTATTTATTTTGCATGTAAACATAAAAAATACTATGTACGTTCATTAGTAATCATTTTACTATTTGTTCCTTGTTGTATATTGTGTTATTCTATAAGCAGATTTAATTTTTGTGTATATTATTTGTCACATTATTATATGAATAATTAGTAATAAGTATTATGTTAACATAATGCTCGTTAGCTTTGAATATTTGTATGTGATAATTATATTATATGTCAATCTGTGCTATCACACAAGAACCATGTGTATGATATCCGAGTATATGATTATAAATAGTGTAAATAATGACTTGTGTCATCATATTTGTGTCATATCACATATTTGATATTCATGTGACATTCGAGGGCTATGTGTGATACTGGTATTTGTGTGATATTGTCGTAGTGTATGTTTATGCATGTATGCTTGCTGTGTGTGTGTGTGTGTGTGTGTGTGTGTGTGTGTGTGTGTGTGTGTGTGTGTGTGTGTGTGTGTGTGTGTGTGTGTGCGTGTGTGTGTGTGTGTGTGTGTGTGTGTGTGCGTACCTGCGCGGCGGCGGCGGCGGTGGCGGCGGCGGCGGCGAGCGCGGAGCCGTGCGCGGGCGAGCGCGCGAGCGCGGCGCCCAGCTTGAGCGCGTACACGCCCGCCAGCTTGCGCAGGGACTGCAGGCGGAGACGGAGTTCTCCCAATCTGTAAATTTTATTGTTTTGCTGTTAATTTAAATATTTCTATTTCTTTTTAATAATTTATTTATTCGTATATTAATTTATCCAATAAATGTATTTCGGTTTTTAGTTTCTTATTATCCTTTTATTTATTAATCTGATTGTTTTCTTTTGTTTCTACGCATGTCGTGATTACCTCTAAAAAGAAATACGTTTATACTGTGTTTAATTTATTATGTTAATTATATTTGTATTACTATTGTCGTTTCTGTTGGTAATCCTAATAAATAAACTATTTATTGTACTAGTTTTTACTCCTTGCTTGGCTCGAAGTAGGACTGATAAATGTAGGGAATTTGTTGAGGATATAAGTTGTCTCGATTCTGATTATATCAATTTTCACATTCATTCATTTTATAATTATCTTTTATTTGATGCTATTATACATTATAGGTAACGTATTTCGATAAGTTAAATAGCGGTTGAAATTAATTATAAATCAATATCTTCGATATCATTATTTTTAAACCTGTGAACTACAATCGGCAGAAAATTCATTTTAAAAATAACACTCTCACCATACTCATACAGACAATCATTACTTAGTGGATAAACAGCACTCTTCAGTATAATTTCCGTGGGGTACTTATAGAATTAAACTGCACGCAGAGTAGTTACGAACAAAAGGTACAAATATGCTCATATACCTATATGTACTTATGTGTGTACACGTACGTCACTGCGTGTCGCCTGCATCGTACTGCGCGCGTGGTGTGTGTGTGTGTGTGTGTGTGTGTGTGTGTGCGCGTGTGTACCTGCGGCACACGTCCTGCGCGTCGTCGGTGAGCAGCGCGGCGGCGTCGCGCAGCGCCAGCACGCGCGGCTCGGCGCGCGAGAGCTCGTCGCGCAGCTCGCTGAAGCGGCGGAAGTCGGCGCGCAGGTCGGCGGCGGCGCGCGACAGCCGCAGCGGCTCGCGCGCGCGCACCGAGCGCTCCGCGGCCGACAGCTGGCTCACCAGCTCCACCACTGGGGGATTTGCCACGTTAATACATACAAATCTTTCCTTAGTATTTATGTATGTATGACATGTTTATGTATTCAGCCCTTTCTAACGTCCCACTGCTGGACACGTGCCTTTAATACGAGGGGAATCAAGTCCACCATGCTGGCCAAGTGCGGGCTCATAAACTTCACATGTCATAGAAAACTCGCTAGATTCTATCGAGATATAGAGGTTTTCCCACGGTGCTTGTCTTTACCGTAAAAAAGTGGAAATAATTTTGGGAATGATTCACATAATAACATATAAGAGACGTGTCATGCAAGACCCGTGATTCGAACCCGATTCACTCGGTTTTCCAAACAAACTTATTGCTACTGCCTCGCACTTAATATTTATATATGCAATAAATAATTACAATAAGATTCAAAAACATTCATATCTTATTTCTCTTCAAATTCAAAATTCAAATTCAAAATATTTTATTCAGCATTAAATTATAGCAATTTTTGTACTGAACGTCATGAGTCTACTACCAGTTTGAAAGGGAGAAGGAGAAGCCTCAGACCTGAGAAGAACTGGCGAAAAAACTTCAAACAGAACATTATACAAATATTCACTTTAAATGAAACAATTGTATATAAAATGATGAATGAAAACTCACCAATATCATGAAACTCCCGATTGTTGACGAGCGCGGCCTGCAGGCGCGCCTGCCAGGCGGCGGCGCGCGCGCAGGCCGCGTCCCAGCGCGCGTTGGCGGCGGCGAGGCGCTCGCGCACGCGCGCCGCGTCCCGCGCCGAGCGCGCGTGCCGCGTCACGTGCGCGCCCACCACGTTCAGGGACACCACCAGCGCCTTGTGCGAGTCCAGGTCCAGGAGGAACTCGCGGTGGTCCTACGGTGGACAGAGACACGGTTGGTGATAAGATATGGCATGTATGATTTGTATGTGTTCAGCCCTTTTTAACGTCCCGTGCGAGAACCGGGATTTGAACCCGCTTCACTCAGTTTCCCAAGCGAGCGCGTCACCACTGCCTTTACATATGGTTTGTAGGTAGATACTATCTTACTCATGACCAAAATAAAACCGCGAATAAATCCATAAAAAATGTTACATGTAAAATGTTAAATTTTCGGATAAATCCGTAAGTTCGTGTCGTTCGTGTAATCTAGTAGCCTCTAAAAAAGTATTACGATAAGCTATTTCTTTGTATCTACTTGACAAAATTAAATATAATAAAAAATTAAAATTTAATTAAAAACATTAATCGAAATTTCAATTATTTAATTGAATTTATTTATTGTGTTTCATTGCCAAAGCAATGTTAATAGCAAATAGCAATCATTATATTACAAAATAGATGAAATATATTGATTTTTTTTTTATTATTTTCAAAACAAAACCTAAAAAAAAATACAAGTTTATGACAATCAAAACAAATAATACAACATTAACAATAATAATTCTCAATTAACTCATACCTGTATTGTGTCCTCCAGAGCGTCATATTGTTCCGGCGGGTCGACTCTCGCCTCGTCCGTCGCTTCAGCGAATTGCAGCCATTGTTCTAATCGCCAGAGATCGTTGTCTAATTGCTTCCAATTTCGGTCCGAACAAAGTGGACACGTGAGACGACCAGATTCACTACAAGAGACAAGCAACTTCTAAGACCAACATTTTTGTAAATAATGTAATATAATATGTAATGATATTTGAATGCAACGAAAATGTCTTCACCATTGTTGATGTGAAGCTATTAGAAAATCTTAACACAAGTTGTACTAGGTACAGTAAATTTGTAGTAAATTATTAATTTAATTTTAAGTTTTATTAATTAAAGTATATAAAATACTTGATCAAATGTTTAAAACAATTACACTGCATGATTTTTTGACATTTATTTTTTAAATATTATGTAATAAGTAAATATAATATAATAATATTTTTCTATAAAAAGAATACGAGAATAATTTTCAGTATTGATATGTGAAGCTAAAATTAGTTTATTGCTATTAAAATATTTTAATAATACAAAATCATGCATATTTAAACACAAAACAACTAAGCTTTATGATCTACAAAATCACTTGCCACAAAAAAATAAAGTTCTACTAAAATAAATGAAATTAAGAAATAATAAAATGAAAATTTTGTGTTTTCAAGTTTTTTTTTGTGTTTTGTGACAAGTGATGTGCCAGTGCATATAACAAATACAGTGCAGCCAAATCTAGTGTAATTAGAAATTCGCTTACAACCTATCATCCAGTTAAATAAGTGCAATCTAAAGTGATACAGCAATTACAATTAAGTGCTACAAATTGTGAAAATTAAAAAAAATACATCCTACAATAACTTTATTATCTAGATATTTGATTAGTATTTAAGTCAATATAAATATATATTTTTAGTTTCATATTCAATACATCTATAAAGTCCATACAATTTTTTTTTAATCTATTAAGTGGATTTAGAACTAAATTTTATTGATAATACATTTATTATTACTATAGGTTGTGAGCGAATTTCCTTAGAATAAATTAGGAAGCGGTACTCACTGTTCGCACGTGAGAGCGTACGACGCGGAGTGGGGCAACCTAGGACCAAAAACGACGTTTATTATCGCATGCCAGCGAGATTAGACAAGATGACATTCTACAATCGCTATAGCTAATACAAAACTTAAAAAAAAAACACATGAAATTGACAGATCAGAATATGTCATTCCCATACATTTTTTGTTTTCTATTAGCGATATCGTTTGTAGAAAGTCAACTAGTATAAGAGGGCGAGTTAACAAGCGCTCGACACTTGATAACTTTAAAAACATTTTATTTAAAACATATAAAATTTTTGAAAAATTTTGTCGGGGCTTAACAAGTCATTTGTAGTTTTAAGATATACCTAAGATTATAGTATTATTAGTAAGCTTAATCGAAGTCTATTGTTATATTTTTTGGCAACTATAGAAAATTATCAGTTGGGACGAGGTATTGTGGAATACGATATTGTATTAAAGAGTTATAAATAAAATCAAAATAGTTAATTCAGTTACAAAGAAAGTGTTTAGTGCTAATTTCAGTTAAGTAGAAAAGGAAGCCCGCCACCAAACGTGCCTGTGCGTCTACAGTACATTGCCATACATAGCGAAATTTCCCATATTCAAAAATTTCGTCTAAAAATCTTTAGAAATACAATCTTTACATTGTTTAGAACACGAAAACCACATCAATTATCAATTATATATATATAAAAACTCACCTCAAGTTGTTTATTTGTAGTTCGCGTTTCTTAGCTTGCGTTAGAAGATCTTCGTATCTCAAAGACAACGATTCTACTTCTTTTAACATAGCTTCTTGTTCTGTGGCGTCACATTCAGTTAGCAATAGTTCTGATAAATGCTTGGCTAATTCTAATGTTTGTTCAGGTTTTGCTCCAGCTTTAGCTATTTCCTTAGCAGCATTCGCTAATTCATCGCTTTTCGCATTTTCCTTTACTTCTTGGAGTAATGCCGTTCTGAGTGCTTCAAGAGACTCGGATGTTTCTTTAACAGCCGAAGCTAGTTCGTTTCGATAGGTCTCTTTGGATGTTAGTGTGTCAACTTGTAACGCTGCGTCGGTCTCCCATTTCAGTGTGTCGACCTGTATGTAATTTTATTGTTATTTTCTACTCTCGATATACTTTGTTTTTAATAAACTAAGTAGTGTTAAGTATTGCCTGGTTTCATATAGAATTATCTATATACGTTAAAATAAGTAATTGAAACTTTATAAGTATTTTGAATTTTATATCCGTATCGTTTAGGTATTACGTATTAATTCACAAAAAAAATGCCCGAATAAACCTTCTTCAATTGAACAATTCGATCAAACAAAACAATTTAGTCAACAAAAATAACCTGCACAGCGGAGTCGACGTCGCCAACAACTTCAGCACGAGCCAGGTCGAGCCTCGTCCTCACGTCCGCGTAGAGCGCGCGGTACTCTCCCACCATGTCCGAGACCCCCGCTATACTTGCCACGGACGCCGACAGACGATCTGCCTCGTCCACTAATGAGGAACAGTCTCGCAGATCTTCTTCCACACCCTGATATAAATTGGGATTTGAGCGTCAGTCAAAGGAAATCGGTGTATAATATAATCGATGTATGATATGTTGGGACATTAACACACAGCACCATCTAGTTCCATGGTAAGCTAGGCTTGTGGCTTCAAATAGTTGATACACTACACATATATAACTCGTACATATTATAAATATAAACATCCATGACTGGAGTACAAGTATTCGTGCTCGCACAAATGAATGCACCCAGCGGGACTCGAACCCGCGACCGCTGACACAGCTGATAGAGTACTACAAACTGAACCAAACGTGTCGCCAAAAATGTATGTTTACAGATAGTTGATATATACGTAAGTATGACACTAATATTATAAATACGAAAGTTTATGAGTGTGATTGTCACTTATTTACTCAGTAACGAATTAAAGTGAAAGGAATGTTGGAGCGAAGCCGCGGGCAAAAATTATTGGTTTAATACAACTTTAGTGACTAATATTACTACTAGTAGTCAAGAAATCATAATAATATGTGATTGTAAATATTCAAATTATATTTAAAAACTAGCGATTCGTACGATTCGCCTGTAGACAAACAAAAACAAATATATCCCACGGGAACTGTACATTTTTCCGAAATAAAAATTAGCCTATTTGTTATTCTGATGTATGAACTATATTATTGTAAGGTTTCATTAATACCCCATCAGTAGTTTTTGTGTACTAAGCTTATATAAATTTCTATAGTTTTTTAACTATCTCACGGGAACTTTAATTTTCCGAGATCAAAGTATCTTAAATGTTGACCGGGGATATAAGCTACCACCATGCAAAATTTCATTTAAATAGGTCCAACACTTTCGGAGAGCCTGTACAAAGAGACAAAGAAATAAAATAAATGAAAAAAAAAACTGAATTTGTTCTATTTCCCTTCTTACATCCCCCTGACTCGGTTTTTAGCATTTTTTTCTATGTACAGACATTCGACCTCTACAGTTTCATTATATGTATAGAAAATTTGTTTTTCTGAAAGACACATACATGAATACATGTAAATTATGTATGTATATTTAATTACATTCCGATCAGTGTACATCATAGTGCAAACGTTAGGCGAATCACGTCGGCGAGTCAATAAACTGCGTGTCTATCTAAGGTTATCTCACTAATGAACTTGCAACTTTCGCTTTAATAATTATGCAAAATTGTATAATTATAATCTATCTCAAGTAAACTTTTTAGAAATAAGATTTTTCATGATAAAATTAACACTAATTAATACGAGATTAATTAATATTTTTTATAAAAATTAAACACTTACGTCTAATTCCTTAAGAGTGGCGACTTTATCTGTGGGTGCAGGCGATAGATGTAGAGCCCTTGTCAGTCTAACATCTGCTTCGGCCAAAGCCACGACAGCTTTTCCATGAGCTGCTACAAACTGCTTGTGAGCATCTGCACCGGCAGCATCCAACCGCCCACGTAGCTGTTGCCACTTCCTCACTGAAGACCGAAGTCGTGATGCATCATCGGCTGCTGAACCTCGAACCTCCACACCTCTCGCCGAGACAATGCGACTATACGCGTCCTCTAATTTGTTAATATCCGACTCTAAACCATCCAAGTCTTTGAGAACACCCTTCGATATACTCTCGTCTTCTGGTTCACCGCGTTGTTTACGTGTTTCGATCTTTTCTACCCGTTTTTCTATTGCGTCCAATTTCTTCTCTAATTTGGGTAATAATGAGTTGACCAATTCAGCGGATTTGCGGATCTCTTTTAACGCTTTTTTACGTTGTTCGGACATATCACAGATGTTTTTCCATTTCTTTTCGACGATGTCAACTCCAGTGCGCAAGTTTCGTAAATCAAAGTTGCCTTTTAGTACGTCAGGGTCATTAAACACTAGCTCACAGTGATTCAGCGTTTTGCCAACATCTCCACTCTCGTTCTCAATGCTCTTATGTATTTCGTCACGTTCTTGGAATTTTGCATCTACGGCTTTGGTTGTAAGTTGTTCTAATATAACAGATGTCGTGAGACTAGATTCTATTGTATGTAATTTAAGTCTAATTTCTGTTAAACGTTCCTCAAGTTTTGAAATAGTTTCTAGTAATTCGTTTATTTTGGCTATTCTATTTCTTCCCGTTTCTTGTAGTTTATGCCATCTTTCCTGTATATCTTTCAGTTGTTTAAGTGTACTTTTACTATATGATTTTTCGTCTTTTTTGGACAAGTCCACTAAAGTGCTTCCGGTTTCAACGAGCCACTCAAATTCGCGTTCTTTGAGAGCAGTTTCTGCTTGAATATCAGACGTTATCATTCTAATTAAATCTTGTGGATCGAATGCTCCAATATCACTAGTAGACGTTGCAGTTTCTAGACGAGATTCGAGTGTCGTCATCCATTCACTAAACCTAGAGAGCCTTGAGTCAAATATGGTGTAGATTTCTAACCTTTCTTGTAGTCTATGAATTATTATTGATAACTGATGTTCTAAATCAGCACGTTGTTGTCTTAACTGCCATACTTTTTGGTTAACTATTCTTATATCCTGAGGACTAAGGCATTCCTTTAATTGTTCTTGGATAACACTAAGAGCTTCAATTTGTGTTTCAGTCTTATCAATCTTAGTTCTTAAATCGGTGTATTTATCTACAGCCTTTTTAATCTGTGGCCTAGATAATCTGTCTTCATCGGAATATGACATTATATCACCTTGAGTTTTGGTGTACAATTTTTGTAAATCACCAGTTAAGGTTTCGTATTCGCCAATAAGACCGAGTATTCGAGTAAGGAAGTCGCGCCATGTGTCGAGACTAGCTTGCAAATTGTCCACCCTCTTAACGATTCCTGCATATTCTATTCGTACTGATGCTGCATAGGTTTCTTCAGTGAATACGAGAACTTTCTTGAGGTTTTGTAAAAGTTTGTCCGAAAGTTTTCTACCTTCAGGCAATTTGTCTACGAGATTCTGAATTTTGGCAAGGATTTTATGTATTCTCTTTATATGAACGTATCTGAGCTGTAACGTTTCCTTCTCTCTTTCAATTTCTTTTAGCCATCTGAGCAGTTCTGTGTAAATTTCCCTATATTCATCCCAAGCGGCAATACGTGTGCATACTTCATCGTGTCTTTCGACGATCCTCGCCAAAGTCTCATTATGAAGATTTGTAAGGGTATCAAATTTATCAGCTAGATCACGATTTTTGCTTTCTCTATTTTCATTCATTAGTACAGATCGCTGAGATGTTAGGAGGTTTCTGTGTACGCGACATAACCGCCTATGCTCTGTTAAGTTTTCATAGTCCGCTGGTACTGTACCAGATAGGAACGACTGAAGGTCTATTAAATATTCGTGCCATAGTCTCAAAGCAGTCACAGCATCACCTGATCTGACTAATGCTGTTGATAATCTGTGGTAATGTAGGAACGTATCTCTAAACATAGCCTGCCATAGTTCCAATATCCTTACAATAGAGTGTTCATCTGAAACGTCTCTATCAATATCAGGAAGCTCGGCTTTAGCAGGAGCTATATCTGCTTCGCTTTTACCCAGAGCAATAAGATTATCACGTAGAGCTATTAATTTGTCTTCAACGATTTCGCCATCTTCATGGACTGGTGTTAGATCCTGTAAAATAAGAAAATAATCTTAGTATTGTTTTTTACTAACAGAACATGTAAATAAAATAATGTATTGCAGTAAAATTTTCCATTATCATTGCTGTTACGCCGTAGAATTCTTAGGTAAATTGATTTTTTAATATCTAAAAACATTCCGATGAAATTTTTGGACTAAGATCATACTAAAATATTGTAAACTCTTTTTTTAATAAGTGAAAAAATGTTATTTCACTACTTTAAAATGGCAGTCCTAATAAAGTTACGTGATAATCCCCACTCGCCCTAAAAGGCGTGCCATATCCCGTGCATTGCCAATCCCTTTTCGGGCGTCTGCGTGACTCGCTACCACAATATTACTGTTATGGATTCCGTTACTCGCTGGACATAAACAATTTATTTAAGACCCATGGGATTTTATTAAGTAAACAAAGTAATTATTGATAAGAAATGAATTAAAATTATAAAAATAACAAAAGAGAACGTAAATAGTTTTATTTTTTAGTATTATTTTATATTGTGCTCTTTTCTCTAGTTGCCCGTCCACTAAGCGAATGATTTGGACTAATTGTAATTTAATTAGACTTACTGTTGCCCCGTTACTATTAAACATCACGTGATATGTAATAATTACATACCTGTCTCATGTCAAAGAACATCTCCTTAGCGTGCTGGGCTTTCGCCCTAGCCAGCTGTCTGGCTTCGCCAAGATCAGCCAAGGCCTGCACCGCTCCAGATACCAGCTGCAGCCTCCTGGCCAACGCATCCGCATCAGCTTGCAGTGCCCTGGATCCTGTCTCCGCTGCCACTCGTGCGGCCAAGGAACGGAGTTCTGCTACACGTGCTTCTTGTTCTAGACATGCCTGTAAACAAATATGCATAATATGTAGACTTATGTATATTTATTCTCTCCTATACATTGATAAATTACTTAGTATTGTGTTTGATATGAAAACATTATTTTTAAGAAATTGGCATTTTAAAAGTTACAACCGTACATCGTAGGTCTTTAAGTCTGCCAATGGAATGTTAACATACCACTAATAAGAATTTAAATAAATAATTAAGGTTTATGGAAATTATTTACGTTTATAAATATTGAGTTTACTTCAAACAGGTCAAACTTGAACTAAAAATTTTATTCATCACACTAGCAACTAATTTAGTTCAAGGGCTCGTTAAATTACATCGTAATAATAACAAAATAAAAGATAAAATTGTTATTTAGATATTATGTAAGCTTATCTTTATTTTTATTCTCGTTAACAATACACTCACGTCATGTCCCAGAAGAACTTGATAGAAAGAAAAGCGTTATTCACAACTGATATTAAAACGAGGTTTTCCGAACTCTCTCGGCATACTTATTCATTATAAAAAAATATTTTACTCTATTTAGAGGTGTTTCGTACTGGGGACATACTTCATACAAGGAAATTGAAATGTATATTGTGTCTGGTACAATTCTATAGTCAATGTTTATCATTTGTCTTAATTATTATTTCCTGTTTACATTTAAATAACATTAAAATTCATAGCTTACGTAAATTGTATGTCACTATATTAGAGTTTATCTTTTATTAAAAAAAAAAAAGATTTCGCAGATGTGTTATGAACTATGAAAAATAAACATATTATTCTGAGCATAGACTAAAATATCATAGCATAAAGGAAAACGATAAAATTAAAAAATTTTAAACGCCTTACAATTAGAACAACGTTTACGCGAATCCCACATTACCACATCCGTGCATGACGCAAGCTAATCATGACAATATATTACATAACTAGCGACTCACCCTCGCTTCGCTCGGGTTCGTCCCTAGCTTGCTTCCCAATAGAAACGGGATAAAATGACCTTCCCAGGGTCTCAAACTATCTTCTTGCCAAATTTCATCGAAATCGGTTCAGTAGATCCAGAGATTACCCCCTACAACGTCACAAACTCACAAACTTTACCTCTTTATGTTAGTACAGATATACAAAAATACAACTCAGCAATCAAATTATCCAATAATATAATTTTAGCTCCCAACGATAAACAGTTTTTCATGTCAATTCTTCAAGTTGAGCAACATGAAAAACTAACGAGCACTCAAAATCATAAAGTTTGATTTATATTTGAATAGTGTTATAACACAAACGTAGCAGTTTCGATTAATTATCATTACACATTTATATTCTCATGGAAAAATTGGCTCACTAATATTTTTAGGTTATTTAGCTTGTATCAGAATAATAAAATTTTCTTGAAATTTTCTTGTTTTGTGTAAGAAGAAAATGGAGAAAACACGGTCAATAATAAGCTATTTATTAATAACATTATACCTAAATGACAAAGTTATGCGATAAGTTTTATCAGAAATGGTGGTATATGACTCAATAAACAAACGAGGGACGATGAAAAAGGTAACGCAAGGTCGATAGAGACTTTTTGTTTTCCTCGTTCATATATGAAGTAATTGTTTGCCATTTGGTGAATATAATAATGTGACAAAGTTTAAATGTTTAACTTGCAACGCATGTAGCACGCGAGTTGCATCCCTATATAAGGCGGACTTTATGAACTTGTAATGAAATATGTCAGAAATAAGAAACCTAATCTATACATACTGGAGGGATTTTGATGAAATTTAGTATGATGATAGCTGGTTATCCGGGTCAACATATAGGATACTTTTTATCGCGGGAAAATATCTCATTTCTGAGAAAAAATACAAAAACTGCATTGTAAGAGTATTCTAATATGTAAAACCTAAGAATTTGGTTTTTGGTCTTCTGAATGCGGGCGGAGCCGCGGACAATGCTAGTTTACTGTATATACGAGTATCATTAATATATAAAATAGATAAGTTTCTGAATATTAAGCAGATATCAAAAAATAATTTTATACGCAATATATATACGCAATACGTGTGTAATATGGATGTATACAGTATATCATCGAAATATAAAGAAGTTCAAACTAAGAAAAAGTATCAGTAAAACCTGTGACTGCTTCAATATTATGATAAGATTTATTATTGAAAGTCAAATCAACTAACATTTCTCCTTTCGGTTTGAAAGTCTGGTTTATGTCAGAGTGAGTGCGCAATTAGTTTATATTAATCGCTGCCATTACAGTGGCGCCAGTATATTTTTTTTAGATATAAAATAAAGCCGTTAAATGCTTTTAAAATATTTATATGGAGTACTATTCTCATATATATATACCAGTACTTCCATTTGACCGCATTCAACGTAGTCCCATAAAAAAAACGTTTTACTTTTTTGCACGCAGACAGTTGCCATACTGTTTCATTCTTCTCTTCCGTCGGAATAACTATACGTAGTCTTTGCATAAACGCGCTTACTATTTACATATATTAGGTGCAAAGTAAATATTTGGCTAATTTAAATACACAATATATGATCTTCGACCTATTTGGTAATATGTGACTGTTCGTACAAAAAAGCAAAAAAAAAAAAACATTTTTCTTATGCTGCTTAATGTATTGAGTTCATTGGGTTAAATTTTAAATGAAAAATATGATGTCTTGAGCAGTAAAAAAGTTAACAAGTGTGTGAAATAAATAAAATATATATTTTTTTTCATGTAATAAATGAACATCCAGATTAATTGTAATAATATTCATGTTTTGTTTTCAGTGTATGTATAGGTATACTATACTATATAAAGCGAAAATATATTAGGCTTGAAAGAAAATATTTTGGTACAAAACATAAAAATTATACGTTTGATCGAACTTTTTATAATATACTTTTTTGTTTTTTTTTTTTATTCCTTTTAATTCAAGGTGGAATAACTCTACACATAGCTATAGCCGCGCGAAAAAAGTAAGTTAAATCGGAAAAAATATTACTGAATTCATTAAATTTTGGCTGTAGATAAGTAGGTACCAATTCAAAGTGTAACTACAATGCGTATAAATGTAGGGCTTCACTTTCAACTTTCTCGACCCTTGCCAAAACGAAGAGAAAGGCGGTATGAATCATTCTTTCCTTGAAACTAAACACTCAATATTTATATTATGTAGATAATTTATATTATCTTTTAAGATTTTAGCGATGGGAACTTGAAATTATCAGACAATTATTCTAAATGCCAAAGTTAATATGTGTGCTTATGTGTTTCACTCCTTCGCTCTGAAAGGACTGAACGGATTTTGATGAAATTTGACTAAGGCCTGCAGTAATATTATGTGTATATTGGGTAGCTTGTCCTACAGCATAAATTATTTAATTTTATTTTGACGACACATTTGGCTCAGTTTGTAGTTACCCTACTTGCTGTGCCAGCGGTCGCGGGTTCGAGTCCCGCTGCGGGCATCTATTTGTGTGATCAGCACGAATGTTTGTACTCCAGTCATGGGTATTTATATTTAGAATATGTATGTATTTAAAAGTTATATATGTGTAGTGTATCAACTATCTGGTATCCATAACACAAGCCTCGTAGCTTGCCACGGAACTAGATGGTGCTATGTTAATATCCCAACATATTTATTTATTTACTGAAGTACAATACATTAAACATCTATTTCAAAATAATATGAAGTAGCTCGGCAGCATTTAAAGCCCTAATTGTAAATAACTAGGTCTCCTGGTTTTAGTAGTTAACCATTTCCGGTGAGCAATCAGTCCTAATGGAATAATCCACTAAATGTTAACCTCTGCCACCGTCCAAGACTTTATGGGTTTCGTCTGTTTTAGTTTCACATATCACATATCCAACTATTTATACGACTTCAATATGTACCAAAGTCCAAAGTATATTAGAAATTACTTAGATATTGGTGAATTTTAGGTGAAATACTAGTTGGAGACAGTTGAATTTGATCAGAAACTATAAATAATAATATTAATAAACTAGCGGCTCACCCTCGCTTCGCTCGGATTCGTCTCTAGGTACGTTTTAACGGATAGTATGGAATAGATAGTGTGTATATTATATGATATATAGCGTATATCCTTCCTCAATAAACGGGCTATCTAATGCGCAAAGAATTTTTCAAATCGGTAAATATTTGTAGTTCCTGAGATTAGCGCATTCAAACAAACAAACAAACAAACAAACAAACAAACAAACAAACTCTGCGTCTTTATAATATTACTATAGATAAATACTATCGTAATTAGTACGTTATGCTAATTAAATCATTATGAAAGGTAAGTAATGTTAGAAATGTAGAGTCATTTGTTGTATTATGTTATGTCTAATTGTTGTTAATAAATGTAGAAATTGAAAACTAGTAAAAAATAACAGCTTATATTGAGAAATATCTGCTATATAAATATCTATATTCTATACAGATAAATAAAATTGAAGTGTCTGTTAATGATGTCAAAACAGCTGCTTACTAAATGCATGAGAAACTATATTGGGCAGTGGGCACCTATAAGACAAAAAAAAACATTTTTTTTTAATTTTTGTATGTCAGTCTAGTTCAGCTTATCTCCGAAACAGCAGAACTTTGATTTGGACGGAACTTTCACTTACCGATAGCTGATGTTATAAGGAGTAACTTAGGCTACTTTTATTTTAAAAAAAAATTACGGTGCCGAGCAAAAAAATAAACCCATGGAATTGTGAACAATATCCGCGTACCTGGCGAACCACGAAAGCATCCGAGCGAAGTGGGAATACGTCTATAGTCAATTATAAAATTGGACAAAATATAGAGCAAGCAATGTTCACATCAAATTAAAAGCGTAATGCGTATTACAAAAACGCGTGTATAAATACACTTTACGTTTACATGGCGTGTGTATACTGTTTAGGATTATCCAAACATTTTTTTACCGTAACTCTATATTAGAATTACGGAAATAACTATTTATTTTTGTAGTAAAAAGCTAATTTTTCAAATGCACCCTTATTTATAGTTTATTAATTCTATCGAATGCATTAAGTTACAGGAGTCAAACTCGTTCACGTACAAATGTAATGTGTTGATTAACACCTACCAAAGCGTGGAAATGCTGAATCCAATATAAACTGTTAGTTTAGCTAACAACCTACTTAGGATGCTGAATCAAATGTACCTACATATATAATAAAATTCTAACCAAGCCGAATCTGTACATGAAATATTTTTTGAAAAATCTTATTGAAACATACATTATTATCGATACAGAGGCCGAATCTATAGTTTTTAGAATTTTTGTCTGTCTGTCTGTCTGTTACCGCATCACGGAAAAACCACTGGAGGGATTTTGATGAAATTTGGTATGGTGATAGCTGGTTATCTGGGTCAACATATAGGATACTTTTTACCGCGGAAAAATGTACACCAACAACAACAACAATACAAAACTACAGTGTAAAAGTATAGTATTATGTAAAACCTAAGAATTTGGTTTTTGGTCGTCTGAATGCGGGCGGAGCCGCGGGCAATGCTAGTTTGATCTAATCATGCAGTGTACTAAATTATCAGAGAACATATTAATAAAAACGATGCTTTACATGTTGGCTGGTTTGTTTCAAGGTGTATTTGAGTATGTCAGTACCTAAGTCTTGACATTAAAAAAATGAATAGACTTTCATAACAACTATATATTACTAATAGAACCCGCTTCTTCGCTCGCGCAAAAACTACAAAAAATATCTCTTTGCTTTATGTTATTAGTGATAATGTATGGAAGTCTGCCCGATTTGTTGACATTTATGATTACTGCTCCGCTCCCTTGAGTAGTAGCATGATGATATATAGCCTTCCTCAATAAACCAGCTATCTAATCCAAAAAGAAGTTTTCAAATCGGATTAGTAGTTCCTGAGAATAGTGCGTACAAACAAACTCTGCCTCTTTATAATATAAGTATAGATATTATCTTTACTTCAAAATTTATTTATGAGATCAATAGTGGATGCAACAAAATGTTATAGATAAGCAATCGTGACCACCAATCAAGTAAGCGAAAAGTAATATTTTTTCGGAATTCACGTGTACTTACGTCATATTGAAACTCTTTAAGACACACATCTGTCCGTGTATAAATATGTTATTTATAATTCTTTTTTATGAATCATTGTCTACTTAAGTAAATTAATATTAAAGAGTCTAAAAGTAGAGTGTGATGTTCACAAGAATCTCAGGCGTCATCACCGATTGAACTCAGCGGCTGCTATATTTTGGCATTACGTCAGCTTTCACATTAAACATTAGTATTTGAGCTAACAATATTTTAGTGCTTAATATTTTTATATACGCATTGAAACATTACCTGGTTCTGGCGATTGATTTTTTTCGTATCTTTATACCTAATATTTTGAAAATTAATTATAGACAATAAAGAAAGTTACAAGTATACTTAATTATATATTAGATTATAATTGTAATACGTCAAAATATTTTTTTTGTATTATTAAAAAATACATAATATTATTATCTTGTAGTGCTCTACAATCATAATGTATCGATTTCATGCCATCGATAATGTCTGACGGTTCCATTGATCGATCAAAACAATTGAAGTCAATAAATAAGCCTTGGCGGGAATCATGTGAATTGTTGACATAAATATTAATCGAAATATTTATAAAGACACTTAATTTCTGTGCTAAATAATTTTAATCTACATTAAGAACATTTTTCAAGTTCAGTTATTCAAAATTTTATTTTTAAACAAAAACTTCGACTATTCGATTCTTTTAATATATATACAAGAAATTAAAAAAAAAATTAAACAAAACAATAATAAATTAACAAAATTAAACAAAAACAAATATTTTAATTTAAAACAAATCTTAAAAGCAGTGTTCAAAAACAAATATGGCCAAGTTTCGCCACACCCGTATATTGATTGTGGAAGTTTGAAAGTTTGCTTTAGTTACCGCAAGGGCGCGCCCGCAATTAAGACGATCCTACCGCGTAGCAGAGCTTTCATATATTTAGACATGACGTGTGCTTTTATTATCCTCCCCAGAACTAATGCAACGTTGTTATATTTTTACTTTGTGACTCTTTCCATTGCCTTCTTCACGCACGTTGTATGTATGTCAACAGATCGAGTTGAGTTTTTTTTACTTACACATCTAGAGACTATAGTATTTGTACTAGATATACATACATAATACGTACTCAGTGATATATAAGCCAAGACAAACCGCTGTGTGATTAATTAAATTTGCTACAAACCATGATAAAATATTCGTGTTGTAAAATGAGAAAAACCTAATTAAACACGAAATAATTTTGCTATGTATGTACGTAAATGGCGTAATTATAATATTAAACAGGTTTTGAAGTGATTTTTGTTTGATTTGTAATTTCTGTTTCATCATCAATACTATATCTTTATTTATATTCTTTCAAAAAGTAATTATACAAAACTAAATTGACCATTTTTCGATCTGATCGACGACACGTTTGGCTTAGTTTGTAGTGACCCAGTAAGTATGCTGTGCCAGTGGTCGCTGGTTCGAGTCCCGCTGGAGGCAATTATTTGTTTGATGAGCACGAATGTTTGTACTCAAGTCATGATTTTTATATTTATAATAAGCATGTATTTAGTATGTGTATATCAACTATCTGGTATCGATAACACGAGCCTCGTAGCTTACCATGGAACTAGATGGTGCTGTGTTAATGTACAACATATTACTATCATTATTTATTATTTATATTGTTAATGCTAATTAATAGCTTTATAATTCATATCTGTTGATATTTCCTTGATTAATACCTAATAAGTTAAGTAATAGTGCAATGTACTATTTGTTCCTATGAGAAAGGTGAATGAGTCAATGTATTGAATTGTGAAACGAGAAAAGAAGGTAAGCTTTCAAATAACAATTCAAATTGGTTTTATACAAATAAGTCGTAAAATGCTAACTCTCTAAGTAAATATACGCGTTACGAATGTATATTTGAAATTAAAATATATTATTTTCTAAATTCAGTCCATATATTATTATCACTTTAGTATATCTACAACATTTTTATGGTATCTAACGTTTTCTCTTCCATCGTTTCCTTTTGACGACACGTTTATCTATGTTTGTAGTGACCCTACTTGCTGTGTCAGCGGTCGCAGGTGCGAGTCCCGCTGGGGGCATTCATTTGTGTGATGAGCACGAATATTTATACTCCAATCATGGGTGTTATAAAGTTACACATGTGTAGTGTATCAACTATCGGGTATCCATAATACTCAACAATTTGTTTTCTTTTAATCAGACTATCGACCATGCGAGTAAAATATAACATAAGCATAACGTCAATATAAAGGTGCGTCCAGCGACTTGTAAATCGACTATCTAAACTAAACCTATCTAAAAGAAGTCAAAGTTTTCTAATAAAGTAGCAGAAATGCTTTAATTGTTAATGTTTCATCGCTCAATATATTTAAAGAAAAGAAATTAAATAACATTACAGAGGTTCAGTACATACAGAAAACATAAAAAATGAATTACCGGTTAAGGTTAAACACCTTATTAGCAAATATGACTCAGATAGCATTCAGTTCATTGTAACTTTATCGGTACAGTCGATGGCAACGCTGAATTTGCACATAATAACTATATCTATACACATAAATAAAATTGAATGATCTGTTTGTTATGTCAAAATAACAGCTTTTTATTAAATATAAATGAAAGTAATACGGTACTTAGAAAGAAAAAAAAATATTTAAAATATTTGTCTGTTTGTTTGTGCTGGCAAATCTCCGAAACGGCTGTACCGATCATGACGGGACTTTCACTGGGTTTTTTTTTAGATAAAGAATTAGGGTTTCGCTCAAAAAATTAAAACATATGGAATTGGCTATGGAATATAAATACTACAAGGTTCTTTGAGGAAGGAATAAATTCTAAAATAAAATATCTGTTTTTAAATCATTCATCATGAGGAAATGGTCTTTTAATTACTTTAATTAAGTTTTTAGTTTATTGGAACGCGTTAGTCTTGCCAAAGTAATAAGCTTTATATATATATATATATATATATATATATATATATATATATTGCCAAAAGTTACTAAATATGCAAGGTATGTATACAAGTTAAGCAGAGCAAGATAGTAGATATCAAAAAAAATTGGTTTCAAGCATGTAATTTTGATCCATTTAAATTTAGATTTCTTCCATTTTTCATATTTCCCTTGCCACCTCTAACATAGTGTAGGTATTTCTGTAGGCCTCATCACTTATTGTTAGTAAAAGCTTGCCCTTGGAAAGTTAGGCGCTAATTGCCAACGAATTCTGTTGATTCTATTGTTTTCACAATTAACGCTGTGCTGTATTATGTGTGGCTCGCATTGATCTACTTACATACAATATTACGAAATATTGGAACTAAATCGAGATATTGTCCACTAAATGATTACTAAGCTTCTTTCTACGCAAAATAACAAATTACTAAAATATAATGAGAACCGTAGAAAGCTGATGGGAACTGAAAGGTATTATCTAAACAAATACATATAATTTAAGTGTCTGTTTGTAATATCAAAAAAAACACCTTTTTACTAAATACATATGAAATAATATACGGTACTTAAAAGAAATAAACATTTTTTTTTTAATTTGTTTGTCTGTCTGTTTTTTCCGGCCAATCTCCGAAACGGCTGGACTGATTTTGACGGGACTTTCACTGGCAGGTAGCTGATGTTATAAGGAGTAACTAAGGCTACTTTTAGAAAAAGAATTAGGGTTCCGCTCAAAGAAATTAAAACATATCTAGGGACGCATCCAAACGCAGAGAGGGTAAGTCGCTAGTTTTAATATACCTAATTACAATTAAAAAAGCGTGCTGAGATAAAAAACATAAAAAAAACTTTTATGCAAAAAATCACAATCTCTGTAACTGTATGACAGAAGGACAAAACCTAGAACACACATTCGTATTTATTATAATAATATTGATTACACAATATGTAGATTGTATCAAGGTTTGTATTATAGGTGCCTACATTATAACCGATTTGTAATTATCGCACTCACAAAGGAAACATGATGTCATAGTATTAGATTAGAAATAGCTAATTTATAACCGGAAAATTATCAAAAAACACTTCATAAGTGTGTAAAATAAAAGTGTGTTGTCAAAGACGTATTAGGATAATTTAAAACAATGGAAAAATAAACTAAGATGTAATTTTGGCTTTTTGGTAAGCTGTGGATACCTAGTTTTTATCCGTGGTTCTGTCCGAAATATAAGGAAATAGATATGTCGATAAAAAGTTGTGGCCTGATTATTTATCCAGGATATAAAATATCTCCGTTCGAAACTTTACTCAAAACTGTTAAGCGTAAAAATGTTATATAATTAACTACAATTTCAGCTCTATAAATGAATTAATATATCTCTGAAAGAATAATTTTGAGTATTTATAAATATTCGCGGAAAAAATCTATGTAATATAATAAAATTTTAAGTAAGCCGCATCTGTACATTATTTTTCGAAAAATCTTATTGAAATAGACATTATTATCGATACAGAGATTGAATCTATAGTTTTAGAATTTTTGTCTGTCTTTCTGTCTGTGTCTGCATAACGGAAAAACCACTGGAGGGACTTTAATGAAATTTGGTATGATGAGAGCTGGCTATCTGGAGCAACATATAAGATAATTTTTTTCGCGGGAAAATATTTCATGTCTGAGAAATTTATACTCAACGTTAAAACATAAGTATCACTAGCTTATACATATATAATAAAATTGTAACTAAGCCAAATCTGTACATTAAATATTTTTTGGAAAATCTTATTGAAATAAACATTATTATCGATACAGAGACCGAATCTATAGTTTTTAGAACTTTTGTCTGTCTGTCTGTTACCGCATCACAGAAAAATCACTGGAGGGATTTTGACGAAATTTAGTATGGAGATAGCTGGTTATCCAGGTCAACATATAAGATACTTTTTACCGCGAGAAAATGTCTCATTTCTGAGAAAAAAATACAAAAACTGCAGTGTAAGAGTATACCAAATACTAATGTGTAAAACCTAATGCTAGTACTTATATAAATAAATACGAGAAAAAAGAAACAGCATATGTACGTTTAAAATAAAAGATTGTATATCTTATCTTTTTCATATGTCAAGGCAATAACACGTTACATACGATAACCTAATTTTTAAATCTTAAATCTGGAATAAAATAAAACCTCATCACTCACCTCTTGAAGTGACATGTTATCACAATAAACACTCCTTATCACTTCACTTTTTGGTTACAATTATGGCACTGCACTGCATTTTTATTTCAACTAATACCATGCACTTATAAAATAAATAAATTAAAAAATATATTTCTTACAACATGCAGTATCTATTATAAATGTTATAATATTTAATTATAATACCACAGCCGTATTCTTAAATAAACATTGCTAATACAATTAAAAACGCGCCTACCCACGTCCTAACAGTAAATATATGAACTTCAAACTGGCTTGCATCCACCGACCAACGTGCATTGCATATTTTTATTTGAACGGTCTTCAATCTTTTGCCAAATGGGTAACTGATTTAACTTTTCTAACACAAATACAATATAGCTATCCCCGAATACGCTAACAAAAATGTAAATATTTCTAAAAATAGCCAAATCTTTACATTTCATCTAACGAAAAACGTCTAACGTCTGGAAGAATGTAATATTCAAATTCAATGCAAATATTACGTTCTTTCAACCATCGATTGCGCTTTTGAACTACGAGTATTGATAAACAATTATAAAGTACGAGTTTCCAAACATATAATGTTTATTCTACACGGAATTGAATATATTTCGGTGTATTGCACATGGATTCACGCCTGAAGGCCGCTGTATGCAGCCATCTAGTGTTTCAACCCTTCTAGTAACTCGATCCAGTAACTCTCTATTACAATTTTAGGTCAAGGATATCAAGTTCAGACTTATGAGATGACTAGATCTAGATCAGTGTTTCAGATTCTTATGTAATTTTAGTTACTTAATCAATTTTAGCAGATATGTGTCTAAATAATTAGGAAATACATATAATATTAACGTTAAATTTTAATCTCTTCAGTTCAACTTAAACTATCTATCTATAGACTTAGTTCAAAAGTTTTGTTATTAAAGCTATTGTTATCTAAAGACAGTAATTAATGAGGGCATAAAACTAGATCAGCAAATAAACGACTCATTCAAGTCCAAAGTTTAAGAACTGACGACGTCAAATATATCATTGAAATTCAATTTTACTATGAAAAATAAATACAAGCAAATATTGATTGAGTACTTAATATGCATAAGTCAAAAACGAAATTAAATTAAAAAAATCTACATTATACAGATTACGTCGCGATATGTCTATACTGAATTTATATCGCGTTAATTTCATTTAACTTGTATCTTTAGTTAGGTGTCGCGCTTATACACATTCGTCACTTGACTAGATAGTTACTGGACTTAAGCAAACGAGCATTCCCACACACAAATATGTCCAAATTATGCATACGAGGAACTTGGCTGCATACCATTGATGTCACTTTTACCTTGAATTAGAAATTAAAAAATAACAGAATTTATCGTTTCGTTTACAATATGGCGGTTAGTTTCGTATATTCGAGTATTATTTCGAGGTTTTCGTTTTTGATCGCGTTAAATAATATTAATTGGTTTTGTTTGGTTCGTTTAACGGACGTCCTTACGGACGGACGTCTGGCGAACTACTGGATCGTGGTTGGCTGATTGACGTTATCTCTTATCACTTAAATGCGATTCCGCTTTAGTTTATTACGAAAATTTGTTTTTTTACAGCAGATAAGTTTTTCGTGAATTTGGCAATATTTGGCTCGTGTTTAAGTTCCTAATCTCCGAAGTACTTTTAAAATGTGTAACTTCGTTCGAATAACAAAGAAATGTAAATTGTTATCATTTAATTCAAATGCTTTCTTCTATGGTTTTTAAAAAATCTTATTAAAAAAATACTATTTCGATAACTTTAGAAGATATTGGTTTATCATTTAATACTTCTTTATATATTTATAAAACAACAATTTCGAATACTCTTATTTAATCTATTATCAGTTATTTTCAGCCACATTTTGTTTCAAAGAGCAAAACGCAGTAGCAACAACGTATATTTCCGGTTTTAATTGACCCACTAGCGCCGGAAATACAAGATAATATTATCAATCATCTAACGACTTGAAGTTACCTACTTAGAAAGTAAGGGTTTTCATTTTGACTTAATATTCTATTGCGAGGGCAGAATAGGGCGAATGTTAGTCATAACGAACTTTCAAGCATACATAGTCATTTCTCTTAAGTTATAATACTTTCTTAGATTTGCGCGAATATATGACATCTATACTATACATGTACAAATAATAAAATTCTAACTGATTCGAATCTGTACATTAAATATTTTTTGAAAAATCTTATTGCAATAGTCATTATCATTGATACAGAGGCAGAATCTATAGTTTTAAAAATTTTTGTCTGTCTGTCCGGGAACGCATCACGAATATTTATTATGAGTTTTAGGTCCCGACATTTCGAATGCTTTACAGCATAGTTACGAGACTCTTATTTAGTCTATAATTTCTAGAAATAAATTTAAACCTTTATTAAAATTTATTAATCATATAATATATAAAATAATTTTGCAATATGTATAGCGAAAACTTTATTAAAGTAACTAAAACCCAGTTTAAAAATTAATTTCAAAGGTTTCAGGTTTGGGTACGGTCGAATAAAATAGCAGATGGCTAAAATTTATTAGATGTACAAAATAAAATTGCACTTTCTAATTGATTTTTAACAGTTACGCAGGGTAGCGGTCACATCAGTACTAGAGTTACAAAATATTTTTGTAATAAAAACTTTTTAACAAAAAATAAAAACCGACTTCAAACAAAAGCACTAAAAAGTAAAAAATAACTGATTGGTAGTTTTCATTTACTATACATACCTAATCAAATATTTTCGAAGTCGGTGTACTTTGCTTTGTATGGGCTGGCACCGATTTCGAAAATATTTGATTAGGTATGTATTTAATAGGTAGGCTTTAATTACTTAGCCAAAGCACACCGACTTCGAAAATATTTGATTAGGTATGTATAGTAAATGAAAACTACCAATCAGTTATTTTTTACTTTTTAGTGCTTTTGTTTGAAGTCGGTTTTTATTTTTTGTTAAAAAGTTTTTATTTTTCCCTTTTTAGTGTAGACAGTAGTAGCAAAGTAAGGATTCTAACGTGTTAGGCTTGTCAAATCAAACAAAATAAGCCCAAACTCAAAGTATCTACTATTAGCCGTTGAAGAGTTCCACCTATCCACCTTCTGGCCTTGCCATCAGATCAGGTCAACAACACCGAACCACTGTACTATCAACGGAAATAGAAATACTTGCAAAGTTTCAAGTCAATATGACAATTAGAAGTAGGTTAAATTCATCATTAGTTGTTTTTCCACCCTTAGGGGTGGTATTTTTTTTTTGAAATTTAAATGGGACCAATCTGGAAGTATACCCTTTCAAACATAACAAAAATTGTCCAAATCGGTTAATAAATGACGGAGTTCTGAGGTAACAAACATAAAAAAAAAAAAAACATACAGTCGAATTGAGAACCTCCTCCTTTTTGAAGTCGGTTGATAAAAAAAATCTGACAAGTGCGAGTTTCGCTCGCACACTGAAGGATCCATATCATGAAGCATTGAAATATTGTTTTAACATACTAATTTGATACTTTAAAAGTAAAATAATAATTTATTTATCTTATTAACGGTATAAACAAGTTTGTATGTATTTGATATATTTCTATGATTAACAAAGTTTCCTTAGCGATCGATCTCGTTAAAAGAAAATATTCCATATTTAAAATAATTATATATATATATATATATATATATATATATATATATATATATATATATATATATATATATATATATATATATATATATATACTTTAAATATTCATACCTAAATTTTAAATATTACCACAAGTTTATTATTATAACTGGTTACGTCTTAGGATAACAGCCGGTGGCATTTCAAACATGATGAAGGTACGATAATACGCCGTTGTGTAAACTGCGAGCCGTGCGAAACCGACTCCCGTTATAATTGAACAGTTTTGTTCTAAGAATATATTTTGACTACAATTTTTGTATAATGTTATTATGTAATTAAATTTTAAATATCATAAAAAAAAAGATTTTTTAGTTTTGTTTCTTCTTGTTCTAGTTGTTTCTTACATTACCCACGTATGAAAAGGTGAGAATTTTTGTCTACTCAATTATGAATAATAAAAAATGTATTTATCATAATAAAAAAAATACACTTAAACTTAAATATGTGATATTTAGTTAAAATAAAAAAAAATTGCTGTAAAATCATTGGTAGGTTTAGAGTTTAGTGCCAACTTATTATAAAATAATAATTAGTTACTTTTAAACGAAAAAATGTAATCGACTTGTTAAAAGTAATTCCACTCTTAGGGATGGATTTTTCAGATTCATATTAAAGCACTGTGAAAGTAAAACCAAATCATTAAAAAAATATGAAAATCGATTTACAATTGGCGAAATTGTGTAACTCACTAAAAAAAAAAAAATTAAGTACAGTCGGTTATTGGTAGTATAACTAATGTTATATTTGAACAACTGTTTGAAATCCGCAATATGATTGAAAACCTAATGTAAATCATTTAATTGATACCCTCTTTACTTTAAAATCTATATATATAATTGCTTAAGGGATAGTGTGGGAAACCTTTATGCTGTAATTTAAACTTATTACTAGTTTCTCGATAAATATTGTTCACGACAACAATTAGATAAAACTTAACCACGTACAAGTTATATATAGCGTTAAGATAATGTGCAATTTTAATTCAATATATTATTGTACAGCGATTATATGAACGGAAAGATGACATCAGAGATCAAGAATAGATTTCCTATTTGGGAAAATTGAATGGTGCAAAAAGCCTTGAAACTATTTGTTATAAGTAAGTATAATGCATTGACAGGTGTTAAAACTTTTTAATTTATGCGGATTTTTCATGTTTTAGCGCCTTCACTTTGCTTAGGTCGCAATTTCATTCTACATGTACGAGTATATTTACATCATGTACATATACATAGAAGGGTTGTCCCCAGATTACTTTCGACATGAAGTAAATAGTGAATAGATAAATAGCGTATTTCCATATAGTTATTGAATAGAAATTTTGAGCTATAAGCGCATAAACGCACAGACATATAAATAAACAGTCTTTTGTAATACGTCGTTTTCCAGTTTAAAGCCGGGGTGGGTAAGAAAAGCTCATTTATACTGATATAAGAAAAAATATTACAACGAAACCTTATAAATATCATTATGTATTTTAGTAAGAAGAAACATTCCTTAATGAAAATGTAAAGCAAATACTTTTTTTAACTATAATGATTAAAAACGGTAAGCTACGAAGCCTGTGCTATGGATACCAGATAATTGATACACTACACATATATAACTTAAAAACATATACATATATTATAAATATAAACACCCATGACTGGAGAACAAACATTCGTGCTCATCACAAAAATCTATGCGCCTAGCGGGATTGGAACCTGCGACCGCTGGCACAGCAGGGTTGTACCATATATTTTCCTTACAATAATATAAAAGTAACTTGAAAAGTTTGTTAGTAACTAACCAACTTAAAATATTTTTTCTTGCAACTCGCAAAAGACATCACCACGACATAAAAATAATATAAAAATTTTATTTACTGTGTAATTCACTGTCTATACTTTTTTCTCGCAGTGCGTTTTCATTTGTATTCAGTCATTTGAATTTTGATTAAATTATGGTCTAAAAATGTCAATGACATAGTTTTCTTACTACAACTTTCAATTTAGTTCCGATGTGTGTCAATAGATGGCGTTGCTAAGAAGTTAAATTTATTATTTATTTTCTACTTTTTATGGTGTAGTGGGATATCTGACACTGTTCGCAAATTTGATTTCTGTTTAGATAAATGTCTTTAGTTATATTGTATTTGTTCTAGGTAAGTTAAGACGAAACACATAGTACCATGTTTATGGATATAGCTTTAAATATTCGGGAATAACATATTATAATGTATACATATCTTTGCACTCTCTATCCATATCGCGGAATAAAATAAAAAAAAAATTAGACACAATATACTAACGCCATCTATGAATAGTAGAGAGAAGTACAGTTTTTAAAAACAACATTTTTACGTTTGTTTAATTACAATTGTAATATTAGTTTTTTAACATACGAACTGTATCTGCTAAACAAAATTTGCTCTGCACTGTAATGGATACTCCAATGCCAATAATGGAGTGTGGGCTATAATACTGGGCTTAGGCAGAAGTTGAATTTTCATCATTAAATCTTAGGACAGGTGACTCGCCTCCCTCTAGATCCGCTATACTCTACCTGCGGCCCGCGGGCCGCATGCGACAGCATCAAAAATCGCATTACATATAATATATCTTTGTTAAAAAAGTAACTAGATCGTTAACTTGGAATTACGTTTTCATTAAGACCTAAATAATTTTTGCTTGCGGCCCTCGACACCATGACTGAAACGTTTGTGGCCCCTATAAAAAAAGGTTGAGTATGACTGCTTTAGATGGTTATTATTATTATTAACAATCATAATATCTTCCCGACCGATTTGGTCACGGCGACCAATCTTATTGAGACTAGCCATCTGTAAAGGAGATGTGCGAACACAACTGCATTCTCTACTCCTGTCATTCTCATCGTTTAGTGGGTCGACTACTGGATACAACCGGCTGGGAATATTTCGACAGAAATACTCAATAATCGAACTTGGCCCGACCCGAGATTTGAACCCAGGACCTTCAGATGCTGTCGTACATACTAACCACTGGACCACCGAGACAGTTAGTGTTTGGGTACATACCTGGTGCGCGGCGGGCGCGTCCGCGGGCCGCAGCGCGTGCACGGCGCCCTCGTGCTGCTCGGCGAAGGCGCGCACGCAGGCCGCCGCCTCGCGGTACCTCTTCCATAGATCTACTGCTTTGTGGTACCTGTTGAAAAGTACGTGAATGTATGTGGAATTGGAAACTTTGTAGACTTATTTATGTATTCTGTGTATTAGAGTTTAATTTTATGGCAGGCTTTAGGAAATTGTGAAACTAAACTGTAAATTGCGAACTAATATTTATTAATATTTGTAAGTTTAGGATTGTGTGAGGTACTGTATGCCTGAGAGTAATTAATCTGGGGTGACGGACGCAGGTAAAAACGAGATATCCAGTTGTACGATGTTTAGAGATTAGTCCTAAATATATAACTAAAACTAAATATAAAACTAAACTAAAAAGTTTTTTTCTCATGATAGGTATTGCTTTTTCTTTCTGTTGCTTTAAGTAACTTATTATAATAGTGTTTTTGTTTTTTTTTTTTAATAATTTATAGTGCTTTTAATTTTTAAATGCTCCGTGTAACTGTTGGTGCATGTCATGGTTACCTATAAGTATGATAAAAGTTGAATTAATAAAACCTTTGTACAATTGTGACTACGAGCACTTATTGAAAATATACTGATAAAAATCGATTCACAATGGCGAAGACATCGATTTTTTAAAGTCGTTTAAAAAGTAAAAACACTTACTTATCACACAGCTGTGTTAAATTAGCACAAGTATGTTCATATGCGGCGGCCGCGTCGTCCAACTCCTTGCGTAGTTGCGCTGCGATGGTCGGCTCAGTGGTGGCCTGCAGCGGGGCGGCGGCCTCGCGCAGGGAGCCCACCAGCTCGCCGCTACGGCGCGAGAGGGACTCGCTAAGCGTCTGTTTTACATAAACGTAATTATTATCAACATAGGTATAGTTTTAGATTATCAAATCAAATCTTAATCAATTGTAGTCGGTAATCTCTTATGGCCGTTCTCAATATAGATCACGGTCGATAATTTTTGAAACCAAAAAAATAATAGTAGGATGTCTCGATTTCCGGCAAAACTACAAGTCCTATGGAAAAAAGTTAAATAGCAAAGTTCTAGGTAATTAGAAAGATCTACAACTTTTGTATTATTAGAAATCGAGATAAACAGATTTTTAACCCTTAAATACTCACGCCTTCCCATTTCCCGATGTCAGATCGCCCGTAAATTATTTTTTCTTTCATTTTTTTTATATTCTCTTCTTTTTCCAATGGGTTTCATCCTACTATTATTATTTTTTCACTTTTTACCATTTTCAAAGGCTTCAGCCCTGGTCTAATAAGCAAGTCTTAAGCAATTAAATATGTGAAAAATTATAATTAGTTATCTTACTCAAGGATATTTGTACTTTATTTAATATCAACTCAAACAGTTTTAAAATGTCCCATTAAAGAATTTTTATTAATAATTATAATTATAGATTAGGAAGAGAGATCGTAGTTTTTTAACCAAATAGTTCTTTCTAATTTTGAATGTTTTTTTTTTTATTTAAAAAGTAGATATGACAAAAAATCTATACATATCATAAAATTGTAACTAAGACGAATCTGTACATTAAATATTTTTTGGAAAATCTTATTGAAATAGACATTATTATCAATACAGAGGCCGAATCTATAGTTTTTAGAAATTTTTTTTGTCTGTCTGTTACCGCATCACAGAAAAACCACTAGAGGGATTTTGATGAAATTTGGTATGATGATAGCTAGTTATCCGGGTTATCATATAGAATACTTTTTACCGCACGAAAATGTCTTATTTCTGAGAAAAAATACAAAAACTGCAATGTAAGAGTATACTGATTGATATGTAAAACCTAAGAATTTGGTTTTTGGTCATCTGAACGCGGGCGGAGCCGCGGGCAATGCTAGTATTAATATAAAACCCAAAAGAATACTTACTTCCAGTTTCTCTGTGGCTTTTAACAGACGGTCGTAGTCAACCTGTCCCTGCACTGTGAGGAGCTCGACCATGTAGTCGGCCTCCCGCACTGCGCCCTGCACCAACTCGAGTTGTCTCTCGAAACGTCGCCATAATTGCAGTTTACTTCTCAAACGAACGCTTAGATCGTTACATGCGGCTTCAATTTCTGAATGAGTGTCCTAGAAATGAAATTTTATTTGGGTTCGTTATTGAATCAATAATAAATTATTCAGAAGAGGAAGTTCCTTTTTTTACATCGTTGTTTGGCATAAAAATACAATTTATTTATTAAAAACAAAATCAGAAGATAATATTAAAAAAAATTAGCTCACCTGTAAAGCAGATATGTCTCTCTCTACGCCGATCGGCGACACACAGACGCGTAGAGCAGTAGGCAGCGTGTGTAAAGCTTGCCTCAAAGCGAGTATATCTCGCCATTGGGCAGATAGATCTTCAATCAATTTTTGACATGTTTGTGATGCTCCTTCTACCACGTCACTGCCAAGACGTTCTGCCGCCTCACATTCTTCTAAAGTCAGTTTCGCTCGTCTTTGGTTCTTCTGACAACGCGCTATTCCAGCTTGGACTTGAACAATTTTTTCTTTCAAAAGCAAACTTCTTTCTAGTTCTTCAGCGATTTGGTCATCTAGTATTCCTGATTGTGTTAAGAGAACGCCTAATCTTTCAGATTCGGCTGTTGGTAGCAGACTTAGCCTACCTAGCTCGTTCTGTATTCTGTCAATACGACCGGTCATTACTTGTAATCTCTCTATGTATAGATTTAGTTCGTCTTCACTCTTGATTACGCCTTTCAAGCTGTCCAGCATAGACCGTAGCTCTCTCATTTCATCTTCGAGGATGTTTAGTTTTTCGTTGGAAGGCACGTCACGATCAGAAATGTTTTGGATGGCAGATGTGTGAATATTGCTGATTCTAGACGACAAATCACGCCATTTGTCTTCGACTTTCGAGAAATATTGGCGTTGAACCATTTCATCAGATATAGGCAGAATTTCGAGCGCTTTATCAAATTGAACTCCTGATTCATTTTTTAGGTTATTGTGAACTTCATGCTGAGCCTTTAATTCCCAGAAACGACGAAGGTTACTAGTTGTTGTTATGTTGTCTGAAGTAATGTGCTCTAATTCCTTGTTAGCAAGTTTCATCCAGCCTTCAATTCTGTCAATTAAATGATCGTACGTTAGCCAATTTTCCCTAAAGGCAGTTAAACGTGTCAGTCGCGAGTCCACTTCTTCTTGAAGTTTTAGTAAAGTATCTAGTGCAATGGAACATTCAGATTCTAATCCCGAACAAACTATTAAGCCTTGAAGTCCTTCTGAAATAGATATCAAGCGCAACATTTTAGCGTGGTGTTGAGAAGCATCGAGACTAATCGATTGGTATAAATTAATATATTGTTCGTTATCGATAGATGTAACATTTGAGAGGTCAGGGATTCTTTGTTCAGCCACTCTAAGCCATTGCTTTTCTTCTTTCATATTGTGTTCAAGTACACTCCACCTTGATGCTGCTAACGTCATTTGCTGAGCTCGACCAGCAGCTCTGTCAATTATAATAGTTGCTCTGTCATGCAGAGAATGATGAAGTGATGAGTATTTTGTCCTAGTCTCATTATCCAAATTGTCTTCTAACGACTCAAGAATAGCTCTGCAATGACTAAGGTTAACGAAGAACTTTCTATGTTTTTGAATTTCCTCGTGAAGATGATCTAAGTTCGATACAATTATTTTACCGTCGAGTAATGCTTCAGCTACATCCGTGATTTGTCCAAAGTCCTGTAAGGTTTGCTCGTACTCTTCAGCTAATGAAGATAGTTGTAGTAGACGATCTCTCTCTGTGTTGATTGTGTTTTCTATATGTTTGATGTCATCATTGCATTCATATAATTTGGTTGGACATTCCTTCTTCGGATTTACTTCGATAAAGTTGCGATATATTTGGAATAGTTTTTTAGCGGACTCAACGTTATTAACGTTATCGAGTTCAAATTTATCAAGACTGTCAAGTTTTCGTTGAGTAGGTATTTCGGATAATATTAAATCATCTAACCTAGATTTGTGTGCGTCTACAGATTGGCTTAATATATTGACATCTGACAAGAATTTCTCCCATTCCTTTTCACTTTCTTTTAATAACACTGATGTTTGATTATTAAGATTGCTTACTGCAATTACTTGACGTGTCAGTGTTTCTATTAAAGTGATTATTTCTTCATTAATTTCGGTGACATAAACAATCTCTTTCAAATTTTGGATATACTGCTCTAACTCTCTTACACGTTCTTTTTCATCAGGAAGCTGTTCCCCTATAACAGTTTGTCTTTGAATTTTATACTGTATTTCTTCTAACCAAATTGATATGGTTTCAATCACAATGATAACGCTTTTTTCCATTTTAACTGTATCATTGTTTTTCACAGCATTTTTAAATTCTTCAAGTTCTTTATTTACAACCAAATTATAGGATTTTTCTACGTTCGGTTCAATAAGTGCTACAGTTAATGCATCTTCTGATATCCTTTGAAGGCTTTGTGTTCTCTTCTCCATTGCATTCATTAGTCTTGTCTTTTCATCTTTAGGTACAAATACTGTTTTGCATGGAGAGGGTGATTTCGATTTAGATCTCTGAACAACATCAGAATAAGTGGGTTTGGTCCCTGCAATGTGCCTTTCTTGCGTTTGTGGAATTGGGAAGACCGGACTAGCTAGTTGTGAAATGCCCTCGTCTATTGAAGATGTGTCCTTACTAGATAAATCCTCGCTTGTTGGTGTAACAGAAAGGGAAAGTTCAGCATTAATAGGATCTGATAAACTACCAGGTGATTGCAATGGGGATTCAGTTTTTCTCTTAGTTTTCCTTTTCCTTGGCTTATGAGTATCACTCGAAATAGGTCCTGAAAATTGTTCAGTCTGACGTTCGTTTTCAATGAAGTTATTAGTTGCCTGTGGAATAGAGATTTGAGCTCGTAAATGGACTTCGTATGGTTCATCGGTAGATGTTGATATCGAATCTTCTGAATAGCCTCTAGGAGTTGTCTGTTGAGTGCTGTCGATTGTTATTACACTAGGTTTAGCAACCTCTTCTACAGCAGATACAAACGGCATTTCATGGACTTCTCGAGGCGTAGTTTGCTGAGTGTTGTCCACAGTAACGATTTCTTTTGCAGTATACTCTATTGGTGGTTCAACTTGATTTTCAGTTCTGGGTGAAGTCTGCTGTATATTATCAATCATAATAACTTCTTTTTTCACTACATCAAATTCTGGTTTTACCTTTTCGAATTCTCTCCTCGGAGATGTCTGTTGAGTACTATCAACGGTTTCAATTTTACCTTTGAGGTCTAGTTCTGGTAAGCGAGGACTTATTTCTTTACTTGATGCTTCTTCTTCAATCGATAAATCAGATTGAGTGTATGTTGTCACAAGAGGAACATCAGGAGTTTGAATGCTGATTTCTTGTACTTCTACAGTTTTAACGGGTGTAGTTGATGTCTCTTTATCGGTGACCTCTTGATCTATTGTTTGTATAATACTTTCAGTTGTCTCTACAGTAATTTCAGTACTTTTCTCTTCTTTCTGTACTTGTGGTAGTGGCGAAGTTTGTATGTCACGGCTATCTTTTTCAACAACTGGTTTATCTTCTTCTTGTATAATTGGCGAAGTTTGTGAGAATTTGTCATCAGGAGTTTCTATATCTCTTGAGACAACCTGCGTAGTAACCTCAGATGTTATAACTTGTTCTGGTGTTTCTGTCCTACTTGTCTGGATTTGTGAGTCTGATACTTCCACCTTTTCTAAAATAGTAATATCCTCACATGTTTGTGTATGAACTTCTTTATCATCTATAGGTGTTGTTTGTATTAATACTTCGCTGACCGGCGTAGGAGAAGTTTGTAATTCAGAATCAATAGTCTCAGTTTTCGGTATTTCTATTTTATCTTCATTTTCAGATTCTTGTACTTCAGGAGAAGTTTGTACAGAATATTCTGTTGTAGCGATTTCTTCAACGATTGGTACTGGGTATGTGACTGTAGTCGAAATTTCTTTATTAATAATTTCCGGACTGCTACCTATACATTCTTCAACTATTTTAACCGTATTTATATCTGATGTTTCACTAAACGTATGGTAAGATTCATCTTGAGGTGAAGTTGTTATTATTTCACTTCCAAGTTTAGGACTTTCAGGTTTTATCACTTCTGTTTCTGTTTTTTCTTCAGGAGATTTATCACTAGCTGGTGTCTTTTTCTTACCCTTCTTGGTCTTAATTTTTCTTTGCTGAATTGGTTCATTCATTTCCACAGGTGTTGATACAACTGTTTCTTCATCAGTTGTAGTTTGCTTTGGATAAACAGTTTCTTCACTGATAGCGTGAGATTTTCGTTTTTTATGTCTTTTCTTCTTTTCTTGGACTATTTCTTTACCTAAGGAAGTATCATCTGGTTCATATCCCTTCTCTTCTGTGTGTTCTAATTCTGTGGATAATGATAGAGGCACATCCTTTTCTTCACTAATATTAATTGCTACTTGCAGCAAATCACCAGTAGGTTTTGGAGATTCTATAGATGTTGGTGATTGTAACTCAACATAATGCCTTAAGGATGAACTCTCAGTACCCGCTATACTTTTGTCGGTATCAACATAAGATTCTGTATCCGCGGATATATGGCTCTGTTGTGGTTCCACTTCACTTTCCTCAAAAGGTATATCAAGTTTATCTTTAACTAATTCTTCTGAAGTCATCTGAAGGTCTGTGTCATCTTTTATATTGTCATCACTTTTTTCTACTTTTAAATGTTCTTCGACAATGTTAATCTCAGCTGGCAATTGACCCCTTATTTCTTTCTTTATAATTAAACATTCACCAGTTTCAAACTCTTGTACTTTTATATCCATGCCAAACTTTGGATCAAATTTCATACTCTTATCTCTTTTTTCAAGACCAACTGAAATGTCAATAGTTTGAGTTGGTTCCTTCAAGCCAATATCTTTTAGTATTTCGGATTTCTCATTGGGCGGTATTGAATGTGAAGTATTATCAGTAGTTTCTTTTTCATCTGTTACCGGTTTTTCTTGTTTAGCATCAATTATATGTCGTGAATGGTTATCCAACCTTTCGGCTTCAATAAAAGCTGTAATATCATATGATTTCTCTTTTGTAGGAGCTTCTATAATACCAAATTGATACAAATCCTCGATATTTTGATTATTTTGTGAAGAAATTAAATTGCTTGATGATATACATTTTTCAGTTACTTCAGGCGATTCTAGTTCAGCAGGCTTAAATTGCTGAATATATGAAACTTCTGGTTCTTTTTGTTTCATGTGTATATCTGTTTCGCTCATTATTGTTCCAATTTCTAAAGGTTCAACTTTTACAGAAGACTGCGTCGGAAGAATGTCTTCAATTTTACTACTTTCTTTCTTATAGGATGGAATTTGTTCTTGTGTTAGATGAATAACATTTTTAAATGTTTTTGCGGGCACAGACTCCTCTTCGAATTCCAAACCTTCCTCTGTTATAATCACTGGTTGTTTGATAACAATATCAATGGAGCTTGTATGACTATCTGGTGCATTATAAATATGTTCAGTAGTTTTTATTACTTGAGTGATACTGTGTTTGGATTTCTCAGCATCCAGCTCCGTCGGTGCAAAGGTTTCAGTGATTTTTTCAGTAGGAGATTTTCTTTCTGATAGCGGTTCAGGTAATTTTTTATCGTCCATTTTTGAAATTGATTCGTGCGATAAAAATTCTTCAGTTATGTTTTTAAGTGTCTGTGGAATGTGTTCAACCTTTAGTTGATTGCTTTCTGTTTTGATTAAATCAATTTGTTTCGGAACTATTTCTTCTACTTTAGAAGAATCAGTCTCAACAATCATTTCTTTTTCTATTAATTGTTTTGTTAAATCTAGAGGTTTTTTGGATGATGAAGTTTCGTCAGACTCTTTTAATATTGTAGAACTAGGTTCGTTTTGCATGTAAATGGTATCATCAGGTAAATGTGAATCGACAGTATCAGCTGTTTTAGGAAGACTTTCTTTGGAGAGTTCTGCGACATATTCTTTTTCCTCAACATTTTGTTCTTTGTGGATATGTTCTAATTGATCTTTATATGAATCCTGAGGAACTGAGCTTAACTTGGGTTCTGTTTCAATTATTTGAATGATAGCCGGTATTTCTTTCAATTCTTCAGTTCCATCTAATATATTTTCTTCATTTGATTTGATTTGTTTTCCATCAACACAAATACTTTGTTTGTCAGTAGAAGAAGAACATGTATCTTCTTTTTTAATTTTTAATGGATCTATAGAAGGTATCACAGTAGATTTTTCATCTCCAGAAAATTGTGCATCTTTGGTTGCTTTAAGAGATTCTTCAAGAGGCTGAGATGGCAGACTAATTTCTTTTGAAACTAAATATTGCGACTCGGTAATAATTAGATTTTTTGTAGTATTCATTAAACTTTTATTCTGCCCCTCAAGTTTTTCTGAAATATTTTCACAGTCTTTGTCAGGTATCTGGGAAAGGTTTACGTCTTCTTCAGATTTTTTATATATAGTTATATCTGCCGTATCTTTAGGTATTTTATCTAAGTCGCTGCTTACTAAAGCAACGTTATTTTTAAGCAATTTATCTTCTTTTTTATCTTTGATATTTTCTTTGATGTGATCTGGTTCTATTAAGTTTTGTTCTGTGAGATCAATAGGTTTGTGAACAATATCATAAGATAACGTTTCTTTTAATTCTTGTTCATGTGGTTTAGATGGTGTTTTTACTTCCTCGTCGAATTCTTTACCTGAATCTTCTTTTCTTAGTACAATTTTCTTCGAATCTGCAGATTCTGTTTCTTGAACTGGTATCAGTGATACAGAGGTATGACCCATTTCACTATCAATAAGTTCTTTAGTGAGATCTAATAAGGATCTACCGGCTGGTTTTCGTATTTGATGGGGTTCTATCTTATCCACATGGACATCAATAGTACTTCTTACAGTTGAATCAGCAAGATATTGATCATCTGGATCTTCCACTACTTTTTCCATAACGTGTTCTTTGCCATCAATATTTTGAACCTGTTTTATTATTTTGATACGCTTAGTTTTAGTGCCTTCTTCTTGAAGAATATGAGATATTTTAGGTTCATTTTCCACAATTTCAATATCATCAGGTTCCTCGACGATTTCTTCAGTTATATTATGTTCTTTACCATCTATAATTTTAACATGTTTTATTATATGTTTATCTGTTTTTGTAATTTTCTTTACAATAGTCCCATCTTCTTTACTCATCAGTTCATCATCTTTTGATTTTTCTGGTTCTTTTTTCAATATTTTTATATCAGATGTATCAGAAAGTTTAAATGTATAATTTTCATTACCTAATTTGTCATTAGTTTCAATTATTTCATGTTTAGGTGAGGCTTTTTCATCTTTTAATATAATATCATCGGATGGTTTCTTTTGTGCAATTTTTAAAGATAAAGAATGATCAGTTTCACTTTGTATAAGAAGATGAGAAATATCACTAGGCGACAGATCTTTCGGTTTTTTCATTTCAACTATATTTAAATCATCATTTGTAGCAATGACTTGCCTGTTAACTGATCCTTCTAATAATGTTGTTTCTGTTTCAGATTTTAAGGTCTCTATTTCTTCCGGTTGAACATCTTTTTGCTTGGGTAATTCCGAGATCGAATCCCGGGGAATAGGAACTTCTATTTTTACTGAAGATATTTTTTGAGGTAAAACAGCTTCATCCTGTTTCAAGCTTTTATCTTCAGCAATTACCATAATGCTTTCTTTCTCAGGCTTTGTTTTGTTCAAGTCATCAATTTGAACGTCTATATTAGCGGCTACAGTTGAATGAGCAACACATTCATCTTCAGGTTCTTCTACCACTTGTTCAGTTACCTGTTCTTTACCATTAACTATACGAACTTGTCTTATAATTTTAATACGTTTTGTTTGTGCCCCTTGTTCGTGAATAATTTGGGATACTTTTGGTTCACTCTCATTTATTTCAACATCATCAGGTTCTTCAATCACTTCTTCAGTCACATGCTCTTTTCCATTAATAATTTGAATGTGTTTTATTACACGTTTTCTTGATCTTTTCGTAATAGTACGGACGTGTATTTGATCACTAAAATCGGTTTCACCTTGTTGTTCTTGAATTATTGTATTTATTGGTTCACCTTCTACAATTTCCACATCTTCAGGTTCTTCGATGACTTCTTCCGTTACATATTCCTTGCCATCAATAACCTGTATATGTTTTATAATGCGTTTTCTTGATCTGGTTATAATAGACCGTATTTGTGATTGCTCGTAATTTTTAAGTAGTTTTTCAGAATCTTCTGGTTTTTCAGAAGTTTCTTCTACAATTACAGGTGATGAATCTACTGGTGTAACAACTGTTTGCTTAGTAGTTATACTTATAACTTTTTCTGGAGTTGGTTCACGCAAAGCTGATTGATCCATTTCCTTTTCAATAAGATTTTGAGTGATATCGATAATGGATCTATCCTTTGGTTTTTCAACAATTTCGGCAAAAGCCAATTTGATAGGTCTTTCTTCTTCAACAAGCTCTGTGATATCAGGCTTTCCCCCTTGTAAGACATTCATATCGTCCTCAGGATCCTCTATTATTTGTTCTGTCACATGTTCTTTTCCATCAATTATATTAACTTGACGAATTATTTTAATACGTTTTGTTTGTTCTCCTTGCTCTTGAACAAAGTGTGACACATTAGGATCTTCTTCAAACATTTCCATATCATCTGGTTCTTCTATAACTTCTTCAGTAACGTGTTCTTTGCCATCTATTATTTGTATGTGTTTAATAATTCGTTTTCTTTTTGTAGTTATCTTCCTTGTCACTTGCTGAACAACAGTGGATATATTAGATGAGATTGTGTCAAGTGTTGAAATACCGCTAGAAATTAAAGTAATATGTTCACCCTTGAAATCCTCATCACTAGTATGAGGCGCACCTTTTGTTTGCATGGTTTGTGTGTATGTCACTTCTGTAGGAGTGTTTGACTCGGTTAAATTACTTATCTCACTTTCTCTTGTAATAAATTCCTCTGATACATTCTTTAATTCTTTTTCTAACGGAGAAGATTCTCGTGGTTGTTTCTGATCTTGTGTTGTTTTTGCCTCAGATCCTTCTTTATATGAAAAGTCTTCTAAGTTTTCATATTTATCCTCTTTTTCTATATCTTTAATTTCCTCTTGTGGTTTGTCGCCTTTACCGGTGTCTGGAGGTACTTCAGGTTTATCACCTGCGTCACTGGCAACGACTCCACCTTCCTTCACACTTATCGACACTCTTGGTATTTGTTCTTCAAAGACCTCGACATCTGGCTCCTCAACAACTTCTTCAGTCACATGCTCCTTACCATCTATTACGACAACTCGACGGATAATGCGACGTTTAGTTTTTACGATACGTTTTGTCACTTGCTGTACAATGGCTGTTACGCTAGAGGATGATGTTTGTATCTGTGGTTGAATTTCTCCTTCAGCAATTTGTAGAATTTCTTCAGGTTTCATTCCTTTTTCCATTGTAATAACCATATCTGGTCGAGATGTGAATTCGTGTATTGTTACTTCTTTTTCAGGTATTGCAGCCAAAGCTTGTCCGTCGTAACTCTGATATTGAACGTGCCTTACACCGCCATCGTCTAACATCGTGGAAGTAGAACCTTCATCACGCTTCAGTATTAGTTGTGACATCATTTGATCTTGAGGAACGTCTTCAGAGAAAATCATTTGTGTCTCAGGTTGACCGGTTAGTACTTGTTGTCTTGTAACTAGCGTTTTCCTAATTTTCCTAACGATGATCCTCTTTGTACCGTCGGCATCAACTACTACCTCAGTCGTTGTCTCATCAGGCTCTACCATGACCGTTTCAAACGATTGCGGCAAACTATGTGTGATAGTTAATTTAGAATCTTTATGGATGTTATCGTCCCTGTATTGGGCGTCAATAAACAAAGATTGATCTTCGGTCTTTTGATCTCGTGTAACAGGTCGACTGGCGATTTCAATAGTTTCGTGACCATCAGAAACGATCTGTTTTACTTGAATATTTTCCAATATTTCTTTTTCAGATTTTGGTTCACTTGTCTGCATTTCTACATCCTTTGGCAATGCACAAGTTATTGAAATATCATGAGTTATTTTCTCTTCAGGCTGGCAGATTACAGATTTATCAACAAGTTCTGGTGCATCAGACATGAGACTTTTACCGGTCTGAGTTTCAATAGTTACACTTGGTTTTGCGTATTCTTTGTCTTGAATCTTTATTTCTTGAATTTTCGTTTTAACATCAGACTCAGTTTTTTCTTCTAGTTTAGAAACTGTTTCAATTTTTTCCATCACAGGTTCTACAATAATTTTATTTTGTTCTTGTTGTTCATATTCAGGTACTCGTGGTGAAACAACTTCTTCAGGCATTGAAGTAGAGTCGATTGTTCGATCAGTTTGAGATATATCATCCTCTACAACTTCAGGAGCTGTTCTAATGTGTATTAGTAATTGCCTTAGCCTTTCAATCTCAATAATGACTAGATTTCTTGTTTCTTCTAAAGTTCTTCTTGTAACATTCAATTTTTCTCTTAATTGACTAGAATCATCACGAATTATCACAATTATAGACTGTATTAAAATTTCATATTCCTCATATTCTCGAATATATCTTTCATAAATTTCGATATACTTGATGATGTCGTCATCTGTGAGCACGTCTGTATGTTTGGTCGACTGTTTTAGTTCTTTATTGATGTCTTCCAGCCAGTGATCAAGTTTGGCAATCTTTTCTTTTTGCTCTTCAACTTCCTTAGTTTGACGTGCTAGTTCTATTTTTGCGTTCTGAAAAACAAATTAAATGTAAAGATGATTTTTTAAGTAACAAAATTTTTATATATATACTAATACTAGCGACACACCCGCTTCGTTCGGGTTCGTCCCTACGTACGTTTTAAATTAAAATGGATATAGTATGTTATCCTTAAGAGATAGACATATGCCATTGCTGATTTTTCTGTAGATCTATATAAGATACACAATTTCATCATACATTATTTTGTTATATCTCAAAGGGTTTAGGCAGCGTTTTCGTTGAAAGCTCCTAGACGGCTTATTTTTTTCCGACACCTCCAACAAATATCCGTTATATTTTAGTCAATGTATACAAAACTTAATGAAAAGCGGTGCACTATTTTTGGAGTTTATCGTGAACAGACAGACGGACAGAAGCGGCGGAGGATTTTGTTTTATAATACGTAGTGATATGTATAAATATGATTTCACTGTTAAAATTTGTTATGTTTTTTATTTATTATAAAGGCAAGTTACCTTACTTACCTGGATGGTGGTAAGACCTTGACGCGCCTGAATAAGTAATTTTGAGATTCTTGCTTTAATCATGACAAATTCTTTTAACAGGATCTGCACCTCTGTTTCTTGTCGGAACTCCATTATCTTCTGCTCCAACAAAACAGCCGCTGCTTCACACTTGACTAAAATTGATATCCCCTCCTGAAATAACGAAAATTTTATCGATAAAGAATTTGTTTTATTGAAGCTTGAATATACATATTTATATTGTCACTGCCTATGGTAAGCATCACATATCACAAGTGCTAACTGTATAGCATTGGTATCACCACTAGATGATGAGAAGGGAACTATCCCTTGGTAGAGTATGCACACTAACTTCACCTGCACAATGTGAAAGTAACTCTATATCCTTGGTTATAAAAACAAATGAGTCGTATTGAATTCAAACATATGGAACTGGACGACGCTGTAGTAAATGACTACGATAATATATTCCACGAACACGAAAGCTAATATGAAACGCTCTCAATCTCATTATTCACTAATACAATAATTAAAAAAAAAATTAAATATACGAGTATTTTGTACAATATATTATATTTTACACTCGAAAGTATTAGCGATATAAAACTAATTATAATCTGGTATAAAATAGTGAAGCAATTTTCTACATTTGTTACAAATTGGTTTAAATACTGTTCAAAGCTCTTATTTTATTGGTAATATTAATATTTAAGTAATATTCCCAATAATGCATAGCTATGTAGTCGTTAATACCAAAAAAAAAACTAAAGTATTTTTTAATGTTAAAAAAATCTTATAAAAGAAAAATCTAAAATAGAAAGAATGTTACTTTTATCACAAATCAAATAAGATGCTAATACATAGTTCGTAGTCTGGGCAAAATAAGTCATCATTACAATCTTATCTTAATATAAACATAATGTTGCAATTTCTATTCTTAGACTAAGTATATTTATGGCGCTTAAATAAAGTTTTTTTCATCTATACACAAATAATAAAATTGTAACTGAGTCAAATCTGTACATTAAATATTTTTTGGAAAATCTTACTGAAATAGACATTATTATCGATACAGAGGCCGAATCTATAGTTTTTAGAATTATTATCTGTCTGTTTGTCTATTTGTTACCGTGTCACAGAAAAACTACTGGACGGATTTTGATGAAATTAGGTATGGTCATAGCTGATTATCTTTGTCAACATATAGGTACTTTTTATCGCGGAAAAATATCTCATTTCTGAGAAAAAATACAAAAACTTTAATGTAAGAGTATACATACTAATATGTAAAACCTAAGAATTTGGTTTTTGGTCATCTGAACGCGGGCCGAGCCGCGAGCAATGCTAGTAAGATATAATATTAATACGTAGATCTCTTATGAATTATGATTTACAAAATTAAAATTCCACATTAAGCAGTAGTATAGTTTATAATTTTGCAAGTTTTCGAAAGACATGTGAAGTCCGCCAACCCGCACTTGGCCAGCGTGGTGGACTATGGCCTGATCCCCCTCGTACTGAAGGGAGGCCCGTGCCCAGCAGTGGGACGTTAAAAAGGGCTGAATACATACATACATAGTTTATAATTTATAGATACACATATTTTAAAAGTATTTCTTAGACTTTGAAGTATTTATGATAACAGCAATATGATCATTCTTCAGAACATATTTAGTCTAATGTAATCTAACTTTTATTTTGATCAAAAAGTAAAACCAATCATCTTTTTAACATCAAACATTTTGTGAATTAATATTGACTTGTGAAACATTTGTTGAATCAGTACTTGATTTTAAGTTAAGATTCAATACAAAGTGTTATGTTTGCTTAGATAATCAAACAGCCAATGCTAAGTTTATCGGTGATGATAGAATATTTTTATTAGCCATTCAATTAAATCACGTATTAATACTAATTGTAGTCCATTTCCTTGAAGATATTGTTAGGCTGTCATAGTCTTTGCTTTTATTGGTTATGACATCATCCTGAATGCATGTTTAGTCACGTTCAATAATATAATTTTTTGTTTTATAACTCAATTGATCTTTATTAGAATAGTTTTTCGTTAAGTTGCTTCTCAGTGCACATGAAACGTAGTTAAGAATTGGGTATTTATTTGATATTTTAATCCCTTCACGACCGCGGACACGCCGGCGTGTCAGATAACAATAGATTTCTTAGAAATTTCATTAATTTCTTAGAAATATACCTGGAGGTGTTAAGACGATGTTATTAATATTTACAATTATTTCAATAACTCTAATGATCCGATATGAATTTAAGGATAATGTTAAATATTTACATAGTATAAAATGAAGTCGCTTCCGCTGTCTGTTCGCTTAGATCTTTTAAACTACTCTACGGATTTTAATGCAGTTTTCAGCAATAGATAGAGTGATTCAAGGGGAAGGTTTATATGTATAATACATGTATATTATGGTACAGAAAAGCCGAGAAATTCAAATATGTGCATTTTTTATATTTCATACTGACCGTTAAAACGTACCTAAGGACGAAACCGAGCGAAACGAGGATGAGTCGCTAGTACTGAATAATTTATAGATTATGCAAAATGGTACCACATTTGCCACATATATAATTAATTATATTTAGGGGAAATTCTGCAAAATTAATAAATTATGTTACCGATAAGATTATTTCATTCACAATTTAATTCCTTACCAATATATTAAAAAATTAACAAATCATTCCTTATTAAATGGTAACCAATTAAAAGACAATCCATAAAATAAATAATTATAATAGAAGTGCGCTTGATTTAAAAAAATAACACGACTAAATAAACAAAACATATTTATAGTACTATTTAAGTATTAAAAGTTCCGTTGGAATACGCAAAAATCAATTTACCTATAGTGTATTTAATGACTATTTTATGTCCTCTTTCACAAGCTGCAGATACGATTATTTTACTTTTACGAGTTGACTATAATTTATTGATCCTGTATTAAAAATCAATGTTCTAATAAAATTGAAATTGCCCATTATTCCTTGTCTAATAAAAAAATCCGTGCAGCTTTTGCTTTTATCAAATCTCAAAAATACAAAAAATAACACTTACTCAAGTTATATTTTTTTAGATGATCACTCAATATTTATTACTAATAGGATTCACTATCACTGACTTTTCTATATCACTCACAATTCGTAATCGATTCGGAAAAACAGTTATTTCTTTTCGGTTTAAAACTTTTCGATATTTCGTTTCGATTCGGGAGCTAGTTGAAAGTGCCGCGAACTAGTGCCCTACTGAATAGTGCCAAACACAACATTCATATATTTATCGCTGTCGTAACCGTGTGTATGTATGAATGATGACATCAGATCATGAGTAAAATGCATTTGAAGGTGACGATGTAAATAATGGTGTTTTTGTTTAATTATTCCTGCCTAATTTATTATTATTAATTAAATAGGTAAATATTATATGCACGAGATTTAATCCAGATCTAGTGATTTTTAAATTTTTTTTAATTACCTAGGTACTATTAAAAACCGAAATCCATCTTTATTGTACAAAAACACGTATTTAAAAATATGTACTAAATCAATTTAGACAAAGCTTAAATTGATGATTAAAAATGATAACTTTTGGATAATTATATTCTACAAACACTTTATTCCTACAAGATGAAAAGAAACTAGTTGAGATAAAGAGAGAGAATTTTAAATAAATATATCTTTTAAAAAAATGTTTGGAATTAAAATCTACAAATATTGTAAGTTAAGTACCTAATTCGGTGCTATTCCTGAATTTTTGAAATCATTTTGTAAAATTTTCGATAGGCACTGTCTGAAACAAGTAGTCTCTCCCGTGAACATGATTGCTGTAAAGCATTCGAAATATCGGCAACCAAAAATCAAAATAAATCCGCGAAAAATCCGAAAAGATAGTTTTATTTAAAATGCCAAATATTCGCGAAATCTAAGAAACCATTGTGAGAGAGAATTTGTAAACTTAAGTAGCTTTCACGAATAGTATAAGCGTTTGCAACATAATACAACAAAGTATCATAAACGCATGAAAACCTACATAGTACAAGAATGTTCATATTATTACAGTATTTTAATATACAAATGAATAAATAAACTAAGAGCATTTCACGTTTAATTCAGTACTAAAATCCAAATATAGTGCTCGGTCTTAGAAATTCCTTTAAGAAATACCATGAAATAGTTGCTTCAGAACTGTAAGGAACATTTGAAGTGGAGACCCAAATAGCATGTCCGAGAATAGTGTACGCTAGATAGGTAGCGAGCGTTACTGAAAGCTTGTCCTATATTAAAATAAACTATCGCGGCTCAGTCGAAAACAATAATATAGAGTTTTTAAATTAATTAACAAGTAAAATTTGAAAATTAACAATTAATAACACCAGTGCTTTATACAAATTTGAATATTCTATAATGAATTTGTGCAAAGTTAAATGAAGCTCTATTGCTACTGACATTAGCTCTGTAAGGGTCATATGTTATTTACAATGACTAAATGGCACTTACCCGCAGTCCCGCCTCCATTGCATCGAGACTTTCATCCGGCAGATCTGAGAGATTCGCTTGTACTATTTTGACTTCCTCAAGCAGCGTTTCAATATCGTTAGATAAGTCATCCTGAGAACACACCTCTATATTAGCCACACTTAATGCAATTTTGATTAGAGTAGGAATGCGAAAATAGATTTAGATAATATTAAAAAGAAGTTTTAATAATTCACTTTATTAATCTATTTTCGCAATGAATTAGCAAGCATTGGGAAAAAGGGTGAAAATTCAAAAATAGCATTCCATATAAAAACCAATATTAGGACTTAAATATTTATCATTGCTAACATAGTATTTTAAGAAATTTAAAAACAATAAAATGCATAAAAATAAAAAAAAAACGACTGATATAGAAATAACTCCCAATATTGATTTACAACATCACAACATCGAAAACAACAATGAAAAAATTATTGATTGTCAATTTTTGGCATGACATGCTTAGTTCACAATTTCGTGGCATTCGTGGAATCAGTCTGTTAAACGTTCACATTTAGGCTTAAAACTGAAAACATTCCGAAACAATGCATCTATAGGTATCACCAAATGGTTCTTTAACACTTACAAATACAAATGATAAGATAAGAATTTCATCTCAATAAATATTCAAAAGTAACAAACAATTTTGCTTAAATAGTATGTGCGTTCTATACAAAGAAAGCTTAAACATAAAACCAAATAGAATATGAAAAGTCAACAAAAACATCATAAGCAACATTTCTAATATACAAAAGTATCAAACAAATGAGTACCTTTGCACGACTGCTCATTTTGGGTATTATAAGTGATACATTACATTCGTCGTCATCTACTGAACAAAATCTCGAACTAAGATTCCGAAATAGTAACTGGCTACCGTCCAATTCGAAACGTGAATTTATGTTTTGATTTATACATTTTAAGCCCAAAAGAAAGCATCTAAAATACAATGAAAGCGTCGTTACTATCGTTCGTCTTGTAGAAATCAACATTTTGACAACAGAAGAACTTCAGGGTAATGAATCCAAATCAAAACAGCTATGAAAATAAAACAATATTTGCACAACTTTTATCAAACATTTATTTCATTACATAAATTCAATAAATATATATCAATGACTATTGCGACTAGACATGACTAGATAGTTATACAAGAGATTTCAAATCCTATGAACTATATAAAAAATGCGTTTGCGTTAATCTAAAAGCAAATATTAGAATGAATGCCAAAACATTGTAACTACAAGACGACCGGCAGGTTTGGCGGACGACAATAAACGATACAAATTTTTGTAATAAGTGAAATTAAAAATTTTGTGAGAATATCATGCCAAACATAAATTAAAAAGTGTAATGTTTTACAGTACGACTGTAGCTCAGTCACCTTGGCTGCCTTCGGGATCCTTTCTTCTAGAAGCTCCTCCTGTTTAGGTGAAGGGACGGTAGCGGGTTCGAGGGAAAGGGCTGTTAGTTTATCCTCTGGTATGTCGACTTCGAGGCGAGGCGTGTCCTCGCTTAGCGGGCCGGTAAAAGAATCAGTAGGTGTCTCTAAGCTTAAGTAAGAACTATGATCTTTCCAACTACATATGCCGCCGGGAAGATCCATTGACATGTAATTAGAGTCGAAAGGTGATCCATTCGACTGACGCGGATCTTTTTCTTCCATATCAGATGAATGACCTGACCTACCATCGGGATCTCGGTCCTTATCGTTTTGATCTTTAAGTAATATTTCTGTTTGAACATTCGAACTCGTTTTTGTTTTGTTTGCTAATGACAAAAAGTATTGACATTCCGCATCATGATACAAATGTTTTTCAGGCCAAAATGATTGATCGGACTTAAGATTTAATTTTAATTTCATGCATTCTCCGGAAGTTATAGGAATCGCATCAGATTCTACCATTACGTTAGAGTTTTGTACCGCTAAAAGTTTTTCTGCGTCATCAGTTACAAATTTGTTACACCAAAATGCATCTGATTTTAGGGCTGATATGTTGTTAGTAATGTTACCAGGTTCGGTGTTAGTAGTTAAGGGTATAGAGATATTAATATATGTATTATCTTGTGCTTTATTTTTTGATTTGTTTATGTTTTTATCTTCCTCTACGGTAAGCCCTACTTCATTTACGTTAACATTAATGGACTCTTCAGATGGCACATTCTCTTGTACGCCTTCGAACGTTTCTTGTGCTGCTTTTACTTCCGTTTCAGTATCTTCTAATACTGCATCAATCATGCTTACACTTACGTGTTGATCATCGTAAAGGTTTAACTCCTCATCGCTAGGTTTATTAGTACTTAGATCCGGCTGCATTGATACTTCTTCATATTCGGGTGAAGCAAGCAAAGGTGTTATATTATCAAGCACTTCATCGTGTAATTCCTCAATTGAGACGTTTGTTTCAGTAAGCTCGATGGGAATTTCATCACTCATAGTCGAATTATCGTTTTCAGGTAACAACATTTCTTCAATCTCTCTCTGAATGTCTGCAATTTTATTTTCAAGAGATAGTTCATCAGAAATTTTTTCCTCGAAAATGGGATTATATATGTTTTCCTTAAAATCAATATTTATTTTGTTGATGTTATCATTGTCTTTTACATCATTAACATCTTCTACTTCTTTAGAATCTGCATCTTTTACTTCTTCAGAAATTGCGGCAGTTTCCAAAACATTTTCCTCAAGGATAATTTTGGTTTGTTTAGAATCATCTTCATTAACTTCTACTGTTAAAATATCTGTTAGGCTATTGATTTGTTCTAATCCACTAGGATCCACTTTCCAATATTGTGCTTCTGAGTAGAACCTATCTTTGATAGGTGTATGTAGAGATTCTGGCGTCGAAAGCGGTGTTTTATTGATTGTCTTCTTCGTTTCACTAGGACTCTCAATATTTTCTTGTTCAGACGATGTTATTTCCACAATAGATGTATCAGTAACATTTTTAAATTGGGTACCAAGTTTTTTGTCTTTTTTCTTTTTCTTGTTTTTCTTTTGGCTTTGTGTAGATTCTTTTGATTGTGGAGGCTGCTCTTCCTTTTCTTTTAATATAGGTTCTTCCACGGCAGGTTCAGATATTTTTTCAATTGTTTTATCTTTTGATTTTGAAGAGCGTTTCTTTTTATCCTTTTTAACAGGATGCTTTTCTTCATCTGAAGTACTAGCAGCAATTTGAGTAGCTTTGACTTTTATTTCCTTTTCCTTAGATTTTGAAGGTCGACTTTTTCTTATTTTTTTGACTGATTCTTTTTCTTCATCTGATAAACTACTTAGAATAGATTCCGGCTCATTCTCAGGTTTCAAAGTATATGTTAAAGCATCAAATCTATTTTCAGATTTGTCTCTAGATAGGTTATTTTTTTGTGACACTTTCGACTGTGACATAGATCGAGTATCCCTAGATCTCGATCTAGACCTTCTATTTCTATCTACTGTTATAAATCCTTCGGCATCTACTTTTGTGTCTAATTTTCGAACGTCATTATCAGATTCGTCTACTAAAATAACTGGAGCTTTATGTACAGGATGATGCACTTCAGTTTGAATACTTTCTGATTTTGGTAATCTCTCTGGAGAAGGTCGATTGCTTGCTACAATTTTAGCCCAAGAGTTAGATTTTTCATCAAGTTTTTCTACTTGCTCTTCAGGTTCTTTTCTTATAATAATGTTTTCATCAGTTTCTTTTGGAATTACATTGTCATCAGATTTTTCTAATGGTGTTTCAATAGAAGCATCTTTCTGCTCAATTACTGTTACTAATCCTTCAGAAACTACTTCTGCATAAGATTTACCTTCTTCTGCAGCTTTCACCCAGACATTTACTGGTTCCGCAATAGGAGTCACTATAGGAAGGACTTCATCTATACCAGGGCTTTGTAGCGAAAGCATTTCCTTTTTGTCTTGTTCTTTTTTCTTTTTCTTGTTGCGTTTTGATTTTATTTCACTTTGTTTTTCCTGTGTACTTTGCACTGAAACCTTGATAGTTTCTTGACACTCATTTTTTTCTGGTAAACATGATTGTGTTTCTAATTGTTCATTACGATTACTAGTCAATGTTGAGGAATATGACAGTTGGTGATCGTCTAAAGGAGTAACAGATTTGGTTTCTATAATGTTATGTTCACGTTTAGTGAATTTTTCGTCTTTATTTTTCTTCATTTTACTTTCAGTAATAACAGACTGATACATATACGAAGGTGTAAATTCAGGTGCATCAGCTGACAAATTGGAATACAAAATTGCGCTTGAATAGGAAGGTTTAAATTCAGGAATAGAATCAATTTCAGGAAGAAGATCATGCAAACTATGAATGGGAGATTTTTCAGGACGGGTTAGTGTATTTCCAGTATCAACAATATTAGTTTCTCTATTAATAATGTCAAAGTGTTCAGTTTTTATATCTGGATTAGGTTGAGATATAATTGTCAAATTAGTATCCGTACTTATAGTCTTAACAAATGGTTTTTGCGTATCAATAGGTTCAGTGACAGATGGCGATAGTAAACTACTTTTTTCTATATCAATGAACGCAGCCGAGATAGAGTCAGGCTCATCGGATTGTTGAATAATATTAGAAGACCTTATTAATAATTGATCATCCGTTTGAACAATTGACGTTTCCGGAATAATTTCAAAGTCAGCTTCAATTTCTGTACATTCTGAAGGTTCGTTTTGTTTTTCATTAGTTTCTCCATCCAATTGATTACTCAATACTGTAGCTGAGATTTGCTTTACAGAATCTTCTCTTGTAATTGAAGCATTTGTAACGTCTTCAATAGTTTCATCAATTAATTTAATAGCATCCTCGACTAACTCGCTAGAAGAATTTGGTTCATTAATGCCCCTATCGATCGATAGTTCAGGCGGTAATGTGGACTCCAATTGTCTTAGTTCATCTTTGACTATTTCGACAACTACAAATTCGTCACGTTCTTCTTCTGTTACTTTTATATTTGAATCATCTTCTACAAGAATTTCTTCAATGTTCTCTTCACCAAACACCACAGGCACAAGGGAATCTTTTATGTCCGGAACTTCTAACTCAGGGATTTTATCAAATTCAATTGATGTAGATTGGCTGTCTTTGTTTATTTCTACGTTCGCAATTGTATCAACATCTTTATTTATAATTTTATAATCTGGACTAACTTCATGTCTTGTTTCTTCCGTTGAGGATATCTCATGGCTTATTAAATCTATTGTATATTCAATTTCAGTTTTTTCAGGCATAACTTTTTCTTGTATTGTCACAGCAAGTATTGCATCATCGGATTTAGTTTCTTCACTGGTATGTGGGTTCACATATTTTGCAGAATCTAATGTAGATTCATTCTTTCCTTTACCATGATATTTGTTATCAGTTTGTGATATTTCTGAATCAATTACAATTTTATCCACGACATTTTCGAAATAATTTTCTGCATTACTAGAAACTTGTTCGGAATTATTAACCAGAATATTTTCCGCAACATTTTGTTGACTTGAGTCTATCGATATGGACGTGAGCTCCTTCTTAGTGTCATCTAATTCATTGCTGGAGGCAAGGTCTTGAAGTTGGAAATTAGAACTCTCAATAGACGCTACTTCGGGTTTTCGAGTCAGTCCAAATGTTCTCTCAGCGTCCTTTATTTCATGGTAGGTGATGGCTTTTACATCCATATCAATTATTGTTTTATTGAACGAAGATGTAGAAGCTTTAATTTCGCTAGATATATTTTCGTTTGCATTATCAGTACCTTCATTTAATCGTAAATTATGTTCGGTAGTACTTTGTATGGTTTCTATTTGAGATATCGGTTTTACTTTTTTTGCTTGAATAAAAGCTAATATCTTTTCAGGTTCTGAAATTTGTTCTCCAGAAGTTCTGAATTCAGATAAATTTTCGGTCTGTACAAGTTTAATATCAATATTACTTTCTACTATACGCTCATTACGAGTCACGACTGCTGGTTCCATGCTTACTTTACGAGATTTAATGATACCCAAGAGATTTTCAGCTTTTGATATTTCTTGATAACTCTGCCTTGGTTGCTCATAATAAAGTTCTTTAGGTATATTTTCTTCTTCGATTTTAAATTCTTTTTTAGATTTTGTTATAGCAAGTAAATGCTCCGCGTCTGCAATAATTTGATAATTTTGTTGCGGCATTTCTAATATGCTTGGTATTAGCTTTGTATCATTGTTTTGGTCATCTAAATTATCACGCTTGAAGTTTGCTGACTGCTCATTCATAGAAACTTCATTACTTTGTACTAGTATTTGGGTCTCATCGTCTTTGTGTGAGGCATCAGATGGTATAGGCTCTTGAGCCATCTCATTTATGAATTTGTTAGATGCAATAACACCTAATCTTTCTTCGGCATCAACGATATCTTGGTAATTATAATTTAGTTGTTTATATAAACTTCCAAGTAAATTCTTATCTAAAGTTTGTATGTAAGTTTTTTCAATCATATTTGGCATCATATCTTTATAAATATCTTCTTTATTGGGAACTTGTTGTTCAGTACCATCTGGGTCTATAATAGACATATCGACTGTCTTCTTAAACGATTGAGCTGTAATCAGAGTTCCATATTTACACTCTGAATCTTGTAAATCTTGATAATTTGATGTTAGTAAGTCTTTCTCAAATATCGATTTAGGCATTTGCGTCTTCTCGCAGGGCTTAAGATTTTCTCTTCCAGTGAAAATTGGTGTATCTTCTATTTTAGTTAAATATACATTTGAAATTATTTCAACAGGACAATTATCCTGTTTTGCTTTTTCAGCAGGCATGTCTGATTGTTGAGACTCTTTGATTTTTTCATCATCATTTTTTAACATTAATTCATTTTGTTCGTGTACTTTAGATGTTTCTTTTGTTTCAATACTACGTTGACTTGAAATATAGGTGCAATAATCATAATTTAACTGTTCAAAATCGAGGCCTATTGTGTAAGGTTTTACTTCTTCAGTAAGTTCCATAAAAGGAATAGATTTCACAACTGGTATTTTCCGTTCTTGAACTGACCCAAATATTGCTTGTTCAAGAATATCTTCATCATCATATTGACAGATTTGGGTTTCAGATTCTTCGGTCAAAAGACTAGGAGGATTACAAACCTCTTTCTTACTTAAATTGTTATGACTATGAGATTTCGTACTATTATCAAATACATTATTTTCCTCAGTCGATGTTTCTTTAGGTGAACTTTGTATAATGTTTCCTAATCCTACTTCTTCAGTACTCTTCTCTTTATCAAATACTTTAAGTAATCCAATAGTATTTTCATTTATTTCTTCAGTTTCATGTGTAATCTTTTCTTTATTTTCAGTATCAACAGTTATACATTCATATTCAGTAATTGAACAGGTTTTGTTTGAATTTTCTTCTAAATTATCATCCACTTTATCCACGGTATTAACACCAGCGATTTTACATGAATCTGATAAAATTTCATCTTCACTACCGCCTTGAGCTGTGTCTTCTAATGAATTAGACTTGCTACTAAAGACTTTAACAGTTCTAATAGGTGGTAATTTTTTCTCTTCATGTGTTATTAAGTAAATTTTACGAGTCTCTAGATCTTGATCAACAAACTTGTAGTTAGTAATTTTTTCTACGACATTTATGGAACGTTCTTTATGGGGTTCCGTTGAAAAAAATTTATCATTATTATTTTGTTCACTTGTAGGGCTTGGTAAAGTTTCAATGTTCTTTGATAGTGTTATCTCATTAATTGTTTCTTCTTCATAAGTGGGTATTTCAGCACTAGCTTGAGGCTCTGTTACTTTTTCTTCCTTTTTGGTAGTAAATGGTTCAGATGTCTCTTGAATAATAAGAACTTCAGAAGCGATTTGCTCTGAGCTAACATCAATAGAAGATGTTTCTTTACTTTCAGTTACTGGTTCAAAAGCGATATCTTCTTCTTCCATTAAAGCATTCCAATCCATTGTTATAATACTACTTTTAAGAGTACCTGAAGAATTTTCTTCTGATTCTTGCATAGACTGAGTACACGATTGATCAATGGTGCATTCAATTTGATTTTTAACTGATTTAGTTTTTACATCTTTTAGATTAACAGTTTTTTCCTCATTTGTCTTTTTCATTTTTTCACTTTGCTCAATTTCTTTGAATGCTCTGTCAATATCTTCTACTTGAGATTTAATCTTTTTACTTTTTAATTTCTTTTTCTGTAACTTTATATCCTTGCAGGGCTCTTCAGTGACTAGTGTTTCTAAATCTTTATTTTCACTTAAAGGTATTTCAGGCGATTGCTTGTCTTTAGGTGTAGACGATTTTTTAGATTTAGATTTTCGTTTGGGTTCATCGACTTTTTCATGTGAGATTGTGATTTCAGAAGACCTTTCCCTTTGATCAGTTACACTTGTACTAGCGATCTCTTTTTCGGCCACTTTAATGTTTTCTACGTTTTCCATTGGTTCAGACTTACTTTCGGGAACCTTATTTTTAATATCTTTAACTAAAGAGTCCATGTTTTCATTTGGCGTTTCCAAAACAATGTCAGTTTCAACTGCTTGACTCTTTTCAACGATTTCATGTTTTTTATTTTTCTTCTTCTTCGTTTTTGGTTTCATTGATCCAGTGTCCACATTTTGTGTTTTCGCGTAATCTTCTGGATCGTTACTAGATAAAATTGGATCTAATTTAACTGGCGACTTCTCTCTTATCTCAATATTATTGGATTCACTTTCTTTATTAGATGTTTTTACAACCTGAACATTGGAAGCTTTTTCTTCCAGTAAAGGAGAAATGTCCTCAGATTTGACTTCCAAAATTTTTGCTTCTGAAACATTTGAAGCTCTCACTATTTCTGTGTCAATATTTTCTACAATAATTTGGCCTGTAATCTGAGAATCAAGTAGAGATTTCTGTACAGTACACATATATTGTGGTGTTTCAGATTCAGGCAAGATGTTTAATTTGTCAGTTTCAGAAGACTTCTTTACTTTGTCTAAATTTTTTTGCGTTTTCTTTTTCTTATTCTTTGTGTTTGTATCAATTTCTTTAGAATCTACCATCATTTCTGTAAGATCTTTAGTAGGAGATTCTAAAGCTTCTGTAACAATATCTTTATTTTTGTCACTTATATCTTTAATTTTTTTCTTTTTATGCTTATTTGATTCTTCAATTTCTTTGAGAGCCCTTTCTATTTCATCTTCTGTACTCTTTGGCTTTTTCGACTTATGTTTCTTTTTAATTTTCTTCTGTTCTAATTCTATATTCTCTAAAGTGGGGTCATCAATATTACTTATTTTTTCTAAGCGTTCAATAACTTCTTCCTTTTGCACAGTTTTAGCTTTTCCTTTATTTACTGTTTCTGCAGGTGCATTATTAATTTTTGTATGTATTTCTATTGGAGATGACTTTTCAACTTCTACTAATTCGGTATTTTCCTCAAAATCTTGAACTTCGATTACTTTTCTAGTCATTTTTTTCTTTTTAAGCGTTTGCACATCATGTGCCTTTGTTGATCTTTTTTCTGGTGCTCGACGCTGTCTTGGCATATCTCGAGAACGACTTCGTTGAGGCCTTTCACTAATTTTATCTGTTTTTGGCTTCAGTGTATCCTTCGTTTGCGACTTTATCTCGTAATGAACCGGAGGAGATTTCTCGACTTCAACGACAATCTCTTTTACCATTTCTACTTGTGCTACTTGTGGTTTTGGCAATGCCGTAATACTTTGAGTGTTTGCTTGTTTCCGTAAACCTAATGCTAGGATTTCTGCATATGATAAATCATGGGATCGATATTTCATAGCCGGGCTAACTGATCTTTCAGAGCGTTCACTTGAACATAAATCCGTAGATAAAATTGAGCTCTCATCTATCTGAGAAACGGGAGGAACTTTAATTTCACTCTCATCATATTTGATTTGCTGGTCTGAGTAATAAGGGATTTCACTTTGATAGTAAACATTTGCGTCACTCGGGTAAGTTTCGCACTCACTAACTTCACATTCACTTAAGACTGTCGGCTCACTAGGCTCCACTATTTCAGTGGGAGATATATGCACGTCACTAATATTTTCACTTTGAATTTCGGGACTTGGGTCCCTTGACACTCTTGTGTCGTATTGCATTCTGTGCATTGCGGGGGAAGCGGATCGAGATCCGTGGCCCTTCACTATCTCGGCGTAGGTGGTGCCCGGCTGCCAGGCGCCCAGGGCGGGCGGCTCGGGCGGCGCGAGAGTCGCCGGCCGTCGCTCGCGATTGGCGCGCGCGTGGTCTGCGCTACACACGAGCATGGCCAGCGTGTTGACGGGGTCTTCACCCAGCGTGAAGTAAGGGTCGATCTCGTGGATACTGCGAGTCAGCTCTTCGATTCGCCGCACGACCTCCTGATACGCAAGTACGGATGTATGATTTAAAGGGTTCGCTGCATTAGCGATGATAATGAAAAACGATCGGCGATTCGAGAACGTATATTTATTTGATAATCAATTTAAAAAATTATAAAGGAATAGATGATAAAGACGACTTAAAGCTAGAACGCGAGTGAAAATCTTATATATCCCTAAGCGGATCGGCGTCTGGAACGCCTCGTTGCATCAATAATTTGATTCGTTCGTACCGCGCCTGAATTTTACTTTGCAGCGACTTTACTCTCTCTCGACATTCCTACGAGGATATCGGTGGAGAAATTAGTTAGTGAAGGAGGGAAAACAGAAAGAAAACAAATATGAATCGCGTGATAATGTACATGGTGTATGGTGTATCTACCGCTAAGCGCCGTCGGTACGACAAATCTAAGAGTCGGGTGATGGTCGATAGAGGACTAACCTGTTGGTGTGCTTGGGCACGATCGGGGTCGCGGGGGCTGTAGTTGGGCTGCGCGGCCTGGCGCAGGGCCTGCTCGGCCTGCAGCAGCGAGGCCCGCAGGCGCGCCACGTCCGCGCAGTACGCGTCGAGCTGCGCCAAGGCCGCGGCCAGCTGCGCCGCCTGCGCGCCGGTGGCCGCCGCCAGCGCGTCCAGCGCCGCGACCAGCTCGCGCGCCGCGCTCTGCACGCCCTCTGGCGACCGCGACTGCGACGCCACGCCGTCTGGACCGAAGTGTACCTTCGCGGGGAAAATACACGTTACCTTTGCCTGTATTTTTATTAAATTAATAGCAAAAAATAATGTTCTCCATCACCAATAATAAAATAAATAATTTCCTAAAAGGCTGAAAGAATTACATAGCGACATGAATACCAAGCTGAAACAGATTTAATTTATATTAAATTAAAACCCACAACCATTTATCCTTACAACAAAAAAAATACAACGAAAATGACCGAGCCTAGAGACCATGGACTTCACTCACATCGAGCTTCTCGACCGCATATGAAATCTTTGTTTTCTGTGTTGATATATCATTAATTAATTTTTCTCTGAAAGCCAGTCTATCTCGTAGTGGCTTTTTGGCGTTTTGTGGCGCCTCAATTGTTCTCGTAGTGGCTTCAAGCCAATGGCCGACATCTTTTAATTTCTTTTCACATCGCTCCCATTCTTCGGCCAATTCTTGCAGTAGACCATTCTAAAAAAAAACATGATATATCAGTAACAAGTTAAAAATGCGATTATTATGATAAAGTAAATTTTAGGGTAAATACGAACGGTTTTTGCTAAACGTTTTTCCACATCAACTGTTGCATTTTCAGCGGCTTCCAGCCTAGAAGGTAAATCTCCAGGGCTAGTTACGCGTTCTATTGCCTCCAACTCCTTAGTCATATCTGCTAAATTTTTAGCTTGCTGCTTACAACTCTTAAGAGCATTCTGAAACATAAAAAATAAAATATTAGATTTTTTATCTCTTAAAATATTGTGTTTTGTGAAACATCTTTCCGTACCCCATATTCAGTCTGTTTTTGTTGTGCCTCCTGCAGATCAGCCAATGGGAGTGGCCGCGCGAGGAAAGCACGCTGCGTTTCCACCCAAAGTAACACTTTCTCTAGTAATGCTAAAAATCTAGACACTGAATCGCAGGCATCTTCTACCGCCGCTTGTCGAGCTTCTAGTTCACTGCAAACAGCTGAAAATTGTTCCGTTAAAGCTGATACAGTGGATTGTATAAGCTGACGTTCGCCAGAATCGCGGCTACCCTCAACTATCGCGCGGGCGTTACGAGTTAGCCGCTCGACTCGGTCTGATATCGCAGGTATCTCGGCCCGCGTGGCCACGAGTCGTTCTTTGTAAGGTTCCGGCGGTAAAGTCCGGTCGCGGGCGGTGACCTCCGCCCCGCGCACCCAAGCCTGCACGCTTTCGACATCACTCGCATATTCACTGCGAGAGGTGCGCGCGCGCTTCCATTCCCTTTCTTTTTCCTCCATCGCAGCTCCTAAAGCCTCTGAGGACAGTTCTAGTGAAGATAGCTCCTGCGCCACGTCTGCGGGCGCGGAGCCTCCGTAACGTTTCCTGCTCTCTTCAGTGAAAGTTTTCGTCCGTCCCACCAAATCGGACACCTGCTTGGCTAAATCACGAACTTCCCCTTCGTTGTCCTCTCCGAACACGTAGAATGTCCCTACTTTAGCTATGTATACTTCGATCTGCTGCCGGAGCTGCTCGATCTTCTCCGACACGCGATCGAATTCGGATACAATTTCGTCGATCTCCGCAAGTCTCGCCGCAATAGTCTGTCGCAATCTGTAAAAGAAAACGCCCTTTGAGCACGTTTACGAATATTCGAAGTCGTGGTACTTCTGGCGAATAGGGAAGAGCTGCCAAAAAGCGACGAAAATAATCCGGCGGCGCGGCGTGACGTAGTGTGACGCCGCAAGGTCGCATTGCAATGCGTTACCTCGTCGTTCGTGGCAGCGGCCCGCGGCGATCTGCTCGCTTCGCCCGCCCGTCGCTCAATGAATATCACGAGAGTTTCACCCGTCGCGTCTAATTTTATTCTACGTTATGTTTGAAATGACATCAGCGAAGTTTTCGGTGCACTTGTGTTTACGTTCCGCGCCGGCGTGCAGTTTATGGTGACGTGACATTTGCGACCTTGCGCCTAGCTTGACAGTGATGATAAGGCGCTTATGCCTATTGCGCAACTGCGACATGCGCCAATGCACACGCGGCGACCATAGCCGGCCGGCGCCGTCGAGTGCAAGTGGGCGAAGTAAACATTTATAGACCGGCTGCCAAATTACGCCTATTCCTTGATTCCCGAAAACTACATATCCAACTTGATTTAATACGAGCCGCGAGTGACTCACCGTTAATAAATAAGCACAGTCACATTGGTACTACGCTGCCTCGAGCACACGGTCGTTCGCTGCACGCACCTACTTTACCATGTATTCCTTGGAATATTATAGATTATAATCTTAAAGCCAGCTTGGTTAGTAACGGTTTGATCGCGGAAGTGATGGCGGATTACTTTCTCGTGCATCGCTTACACGTTGCGTTCTTGAAAATCTATATTGTGTTGAGTAATGGCGAACATTCTAAGTATAACCCCCGGTTCACACTGCGAGGCCCTGACCCATTAAATGCGGACTACGCATGCGCCGTGCGAGCTGAAATAGTCTAGCAGTTTGAATACGTAACGATTACACGTCTCCCCCGAGCGTCTGGAGCAACTATCGATCGAAATTAACCCCTATGCAGACATGGGGAAGCTCGACTGTAGCCTCAACGCAATGTTACTTGTACCGTTTTTGCTGTGCAATGGCTACCGTAGAATTGATTCTCTTTGCAGGAGTAGAAAAAGATAATCTTATTAGAAATTCTTGGAAAATTATAATTTTATTAAACATTTCTAGGTATGTAAACGAAGTAAGACGAGATTAAGATAATTTTTATTTAAAAAAAAATTAAAAGGTATGTTTTTTATTTAAAAAAATATCCATTAAAATTTATATATCATGATAAAAAAATATTGTTAGATACAACATACACATTTATAATGTTTTTATTCATTAATCGTTCTCTTTAAAGCATATGAAATTATTACTTTAAAGGGCAGTAGGCACTGACAGCTCAACATTGGGGTAGGCCACGCACACTTCAGTATTAATAGCTATTTATGCACCCTCCACCTGATTCACCCTTAATTTAAAACCTATATTAGTCACGTAAACACAATTGTACCATTTATTTTTAACAGTATTATGTCATAGCAGATCTTTTTTTTTTTTAATTCGATTTAAAAACCTATTTTAATAGCATTTTAAGGCTGCATTTATATATAACAGCATGGATTCTATGTGTAGTTGAGTGAGCAATGCTACAAAAATGTACCGCAAAAATAAATTTGCGTCGCTCAAATCAACAACTATGGCTTCCGATGACGTCATTTTATGGTTGACAACCGGCGCTATTCGCCGGTAAAGACGAACTCTTAAAATCATCACATGCGCTCACGTTAATATATTTAATTAAAATTTTTAATAGTAACTTTTTCATATAATAAACATTAATACCGATTTTGCTGAGCTATTTTTTTATATAGACAATCAAAAAATATTATTTTTCTTACTAATTCTGCCACTTTTTTCATGACGAGGCTTGAATTTCAATATATAATTTACCGTTATTATTTTAGAAGTACCTACGCAGTCAAAATTTCAGCGATTTATGTGTAGCGATTTAACCTAAGCATTAATGACTCGATCATAACAAGGTTTTTTTTAGGTGCATATCCAATATTTATAGTTAAAAAAAATTTGGAATCACCGAATTCTAGAATATCTCTAATTTTATACAAGTAGATAAATAAACTTATATCTATGTTTTTTTAAAACAATTCTCTTAAAAAACAAACTTGAATTATCCACGAGTGTATAGAGACTAAAGGGCACAATAGTTGCTGGAACTTGATTTCTAGAAATCGAGGTGAAAAGAGAAAGTACTGAAGAAATCTGACCAGCTTATCTTACTTACTGAAGCAAATGCATTATTTATACTGCCTGCTACTATATTTATTATTATCAATAAACATTTTTCTACTACAAGAAAAGACTAGAAGGAAAGCTAATATAACTGCTTTACAACTATATGAAAATATTGGTCATTTCATTCCGTATTACGCAAGTATATGAAACTAGCGACTCACACTCGCTTCGCTCGGGTTCGTCCCTAGGTTGATTCCCCATACAAACTTTCATCCCCATTTTCACCTCCTTAAAGGTTGATTTCCGGGATAAAAAGTATCCTATGTCCTTTCCAGGGTCTCAAACTATCTTCTTAACAAATTTAATCTAAATCGGTGCAGTAGATCCAGAGATTATCCCCTACAACCTCACAAACACACAAAATTTACCTCTTTATAATATTACGAGTAGCATAGTCGTAGTACAGTTACAACTTTTTAATCAACAACATGTACTAGGCTCAGTTCGATCCCACGCATTTTTCTTAAAACAGCTGAAATGGTACAAGGTTGTCTGATTATTCTCTATCTCTCTCTATCTGCACCATAATGGATATCAATCGAAGCAACATATACTTATAGCTCATATCACGTGAACCATTGTTTTATGAAAAGAATTTTAAATAATGATTCCTTCAGACATATTTAAACGTGATACAAACGTAAAAATATCTCAAAATCACAAGTCCTCGAGCATAGAAACCATGAGCTAATATAAGTTCGAGCGTTTGCTATGACATCATAGGCCGGAATTATCTTATGTGGTGGTCTGATGACCTAATGATTTAAATATTGTCATTGCAAAATTTGACGTCATTTTGATTTTTATTGACTACTTCACTCGGATCTCAATGTCTTTGACTAAAATCCTTCTAAAGATGAAGTTACTACTTAACTATTCATTTTAGTTATCGAAACTTGTACGTAGTAAATACTTAAATATGCTTGTGTTATGGATACCAGATAGTTGATACACTATACACATATAACTTTAAATATATACATATTATAAATATAAACACCCATAACTGAAGTACAAACATTTGTGCTCCTAACACAAATGAATGCTCCCAGCGGGACTCGAAGCCGCGACTGCTGGCACAGCAAGTAGTGTTACTACAAACTAAGCCACACGCTTAGCTCTTTACCGTTTCAAATGCAATATTTTCAACTTATTTAAATATAGAGTCGCGCAAAATAAGGGCGTTTCATGAGTCAGGTGGCAAAAAACAGGTGCATGTCAATTGTCAGCTATAACGATTATAAAAAATAACATGGTAGTAGGAAATGTTTTATAATTATTGCATTCTACGCATTTTTCCATCCTCGTTATTGGATTTAAGTTATTTACAGTTTAAATATGCGTAATTAGTCATGAACGGTTCAGAGGTTGCCCTTGACCGTTCCTTGTATGTATGTAGGTATCAGACTTAACCAATTTCGTGGCTATTAATAACGTCCTTATTACAACAACGCTAGGTTTATGTTACTATATTTAAAATATAATCATCGTTTTGTAACGTAAAGCTTCTATTTCGAAGACATAAGGTTGCAAATGCGTTGTTATCTTTTATAATAATATGTTGAATGGGTTTTAAGCAAAAGGCAAGCGGTGCGACTGTGAATTGTACTGTTGAATTTTAATAGGCATTTCTCTCGCCATACTTGTGGTTTCCAGTAATAAAAATAATCGGTAATATTATTTTAATATCGAGCGTAAAAGTTGTCGATTACTAAAATAGCTTCTTTGTTTTTTTTTAATGTTAATAATTTTTCTTATTAAGTACCACGAATAAACTTAAATATAATAAAATTAAATATAATAAAAATGAAAAGGAGCAAAGTTTGAAAGAAGAATCAAAATTCATCGGTTGTCATACTGTAAGTTTTAAAAAAGCAGTCATAGATGGCCTGAAAATGTTGCTAGGTTTCAAAAGTTACCATAAAATACTCAAGCTATGTTGATTAATTTGTTTTTAACCGAACGTCCAATGGAATCCAAGAATATTTTTCAATGTTACATAAACGTCGGAAGTTACATCTCATTTTACACGATTGGCGCCAAATTGATTGGAAAACAGAAGCTAATGATTTGTGAAAACATTTTTATATTAATAGAACGGCCGTAGAAAAAAATGTAAACCACAGCCAACGCGATCAAAAACAAAAACCTTACCAGAACTCAAGACGCCATATTATGAAACAAAATATGTTATGCAGCCAGAGGAAAATAACACGTCAATTTAAACTTTATTCCATGGTGATAAGATATTGATTTATGAATTTCATACAAAATCATCATTATAATAAATGAGGTGTGAGAACAAACAAGTAGATGACAAGTAGAGTTGATGCTCTGCCAAAATTCTTAAAACTTCCGGGTTTTAAATTTTGCTTGAATAATAGTTTTGTAGGTAAAAACTACTAAAATTAGCGCATTATAATATATAGTTTTAGACATAATTATTAGTTACCTATAGTTTTTTAGACTCAAAACATTAATTATAAAGTTTTGTATATTTCATATCAAATTTAGTTCGTAACCTAAAGTAGTATTCATAAGTGAACAATGGCATCGAGTTCTCGTAAAACCTGCACAATCGTTTTCAAAGTCATCAGAAATAGGTTACATTGTCATAAAGAAGTTACAAAGTACTTCTAATGTATTTAACGTTAAAGAGATTACTTTTAAATTCCACCGTTTAAGACGCATTAATTTAAAAGTCTTCATAATATTTTATTTTGTAATATTTCCACTAACTTCAATATACTTAATTTTATTACAATTTAACGAATTCGATCGCTAATGAATAAAAAACCTATTCGCCAGAATACCGATATGTACATCTTATGTTTAACTAAATACAACAAGGTTAAAAATACACATCGATAAGTTGACCATTTAAAAATCGATATCATCAATAGAAAACAAAAAAAAATTGCGATTGATAAAAGCGTTACGTCATTGTAATATATTTCTACTTTGCCATTTTTCTATTAACTACATCGATTGTAGAAGGTCACCTTAACAATGCAAATATATGTTTAGTAAACATCTAAAAACAAACTCAACACTTTCACATCTTTTTCATGTGAATATTTGCTTACCTTGAACTTCTTTGAAATATATAAGCATTTGTATATGTATGCATTAAATTATAAGATTAAATTGAAAATTCAGCTTCATTATAATTTAAAGAGTGATGAAAAATTTCAGTTTCGTTTTCTTCTTTCCATTGACATGAATTGTGTTTTTTTACAAAGAGATATATGTGTAAAAGTCACATAGTTTGGTTGGTACATTAAGTGGGGGTGGATTGATACTAGTTTTTTATATAAAATGTTAACAAATATAAATAAATTATCTCCTCAATTTTTATAATGGAACTGATTTTCAAAAATAATGCCTCACTACAGCAAATCTCGTTGACCTCTCTCTAACAGGCAACTGGAGTCTTCTAATTACACAAATACTTACCTATATCAATACAAACATGCACAGGTCTGAAATCAAACTCGCGACCTATGAACAAACAACAACATCTGTAAACATCTACAATCATCAAAACACAACACCCATACTCACTTCTCATACGCCTCCACAAGTTCTTTGACATTCCTCTCTGTTTCAGATGCAGCCTCCTTAGAATGCGGGGTCAGTAGTGTTATCACTACATCTGCGTGTTCCAGCAGATCGTCTTTAGTCTCTTCTAGGCTTGAAACTTCACTTTGTAATTCCTGTACAGAAAAATCATTACCTGATTCTCTACTTTAAAAAGAACGTGACTAATTTTTCTAGGACCACTGCCAATAATTTTTTTATACTATCTGTAATCTGTAATACAACTATGAATTGCGATATTAGAAAGTAAGGAAAAATAAATTTAATAATGATTTATCATTACATATATACTATCTTTTACTGAAATGGCTTGTAAATATCCGTATTAATTAATTAATTATTAATTAATATTATAAATGTGAAAGTTTGAGAGTATGTATGGATGTTTGTTACTCTTTCACGCCAGATCGACTTAACAGATCTGGATAAAATTTGGCACAGATATAGATTATAATCTGCAATAACACATAGGCTACTTTTTATCCCCGAAAAATATACGATTCTCGATACATATTTTTGTTTTCTAGAGGCGAACCCGAGCGAAACTAGGATGATCCGCTAGTTATTAATAAACTAATGATAAAAATTACAAAAAAATCAAGAATTTATTGCAACCTTTAAAAGAAAGTAATATAATAAATATCTTATAAATTGTCCTTACCTGTAGTGTATGCCTAGTGTCTAAAGCACGACGCCTGGTGGCGGGGCTCGCGTCCAGCTGACGGAGGCGGTCGTTGGCAGATGTGACAGATGAAGACAGGCTCCTCTGAGCGTCGAGAAGCTGGGTCCAGCGTTGTAACTGATTGTCTGCTGTTGCTGCACGTTTTGCTAACCCTGAGTGGGAATAAACCGATTCATATTATCGATAAGATGGTGATACTCTTTTAAAGCAAATACATATGTGTAATAGGACAATATCTTTTTTATAGAAATGATTATTGGACTGCTAGGAATGAATTATAAAAAAGAAAACAAATTGAATTTTCTTTATCGTAAAGAATATTCTTTCACCAAATGTTATTATAATATAATCCAAATAATAATTTTAAACAAGTTTCATTACAATGAATTTCGCAAAATAAACATTTATTGAGGTTGCTCTACATATGTACATAATACACAAAGAACATATAAATATAGATAAAATAGAGTGGCAATCGCTAGTCACACTTTTTTTGTTACTTATATTGTCACCATTCTTGCACTATTTTTATAATTATTGGGAAAATCCAATAAATAAAACAGCTAATCGGACTCCTATTAAAAATGGGAAAGTGTGTCTGTATATATGCACATTCATACAACTCTACTGCTACTCGTAAGTACCTAGAGATGCATCCGAGTAAATCACGAGTACATACCTTCACAAGCCACATTCCATCTATCAGCTAGGTCTCTGGTCCTGTGCTCTACACGCTCGCCGCTGGCCGCGTCCGCGCCACTGCACAGCTCGCGCGCCCGCTCCCGGACCACGTCGAGCAGTGGCTGTTGGTTCTAGCATAACAAATAATAGAAACATTAAAAAGGAAATGAAATCATGTTTGAAATAAGAAAGCAAAAAAATTAACTTTCAATGTCTAAGATACAGTACAGTAAAACATTGTATCGAGAGTAAAAAAAACGGTTCCAGAGACGGTTAAAAATTAGATTTGATTAAATTAGAACTTGGGTTAGTGCATACATTTAGATTTTGATAATAATATATTTAATGTTCGATAAAGTATTCGATATCAATATTAATATTTAATATGTCTTTTTTTTAAGAAAAAAGTAATAAAAACGTGGGATCAAAATGGCGTTACATATCAAGTGTTTACAATACAATGTTATCAAGAATGCGATGACTGATAAGAAGATAACGCTTTATTGCAACGTTGGTTAGTGTTACTTGCCATTTTTATTTCTACAATTAAAATTAACTTTTTACAATTAAAATTTTGATATACCTAATCTATGTAAATTATAGAAATATGAGATTTTTTCCTTCTAAAAGTAAAAGCTAAATACTTTAGCAAGAGCTTGAGTTACATTTAGTCTAGAACAAAAGCTTACTTTTTAATGCTTGACAGATTTCTTTAGTTTAATTAAACCTTAGGCTCTAAATGCTTTTAGGTGTAATAAAACAAAGTCATTTTGTAAAACCATTACAACTTTCTCAGGGAAGTCAACCAAACATAGATGTTGTTTATGTTAAAGAGATAACATTAACAATAGTTAGAAGATTTGTTTTGATTTTTATTATAATCTGTTCTGTTACTTCCACATTCTATAGATGGTAAAACGGCATTCTACTTCCATTCCATGGCATATGAAACATTACATATTATATCTCTGATCTTTAATAAATTTGATATATGACCTTTTTTAAAGTTTTAATAATATCTTCATGAACAAGTTACATCACTGTTCAGTGTTTTCAAAGAGGAAAACCTGCACGAACGAAGGCGACATCGCGTTCGACCTTGAAATATCGCATGGTTAACTCATTGATGCTATTTTTAGCGCCGGTTAGTTTGGTAGTCTGCAATCTGCACCCAATCTTATTTATATAGAACTGGTACCAAATAGCCTTTTTGGAACTTATTTAATAGTTAGATCTGTCCTAAATTGACTCTCTGTCCCGTACATCTTTAAAGAAAATCTCTATGTTGAAACCTACATATTAAAACAAGGAAACAATTTGAATGCCCATAAATTATTAACATTATTATTTATTGATCACGCAAAATTCTTGTGTTAATTGTGCACATATTCAAGTCTCATCTAATTTTGACCGGTGACTAAATCGTTAAAACACACTTATCAATACTAATTACTTTTGGTAAAACATAAGTATGCCTACAAACCGAAGTACTTTTGGTAATATATACAATCATGTACATATTTGTTTAGTCCAGAAGATGATTTTTCAGCTACTAACGCTATGAATTTTTTTTGTTGGGACATTAACAGACAGCACCATCTAGTTCCATGGTAAGTTACGAGGCTTGTGTTATGGATACCAGATAGTTGGTACACTACACATACATAATTTTAAATACATACATAATATTATAAATATAAACACCCATGACTGGAGTACAAACATTCATTCTCATCACACAAACGAATGCCACCAGCGGAACTCAAACCCGCGACCGCTACGCAGCAAGTAGGGTCACTACAAACTGAACCAAATGTGTCGTCAAACGACACATTTGTATGAACCAACATTTTTTTATAATTATAAATCTACTGGAAAAGATTATGGTATTTTTATGTTTACTTTACCCGAGACAATATAATAGTAAATCGTATTAAGAGAAACGTAAGACGTCAGTTAGCCGGCTGCAGGCGCCTTACTGATTAAACAAGATAATAAAGCGAAATGCACTTAAACGTATGAAACCATTCTCGTGTGACCACTTGTTTGGCAATACGCCTTCATGAAAACTGGTTCATATACAACCTATAACTGAAGCAAGACATGTCTCCATTTCAACTACATATGATACTATGGAAGATATTGCAAAACAATTTTAGTGAATCATTATGACTCGATGTAGGAATTAGAGATAACGTTGATAAAAAAATTATTATTTTATTCTAGTTTAAAATAACACGACAGACTTTTTTATATGAAGTTTTTAATTTCTACAATGCTTTACTTTAAATGCTTAAATTTTGCTAAGTAAAGATACCAATTCTACGAATATCTTAGAAGAATTATTAGAATGTAGAGATGTGACCGATGGACCATCAAATCACAGTCAGTCAGTATGCTCTATAAGATATAAAAAAATCCTCTACACGATTAAATTTTACTTTTATTTGTATCCAAACACGATAGAGCACAGTTACGGTCCGCGAGTCATGATAATGACAATTTATGTACCTTGCTTAACATTCAACAAGCTGTTTTACATATTTACAATGAATTTTGAAGGTCCAATTATACTGAAAAATATATAGCTAACATTCTACTATTATAATAGATATAAAGTAAACAATAGATAGAAGGGTGTCGAACAACAAACAATGTTTTGATCACATAGAAAAATCTCGCAACAACACCGGCGTTTCACAAACACGTGGACTCACCTTCCTTTTACGCGGAATTTTGGACACTTTATTTACAAATTATACAAAAATATATATAATCTATACTTATGTAGTAACGTAGGTGCACTTGTACAATAAGAAAGCAGTAAAATAATGTATGTTTTGATAGCGTTGCGTTCTCATTGCTGTGTGTACGGACTACGACTGGCGAGCCTTGACTCTGTTGCATGACATCATCCGTTAAGGGGAGCCGCACTCGGAAATCGTGCGATTACTTTGACCCTATGTGGTTTTACTTTCGTATACTTTATTTAGTTTTCTAACTTTATTTTTTAATGACGATCAAAATGAATTATTTTATTAGTAAGTTAACAGAAATCTTTGCCATACTATAATTTTCATTTTGAAGTATTAATTATTAAGTTTAAGTATTTTTTTGCAATTATCTAATAACTATATATGTATGAACATGTTTGTAATCTCTAAAACCAGCAAAGCAAGATACGATAACGTTAAGTATCGCAGTTAAAATGTAGAACGGTGCACATTACGTCCATACAATAGATTACAGTCATACACTTCCTTTATGCAGCTTGAAGAAACCGCACTATGCATTAGTCACGACCTGTCTAGTGCAATGACCGAAAATGCACAAAGTAGGGATAGAGAACCCCTTTTGTAACCCACAAAAGAAAATTTTGCTAAATTTTAATAGGTACGCTACGGCAGGTTTATTTTACTTGAATATATACTAATATTATAAAGTTTATCATTTGGTTTTGTTTTCATATAGCAATAGAGTAACTAATCGACGCGACGTGACTTTTTGCAAATACGACAAATGACAATTTATAGGCCAAAGAGTGACTTGGCTACTTTCTATTTCAATAAATCAAGTGGACTATTAAAAATTAAAAGTATTGCAATGTTCAAACCTAAAATATTATACGCTTACCGCTCATTAAATACTAAAGGCAGATCAAAAATTGTAGGTAGAACAAAAAAATAAATATGTTGTATTTAATCTATCTGTAAATAAATTGGCAAACACGAACTAGACGCTGTCTAAACGTCTAATTATGTAACCGTATTGAACCTAAGCACGATTAGCCATTTATGACGTAAATCTTTTGTTTATATGAAATTATATATACGAAAATTAATTTATTCAAAATTTCACATACACTTAGGATATACAAAACGGGAACATGATAATTTTTTATCCCGCGTCATTGAGTAGTTCCCATGGGGTGCTCGAATAAACGCATTTCGAATATATCAATTACTTGAGCGAGATAAAGTCGACATGCTAGTATCTACGTATTTATGTAATTTCTTCGTATAACTGCTGTTTCGATTTAAATACAATTAGATTGGATCTACATCACTAGTAGTCCAGTTAACAGTACATTGTGCGTATTGCTGAACCATAGAAATCATAGCAGAACCGTATAGCATTATAACAAAGCAGATAAATAAAAACAATGTGGTGGAAAAACAAAATGTGTGAAATATGAATAACACATTGGATTGGATTGAAAAAGAAATAAATAATGAGAATATCTAATATGTAAAATATCTCGTGTCGCGGTGTTTGTGGTCGCACTCCTCCGAAACGGCTCGATCGATTTTAATGTTCTTTTGTTTTTTTCACCCTCCTATCCTCACACCCATTTTTTATCGCAATTCTTGTATTTTTGTTTGAACAATATTATATAAATACATAAAGACAAAGAGTTTTTTTTGAAGTTTGAACGCGAGTGTAGCCGCGGGTTCTGCTTGTGTTCTTATATTATTTTAAGCTAGATAGCTAAATAAACAATCAGTAACAAAGTATGGCATTTATAATATTTGTGTTATTATTATTATTGAATTTATTTCTGTGTCGTATATTTTACATTAGCGACTTTTGTTATATACAAGTAGCCACAGGCTACCAGGCAGTGATAGCGCCACCTTTTGGCCAATTCTATTACTAACAGTAGCCTATGTTCTTCCAAGTAGTCTTTGTACTAAATCCAAGCCCGGCCAGACGTTCGAGCGTGAAAGTGTAACACATTTACAAACATACACATGTTTTCAAACTTGTGCGATATATTTTAGTAGGAATTATTATCGTTTAACAATTTACAACGTCGTCGCCTTAATACAGTCATAGGACGTGAGGTGAATTCAATGAGCTGCTAAGTCAATTTGGCGCTTCTATCGACGCCATTATTATGATTAATTGTGTCAAAAGATCTACGTCTAAATATCTGACGATTTTACAAATAGCCCATATTATAATTATTTAGTGTTAACCTTTTTAATACGTTTTTATTTAATTTTGTTTTTTAATTAACATTGTTCTATAAATTGCCATTCAATACTTTTTTCTATCAATTCCACTTATTTATTTAACTCTCTATTCTTCGTAGTAACTAATTTCGTAGTCATGTATTATTTAGTATTGCTTGCTGTTTAGTTTCTGTACGGGAATCCCCTAAACAGGCAAAGATATAACAAGCTCTACGAGTGCATCTTTTCTCTATGCATGGGGAGTACCCGAATAACTTGTAAGCGTATCGCTTGAGTACGGCTGGCTAGATTTGTCCAATTGTTTATTCTTTTAAACTGTTCGTAAATGTTCGTACAAGGTTTATATAGGAAAAATTAGAATAAAAATGTTACTTAGAAAATTAGGAAATAATAAATAGTTTTTTATAGGACTTCTGTATGAATTAAAAAATTACAAACAAATTTCAATTAACTTTACCTATGATTTAGTGTTGGGACATTTTACACATTGGATATCTCAGAAAGGGGATCAAAGATACTAATAATAAATTCAAGCCATTCCCTAAAATATCTTAATGTAACTAATCTACATTATAATTTTTAATATTCTTCTGTACACATATAAAAGAAACATGTAATATGAGAGGACGAACGTATGTACGCTTATAATCACATAAACGCAACTCAGACGTCTCAATTTTGCAATAATTCAATTGTACATAGAGTTTTCGCCTTAAACGAGTGACAATGGATCGATGAGTGCAGTAACCTCGTTCAATGGAAAGCCAATGGAAATAAACAAAATGTATTGTAACCTAAATTTATTCTGAGCGCATTCAAGTAAATCGTTTACCAAGTTACACAAAAAGCAATTAAAGTAAACGTTAAACATCTCGTTTAATGATGTTAAAAAAAAACCTTTGAACAAACAAACGGAAATTTGATAGTGTTGTGATAATATTTCTTGGAAAATTATTTTTGTTGAATATTACTTATTGTGTGGAGCACGTTGTGTATACTAAGATTATAAAGCGAAAAAAAATTGTTTTTGGTATTTGGTAGAGGTTACTTAAGAAGTCCAATTTGAAAAATATTTTTTTAATTATAGTTCCGGGATATATAGACTCTAGTATCTAAGATAGTTTTAATACAAATAAAATGCTAAGTTAATACTTAGATACATAGACTAATGTCTACAATTTACGTAACACTACTTCTTACATGGAGCAAAAAAAAACCTTACTCGTCACTTTTTCTTACTCTTTTTACTGGAATCTCACATGGTCTACAGAAATAACTGCGTAAATCCCAAAACAGTCTTATTATACTTAAATGTTTATAAACTTTCACGTCATATAAATTCGGTTTCTAGTGACTGAACCCGTGATTCGAAACAATGTCAATCAAATATGTCGGAATTTCTGGCATTCGTATCGACAAATGCCATTTAATATGTGTATATGCACATATACAAGTGTGTACCTAAAGCCATTTTAATATGTATGCATTAATATATAATTGTAGTACAATGACTTTGAAAAGAAATACTATAATTGTATTATATCATTTATCTACAATATCCATCGTTATCTGGTATATTTATCAACTTTTTGTTATCTTGTCTTTGTCAAGTTACAGGTGATTATTATTTATTATGTCATTATATAGAAATGCAATACGATTTAAATTTAATCGTAAAATTTGCTTAATGTACTGTATCTTAGTAGTAATTAAGGGTTAATTTTTAATCATTTGTAAAAATTATCCATCAAACTAATGATCCGAAATTTTATTCATACAATCTTTAATTAGAGCTCTTTTTGATTACGGAAAATCAGCCGTATATAAAAAAATAATGACTTACCTCCAAATCATTTCTGGCGTGGTTTAGCTTCTCCACGTACATGCGGAGGGCGTCCACTGACGTCACAGGTTCTTCTTCTATGTCGTTCTTATCCAAAATCGCCTTAATCTTCTCCACCAGCTGACAGAAGTCTTTCCAGATCTCCAAATCTTGTTCTAATTGCGCTTGACGCGATTTCGCCGAATTCAAAGTATTCTTTAACAGTTGATTATGTTTTTGGTGTTCTTTAGATAATTCCTCTTGTTCAGAAGATGTAAGGGAAGACCAAATTTTATCCACAATATCCTGCATACGTTTGCCAACTAGATCTTTCATTTCTGGTTCAGATACACTGAAGAAAGTCTTGTGTTCTTCTAAATCAGCTTCAATGTTTTCAAAATCGGTGCCATTTTTGCCCATCTCCAATCGTATACCTGCTTCGTTCACCCAGAGGTTGAGTTTCTCCACCATTTGCTGGTACTGTTGTCTATATTTCTTGTTGTCTTGCAAATGTTTCTCGCGATTCGCCAATTCAGCTGGTAAAGATGTTTTTAAGGAATTGCCTTCTGATACCATTTCTAATAAGGCACCGGGTAGACCATCATCATTCTTAATCATATCAGCGATTTTTGTGAATTTGTCCAAATATGATTGAACATTTTTGGCGAGTGTGGCGTGTTCGATAAGTTTTTTATCGACACTAGCAACATCTCTGTTTAGAAGAGGACGAGAATGGACAGCCGCTTCATTATCGTGAAGCCATTGCAGAATTTCAGACAAATCAGCCGCGATCTTCTTGTGTTCTGCCGCAGCTCTTTCGTTTTCTTGACGTTTAGCTTCGACAGTTCTTCTCAATGTAAGCAACTGTTGTTTTAATGATTGCAGTAGTTCTGTTATATTATTCCTGTCAATGACTGTTCCTTCTGCCGCGATTTGTTGTCCTTTGTCTGTGGCAGTTGCGAGCATTGCTTCACAGCCTTGGATTTTGCCGATGATGTCATCGTAACGTTTGATCTTGTCTTCCAGAGTGTCGTTAGATTTTTCGATTTCCGATGTTAGATCCGTGTATTTAGAAATGAACTCTTCAATTTCTTTAACGAGCGCAAAGAATTGCTCACGTAACAGCAACAACTGTTTGAGCTTAGATATTTGATCTTCAATAGTGCTTACTAATTCATCTTGCTTTGACAAAATGTCCTGTAGGTCGTGTAGATTACCTCCCTGTAGTTCATTGAGCATGGCTTTGTTTTTTCTCAGATCGTCGAGAATAGACTCGTAGGCCTGAATGATTGGTTGAACGTCTTCAACTTTGCTGCCGATCGGTTTGTTCAATGTCTTAAGCTTATTTTGGATTTCATTCAAGAACTCCAAAGCAGCAGCAATTTTAGCGGCAGCATCCTTGTATTCCTTAATATGCTTAAGTAGGATGTTCTTTTTATCTTTTATAATAGCGTTTATCCTTGCAAATCTGTCGGATAGTACATTGACTTGCTCTTTAAGTTGTAGTTTATTAGAGTCAGACAAGCTGTCCATAATATCTTTGGACTTATCTTTAATTTTATTGATGTTCTTTTCAACGTCATCGGCTTCTTTGCTGAGTTTCTCAAACTTGGCCAGTTGTTCCTCCAATAACTGCAGACTGGTAGTACGAAGTTCAGGAGTTGCTGACACTTCAGCTTCATTCAACCAGCTCTGACATTTAGCGACATCTGCCTCGAAATCGTTTCTACCTTGCAATAGTTTATTTAATGCTGCAAGTTTCTCATCAATGTCCACTTTAGCAGATGTGTATGATTTGTTTAGGTCATCAAGTATAGCCTGTAATTTAGCTCGGTTTTCGCTAGAACAATCTTTCGAGACAGCGTTACCTTGACGTATGATTTCACTTAGCGTATCATTGTGGAAGTCGGATAACTCACTTTGATGTTTCTTGTGCACTGCAATTTCCTTTTCCACCTTAGCAACCTCCAAAGGTACGGGACCGCCCAGTTTTTTGATTTCGGCCAACTTAGCTTTAAGCCAGTTCTTGGCTTTTTCGGTGTCATTTTCCAGTTTCTTTCTGATATCGGCACATCCACCTAATCTTTCAATCTCTTGCTTAATAAGTGTAGCGAGTTGTTTTTGCTTTGAGGCTAACTCAGATAGTTCTGACTCTAATTGCATTTGTTCAGAAGGTTCTAGTTCAGATTGGATGTTGCTTACCTTCTTTTCCAATGAGTCGATGACTGTCTTCTTACCATCGGTCTCTTTGAGCAAATTGGCCATTTTCTTTTGGCGTTCCTTCACAGACTTGCTATCATATCCGAGTGGTTCCGGATGAAGAATGTTATCGATTTCTTTTTGCATCCATTCGTTTTGAGCAGCGACTTCACTCTTAGTTCCATCGATAGCTTTGTAGGTGATTTCCAGCATTTGTAATTTGCGTTGGATACGTTTGGCGATGTCATTGTATCTTCTCTCAACTGACTTCATCTAAAGCAATATTTACGAATTAGTAAATGATTTTCGATAATGATTTAATTATGATAACAATAAAAGTAAATTATGCCAATTATTTATTTCAAACTAAAGTCCTTATATGACTTCATTAAAATTCTACTACCGTAGTATCAATGCATTATAAAACTAATAAAAAAATAACATAATTACTCACTTGCTCTTCAACTTGTTGAGACTCTAAGTTGCTAACAATATTAATTACTTGACCGCCCACAGCTTTAATCGCGTCCACTTTATCTTTACCCGCCTGTCCGAACTCGGATGATAACTCTTTCAAAGCATTCAACTTTTGTGGGCAAGGTAAACCAGAGCCTTTATCAGCTAAGCACATCTTTTTAAGCACTGAGTCGAACCAGTCGTGGATTTCTTGGCATTTGTGGCGGAAGTCATCGATGATAGCTTGGTTGCCCTTCTCTCTTTCTATCGCCTTTAGAATTGTTTGCTCCAGAGCATCTAAATCTTCTTCTAGGTTTATCTCATCTTCTAGACCTATAGAAAATAAAAAATAATCAACTCAAATACCATTTATAATAATTAATTTTTATAATCCTTAATTATATTGTCGTTGTATACATAATAAATAAAAATAAAATAAATAAAGCTTTTATTTAATTCCTTACATTGCTTTTATTTAATGCATTACATTTATTCATATTAAAATTTACAATTTTGTGTTAGTTGTATATTTATTGAATTCATCAAAGAGTAAATTGTGTTAGTATAAATTGTTGATTTTATTTAATACTTATTCTTATAATATTTATATAGTTTAAAAATTGACTTAATTGCTGGTATTTAATTATATGTAATAAATGATACTAATTAAATAAGACACTTACCTTCAGTAGGTATCTCGGTTAGTATCCTATTCCTCTTTTCAGCCAGAGACACTAAAGCGTCATTCATTGCCGTGATATCTTGTTTGGCAGCTTCAGGGCGCAGTTTGGAAGGATTGGAGAGCCAGTCATGTGCTAAAGCGTTATGTACGTTTATCCACTCTTGTATCTCAAGAACTTGCTTCATAGCTTCCTCCATACCACTCACTGCATCCCGTAAAGTTTCTAGATGGCTTTGTACCTAAAGGTTATTTTTGAATTAGTATTACTTTAAATTATAATTAGTACCTTTTACTACATGTTGAATTAAGTGCAGATAATATAGAGATTCAGTATTGTAACGTAGAAAAATCTTCAGTTCAGTGGAGTGCCAATTAATTAAGTATCGTGAATAGCAAATTATGAATATACAAAATGCTTTTTGTGCTATCCTATTATACTTAGGAATATATACAATAATTTATGACTGTAAAGTTCATAAGTGAAATTGAAATTGCTTTTTATTACAACATCATAGTGCAAAAAGCGAAGCCTTACCCTTTTCTCAAAAGCCACGAGTTTCTGGCTGAACTCGGGTGCTTCGAGGCTCTTAATAAGGGCATCAAGTCGCGCACTGCCGACTTCACTTACGTGTTTCTATAACAAACCATGCGACACACGGGTGCTAGTTAGTAGTGCACAGTGACAGACGTGAGGTGTAAGAAAATCACGTTTTGACCGACTTCAAAAACAGTAAATATTAAATTCGGGCGTATATTTTTTAATTGTGTAATTAATGCCTCATCCGTTACAAATTTAAAACCATCCATAGGGGTTGAATAATTGATTTTAGTGATTTTGAAGTCGGTGTATATTATTAGTTAAAAAGTGGTTATATTAAATCATATCAAAGCTTATAGTACAGCAAATTTTTATATTTTAAGTTATTTATGTTTTTAATAATAATTCTAAAAAATATAAATAATATTTTCGCAGAGCGGTAAAGAAAATGGTCATAAGTAATATCTTATTCCACGTTTCGCTTTCCACTGAAATCAGCTAAAGGAAATATTTCAATACTTAAAAAATAATCGTCACTCATAAAATTGTTTTTTTTTTTTTTAGAATAAAATTCCTAACAAAATTTTGTCAACTGAGTTTTTAGGCCAGTTACATATTATAAGATTTTTTCTGTCAGAAAAGTCCTAACGCCCGCCGGAAGGTACTCTGCTCATATGTTTTGGTCTAGATCCCGCATATTATGAGAATTCTGACGTGTCTGACGTCCGCTTCTGATGCGTCCCAAGTGTGATCGATCGGACGTCAGAATTTTTTCTGATCAGAACGTCGGAGGGCGCGCTCTCTATACATTTTACAACGGACCCTGCACACTTGTATGAAATTCGCATCAGTTAACGAGCAGGACCCTCCGAACTCAGACTCACTGACTCGCTGAAGCGAAGTTTCTGATGACTGGTGGTATGGTATACGGGTGGTATCGGCGGACATCAGAAATTTTCTAACAGAAAAAATCTTATAATATGCGGTCGGCCTTAATGTTATGTAAATAAGTAAATAAAGTCACATGTAACTGACACGATACAAGATTGCGGATATCCTTATAAAACCAATAAAACCGTCTTGAAATATTTGAAACGGTTGTAACGTCTGTAAATATTTTCATACTCTGACTCAATTCGTGCCATTTACGTGAAGAAACAATTAGTGTTTCATCGAATACGTGAGTAACTACGATCACACGTTTGCAGTACTAATTGTATTTACAATGTGATTTTTCTGAATCAAGATAATTTGTTATATGCTTTTGAAATAACTTAAGTTGTTGTAAATTTATTTTAAGTTTGCAAAGTTTCTATACAAATGTTTACTATTTGAACTAATAAAGGGGCTTAAACGATATGTCCTTCTGTATTAGAAAAAAATGCATTGAAATGGCAAATTTAATCGTTATGTCATAGAATCATAATATGCCATTGCCATATTTTTTTAGATGTCTTTTCGACAACAATTCTAAAATATTATCTTTTCTCAACCCTTAAGCTGAAATCTAAAACGCGCAATCAGTTTTTGTGCATGCAAATGTTTAAAATATAGATCTTGATTCAGTTCAGAAGCAATTTTACCAAAATGTACCCAATTAAGTTCTTATTTAAATATTGAAAGAAAACACTCAATCGAAAGGACACATTTTGACAAAATTTTCAATTTTATTACCAGGTGCAAAAAATTACATTGCCAACGTAAAGCCTGTACATTTTCGCTAACTACGTTTTGAACTAGCTACCACTTCCATAGTGTTCTTTAAAATTAAACATCTTACTTTAACTGGTACAGTTATAACTCGTTGGTTTTGTTCTTTTTCGGACCTGGCAATTTTAAAGCTATAATATGAGCGTTGTGACGTAATATTTACAGATAACAAAACCCTATAATATATTGACTAGACCATTTGAAACTAAAATTTAAAAAAATATAATATATTTATGTAAAAGTTTTAAATGCTTAACACTAAAATCATTTATTTTTTATCATATCTAACTTGTGCATTATATTTGGATGACCCATCCAATGACTAGTAATGTACTTAAAGTTCAAGACCTTAAAATTAATAGGAGTTAATCAGTAACGTTGGAATTGCAATCGGGATTTCCAAAGCTGAATTACTCATATCATTTACAGTCAATAGTCTAAACAAAGCTCTTCCAAACTAAGTATTACTTTAAGGATGAATAAATTAAAACATTGCAAATCAATTAAGTACCTATCAAAATTAAAGTATGTATTACAACAAATCATATTAAATTCACAACATCAACACGAACAACAAAACAAAACATCCATCAATCACATAGGGCCATCAACGGTCCTCAAAACAAAGCCATACCATCAAACAGAATTTAAAACATTCGAAGCAAAATCCCCAATGCAAATACCTAATCAAGGATCTCAAAACAGAGTATGTGCAGTGGCGAAGGGTCCATACAAGACGTCTTACCTTAAAATGTATTTTGCTATAATTTTACATACATTTAATTTATTTCTTTTCGTATTAATACGTATATAAAAATTATATATCAATATTTTTTGTGACTTTTTTTGGAACGGCTTACCTCTGCTAAAATTTCACCCTTCGCCACTGATATACATACAAATTAAAGAGAAGTCAAAACATCCGAACCCAAGACGTCGGCCGAGTGTGCTAATACCTGGTCGATGAGGTCCTCGAGCCGCGCGCGCACGTGCAGCTCGCGCGGCGGCACCGGCAGCGGCGCGCTGTCCGCCGGCGACGACGGCCGCGACACCGACGCCGCCGCCGCCGAGCACGCCGCCACCGCGGCCGACAGGCGCGACTTCTCCGTCTGCAGGCGGTTGTGCAGAGCCTGGGGGTTTAGTTATTGTAATTAATCTCATTTTTCTCGATAAAACATGCTGCCGATAGGTTTGTATACTTGTCTATTTAAATCCTATCATATAAATAACTTGGTACGTTTTAACAGTTAGTATGAAATACAAATCTTGAATTTCCCGGCTTTTCTGTACTATAATATGCATATATTATACATGTAAACTTTTCTCTTGAATCACTCTATCTATTACCGAAAACTGCATTAAAACCCGTTAAGTAGTTTAAATGATCTAAACGAACAGACAGAGGAAGCGACTTCATTTTATACTATGTAAAAATAACATCATGAACTAAACAGAAACGGACAAACGGATAAAGCTGTATGACAGACGCGACTTCTCTGATTGCAGGTTATGAGCCTAGGAGAATATAGTTATTGTAACAAAAAGTCATATCTTTATTCTCACACTTTTCAGAATATTAACTATTTGTCTATTTAAATTCTATCGTATAAAAACAACATTGAATAATCATGAATTAAATTGGAACGGACAAAGATGAATAATGACAACAACAAAAAAACTTGAAAAAAAAAAAGATTATAACTTACTCTAGCCTTATCTAATAGATCACGTCCATGAGACAATCCATCGACAGGCACATCCAACTCAGTAATTGCTGGCTCACATTCATCCAAGTTGTTCAGAATACTCTCCAAAGTGTCTTCGTATTCCTTGAATTTAGCCAAACCTTCCCTCAAACGTCGCTCGATTTGTAGCGCTGTAGCTAATAAACTCTTATGACTGTCATTCACATTTTTCAATTGCTTTCCAACGGTATCTCGGATAGATGGCGTAGTTTTCTCATATCGCTCGATTTGAGCACGTCCTTTAGCTTCTAAATCGTCCAAAGTCGATTGGTATTTCTGAATATCATCTAGTAACACTGCGTGTTGAGCCAATTGCTCTTCTGTCTGTTCACGGTTCGCAATGTATAGTGAATTGTGGGCCATCAGTTGGAAGGAAATTTGTAGAAGCCATTTTTCTGTGTCTTGCAGCGATTGGTGGTATTGGTTGTAATCTTTGATTTCTGATTCGAGCTCTGCTTTCTTTGCATTGCATTTGTCTTTAAGAGCGTCACATTTTATCTCAATCTTCGATACCGAGTCTCTGACTGCGGGTTTCCTCGCCCAACTGGCTAATTCACCCGATTCGCATTTAAGACGTTGTAGTTCTGGCGCTTTATTTTTAATTTCTTCTTCGATATGCTTATACTTTTCTAGCAAAGTTTTCATTTCACCCAACTCTCCACCGTTTGGTGGAACTTTGTCTAGATTTTGTTCGGTTTCTTTGATCCATTTGTTCATTTTATTCTTAGATTCCTCAAAGTCCTCCCATTTTCCGATAGCTGCCTTTAGTTGAGCGGTTATTGAGTTTAAGTCTATTTTGAGTTGATCCCAACTTTCTTGCAGGACTTTGACGTCGTTACGCAGACCGTCTTGTTCTTCCGGTGGTGTGTTGTTAAGAGCTTTCTTAAAAGCTTCCTGTAATACTACTAGCAAGTGATGTCCTTCCGTCATTCTATTGCTTACTAGTTTTACTGTTTCTAATTTGTCTTTTGTGGCATCAATATCGCCGACACCAATTGAGTCGTGCACAGTTCCGTGTGCTGTTTGGAGCCATTTCTGTAGATCTTCTTTAGCTTTTATGAACTCAGTGTGATCTGATAGGTTCTTCTCGCCATTGGAAACTAGGCCTTGTATCTTAGTTAGTAAAGACGTGTATTCTGTTTGTAGGTTAACTGTCTTGTCACGGACCCATGCACAAGCACTTAATTCCATTAGATTTTCACATCTATCGTTAAGTTCTTCTAATACGTGTTTGTTCGCTAACGCTTGTGCTAGAAGATCCTGTATCAAAAATAAGGAATTAGTAGTTTAGTTTGACTTTGATCCAAAGGCACAAATGATTTCAAGAAGAATGACTAATGTTTTAATAAGTTATAGATTTTAATTTAAAAAAATATCATATTTTAACATTTATTTAATACAAATTTTATTTTTATCTATGTATATCATTATATGCTACTTATATATCAAAAAAAAACTCTAATTTAAAAGGTTTTTCTAATAATAACTATTATATTTATATAAAAAATATAATCTACTTACACGACACTTCTCAAGATACTCTGGTGTTATTTTATCGACCTTCTCAAGAGTCTTCAACTTGCCGTCAAAGTCTTTGACCCAGTCAGTCATCTTGTTTAGAGTCTCCACGAAATCAGACCAGGCGGCCAAGCACTTCTCCAATAACTTTTTAGTATCTTTGCAAATCTGTTGCAAATTCTCCCATTCTATTCTCAGTTGCTTGATTTCTTGATTGATGTTATCTTTGCCCTCGATACCAGTTGTTTCTAGCACCGCCTCACTGAGTTTCACTGATTTCTGAAGTAAAGCCTCTCCTTTGGGTAAAGAACTGATGATTTTGTTGACATTCTTCAGTTTTTTCTGAACATCTTCCTTAGCTCCATGAGAATCTGAGCATTGTTGGATTTCTATCTTGCAATTACGAATCCAATCGTAGAAGTTATCGTATGATTCCTTATATTGGATGTGGGAGTTCACGTAGTCTTCAAGTTTCTGAATAAAACATTAAGTTAAAATTAATTAAATTAATTCCAAAGTAATACAGAATATAGTACTCTGACGATAATACGTTTGGCTCAGTTTGCAGTGACCCTACTTGCTGCGCCAGCGGGCGCGGGTTCATGTCCCGCTGGGGGCATTCATCTGTGTAATGAGCACGAATGTTTGTACTTCATTCATGGATATTTAATTATATATTCATAATATGTATGTATTTAAAGTTAAACATGTGTAGTGTATCAACTATCTAGTATCCATAACACAAGCCTCGTAGCTTACTATAGAAATAGATGGTTTGTGTATTACTGTCCCAACATATTTATTTATTTATAGTAGTGCTAATTGCATTTTTTCCACATTTTACTACTAAAATATATAAATAACAAAAGTTATGTAAACAAAAGTTATGTAAACAAAAGTATCGTATTGCCGCTTGGCATATAACTCAATTCAATACAAATAAATCATATTTTAAATAAAACTATCTTTTCTGATTTTCACCTATCGCCATGATTGCTGTAAACTGTAATGCATCAATCAAAAATCTAAATAAATCCACGAAAAAGATATTCTTATTTAAAATGTCAAATATTCGCGTAAATTTAAGAAAGTATTTATTAATTTTTTGTACATATTTTTTAGGAAAACTTACCCCAATCATATCATTAACGGTCTTCTTTATATCATCATAACGCTTAAGAGTGTCCTCTATTTCTTTCGACTTCAGAGATGAATCTTCTTGTATTTTCTCATTTAGTTTACTGACTAAATCCTTGTGGGAGTCGATGTCTCGATTGAAAGTCCTGAATTTCTCCAATTTCGCTTTTTTCTCCGACAGATCATTGAGGAGAGAATCATCTGATTGTATCTTTTGATCAATGTCATCTAACCATTCTACTAATAATTTATGGATCTGTAAATTTGAATAACCGCATAAAATAATAATATTATTAATATATTTCTCTAAATAATACTAATAATATCGATACATTACATAAGGATTAAAAAGAAGTATTAAAATCTTTTAATTTTGGCGAATTTATGGACAAACGCAGTCTATAGTGCAGTAAGAGTATAGAGTACTATTATGTCAAAAATATAAGTCCATTTCCAATGTTTTTTAAATCATTTTATTTAAATCCTTTAATAAAATATTAAATGGTTATAAAAATAAAAAAATAAATATAAAAAGTGCTGTATGGGGCAAATACTATTTCCCTCAAATATATCAACTACAACCAACCTTTGAAATGTCATCAAATTGCGACGCCCTATTAGTCAGCTTATTACGAACGTCTTGCAAATCTGCTATCAACTTATCGAATTCTTGTTTCAAATTATCTGTATCTTCCTGTATCTTCGCTGCACCGGCCTGTTCGGTGTTCATTATGACCTTTTCTTTCAACTCTAGTAAATATCTTAGTTTATTTTGACCTTGCTCCAGCGATTGTCGCAGTAATTTGACGGTGTTAAGTTTATTATTCACTTCTTGCAATGTATTCGGAATTTCAGCGCATTGATTGAGCTTTTCTCTGGTCCTGTCGAGCCAGTCTTGACATTCTCCGTACAGGGCGTTATGTTGTTGGTGCTCCTGGAATGTGATTTTTGTAAGTGTTTGAGTTTATTTGGTACTAATTACATAAAAATAGACTAGCTTTAAAAATTGGATGACAAATTGACAAATAATAAAATATTCATAATTATAATCCGCATATAAAACATCGTTATTAACCACAAACTTAATCTATACTAGTAATATAAAGAGTAAAGATTTGTTTATTTGTTTGTTTGTATCGAATAGGCTTCGAAACTACTGAACCGATTTAGATGAAATTTAGTAAGAAGATAGTTTGACGACCTGGGAAGGACATAGGATAGTTTTTATCCCGGAAATTATCCCTTGAGGGGGTGAAAATGGAGATGAAAGTTTGTATGGGGAAGCAACCTAGTATTAAATTATGGTTCTCCAATAATAGACAGATACTATATGTTCCTTACAATCATTTATTGATGTGAAATTCAGCCTATAGTTACAATATACATTTTTAAACTTCCTTGCACACAAGATGCGTCCACTCTCACTTTTTTATCAACGACCCACCTCTATTTCTTTTTTATTATACCCTCATATTTTATGAATGTCAAAATTTATAATTTATAATCATTGCTACCTTCAAATTTATTAGAATCAATATTACAAAAATGAGTATAATAATAAATAATAAATAGTGTCGTTAACACTAGGAACGAACCCGAGCGAGGCGAGGGTGAGTCGCTAGTTTTAATAAAAAAAGTATTTAGGTGTTATTGAAAATGTTTGAGAATATAATAAATAAGTTCTTACCTGGTAATGTAACTCCAGTCTCTTCATCACCTCCTTAGCCAATGACAATAAGGCATTATATTTAGTTGTCAGCTGAGTGATACCGTTGGACACTCGCGTGTCTGAACAAGTTTCGAGCAACATTTGAGCTCGGACGTTTAATTTGTCCAGCTCAGCTTGCCAATCAAACAGAGTTTGGAGGTGACCCTGGAAATAAAATAAAATTGGAAATAATACATGACAAGTTTATGTATATGTATGTATATGTACATAACTTACATATGTATCTATATACATACATGTATGTATATATAAACGTTATAATATTTATTATTGTTACTTAATAAGATAAAATTAAATAGTTTAGTTATATTTTTCATAAAATTATAGACCTGGACAAATTCTCTTACCTGGAATTCTTCTAAAACAACTTTCTTCTGTTCTAAATTGTTTTGCAGTTTGTTAAAGGATTGCACCAGTTTTTCAGTCTTCGACAACCAATCCAAGGCTTCTTTATATTGCTCTTCGTATTCTGTCCATTTGACGATACCACCCTCGATCAAAGCTTTCGTATTGTTTAATTGTTCTCTGAGCATATATAAAAAAATTAAAATATTATTATAAAACAAAATAATATGTATATTTAAAAACCAAAAACACATACCATTGAAATAATTTGATATAAAAAAGTTAAAAAAGAATTATAAAGTATGACATGTTATAAACTGAAAGGCTTTACATATGAATAAATATAATACTTACACGTAAGTATCGTATTCTTCTTGCATAAGAGCTACTTCCTCTTCAATATCCTCTCTGTCTTCATCATCAGCAAGGCCACAAGATATTTCGCCTTGTTCCAATGCCTTTTGCAGTTTCGATTGTCCCTCGGGTAATTCGCTTTCTAAAATTTTGAGTTGCGAGATCTTGCTACTTAACGATTCCTTATCACCGGTCGCATCGGAACATTTGCCTAACTTCTCTTTAGCAGCTCGTATCCATTGGACAAAGTCTGTACCAGCATCGATAAATACTTGATGTTGTTCCACAGTTTCTCTCTGCTTTTCATACAAGTCCTTAGCTTGTTTAGACAAACTCTCGTATTTGCTTGTAATTTCAGATGCTGGAGCTTGTTGCATGAGTTCTGAAGCCTTAGATGTTACAGACTGAATCATAGGTTCAAACGAAACGATATCCTGAACAATATTGTTTGTTTGACGAAGTGTGGCTTTCCTTTCGCCAAGACTTAAACCAGTAGTAAGACCCGCAAGGCGGTCTTGACCTTTTTTGGACTTAGCCACTTTTTGTTCACACACTTCTTGTAATTTAGCTTCTCTGTCGGAGATCCATTGCTGTAGCTGTGAATAGCTTGAGCTATAGTCAGCCCATTGTAATAATGCAGTTTCAAGATGAACTTTAGCTGTTGTCATTTTCTTGACTAAGCGGTCCCATTCATTTTGTAATTCTTTTAGTTCTGTATTGATTTTGTCTTTACCATCAGATCTGGTGTTTCTTAGAACTTTTTCGCCACTATTGACAGTAGCGTGAACAAGATTTTGCCCTTCTTCGCGACGTTTCAGTAGATCTTCGATTTGTTCTAAGCGCTTCTGTAATGCTTCTTTGCTACTGTTGCTGCCTGCTTCACTTCCAATTCTTGTAATTTCCCAAGCGTCATCAATCCATTTCTTGGTCTTTTGGTAGTTTTCATCATAGTTTTTATGTTGTTCATGATTCGTTTCCACTTTCTTGAGTACATCATTTGCCATATTTACTAGCACTTGGTACCTGGAGTTCAAATGTCTAAGCTGGTTGTTGACGTATGTATCTAAATGTGAAGAAAGTAGTCCAGCAGCTGAGGCATTGAAGTTTTCAATATCAGCCTTACCCTTATGTAAGTGATCGACGATTTCTTTTACTTCGTTAACTTGAGCTCCCTTTTCTTTAGCAGTGCCTAATAAAGCCAATTTGTGATTTTTAATAAGAATTTCTTTTTGTTGCAACCAATCTGATAGTCTCTCATATTCATCTTTGTATTCACGCCATTGGTTAACGGTGTCTTCTAATTGGCTCTTTTGCTGTTTTATTTCATTAAAAAGATGATTAAAGCTTTCTTTAAGAGCCTTCATTTCGTTTTTAATTATAGTCTGTCCATCTGGTGAGGTACTTGCAAGCACCACTTCCCCAGTATGCTGTAAATGTTCAAGCAATAGTTCACCTTGAGCCTGCTTATTAATCAAAGCATCCAAGGGAGCAACTGAATTCTCTATGGCCAATTTGTCACTGAGTGGCTTAGATTTTAATGATGGTACTTTTTCTCTTGCCCTACCTAGCCACTGAATAAGTTCATCGTGGGCTTCCTTGTATAATCTATGGTCTTTGTATTGTTCTTCACGGTCACCTAAAAGTTTCTTAATTTTATCATACAACGTGTCAAACTTGTTGAGAGTTTCTTGAGCTTTAGATGCAGCCAAGTTTTGTTGACCACTCGCTAGCATTTCAGTGGCTTTCGTTTTTAATGTATCAACTTCCAGACGATCACACCGAGCTTTTTCTTCTACTTCTTTAAGCTTCTCGAGTTGTGCTCGTTTATCTGACATCGATGTTTCGAATGGAGTTAATTCAGCTAGCATACTCTCTAGCCATGCGTTACTCTTTTGAATCAATTGAATTTGTTCTAAAAAGCCAGCCCATTTAGTAACAGAGTCGTCTAATAAGTTTTTGGTCTCGATCATTCTAGATAATAAGGCAGACCATTGCTCTTGTAAGGCAACTAATGAATTATTTATTGCTTCATGTCCAGGTGGGGCTGTATTTGCCATTACATTTTGGGCAAGTTCTACAAGAGACTGGACTTTAGTAAAACCTTCATCTTTTGTAAGTAGAAGATTTTGAATAAGAACCAATTTAGTCTCTAAATCATCTTGCGAGCAAGAACTTAGGTCTGCACAGAAGTCTAATTTATCTCTTAGTTCTTCAATCCATTGAGAGCATTCAGATACATTGCTAGTAAATTCTTGATGAGTCTTTACATATTGCTGCCACCTGTTTGTCAAATCCTTAACTTTTTGTGATAAAGTTTGGTATTTTAGAGTTAAATCAGATATTTGAGAGCCACGTGGACCAAGTACACCAGTATAAAGATGTTGAGCTTTTTCTGTAATGTTGTCGATTTCAAGTTCTTTAGCTCGAACTTCACCTTGCAATTCTTGGAAAATATTATATTGCTCTTGTTTTTCAGGTAATGTTGCTTTAAGATCTACAGCATGAATTTGATTATCCGTATTTCTTATCCAAGCCAAACACTGATCTTTCATGTTCTCATACTCATTCCATTGTTGGATTTTACCTTCCAAAGATTCAATTGTTTTGTTGATGAAGGATACTAAGCCTTCCCATTCTTGGTGAGAAGCGTCAATTTGGTTTCTTATATTAGTTTGTCCGCTAGTTATTGTGCCTGGTAACACCTTTTCACCAAGTGAACGTATTTTATCAATCCGATTCTTTTCTTCCGGAAGATTTACTTGCAATGATTTTAGTTTTTCGCAATTACTGCTAAGAGCTACCCTTTCTAAATTAACGTCACCCCAAAGTTGAGCGGTATTATGCGTGGCTTCTACCCATTCTTGCAAGTCCATAACGGCTTGACTATATTGTTGATGGTTATTTACAATTGCTTCATATTGTTCTACAAAAGCTTTAGCACGGGCTAGGATATTATCATGCCTCTTCTTCAGCTGGTTTATTTCCTTGGTAATATTTTTATTAACGTCAGGTAAACTCTGAGCGCGAACTTCTAAATCAGAAATATCCTGTTGATGAGCAATAGCATCTTGTAAGTAATTACGGTAGACACCAAGTTGACCGCGTTTTTCGTCCAATGTAGCTTTAAGTTCAATTTCTTTTGGTAGATTTTTCTCAGCTAGGGATAGCCATTCATTAACAGCTTTAAGATTTTCATCAAATGACGACCATTTGTTTAGTTCTGAATCTAAGTCACGTTCAGCTTTTGTAATGTTATCGTATAAATTATCTACAGCTTGTTGAATATCTTGAAGTTGTTGTTCGATCAACTCCTTACCTTCGGGTGATGTTGATGGGTATAATTTCTCTCCTAATTCAAAAGTGTTGTTGACTAGTAGAGTAGCATTGCGTCGTTGGGTTAGCAAATCATTCAAGCTTTCTCGTTTGGCATTAATTCCTTCCGGCGTATTAGACGAGTCACTCTGACATTCATCAAACTTGTGTTGTGCTGCCCTTATCCAATCTGTACATTGATTATACTTTTCCTGATAGGCGTTATGATCATTTACAGCCTGTTGGCACTTTTTAACTAATTCATTCGCAGTAGAATGCACAGACTGGAAACGTGATGTCATCTGTTGTAAATTCATCGTTATCCTAGTGTCGTTACAATTTTCGATAAGGTCACTAAACTCATCGTTCAGTTTATCAACATCATTCTCAGTTTTCTTCAAATTAGCTAATATAGCCTGAAAGTAAAACAGTGAAATGTAAATAAATTTTATATTCATAAAACTTTTTAAATATGAGAAAGCTATAACTACGACATCTACCATTAGTAACATTAAAAGAAGTAAGTCTTTTATTTTTATTGTCTATATTATTTTATAAATTTTAAAATATCCCACACCCCCTATCCTCGTTATTAGTAATTCCATATTAAATAGATACAAAGTAATATTAGAATAAAGTACATGATACTTGTAAATAGTACCGTATTGTTAGAATTTCATTTTTATATATTTTTTATATATATATATATATATTTTAAAAGTATATTGTGAGATTAGACCATAATCTACTGAAAAATTAGACTACACCCTACGGTGCTCATTAATTAAAATTTTGCTTTCTTTGTTCTTACTTGATCCAAGGCTTCGCCCAAATGAACAACTGTACTCAGATCATACTCATGATTATCAATTGCTTTAGACAAATCCTGTTCAAAATATTTAATAATAATTATTAAAGTCCGAAATATTATGCATTGCTTATTATAACTTCAATGGTTCACTTACCTGATACTTGTTGAGTTGATCAATCTTTTCTTCTAATGTTGCCTTTGGAGTATAGGTTTTCAAACTCATTTCTGTGTCGCTTAACCAGTGCTGGAGTCGGTCATTAGCAGTGTCAAATTCTATCCATTGTTGAATCTTCTCCTCTATTCCTCGTTTAACATCATGTACTGTAGCAGTGAATTTTTCTAAATCAGCCCTGAGTAATCCTAATTCTCGTGACATGCCTTCCTTGCCACGGGGTGACAGTTTTGACGCGTTGCTTTCAATAAGATCAGAAAGTATTTTTAATTTGTTATTTCCATTAGGAATGGCATCTAAAAGTTCTTGTATTTTGCCCAATTTACTTTGCAATGTTGCTTTATTACCCGTAAAATCTGACAATAAATGTAAACGATCCCACAAATGCTTTTGATAATCTTGTAAAGATTTTTGTTGATCAGCGAATTGTTGGTAAATGTCATATGCATTTTCATGCTTATCGATTACGCCTGATAGTCTGTTAGTAAGAGCATTATATCTGTCCCAAACCGATTGGATAATAGATGACATTTTGTCGCTTTCATCTTTGCCAGAATGTATGCTCGCTGCAATAGATTTAGCCTTTTCAGTTACTGTTTCAATAACCCTTTTATGTGAGTGAATCTCTTGTAAAAGAGTTTTGTTTTTAAGCAACCTAGACTTAATTTCTTGCGCTGAGTTAAGGATAATCTTTTCTTCTCCTTCAACAATTTTTTCTTTTTCATCTAGCCAAGATAATGTTTGTTGTAAAACGTCTTGGTAACTAGACCACTGTAATGCCTGAGATTCAAACTCCTTTTGTTGCTGTAGAATACTGTCATTTAGTTTATCCCATCTTTCTCGTAGATCTCTTATCTCTGAGCGGATGTTTTCTCTGCCATTGGCAGCAGTCTCAGGTAGAACTTTATCACCAGCTGTTGAAAGTATACCCATTTTGTGTTCTCCATTTTCTCTTTCTAATAAAAACACTTGTAATTTATTGCCCTTATTTTCAATACTTAATTTGTCTTCTTTTGTTATCATTTGTGATAATTGTTCTTCTAAAGGTTTTAACCATGCATCAAATTCGTTTCTTAGTTGAATGTACTTTTTGTGGTCAGCAACGAGTTCTAACCAATGATTATTAATATCCTTTGAAATAAGATGAAGCTGTTGATAACGGCTGCTTATTTGAATCACAAGAGGTTTTAGTCTTTCCACCCCACTTAATAAAATAAGACTGTGCGATTCGTCAACAAAAGCATCTATTTCTTTTTCTTTAGCGTGAATGCTATTGCGCAAATCGACATATCTTTGTAATTGTGCCTCTTTCTCTGGCAATGTTGAGCATAACGTTTGATCTCGGCACTTGGTTTCCATATCTTTTAGCCATCCAGTTATTGATTCTATAGAAGTGTCAAACTTATTCCAGATTTCTAGAGTATGTTTTAATTTCTGTTCGGACGTGTCAATACTGGAAACTGCTTTAGTTAACTGTGCATGTAAGTTGTCAATCTCCATTTTTATAGCTGTATTTCCAGCCTCCGAGGTACTTTTACTGACACTTGCAAATATATGCCTAATTTCATCTAATTTATTAGATCCAACCTTTTCAATATCCTTTAAAGTAACAGCGGAATGCAGTTTTCTTATAATTTCAGGTTTTTCGCCTACTGCATTTTCAATATCAAGTAGTTTTTCAGATTGTGAGCCAAGCCATTCTCTGAATAGTTGAAGAAGATGTACAAGATCTTCATGCCTCTTGACACAGTCTTCTAGGTTATCTTGAAGATTTTGTGATTTTGTAACAATATTTTGGAATAATTGCTTAATAGATTGCAAGTATACGTTCAAGGATGCATCATGAGTTTGGTCAACCAATTGTTGAGCTTTATCACAAACAGATTCAACAAGTTGTACATGTGACATAATTTCTTGATGTAAGATCTTATGGTTAAGTAGCTGCGCCTTCTTTTCTTCTAAAGACGTTTTTAGTTCAGTGTGACGCTGCATAGCTTTTTCGACATCTTTAAGCCATTTAGTTAATTGCTCTTGAGCCAATGAAAAATCGGAAAATTGTAAAAGACATTGATCTAACTTATTAACAGTTTCCTGGAAGCTATCACCAAAACTATCCCACAACGTTCTTATTTTACGAATTTTCTGGCGAATCATCTCTCTACCATCTGGGCTTGTATGAGTGTACAGTTTCTCACCTAGACTAAGGAAATCTTCGAATGCTGGAGTTTTCTTATTTCTTGTCTCATAAAGTTCTTTTGCTTTATTTTGTTTTTCCTGTAAAACAGCATAATCTCCTACAATTTCATTTAAGTCTTGGAGATCACCTAACATTGCCGTAAGCCATTTTTCCATATTGTCATATTCATTTTCAAAAGTTTGATGTTCAGATACAAAAACTTCATATTTGGATATGATTTCGTTAACTAGGTTATTTAGTGTGTGGTATCTCGTAGCTAACTTAGAAGTTTTCGTTATCAATTCAGACTCTCCGGATACATTTTGTTTGTCAGTCAGAGCAACAAATTCAGCATTCTTGGAAGCAAGTTCACTTTGAATTTCCTTCACTTTTTGTAAATGTGCAACTTTAGCCTCGAGATTACTTTTAAGGCTTTGATCTCTAATTTGATTTTCTTTAAGCTTTAGCCATTCATCCAATTCATCTAATGTTTTTTGACTCTCATTCCATTGTTTCAATGTATCTTTAAGCTTCTTATCTTGCTCTTTACATTGTTTTGCAAATTGGTCCCACGTTGTTTTTAACTGTTCAAACTCACTTATAAGTAGTGGATGACCGTTGGGACTAGTAGTTTCTAAAACAGTATGTAATTGTGACTTCAAGCCTTCTAAAGCATTGTCGATTTCTTGTGCTTTTGATACAATTTTTTCAATTTCACTGATTTTAGAGTCAACATCTTCTTTCTGGGAAACTACTGTATAGCTAACTAAAGTATTATCAGTAATAACATGATTTAAGCGATCACGTATATCCTCAAACATTTGAACATATTTATCATGGTCTGAAACGTGAGATTCATACTTAGAAATTCGATTAGCAAGTTCTGTTGACATATTTCTGTAACGTTCAATGATGTTCTTAAGACTTTTCTCAGCATCATCATCGGGCATAAGCTTAAGTTTTTCAGTGAGTTGAGAAAGCATTGATTGATGTAATTCAACCTCTTGGTGTAAAATTTTAGTAGTATGAAGTTGAGATTTCTTTTCTGGAAGAGTAGGTGAAAGTTTAAATTCCCCTAGCTCTACTTCTTTATCACTAATCCATTTTTGTACCTGATTAAAAGTATCGTCGAAGGAAGACCTCTTATTGATTGTTGTTTCAATATCTTTTATTACATTATTGAGTGAGTCAACGGAATCCTCGAAATAATCTCTTAGAGCTCTTAATTCGTTTCTTATCTGTTCACGAGCTTCTGGAGTTACCCCACTGAAAAGTGCTTCACCTGATTCTATAGCGCTGTTTAGCAATTTTTGTCCAATTTCTTTATTATCATTCAATTTTTTCACTTGTTCTAAATCAGCAGCAGAAGGCTTAGCATGCTTACTCAATGCGGCAATATCTGCAATTTTCGCATTGGCATCTTGGAGCCAGTTCTTGAACTCTGCAATTGATTTATCATATTTATTCTTATTATTCTTCAGATCTTTTAGCCTATTCAATTGGTTGTCCATAAACTTAGTTACTGCTTGATATCTAGTTTCCAAATGGTTTATGTATTGTGATACTCTTGAGTCAGGGTTGCGTGATAGTACTTTTTCTCCTATGTCGGCTAGTTTATTCATTTCAACTCCATATTCTTTAATATCTTGCCTAATTTTTTCAATTTCAGAAATCTTATTGTCAATATCGTTAACGTCTATAAGAGTTGCAGATTCTTGGCGAATACGATTTTCTTTATCTTTTAGCCATTCAGAAACATTTTCTAATAGAGTTTCATAGTCTTGCCAAGCCTCAAGGTTCTCTTGTAATCGTTTTTTAATTTCATCGAAATTAGAAGTAAGAACCTCTAAATTCTTTTGAGCTTTTTCAGTTTGTAATGCTGCCTCTTGAGCAGTTGCTGGTTCCGCGACCATACGTAATATTTCACAAGCTTCTTTAAGATCAACTACTTTTTGTTTGCAATCGGATATTCCATTTTCTACATCTGCTAAAGCAGCATTTTTGACTTCTAAATTATATTTATCACTATTGACGTCTGGCATACACCATCTCGTCTTGTCGTCCAAGATTTTCAAATTCCTATTAAACATGCTTAATTTGTCCGTAAATAATTTCTGCAGGAATGTAAGTAAGGTTGTTTCAGTTTTATTTGCATGTATGAGCACACTTTCGAACCGTTTTTGTAATGTGCTAAGCTCTTTGGGGACTAAAGATTCGTAGAATCCTGGATAATTAGCGTTCATTTCCGATACATTTTGAGCAACGTTGTCTATTTCATCACTTAAATTCTGAAGGTCAACTTTACATGACTGACATTTTTTGAGGCGATCGAGTATTTTAGCATTATCACCTGACATATCGTCACATTTTATAATATCATCTCGAATTTTACTGACGTTATCAGAGAGTCGTTTGATTTGTTCTTTTAACTTGTTCTCCCTAGATTCTAAAGACGACACCGCACTTTCCAAATTGTCAGCTAATGTCTGCAGTGCATCGAATTCGTTATCGAGATAGTCAATTATGGAAGATACTTGACCCAGTGGAATGCTTTTGTTTAGATTTGTTATTTGTTCACATTTAGCTTTAATACTATTCTTTAAGCCCAAGTAGATTGGTAATTCTTCTTTATATTTCATAAGATGATTCTGGCCAAATCTTATTTCTAAATTATCACAAGCATTTGCTAGATTCTGTCCAGTCTCACTAAGCCATGTTACCACTTGATTTTTAGTGTCATCAATTTGTCTCCATACTATTAGTTGAGATTCTAAGTCTTGGATTCTTTTTATAATTGCATCGTTTTCTTTTTCCCAGTGTGTTTGTGAATTCAAAAACGCATCCTCTAAAGGACTTGTGTCAAAACCACCTAATGTAGATGCTTGTTTCAGAAGTGATTGCTTAATAACGTCCATTTGGTCTAGAAGTCCCTTTGATCGTTTTAGGAGCTCATAGGATTTTTTCGCTTTATCTAAAAATTGAGCAGTCTGTACGTAATCATTTGGTGCATCTTTACATTCATTATGTAACTGCTCAGCCCTACTCATTTCCCTGTCAAAAGCAACAGTAAAATTCTTAAGCTCTTGCAAAGTAGATGAAAGAAGTATGTATTTATTTTTAGTGTCACGAACAGAGTTTACTACTTGGTCCCAATTGTGGTCAGCAGTGGTAAGGGCATTCTGGATTGTGCCCATGTTGGGCTGATCTTCTCTCATCAAGTGGAGCCCCTCTTCTCTAAGCTCTTTTCTTACTGCTTGCTTTTCCTTTAATTCACTGTCAAGATTATCTAATTTTTCAGTCATTTCTTGAATAGTAGCTTCACTCAACGGTACGGTTTGCTGAGACATTTCACTTAAAACAGACTGTACATTATGTAGAATTTCATTTAAAGCCTTATTTTGTACGTTAAACTTATCCCATCTAGCGCCAACTTTTTGTACTAAATCACGCTTTGATGTAACTAAATTTAGTAATGAATCTGCTTTCATTTCGATTTCTTTGACTAAACTGTTTGGCGGAATGATTCGGCCACTATTTTGATCTGTCACTTTAATTCTAGATGGTCCATCTAATAAAGCTACATTGCTTTTCCATTCTGGGATTTTTGTTATAATATTGACTAGCTCTTGACGAAGAGTTTCATAGCTCTCTGGTGTTAGCTTAGGACCTTCGATCTGATATTGGATATGGCCAAGCTGTTGTTTATTATCTTCATACCAGTTTAATAAATCTGACCACTTCTGTAATATACCCTTGTTTTGTTGAATATTAGATTCAATTATCTGATAGTGTTGAGCAATGTTGGAATATACGTCACTCAATGATCTAGTCTCTTCTGGGTGGGACGCCAAAGTTATATTTTTAACTTCATTGTAAATATCAGTAAATTCAGGAACTTTCGCTGCGTGCTCTTGGAGTAATACATGCATTGACTGAAGTGTCGGTTCTACTCTGTCTGTACTAATCTGATCATAGCTTTCCGTCTTTCTTCGGAAGTCGGTTATCCAATTATCAAAATTATGAAGTTTAGTGAGGAACTCTTGTCGAACGATAATCTTATCAGATAGTTCATTTACTTTAGTTCTTACAGTATCAGCAAGAGCATTCGTGCGATCTTTGATATCTCCTACCTTATTTTTCAAAATTGTTGCTCCTTCAGGTTGAACGCTGTGACATATGGTATCACAGACTTGTGATAAACTTATTATTTTAGCTTGTTGCTGAGAAATTTCGTTCCCGAATGATTTTAGTTTGTTTAGTTCCCTATCTAATTTTTCAACTTGTGGGGTTTCAACATTGACGGTACGTGTACTGAGGAGTTTCTCTCCATTTTCGATCCAACTTTCCAATTTTTCAGCTTCTCTTTCAAAGTTTTCCCAGTTAGTAACAAGCTTATCTAGCTTATTGTTCCATTGATCAGCCAAGTCATGGACAATAGCCCATCTAGAATGTATAGCATCGACTTCATCTGGGGCGCTTGTTTTTCCAGATAATTGATGACTGACGCTGGATAAAATTTGTAAGTTCATAAGTTGTTTTTCACAGTCTGTAATAAGGGCCCTAGATTGTTGTTGAAGCTGCTGAGCTTCGGGAAGTGTTGTTGGCTTAGGAACATTTCCTAGTTTGATCTCAGCCTCCTCTATCCATGGTTTAATTTCCGCAACCCCTTTCTGATATTTCTGCCAACTTGCTAGATCGTGTTCTACGACTTTAGTTTGGTGTTCGATGGAACGTTGTAAATCTGCCATCATTTTTTCAAGCAAAGCGACTTCGCCTTTAAGTTTATTTGCATCTTGAATGCGATGTTCTATGGCCAACTTGGTTCCTTGTTCAGCAACATTTCTGACAATTTCTAACTTTTCAGCGATTACTTTCTGCAAGGATTGTGACTTTTCGACGCGTTCTTCTGGTGTAATATTTTCTGACTGAACTTGAGATATCTGTATAGGACTTTCTTTCTTAATCCATTCGCGGACATGTTCTAATTTTTGCTCAATTTTAACCCATTCGTCATTGAACTTTTCAAGATGATGTACTTTAGATTGCACCTCGTCCTGAACTCTTTCTAGTTTGTGTTCGATTGTTTGTAAGTCCTTTTCAATGACAGGTTTCGGTTTGTTCGCGGTTAAATTTTGCAACTCTGCGTACGTCTGTTGGAGTTGTGGTAATTTCTCTGCCTTCGCACGTTCCAAGTCAGTGTTTATGACTTTTGTTTCTTGCAATTCTCTACTAATATTTGTGACACCGAGCTCTAGACCCGGATGGGCGACGTAACTTTCAATCTTATTGATATCAGAAAGCAATTCCTCCTTTTGGTATTCATAATTAGACCACACTTTTTGTGTATCGCGAAGTTTGTGCAGGCGTTCTGTGTTAATATCGTATGCTGTGGTCCATCCAGTTTCTAAGTTTCGTACGTCTTCCCTTACAAATGCTGGGGCATTCGCGTCTTTGATAAGTTCTTTTCCTTTGTGTAACATGGACATTACAGAAGGTCGCTGTCTGTCTAACTGTTGAACGGCTGCTTGCTGTTCGAGGACTAGTTGCTCGACGTGTTGCAATGATTGAAGATCCGGTTCTACTTTAGCCTTTTGTTTAGCGGTTTCTAGGATACAGATAACTTCGTGTACCTCTCGTCTGTAAGTATAGCATCTTGTGTACGTTTCAGTTTTTATCATAGTGATTTCAATGGTAGGTATGAGATTCTTGTAACGAGCTATGAGGTTTTCTAATTTAACTTGTTCCTCCTGGGCCTCAGTGTCAGAGCAATGGTGGGAAAGCATGTCCAATGTTTGGACTAACCATTTCATATCTTCACGTTTGCGGTCAGCTTCGCGGCAAATATTCTAGAAATTAATTTAAATATTAACTAAAATATAATATTTAATACAAATGTTACAACAAAACAAATACGTAAAAATAAAACATGTTGCTGAAACTTAATTTAAACAAAAAAATAGAATTTTATAATTGTATGCATGACATGTATTGATGATATGAAAAATAACACTCATACAATATAGTTACCATTAACTCCTTTAACTGTTTGTCCAATGATAGCATACAGGGATAAACCAATTAGTCAAAAATTAAAAATAATTTGGAAAAATTATTTTTATTTTTATATAACCACATTTAATAGTAAAATTCGCCAAAATAGATTTTGCGATTATAATAAAATTTGGAAAAAATATATTATATACTTAATCTATGCACTAGCAAAAGTATTAGTAGAGCTTTATTTATGTAAAACATAGCAGTTTATTCATACTCATACAATTACCTAGCAGTTATTTTTACTATGGAATAAGAAAAATGATAATATAAGAAAAAGTTACGCAGTACATTTTACAGTATGCTACGCGACCTTAGTATCGAAACCTAATTTATAGCCCACAAGTAACATACCAGTAACATAAGACAGTAATAGCCCAGTGGTAACGCGCTGGCTTGGAAATCCGAGTGAAGAGGGTTCAAATCCTGGGTCTCTTTAATATTTTCATGTGCGTATCATTTCCAACATGATTACCACTTGTCTTACGTATAAGGAAAACATCGTGAGGAAACCTGCATGTCTGAGAGAACCTAGCAAGTCTTCGAAAGACATGTTCAGTCTGCACGCGTTTGGTCAGCGTGGTGGACTCTGGCCTGATCCCTAACATTGATGGGAGGCACGTGCCCACGCAGTGGGACATTAAAATAGTACTGAATGCAAGTAACATACCTGGAAGATAGTCTTCTCCCGTTCGAAAGCTTCAGCAGAGTCCACTTCTCTTACAATACTGTCCATAGTCTGGTCAACGTGGTCCATCCATTTCTCCATTTCCCTGAATTTCTCTCTATAAGCGTCCCATTTCGCTGGTATTCTTTGTAGCTGCTGTCTGAAGTGTTCTACTCTATGGACTGTTGTCTCCCATTGTTGTTCGCATTTCTTAACTTCTTCTTCTAAATGCTTGTCGTTGGTCTGGTTTGTGTAACTGTGGGAGATCTTTTTGAGGTTCTGAAGACATTGTTCCACCTGCATTATCTTGCCTTGGTTACGGAAATACTCTTCGTTTCGTATTAAGATGCCGTCGGCGTCATCGCTTTGGTTGTAGGCCTAAAAAAAATAAATATGGAGGGAATAATAGAAATTAATTGTGTTTTTTAGAAAATATTTAAATCAACAAATTACCTACATTCTTCGCAATTGTTGTTTTTACAGCATTTTTTAGTAAATCGATTTACTGTTACAAGTACGAAAATGTACGAATAATAGAAAAAAAACGATGTGTATGTAATATATATATATATATGTTTATAACTTCTTTACGCTGAAGCGGCTAATCGGCTTTCGTAATGAAAATCAGTACTCAGATCAAATCATTAATAATCTGGAGTTATTTAGATACCTAGGGATGCACCCGAGCGAAGAATGGTTACACGTACCTGTTCCTCATAGACGATCTCCTTCTCGATATCCTTGATGCAGTGATGGAACACGGCCTCGTCCAGGCGGAACTCCAGGCGCATGAGGTGCGGCGGCGCGCGCTCCAGCAGCTCCTTCCAGCGCCGCTGCAGCTCCTCCACCGTCTGCACTACCTTGGGTCGGTCTTCTTCGTTCACTAGCTGGAATGCGATTGTTTGGTTTAGATTTTATGGTTAAAGTCTTAAAATTAAGTAAGTACTATCTATACAGATAAATAAAATTGAAGTGTCTGTTTGTAATGTCAAAATGATAGCGCTTTACTAAATGCATGTGAAATTATATACGGTACTTATAAGAAATACACAATTTATTAAATTTTTGTCTTTCTGTCTATTTGTTCCGGATAATCTCTAAAACGGCTGGACTGATTTTGGCGGGACTTTCACTGGAAGATAACTGATGTTCTAGGGAGTAACATAGGTTACTTTTATTTTAGAAAAAGAATTAGGGTTCCGCTCAAAAAAATTAAAACGTACCCAGGGACGAACCCGAGCGAAGCGAGGATGAGTCGCTAGTTATGTATAATATGTCATTATTCTATAGAAATTGATTCTAATAAATGATTATTATAAATAACTACTGGAATATTAAATGTGTGCATATTCTTTATAAACAATGTGTCTGATTATAGCTTGGAAAATAAGTTTGAACAAATATTTGAAAAAAAAAACAATAATGTTTAAAGCATAGTGACTCTTTTGGGCGCTTTTGGGCTAAACTCTGCCAGTGAAAAGTTTATAAAGTATGCTAAGTAATGCATTGATTTGTATCGGCTGGCACCGACTTCGAAAATATCTAATTAGGTGTCTATAGTAAATGAAAACCCCCGTTTAGTTATTTTTTACTTTTTAATTCGGAGAAGTCGGTTTTTATATAAATTTTATTTTTCCATTTTTAGTGTAGACATAATAAGCAAGGTAATTTGTAAAAAGAAAGTTTTAATAACATATTCGAAATCGATTAAGCTCTTTATTTATAAAATAATTTATTGTTGATTTTTTTTAAAAAAACCGATCGACTGATTTCGATAATATTTAAATGGGACCTGGGAAGTATAAAATTTTAGACAAAAAAAGAATTTTCTAAATCGGTTCAGGCGTCTTAGAGTAATCGGTGAACATACATAAAAAAAAGATTCCGACGAATTGAGAACCTCCTCTTTTTTAAGTCGGTTGAAAACCCAAACGTACCTCAATAAGCTCCCGTCCAGACCTAACAAGTTCAGACACGGCCCTCTCATCAGCACCCTGGAAGAACCTCTTGTGGAAGTCCACGGCCTGCTTGGAGTCAGCGCGCTCAGCCAGCAGCGCCTCAGCACGCGATGCCCACTCCTCCACAGCGCGCTTCTTGGTCTCGAACTCGTCCCAAGCACGCACGAGCCGTTGCAACTCTGCTTCACGTTTGGTCGCTTCGGAGGATATTTCGGCAAATCTGTGTTTTTATATATTTTTTATGTTCATTATTAATATTTAAAAAAAGTTAATTTAAATATCAATTTTCATATTTATTACTTTAAAATTGATAAATTTCCGTACAAAATGTTCATTCTCTGCTTTTGGAGAAGAATTTTAATAAAATATTTATTATTTCTAAAAATAATACATGTATAATAAAATTTTAAGCTCCTAGAGCCAATTTGTTAAAATCTTTATTAAGTTAATTCATTACCATCACTCACATAATTTTAAAATCAGATTTTTCTTTCTGACTTTATCAATACAATCATTAATACGGGATTCTCGAAAAACAATCATTTCTCTATCCATTTTATTTTTACATATACACTCTCAATCCGCCAACTGCCTGCTACGCCACCTCAGGGCTCAGACTGAAACACTTATCTAACCATCTCTCTCACACACACTTTCCCATACCGCTACCTCTCTCACCATTCGCTAAACCACGTCGAGTTTCAGCACTTCTCTACCCATCTCCCTCACACACACAGCCCCACAACATGCTTTCTCGCTCACTGCTCGTTAGCATTTCTCTACCTATCTCCCTCACACACATAGCCCCACAACATGCTATCTCGCTCACCGCTCGTTGAGGTCTCGCATGAGGTGCAGCTGGTCGGCGACGTCAGCGCTGCGGTCGGTGGTGGCGGCGCGCACGATGTTCTCGAACACCTTATTCTTGCTCTCCAGCATCGAGCGGTAGTACGTGGTGCGGGAGAAGAAGCTGCGGTGAGATTCGTAGAGGGTCTCTACCATTTCCCTGGATAAGGAAAGGCAAAATTATTATCAATCTATAATATAAATATTATAAAGAGTAACTTAGTGACGATCGGTAACTTTATAGAGTACTAACGAGCGTGCTGACCAATACAAACTTTCATACCCATTTTCATCCCTTTAAGGGATGGCTTACGGAATAAAAAGTATCCTATGTCTTTCCCAGGGTCTCAAACTAACTTCTTACCAAATTTCATCTATAAATCGGTCCAGTAGATCCAGAGATTACCTCCTACAACCTCCCAAATTCACAAACTTGACTTCTTTATAATATTACTCGTTGTATAGATGAAAATATGACTTGGTAAAGTAACTCCATTGGACTGAATCAGCCAACGGAACATTCGGACATGCCTGGCGGTGCCGGCGGGGCGCAGGCGGTCGGCGGCCTGCTGCAGCCAGCGCGCCAGCTCGCGCTGGCCGGCCTCCAGCGACGCGTGCGCCGCCAGCAGCTGGCGGTGCGCGTGCAGGCGCAGCGGCACGCCGGCGCGCACGCGCACCAGCGACTCCTTCTGCTGCTTCAGCTTACCCATGTTGGATTCCACCTCCTCCCTCGGGAGCGACGCGATCGCCGTTTGGAACGTTCTGAAATGTGTCATGTTATTTCATTATCACACTTTTTTTAGTATTATTACTCGTTTTTCTTAGGCAATGGCAGATCATTCATAAGAATCATTGTTAATGCGTCTTGCGTCTCTGATATTTTCATATCGTGAGAAAATCTTCATTCTGCGAGAGCCTAGTAAGTTTTCGAAAGATATGTGGTATGCCAGCATGGTGGACTATGGCTAGATCCCCCTCGTATTAAAGAAATGCCCGTGCCAAAATATCGGACTTTAAAAAAGGCTGAATACAAAAAACACTTTTTCCGTTTTATCGACGTGCGCTGCATAAATAGTAGCAATAAAATTTATGGCAAAAGACACTTAGAGATGAAGCAGAGCGCAGTGGATATTGCACTAGTAATCCCAATACGGACAATGTTAAATATATAATTTTTCATTCATTTTCCAATCATCTAATGTACTTTTAAATTCGTTACTTATAGTTTTATTAATTTGTTGCAACAATTTACGAATATTTATTACTTTTTATTGCTACCCTCCACCCGAGAATGTCAATTAACTAATTAAAATTTATAAATATAAATACTTTAATCTTAATACTCTTTGCAAAACCTTCACACGAGCTATTACATAAGAAGGGATTACTAAACAAAATAAGCTAACTTAATCAATGAAGCCTTATTCTAGGGAGTATTATAATTAATTAGATAAGCCAAGTCACATGTTTCTGATTTATAGCTATTAATAAAAAAAATATAAACTAAATTTGCTTTTACGGGCCACGTTTTTTTTTTTTATTATTATTCAATAATAATATTTATATATTATTCATATATAAATACAATTATTATTTTTTTCATCCTTGCCACTTGAAAATAATATAAGAATTTATACCTAATAATAATATGTATAGATGTACAATATTTAACATAAAATTTTAGACACAATATTTTGAAACTGATCTTTATTTTATTACATAATTAACTTATACAGCTTAATATTTATTTTGAAATAAAATGTTAATTTTACAACACTCGCTTCACTCTGGTTCGCCTCAATCTGAAGAAGCAACAAACATACACACGCACACATATTTAAGAGGGGTCTAATGAGTTATTTATTACTAATATGCAACCGAGTGAAGCGGGTTCAAATCCCAGTCTCTCAAATCTGATATTTTCATGTGCGAATCATTACCAACATGATTATCACTTGTCCTTCAGTTAAGGAAAACATCGTGAGGAAACCTGCACGACTATGAGAATTTAGCAAGTTTCGGAAAGGCATGAACAGTCCGCCTGCACTTGGCCAGCGTGGTGGACTATGGTCTGATAGAATAGAATGTAGTATAGAATATATCTTTATTGCCACATTTATTTCTTGTAACATAAGCTTGTTGCCGCCTCTGACTCCCAAACTAGATGAAACCTGTATGTCAGGAGTCAGCGCCCTCTTCCATCTTTAATCATAACTGCAGGTCAATAATATCCCCCCGTATTGAAGTGAGGTCCATCACCAACCTGCTGATAGACTTGAACAGTTCCTCATGCTCCTCAATCTCGGAGTTGAGCTTGAGGAGTTGGTCGATGTAGGCCTGTATGTCCTCGGTGGCGGCCTTGGGCTGGCGCGCCAGCAGGCCCTCCGCGGAGAGCAGCCACGCGTCCAGCCGCTGCGTGCCCTGCGCCAGCTCGCGCCGGTGGCGGAGAGTGTCCCCGCCTCGCACGTAGCTGGGATGGAGAGAGAGAGAAATGAGTTTAAAGAATTTATTCTCAAAAAAGACAAAGTCACATACATGAAAAGAACATAATAATATGAAGTGAAAAATATAAATGGCCGCCACATAAGTAGGACTCAGTTAACGAGATGGGATATACTTACAAATGTATGTGTATTAAATGTTATTAAATCGGTTATTTTCCAAAATATATTGTGAGAGCTGAGATTTAAATCCGTTATTTGAGCTAACTAATATTTTTTATAGTAGATGGTAATTTGTTATTAAGTTGTGCTTTTGTTTACTATGAAATTCTTTTGATCGATCTCTCATAAAATGTGGGATAATGGTTAAACGTAAAAACAGAATAACAAAACAAGTATAACTTACCATTCAGCTTCTTCCCAAATACGTTCCCAACGTTCAGTGATTTCTACGTACTTTCTCTTTACTTCTGTAGTTATTTCTTCAGAGCAAGTCGCTGCCAGGAAGCCAGCAGCATCCCCTAAGAGCTGATGCTTCTCTTTCCAAACAGTCAGATCCTGGAAGAACTCCAATCTTTCATCCTCAGAAACTCTAAGCATGTGCTGGGCTTTGTCCAGCCACGAGCTGAACTGGTCCGAGAGAGATGTCCACCTCTCCCAATGAGCTATGACCTCTTCTAAAACACTTCTAGCACATCTCACATCAGAGGAGACTCTTCTCCAATTCTCTGAAACTTCTCTCAAAAACGAGTCAATCTCCCTAGCTTCGGTCCTATCTACTTCACAAACCCGCTTATACTCTTCAGCTACTTGCTTAATATCAATGTACGCTCTATCAAACTCTTGGAAAATTTTATTTTTCGTAACAAAATTATCATAATCTTCTAGTAAGGCACGAGCGTGATCAATCCTCCCGTACTTGCCGGTCCAAGCGGCTAACTTTGCTTTGGTGAGCTCAGTGAAGGCTACAATACAGCACTTGTGTTCTAAATACTTTAACCGAGCTTTCCTTTGTGGGGCAGCTCGTTCTACGATTTGAAGACGTTCCTTCATGTATTGGAGTCTCTCAGCTGGTACGCTAGACGCTTCGGGAGATCTTAACGCTGCTTCGAATCTATTCATAATCTCTGGTAAATCAGCAAAGAACGACGTGTGCTCCTCTAATTTTTCGCTTATAATGGCTGCCGTTCTATCGTCTAGACTTGTAGGTATTTCGTCGAAGTATAGTAAGTATTCAGCCCGGGCTAACCATTCGCCGACTGTCCTAAAGTCACCGGGCAGTTCCGAGTCTAAAAGCCAAAGCCATTTCCTATGCAATCTCTCTAACTCTATCCAGAGCACAACCAGTTCCCTCCAAGATTTCGGTGCGATTGCCACTAAGCTCTGTGTGTACATGAGTTTTTCTAGTTTCTGGTATATAGGTTGTCGGGCTAAACGTTCGTTTTCGGCGAGTATATAGTCTTCGTAGTGTCGGGAGAGTGTCCTGGAGTCATACTGCCGTTGTATGGTGGATACTCGCTCGGAGAGCCAATTTCTTAACATTTCATATTCCTCTTGAACTGCCGCCACTGCGTCTGGACCTGTGGTCTGTAGGACAAATGTATTTGGTCATTATTAATACTTAAAAGAAGTACTTGTTTTATTATATTGGATTGTTTTTATTATTCAAATTTATGGGCCTATTATATAGCCTACCCACAAATAACACAATGAATTCAAAAAATTGAAAAATGTCAACAAAGTAAACTTTTTGATTTTTCTTAATTCTTTGAAAAATTTGGAACTAATTTTGTTATTTGTGGGTAGGCTGTCTGTAACAAATATAAATCCCTTTGAGACATCTAACACCTTAGTCTCTCCCGTGACCATGATTGCTATAAAGCATTCGAAAGACAATCCGAAAAGATAGTTTTATTTAAAATGTGAAATATTCGCGTAGATAAATCTGAGAGTATTATATGAACATTTTCAATATAAAAAATAGCTAAATCGGTCCAGTTATTCTTAGGTGATTCTCCTTACTTACGATACTTATGATAATTTTTAATAAACATTCTCATATATATATATATATATATATATATATATATATATATATATATATATATATATATATATATATATATATATATATATCAATATGCACATTCTCATTTGAATAAAAGAAAAATAACATCTTCTTATAATATAATGAAGATTTATTACATTAATTATAAGCTAAATTGCTGATTCCTTTTAGATAAAAAGTGAAAGGACAACTTTTGTTTCGACTTTATTCAAGATAAAAACCAATACCAATATTTGAATATACACAGACAATTATAACTTTACTAGCGACTCACCCTCGCTGCGCTCGGGTACGTCCCTAGGTACGTTTTAACGGTTAGTATGAAATACAAATCTTTGAATTTCTCGGCTTTACTGTACTATAATATGCATGTATTATACTACATATAAATCTTCCTCTTGAATCACTCTATCTATTGCTGAAAACTGCATTAATATCCGTTGAGTAGTTTAAAAGATTTAAGCGAACAGACAGCGGAAGCGACTTCATTTTATACTATGTAAAGATTAAATAAAAAAACAACCACTCTCCTATGATTTAAAAATTATTGGAAAAAAACGACTTATTTTTTAATTTCGGTTTTATATAAAACGGCAATAACATGCTTTCTTTGCTATCCGTCCCTAAACTAAAAATATGCTAAAATGAAAAAATGTTGTTTACTCCATTTTATGCTGACTGTTTAGTCAGTGACTTGTCAGTTTTACTTAGCCAAGTTAATATAAAGAAATAAATTATTATCAGGACTAAACACGATAGAAAAATTACACTCTAAAATTATTTTTAAAAGAGCAACAATTCAGTTTTTCAGCTTCGAGGTCAGCTTTCCTCCCGAATTTACAATACTTATATAAATTAAATATGTAAGTTAAATCAAAAGTGCTTGTAAAATTATATTTAAATAAAGTAAAATTCGATTTGGAAAGATACGTCACTAGTTCCTCTCTTGCTAGGGAGGTTCAAGAACCCCCTCAGTAGTGCCCGGCAATCCGGCCGGGCGCGAAACCAAGAAACGCACAGGGAGGTGGCGCTCTTCGGTGGGCGGTGTACCATGCGGGTTGCTCCTGGTATTTCTCTGATAGCAGAGTGGACCTTGGAGCAACCCCATGGTTGTGGTGGTCTGCTTCGGCAGACCTGCCGTCGGGGCGTCGTAGTTGAATGCGTAAGCGATCCTGTGACGCCCCATTAAGACGGGGGAAAGTTTTGTTGGGTTTTAGTGGGTAGTATTGGCTTTATGTCGGTGAGTCCCACACCTCGTGCGTAAATGCATTTCCCAACCAAAAAAATAATAAAAAAAAGGGAGGTTCAAGAAAAAAATACATTAATTATGAACAATCTTACCTTAGGTTCAGGGTACTTGTGCAGGAACTGCGCCACATAAGTCATGATGGACCTTTCGTCTGGCTTATCTACATCTACGTCTTCAGCGTCCAGAAGCTTGGCTATGCCAAGTTCGGTTTCTGCCACATCGAAAGCATGTTCCAGACGCTGCCTGTTCGTCTTTCTCTTCATTTCTGCTAAATTGATCAAATTCGCTTTGATTGCATCGATGATGGCCAAAAAGGCGATACCGTCGCGCCATGATGGCCCGAAATCTGTCACTTGGATGTTTGCGTCTCTGAAAAGATATTTGAGAGTAAGATGGAGAATTGAAGTCAATCGATATTTTATAATAAATAATGCATTTATGTTGTTTAAAATATCTAAAATCAAACTAAGCCATTTGGTGTGAACACAAACAAGTCTTTCTAAGACCGGTATAGTTGCTAGGTTATTTTAATAATAGAAAAATTTATATTAAAACAGAAAAGTGCAAGGGAACTCTTAAAATGTAAATTTAATGTGTTATCGAAACATAATATTTGCGAGAGAAAAAATAAATACTTTTTAATTTATGTAAATAAATACACATATTTATTAATAATTTATATTTCAAACAAACAAAAATTTAATCAGAACTAGGTTCTCATTATACATTCACTTAGGTAATCATTAAAGCATTTGATTTGTAGTTTAAAAACAAACCTTCACCTATCTTTACAATATTAATAATAAGTTTTTATCATATTAATTCCATTGTTTATTTAAAGAATCAAATCTATAATTTTAATATTTGATAGACTCGCGATACTCATATTTAGTAGCTTTACTGAGACTATGTATACACACGTTTAGAAAAAAATATGAGAGGATTTTTTTTACGTTGCGCGCGCACACCGACAGCCAAAAAGTGACATGATGTAGTTACCTGCATTACTTTTACAGAGAGTTGTGACATACGGGATGAACTCTTTAGCTATTTTTGTTTTGTTACGCTAAAAAAGTATAACTTCTTACGTGCGTACATAAGTACACAAACGTTTTTTTATACATCAATATCACTTTAAAAAAGTAAAAAAAAAACCTTTTTATAAATTAAACAGTAATAAATGAAACTTTTGTAATTACCTGCATAATATGTATGTCATTAAAAAGAATTATGAAAATTAGCTTATGATAAGAGAAGATCGAGTAACAAAACCCAAAAAAGTATGTACACCGATATGAATACGTCATATTTGAAATCGGTCAAATATTAGAAATACAAGTTTGAAAGTTGAGAATGGAATCTAAATATCAAGTTCCTTTAATCGATACTTTTATTACGTCGTCATTTGCTTTGCGCACTATTATAGGACGTGTATAAATAGGTGTCCTGTTTCAAAGGATTTTCTAATCAGATTTGCAAGTCTTTGAAGTCAAAAGGTCACTGATCCCGTTTAGTATTTTATTTAATATGGTCCTAAGAAACTGGTTAATCCTTCCCCATACTTATCGATAGTGGGATTCTTATATTTATGTGGTTAAAGTAATATTTTATTCATATATACGTCGGTATCATGTATGTATACTTTATTCGTAAATGAAATTGAACCTGGTTGGCTGTTGGAAACATGGTATATACTTAAATAGTTATATTGTTATGAGTATAGTTATATCGTATGCACGATACTTTAGCTCAATTAAAAAGTTTTTTTTTTTTAAATTTATATTAGCGACTCACTCTTGCTTCGCTCGGGTTCGTTCCAAGGTGATTCTTTATCTCGACATAACTGTTTTATTTACGATCCGATCGAAATAAAATAAACACTAAATGTTAAGTGAAGCTTACCACAACACAGTAGTGAAAACTGCACCCAAATTGGATAAGCTATTTCTGATATTATCGCGCACAAATGTACAGACAAACAGACCAACAGACCAAAATTCTAAAAATCAATGTTTTGGGTTCTATTGCGTTAGTAAAGACCCCCAATAATAGTTTTTCTCGAATAGCTTCCATGTGCAGACAGTGACCAGTTAGAATTTTATTTTATTATTAAATTAAATATCTATCTCTTTGTAAAAAACTGAACCGATTTTAGCAGCATCAGAAGTCAACCTCTATCAGACTCGCAGGATCAGGACCTACGTGGATGTAACACAACTAACATCCCAACGCCCCTTTGGTACTAAAAAATTCTAGAAAACCTCAATAAAAGCTTTAATTCCTAACCGGAACCTACAGCCGTATACGAGTAGTACCTATCAAATCTATTATCAACCAAATTCTCTAATCAACATAATCAAAAAGTATTTATGTATTTGTGTGTATCAAGTAGCATCGGCTACCATTTCATTTAATTACTCGTGCGCCCTAAGATTGCCTGGAAAGAATCGCTTGTAACGATAAGGCATCCTGTGCATCTTCTATGTATTTATTTCTTCTTTTGTATATTTTCTGTGTAATTTATTATTTATTTTTTGGGTGTGGTGCCGAGGTCGGCCCTAGCTACGTCGACCAGTTATGGTCCATTGTAGCCACTCACTCACACTTCACTTCTGTGTAATTTACAATAAAGTATATCCATCTATCTACAACTTACTTAGGCAAAGCATTCGCAACCCATTGCAGTAGCGTCTTCTTAGCGCCTTGCTTCCATCTATCCTCTGCGCGGTGCGTGGGTGTCGCGGCGCCAGACTCTTGCGACATGACGGACGCGCACCGCGACCCACCCAAATATTCCAATGCACGACTGTTTTCTTCAATCTAGAGATATTAATTATATTAAAATGTTATTTTATAACATATATTTTCTTTTTAAATAAAACTATTTTTCGGTTTTCGTGATTGTATTTTGATTTTTGATGTCCGATATATGCTTTATACTAATCATCATCATGGGAAAGACTAAAGTTTTTAGTGTTCCCGAAACTTATTACATAGTTATAGATTATTATACCTTAATTTGGACGAAAAGAATGGTACCGACGCGACGTACAATTTAAAAAAAAATTAGAGAGGTCAAAAATCTTAGTCTTTCATGTGACCATGATTACTGTAAAGCATTCGAAACATCAGGAACTAAAAATCAAAATAAACCCACGAAAGTTCCGAAACAGTAGTTCTTTTTAAAATGTCAAATATTTGCGTAAATCTAAAATTTTATTGTTTCGTTTCTTAGATTCTTCACGTTACACAAAAATATATAAAAAAATCCTTTATTTGATTAAAAAAACATGTGTGCAAAATAAAATGACATAAAAGTAACATATAATATGAATGAAAAATTAAGAAAATAAATAACTAGCAACAAAACAAAACTTGAAAAATTAATAATAAGCAATGGGGATTGACATGAGGTATATTATAAAAGAGCTCAGAGGTAATTTTCTAGAGCAGACAAGCCAATAAAAAATATGCCTAACAAAACACAAGACAGTAGGTATTCTATTTAGCCCTTTTAAATGTCCCACTGCTGGAAGTGGGCCTCCTTTCAATACGATCGGGGGATCAGGCCATAGTCCACCACGCTGGCCAAGTGCGGGCGGACTTCACATGTCTTTCGAAAACTTACTAAGTTCTCTCTGACATGCAGGTTTCCTCACAATGTTTTCCTTCACCGTAAAGCAAGTGGTAATCATGTTGGAAATGATTCGCACGTGAAAATATCAGAGGTGCGAGACCCGGGATTTGAACCCGCTTTACTCAGTTTCCCAAGTAAGCGCGTTACCACTATACTAGCACTGTCTTCTATTAGATAGTAGGTATTATATATAATTTTGGACATAACTTGTCTACTCAAGTATTATCTCTATTTATATTAGCATTAGCTTACTTTGAATTCTAATCAGATTATAGTATCTAACTCCTCTAAACAACTCTGGCATATGTATAGATAATTCGAATATTCTAGAAGCTTGCATTACCCACCTTTTGTCCTCTTTCCTGTGGGTCCAATACATTGAATGAAGCTTGCGCAAACAAAATACATTCAAGCCAATTAAAATGAGAATATATCTATAACGGAGAATGCAATGCGAGGTAGGAATAGTAGGAGATTTTGAAAAATAAGCAAAATCAAATAGATGGAAGGTAAAAATAATCACATCCATCGATTAGGCAACATTTACGAAGAACGATATAAATTATGTAACAACATTGCTTAATAGTGGAATACATATTGTAAGAATGTGTCCTTTACACCTCAGCTTTCTTGTTTTTGAAAATACAATTTTCTTTGGAATATCCACAATTCTAAGCGTCTTTTCATCTCATAAATTTTAATTTTTTAAACGCTAAGTATAATTTAAAAGTTGGTCAAGATAAATCGATCTAACCGCCTTAATGCCTCGCTAATTATTCAAATACGCTTCGTTTCTATTAAAATCGATTCAGATTTATCCTCATTAAAACTGGCTAACTGTTAGTGCATACAACCGTGTTATCTGTTTGTCTAGACACTAGACTAATGAAACTATATTTACAGTGAAATATGTCTTTGTGTAAAATAACAACAATGAGTATTGACTGCTATACGCTACATTGACTACTTAGTCAGTGTAGCGTATAGCAGATTGAAAGTAGAAAGTGGGTCTCGAAAAGTTCTAAAGCTTATACTGTGTACAGAAAGTCCTTTCTCTATGGACAATGTTATCAAAACGTTATTTATTATGACTATTGGGTCTCTTTGTCTAATTTGTTTTTAAATGGCAAAACAATTACTAAAAGCTTTAAATACTAATAGCTTTATCGATAAGAGACTTAACAATTTTTAAGTCCAAAGCTCAAAAAATTTGATTTTTAAGGAAAATTCCTAATTTAATCGTCAATTATATATTTAATAGATCTGAAAATATAATATAAGTAATAAAAAAAGATACAGTAGGTGTAACAAGCTTACAAACTCAGTAGAGATCTATTTTAATCCAATACTTTAATTTTTTAAATATTAGACATAAAAATCGTGTATTCAATCAACTAACATGATATATGGTAACTTGTGTATTTACTTTTCCCTAAAATGTTCATGAGTAATGACTGAAAGCGACATATTAATAGTTGGGAGATAGCAATAATTACCTGGAAGTACAGGATGATGGTCCAGATAAGCCCGAGGACAACAGCTGGTCTTCCATCAACCAGATCTGCTGCATTAATGTTCACAAGCTTGATGCGTTTGCCAGCTAAGAAGCGAAGTGCAGTGTTCGCGTTCGATAGGAAATGTGGTCGTCGGAGAACTCGGCCGCGTTCCATTGGCTATGGAGGAAATTTGATATGTTTGTGGATTTATAGTATTACTATCTTACTTATATTTTCACTTACGTCCATACATATACTGTTTACTTACTTTCATCTATACTAATATTATAAAGTTTGTAAGTTCATGAGATTGTGAATTTGTGACGTTGTAGTGGGTAATCTCTGGATCTACTGAACCGATTTAGATGAAATTTGGTAATAAGATAGTTTGAGACACTGGAAAGAACATAGGATACTTTTTATCCCAGAAATCATCCGTTAAGGGGATGAAAATGAGGATGAAAGTTTGTATGGGGAATCATCGCTAGTACTTTTGTAAGACTAAATTGATTAAATTAAAGCCCTGAATTTACGCTGTCTTATAAACATCAAATCAAACAAGTATTTTTTTGAACCAAAAACTTACTAAATGCATTAAAATATCAATTCTAAAAGCTAAAGCTAAGTTAATTATCTTCCAAAGAATCGTTCAACTCAAAAGATAAATATGAATCCCCCGGTGAGCAGTTAAAACATCGATCATGCAGCAATCTAATCGGGCATTACTCGAGAAATGTTTGAAGTCGATACAAACGCGCATCGAGCGCTCATTGTCAAGTACCTGACGGATATGCGCTGGAAATATTTATGGCCTTACGCCAACGTGAGAGCATCCTTAAGATAAAAGTTTGTATATGAAAAGAAATCCTTCGTTATTTATTTGGAGCTTATTTAAAACATTTTGAATAAAACTATCTTTTCGGATTATTTCACGGAACGGTCACGGGAGAGACTAAGGTTCTAGACGTCTCAGTGGCGTTATAAACTCTCCCGTGACAATGATTGCTGTAAAGCATTCGAAACGTCGGGAACAAAAAGTCAAAATAAATCCGTGAAATAATCCGAAAAGAGAGTTTCATTTAAAATTTCAAATATTCGCTTAAATCAATTAATTCAAAATATTAATCTGATATAAGAAAGTATTATTTTAAAGTTTAAGCAATACAATTTATATGGTGCCTTTAGTAGAAGAAAAAAACTTTATCTAGCTTTACATATATTCTAATTAAAGAAGCTTTTGCCTAAATTTCTTGAATATACTCGTAGGTAATTATTTTATTTCACACTATTCTTGCTCCTTTCAATGAAGGTATATTTGATGAAAATAAGTTTAATTTATATTCTATAATTGTAGAAACTTACCAATTTCTCGCCAGATAATACTTCAAGTAGAGCCAGAAGCTTGGTGCCGTCTCGCAAGTCGTAAATCAGGTCGTCGATCCGCATTGGTGGTATACGCTGTGATGATATTCCCAATTATTTATGATATATAAAAAAAAAATATAGCAAATTTTATTCCACATCAGGTTTTCTATATTCTATATTCCTAGGTTCAGTATATTGTAATATACTGAACCTAGGAATTTGAAAAATATGCGCGGTGTGATGGTAATAATACAATTTATGATTTAATTGAATTTTTTTAATAATTAAAAGGGGCACTTAAAAATCAATCTTTAAGTGCTTTAGAATCAATAAAGTGCCTGTTTGTTTGAAGTTGGTTCAAAATTAAGCTGTGTAATATAAAATTTTGTGATTAACTTCATTTATTTTAAAATATTTTCAAGGTCTGAGTGAAAATTATCCTTTTTTTTATTAGAAATGGGCTTACTCATTTCCTTCATTAAATTTTTAATAATAATAAATAACTATAATTTTTTACTATTCTAAACAAAATAACATTTTTATAGATAGATTTTATAAATAAAATAGAAAAACAAAAACAAATCTATCCCACGGGAACCATACAATTCCAGACTATAATCTATCTCTGCGCCAAATTTCATCCAAAATGACGTGACAAACATCCATCCAAACATCTAAAATTTCACATTTATAATATCTGTACTCTTTTCATTATTTTTAAAAAAATAATTAATTACTATAATTTTTTAGTATTATAAAGAAAATAATATTTTATCGATACATTTTATAAATAAAAAAAACTTAAATAAAATACTGTTTAAGTCCTTTGTTGTTCCAAGATTATAGAATTATTTATGTCCTGTACATGCTATATGTACTTAAATAGTCGATAATAACTGACCTCCGACACTTTTATCTCTTTAAACAATAAGTATTTTATATATTTATCATGCAAATAGCTGCTACACATATATTACCTTTGATAAGTGCGAATTGATCCAATTAACGAAAGTCTTCTTTTGTACTCTTTCCTGTTCATCTGCAACAAAAAAATATAATATTTTTAAAATTTTTGTACTTTAATATTTTTTTGGTCACATAAAAACAGATTCGTATTTAATAAATAAACGCAAAGAGACTCGCGTGCAAAACGTCATCAACGAGACAAGATCGTTAAAGAATTGGAAAGTTTTGAAATTTTCGTAAAATTTTCCCACAAACGACTCGTGTGAAGGTCTGTAATTTTGTATTTTTCTTATCTGTACAAACTATAAAGAGTCAGGGTTCGTTTGTTTTTTTTGTTTTTTGAATGCGCTAATTTCAGGACCTACTACACCGATTTAAAAAAATCTTTTTACATTAGATAGCCCGTTTATTGAGGAAAGCTATATATCATCCCGAAAAATGTACGATTCCCGTGGGATAGATTTGTTTTTGTCTAGGGACGAACCCGAAGCGAAGCGAGGGTGAGTCGCTAGTTTATTATATTGAGGAAAAATAAAAATGTTAGAAAAAATAAATCCAAAAAATATAAAAAGGGTATAGGATAAACTTGGGGCATTTATGGCTATTCGAGTCCAAAGCAACATTCTGCCATGACAATCATCTAAGCAGATATAAAAAAAAACATTTAATTAAAGTGTCTGACTCAGAGTACAGTTACTTGTAGCTTTATTTGGCCAGCGTCAATTATTTACCAACACAAAAAGAGAAAACAGCGATAAATTACCGATTTAATGCTCGTGTTTTGAATTAAAGCTAATTTAAACTATGTCGTCAAGTGCATGTGAATCATGATGCAACTTGCCAAGTTCAGTGCTCCGATAATGTGTGCATTGTTCCACATCTGCCAAATATCGTGAATGCTTCTATATCACCATAATATCTATTTCTAGTTTATGAGTTCATGCACTTTTGTGTTGATTGATGTAAGGTGAGTAAATAAAAGCTTGTGTCATCGGTTTTGTTTTGTAATTTGTCATTCATTACACAAGGTCAATTTTCAAGTGGTAAAATTAAATTATTATTTATAGCCGCATAATTGACTCGTGCATATGAGTACCTTACTGTTTGTATATGGATGGTTTTTTTTCCCCATAAAAACGCCCAAGTTCACTTTAAAAATGTATGTTGATTACAATACAACGTACATAATAACATGAAAGCAATAGGTTTTAGTGTTGCCTATAAATAATTTATAAATTAAATTATTATTTGATTATTGTTTAGTATATATTTAAGTACCTGAACGACCGAGCTTCGCTCGAAGTTTTTGGACAAAAGGACAAATTTCTTTAATAAACTAAAATCTTGGATAAATATAAATAAAAAACAAAAGTAAAAACTTTGTATCGAATCCGGACACCCATGATTGTCAATCTTGCGCCTTGGATGCTTGACCACGATGCTTATGCCCGAGCGTACGATATTAGCGACCATATTTTGCTTGGAATAATTCGAAAGAAAACCGCACGAACACTCTAAAACACGCGTTTTCGCAGACATAAGACTAATTTAGATCGATTTTTCGCCCCCGAAAACCCTTCACATACCAAGTTTAAACGAAATCGTTTGAGCCGTGTCCGAGATCGCCAGTATTAATAAATAAACAAGAATTGCTCTTTTGTTATATACAATAATAATTATTAATATATCTAATGACTAACTATTAACTAGGATAACATATAATCAATTACTATGAAAAAATATAGCTTACGATAATCATGTGATGTGCATGTTGTTTGTACGGTCGATGCATAAAATTCATAATCAATATAAAATTCCCTTCGTTCGACCTACTTTTTATGTCCCAAAGCTTTTCCGAGTAATAATATCTGGCAATAACCGTTTAACATATTTTGCTCTGCTTGATTTCAACTTTCAGTATTTCGTAAACCTGTACAAAAACGTCGATTAAGTCCAATGGGCTGATCAGTGCATGTTATCGTTCCTGAAAGGTGCACGCAATTGGTAGCGCCTGGTACGGGCAACGACCTATCTTTGTTGATATACAAACGTTATTATTCAGTTTCCCTTGGATATTATTTCAGGTGATTATTTAATAAATTTAATCAGGTATGCTATGGCCTGACCCCCCTTGTGTAGAAGGGAGGCACGTGCCCAGCAGTGGGACGTTAAAAAGGGATGAATACATACATACATACATACATACATACATACATACATACATACATACATACATACATACATACATACATACATACATACATACAAGAAGGTATAAATTATAGGTTTTTTTTGGCTCCAATTTATAATCATATATTTTACTAAAACCGTACGACTATTACTTTATTTATGTATTAATTGTACCTATTAGTTAGTTCAACTGCACGAGTGTTTTCATAAAAAACTGTTCTAACTTCTCTCTTATGAAACCAGCCTTGGGAGGATGGAGAAATATTAAAAAAAATAAGTTCAATTAAAAAAATACGATTTTGATATTTAAACTACCTGTCAGCTACATACATATAAGTAATTAGCGCCTCTAGGAAAACGTAAGCAAATCTATCCCACGGGAACCGTACATTTTTCCGGGATAAAAAGTAGCCTTATATGTTATTCCAGGCTGTAAACTATCTCTGTGCTAAATTTCATCCAGATCCGTTCAGCCGTTCTGGCGTGAAGGAGTAACAAGCAACCATACTTACAAACTTTCACATTTATAATATTAATACGGATAAAAAAGTTATGATACCTATACGAAAATTTGTACACTGTAACTGTGTTGTTATGTTTAAGGTACGCGCAACAGGAATCATTCCAGAATTTTCATTATTCCCTTATTTGAATGCATGCCTTTTGAAGTGGATATCATAAAATATACAAAAATTGATCATAAACATTTACGTTCTTTTATAAAATTAAACCTATCATGCAACATCTGTAATGCAGATTGGCATGCACATATTATGTTAATCTGTTATTTAAGTTACTGGAACACTAGGTTTAAATATTACTAGAATTGTGAGTACTAGAATTATGAGATTTGCGACAAACTGATCTATCACAATTTTAACAGTTCAATTTAACGCGTTAAAATATGAGTTTAATGTGGATAATTATTGTACTAAAATTATTTCAATTAGCACGTGACATTAAGCAGAAATTTGCTGAAAAATCAGCTAGATTGCTACGACTAATGGAACAACGAGAAAGTGTTAGAATTTTCATATATCTAACTCGATAACCGAATCTCTACACACTTTAAGTAAATTTTATTTTGAAGTACATCTAACTTTAAATAAAAAGTAAAATTATTAACAAACGTCTGATATATTGTTATTATAATTATCATAGGGTATACTATAAAGTATAAAGGTTACTTTTTTACGTAACTACATTAATATATTACTAGCGACTGACCCTCGATTCGCTCGAGTTCGTCCCTAGGTCGATTCCCCATACAAACTTTCAACCCCATTTTCACCCCCTTAAAGGACGATTTCCGAGATAAAAAGTATCCTTTGTCCTACCCCGGGTCTCAAACTATCTTCTAACCAAATTTCATCTAAATCGGGTCAGTAGATCCAGAGATTACCCCCTACAACGTCACAAACTTACAATTCACAAACTTTACCTCTTTATAATATTAGTAGGTATAGATGAATAACAACTTCTTCCATCTTCTTTAAGTGCCGCAAAAACATCTATTAGTTGTTCCTATATTCCGTTTACTTAAACTATAAGAGATCTAAACTCCACCAATATTGAATTAAACTACAAATGCAGTAGTAATAAAAGTTTAGTAATTATACCAAATTTTAGATGTAGCAATTAGCATGACAAAACACATTAACGAAGTCACATTCTAGAACTTTTGCTGAATTTGCATTATAGCTTATAATTTTTTAAATGGCACGCGACATCATATCATATTAAAAAAATTTTTTTCTATTAATTTAATTTTCCCTGATAAAATCCATTTCAGTCAAAGCTTATTGTTTTCTAAATAGGAACGTTCACAAGATTGCATAAATCGTGGTCAAGTACATAATATATATTTTTTATATCATTTATTGATCAATCACATCAAAACAGTATAAGCATTTTTACGTAAAGAGTGCAATGACTATGCTTAAACAAGTTAGCATTTCCTTCAAAATATTACTTAAAATGTTTTTGAGCGGTTCTGTTCAATTTCTCTCTCGCACTGATATAATTAATGACTACCGCAAACTGTCCTTGAAGATGCGCTTCCCAAAATAAAACCTGTTCTTTTTTAAATGAAACAGGCTATTATATTAAAGCAACTAAAAATATTTAATATATTATAAATAAATAAATAAATAAATATGTTAGGACATTAACACACAGCACCATCTAATTCCATGGTAAGCTACGAGGCTTGTGTTATGGATACCAGACAGTTGATACACTACACATATATGACTTTAAATACATACATATTATAAATATAAACACCCATGACTGGAGTACAAACATTCGTGCTCATCACACAAATGAATGCCCCCAGCGGGACTCGAACCCGCGACCGCTGGCACAGCAAGTAGGGTCACTACAAGCTGAGCCAGACGTGTCGTCGTATATATTTCGAGCTTATATTTTTTACAGAATTTATATATAATCCATATTATATATAAATAAGAATGCCGACTCTATCGAACAATGAAATTCTATTGCTGACATTTTAGGGAAATAAATTTTCACCTAAGAGGGTTCTATTCAAGTATATTTTAACATTACCCGTCCCTAAAAGGTTTTAATAATCTCATTCAGTCTACATATCAGATTGGCATTCAGATTGTATGAGTTTATAGAATTGTGCAGTCTGCTTATTAATATTTTAAACAAATATATATTTTTTAAACTATCAATAATCGCGATTATGTCTCAATGGAGTTAAAATAAGGTTTATTAAAATAAAACTTAGGTATAAATATCCCTTATTCGAATTTGCTTTTAATATAAATATATATGTTGGGACATTAACACAGAGCACCATCTAGTTCCATGGTGAGCTACGAGGTTTGTGTTATGGATATCAGATAGTTGATACACTACACATATATAACTTTAAATACATACATATTACAAATATAAACACCCATGACTGGAGTACGAACATTCGTGCTCATCGCACAAATGAATACCCCCAGCGGGACTTAAACCCTCGACTTCTGGCACAGCAAGTAGGATCACTACAAACTGAGCCAAACGTGTCGTATAATGTTCGAATAAAGTTCAACTATATTAGAACTCGAACGAGCACAAGCCCTATAAAAATATACATTAAAGTATCAACAGACGATAATACTTGTTAAGTACCTAATTAGTATAGTTATAGTCACTAAAAAGTACCTTTAGTTCCGTAAGGAGCCACTAAGGAAATCTAATCACCGCCAATAGCGTGTAGAACTGGAGTGTAAAATATTTATGTTGTGTATATCGCGTTTTGAAGTTTACTATTCGTGTACGTTTAATGGCTTGTCTTACGATACGTCTTTAATTGGTTTTAGAATAAATCGATCAGTCCCTACAGCATTAACGTCTAAACATTCTAGGGTAATTGCTTTTAAATTAAGTTGCATGTAATGTAGAGATTTAACGTGTACGAAATACTTGTTTTTTCGAATGCGAAAATAAAATCCTTTGTTTTTTCTAAACGAATTCTTATATAAAGTCAAGGAAAATGTAATTACTAATAATTAATATTAAAATTTATTTACACAAATCTTAAAGGGTAAAAAATCACAAAAAAAAAAACTTACTTTGAACTATTAAGAAAAAAATTAATTGAATTTTATGCATTTTGCTGATTATATCTAATCATTATGTTATCATATATGTTGTCTATAAATAAGCAAATATGTTAGAAATCAATAAATATGTTTCATTAGCACCAGCAACATCTAGTTCCATAGTAAGCTACGAGGCTTGTGTTATGGACACCAGATAGTTGACACACTATACATATATAATATAAATACATATTATATATATAAACGCCCATGGACAACACTGGAGTACAAACATTCGCGCTCATCACACAAATGAATGCTCCCAGCAGGACTTGAACCCGCGACAGCTGGCACAGCGAATACGGTCGTGTGATATCTATTCGTAGTGTATGACTAGCATTGCCCGCGGCTAAGCCCGTGTTCAGGTGACCAAAAACTAAATTCTTAGGCTTTACATATTAGTATAAGCTTACGTTCCAGTTTTGTATTTTTTCTCAGAAATGAGATATTTTTCCGCGATAAAAGTATCCTATATGTTGACTAGGATAACCAACTATCACCATACCAAAATTCATCAATATCTCCCTAGTGGTTTTTCTGTGATGCGGTAACAGACAGACCGACAAAAATTCTTAAAACTATTGATTTGGCCTCTGTATCGATAATAATGTTTATTTCAATAAGATTTTCCAAAAAATATTTAATGTACAGATTCGGCTTAGTTACAATTTTATTATATGTATAGAGGTAGAGCAGTATAACAAATAAAAATTCATTACAAAACTTAATTATGATTGGCTATATTCATATGCACAGTGACACAGCCTCCATCCAGGGTTGGAATAAAAGATGACGCAAGCTCCAACCATGCCAGTTGAATGCGAACGGCCATTAGTACATTAATCATTTAAATAATTGTAGTCACTGCTTGTAAAAAGCGAGTACGTCAGACGTAATGAATGCCGAATATGTATTGTAGAGATTGAACGTGGTAAACGAATTTCATAGATAATGTAAATAAATTATCAGATTTCATTAGATTTTTCTAATTGAAATAAGCTTTTCCAGGACGTTTTCCAAAAAGATAAATATTAAATAGTTTTATTTAAAATGTTAAATATTCCAGTTAATGTAATATGTAAATATCTTGTGTCACTGTGTTTGTGGTCGCACTCCTCCGAAACGGCTCGACCGATTTTCATGATTTTTTTGTACATTTGGTAGGTATGAGAATAGGTTATAAAGTATTTTTCACCCTTCTATCCCAAATTTTTAATCGCGAGTTTAGTATTTTTGTATGAACAATATTAAATAAAATCCTACATAGTTTTTTTTGTAATTTGAACGCGGGCGTAACCTCGGGTTCTGCTAGTCTAACTATTAGAAAGTATTAAATATTACTGTTTTAGCTTTTCCATTTAAAAAGTCTGCCTATTCGTTTTTTCGAATAACCTTCTAGCTAACAGCGAAACCAACTAATGGAACTATCACAGGCTGGTCACGGGGAATTAGGAGTTAAGTATGAGCGTGACAAATGCATGCCTATGTAACTGATGGTATTTTCTACGGCAATCTTTACTGTAGGTTGTAAGCAGACTAAATCCTTTAAACTACTTGTGAATCATAAAATTTCATATATTACTATATTTATTTGCAATACTAGCGACTCACACTCGCTTCGCTCGGGTTCGTCCCTAGCTTGCTTCTACAAACTTTCATCCACATTCTCACCCCCTTAGGGGATGATTTCCGGGATAAAAACTATTTCACTCACTCACTTTTCATATCATGAGATTTAAAAAAAACTTATTTTAGTATTTTTTTTTTATTTTAATTTTCTTCTATACAAAACAAAAAAAGAATTATCCAATTTGGTGCAGTCGATCCGAAGTTATGCGCGTACATACATTTCGGTGATTCATTTTTATTTATAATCTATACATATAATAAAATTGTAACTAAGCCGAATCTGTACATAAAATATTTTTTGGAAAATCTTATTGAAATAGGTATTATTATCGATACAGATGCCGAATCTATAGTTTTTAGAATTTTTGTCTGTCTGTCTGTATGTCTGTTACCGCATCAGGGAAAAACCACTCGAGGGATTTTGATGAAATTTGGTATGATGATAGCTGGTTATCCTGGTCAACATATAGGATACTTTTTACCGCGAGAAAATATCTCATTTTTAAGAAAAAATAGAAAATCTGCAATGTAAGAGTATACTGATATGCAAAACTTAAGAATTTGGTTTTTGGTCATCTGAACACGGTCCGAGCCGCGGGCAATACTAGTATTATATAGATTTGTAAAAGGCACCGCACACGGTTTAAGCCGCAGTGAAATCTATTTAGAATTATAAAAAAATGATATGTGATTTGAGAATGTTACCACAGATTAAATTGCAAGCATTATTTAGCACATATGTCTAACTAAAACATATTATTTTAAAAAATACAATCTCTATGTTACATGACACCAGTGTCGGTTTAAAAACAATTTCTTTGCCAACAAGGCCAGTATGCCATATGGATAGCCACAAAATAGTACTCGCAACTACCAGATCAATTAACGTTAACAGATTAGGGTCCAGATACATAAGAAAGAAGCAAACATTCTGAAAGATAGTATTTGGAGTCAATTCTAACGATAGCGGAGATAGGGGGAAAATTACAAACTATTGAAAAATTTATCGTTCCAAAAACTACAGTTGGAAAATAATATTAAATCTAATATTTTATAGACATTTGAATTTATATTCATACTAGCATTACCCGCGGCTCCGCCCGCGTTCAGATGACAAAATCCAAATTCTTAGGTTTTACATATTACTACAATGTTTTACATATTACTACTCCTACAATGTAGTTTTTGTATTTTTCTTAGAAATGAGATATTTTCCCGCGGTATAAAGTATCCTATATGTTGACCCGGATAACCAGCTATCACCATACCAAATTTCTTCAAAATCTCTCCGGTGGTTTTTCTGTGATGCGGTAACAGACAGATAGACAGACGAAAGTTCTAAAAACTATAGATTCGGCCTCTGTATCCATAATTATCTATTTCATTAAGATATTTCAAAAAATATTTAAGTAATATACAGATTCGGCTTAGTTACAATTTTATTATATGTATAGATTTCATAATCAAGATCTTTTTAATTAAAACGGAGAATATTGTTGAGTGCAATATACATTTGATATAGGTATGTAACTCATTGTATAGTTGACATTCATAGTTTGAGGAGGGACCCTCCATTGAAAGTGAACATGATAATAGCTTTGTATTTTCTCAAAAGCTGCTCTACAGTCGGTGTGTCACTAAATTTTCATAAAAGACTCCATTTTCCGAGCAATAAATAAATTTAAATTGTTGATTAAATAAAATAAAAATCGATGTGTGTATGTATTTTTCCTATGGACTCCAAAACAGCTGGAATCATTTTGATGAAATTTTCAGGTAATCTTCAGATTAGCCCAGCGGGTGATTCTGTGATTTTTGTTAGCGATCAGAAGTTTGGACATGGGCGAAGCCGCGGGTACTGCTAGTATATATATAAATATCCTTAACCATCCGCGAGGATGAGGATGACCACGTGTCAACTGGTGGTTAAATATGCAGAAAGAGATCCAGAGAGGCAACCTGAGTACACAAAGCCAGGGTAGAATTCTCTGACGCAATCATACAAGGACACCTGACCCCAACTAAACTGGCAAGAGGAGTGGGCAAAGAAGAAGATTCTAATTACTCTTAGTTCAAGTGTCAACCTGTCAGTGTAAACCAGCTATACTCAACCTGCGGCCCGCGGGTCGCATGCGGCCCGCCAGGCCTTTGTTATTTGCCCATCTGAAGTTACATCTCAGAGTTGGCTTCCATTTTAAATTGTAATTACTCAGAATTGTTTGATGAATTCATCGATTTTGAAAACGATACCAATCTAGAAGTTCTGTTTAAAGAAAAAGGGAAAACAGACCATGACTGAAACGCGTTTGTGGTCCCTATAATAAAAAGGTTGAGTATGGCTGGTGTAAACGGATGTTTAGAGTTTAGAGAGTGACACAACTCGCGCTACGTACAAATCAAAAGTAACGAATTGATGCCAAGGTCGCGACGCCGGCGCGTAAACACGGTCAGGTGGAAGCTTGGCTTTGGATAGATTAGGTACATATTGCATATTAGCAAATAAATATATCTATAAATTATATATACACCAACATCTATATATAAAAAAATATAAAACTCTGTCTGTTCATATGTTTATTTATAAAAAATTTACTGCATTCATCCGATTATAATAAAGGCTGGCAGATTTATTGTTTATAAATACGTCCGCGAAGATTTCTGGCGTGGCTGAGTTCATTAAAGTCCGACAGATGGCGCACTAATCGTATTTAAAAGAGTGAGTCTTTCTGCCAATAGGAACAGCCCATACAAGTCGAAGTTTATGTAAGTATAAGATTTATTCAAATGTTTATAGCTAAATTTATATTTCAAATCATGAAACCGTTAAATAAACTGTTAAAACTTAAAATATTGTTATCTAACTAAATCTTACGTAAAAAGTTCGGAATGGCGAAAATAAATCAAATAAATGTGTTGTTTTTAGAAGTGCATATTAAATTCAATCTAAAATAATCCATTAGAATATAATTAACATAGCTATATAATCTATCTACTTAATAGCTCTGTAAAGGTAAACTGCTTATTAGAATATCCATATCTTATTTCATTGTCGCCGTCAGCTTCAGGATTGTCAATAAATATTTCTGAATCAATAATGTAAAGTGTCGTAAATAATTGCTCTTATGAAGGATAACACCTCGTCTTATCGCTTCGGCTGGTGACAAGAGAGAGTGAGTTTTTCTCCCAAAGCATCGGCACTGCCATTCAACGGGGGAATGCGGCTAGCATTCTTACCACTTTATTAATTCCAAGAGGACATGCTATGTACAGTAATATTTAGGTACACATTTGTTTTATATGTGTACATATACGTACATATACATTACTAGCATTGCCCGCGGCATCGCCCGCGTTCAGATGACCAAAACCCAAATTTTTAGGTTTTACATATTAGTATACTCTTATATTGCAGTTTTTGTATTTTTCCTCAGAAATGAGATATTTTTCTGCGATAAAAAGTATCCTATATGTTGACCCGGATAACCAGTTATCACTATACCAAAATTCATCAAAATCCCTCCAGTGGTTTTTCTGTGATGCGATAACAGACATACAGACAGATAGACAAAAATTCTAAAAACTATAGATTCGGCCTCTGTATCGATAATAAGGTTTATTTCAATAAGATTTTCCAAAAAATATCTAATGTACAGATTCGGCTAAGTTACAATTTTATTATATGTATAGATGTTTATTTGTAATTTCAATGTGTTTCCTTTATAAGTAGTACCTAAACCAAAAACCGCAAGTTCGAGTGAGTGCCTTTAAATAGTAAACAATTTATAATCCAACGATGAATGGAAAATATTTTTTTTTATGTCTTTAACATGTTATTTAGCAATTTGCAAGCTATGCACTTCTACTATGTAATATGTATTGTGGTTCATTGAATATTACATAGTAAAAAAAATGACCGAACAACCAAATAACCTCATATGGAAATCGCTTATAAACCTCGTCGTCTGAAACATTGACCTCTGACCATTGATATAAAAACATAGATACAGATTTCGTAACAAATATCTCTTCAAAAAGTGACATCGACCTGTAACGTTAAATCAAACCAAAGAATAAAATTCAAAACTCGAAAGTTCTAATTGTCTAAACACAAATACGAACTTACACACACCAGATAAAGTTATTCTCTCAACAAAACAACGTGCGTTTTAATTTTGTCATCTAAAAAGCAAACGAACAAAAGAGATTTAAAAAAAGCGCACAATCCGAATTGGGCATTTCTTTTTGAGGGCACTTTTGAGACGCCAATTGTGTATCTTGATTATTTGTAAATGCCCCTGGCGCTACAAACCAGTGGTAATCTGACATTCTACCAAACCCCAAAGGTCTAATTTACCAAATACATATTTGTAAACAATTAAATCACTCCGCCACTTATATATTATAGGAGGCTAAAAAATCAAACACGGAGAGTACGTGCCAAGGCTATGAACAGAAAGGCATTAGATCATGTAACTAACGGTCATATTATGAATTTAACGTATAAACTTTTTATAAACTATTCGACGATGTGGTCAATATATTAATAGTGTAATATTGTTATCTGTGAAAGTATTCAATAATTAAATTGTGGTATTATAATTTTATAAACGTTACTAAAATACTTTATGTTGCTTTAAAGCTTTTTAGAAAAACTTAAAAAAAAACTTAAAAACTTAAAAAAAACTTAAGCCTTAGCTTTGCCCGTTAATTTCTTTAATCTATACATATAATAAAATTGTAATTGATCGCTGTCTGTACGTGGAAGATATTTGAGAAAATAGAACCCAAAACAAAGATTTTTAGAATTTTCATCTGTTTGTCTGTGCGTTGTCTTATTTCAATCGGTTCATAAATAAAAAAGTTTTGTCAATTTAAAGAATCACCTTGGGACGAAGCCGAGCGAAGCGAGGGTGAGTCGCTAGTTCCTAATAAAATTACATAAACGTAGCAAGGCTTGCAGCCAGTATAATACTTGTATGTCTCCGACTGCATAATACTATGTTTCTTCGTCAACTTATTTTCATCTTTTTAGTTCGCTTTTTCTTATTTTTGTAAATTATTTTTTTTATGACTCCACTTACCACTCTGAGAAGTTGATTTATAAGAGCAGCTTCTTGGGATTCAAGGCGTGCCCGTATTAAATGTTATCAACATAAATTTAGAATTCATGATAATCTGAGCAAGCTATATTATCAGCTATTTATGATTAATTCAAATTCGTTATAGATTCAATACTAGCGCCGATGTATTGTATAATTAGAAGGTGGTTCGCGGCACCAACCTTGACTCGTATTGTGGCCCTTTAGTACGTTGACGCCATTATGTAGCAAAATGGCAAAGCGACAAAATTTACTTCCATAAACGAATTGTTACCGAAATATAAGAAGTCAAAAAATGCATTTCCTATAATCTAGAACACTTTGTTTATCTAAACTATGCCCTAATTTAAAGACCATCAATCTAGGTGATTTAAAGACCATCGATCTAGGCTAATTAAATCAAATTTGGTAAGACGGCTTTACGCACAGACGACAGGTGATTACGAATAAAGCAAAGAAACCTCACAAGCTCTTATTACTTGTAACCTAATTTTGACTAATTGGTATTTTGAGGTTGAGGCAAGACAGGTGATATTTTAAATAAGTTTATTCTGTATAAGCTTAAAATAGTTTTATTTATTTTATAATAGATTTCATTTATAATTCACTTTCTGAGTATCAATTTTATTGTTTATTAATACTTACCTGATTTTTTTTGTTACACGCTCGTAGCGCTTAGCATTCTAGCCTCTCTACACGACAAGAGATTTAGCGTACTTAGGTATATGTAAATATGTGAATTTGATTATACAAAAACAAAACTTATAGGTTAAAGTCGTAAGCCGTGTAAACTAAAATCTATTTCAACAACCTTACGTAAGGTTTCGGTATTTATGATAATTAAAGACATACTCTAATTAAATTAATTGAAAAAAAAAGAAATGCAAATTAAATAAAAAATTAAAATAAAAAATTTGAAGTTGTTTGTTTTGTCATCTTAAAAATGATCATTATCTTTTATTCATTAATTAATATATAATAATAATGACATAACTTTTTAAGAATACAAACTGTAATATCTCTATAAAAGCGGCTGTTCCCTACCCCCTATATAAATAACTAGCGACTCACCCCCGCTTCGCTCGGGTTCGTCCCTAGGTTGATTCCCTATACAAAACTTTCATCCCCATTTTCACCCCTTTAAGGGATGACTTCCGGGATAAAAAATATCCTATGTCCTTTTCCGAGTCTCAAACTATCTTCTTACCAAATTTCATCTAAATTGGTTCAGTTGATCCAGAGATTACCGCCTACAACGTCACAAACTCACAATTCACAAACTTTACCTCTATAATATTAATATAGATTCATTTCCAAATTTTCATATAGAAAAACAAGGAACTTCAGATATCATCATCCAACCAAAACTCCGTAACTCCGAAGTCCGAACTCATAAAAACTTTCTGCCAAATTGGTTATCAGGACGATATATCGATTGGTTGTATAATAAATAAAATCGACTTTTGTTAGGCGAGACGATTAAAATATGCATGGGAATTGAGAAGATCACGATTCTAGTTTATTCTGAGCGTCGGTCACATTTATTTATAGACAGGTTATGTGAAATATAATCAACGTAATATTATAACTGAGCACCTGTAATGCGTAATAAGTTGTATTTATTGAAACTAGCAATTATGCCTTAGATGACTTTAAATGAATCTGTATTGTTACATAACATAAAGCAAAATCTTAGATTTATGAGATTTGGATACATATATGTGTGGAAAAGCTTTGAATTGACGAGTAGTTTAGTTTTATTTATCCAAACCTTATTCTGAAGTCAGTTTAAAAATACTGCTAAAGTTACTTACGCTTTGTTTATCTAAATTTTTAAAATTTTACTCACCGTATTTGGTAAAACTCGTATCATATAGGACGATTTTTGTTTGCAAAGCATAGTTTAAGCGTTACGTCCAAGAGTCTTTTTTTTTTTTTTATTAAAAATAGGCTCACTCTTGACCTTCATCTTAGCTTAAATGTATAGATAAGGTCTATGATGTAGCGAGTTTGCCCAGGAGAAGCCTGTTGACACGCACCTTAAAAAGTTTCAAGTTGTACGCCCTCGGAAAAACAGACGCAGGCTAATGTTTTAAATAGTATGTATTGTACATGAGCGTAACAAAAGAAAGTTAAAACCGTTTCTCAATAAAACATCAGAAGCAAGCTATCGATGGCACGTGACTAACCGGTAAAATTAGTAATCGTTAAAAATAGAATAGATTTGTGGTGTTCCTTTAATATGAGGCTAATACTTCTAAATTTCAATAATAAAGAGGTTTGCTTAGAAAATAATCATATAAATAGGTAATTATATTATGTACTAGCCCTTTTTAAATTCCCACTACTGAGCACGAGCTTCCCTTCAATACGAGGGGTTCAGGTCATAGTCCACCACGCTGGCTAAGTGCGGGTTGGCGGACATGTCTTTAGAAAACTAGGCTCTTTCAAACGTGCAGATTTCCTCACGATGTTTTCCTTCACCGTAAGACAAGTGATAATCCTGTTGGGAATTATTCGCACATGAAAATATCAGAGGTGCGAGATCCGGGATTTGAGCCCGCTTCGCTCAGTTTTCCAAGCGAGCGCGTTACCACTGGGCTACCACTGCCTGGTAATGTTATGTCTCTTATACTATTAGATAGAAGATTTTGTAGCACTTAAAAACCTTTGCTTGCTCACTTCATTTTTGGTTGAATCGTCTAAATACGTTATTTGGAGACGCTAGTAGAACCCATTGTAAATAGATTTTTTTTTGGTTTGTATATATAAATATAATTGTTCTTTGGTAATAATATATATCATAATTATAGGTTTTCTGTGAAATACACCTAAATAAACCATTTAATTAACTCTGTCAAGATTATTATTTACAGTCTTCACAATAATAAATACAGTCCTTGAATGCATTGAAATAAAAACTATTTTTGCACGAAACTCAAGTTAAAAACAAGTGTGATGTCACCGCTCGCCGGTAGTTATTACATCAGAAATTAACATACATAAACTGATAGTGTCTGGAATTTTGAACTTAAAAAAATATTTCTTTATAATATATTGTTTGACTAAAACATTACCGTGATTGAGTGACTGGTAAATAATGAAAGATGGAAATATTTCTTCATTGTAACAGAAAAAACTACAATTTTTAATATTCCATCTTATAAAGGACTAGCAGAATCCGCGGCTTCGCTCGCGCTAAAACTACGAAAAAAAACATGGCTTTATAGAAAAGTTATTTTTGAAAAGGACTCCGTAGTTTCTGAGCTTAAATCACTTAAACATAGTATAATATCAGTTTTACAATAATTTGTGGAAGTCTGTCCGATTTTTTTACATTTATGATTACTGCTCCGCTCCATTGGGTAGTACCATGATATAGACTATAACCTTCCTCAATAAACGAGCTATCTAATGCAAAAAGAATTTTTCAAATCGGATTAGTAGTTCCTGAGATTAGCGCGTTCAAACAAACAAACAAACAAACAAACAAACAAACAAACAAACAAACAAACAAACAAACAAACAAACAAACAAACAAACAAACAAACAAACAAACAAACAAACAAACAAACAAACAAACAAACAAACAAACAAACAAACAAACAAACAAACAAACAAACAAACAAACAAACAAACAAACAAACAAACAAACAAACAAACACACAAACTCTGTCTATAATATTAGTATAGATGAAAACTATCCTGACCTATCAATTACTCAAAAATAAATGTTTAAAAAGTAATATATATATATATATACATAAAATATATATTTCTATAAGTAAGTTTACAAATTAATGCCGACTGTAGCAAAGCGGGCATGAATCATTTAACTTAAGCCCTATCTAATGTACGAGTATGTATGTGAATACCTTTTGTGTCTTATTTGGATTCCAACCTCGAAACGTCTGGATTTTAATACACCATGGATTACATCTAAAATGTACCTTCCGACGTTCATCTTAAGGATGTTTTTTACAAAATTTTATAAGTCGCTGTTTTAGATTAGTAAGCCTTTTATGGACGAAGCGTATGTGGTCAGGTCGTATCTACTCACGTAAGTGTGGTCGAGGGACATGTTTGTTTTATTTACCAATTCACTTTCAATAAACTATACTCGTAGGTACAGGTAGAGTAAAAGCCAAGTTGAATTTTATTCCTATATCTATACTTACATATAATAAAATTGTAACTAAGCCGAATCTGTACATTAAATATTTTTTTGAAAAATCTTATTGAACTAAACATTATTACAGAGGCCGAATCTATAATTTTTAGAATTTTTGTCTGTCTGTCTGTCTATCTATCTGTTACCGCATCACGAGAAAACTACTGGACAGATTTTGATGAAATATGGTATGATGGTAGCTGGTTATCCGGGTCAATATATAGGATACTTTTTACAGCGAGAAAATATCTCATTTCTGAGAAAAAATACAAAAACTGCAATGTAAGAGTATACTATTATGTAAAAAAATAAAAAAATGATTTTTGATGTTCTGAACGCGGGCGGAGCCCGAGTGGAGCGGGCAGTGCTAGTAATCGAAATATTTATAATCTATAAATGGTTTAATGTCAATTTAGGTTATCCTTATCTGACATCGAACATAGATCTAAAGCCCGAAGAAATGAGGATTTATAATTCACTAGCATTGCCCGCGGCTCCGCCCGCGTTCAAATGACCAAAAACCAAATTCTTATATTTTACATATTAGCATAGTACTCTTACATTGTAGTTTTTGCATTTTTTCTCAGAAATGAGATATTTTCCCGCAATAAAAAGTATCCTATATGATGACCCGGATAACCAGCTACCATCATACCGAATTTCATCAAAATCCAATGCAGTGGTTTTTCCGTGAATTACCGAGCCGGTAACGCATAGCATAGTGTTGAATCAGTGGCTGATAAAAAAGTAACATATTAATAATAGTATTAATGCAAGCGATAGCGAACGCATTTTGAGTACGGATCGAAATTAAGTTTAAAAGTAAAGTTTGAGTTCGATTTGCACTTATAATCTATACATATATAATAAAATTCTGAGTCGAATCTGTACAATAAATATTTATTGAATAATCTTATTAAAATAGGCATTATTATTGATACAAAGGCCGAATCTATAGATTTTAGATTTTTTGTCTGTCTGTCTGTCTGGGAACGCATCACGAAAAAACCACTGGACAGATTTTAATGAAATTTGGTAGAATGATATATGATTATGAGAAATCTATGCTAACCGTTAAAACGTACCTAGGGACGAAACCGAGCGGAACGAGGGTGAGTCGTTAGTTTTATTATAAAGCACAGGAGTGTCACAGGTTTTAAGATTGTCTTTTAACTGGCTTAATTTCTTTCATATAATATTACAATAATAGAGCGCACATATACAACATAAGAGTCCCTAAATTATGCAAAGTTGTCTGTTTATTTTAATCGGTTTTATTTATAAAACGGACGAAACCTTCTAAGAATTTTGTAGCTATGCAATTGCCACAACGACATTCAGAAGGGGAAACTAATAATAACTAAAGTGGACTATAAAACGAAATCGTACTATGGGAACCAACTTCATCCTTGCATACCTACATTTTTATAATAATAAAAATGTCAATATTAAAGACTCCAAGCTCTTTCATATTAAGAGTGGATATTGAAATGTAAAAAATATAAAAACAAGAGTTAGCACGAGTGGCCATCATAAATAAATTTAATGAGTATTCTAACATCTCACTAAGCCTCTAACAACTTACAAATATATCGACTTATGTACAGCCATTAGAGTTTAGACACAATGAAAATATATTTTGCATTATTAAATAAAACTATCTTTTCGGATTATTTCGCGGATTTATTTTGATTTTTGGTTCCCGACGTTTCGAATGCTTTACAGCATCCATGGTCGCGGGAGAGACTGAGGTGTTACATGTCTTGAAGGTATATACCATGGATGCTGTAAAGCATTCGAAACGTCGGGAACCAAAAATCAAAATAAATCCGCGAAATAATCCGAAAAGATAGTTTTGTTTAAAAATGTCAAACATTCGCGTAAATCTAAGAAAGTATTATTTTGCAATAATTAAAAGCATCCTTTTGAGGTTTTCGCAAATAGCTTACACAGGCAATTTATGTAGACTTAAAAAAACGAATGATTTATAATATATAATAAAACTACTCTCAATTAGAAGTCAAGGTCTCGACTTCGAGAGTTCTTAAATCAGATTAGACACGATATGTTGTAAATTTAAGTTAATTTACACTACCAATGACGTCAGCCTAACCAGCGAACGAAATAGAGAGCGCTACCAACGTGTAAACACGACAAATGCCTTATCTTTATATATATAATTCTTCTGTGAGTGTGTATGTCACTGAACTTCTCTCAAACGACTGGACCGATTTTGATGAAATTTTTTGTGTGTGTTCAAGGGGATCTGGGAATGGTTTAGATTCACAATTTTGTCCAAAAAGTTTGAAATTTTCAAATTAAATACGTGTAGACAGGACGTCTGTCGGGTCCGCTAGTAAAAGATAAAATTTTTGTTACCTAGTCTTAGCGTTTTTTGGAATATTCATAGAAGCTATGTGTTTTATGAAAATGTTTTTGCTATTGATGGATAATAATTTTATATATTATCTATACACATAAATAAAATTGCAGTGTCTATTTGTAATGTCAAAATAACAGCTTTTTACTAAATGAATGCTTATGAAATTATATACGTTAAAAGAGAAACATATTTTTAAAAATGTTTGTCTCTCTGTCTAGACAGACTGTAGTCTGTTTGTTCCGCTTAATCTCCGAAACGGCTGGACTAATTTGACGACACTTTCACTGGCAGGTAACTGATTGATAGACTGCCAGTTATAAGGATAACTTAGGCTACTTTTGTTTTAGAAAATGAATTAGGGTTCCACTCAAAATAAAACGTACCTATGGACTCACCCGAGCGAAGCGAGTGTATGTCGCTAGTAAAAAAATGTGATGATAAAACTACGAACTATGTAAAGCGAAAATTTACGCGAATATTTGATATATGATTATTGGTTTTCGAATAGGTATCGGATGCAATCTCTCCCGCGACTATAATTGCTGTAAACTATACGAAACGTCAGGAACCAAATTCAAAATAAATCCACAAAAAAACCGGAAAAATAGTTATAATTCAAATATGAAAAGCTTTTCTATAATTACATCTCAAATTATATAATACTAGCACTGCCCGCGGCTCCGCCCGCGTTCGAATGACCAAAAACCAATTTCTTAGGTTTTACATATTAGTATAGTAACTCTTACATTGCAGTTTTTGCATTTTTTCTCAGAAATGAGATATTTTCCCGCGGTAAAAAGTATCCTATATGTTGACCAGGATAACCAGCTACCACCATACCAAACATCATAATCCCTCTAGTGGTTTTTCTGTGATGCAGTAACAGACAGACAGACAGACAGACAAAAATTCTAAAATCTATAGATTCGGCCTCTGTATCGATAATAATGTATATTTCAATAAGATTTTCCAAAAAATATTTAAAGTACAGATTCGGCTTAGTTACAATTTTATTATATGTATAGATATAGGTACATTAATTACGATGTATGCAAACGACGAAACGGAGCAATTTTTGTATAGTCTAACATGAACCTTGAAAATTTGTTATGCTACACTGTTTATTACAGTATAGAAAAAAGAGACGTAAATTATAAAAGATTGTAAACCGATGAAGTCATTTTTACTAGTTTTATCTCCCTATGTAGTGTATTATATAACACTAACAATGCCCGCGGCTCCGCCCGCGTTCAGATGACCAAAAGCCAAATTCTTAGGTTTTACATATTAGTATACTCTTACATTCCAGTTTCTGTATTTTTTCTCAGAAATGAGACATTTTCCCGCGGTAAAAAGTATTATATATGTTGACCCGGATAACCAGCTATCATCATACCTTATTCTTAGAAGACAACTAAAGGATCTAGGGGCATTGGGTCCTTTACTCGATAGCGGGCGAACAACAGTATTCCCAAAAAGTCGGAAAAGTTTTGCCAAAAACAATAAGCAGTATGGACGTACTGCGCCGACCCCAAGTAGGTAATTTGAGAAATGGGCAGGGAGATGATGATGATGATGATATTATAAAAAAGTAATTATCAACTGTCAAAACAAACAAGAGAGACAATCACAAGGTATGGTGATTTGCAATGTAGCGAAAAAAAAAGAAATAAATATCAATAATTTGTTTGATAATTAATATATAATAAGGTAAAATAGTTACTATATCTACTAGATAAAAAATCTTTTTATTCTGTGAAAATAAAGTATGGTGGTTATTAGGCTTTACATATATATATATATATATATATATATATATATATATATATATATATATATATATATATATATATATATATCATAACTGCGCTTCTCATGCGGAACTTCAAGGTCAAGGTCAATGCAAATCAAAACAAAAGTACACTATAATAAAACCTTATACCTTATATATTATGTGGAATTAAGCAGTTACCCTATACATATTTTTAATTCAATACTTGATTTCAATTTTGGTTTTAACTTAAGACTTGACATTAAACTTTAATACTATTTCCAATATACATAGATTCTTTGCGTACCTTAATTGAAAGAGTAAAATAAGTGCCAATGATTTTAAATAAGACACGAAGCATATAATTACTGTACATTACTATTGCAATCTTCTTCTCCCTGCCCATTTCCCAATCACTTGGGGTCGGCGCAGTACATCTTGTGTACTGCTGATAGGATTTGGCTCAAGTTTTACCGGCCGCCTGCCTGACATCAACCCTCGTTGGGAATGCTATTGCTATTCTAAATATATTAATATTGCAATGTGTATGTGTATTCAGCCCTTAATATTGCAATAATCATTAATATTTTACAACATTTAAACAACAATTAATTTGATTTTCTATAATCTAATTATAATATTTGTATTTGCATAACAAATATTAAAAAACTTACAAATCTGAATTATTCCACTCGATTATATATTTGTTTACTATGACATCACCTACGTGCTACTTTGCACATAAACTTTTTTCTAGTTTTTACCTTAGTCAAATACATCCAATGATGAGATAAATAAAATTTTAAGTGTCTGTTCGTAATATCAAAATAACAGTTTTTTACTAAATGCATATGAAATTATATACGGTAGAAAAAACTACCTACTTACAAGAAAAACACAAATTTTAAAATTTCTGTCTGTCTGTTTATTCCGCTTAATCTCTGAAACTGCTAGACGTATTTTAACGAGACGTTCACTAATAGATAGCTGATGCTATAAGGAGTAACTTATGCTACTATTATTTTAGAAAAAGAATTAGGGTTCAAAAAATTAAAACGGACCGACCGAAACGAGGATGAGCCGCTTAGTTAATAATAAATCTATACATATAATAAAATTCTAACTAAGCCGAATCTGTACATTAAACATTTTTTAAAAATCTTATTGAAATAGTCATTATTACAGAGGCCCAATCTATAGTTTTTAGAATTTTTTCTGTTTGTCTGTCTGTCTGTAATCGCATCACGGAAAAACCACTAGAGGGATTTTGATGAAATTTGGTATCCAGCTGTCTATCCAGGTCAACATATAGGATAATTTGTACTGCGTGAAAATATGTCATCTCTGATCAATCTATACTAAACCTTAAAACGTAAGTAGGGACGAACCCGAGCGAAGCGAGGATGATGCGCTAGTAAAATATAATAGAAATATTAAAAACGAAGACTGTTCATTAGTTTAAATCACACATAGTTATGTGACACTAACTGAAATAAATAAAAGGAATATATATGAAAACGAGTTAGTCACGTTCCAAAGCTAAACATTGTGAACGAATCACAATATTCTGTGCGAATTTATACTTTATTCACAATGAATAAAGTATATAATCAATTTTTGAACACTCAAGTTTATTTTATTGCATCTTCATTTATGATAAAGCATGAACGTTGCCTATATATAGAAAATGTAATTGAAGGCTATCTAGAGACATTTGAAGCCGTAAATATTTGATCAAAGAAGTAATCGTTTATTTACGTGTACATTTTTCTAGTTCTAACTACTTACTGCCTTTGGCTTCGCTCACGCCCTTTTGTATTTATCTTCTAATCTAATCTTTATCTCTTAATCTATTTTATTTTTCACCAATTCATATAATGTGTTTGACTGAAATTGAAAAGACTGACTTCCCTTATTTTTTTAAATATACATATATGTATATATCAATTTTCAACTGACAATTTTACTGAAGGTTTTGTAATATTCAGGTTAAATTTTGCTTTAGCTTATAATGAGCTTATTAACTGATTAATCTATAGCTATACCAATATTATAAAGAGGTAAAGTTTGTGAGTTTGTGAATTGTGAGTTTATGACGTTGTAGGGTTTAAATGGTAATGTCTGAATTTACTGAACCGATTTAGATGAAATTTCGTAAGAAGATAGTTTGAGACCCTCTGAAGGGCAAAGGATACTTTTTATTCCGGAAATCATCTCTTAAGGGAGTGAAATGGGGATGAAAGTTTGTATGGGGAATCAACCTAGGGACGAACCCGAGCAAAGCTAGGATGAGTCGCTAGTATATTATATGTATGTACGTGCAACTGAAATTACTACAGAATAAATATATGATTTGGTATTACAAAAAATCTAAATTAACTTTAAAAAGGCATAAAAGATCATACTTATAAGTTTCTAGCATTTCAAATGTCAAGCGCGACTTTGCGACACTATTTACACTGTACAATTAATACAAAGTAATAAATAACAGAAACAATTGTACATCGCCGAGAATGAAAATAATAATAGAATTAAAGATAATAATGTTAATATTCACATAATATCTCTTTCCAGTTTGTTCAATTCCCATCTTTCTGATAGCACGTAGATGTTTAGTTGGCAATTATTACTCTTCCCGTTAAAGTAGATTTGTTATTACAAAAATACTTATAATTCTTACCATATAAATGCGAAAGTTTGGATGGATGGTTGTTTGTTACTCAATCACGCCAGAACACGGCTGAACGGATCTTGATGAAATTTGGCACAGAGATAGATTATAGTCTGGAATAGATTATTTTTTTTCTATTTGTCACTAGAGATGAACCCGAGCGAAGCGAGGATGAGTCGCTAGTATTAATATAAGTCTGTTATTTCAAGACTGCTACCTCATATTGAACTCCAAACAAAAAATGCCTGTCTGTTTGTACACTACAATATAATGTTTAATTATTTTAACGGGACTTAACACGGGCTGGTGACTGATTTGAACACAGGTTATTAGCAGGAAAAGAAAATTCTCATGTAGAAATGTCAAAAATAAAATATGAATAATAGGAAATACTTTTTCTATATGTATTTAGTATGAATTTATATAATTATTTCTCTCAGTCGATGTCACAATGATTGTTGTTTTTCGTAGGTGTTGCTGTCCCAAATATCTCGTCGGGTCCTGCGCTTGACCTTTGAGATAAAGACAAATCACGATAATGAGAGCAATATGGTATGACATCACCTTCGCCTTGGAACGTGGTAAGTGGCAAACATTTGCTAAGTGTTAACAATCAAGATAATATGCAAGTGAAGATATGTACCTATTAAAATTTAAAATGATTATTTTTGGATAACTTTATTAGATATTTTGATATAAATATGATAATAATATTCAAAATTTTAACATACATTAACAATAATTATTGTTTAACTACATATATAATCTGTCATATGCTATACATATCTGTTGAATCTGGTATGATGATGATGAAAATTTGGTTTGATGATAGCTGGCTATCCGGGTCAATATATAGGATACTTTTTACTGCGGAAAAATATCTCATAACTGAGAAAATACTAAAAGTTAAAATTTAAGTAGGGACGAACCCGGGCGGAGCGAGGGTGAGTCGCTAGTATTGAGTATATTATGTATAATCTTTAATATTTATGACAGAATTAAAGCTAGATCATAGTTATATGTATATACATATTTTTTTTTTAATTAGATGATTTAAAATAGATGTACTCTGTCTTTTAAATAAGTGTTTTTCTCTTTTAGTAAACAAATTATCTCGAATAAGGCACATTATAAATATAGCTAAAATATTATGATTTTACTGCCGACTATAAATATGGCGGATAGTCGACTTTCCCGACTAGTCGGCCACTAGTCGGTACATCTCTAATAATTATCGTTTACTGTGCAAGTCATTTCATTTAATAAAAAGTACATAAAAAAATAGTCTTTCTGCTCATATTATGTATGTACATATAGAGTTCACGTACATTATACATATAATTATATTTATAAAGTTCATATTTATTATTTACATATGTACATATTAATTTATGCTTATGAAATAATTCAGTTATAAACACACCGGTATATTTAGCGGAACGTAAAATAAAGGTTTGATATCAGTATCATATAAGGTTGCTGGCTGGTTTATACGTCATTTAATTTAAAAAGAGATATTTTCAAATTAAGAAAACAACTGAACATCACATTTTATGCAATTGTTTTAATTTTATTCAAATACACCTTATCTGGAGCGAACTTCGAGTATTTCTTCCTTCTGAGTTTGATTTAAAATTTCATTGAAATACTGTTTTTTGTTAGTTTTTTTTTAATCGCGTATCTTTTTGGAGTTGAGGACTGAATTATGCCTAACTTAGACCCAACGGAGATTGCCAGTGGACTCGAAATGCGAAGAAATGGTCAAACCTACAGAGTGATATCCAGAGATCTTCGTCGACCAGTTTCAACGATCCATCGCAGTATCCAACGGCTCAGGGAGACCGGTACTTATGTGAGAAAAGCAGGACAAGGCAGAAAAAGACGCACTTCGAGTAGGGATGACCGTATCATTCGGCTTCGTGTACGTAGGAACCCCCGTTTGACAGCCGTCCAAGCCCGACATGAGTTAGAAGCAGTGCGGGGTGTAACCGTAAGTGAGCGTACGGTACGAAGAAGGTTCGAAGAAGCTGGTTTGGTTTCATTTATGCCCGCCAAGGCTCCAAGGCTCGAGGTAAATCATCGTAGAAACAGGTTAACTTTTGCTCAGGAACATCGACTTTGGAACGCGGACCAATGGAGTAAGGTATTGTTTAGTGATGACTGTAGAATTCTCTTAAATCAAATTGACGGCAGGCAAAGAATATACAGACGCAAAGGAGAACGATACATTCAGACAAACTTTGAAACTACAGTTGCATACGGTGGTGGATCAATAATGGTTTGGGCGGGCATTTGTTTGGGAGCTCGCACAGACTTGGTAGTGATCGACAGGGAGAGTCTGACTGCAGACCGCTATATCAGAGAAGTTTTAGAAGAAAATGTCGTACCGTTTGCCCCATATATCGGTAACGGTTTTGTTTTTATGCAGGATAATGCTCGGCCGCATACCGCTCGGGTAACTCAAGCTTATCTTAATGATATGAATATCACTGTTATGGAGTGGCCGGCGAGATCACCAGATATGAACCCAATAGAGCACGTTTGGGACTTGCTGAAAAGAAAAGTTAAGTCCAGAATTCCAGCTCTTGCCAACGTGGGTGAACTGCGAATCACCGTAGTTGAGGAATGGCGGAGACTATCCCAGGAGACCATCGATAACATCATTCTCAGTATGCCTAGACGGGTAGAAACTTTAATAAGAGCATGTGGAGGAAATACGCGATATTAATCTCCATTTTTCTAATTTAATTAATTGTTATTTTAATATTAATTTTCACTTTTCCCGGTTATATGAAAAGTTCAAAAATGTACCATTTTTCACAAATAGCCTTTACTCGCAAAATCAGTTTTTAATGTGATCTCATTTTAAGTAAAACAAATGTAACTTTAAATAACAAAAGAAGTGTAGTAAGTAGATTTTAAAATAAAACCATATTTTTTTAATAATGGACCTTTTTTTGTGTTCCGCTAAATATGCCGGCGAGTGTAGTAATATACATTATACATTAACATATTGTATATTAACGCGAATGCTATATAATAAAAGATAATTTTCATCCGATTTCTACAGAACGTAAATACTCATTTAATATTGAAATCTCGTTGTAATTTTATAACCTTTCGTAATCGACATTACAGTGGCAATAAAATAAAAACAATTGTAATGTATTATTAGCTATTCGAATCATTCAAAGTATAATAATTACTTGAAGACTTAATTTTATTAGAAAACGCGGTCTCATTCAGTTCAGACTGAAAGCATGTCCCTATTAGAGTATAAAAACATAATTTAACATGTAACCAGGCTAAATCAATGCAGTTTTAAAGTAGATTAATTGATATTTATCACTTGCGATGGTGCACTAAGTAAATTGGGTCTGACTTCTTAATACTGTCTTCTAATTAAACGCTCAGTTTAAACGTTATAATAAAAGATGATTAATATTGCAAAAATATTTTTGTTGATCCGTCCTTCTCTCGTACGGATAGGGCGAAAAGTGATCTAGTTTTTTTCTAGTATATCAAGTGTTATCCTGGTATTTCAGTACAAGTGGGTCCTACGGAACTTTGGTCTATTGCAATTAAGATAACTTGGAAAAAAAATATTTTCGAATCATGTGCATTTCTGAAAACAATAGTTTCTATAACAATATAATTAACCTTTGAAAAGATGTTATCCACACATGCGAGAGTGTGCGGTTATCGGTCACGCGATCCGCTTCATTAAGATTGCAGGGACTCTATATAAGTAAGACATTAAAACAAACCGTAAGTAAATGTCTAAGTACTCAGTTAAATAAAATAATTAAATAAATATGTTGGAACATTAACACACAACACCATCTAGTACCATGACAAGCTACGAGGCTTGTGTTATGGATACCAGATAGTTGATACACTACACATATGTATATAGCTTTAAATACAACATATTATAAATATAAGCACCCATGAATGAAGTACAAACATTCATGCTCATCACACAAATGAATGCCCCCAGCGGGAGTCGAACCCGCGACCGCTGGCACAGAAAGTAGGGTCACTACAAACTGAGCCAAACGTGTCGTCATAGTTTCATGGAAGAATATAAATATTTATGTTTATTTTCGCAATTTAACTGAAATTGTGAAACAAATAGCTAAACATGAAACCCTTTAAAATTTCATCATCAAACTTTCTTCACATTTCTAAACAGAGCACCTACTTAAAAAAGTTTTTCAAGGCAATTCCTCCTACCTCCTACTAACTCGAGAATATTGACGAAACTCGACTTTTTTATAGTTGTAGTGATTTAAAATATTTGTTACTTCAAATTAACATTTTAAAGATTTATAAGAAACTATGTAAATAAAATACCTAGATGGTGCTATGTATGACACATTAAGTGTCTAAAAACTGACACTTAAAATTAAAATGACAATTTAATTTTCTTGTTTCAAAGCGTGCCAGTTGAGCACAGATTACTTCGCCAATTCAAAAAAAATACAAAATATTTTATGCAGCATTAAATTATTACAATTGTTTACTGAACCATAAGTCTACTACCAGTTCGGAAAGAAGAAGCCTCAGACTTGAGAAGAACTGGCGAAAGAAACTCAGCGGGACTAATATTAACTTGTTATGTTGTTTTAAAGTAAAATTATAATTTACAATATTTCTATCAAGTTGAAGTAGCCTGGAGGCGATCATTTCATTCCCAAGGTGTGCCATCTTCTATAAAATCATTTATTGTATAAATGCCGATGCCAATGCCACGTAGAACTAAAAATTGACAGTTTTAGAAAATTTTCAGTTTAATTGTCACTTTGATAACTTATTTATAAAGAACTTACTAAGGGGCATTTACAGGGAGAGCCTTTCTTGCCTCTAAGATACGAATATCTTATAAATATATAATTAAGTTATTTTTTAACATAAAAGAGCCATAATTATTAAGATTTTGATTAATGGAAAACTTCGTTCAACACATGAAAACAACATGTGTATTTCAAATTTTATGGCAGTCGCTACCATAATAGTGCGCTAAAGCGAAATAACTATTTAGCTTCTTCTAAGACAAAAACTAATAAAAAGATGCGAAAAAATGCTACGTTATAATCTTTCTCCATAGCCGAACCTGAACATTAAATGTTTTTTTTAAAATCTTATGGAAATAAACATTATTATCGATACAGAGGCCGAATCTATAGTTTTTACAATTTTTGTCTGTTACCGCATCACAGAAAAACCACTGGAGGGATTTTAATTAAATTTGGTATGGTGATAGCTGGTTATCCGGGTCAACATATAGGATACTTTTTACCGCGGGAAAATATCTCATTACTGAGAAAAAATACAAAAACTGCAATGTAAGAGTATACTAATATGTAAAAACTAAGAATTTGGTTTTTGGTCATCTGAAGGCGGACAGAGCCGCGGGCAATGCTAGTACATTATAAGACGAAAGTATGTTTCCTATTACAAAGAAAACACTTAACAAAAACTAGCATTAGATTTAACACATAGAGACTAGTAAGAATGTTATTTTCCCAATAGTAATCAATGACCTTGAATGGCAAATATCGCATACAAAACGCTACAAACCGATTTGCACCATTATCGGTTGAACTTGAATCTCAGATTAAATTAATCTCGTCAGATGAATGAAATCGTGTTTATTGATGTTAAAGAATCATAAGTAAAATTTCTTATGAATTTCGTAAAAGTCGAGATTTTAATTTTGCCTACTTGTAAACAATAAATGAGCTGAGAAGAACAAGGTAAGCAACTATTATTTAGTACACATAACCTTGACTTAACTCTGCCTTACATAGGTAAAAAAGTCAGTTACAAATCTATCCTCGAGATTTCGAATGACGCGCGAATAAACAGACTAACCGTAAAAAATAATATGTAAAATTTTAGATTTTCTTTCCAATCTTACTCTTAATACGACACATCAATCAATTTTTTTCATTTTTTTACATAGAGTGTAGACCACACCATCTAACTCAAGCAAGGAAAAAGTCAGATAACAACTCTAGTTGATGCAACAGATTAAGTTACTTACTTGTCTCATATTATTCAACGTGCATCGTAGAAGTCAAACAGCCTTGGCTAAAAAGGCACAAGGTACTTTTGGCGATTTTTAGAATGATATTTTGTGAATGCCATTAGATATCGGTCGTCGTTTGATTACTTTGTAAATAGCATGTTATTAAAATTGAATATAAAATAACAAATTATAAATGAAAAAATTGATATGTCCCTAGTTCCTATACGTTTTAATTTTTTTTAACGGAATTATAATTTTTTTCTAAAATAAAAGTAGCCTAAGTTACTCCTTATTACATGAGCTATCTGCCAGTGAAAGTCTCATCAAAATTAGTCCAGCCATTTCCGAGATTAGCCGGAACAAACAAACAGACAGACAGACAAAAATTTTAGAAGTTGTGTTTTTCTTATATGTACTGTATATATGTACTTTCATATGCATTTAGTAAAAAGTTGCTATTTTGTTATTACAAACAGACACTTTAATTTTATTTATCTTTATAGATCAATAACTTTTAAAAACTGCCATGCACCATACAAATCACTGACTATATCAAACATAATAACATTTTACATTTAGAAGTTTCCATACCATTATTCAAATGAGTCCACGTTCACGCATCAGTGTGTGACCACCAGCGTAGGAAAGAATGGAGATTAAGTTTATATTTGAATTATTTTCATTCTTTTTTTAGCTTTATAACAAATTTACTTTTACATTATACTTTATCAAAAAAATTGTATAATATTAAGTTAACTTCTTTATTTATGTAGTTAACGCGTTCTAAATGCGAAATTTTTAAGTTAGATTAGAAAAAAAACTTCTGTTTTATAGATTACTAACTAGCAGCACCTACGGCTTCGCCCGTGTTTAAACTTCCGATCGCTAACAAACCTTATACGATCACCCTCTGAGCTAATCTAAAGATTGCCTAAAAATTTCAACAAAATAACTTCAGACGTTTGGAAACCATAGGGAACATACATACAGACATCGAGTTCTATACATACATATAATATTGGTTCATTAAAGAATAAACTTACAAAGAACTTATAACAGTAAATTTCACATCACACTGATACACATTAGATTTTATATATTACGAGTATAATTATTTAGACAATCTTTCGAGGTTTATATTCACCGATTTTAATAAAGTAGCTTACCTATAGCTAATTCTAGGAACATAAGTTACGCGATACCTTTATTGATTCTCTCGTTTTGTGAACTGGTTTAAATTAACCTTTTATTTACAGAAATGACTAAATAATTACTTTTAACCAACTTCCAAAAAGGAAGAGGTTCTCAATTTGTCAAAAAAAAAATTTTTTTGGAGTAAGTCCACCAAGTCTTAGTTTTTCTAAGCATAATTTTATAAAAAAAAATATATGAAAATAAGTAATTAAAAAAAAACGTTAGTATATCAAAAACAACGTAACATTTGAAAATATATAACCATGTACTATTGCATTATGCAATAACATTAAATACTTTATGGGTGTGTCAAAGCATATTAAAAGCGTAATCAAATCAAAACTAACATATATTTCGTAACGATTGTCCTTCTATTTTATACTGCGGCCATGTCTCGTTGAGGCAAAATTCAACGAAGCAGACGCATAAATATACGTGGACAGAAACTTGCAAGTGATGACATCATGGGCAATTATACTGTCACAGAACACTGTGCTGTCAAACTTTCAACCCCTTACTTGTAATGCAGTTTTATTTTACGAATTTAGCTCACAATACTTTCTTAGATTTACGCGAATAATTGACATTTTAAATAAAACTATCTTTTCAGATTTTTTCGCGGATTTAGCTCAGCTGTTAGACCCTTAAATAGCCAAACCCTTTTGTACCATATTTACTACTTAAGATTTATTTTCAAGGTTTTGCACGCTTTATAAAGCATTTTTTGCGTACTAATCATATTCTTTACATACTAAACGTACAAGATAAAAATTATATACTGTAACTAAATTCACCTATGCAATTATAGCTATCATATATTTAAAAATATAGTAGGTATGTCAAAATGTACGTTTAAAAATATTTTGATACTTTTTCATTAAAAAAAACTTATCAAGTGAGTAAAATAAAACTAATAAACATAAATTAAAATGGATGAGCGCCGATGACATCATGTGTACTAATTATCCTATCGTCACTGTTGATGCTTAAAACGAAACATAGATTACTTATCTTAGAGACTTTATAAGTTAACTACTGTAGTATATACCAACCGATTAAGCCATAATTGATTTTATTTTAGAAAAAGATTGATTTATGTAATGAGGATCCAAAATGACATCACAAATATTGTAGTACATATTTCGAAAATAACTTAAAGTATAGTATAGAAGCACAGTTAGTTTTAAACTATTAACAAAGTATTTAATACGAATACAACAAAATAAATATTTGAAAAAAGTGCATTAATTTTTTTTTATTATTGGTTAAAAGTTAAAATATTTTAAATATTCACAATCATAGTAGAGTCCCTCGAATATTTCTGTGCTTATGACAAACGAGGGTTGATAGGATGATACTTGAACTTGAAGAAATATAATATGAATAATATTTTTGATGGGTTAAATGCATTCGTAATATATAAGTATTATACAAATAATTAGCTTGTTTATGGAATGATTGTTTCAAGATTTCTTAGAAATTTATATACTATCGATGTAGTTGTCGTACAATTTAAATATTTCTATAATTATTTCCTTTGATGAGCGTCATTTAAATAGCACTAGCCACGTTATTTACAATCGCTATTTACTTTTAATTCGCAATTATTATTATTACAGGTATGTATGGACTATGGTCTGATCCCGCTCGTATTGAATCGAGGCCCGTGGCCAGCAGTGGGACGTTAAAAGGGCTGAATACATACAGGTATATATGTACCAACTTTTTTGATGTACGTTCCATTTATGTAATATGGAGAAGGAAAATTAATATTCACATTAATACACACAAGAACATCATTATATTTTCATTTTTAAGCAAAAAAAGAAAACAATTACTGTTAAATAATTCTCCACACAGATCTTCAATCTGATAAATAAAATCGTTGTAAATCGTAATCGATCGCAAACGACAAAATTATTGGTTTAATTTAAATATAGTTTTAACAACGTAGGACCTTAACTTTTATCTGTAAAATTAATATATATTTTATTATTTTCAAACAAATAGGTAAGATATGTTTAATAAACAAATTTTGTTATTTTTAGGTGCGTTCTAACAAATATTTAATAATTGTACCGAACCGAGCTTGTCTCAGATAAGATACTGATATTCTAGACATTATGTCGAAACAAGGAAATTTTGTACTTATTGCTATGGTCATTGGAGAGATAAGGAATTAAATCCGTCAACAAAAGACGCTTTATCAGGATTACTTTTTCAAATAAAAAAAAAATATTTGTAATCGTAATTTAAATCAGTTACACTCATAAGCTAAATGGTAATATTAACACCAATAACAAAAAATTATAAACTTACCCCAAACCGATAAAAATGCCCAATTCGTTAATTTGAAAGTAAAATTTAACGCTTAATAACATGTTAGATCTGTATAAATTTATTCTATGTCGTTTTTATGTATGAAATTTGAATACTTTCGATTGTCTTTTTATTTGGAATTATGAAATTGCTAACCAAGCAATGGCTAATCAAACGTTTATGTTCTAGAACAATAAAATTATATTTGACTAGTAACTTACCCTCAATTCGCTTGGGTGCGTCACTAGGCACTCCTCATACGCTCTTTTTGTACCATCTAAATCCTTCCAAACGTTTAAGACAGAAAAGTGCGCATATAAAATAGCAGTCCGTTAAATTTATTCATCATAATACTTAGTACTATTATCATATATTTTTCAACAAAAAAGATTTCTTATAATATTTAAAAAACAAAGCTATGATTAATCTTTGGTTTAATTTAAATTAAAAATTTAAACTATAAAAGATGACATCAACATGACCTTTAAACAACTCGTTTACTATATTATTTACCTCGTATTTCTGCGATATGAGAGTCATATTCTGATTTACTGCGTACATAATCCTTTCTCGGTGCTGTGTGCAGTGTGTGGTGCTTGTATTCAGAGTACCACTCGCTCTGTGGAGAGTCCGGATGCTCATCTTGAACTTCAGTGACAGTCCTCTTCACGGTCACACGCTCGAACTTGACGAAGCGAACGCCGGCAGCCAGGTCGCCCTCTTCGACCTGGCGCTCGACCCTTTCTTCCTCAGGTTCAACATGTCTCAATTTCAAATTAGGGAATGTGGATTCGTAGCTTTTTGATGGAGACTGAGTGTCTCGAGTGTGTTTTAACTTAACTTCGATTTTGGGTGACTCTGGCCTCCGTTTACTCTGTTCAATCTTACGTTCTATTTCATCTACATCTGTGGTTGCATCCACGGAGTCTCTCTTGGTGCGTCCGGACCATACTCTCTCGAAAAAGCTGACGCGATCGCGTAGACCGCTGTGCGACGGGGAGTCGCGGCCGTCCGACATCGCGGCATGACCTCCACTTACGAAGGATCGCTCGATACTGCCAGAGCTAAGTTAAAGCAAGCATGCGCGGAACCCACGTGCGACGAGACGTCGCCCAGACGACGACGACTGGAAGTGAACGCTTTCCTATAAAGCTCAGTAACGAGTAACTTTTTCACGGTACCCCAGTGACTTAATGACCCTTTCAATGATGTACTGACATTGAAACATTTTAGTAGAGTAACTTTATTTACTTATTTTAATATCATTATATTTTATGTAACTCATTTCTTTACAATTCAGACAATTCAGTTTTTTTCATATTTAAATAACCGAAAAAAATAAGTTTTGCGTAACTTTATAATATACATGCCTAGTAGCTATTATGAAACTTATCTGCAAATGTACAGAGCCGAAGTATTACTATAATTAATAATCAATCATTTATCAAATACGTTCATATCACCTGATAATGCATTCCTACAGTACTTAATGGAATTGCAATAAAAGTCTTGGCATTCTCTAGCTTATATATAGGGAACTATTTAAATTTATTTGAACGTGTGAACTCTATCTTTATCGAGACTGAGGTGAAATTATTTTTATATATACATATCACATTTAGAAAATAATATGATCTATAGGTAGGATTTATAGGTTTGATTGCTATAATTTTTTTTTCACATCAATAAAGTCAAAAAAATTAAAACAAGATCAAAGACTAAAACGGTAGCATATTTTTTTTTAATAATGAAGAATAGATTTAACATGAATTTAATTCAAAAAATTGGTTTCCTTGAGGCTAAAATATTATATCGAAAAAGTGAAAAAATAGTGTCTAATGTCTACCATATTGACCTATAAAGTGAACAAGGTGGGTATCATAACACATAATTCTAGTATTATCATTCCCACTGAGGCATGAACTGCTGACGATATATTGCTATGGCTTTTTAAGTGATTAATTAACTTTATAGCTTTGTTTATTCGATATAGTTAAATTGAAAGAAATTGTAAAATGTTCTATAGAAAAGAGTGTATACTAAAAACTATTTTAGAACAATTTAAGGTACCTACACAACTTATTCGATGGCGGGGTTCGAGTCCCATAAAGGGTTAAGTCATGCTGTATTGATCGTACAAATTTTGTCGCAGTCGCAAGTTACCTATAACGCAAAGTGCAATATGTATTGCGTCTACTTCGAAATGGGGCGGAGTTAAGTATTCTACTTGTAGATTTATAGATCTTTCCAAATAAAAGCTTAAGATGAAGAGCGCTATAATAACGCATAACCACAAATGCTAATATTATTAATCTATAGGTACTTCTATACTAATCTTATAAAGGTAAAATTGTGAGTTTATGTAGGGGGTAATCTCTGGATCTACTGAACCGATTTACATGGAATTTGGTAAGAAGATAGTTTGAGACCCTGGGTAGTATAAAGGAATAGGGATGAAAATCTGTATGGGAAATCAAGCTAAATCGCTAGGACCTTTTAATATAAAAATGAAGCAAGTGAGACACACCAAAGTTCAGTTTAACCAAATACAGTTTTGTTTTTATAATAAGTAGTTGTGTATTGTTTAGGTAACACTAAAATAAAATACGAATATTTACGTCTTCACAACATCAACATTTTATCGATCGAAAATAAGTTTGTGTTGTATTTATTCTATTTTTTTAATGATTATAGAAAACAAAATTTTCGGTTGCTGAACTGACAAGGCTAGCACTACAATGTATTGTACAAATGTGTCTGCTCTAACACTACTTGTGTTATTAGATGGAAAATTTCTTCTTGGATTCCTCCGAATCCTTCGCATTCCTTTCATTTAGAGAATATCAAGATATAAACTATCTTCCGCCAACCCGCACTTGGCTAGCGTGGTGGACTATGACCCGACCCCCCGCATTGAAGGGAAGTCCGTGCCCAGCAGTGGGACGTAAAAAAGGGTTGAATACAAACTATATTCTAAAATGTTTACAAAATATTTACTATACTAGAAAAGCGTATTTTCCTAAAATTACACAATTTTTAGCCTATCCTTAGAGTACAAGCTCTGTATCATCTGATCAATTCAACTGTGATATAATAAAGAAACACTACTAAATTTAACTTTAAGTAAGAAATACAAATTTCAGTAAGAAGGTCGTAATATATAAACACAAAAAAATAAAGCATATTAATTTCAATGTACCTAACGGGTATGATATGATCGAGGAAAAATAAAAGTTCATTTATAAAATAGTTTGGACAATGCCTAGCATTCGGTGTCCTAGTTATTGGTGTTTAAGCTCCGTTATTATTGTTCTGTCATTCAAAATGACTCGTGAAAGTTCTATAGTTATGTTTCATACAAACGTAGATATACATAAAGAGTTCGTCAGTAAAGATGACGGTTAACTGTTTATATCTCTGAACTTAACGCCTATTTCCTTGCAGTTAGACTTAAAATTCTATTTATTATTTGACTGTACGCCAATATTAATCCCTCCACGACCGTGGACACGCCGGCGTGTCAGTTAACAATAGATTTCTTAGAATTTTAATTAATTTCTTAGAATTTTACCTGGAGATGTTAAGATATTTGGTTTTGAGTGCAGGTGCCTCACGCCATACTGTGTCCAAACTAGACTAATATATCAATATTCATACAATGTCAATGCAAACATTTGTCTGGGAATGGAACCCACGACCTTTAGTCAGGGAATGTGAGTCAGGGTTATACCCACTACGCTACTACGATTAACTTGATTAACGCGTACACAATATTTATATTCAAATGTTGTATTAATATTTAAGATATATTTTCATATTGACCTTAAATGGACTTCGTCGAAACATTTATTTTATTATTTAAGTTTTTTCCTTAAAATTCATTTCAAAAATAATAACATTTTTTCTTTGCAGTTTCGTTAAGAAAACTGAATAGTGCTTGAAGAATGTTAAGCTTCTTATCAAACTGCATTTTACTCGTAACACTCATTAGCAAAGTCGTTATCACTAAGACCAGTTAATTAAGGGAGGTATACACTTAAGTACTACTTTCTCACATAAAGCGGGTTTTATAAAAGGCACATATCCATTATCCATATCGATAGTAATATTATAAATGTGAAAGTGTGTTTGTTTGTCTTTCTTTCACGTCGAAACGGAGTAACATATTGGCGTTATTTTTCGTATGTAGATAGTTAGAGGGCTAGAGAGTGACATAGGCCAGTTTTTACCGCGGGAAATTATCTAATTCCCACGGGAAAACACGTTATAATACAATACAAAAAATATTTATGATCAGAATTACTAGAGATTTTTTTGTAAATTTAGCGCGAGCGAAGCCACGGGTTCTGCTAGTTATATAATATGTTACAAAAAATGGTGTTCTTATATGACACTAATATTATAAATGCAACAGTTTTTAAGTTAGTGTTTTTGATACAAGGTCTTAATGGTGTGAAAGATTTGAACAACACGAGCGGAGCCGAAAATAATGTAAATATAAAAATATAAATTATAAAGTATGCAAAATAATACACCTACCTATCTAAATTTCACACAATTCTTATATTATAATCACATTTTTACGATTCTTCAATTGAGTTCTTTGTTCTGTGACTTATAGGCGTGCCATTTGGGCACAATTGACTTCGCCAATGTTTTACGATTCTTACAACTTTGATTATTAGATATCGAAACCATAGACAACTACAATTACACAAAGAATTACTAAAAATATTCTATTGACTAATATTTTTCAACGTGTTTCGTATTCGAGACCCCTTCACTGACCTTAATGCCCATAATTAGTGCGTCTAACAGACTGTGACCCATTTCGGGCCCTTCTCTCTCAATGAAACAAAGTTGTATTATCTTAATATGTTACACATGCTTCAATATATACGGCAAATGCAATTAAAATTTCTGTGAAAGTATTAAAATACAAAGAGTAAAACAAATAATACTTTGTAATCCTACGAATATTATAAATGCGAAAAAATTGTCAGGATATATGAATTTCTGGATGTATAGATGTATGGATGTTTGTTACTCTTTCACGCAAAAACTACTGAATAGATTTTAATGAAACTTTACAATGACATAGCTCATACATCAGAATAAAAGATAGGCTACTTTTTATCCCGGAAAACTGTACGGTTCCTGTTTGAGAGATTTGTTTTTGTTTTCCCAGAGGCGAACCCGAGCGAAGCAAGGGTGAACTGTTAGTAATTTAAACAAACTTTACGGCTCGATATTCTTTATCAAGTCTTCTCTAGGATTTAAATCCTTTAGCAAAATCTTTCATGTGACTTTGTGCAAAGAAAACAAAAGTATAAAATGTAGAATGTTAAATTGAGACAAAAATTTAAATTCAAAATTTTACAGCAAATATCGTGTAATAAATATATGTATAATGTATAGCCCATTGCTGTTTGCGAATTTAAGCTACACGCAGAGAACTTACGTTGGTGCAGGTACTATGAATGTTATAAGATAAATGGTATCTAATATATTTAAACGAGCAATTCTTGCCTATATATAATCTGAATATCGGAAACGGCTATATATATATATATATATATATATTAGTACACAGTACCTGCGCCACCGAGCTAAATCGCTCGGATTAATTTTTATGGTTGGGCAAATGTACTTTTCTTTAAAAAACTAAAAACTTTTCGAAAAAAAAACAAAAATAAATTTACCTTTGTATCCACCGAGATTACTACGACCAAATATGGTATATATATCGCGCGCTATGGATATATATATATATCGTGGTCAAATATATATATATATATATATATATGATTACCATAGTCCAGGTTCGAATCTCGGAGTTTTTGGTTACAAAGTACAATTTTCTTTTATATATATTTTCTATTATATATTTATGGTGGCTAATATATGTAACTAACATATTACGCGTAACTTTAACCCTGTCACGTTTCGGCAATGACGTATACACATACTATTCAAATAAATACATACTAGCAGAACCCGCGACTTCACTCGCGCTAAAACTACAAAAAAGACTCTAAAAAGGTAGGTTTCATACAAACTTTCATCCTCTATTTTACCCCCTTATGGGATGAATTTCGAAAAATGCTAAAACATTTATTTATTTAATTATATTGAATGATGAAGAGTATTAATATCAAGTTTGGAAGTAATTCTGATCATAAATATTTTTTTGGGTTGTAGCTTATCGTGTTTTCCCGTGGAAATGAGATAATCTCCTACGTTAAAAAGTAGCCTATGTCAATCTCTAACTATCTCCACAAAATCAAAAAATCACGCCAACTCGACACTCTGTTTCGACGAGAAAGGAAGACAAACAAACACACTTTCACATTTATAATATTAGTATGGATTAATTGACGTATTATGAATGAGTATATCATGTGATTTAGTAGGTACGGTACAATGCTAGCATATTTCAGATGCCAATATGACCAACAGAGTCATAATGCTTAAGCACATACTGTCATATAACATATTAGTCAATTATATTATAGGCATTATGAATCAAATGTGTGATTTATTTTAGAAGTTCTTCAATGTATAATGTAAGATTAAGTCAAATAACTAGTGTACTGTTTGACCAAGTTCAAAAATCACTTAATTCGAGTATACATTTTTAGTGCTTGCTTCACGATATATCCGTCCAGGAACCATTTTTTATCATACTTTTACAAATGAATAAGTTTAAAACTCGTATTATATTTTAAGAAAAAAATTATAAGAAAAATTATTCTAACTTACATTGAAGTTTTAAATTCACAAACAAAAGTAAAAAGTACCAATAAAGTAAAAACCACCAATAATATGAATTTCAATTCAACTTAAACTTCAATTTTCAAAAAATAACGATTTTGTTAAAATTTTAAACGTACCTAATATTTGTAAATATTTCTTTAAAAGGCAACCATTAACATTAATCAACAAAAAGTCATTAAAATGTTATGAACGAAACAGGACCGTATAAAATATGAATGCTGTAACTAAACATAGATATCTACAATCTATACATAAAAAACTTATACGTCCAGACTAAACTGCTGGACATAAAAATGTTAAATTTAAAGAGCTACCTACAATTGCATAGATATCAGGAAAAAAAATAATTATTAGCACCCTAGGGAGCTGGGTGTAACTGAAAATCAGCGCTGCTTGAGATTTAGGTCTTAGCAGCATTAGCTGAGTTATTACCATTTGCCATAAGTTACTTTAAGCTTTACTGATTCTGTTAACATTTGTTACTGTTTTTAGGGCAATAAATACTTTTTATTTATTTATTTATTTATTATACACAGAAAAAATATTCAGTACTAAATTAATTTCATTGTAATTTTGATCTAAACCGTGTGGTGTTCTGTTTGCTTAGGTAAAATTACATGTAATCTAAGATCAATCCTTAAGGAAGAGGGTGTAAAAAAAATGTATACTTCTTAGCAGAAATAATCATCATCAATTTCAAAATCAGCACTAAGAATCCGCAAGTAAATGCACAAAGTCAATGAACTATATATAATATAATCTTAGTATTTGTATTTTATACTTTACAACAATGATTATAAAGCCTATATTTAAGTTATAAACAAATTGGCGCTATCTCAACGTACGCTAATCAAAAGTTGTGTGGGTGTGGCACTAAACACGATCAGGATTATAGGTATTGGTTTACTTAACATTTGCAACTAGCTTTCTCTCTTAACATTGCCTGTATTGTCATAAGTAATTTTGAAATATTTTTTTAGATAAAATTCTATATAATATGATAAAATCTAAGGTACCTCGCACCCCCCAACCGGCGTGCGTGGTGAGGAGCTCATTAGCTTCCGGCAATACAGCCGGGCGCGAAGCCAAGAAACGCATTGGGAGGTGGCCCACTTCGTTGGGAGGTGTACCATGCGGATTGCTCTTGGTACTTCTCTGACAGTACAGTGGACCGTGGAAGCAAACCCTTAATTGTGTAGTATGCATCGGCAGATCTGCCGTCGGGGCGTCGTGATTGAGTACGTAAGCGATCCTGCGACGTCCCATTAAGACGGGGGAGGTTCTGTTGGGTTTTAGAGTGTAGTACTGGCTTTTCTAGCCGGTGAGTCACATATAACAACTATCTATATGTATATACAAGTGTATGCCTAAGTGTATGCATTTCCCAACATTAAAGAAAAAAGATAGTACCTCGCACAATGACATTTCTCTTTTTTACGAGCTAAATGAATTTCTTTGAGAACCTTTTGTACGCCTCTGCACATAAATAATACATTCATAGACTTAAATTATATAAAATATAAAAATAAATAAAGAAAAATTATACCCATTTAATTAATGTACATTTATGGCCGGTTTTGAAAATATCAGATCAGATTTAAATCAAAAGCTCAAAAAATCTTAGCACTCAAATAGTAAATATTTATTTAAAAGAACAACTGAACACCAGAGATTACACTTGGTGAATTATACATGGTTATAATTTTAGTGTATGTATGTACATCATACCAACCGGTCTGTCCTGTTTGTAACCGAACAGCTATTGTTTGCAATACCGCGACGCATCTCCTTGAATAATATTAGCAAGGTTCAGGTATAAAACAAATTATAAAATCAAATAAATATGTCAGTTTTATAATATTTGATAATAATCAATCAAACTAATCTTTTTAGTAAAAATCTGAAATTACTTTACCGACTCAATGACAAACAGTCAAAATAATTCTAGTGTAAAATTATGCTATAAAAGGAAACACTAAGGAAGGTTTTTTGAAAATTCATCCCCTAAACATGATAATTAGAGAATGAAGGTTTGTATGGAGAACGTCATTTTTAGGATTCCGTAGCCCAAGAGTAAAAACGGAGTCATTATAGAATCGTCATGTCCCTCTATCTGTACGTCACAGTAATTTTACTCGGAGACTGCCTCAACAGTCTAGTGGATTTACGGCTGCAGAACCGGATATCGGGATATACTGGACGATAAACGTTGACATTTGGTACATACATAAGCTGACCCAAATGTCAATTTTATACAGCAATAGATCATCAGCTCAAGATCCAATAAAGAATTAAAAAAATATTAAAAAAGACGTAAATGGAATTGTGCGCATGACGTAACATTAGGTATATTTAAGTTTTAGTTTTGCTTACCTAACGAGTCGATTATTAGAACACCTTACAAATATTCATCATGTTAATAGCTGTTATTAAGCTTTTTTTTAATATTATGTTAATATCACAAGTTCAAAGTAAGCATTCCCATAAAATCCCTGAACACCTACGTCAACGGCATATCCAGAGTAAGAAAACCGAGCCGCAAACCGGTCCAACGGGCCGCACTAGAAATCCGAGCGGCCATTGTATGTGACGACCGGAATAGTCTAGGTCATCTCGCTATACACCTAAGTATAAATTGAAGATGTTATGTTGCACCAGTATGCAAATTATCTCGTATGCAGTATGTTAAAAATAGCTCAAATTTTAATAATGATTAAATAATAACTAACAACGAAACGATAGTTGCAATGTAATATTTATTTGGTATTTCTGGAAGAAACTTAGAAAATATTCATATATGATTGTATGGTTTTAGGTAGATTGTTGGTCGATCTGGTAACATTAATTAATTTAAAAAAAAAAACAAAATTTCTCAATCAAAATAAGGTATCATAAATATTCGTCTGACGAAAATTTTAGGACAATGGCGTGGATGAATATAAATAAACTAATTAAAACAGGGAAATTGAATGTTCCGTAATCGCGTGCAGTAAAAAGCATAACATGGAGCAAAATCCAATTAAATGTAAATATTTATAGTGATTCCTGATAACCTGATATTTATTATCAAATGCAGTGACATTTCAGTCTTGGGATCTACCAAGGATCTGGAAGATTTTTTCCAGACCCTCATTCTTACAAATAAATATTTTATATACATATTTGAAGACAAGAAAAGAAGAGACAAACCACTTTATCATCATAAGTACATAGTTATCGACAACCATAAACAACTGCACCACAATCGTATGAAAGAACCTATCCTTCCTAAAAAGCCCATTAATTAATCTAAATCTTAATTGCGGTTGCTTTAAAATGCGTAATATGCGAAACTATTATTTCTTATTAATATTATTAATGCAAAAGCGTGTTTGTCCTTCTGTCGTGCAGCATTAGAGTTATGGATTGAGGTCTTTTTTAAGAGGCATCATACCATACATTTTATCGCGATATTTGTATAGTCCGTTGCAAAAGCTGTACAATAATTATTAACTATTATGTTATTATTTATCTAAAATAACTTTCAAAGTATTTTAAATACCACAAATGGTCAAACGAATGCACCTCATGAAAACCAGATCCATTATACACAAAGCAGGCTCAAGGCAGGCTCAGGCTAAAGGCTCCTAAGGAGCCATTAGAGGTAATTGACCAAATAAAGGTAAAGTGGTGCACATCAACCACTTCATCGCGTCGGCTTTTGTTTACATAGAGGTAAAACATTTAAGTTATATGACATCAACAAGAGAATTGAATTGAAAATATTTAATTTGAGACATTTACTATAAAACGATGATAAATAAAAAAAAATAAGTAGCAGGTAAGTAAATCCGTTTAAAGTTGTTCAATTCATGAATAAACATTCTCAAAACTAATCCAATCCTATATTTATACGGATGCATCGACTTTTAGTACAAATATTTCTTTTTATTTCCCAGGGTTTCATTTGACCTGGTTACACGAGTTCCTGCGTTGGATGTACCGCACGATAAACGTGACTCTGGCTCGATTTAAAATCACGAACGCTTACAGTTGCACAGGAAACATATCTAGGTTTACCTTAAATAGCGACTAAATCTAAGCATTCTACGTTTGAATATTACTGGAATATCTCCAGTACTGAAATTTGTCACTTAAGTTTATTTGCGACTGGCGACTCACACTCGCTTCGCTCGGGTTCGCCCTAGCTAGCTCGCTTCCCAATACAAACTTTCACCCCCTTAAGGGGTTATTTCCGGGATATAAAAGTATCCTATATCCTTCCCAGGGTCTCAAAGTATCTTCTTAGCAAATTTCATCTAAATAGGTTCAGTAGGTCCAGAGATTACCCCCTACAACGTCACAAACTCACAAACTTTACTTCTTTATAATATTAGTATAGATACTTGCTTCATATCGAAGTACAATGTATTATGGTGTAATACATTGTTAATTTTGAGTTAAGAGTATATGAAGCAAGTATCGCAAATGGGTTATATTTTAGTGCTCAGTCGTGTCTTCTCCATTTAACATGACATTGGTAAAGTAATCTGAACCTCACTGACATGCATAAGGTGAATTAAATTAATTCTTAAGACTCTCATAAGGTAAATTGCATAGCATTAACTAGTATTATCCAACTAGCGGCTCACTCTGTTTCACTCAGGTACGCCTCTAGAAAAACAAAAATCAGATCTATCCCACGGGAACCGTACATTTTTCCGGAATAAACGTAGACTATACATAGTAGACAGACTATAATCTATCTCTATGCCAAATTTCATCCAGATCCGTTAAGCCGTTCTGGTGTAATTAACAAATAAATAAACATTCATCCAAAGATCGAAACTTTCACATATATAATATTAGTAAGATTAATATTAACAAGCACTGTATCAAATTTACCAAATCTTTTAGATAAACTTATAAATAGTAGTAGTAAATTATTCTCACAATCCTAAAGGATATAAAATATCGTCTCTTAGTCAATCTTCAAAGAGAAGTGGTAAGATATTGATATATATTACGAACTTGAGTTTTGGAATCGGAAATTGAAGCTGGTCAATTGCAATATAGATATTTTATTGATTAAACTGCTACAATGTATTAAGCCATTATATAAACGTCCTACTGCTGGGCACGGTCCTCCCTTGAATACGTGAGGGATCAGGCCATAGTCCACGCTGGCCAAGTGCGGGTTGGCGGACTTCACATGTCTTACGAAAACTTGCTAGGTTCTCTCAGACATGCAGGTTTCCTCACGATGTTTTCCTTCACCGTAAGACAATACAACATGATGAAAATATCAGAGGTATGAGACCCGGGATTGGAATCCACTTCACTCGGTTTCCCAAACAAGCGTGTTACCACTGGGCTACCGCTGCCTATAATTACCTTTGTTATTAGTAAAATTAGAGTGCATTTTGAGAAGTGAAAATTGTTAAACCTTTTCCACAATCGCAAAAACTACAGACGTACATTACGTAAGAACTTATTAATTGTTATTGTAATTCTACCAGCTATAAATTAAAATGAAAAATCTATGTAAAAGATAGATTTTGCTGACGTGAGCAAAACATCATCAGCTATGATGCTTAGACGCAGGCCATTTTGTATCATTACCTAACTAACAGCACTCAGTATTTAGTTTATTTGTATTATTTTATTTTTACATATTATTATCTTTCACATATATCACGTCTTTTTCGTAGCCAACAACCTCTATAATACACCTAATAGAATAATTCTTAAGCTAGCCCAATCCCACATAACCTTTCATCTCAATGAGCCTAGCCGATACATTTATTTTCAAAAACAAATTTAAAGCACAAATAACATTATAAATCGTCATTATACATGACGCTCTTAATCTACCACTGCACACGGGCATTGAAACGTTTTAAATAAAGATGAGTGAATCCTAAATATAATGTTATTAATATAGAAACGTATCGAACGCTCGGAACGTACGTGGGCTTGGCAATGTCTAATTTTGTTCAAACATCACTTGTAACGTCTACTCTACGAAAGCACTGTAAGTTGAGGTTATCGCTAAATGCCGATCACATAACCACGTAGATTGTACTAAGTTAAAGTATTTATAACATATATATATATATATATATATATATATATATATATATATATATATATATATTGAACAAGTGTATTAAATCAAAAATTGAACATTTTGCTTTATTCAATTGCACTTTTACAATAAATTTTGAATCATTGGATTAATTAAAAAAAAATGTGTTATCATTCCATGATAAAGCTACCACCAGCTGAGAAGAGAGAGTCAGAGTCATTGAGTAATTTAACGGTTGATATTTTTTAAATATATATCTATTATCTATTCTTATATATTGTGTTTGTGTCAAACATAACTGACATATCCAAACAGTTCACTGATCTAGTCACTCGTCACAAGCCCTTTCTCTCCATTTCCTCTACAAATTTAGATTTGTCGCTAAGAATAGGGACATTGACCTCCGGTTTTCTCTCATATTTATATCATAATGAAAATTTTACTATGTTTACAAAATAGAAAATGAATATATGTTAGGTACATATAGCGGATAGCTTATTGAAAACTGGCTGATACGAGAGACATTGTCCTGTCCATAATCATAATCTATCTAACCGTTCCCAATTGATACGGTAACCAACAAACGGCATTTCTATTTTGTTTATATTAATTATAGTGAGAGACGTTCTCTTTAATGAATTACAAAAAAATCACAAAATCTCAGACGCTTTCAGATAGTATGTGTGTGTTCTTTCGTTATGTACTATTGATTATATTATTTCTAAATATCAAAATAAACAAGGGCCTTTACCTATTAGTATTAAATAAAAAGCTCACGCCCAGTGGTGGAAATTCGACCGTAATCATTACTGAAAGTTTGAAGTAAATATATATGAGTAAACATTGGGTATAAAAAAAAATACTTTTTCATTTTTGTTTATTGATAACACAAAATCTCGTCAATGCTACTAAAGAAAAGAAATAAAAAATATCATTTATTATTAAATATTATTTAACTACGTTAAAGAAGCAATTATAAATATTTAAGAAAGGATATTATAAAAAAAATTAAACTGTAGAAATAAGGAATCATCTTGATTTTCCTTATTTTTTAAAATAAGGAAACCAATAAGGATGTTTTTTCGAGGTTATGATATTTTTTAGTATTTTTACAACAAAATAGAACATTTTCATGTAACAATTATTATTTTATTTATGTTTCGTTTTACGGAAACTATGCTAAAGTAGTAAAAATATTGATTATGATATTCCTGAATAGCTAAATAGGTAGTTTATGGAGAAAAATATTTGCATTCCATTCACAACTATGCATCATGACATCACGCCGACCGCAAGCGAGGCTGACTACATCGTAGAGGATAAAATACGAAATATACACGACCAACAAAGTCGCTTTTAAGGATTTTTACTCAAGCGTAGAAATGAGTTTTAAAATTAAATTGTGCAAAATTTTTTTCAAACACTAACGCCGTTACTATTTACTAGCGACTTGTCTTCGCTGTGAAGTAATAAACATACAAATAACAGACACATACAAACTTTCGCATTTATAATAGTAGTAGTACAAAAAGTATCCTGTTCAGACTAGCTCTGAACGAAGAATTTAGGAGGAAGCCTACCTTCAGTAATGGAGAGGCACTTTTAAAAGAAGAACACTCAATAGTTTAAAATAAAATAAACATATCTTTATATGATTTGAGTACAGCTACCCCTAATATTAAGATCATAATTTTTGTAATTTAAAATAACTAACCAATAACATATGTAGAAAAGCAAAGCAGAGTGAGGCCAATACTTAGTAATCAATAAAAGTTTTACCGATGGTAGGACTCTGTCAAGCCCGAGGAGCCCGACTGGATGGGTACCACCCCCTTATCTATTTCTCCCGCCAAGCAACAATGATTACATTATTGTGTTCCGGTTTGAAGGATAAGGCAACCAGCGCAATTACGGGCAAGAGGCATATCATATTAGTCCTCACTAGTATTCTGCATTTTTGTTACATAAAACCTAAGTGCATGAACCGTAGGTGTTATGGGCGACACGTACCGCTTTTCACGAGGTGGGATGTCTGCTCGTTTGTCACTGAATACCATATAAAAAAAGTTTCCGCACAGATTTAAAGTTTGATTTCGTTAGACCTAAATTACTCACCGCAACAAAATATTGACCTGGTTAATATACATTGTAAGAATATTCCAGGATATTATCAAACAAACCCTTAAGTATCAAATTTCAGCATTCATTATGTATGTTAATCCCAGGAAATCCTTAATTCATTCAGTATACGATTCGCAAGTAGGTCGGCTACCAAAAATAACGTCGCACGCGTCTTCCATAAATCAAACGTAGATTCTCACTGTCGTTAGAGCATTTGCTAACATATTTTGCGATATTAGATAATTCAATCAATATTTCCCCTTCGAGACATTCTTCTTATAAATCAAAATGCTACTTCAAATATTTGTAATTTGTTAGTAACATTAAAATTTGTATAGCAAATACAGCTCAGACCCAAAAAGATCGCGAGTGATTTATAAGAAATATGATTTTTTGTTTTAAAAACTAAAGAAATCGACTAAAAATCGACATTCACACAAGATGCTACTTTACATACAAGATATTAATGACATTTATTATGAGCCCGATGACGTCAGTTGTGTTGGCGTGTGACGTTAAAGAATCAGCTGTATCAAATATACTTATATTTAAAAATGGACCGAGTTAACGTTTATAAATTATAATAATAATAAAAACCGTTTATTTGGTAATTTTTTAGGTTAAAATAGTCATTATAATAGTTTATAAAACGTCTAAATAATCCAGAAGGAATGCTTAGGAGCTCGTTCTAGGAAAACCTGTATTATGAGCACCGCGAACTTCCTGTAAACTTACAATAATAGTTAACAGCTGATAAAGTTAATAGATTATCCCCTCAACTATAGATTTCTTAGAAACTTAATTAATTTCTTAGAAATTTACCTGGATGTGTTATAATGTTATTAGATAGATTGATCGAAACCATTTGTGTTTGCGTATGTGCATGTATGCGTGTGGGTGTATGTATGTATGTTTCTATGTGAAGTTATGAAAAGAAATACAATAATAATAATAATCAATTTTGCTCTTTTAACATCCTACTGCTGAGCACGGGGATCTTTACAGTGCGATGGCAGATCCTCCACCACGCTAGCCAAAAATGAGTAACGAATTTCACAAATCTTTTGAAAACCACTAAACCACAAACAAGAAACAAACGTCTCATACATTTTCAATTTGATAAAATCAACAAATTTCATTCGAAAATTAAATAGAGAAGGAACCACTAATGTAAATCATTATGATATTGGCGATTTCTTTTACCGAATTTACAAATATTCATTTTAAACAAGTTCGATGTGTAAGAAAACAGTCATGTTTCAAGAAATTGAAAATTTTAATTTTGTCAACGCTTCAATATTACAGTAAGTGTGCAAAGCATTGGCATAGTTTTAGTCATTAGTAAAAAAAAACAATATATATGTATCTTTACAAGGATCGTTAATGAGCTCAAATGCCAAGACACATCTGCAAATTTGACCCAATTGGCGAAGTCAACAATTTTCGTCATCAAGGAATGCGTAAATGGATATTTTCTCACTATTTATCTGATAAAATAAACATACATATATCAAAGCTTAAGATAATTAAAATCTATACACATAAATCAAATTGAGTAGGAGCTTTGATTTCGAAATAAGTATCCTGTATAATATCCTAATATAAAGATATTAATTTATACGTTTTTGTCCACTAAAACTAAAATTAAAATTTTGTTTTAAACATTTCAAATTCTTTTAATTCAAATATTATTTTAAATAAAACTTTTATTTTTTATATATATAATATTATATTATAAAAATAATAAAACTTTGATTTATTTTGATTTTTGGTTCCTGACGTTTCGAGTGCTTTACAGTAATCATGGTCACGGGAGAGACTGAGGTTTGAGACGTCTCAAGGTCATTATATACTTGTTACAAACAGTGCCTACCCACGATTTTACAAAATGATTTAAAAAATTCAAAAAATAATTAATAAAAACGGTAAAAAAATAATAAGAGATCAGTTAATAATCATATTAAAATCGGTTACCAAAAGAGATGCTAACTCGGCAACGAGAAAGTTTTAGCAATGAAAAATACACGTAGGTAACATTCCCGCGGTATTGGCAACACGTTATAAATATCTGTTAGCATGGGAAATAGCGGAAAATGGAATATTAAGAAGTTAATAAAGTTATAAAATGTTGCTATTATATGTTTAATATGTTTTAATATACGCATAAGCTATACAACAAAGAGCAGCAATCTTCCTTCTATAGCGATATAGTCTCAGAAATGATAGTAATATTATTATTTTGATAATAAAAACTTAAAATTATTGAAAAAAACTATCTAAATAAGTTAAACGTTCGAATAATTGTAACTCTTCAGGCTTAATACTTTTTCCGTTCGATACATATACATAATATACATACATAAATGTGTATACACTACATAGTATACACGAGAAACAGTGGATGCAGTGCAATAAATCTAAATATAACAAAACAAACCATTATGTTTGAGGCTAATCTCTTAATTTTATTGTCACACAAACTTTGATATTAAGACTAATGGCTGAACTTAGAGACATACAGAAAAAATTCTCAAAGATTTCTGAATTAAATTTCTCGACCATAGAGATAGAGTGGACTGAAGTGTTTCTTTGCCAGACATCAGCTAAAAATGGCAAAAAGGCGAAACAGAGACAAAACGAACGTGCGGCCAGAAGTCTTATGTTAAAATTGAAATACGATTGATAAAGATAGATCTTTATAACCATTTTACATTCCATTATAGTATTATAAGTAATTTTTAATAAATTATATTTTTTTTACTTTGCATTTATAAATTCAAGTTAGAATAAAAGATAGGCTAGGTCTATGCTCTGGATTTACGACAAGGGGTGAAGGTTGCAAAGGGAGCCGGTTCATAGAAATATTGTATGAGAACTGAGACGTTTATATTAACACGCTTTATTTAGCTTTGTGAAATCCTAATATGGAATGGTTAGCATTACTGTAAAAGTACACTAATACTATAAATGTGAAATTTGATGAGTGTATTGAACGTAACAGTGTGTTAGAAGTAACGACTTCTTCACACTTTCGTTTAGACGTTGATAGATGAATAGATATGAGTAAAATATAATATAAAGATTAGATGACCATTCTACGTGAGCGGAACCGCGGGTATAACTAACAAAAACTAATATAATAATGAAAAGAAACATTATTTCAAACTTATAATACTTGTAAGCGATTCGATAAATGGATATTATTCAAAAAATACTAGAATAAATAAAAATATTTTAATATCACTACATAACGAATTGTTTAATAATATAATAACCAATAGTCAAATATGAGAAGCTAATTACATGAAAAAATAAACACCTTTTGAAAGTTAGAAATAAATATTATGCGAAGTTAAAAACGTTTCTTTAGAGGAAGCGCAGCTGCGGTCAAATCTGGCACAAGGTGGCTGATCTCAGCAGTTCAGTGTTACAACTCTTACGTGTGCATCCCGATACATTAGTGTTTATTTTGGACTCCCACTACAATGTTTCTAATAATTTTACAAGAGATAAAAGTTCAATCTTTATCGCTTTAAATTATTCAGATTTTTTAGAATAAAAATGATGTTTCACAAATACGTATAGAGTTTTCAACCATTTCAAATAAACATGTTAAGAAAAAAGTTGCTTTACAACCAAATAAGGATTTTCAGATGTGAATTAATATTAATCAGTGGGAAGTTGATAAATAATACTAAATGGTAAATAAACACAAATGATCTAATAACAGATGAAAAATATAATACATTTTCTTTGAGCTAAATCTTAAGAATTGTGGTATTGTTATAGTTTAAGGATTTATTAACTAAACACAAACAAGCGGGTAGTTAAACTTAATATGTGAATAATATGAATTACTCAATAGTATCTACTCCATTCTACACGACATTAGCGAAGTAAATTGTGCCCAAATGGCACGCCTATACGTCACAGAAAGAAGAAGATTGAACTCAAGACCTCAAGACTAAATTATATTGGAGATAAGCTAGCTAAAAATATTCAACATAAAACATTATATTTTTGCAAATCATTATTTTACTAACCACTGACGCAGAAAACATATTGCCATTATTGATTCTATTATATCTTAAACTGCCTAATTATACGAGATAACACTTATACTAGAATAATCGAATAATTGGTTATAACCAAAAAGAAACATAAAAGGCACCGCAAGACGTTAAAACAGATCAGGAACGAATCCATTAAATTCAAGCCTAAACAAATTTTAAAGAGCAGATAGATTGAGTTATCATCAAAACAAATAAAGCTACCCTTGAGACGCGATTGGGAAACCGATCAGTGAAAAAGCTTGTAAATAAATTGTCCAGCACAATTCATCAACGCCCAGGTCAAATCGCTCAACCTAGAGCTGAAATTTGGGCAATCTTTTGCTCTGTAGCAATAGCTATGTATGCTACGTGCCAGTAAGGATTTTTTTTTGTTCATCGTCTAAAAGGATGAAAAAGGGTGGTTTAACATAATGAATGAAACTTATCTGCCGCCAACGGTTTAAATTTCAACCTCGTAAAGATAAAGAAAGTTAATATCGGGTTACAATCAAAAATAGCTCTACGAATATGTCGTTAGTTGTTAGCAGTTCTTAAAAATATAATGAACATTTACTTATTTACAAAAACAGGGTCTAGTTTACTTGGGTTAAGTTAGACTTCAGTTCACAAATTTAGTCTGAATGTATGGTTTAGTTTGATTTAAATAACTCAAACTTCCAATAGATGTATTTACATCTATAAGGTATAAAAATTTTCTTGTCCTTCAGACTATAAATTGGAAATCATTTGTGACCATTATTTGTACTACACGTCATATCCTTTTTTTAATTTTATTATCAAGCATGAAGTTTCTCTATGTCCTTGAATTACTTGAACATTGTTTGGCACATCTATTACAAAGCATTTTGTATTTTGTATGATATAAATGCCATTCCCCACAATTAATAATAAAAAATCCTTAAATACAGAACTAGACAAAATCTCCACCACATAATTTAGTTACTGATGCACATTGAAATTTAAAGATTCACTAAGTAAAGCAAGTAATATTTGCTTGTCGTACGAATAAAAAGTACTAGCATATTTAGCTGAAAGCCACAATATTTAAAAAAAAAATTGCAGAATTCTTTTGTGTAAACTATTTTGTAATAATTCTCATAGCAACGCGTTTTAAAATTTAATGCAAGTACTGGATAGACAGGCGCACTTCACATGTCGTGTTTCGGCCTGCTTTCGAGTAATATTGACATCGTGTCTATGTCCACAGTTGATGCTGACGCCTCCGAAATTATCACACTTGGCTTACGACCAACGCGATAAACTAGCTCTTGCTCTAACATCCACTGCTAAAATTGCTATACATTTATTAAAAAAATTATCTTAGAAAAATATGCAAAATATGTCGTTTTATTATTTCCTGACTGCGACGTAACTATAGAGAGTATAAATATAATAAAGATAATTCGTGTTCTATTCGACCTTACTCCACATTTAAAGTTTTTATATCATTACATACATTTTAGAGAATTTTAATTATAAAAATGCCAAAAGCCTACCTTGTAGTAGTTGAATCGTTGCTTGGTACTCTGCAAGTTTCTCATCAACATAGCCTTCTTGTGACTGATTTGCTATAATTTCAGCGGTCGATGGTCCTCTTTCCTCCTCCTCTTCTTCGTAAATCATTGGTCGCGGGGGTGGAGGAGGTTCTAACGGCACTCCTGCGTAATCGTACTCGCGGACAGTTTCGTATGGCGAAGAGTAATAGTATTCAGGACTTTGACCTAGAGTAGGAGACATTGCATATGGAGATATCGAAAAGTGGGAACTTGGTGAGGGCGAATGTTGGCGTAAATGTGGTGAGTGGAGAGGACGGAAAGGCTTCGGAGAAGGCTGGACCGGAGGCGGTGAAACAAGAGCAGTCGAATGCCTCGGCCCAGATATAAGAGGGGGTGGGCTGGGTGCCCATGGTGAAGGAGGTCGGTAATGTAAAGGGGATGGGGGGCCCGGCTGTCTAGCGCGACCACGTCCCGGTGGCGGTTGCGACATCGTGCGGATTGATTCCTGTCAACCCGATGTGTCACGCCTTAATCTGCATCGCTGCAACAAAAAGTATTGATATGATTTTTGTGTTACGCAAAATTCTTCATTCTACTTTAATGATAAAATGGTGAAGGTTTCATTAAGTAGGTACAGAAACATTACAAAAAATTACCAACTGTTAAACTTGAAACGAATATTAACACAACATACTCGTAATCAAAGTAATGGTTACGAAAATGGTAATTATGAAAAGCAGTTTAGTAAATTTTATACAAAAGTATTCCCTTGGCAGTTTGATACTTATAGTGAAATTGTAGAGTTTATTCTGCTGGTTACCTGCTTACTTTGGTCGCTAATAAAAAAAACGAACTACCCAATAAAAATACCAAAGATACTTGTTAGAAAAACCTCTACATTACTCTTTGATATTTAGTCAAGCCGATTGTTACCAAGTCACGTGCGTGGACAAAGAGAACATAAATAAATTCCTTAGGTCGCGTGCCGGTAGCGTTCTATTTTGAGAAGGCCCTATAAAAGGATTGCGATATGAATTTCTACAAAAACAGATGCCCACATTTATGAGCTTCAAATCGGTTATTAAGTGCACCTTTGTAGTTATCGAAAGGGTTATCTGGAATATGGATCAAAAATTTTATTGCAAAACCAAACAAACTAATTTATCAATTTCTTCAAAATAGCTGGACTTTTGTAATAAAAATATTTATGTACTAAGAATTGTATGGAATTTTCTTGAAGATAATTCAACACTTTATTTGTTATATAAATAAATATATAAACATAATCCGATCTCACTGACCCATCTTTTATTAGAATTTATAAAAGTATACGAAAATATGAAGGAAAAATATCGATATTTTGAAATATATAACTGTTAAATAAATTATATTGGAAATGAGCCAGCAGAGCTCTAAAAACTGAACGTGTCTTGTTGAAATCGGGTCATTTTGTATTAACTTGGTAAATTATAACATGTTTCACAGCAGCACTAAAGAAAGAATAGCAATAAGCTATTATATAAAATTTATTGTTCCATTAAAGACTACAGGGTAAGTTATTAATTTTGTAGAGTCATATGGGCTTTATACAAAAGTATGATTGCAATAATTATTATTATAAATTAAAACTATTTGTTCACACCGAGCTTTTCATACTCTTAGTAAATTAGTATAAATAACATTAAACGCCCATATTAAAATAACAATCACTAACGAATACTAAATTATATTAAAAAAATATATAAACCTTTATACGGAAGATAATCTAATTTTTAATTTAGTGACAACTCATCGACTCTAACCTGTTAATGGTGAACTTAATTTCTATCTTATCGTCTTTCATACTACTATTCGGTTTATACTTATTAAGAGAAAAAAATGTGCTATCACATTTAGAACCTCTATAATCCAACCAAATTTTACTCACTTCGAGCCAATGCTTAGTAGTTTATTAAATAAGTTCGTGCTCTTTAGTCGATGTCGATATTTTTAATATACATTCTCCTAGTAAACTGAGAATACCTAGCTGGTAAGAACATAATGGAGTATTCTTGTGACGTAATATTGCAAGTTTGTGCCTATTTATTTCAATATATAAAAATTAAACCTTTAACTTCCACGAAAATTTATTTAACAATTTTCAATAGTATACTTAATAACATAAATGTAATTATATAGCAAATGATAATATATAAACCTAACTCTAGTCAACGACCTTTAAAGTGTCAAAATGGCCACCGTCCAGACGGTCACAAGTTTAAGAAAAAATTACACTGCGACTAGCACGCGCTTTTCTGGCTACCCTCCAACCATGCTATTAAGACAGGGCTCCCCCGCGACTCGATTTTTTATTCGAATTTAAAAATATCTTTATTTTAATATAAACATTTTGCTATTTGTTTATTCAAAATATTAGTATAATTATGAGAAAAGACTAGTTGAGCATTTAATGTTTCATAAATTCTGCGTCTAATATTACCATGACCTTCTTTTTGTTTTTTCCATGATTTTTTGGCCTAGGTAAATTGTCACCTAAGTCCCTTTGCAACTATTATTAAAAAAACAAATTAAAATGTTCCCGTTTTATAGCAATCGGGGAAAAAGAAACAAGTAGTTTGCCCATTATTCTCAGATATTATCAACTTCAGCTGAACTCGTTCTTGAAGAAGAACGACAGTAATGGATATGATAAATAGTAATTTTTTTACATAAACAACATATTAGTCTATCTGCTTTAACGATAATATTAGTTTTTTTTTAGGTTGATTTATCCGTTAGTTATAGTTATAGGGGTACTTATTACATAAAACTTATAGTAAAGCCAAAATTAAGTCTGAAAACTCGTATTGCCAAGTCTTAAACAATCAACATGATCGAGACGCGACAGGTGAAACATATAATAATAGCTTACAGTCTAACGTCTTAATGTTTGTTTAATTGCTGGTACTTTCAGACGTCTATTTTGAACAAGGTCTTTGTAAAAAAAAGAGAAAAGCCTGTTTGTATTTTCGGTTCCGTTCTTGTCATAGTTTGGGTTCATAAGAGCAATGTATTGAATTAGGTTTATTAATGTTATCTAGCATTAATTAAATATAGGTTTAGAAATTGCATGTATTTATTATTTTTCTTAAATTTCGACTCTTCGTTCTCATTATTTTCACCTTTGCCCACGTCATTTTCTATGTATTTTGTGTTTGATTGCTTAGTGCAATAAAGATTATATTAATATTTTCTTCTTAATTTTTGTATACAAAAACACTATGCCACTATAGCCGAGTCATTTGGTAGTTTTACCTTGAAAGTTTGATTTGTTGGCCAAAACGTATAGTGAAGTACAATTTGCAGCGTTTCTCTATTATCGTATTTAAACGTTTTATCGTAAAATGAGACGGAAAGGAGTCATGTCAAAAACTGCCATTAGGCACCATCCTCCCAATAAGGCGGCGTGAGCTTCAAAAATATGACAATATAAAATATGATAATAGGTGGCAAAATTGAAATTCGGAAAGAGCACATAGAAATCTATAAAATCACCAATAAACTCCCGGAAAACTTTCTAGGTAATCTCTATTTTAAGCCTAATGACTGGGCTACTAGGCAAATAATGTATGTAAATCACATTACTTGTAGCAAATTGTCAAAAATCTATCTATATATCAATATCTATAATAAAATTGTAACTAAGTTGAATCCGTACATTTAATATTTTTTGGAAAACCTTATAGAAATAAATATTATAATCGATACATAGGCCGAATCTATAGTTTTTAGAATTTTTGTCTGTCTGTCTGTCTGTTACCGCATCACGACAAAGCCACTGGACAGATTTTGATGAAATTTGGTATGATGACAGTTGGTTATCCGGGTCAAGATATAGGATACTTTTTACCGCGGGAAAATATCTCATTTCTGAGAAAAAAAACTGCATTGTAAGAGTATACTACTATGTAAAACCTAAGAATTTGGTTTTTGGTCACCTGAACGCGGGCGGAGCCACGGGCAATGCTAGTACATATAATAAAATTATAACTAAGCCGAATATGTACATTAAATATTTTTTGGAAAACCTTATAGAAATAAATATTATAATCGATACAGAGGCCGAATCTATAAGTTTTTAGAACTTTTGTCCGTCTGTCTGTCTGTCTGTTTGTTTGTCTGTTACCGCATCACAGAAAAACCACTGCAGGGATTATGATGAAATTTGGTATGGTGATAGCTGGTTATCCGGGTCAACATATAGGATACTTTTTACCGCGGGAAAATATCTCATTTCCGAGAAAAAATACAAAAACTGCAATGTAAGAAACTGGTATATGTACTAATATGTAACACCTAAGAATTTGGTTTTTGGTCATCTGAACGCGGGCGGAGCCGCGGGCGGAGCCGCGGGCGATGCTAGTATTTAATAATTTCGAAGCCATTGATACGTCAATAACAAGCAATTGTGAAAATAAAATGGATATGGAAAACATAAGATAGCTTTTTAAATTTAACCCTAGAAAATTGAAAACAAAACAATAAGTCCATTTTGATACATATTGATGGACGAATGATAATTTAACACATTTTCAGTTCACGTAGGCGATAACGTGGGAGTGCACATCTAAACATTGAAAATAATTAATGATTAAACAAAAAACTGGGTCACTCACAAATTATTTATAATAATTTTAATCCTGCTTGCCTACAGCCCAAAATAATTGGAAAACTTCGAAGAATTAGTTATATTTTTAGTTAATGGTTTGAGTGGTAGGTATTGTCTAAATAGTAGGTATTACTTTTTATTTAGTAATTGTTTTCTCTCTTCTAAATTTTAGCATACATATAATTTCTAGTACTTAATAATATATTTTTTTAATATTTATTTAAAGTTCTCGTAAAATGATATCATATTCATCCATACTTATATAATCCCATTTAATATTATAAATGCGAAAGTTTGGATGGATGTTTGTTACTCAATCACACCAGAACGGCTTAACGGATTTGGATGAAATTTGGCTCAGAGATAGATTATAGTCTAGAATAACATATAGATCATTTTCTATCCCGGAAAAATAAACGGTACCCGTGGGATACATTCCTTTTTGTTTTTCACTAGGAACAAACCCGAGCTAAGCGAAGATAAGTCGCAAGTATAACATAACGCTTAGTAATTTTTTTAAGGATCTATCATCCTGAATCTAATGTAAAAACTCAATATAAGTGAAAAATTGTAAGCTCCTGATTTGTGAGTATCAAAGAAAAATTAAGATTGGACTGAAATCAATTACATATTCTTGTTGGTAGAGGATTTAGAATTTAGATTATTTCCATATTAGATAGTGATTCGCTGATAGTGTAGTGTCTTAAATTATTGGTTATACATTCTGTCTTTTTAAAACCAATTAGATGTATTTATCTAGACATCAACTCTTGTAAACTAAAATCTGTAGGCTAAACTATTCTTAGCATCTGTTGCTGCAACGACTCCAGTGATACAATCGACGAATTTAGACGAAAAAATCACTCCAGCTGAACAGCACAGATGATCTATGACTAATTTTACATTTTTCATCGAGTGTGATGATCTTTCGCTGTTTACGTGGATGCGGGGGCGTGAGAGAGTACAAAATGTTTGATTATGAAATATATATAGTATCAAATCACGAGATGCAATCAAGCTAATTTTTTCCTTAGAGGCAATCTAAGAAAACGTTTTGGTCGCCTAATGTTTATTTAGGACGGCACAAACAAATGTTATGTCCATGAATTATTATTAAAGAAACTGATTGTTGCGATCTAAAAAGTCTTCTAAATATAACTGTTACGTTTAAACGCCCTTGGCCAAGGCGCTTAGGTTGGCGCTGACCATTGAAGCGTCGGCGCATGCGCACTGACATCACGACATGATTAGCCAAAATATCTTTGAACAATTGCCCCAGAAATTTTTAGTAGTAACATTTCTGTCATATTTCATTTTGATATCTATATTATATTATATTATCTCATTTCCGCATTGCTTTGGTCCAGGTGCAGATTGACACAAATACACATACTTACATTACATGTATGTACGTACATAATATTATGGGTACACTTAAATTGATCGTATCTGACACGACTCTGTGTTTGTTGGTTCTATGTCAGAGGTTGTCCATATAAAAACTTATCAAAATTTCATATCAATCATATAGAATAGGAATGCATACATAAAGATTTATTTTTATGTAGGTACATGGAATGGACACATATAGGCTATATTCTTTGCAGCCTAAAAAACTGGTTATATATAAACAACATCAACTTTGAGAGTGATGATGATTATGATATGTATAATGAAATGAAAATTAATGAAAACAAATAATGACATTATATTTTGTCAAATTTTAAGTAACAACTTTAAGTAGAAACTAACATAGTATACTATATGTATGTTATAAATGCATTTTTGATGTCGAAGCGGGGTCTTTACATATACATATATACATAGACTGAAGGTTTCTAGGATTTTAAATCACTGGCATCAAAATCATGATTTTTATATAAGTTATTATAATTGCATGCTTTTTTCAAGAGCGACAAACCAAAAAACACAGGACATAAGACTCAAAAGACTAGACACTAAAGCAATGCAAAGTAATAGCTTCATGTAAGTTATATATATTATGTAAGTTTACAATTTCTTCAATGCGAACTACGTTTCTTATTAATCCCTCCACGACCGCGGACACGCCGGCGTTACAGTTGACAATAGATTTTTTAGAAATTTAATTAATTTCCTAGAAATTTAATTAATTTCTTAGAAATTTACCTAGAGGTGTTAAAAAACATATAGTTCATTAATTGGTTGACAGACTTTGTAAAGAAAGCTTTCTCACGTGGGAGGAAAGTTTAACACCTACATTAAAGATAGTAGCATTTACTAGAACGAGTTAGTTTAGTTAAATACTTCCAATTACTCTTTAAATCTTATTTTAAAACTAGCGATTTAGCCTCGCTTCGCTCGGGTGCGTCCCTATGTAAGCGAATTTTGTTCCAAATTTCATGGGTTTTAATTTTTTGCGTACCCGTACTTCTTTTTTTAAAATAAAAGTAGCCTAACATTTTAACGTTACTCCTTATACTTCAGCTATCTGCCAATGAAAGTTCATCAAAATCAGTCAGCCGTTTCAGAGATTACCCAGAACTAACAGACAGACAAAAATTAAAATAATGTATTTTTTCTTATAAGCGCCGTATATAATTACATAATATGCATTTATTAAAAAGCTGTTTTGACATTACAAACAGATACTACAATTTTATTTATCTGTATAAATATAGTCTACCAGTAAATGTGGCTCTGTCTGTTTTGTATTCTGTACAATTATGTACAAAATATTGGCCAGCTAAACTCTGCGTTACCGAGTTTAGCTGTTACCAGGGTGCGCCGGCGCGGCGTCCGACCGTCTAAGCTGAAACGCTATTTCATATGCTCGACCATATAGACGTGAGCTCAACTTACATTGGAAGCTTCTAAATTTTCGAGACTATCAATTTTTTACTTTGTTGTGTTCATGTAAACTTTCAATCATCATTGTTTACAAACTTTAATATAGTTATCCAAAGTTTCAACCAAATCAACTGAACAGTATTTTATAGCATTTTTTTCCCAATAAATGTTTGACGTGATTCTTTAAATTGACATAACTTTTTTTATTTATGCGCTGATTGAAATAACACAATAATGTCAAATACTAAATGTTAAGTGAAACTTAATTCAATACATTAGCGAAAACCGCACCCAAATCTGTAGCTGCGGTGGCGTAAAATATATTTTCTTTTCAACATCTTTTCGCCTCTAAAGGAAAAATACTCAACTTGAGTCTGTCTGTTAAATCTAATTTCCTAAAAATTTACTGGACATAAAAAGATGGGTAGATACTAAGAAGGCATCCATTAATAACGTGAGACCATTTTGGTGATTTTTGGACAACATCTCCCCCTTTGGTAAGTTTTCGTGAGATTTTGCTCAACCCCCTCCCCCCTCACTTAATCTCACATGAGAGTTTTAAAATGTGGAGAAAATAGAATTAATAATAAAACAATGGTCGTAATAAGTTATTTACCTAGATTTTTTTTTCAGTGAAAATTATTAGTACACCGTATGTTTATTACAAAAGGTTGTGAAACATTTTTTTATGATCTTCCCATCGTACCGTATATGAAAAAGAAATATTTTTTCTTATTGTTTCCAAAAAAAATGCATTTATTAATAGTTAATAAATTCTTCTATCAGTGTATAATTATACCGCAATGAGTATTATTTTATATGATTTAGCCATATTTTAGTGGAAAAACATGTTTTACTTAAATTAACCCAATTTTCTCGCAATTTTACATTGTTCCTTGCGGAAAAATATTACGTGATGTTTGCCGAGACCACCGCGCTCCCTCACGTGAGATTGAGTGAGGTTTTTGCTCGACCCCCTCCGTCCCCAAAATACCTCACGTGATTAACGGATGCCCCCTAAGCACAATTAGGTATCAGTGAAGATATGACGCGTATGACGTAAATTAATGATTTTTATATATTTTGATATCTTATAGTTTGAGTACACACCGAGCTCATGACGAAGAACATAAATATATATTTTCTATAATTTTGAAATGTGTAGTTAATGATATTAAAAAAATGTTCAAAAAATTTAACATCTCCACTCACTACCTTGTATACGAAACTATAGAACATAGAAAAAACTACAAAAGATAATATATAGCATCTCATTCGTAACAGAAAAAATACTCTAGGTCTAGGTCTATATTTTTTTTTATTCCCAAAATGTAAGGAACCACCCTTCTTGCCAGTCTGACTTGCACTTAAAAAAATTTTATAATACAATACTGTCCGTACCGCATATTTACAAAATATCACTTATCATTATGCCATATTTAATTATTTAGAGGCTCTAACTCTTAATATGAATAAAATTTATGTATTATTATTGCATTAAGGTTTAATGTTATAAGCGTGAAAAAAAATTATAAATTGTAATACAATTGTTTATAAATCCTAACAAATAATGGAAACATTAAATTGCAAGGCCTTGGTACTTTGATTTACACTTCCATCATTACCGTTTGTGATTCACATTATAAAAGAGCGCCCTAGTTTCTAAAACAAAATATGTTAACATGCGCTAATTTTTGAAGTTTGATCTAAAATTACAGACCTGTCTAAACATCAGACTGTGACCTAAAATATTTACAATGAGAAACACTTTAAGTAGGTACGTATGCCATAATATGCATTTCATTTGGGATAAAACATCACCGTTGTATTAAAAATTAAATTATAATACCGTATATTTTTTTAAAATAATTTCAAGATCACTTTACACTTACATAAATAAAGAAAAGAATCCTTCTATCTGAATTTGAAATGACAATTGAATTAACTAATATAGTTTAAAATGAATTGAAAAGAATATAAGCTATCTAACGATAATAGCTTACCATGGAACTAAATGGTATTGTGTGTTAATGTACCAACATATTTATTTATTTATTATTAATAGTATGCCCAAGACAAAAAATAAATCATATTAAATAAAGTTAAAATTTAACATAAAAATCACATTTAAATGAAAGCGACTGCCTTTTTATAATATGCATGAAATAGAAAATATTTAGATACCCGACAGATTGCGTTTGCACAGACGAATTAAGACGTTTCAAGGATATTGAACTTTTAAGATGTCACGTTTATTAGTTTTAAATGTGTCAAGGCTATAAACATTTAGATTACAGTTGTAATATATTAATAAAAGTGAGTAAAAAATTAAATTATTTTCCTAGGCAGATTATATAATGCGACGGAAACCGCTAACGCAAGTCTGCGCCCAAATGGACTGAAAAGAACATCGCGAAAGGAAAAGTTCCAAAATCAATACTAAACAGCTTCCGGTTTCCGATGTCGGGAGTCTACACTTTGCGACGAAGTTACGCTTATCTCCTTAGATGACGCAATGCGGAAAAATAATAGCAACCAAGCAATCCTGATTGATGATTGTTTTTTTTTTTACTTAGAACCCAGTACCCACATGGGTACTTCAAAAAATGTTAACTAATATAGTTCTGTTTTTCCAACAGTACTTGGAAAGGTTACAGGTCGCACATGTTGGTAAAGCTTGAAAAAAAGCAATACAGGTAAATACATAATTAAATTAATATAATATGATTTATAGCTTTTATATTTTATATATAAGATTTGTTATTATTTTCTGCGAAGATTAAAAGAATCAGATCATATCAATATAATATATTTTCACCCTAAATTAGAACAACGGATATTTTTGAGGTTAGGAAAACACCGGTTGTTTATCTAATTGTGAAAGTGTACTTGAAAATAAAATAAAAGAGGTTAAATGATACACATCTAAATCGTTCTGGAACGCGTGCATTGAAACTCTACACTCCATTGCAGGAAGCACGTGCTAAAAGGATTTATTTAAGCGACAGCTGCCAAGGTACGGACAGACTAAAAATTAAAAAAAAAAACAAAGTTTACCGGTAGCACGGAAGTTCGAAAATCCACAAATCACTTGTCACTTATCCACGGTTAATTTAGATTACACTCGAGTTCACGGGCGCGTCCAAATAAGGTGTTTGATTTTGCGGTTCGCTTACGCCAAGTGAAGTTTTCGGTGCCGCGCGATCGCGATAGTTTTGGGAATGTCGGCAGTTGACGGTGGACTGAGGCGGGCGGGCGGATTCGTTCTCGCTCGGTCGCTTTCGGCCTTTAATTTTAGAACTTGGCTCTCTCCCCGGTTTTATATAGACGTGAGTACATCGTATAAAGCGTATGCTAGATGCGGTCGCCGCCGCATATATATAGGAATTACCGCTTTTTATTGAGCGGATTGGTAATTTTTGCATTCCTAACGTTGGCCAGCAATATTTTGACCAGGCTGACTTATTTGGTGATTGTTAGAAAAAAAAACTTTCTTTTTTTTTTTGAAGTTTTTAAATAAATTTTATTTTTAGGTAATCCATTGTGCATTATATTCTATGCCTACAGTCAACTTAATTTTAAAGGTAGTTTAATGATAAATTCAGTATTTGCTAAGGGAAATTTTGATAACAGTGTCAGATAGCATCTTTTTTAACCGACTTCCAATTCCAAAAAGGAGGAGGTTCTCAATTCGTCGGAATCTTTTTTTTTTATGTAGGTATGTTCATCGATTACTCGAAGACGCCTGTACCGATTTAGATTTTTTTTATTTCAAAGGGTATACTTCCCAGGTAGTCCCATATAAATTTTATCGAAATCAGTCGAGCCGTTTTTAAAAAAACCAACTATAAATATATTTTTTAAATAAATTGTTTAATCAAATATGTTATTAAAAAACTTTCTTCTTACAAATTACCTGCTTATTACATCTACACTAAAAATGGAAAAATAACAACTTTTTAACAAAAAAATAAAAACCGATTTCCAGGCACTAAAATGTAAAAAATAACTAAACGGAGGTTTTCATTTAGAATAGATACCTAATCAGATATTTTCGAAGTCGGTGCCAGCCTACAATATTTTAAGATATGAATATCTAATAGGTAAATATTATATATTTTACTTTTTGTTTTGCATGGGCTGGCACCGACTTCGAAAATATCTGATTAGGTATCTATTCTAAATGAAAACCTCCGTTTAATTATTTTTTACATTTTAGTGCCTGGAAGTCGGTTTTTATTTTTTGTTAAAAAGATTTTATTATAATTCCACATCTATACATATAATAAAATTGTAACTAAGTCGAATCTGTACATTAAATTTTTTTTGGAAAATCTTATTGAAATAAACATTATTATCGATACAGAGTCCGAATCTATAGTTTTTAGAATTTTTGTCTGTCTGTCTGTCTGTCTGTTACCGCATCACAGAAAAACCACTGGACAGATTTTGATAAAATTTGGTATAACGGTAGCTGGTTATCCGGGGCAACATATAGGATACTTTTTACCGCAGGAAAATATCTCATTTCTGAGAAAAAATACAAAAACTGCATTGTAAGAGGATACTATTATGTAAAACCTAAGAATTTGGTTTTTGGTCATCTGAACGCGGGCGGGGCCGCGGGCAATGCTAGTTAAATATAAAAAGAATAAAAATATAGAAAACGTGATGCAAGAACACTCAAATTGTAGAACAAAGTTTAATTAAACCCATATCACAAAACTGGATTACAAAAATAAGAAGTTTTGATGAGCGTGTCTGCCCGATGTTCATTGGACTAAAAACTTTCAAAAAGTTTATTTACTTACTCCATTATAACCTAAACAAACAGGTAGCGTTGCCTAAATATTTTTCAACTCGATTTAATTCTGTTTTATATAAAACAGTTTACGATACACTTACATCATAAAGTTTTCTTTTTAAACTTTGCTTGGAAACAAGAATTGAAAAAGTTATAAATAATATCTAATTAGCGTTACGAAATCATAAATCTGAAGTACTTTTCAGAAGGTCAATCTTTTGAAATTAACTTAAAGATGTCATATAGGAATCGTTAATTTTTATGGATTTTGACCGGTTCACCAGCATCCCTATTTAAAAACTCCAATAGGATTCCATCAAAAGCGACAAAAGCCACATAGAAACCAATAAATGTTTATTGGTTTCTTTGTGGCTTTTATCACTTTTGATGGGATTCTATTGGAGTTTTTCGACAGGGATGTTCATCAACCAAAATATATTTTCGACAGACTCCGGGATAAAGATTGTTTTGGTATAAATGTTTAACGTATTGTATATGTATATATGGCGCATTTTAATAATACATACACTTATTCTATTTTCTTACTTGATGCATAATTTAGGCCTTTTTAACCGACTTCCAAAAAGGAGGAGGTTCTCAATTCGTCGGAATCTTTTTTTTATGTATGTTCACCGATTACTCGAAGACGCCTGAACCGATTTGGAAATATTTTTTTGCTTCAAAGGGTATACTTCCCAGGTGGTCCCATATAAATTTTATGGAAACCTGTCAATCAGTTTTTTTTAAATCAACAAATATATTATTTTTTATTTTCGATACATATAATAAAATTGTAACTAAGTCGAATCTGTACATTAATTATTTTTTGAAAAATCTAATTGAAATAGACATTATTATCGATACACAGTACGAATCTATAGATTTTAGAATTTATATCTGTCTGTCTGTCTGTCTGTTACCGCATCACGAGAAAACCACTGGACAGATTTTGATGAAATTTGGTGTGGTGATACCTGGTTATCCGGGTCAACATATAGGATACTTTTTATATATACCATATCAACATATAGGAAAATCTCTCATTTCTGAGAAAAAATACAAAAACTGCATTGTAAGAGTATACTAATATGTAAAACCTAAGAATTTGGTTTTTGGTCATCTGAACGCGGGCGGAACCGCGGGCAATGCTAGTTTTAAATAAATTGCTTAATCGAACATGTTATTAAAAAAAATTTCTTCTAGCAAATTACCTGCTTATTACGCCTACACTAAAAATTGACAAATAAAAACTTAAAAAAACAAATAAAAACCGACTTCCAGGCACTAAAATGTAAAAAATAACAAAATGGGGGATTTCATTTAGAATAGACACATAATCAGATATTTCGAAGGATTTTCTATTAGGTAAATATGTGTTTTACGTATCGAAATATATTAGATTTGCTTTGCATCGGCTGGCACCGACTTCAAAAATATCTGATTAGGTATCTATTTAATTTTTAATTGAGATAACGCGCTCGGAATTCAAGTGAAGCGGGTTCATATCTCTTCTCTTCCCTTCTGATTTTTTCATTTGCGAATTATTTCCAAAATGGTTACCACTTGTCTTATGGTAAAGGGAAACATCGTGAGGTACCTGCACGTCTGAAAGAACCTAGCAAGTTTTCGAAAGACATGTAAAGTCCGCCAACGCGCACTTTGTCAATGGCTATGGCCTGATCCACCTCGCATTGATGGGAGGCTCAACAGTGGGTCTTTAAAAAAAGCAGAATATATATTATTTGATTATTAATAAAACAGCACATATGTACATATTGTTGGGTCCCTAATAAAACTTCGAGATATTCCTTGCTTATATTCTTATATTCAGTACTTTTATAACCGTCAGTTAGTTACATAATTTATAATCATAATTTTTAGTATTACAAACAATTCATGCCTAGTCACTACATGGTGGTACCGACTTCTTTGTGCAAAAGCGCGGGAAAACAAATGAATATCCGCGGGCCTTTTTTTATTTTTTTTTAAAACACTTTCCTATCGGCCAAGGCCACATGAGTAAATGCCTTATACATAAATCATAACAAATTAAGCAATTATATTATTTTCTATTCCAACGTTCAATATATAAAAATGCAACCTTACAATATATTGCTGAATTTTCGTCGTAAAACTTAACAGACGAAAAGAAATTGCTCCGAAATAAATCATTACGTAATGAGGTCATTACAGGAATGTTATTTCTTATGAATGTTATTCTGAACGAAGCGGCATGCAAGCTTCTATTGCATCCGTAGCTTTTATAATAAATTTTATTTATTATATAATTTATACGCCGTAATTTATAATTTAATATGCAATAATAAAGTGCGAAATGCATTTGAAGTATGTGTTGTAACCTAAAATTTATCTAGTTTAGATTTATGATTCATCCACATTAAAAGCTACCTAAATTCCAAAAAGAACTGATGTGACTCATTGTGACAATAGACTTAGTGGCACTTTAAATATGCCCGAGTTCGCGGATTCGCAAGGGATGGTTTTTTATTAATTAAACTGACCGGTCGTACTGAAAAGATAGTATGCCCACATTGTAACAAGCATAGCCTAGGTGGCGCGGAGATTTGGTAGGTATTATTGTATTCAGCCCTTCTTAACGTCCCACGGCTGGGCACGGGCCTCCCTTCAATACGAGGGGGATCAGGCCATAGTCCACCACTCTGGCCAAGTGCGGGTTGGCAGACTTCACATGTCTTTCGAAAACTTGCTAGGTTCTCTCAGACATGCAGGTTTCCTAACGATGTTTTCCTTCACCGTAAGACAAGTTGTAATCACGTTGGAAATGATTCGCACATGAAAATATCAGAGATGCGAGACCCGGGATTTGAACCCGCTTCACTCAGTTACCCAAGCGAGCGCGTCACCACTGGGCTACCACTGCCCCTATGTATCACTGGTAGGTATTATTGACAAACGAAAATAACTATAAAATGCAGAATAAACGGTTTTTATAAAATGTTAGCCATAGATGACGTAAGAATATATCAACTTGTAGGTACATTATACATATACTCAATAGCTTACAAAGATACGAAGGAATTGGACAATTCAGATTATTTAGTTTGGCCTGAATAAATGGTCCTTTCCTGAATACTATTGAGTGCGCATAAATATTTTATTTGCGTGAGAATTTTTTTATTAAAATATAACATCTAGATATATTGTCCACATTCATTGTATTGCATTATTATACATATGCCCCATGACAAAAACCCGTCTTTGGAGTTCTCCGTGTGCGCTAAGTATACTTAAAGTAGCGAAACTCTACACTAAATTCTTATAATATAGTACCCCTTTACAAGTTTTTGCGAGAATTATAATTCATAAATAAATATTATGAACTACCTAGATAAGACGATGGCTTTGTCGTTTATAATTTACATTTTACAGACAAACAAAATAATATAAGACGTAAGAATAATTACTTTAATAAAATCCAAATCTTGGCATAGTATTTCTTTTTTAATCAATTATTTATATTATACTAGCATTGCCCGCGGCTCCGCCCGCGTTCAGATGATCAAAAACCAAATTCTTAGGTTTTACATATTAGTATACTCTTACGTTGCAGTTTTTGTATTTTTTCTCAGAAATGATACATTTCCCAGTGGTAAAAACTATCCTATATGTTAACCCGGACAACCAGCTATCACCATACCAAATTTCATCAAAATCCCTCCAATGGTTTTTCTGTGATGTGGTAACAGACAGACAGACAAAAATTCTAAAAACTATAGATTCGGCCTCTGTATCGATTATAATGTTTATTTCAATAAAATTTTCCAAAAAATATTTAATGTACAGATTCGGCATAGTTACAATTTTATTTTAAGTATAGACGATGTTCACTTACCTAAATTTCTGAATTTGTTAAGCATGTAAAACTTAAATCTTAATGCATATTTATAAAAAAAATAATTAAACATATTCACTTACAATATTATCTTGTTGGAATACTTATGGATTACAGGAAGCACAAAAGCTATTTTTTTGGTTTTTATTTTAAATATAATTTATTAGATATTTCCCGCCATAATACTCAAATTTCTAATGACATTGACAGATATTTTTATAATCTATTAGGATTCAGGAATGAGAATATCTTCCTTAGGACAATATCTACAAAGATGAAGAATAAATATCTATATAATAAAAATACATTGACAATTTGCTATTATCAGTAATTATTAAATGTCAATGATAAACAAGCTCTGTTAAACTCATATTTCATTGAATATCGAATTCAAAGGAATCTAAATAGTTTATTTAAAATAAAAGAATGTTGATGAGCATAGTACATAATTGAAAACTTTTATATACTTAATATTAATTTTGATATTCTTCAGAATAATATTTACTTACATATATTCAAAACATACTTTTTAGGTAAGGTTCTAATTCTATCAATCTGTGACTACGTTTCCGAACGATAATCTGTCAAACTGCATATTTTGTTGATTTCTTGGATGTTTACCTTAGTTTTCAACTACGAATTTGTTTTTTTGTTAATATAATAAATTTATAAACATGTGTTAGTGAGCTAAATAAGAAATATCGTTAAAATTATATAATCTCATTTGACGGTGTGCAATGTTCAATCCAGATATTAACGACTACCAGCTGACTTCAATTATAGCAGAATGCTGTGGGGGCGTTGCAGTAGTATACTCAGCTGTTTACAAACCTTTTAACCAAAATGTGGCTATCAAAAGATATTTTGTGGATAAATCTAAAGAAAAAGCCAGCTTGATACAGGTACATATGTCAACACTAATGATGAATGATGCTTAAAGCTTTTCATTTGATACAAAACTGAGAATATGAAAAATTATCCTGTATGTAACTCAAAATTACTTTTTTTTATATTAAAAATCAAAATATCAATGTAGCTAAAACTTTCAATTACATGTTGGTTACCAAATAATTGTTATATAATAATGAAAAAAATCCTTTTACAGCAAGATATTCTTACAAGGAAAGAGCTGCAACATCCTAACATTCTGCCATACCTTACTTCATTTGTGTTTGGACATGAACTCTATGTAGTTTCACCACTCATGAACTTGGGGTCTTGTAGGGACATCCTTGATAGATACTTTCAAGAAGGCCTGCCTGAACTGGCCTGTGCTATGATATTGAGAGATGTCTTATTAGCATTGCAGTATTTACATAAACAATTTTATATTCACAGGTAAGACATTTTAATTTGTAGAATACTAGTGACTCACCCTCGCTTCACTTGGGTTCATAGTTATGTATGTTTTAATAGTTAGTATGGAATAGAAAGACTATACTTTATATTATATATACATAGGCATGATGAGCTGTTGTGGGCTGTATACGTGTTTTCTAGTGGGAATGAGATAATCTCCTGTAGCCCGCCAACTATCTTCACACAAAAAAATCATAGGAATCCATCTCTCTCTTTCAACATGAAAGAAGGATAAACAAACACACTTTCACATTTATAACATTAAGTATGGAATTGCTTCTTAATATGTATGGTAAAAAATTTGTGATGTTCATAAATTATTTGAAGAACTCATACTGTAAATCATACATAAGCTTAAAATTCCAATTTCTAGGAGTGTTAGAGCAAGTCATGTATTGCTAGACACAAATGGCACAGTTCGTGTATCAGGACTCAGGAGTGCGGCTTGCATGATGGTTCGTGGAAGGCGTCAAAGGCAACATAACTTGCCACCACCCGACCATGATAATGCTAATCTTATGTGGCTTAGCCCTGAATTATTGGAACAGGTAAAAAATTCATGTATTGAATTGAAGTACATATCAATACAAGCTTTATTATATCCTTAAAAATTAAAAATGTAATCATAAGATTTTTTTTAATTGTCATATTAATGTTATTAAAAAAAAATTGATAATGTTACTATTAATTAGAGAAATATAACAATTTGTCTCCAATTTTCTAGAATTTGAAAGGCTATGATGAGCAGTCTGACATCTATTCCTTGGGAGTGTTATGTTGTGAACTAGCTAATGGAGCTGTGCCATTTGCCGAAGTGCCTACAACACTAATGTTTACGGAGAAAGTGCGAGGCAGCAGGCCTCAGCTACTTGATTGTTCCTCTTTTCCAGAGCCCCTAGACGATGGTGAAATGAAAAGTGAGTAGTTTTGTAACAAATACTTTTGCTATGTATAAAATAAAATTTATTTAGCAATGTTTATAAATTTGTTTTATGTACTATGTTCAGTCATCCCTATTCATCTTTATGACTGATAGAGAAAGGACTTAATGTCCTACATCAAGTAAATTTCTACATTTATTCTTTTATGTTTCTTATTTAATAAAGTTATTAAAAGATATTCTAGAGTCTAAAGTTACAGTTGAATCAAAACTATAAGATATTATGTAAATGGTAATTTGAGAGCAAATATGCATTATCAGGCATGTACAATACGGACAGCGGCGTTGGGGACAGCGCGGAGGGTGTGTCGCGTCTGCGCGCCGCCTACGCCGCCCGCAAACTCTCAGACGCCTTCCACCATCTCAGTGACCAGCTGCTGCAGCGGTACACTCACTTATACACTTACACTCTTATACACTTACAGACTTATGCACTGTTACACTTATAGATTTATGCACTTTTATCTTTTATACTTTAACACTTAAAACCACCAATGACCACGACCACAGCCACATAAATGACCACGACCGTTCTGTCAAGAATGTCACGAAGAAGAAGAAGATAATAATTTCTTAGATTTACACGAATATTTGACATTTTAAATAAAACTCTTTTCGCATTTTTTCGCGAATTTATTTTGATTTATGGATTAGAAGAAGATACTTTACACACTTATGCACTTATACATTAACACACTTATATACTTACACACTGATACACTTACGCAAACAAACAATGCACATGTGTGCTAATTGAAAAACAGAAGTATACCACTATGCTATGTCTTATACACTTAAAACTACTCTGTGTCTGAGCATGCTTTTTTAATTTTTTAAATATCAGTTTAAAGTATAAGATAGAGTATATAGCATGGGAATTGCTTCGGATTCGTCCCTAGACAAAAACAAATCTATCCCAAGGGGACCGTTCATTTTTCTGGAAAAAGTAACCTATGTGCTATTCCAGACTAATCTATATACGAGTATATAGGGTCCATACAAAACATCTTACCTTAAAATTATTTTGCTATAATTTTACATATATTTAATTTTTATATGTATAAATGTTCTTTTGGAAATATATGTATATATAACAATAACTTTATTTCTTTCTGTATTAATATGTATATAAAAATTGTATATTTTTGGAATAGCTTACCTCTGCTAAAATTTCATCCTTCGCCATATATATATATATATATATGGGTGGTTCTTCAAAATTTGGTTAACTTATGGCCTAATTTTGACAAAGGTCTTTTTAGATGGTTATCAGTAAATTTCTGATTCTATACTGCGGATATAATATTTACTTTGTTGCATCTAAAAGGGCCACTCACTTTACTATGTATTTTAAGAGAAATTAAAGTTTTTTTGAAATCAGTTATCTAGGGACTGACGAGACATGATAGGGACTGACGCCAAAGACGGTTAATGTGTTTTATCACATTTTTATAGCAAAATTAACTTTAACAAAATAAAATAACTTACATATTATTATTAATTATTGTAACAAACAGTCAAAATATAAGATATTTTATATAACAACTAGAATTGTCTTCCTACAATCTTAAATTTAGTATCATACTCAAAAATATTCAATGTACTGAAGTAGACGATCAATTTTATGTTACCTTGACAAGCTATTTTTTATATCAGTGAAACTTATTATTACCTACTTATCTCTTCAGTAAACAAAATTTATAAAATCTGAGTAAACTGAAAAGTTACAATCATAGGCTTTCTTTTATTAACTGTACTTTGAGTTTAGTACTTACAAACTAAACATCTTTAAATAATTAACAATACTTTAAATATTAGCTTTCTAAGTAACAAAATTATAATTTGAACGTAATAATCACTCTTTCTCTAATTAATCACAAATACTATCACATCACTATTTATTTGTTCTATTTTTCGTAAGCGACAACATGTTTCTTAAATTTGTGAAACACGGTTCCACCCTATTAGGTTAGGAACTGGCAGTTATTCTAAAACATTCTTCGTAAGGCACGTCAGCGATATCGTTCTCATTTATTTGAAATTCTGTGCCATTTATCAATTCAGCTTTTTGATTAGGCTCGTTAGCCATGGCTTCAATTTTACTTTTTGGTGTAAGTGCTTTCTTATTTTTCGTCATTTTACGTTTCAGCCTTCTGTTTCGTGGTTCTTCTATGCTCACACGATGTCATGTCCTTGACACATTTCCTTTGTCCTTTTTCTTGTTTCTTTGGATATTTATGTCGTTCTTTTTCTTTGTACTCTGCTAGCAAAATAGGGTCTTTTTAATTTTTTCCAAACGTCTCTTTGCCTGTTCACACTTTTTTTTGGCGAGTTCCCCTTTGGAAAGTAATGTTTTCTTTTTAGGTGCCATATTCTACAACAAATACATAAATTTTATTATTAAAACCATGGATCACGCAGTATGACCGTCAGTCCCTAGGTGTGCCATCAGGCCCTAATCACTTTTACGACGAGGGCCTGACGGTCTAGGGACTGACGAATCAAAGCAAAATCAAAAATAACCTATTATTTAAAATAAACATAACAACCAGCAGGTGATCAAAATAACAAGGCAGACAAAGCTCAAATTTACAATAAGTAATGAGATCAATTATTAATTAACTATCTTTGAAACGACTTACCTAGGGACTGAGAGTTTGACTGGCACAGCACGTGTTTCCGTAACAAAGTCGGCGACTGCAGTAAAAACGAAATAACTGATGCGACATTGGTCGTGTTTATATTTAACTTCACATCGATGCTTTCGCTTGAGTAAGTTTTGAAAAACGCCATAAGCTTAGATGCCGCGTATTTTCGAATTTCGCAAATAGCTAGGGACTGATATTTTTTAACGCTTACACTTTTTAACTTGAAATAATATGATAAAAGTTATTGTTATTAAAAATTAAATCGCAATGACTAGGTTAATAATGTAATAGTAAACGTGTTTAAGTCGAGTTAAATCAAAGTATGATTTAGAGAATTACAATAACAATGAAATGCTTGCTAAATTTGGGAGATCTTACATGGCTAGGGCCTGATATTTGGAGTAGAAAGAAGCGATTTTCGGAAATAAAAAATATTGTGATATAAATCAAAGTGAGTGACCAAATTACATGAACTTTATAATATTGCTTAGTAGTTGCAAATATTCAATAAAATAGATATAAATATGTGAAAATTGCTGCTAACACCAAGTTAACCAAATTTTGAAGAATCACCCATATATATATATATATATATATATATATATATATATATATATATATATATATATATATATATATTTATATATATGTGTACTTTTCGTTCAGCCGTTCTGGCGTTCTGTCGTGAAAGAGTAACAAACATCCATCCATCTTCACAAACTTTACATTTATTATATTAGTAGGATTTTACACTTGTGCTTATTTAACTTCAGTGATCCAGAGAAAAGGCCGTCAGCAAGCCAACTGCTCAACCACCCGTTCTTTAAGCAGATCAGGAAGACTGATTTCTTGCCAAGCCTCATCGGTCGCGTCAAGCCCGTCAAACCAGACCCTGGTTAGTTTTCATCTACCCCTCAATTATATTTATACTCAAAATATTATAATATATTTAAATTGTTAACTTAAAAACGTATATGCAGCATGGAAGTATGAATTATTGTAATATATTATTTTTTATTTTATTCATTCTCTTTATTTGCACTTCTATATTCATACTATAAATAGGCAAAGACAAAAAGACTAGTACCTTTTTCTCCTACATTTGTCTACCGATTTTGGTTTCCTTTTGTTTATTAGCTATTGACGAACTGTTATCAATAAAAAAAATTGGAAATAGTTCGGTTTTTTATATAGATTGGTACATTCTATTCATATAAGTTTTCCTCAAATTTTCAGTAATGAATAAAATGGCTAAATCTAGTATTCAATATCTAATTAAAAACTTCTTACTGCAGTAAGATTTTAGTCCCAATCTTGTTTTTATCTTTCTACACATCGATCGTAAAAGTACTAGATACACAATCAGCGACAAAAAATGTCCTCATCGAATGAGCTCATTTAAATATTTGAACTCCCTTTTAATTATTTTTTTGTGAAAACAACTTAAAGCATTGCATTTAAGGTTCAATTTACATTGTTGTATATTTATTTCATCTGGAATAATTATCTTAACACAAATGGTGACAGTTTTAAGAGAACTTTTGCATGGGTTCGTGTATCTAGTACTTTTTTGATCGATGCTTCTACTATATTTTATTAAACTTTAATATTATGTTACAATTTATATTATACTTTTTTATGCAATAAAGATATGATTCTCATATCTTGATAAAAGAAAAGGCAAAAGCTATCGTAGGATCTATGCAATTGCATACAATAATTTTAATTTTAAAATACAACATCATTATTCAATAATTGTGTTTTACTTAATAATATATTTGAAGTAACAAATTATTTTACATGAAATTATTCCACCTTAATATTACAATTGTCAAAAATATTATTTAACATACATAAAATTTAATTAAATTAAATTTATAATTTTAAATTTTAAACGATGATTTGTGTGTATCTTTTGTTAGAGACTCTAAATAAAAATAAAAAACAATCAGAAATCCTCCTTATCGGAAGTCGGTCAAAAACGTGAGCTACATGACTGAATCTAATATTTTGTAACATCTTTTATTATTACAGATGATATATCAGCCTTGCTGTTAGAAGAGAAGCTGTCAGAAATGGAGATAGAAAAAAGCACAGAGTGGGACTTCTAGTACACGCCCGTCGTAACAAATACAATATATACAATACTTTACATGCAGGGAATTGATAATAAATACATTTGTACACAAGGTGACAAGCCAATGTAATTTTGAAATAATAAAAAAGTTACCAATCCATAAAATCCTAAAGCATTATTACTAGAGTAATATTTAGCGTATATTATGGTAGTAATATTGATTTGAGTGTCGCTAGTTTAATATTTAAATCTGTTAATATATGTATTTTCATGTATTGTGGCATAATCAATGTTTAGGGGTTTTGGGACATAAAATGTAAGCACATATCGATGTTCCCAATTACATAATAACTAATTTCAAATTATTATAATTAGAAATCATATTAATTTTAATATAAATTGTTTTAGTAATTAATGTAAGAAACTTTTTTTAAATAAAGTTTTAGTATAAATTGATTGTCGAACGGGACAAATACTACAATGTGCAAGTATATTACAATTGTAGGTTGAGTATATTACAAAGGTAAATTATAATAAATTATAAATAGGGTTTGTATAAAAGCAAATGTTAAATTCCTAATAAGCCATTCAAGTTTTACATTTTCACTACCGCAGGACGGACTGTACAAAAAATAGTTGAATTAGCTAAAATTGCTTTTATAATGCCGTTAGTAAATAGAAATAAGTTGTAGTAACATGTAATGATTGCCATTAATATGTACAATAGACAATGGTGCTACATTTTTATTCACAAAGAATATCTTCTTTTACCTCTACCTTGGATACTAATTTATTATTTCTCACTATATGATTTACACAAAAGAATTTAATTTTGATGATAACGAGCTGGTTTGATGATGGAGTCTGGAACTGGATGGTGGAACTCTACAATGTTTTCTTTGAGTTTAAGCTAATTTGATTCGCTTTGACGAGTTGTCTATCACTAAAACTGGTTTTAAAACTATTTTTTTTTTAATTACAAGTTACTATTCATATTCTATACTATTTTTATATTAATTATCCTATATAATATGCAAACAGAAATATTGTAATAAGATTTATAAGACATACATGAGGGTTGATATGAATTGTTTCGATTTCATTAGGTTTAGGTATGACGCTTGTTTTAATGTTGTCTGTAGTGTATGAATTTTACCCGAGAACGTAGTAATTAAGATTTTTTTAAATAAACTAATTGACCGTTACACATGAGATAATGTGTAATGTAAAATAGACTTAATATAACATTTAGAACAATTGTTAATGTGATGAATAAAATTATTGTTGGAATTTGCAGTTCTCATTATTTATTGTTTTAATTAAATGCAACTTGTTATTTATATTCCTTTTTAACGCTCCACTGCTTTGCATGAGCCTCCCTTCAATTTAAGGGACATCAAACCATAGTCTGCCTGATCAAGTGCGGGAGAACTGATCGGTCGTGTCTTTGGAAAACTTCTACAAAGAAATTGCTTTATCTATTTTTGTTTGCTTGAATAGATATTAGATGAACTTAGCTATTTCTTATATAAATATTATTTAATAAATATATTATATTTTTATTTTTTACATTGATATTTAAATTCATTAAGCATTTAATTAAGCAAAAACCAGTGACTAAAAGGTTTTAACTGTGGTATAAATACCAGCAAAACATAAAACTCAAAAATAAAAGCACTATCTGGAAATATACACTACAAACTCTTACCTTACTGCTGATTTTCAATCGACTTCTTCAAAAAGGAGAAGCTTCTATATTCGTCTGTATGTTTCAATAATTAGTAAAATTACGAAAATTTAATATACACAGTACACTTTCGTTTTCCTTCAGATAAAGAATTTTTTACCACAGCATACCTTTTTGGATCAGTTATTTATCTGTTGTTAAGTCTATATAAACTTCAATAACAAAATTGAAAAACAACGCCATCTATAGACATTTATTTGAACTAATTTTTCTTTGTTTCAGATTAGACTTCATGTTATTACTCATTTTATTTAGTATTTGTATTTTTTACAACATAATTTTAACTTATATATACATATATATATATATATATATATATATATATATATATATATATATATATATATATATATATATATATATATATATATATATATATATATTGTGTATATATAGTAACTCGTTTTAATTACATACATTATTATTATTATTTACAAATTTATTCATATTTTACATAACAGACATTTGGACATCGTTGCACATTTACAAATTGTATGACAAACATAAAAAAATGTATTAATAAAGGTAACAAAAAATACAAGTAAGAATCTCTGCAGTGAAAAAAATTCATACAACATGCAACTTCATACAATATACTACTATACATGGCGTATGTACTGTTTCTTTTCGCCTGTCACCTTATATAGTGTAAGTGTGTAGTTTTTTCTTTATACATTTTAATTTAATTGTTTTTAATGATCTTATTTTACCAACCAATCTTCTTGGAGTTTTCTCCATCCTACATGATATTGGCGAAGTAATGCTCAACTGGCACGCTTTGATGTCATTAACAAGAGAATTTAATTGAATATAGTGTAGATATCGTTGCGTGGTTGTAAACTTTGTCTCTATATATAACTGTGTCACACCATGATATGTCCCACTCTCTGCAGCAGTTCGCTCACACAGTATGTCTGTCTGTGTCGTAGTGTCTAGTAGTTTTGTTTGAGGTGCGCGAGCGCGGCGCGCAGCCACAGCGCGGCGGCGCGCGCGCCCGCGTCCTCGCCCGTCAGGTACGAGCGAGATACGTAGGACGCGCGACCCGCCCTAAACAACATAAATATTTGTAAAAAGTTTTAAAAAAAATATAAAAACCGACTTCCAGACACTAAAATGTATAAAAAATAACTAAACAGAGGTTTTCATTTAAAATAGATACCTAATCAGAGATTTTCGAAGTCGGTGTCTTTTAGTGTCTGGAAGTCGGTTTTTTTTAAGTTTTTATTTGTCAATTTTTAGTGTAGACGTAATAAGCAAGTAATTTGTAAGAATTTTTTTAATAACATATTCGATTTTAACCATTTATTTAAAATAATAATTTATTGTTAATTTTTTAAAAACCGCTCGACTGATTTCGATAAAATTTCTATGAGATTACCTGGAAAGTATACTTTTTGAAACAAAAAAAAATCCAAATCGGTTCAGGTGTCTTCGAGTAATCGGTGAACATACATTAAAAAAAAGATTTCGACGAATTGAGAACCTCCTCCTTTTTGGAAGTCGGTTAAAAAATGATAGAAAAATGTCGTGATGCTTAGATAGTTTTGTATCTTCGAAGTGGTATACTCGAAAGAACATTTAATTGGGTATTGTACATAAGTATATGTTTTATATTGTTTCGATATTCGTCATTTTGGGATTAGAAACTCTGAGTGTAAATTTGCGCAGGCGCCTTTTAATATGAATCTAACTTAGGATATATTAAAACGCGATTAATCTTTGCGATCTTCAAAAATTTTTTGTCAGTAATTATTTCAATTTTGCTCAGAGTTGTGTATGCATCAGGCATAATCACCTTATTATATACACATTAATATTATATACGAAAATTGTTTTTACATCTTCATACTATAACGGCTGAGCGGATTTTAGTGAAATTCAAAATATAGATAGCTTCCTAAACCAGTAATATCATAAATATTTATACTTCACCTCGCCACCATGTGGACGGTAGCCTTAGCCGCGCTGTCTGCGGCCTCGCCTACTTTCGCCAACAAAGTCTTCAGATCATCTTGCAAGTTATCTTCCAGCGCGACTACTGCGGCATTTAACGTGTCTAACTGAAATAAATATTTTGAATAGATTTATTCTATGACTGTACATACGCAATTTGGGAATAATAATTTAATATGACAGTATACCATATTAGATAATAGGGAAGCCCAAGAGTGGGTTTTTGGATTTACTCAAGCGCGGCAGATTAACATATGTATGTTTTCAGTCTTTTTTAACGTCCCACTGCCGGGCACGGGCCTCCCTTCAGTACGAGGAGGAGGTGGCCATAGTCCACCACGCTGGCCTAGTGCGGGCGGACTGAGCATATCTTTTGAAAACTGGCTAGGTTCTCTCAGACATGCAGGTATACACATATTAATGTAAGAACTACAAAGTCTTGTATTAAAATAGGTAAACATTATAACATAACTTCCTACCAATGCCAATATTATTACAAATGCAAAATTATTAAACTAGTAAGTGTTATTGCTACTTCTCAGCTTTTAAAGCCCAGCGGATTTGAGCTTTAAAAAGCTTGGAACTCTATTGAAACAATACGAACTAGCTGATGAAAATGATTAAGAAATGAAAGAGAAATATGCAGAAATAATGAAAAGCCATACCATGGTGCGGTCCCCGGGCTCGGCGCCGCCGTACTTGCCGACGGCCGCCAGCGCGGCGCGCGCCGCCGCCGTCCACGCAACTCTATCGTTCACCGTCGCACTGACACAAAATTATGATTTATGTAGTTTTATTTCGCAATCATGATTCTTGCAAATCAACTAAAATATTTTTAGTGATTATAGAAGAAAGAACAATTTAGTCTTCTGTGCTATATTCTTCTTCTTTGCTACCTTCTGTGCTAATGAGTAGATTACTAGAAAATCAATTTTGTTAGGAACTCTGCAGATTATAGATGCACATGGTCCTTCGCATTGAAGGGAGATCAGTAGTGGAACGTTAATGGGCTATATTATTGTCGCCTTTACCTTATTTCGGTTTTCTATGACAACAATAATTGCACGAAAACAATTCGTAGCCAATCAGTAAAATAGTTCACCTATCGTGATACATCAAGTATTGCCGCACGGTCGAGACCTGAGGCCCTGCGAGAATCGCTTAATATTTATTTTTTAAATTCAATTAACTTTGGAACCTGTCGGGTTTAAATGAGTATCACTAAAAATCGCCGAACATACATGGGGGGTTAAATCGGTAGGTACGATGAGGAACTCACGTGGCCATGGCCTGCGCGGCGGCGGCGAGCCCCAGGCCGTAGACGCCGCCGGAGGTGCCGCCCATGTCCGTCTCCGCCGCCTCCGACAGCGCCCACAGCACGCTCGACGGCCGCTCCGTTGAAGCTTTCTCCAGGTACAAGAGCACCGCTGGAATCGTTTTCTTTATATATGTATATCTATACTAATATTATAAAGACGTAAAGTTTGTGACGTTGTAGGGGGTAATCTCTGGATATACTGAACCGATTTAGATGAAATTTGGTAAGAAGATAGTTTGAGATCCTGGGAAGGACATAGGATACTTTTTATCCCGGAAATCGTCCTTTAAGGGGGTGAAAATGGGGATGAAATTTTGTATTGGGAAGCAAGGTAGGGACAAACGCGAGCGAAGAGAGAGTGAGTCGTCGCTAGTATAATATAAAACAATGTAAATTGATGACATGTTTGGCTCAGTATGTAGTGAACCTACTTGCTGTGCCAAAGGTCGCGGGTTCGAGTCCCGCATTCATTTGTGTGATGAGCACAAATATTCGTACTCCAGTCATGGATATTTATATTGATAATATATATGTATTAATGTTATAAATGTATGTGTAGTGTATCAATTATCTGGTATCTATAGCACAGGCTTCGTAACTTATCATTGAACTAGATGGTGCTGTGTGTTAATGTCCCAACATATTTATATAGATAAATTTAATTTTTAAATAATTAGGTTTCCAATGACAAATGGCAAAAATGGATTTATAATTTCGCAATGTTCATCTATCCTCCATTAACGTTGTATTATCGAAATACTATTAAAAATATAAAAGTTGTTATTTGTGTCTGTGTGTGCGCGTGCGTGAATACGTGCGTGCACATGTACGCGTATGTTTGCAACTGTTTCGCCTTGAAACGGCGTGACGTATTTGAATGAAATGAAGCACACAAATGGGCTATGACCTGGAGTAGCATATATTATTGTAAAACACCTAAGGACGTATCTAAGCGAAACAAAAGTACACACAACTATAAAGCACTTTGCAACCAGTAACCAGATGAGTGTAAGACAATCTCATCCAGATCCTAGACTATACCATCAGCGAAATTCCTCAGCGTGATGCCGCAGTCGCCGTCGCCGCACCCGGAGTCCAGCGCGTTGAGGAGGGGCTCCGCCTCGCGCAGCGCGCCCGCCGCCGCGCGCAGGCAGCCGCGCATCAACTCTTGCTCTTTGGGTGATAATGATGGGCCGGTGACCGCCTGGAGTTACAATTCAATTCTTGTTAATGACTTAAAAATTACCAGTTGAGCATATCATATGTTATATACCATATGTTAAAATAGAAAATAAAAGTTAGATCGTTAAAAATAAGATCAAAATGTATTAATCGATTATATTCAGCCCTTTTTAACGTCCCACTGCTGGGGGTGGGCCTCCCTTCAGTACGAGAAGGATCAGGCCATAGTCCACCACACTGGCCAAGTGCGGGCGGACTTCACATGTCTTTTTTGAAAACTTGCTAGGTTCTCTCAGACATGCAGGTTCCCTCACGATGTTTTCCTTCACCGTTAAGACAAGTGGTAATCATGTTGGAAATGATTCGCACATGAAAATATCAGATATGCGAGACCCGGGATTTCAACTCACTTCACTCGGTTTCCCAAGCGGGCGCGTTACCACTGGGCTGCCACTGCCTTAATAATCAGTTAATACCCCCCAAATAAAGCCTCACCTTTTTCTCATCTTCTTGCAGCAACGTATCATCATCACCATCTTGTCCGTCATCATCTCCTCTCACCGATATCACGCCGCCGGTCCAGCCTACAGCCTCCGTAGGAGCATCTATTAGGTCAAGCCACAAGTCGCCATTTTCTTTATTTAGATGTAACAAACAAATTTGAAAGCCGTGCATTTCTAGCGAAGTTTTTAGATGACCAGAGAATAGACGCTCCATTATTATTTGTTTTTGATCTGGAAAATAAGTTCGTACATTATTCTTTCAGAATTTTTAATACTCGAGATTGATAAAGAAATAAAAAATATTACATTCAATTCAATTAAATTTTCTTGTAAATGGTTAAATATTACATATACCCGCATATTTCTCATTTCAAAACGTCGTTTCTATTTAATAATAATAAATTATTTTTGTAATATATTTTTTATAATTATTGATTTACAATATAAATGTAAATAATAAAATGAAAATAAAATTAATTTATACTTAAATAGTCCTTAATTTCGGCAGCTATAATGTTCATCTCCATGAGGGAAGTCCCTCCCAAGTTATTGATCATGGCCGCCACTCGGTTACCGGCTTGCAATTTGAGATGCGCTACAATCTGCAAATATATGAAAACCATGCCTTGGAGCATCTCTAATGCATGAGGTCAAAACGGAACCAAATTAAGAAAATATCTTATCCACTTTCTACCTCCATCATCATATAAACTTGATTGTATAACATCATCTGAATTTCACATACATAAAAATACAGCCTCCTGAGAATCTCCTCCTTTTGAAGATATCGATTAAAAAAATCGAAACAACAATAAGAAGTACATAAAATCCATTTGAAGAAAATTATAAGTGAAGTCAATAAAAGAGTGTTTGTTTCATACGTTAAGGTTTATTATGCCATAACTACTAACGTGGTGCGAGTGAAATTATGTACTTTTAATTTGTAACTGACTTTTTTTTTTAATTTACATTAGCAAAATTGGATACTAAATGATTTTTTTTTAATGTTGGAAAATTCGTTTACGCATATCACCTACATACGAGTACATACAGGTGATTATGTGGGACTAACGGTTAGAGATGGAAGTACTATCCATGAAAACCCGCGCCACGCCCGGCTGGATTTCCGGACGGTAATAAGCCCCCACTAGGACAAAGGGGTTGGGGGTGGTGTGGGAGGCAGTTATTGGGTACTTTACCATTTTTAGGGGTCGAGTCTGTACATCAATTTTTTCTTTACCATACCTTATCCAATATCAAAGCAACAGTGTCCCTGGCAGAGCCGAGCTTGAGCTTGTGTATGCCGGCCTCGCCGTGCACGCCCGTGCCCAGCTCCATCTCGTCCCACGCCGTGTCGAACAGCGGCGGCTGGCCTGGACAGACGAAGTTAAATGTTTTGACCAACTTACAACAGGAGTCGGTGCTCGATTTAGTGTTCATGATTAGATTAGACCCCAAAGGTGGAAATTTTAAGAAAAAAATTCACGGCTTAAGGTGGCAATTTGTCTAAGTATTAGGAAGTACTTAGGAATATTTAATTCACGTTTCCTATTCTCTTACACATCACTTTACAAGCTAAAACTACTAGGCAGTATGAAATATAACGTTTTTATTTAGCAAATAGTAACGATTTTAAAAAATCTAAATTCAAAAATAGATTCGTTTTTTTATGCTTTATGCGTCTTCATAAATGAGTGAGAAAGAACTGCAATCGATAACTTCTAAAAATTAATTGACTAAAGCTAATAATAGTTATATAATTAATATACCTGGCAAGGAACACGCGCTCAGGCTCACTCCGAGGGTTGCCATATTATTATTAACTTCAGCCGCCATGTCCCGTATGGCGTACAGATCGTATCCCCGAGCAGCCATCGCGCCGCACAGCTGTTAAAAAGCATAACTATATTGTGTAGCGTATAATTATAATACCAATCTTCTGCTTGAAGACCCTATAATAATCATTCAGAGTGGAGCCTAGATGCTCGAAAAGGTGGAATTGGCTAAATCTTCTTATTAAAATTGAAACATTTTGGTAAGCTTTTTTGCAATGTTATTTGTGCTCAATTCCACTCCGGTGACACGGATGTCGATGGGGCATTACATCAATTAAACGAGTCACCTATAGGAGTTGAGTCATTTTGTACTCAACATTTAATGTTGAACTTGTTGAGAAAGCTACTAGACGTTGGCTTTCTCAATCACCGCAATGGTAATTTTCATACAGACCTATTCAAACTACAAACAACATTTCAAGCTTTTACTTCATTTTTCATACTTCCGCTAGATTTTTCATAATATAAATTAATGGGTGGGTGACCGTCTTTGCAATACCCTATCGTTATCCAAATGTGGATCTCAGGTGATATGCCAAAATTTTAGTCTGATAAGGGATCTCTGCGAATGTTTGTGGCTGTGCTCATTTTGAGTCCATGAAATCCAAAAGAGAGATACTAGAAACAACTATTTAAGGAAATATAAGTATTAATATAATTAATTATATTTTAGGTTTTAATCACTTACCTTAAAAAGAAACACTTCTCCGACCATACTTCTGCCACCAGTTTTGTTGTGACTCGACGCTACGTCTTCTCCCACTATGAAACCTTCAACCTGATGATAATTTCATCATTAAATATTGTTATTAAATACCTCACAAATATAGAATAAAATAATGTCACAAACCTTAATACCCGCGACTTTAGCTTTTTCAAAAGCTTTCCCGAAGTTCAATCTATCTCCTGTGTAGTTGCCCAAAAGCACTAGAACTCCACCTAAAATTATTTGACTGGTAATAAATAAAACTCTTTATTTATTATACTGGCAAAGTTTTTCTCAAACATAGGTAAGTGTATTCATGAAATATTTAATGTATTTATTGAAATTATTGACCGATTTTAAAAGAAGGAAGTACTTGCACAATTCATATTGTGTTTACGTAAATTGCATTACGAGAATATTATGCCAATCGTTAATCTATATATACATTTTATTCAAATTCAAAAATTTAACATATAACATGGGTATTAGCGACTAACTGTGTTATCCTACACCGTCATAGTCTGTGTACAAAATTTTATCCAAATTCGTTCAGTTGTTTCAGTATAAAGGAGTAACAAACATACAGACATACAAAGTTTTTCATATATAGAGTTCGATTATATACCTGAATTATATTTATAAAGCTGTGCTATAGCGTACAGTATATTCCCGGTGGGGGGCGACGCGAATACGCCGCCCGCAACGGCTCCGTCCAACATTCCTGGGCCTATCAGACCTGCAGAAAAATTGCAAATTAATAATAATAATATCATTTATTTCAACCACCAAGGATCGTATTTTGTTAGTAAAGACACACTATAACCTAATGTTAGTACACATTTAACCTACTTAATCCTAAACCTTATCTAAGACAGACTCGATTTGTCAGTATGTGCACCATTTGGCAATGGTTCAAATGATGTTCTCCTGACCGATTCCGGCCACGGCGGCCAATCACATTGAACCTAGCCAACTGCGCAGGAGATATTATAGTGCATAAGTGTACGCGCAGACACAACGTGCACTCTATTCCTGTCACTCTCATACTCCGGTGGGACGATTACTCGACACGACCGTGAGAGTTAAGGCGCAGGACCGACGGCTTTACGTGCTCTCCGAGGCACGGGGGGTGAAACACCTCCAACTTCCCAACTCCGGGCTGTTACTGAGGCTTAATATACAGAAAGACTCAATAAGTAAACTTGGCCCGACCCGGGACTCGAACCCAGGACCTCCGGGTGTGCAGTAGTGTTGCCCAAATTCAGTCTTGGTCTTGCAGTCTTGGTCTTGTTCTTGCGTTTTTGCAAGACCAAGACCATGAACAAGACCGCGTATTTTTAGCAAGACCAAGACCAAGACTGACCGTGCAAGACTTGAGCAAGAACAAGACATAGCCTGCAAGACTCTTGCGTCTTGCAGCTAGGACTTAGCGCTATTTCACTGAGTAGTTAGGTGTAACAGTTCGGTGTATAGGTAGGTACGCTTAGGAATTCTATGAGACGCAAAAAACTGTATCAAAGAATATGAAAAACTGGACCTATGCGCATTACGACTAATACCATAAACATAGCGAATAAAAAAATTATTAAAATCAAACTGAGTGCATGCATAGTTATGTTTTAACCATCGGCACTTTGATAATGCGGCATCAAAGGTTTTGTACTTACTTCTCAAAGAAATTTGCCGCTTTTCGGAAGTACATGGTTATGATACACGCGCCGGCGGCTTCTTTTGAAATCTAAAACAATCGTTGCCGCCACGCCGAAATCATAACATTTGACACTATTTGATTGCCGCCATAGGGCGTAGGTATACTCATGCAAAATAAGGGCCTGTCCGCACTGCGATATTTCACCGCGCGATTTTTATTCTCGCGTATTATATTCCGTGATCGAAATTGTACTTATTACGCACTGCGAATAAAATTTCGTACGATTTTTGTCAGTTTGATGCAGTTCCCGACTGAGACAAACGTCTAAAATGATAAATCTACTATATCTACTGAGACATTTTAGTAATCTAAAATGATGTTTTTCTACATTAAATATCAAGAGCTGCGAAAATACAGTAAAAAGTTTTTCGGATATTACAGAATGCCTACAAAATCATTCGATAAACCAATAGCGTCGGTGCACGACTGAGCGAAACGCGCGAATTTTATTTCGCAGTGCGGCCATAGCCATACATATTATATACTGTACAAAACTTACGCGCGGAAATAATCCGCGCCGCATCGCGTTCAATTTGCATCAAATCACAGATTTTTTTTCCGCGCGAATTTTTAACCGCCAGTGCGGATACTCCTATAAGATTCATTGTGTTACAGAATTGCGGGAATAAAAACGTGCGGTGAAATATCGCAGTGCGGACAGGCCGTAATTTCGAATTTTTTTACACGCTTTATATTATTGTTTGATTTGCGGCGGCATCCTTATCATAGAGCCGGCACGTGGCGAGGCGGCGCGGTAGAAAGCAAGGAAACGTACTATAAATAAAGGAATTATTTTAATTCCAGTCATTTCCAATTGAGCTGTGCTTCGAGTCTAACTTAATAATTGTTTTTACTAATTCTCGTTGTTTTCTAAAAACGTATCACGTGTACAATTTAATATGAGTGACGAAGATTCAAATTATTCTAGTCCGAGTAACGAGAGTTTGAGTCACAGATCTAAAAGACCCAAAAGCAAATTTGAGGAATTTTTCGAAATAATTCATGCATCCCAAACTGCCTTCTGTAAATTGTGCCAACATAAAAAGATTGAAATAAAAATGAAAAACAGAAACACTTCAGGCTTAAGGAAACATCTAATATCTTTCCATAAAAAGGAATCAGAAATATTTCTTCCTGTTAAACCAAAATTCAGTGGAGATATCACAAGCTTTTTAGTAACCGCTGGAAGAAGTGGACAGGTAAGAATATTTATTTAACAGTTAAAAGAATTTTAACTCCGCGTAGCTATTCATGCGATACTTTCAAAAACGCCATTAACTTACGTAAGTACACTGATAGAAGGATTTTTTTTGGAGTAATAAATCAATTTATTACAAACTTTTTAAGGTATCTTTTTGGATGGAAGAAATATTTTTTTACTGTTACCAACACTTTTTAGGATTAATTAAATCGCTTTTTTATTAAAACAAAAAATTTTTTACTGTTAAAAAGCTTTAATGTATTGAAAAAATTATTTATTTCCACCAAATAAGATTTGTTTACGGTTAACAAATATTTTATTTGTGGTCATTGTTGATAGATGGCGGCACTCATGCGTAGCTTTGTATGTATATATAATAGCCATCGTATGCCTTCCACGTTTCCAATGACTCTGAGAATAATCATGTATTTGGTTTTATTACTGCAATTATATCTGATGGCAAAACTATTCATATTTCTTCCAAAAAATGTGTAACTATTGGACTCAATCCCCATATAAAAAGCTATCAATTAATATTACCGAAAACAAACGATCCAGAAAACTTTATCCTATCAATTTTCGATGAATATTTTAAACCGTTAAAAATTCATGTATCGTCAGATGGCTCTTATGTAATATCTCAAAGAAATTTGATTTATTGACTCGTATACGAATACCAACGTATCGATTATAATAGTGATTATTTTAATTTTAAATGTATACCGTTGTCATAAAAAAATGAATTATATACTATTAATCAATTCATTATTTATTATATTTTAACTTTATTCGTTTCACAAAATTTCTAATTCTCTGTAATTTTAATAATTAGAACAATGAACGTAATGTTCAAGGGATTTTTTGAATATTAATAAATTATTTTTTATATGTCAATAAATCATTTATTACATACTAATAAATATTTTGTTGGCAGTAAAAAATATCCGCTAACAAATGATTTATTAACTGCTAATAAATATTTATTAGGAGTCTTCTCTCTAACAAATCATTTCTTAACTGGTAACAAATCTTATTAGGTACAAAAAAATCCTTCTATCAGTGTATTTTTGAGTTAGTGGTGTTTTCATCTAGGGGTGCGACATATTAAGTATGTAATTATCGTCTTAAATATTTTTTATAAACACCCATATTTTCATTTAATCGGCCAGTAACAACTAAGTACTTTATTTTGGTAAATTACAGTACAGTGCAACCTTAATATAACAAATATCAATTTAACGATTTTCTCGATTTAACAACAACAAACCTCCTCCTCTTATACGCTCAAACCTAGTATGTTTTAAATAATAATACAAGATTTATTGTTTTGTTTAAGTCGGAAAACAGCAGTGACAACATCACGACAGCTACAGTTGATTGGGTGGTGAAAAAATATCTTCCCTTCTCATTTTTCGATGACGAAGCTACACAAGTATATTTTCGACGTATTTGCCCTAATATGGTGTTTCCTAAAAGGTCTACACTTAGAAGGAAAGTCAAAGAGCGATTTGAAGAGCTCCAATTGAATCTCAAGGAACGACTTCAACAATTATCATCTAAAATGTCTTTTACCATTGATGGGTGGACGTCAATTGCTGGTAGGAGTTACTACGGGGTTACTATTCATTATATAGACAACGAATGGAAGAATCAATCTGTAGTTCTTGATTTTATACCATCACGCGGTCGACATACTGGGGAAGATATTGCAACGATTTTCCATGAATGTTTATTGGAATATGGCATAATTGATAAAATACAAGGTATCACGGTCGACAACGCAACTGCAAATACCAAATTTATGTATGAACTGGGCAAACAGCTGCCGCCACACTTTGATTCAGACAATCAACATTTCCGGTGCTTAGCTCACATTTTAAACCTTGGTGTACAAGATTTATTAAAGACCTTAGCATTACACTGTGAGTCTGACACTAACGCGCAAGATCAGCAGTACGAAGACTATGCAGACGAAACTGAGGATGAGGAAGATGAAGAATCTGCACCAAATATTGCTGACTCGCGTACATCTGTAACAAAGTTACGCAGTATTTCCAGTAAAATAAAAAGAAGTGAGATAGTCAAGAAGAAGTTTCAGTCTGCTTGTGAAGCAGCTGGCGTGCCATCAAATCTAAATGCCATTCTTGACTGTCCAACGAGATGAAATTCCACACATGATATGATTGGATTTGGTTTAAAAGTGAGAGCGGGCATTGACATATTGTGCAGTTCTGTCACCGAATTAAATGATTTTCAAATCACAGCTAATGAATGGCAGGTACTCGAAAAATTACATAAATTTCTAATAAACTTTAAACTTTTAAGTACAAAACTTGGTGGAGACAAATATGTTACATTACCGCTAGTCATTGTATCATTCAATCTCTTGCTAGATAAAATTGAATCCATGGTAAATCAGTTAGATGAGAAACCTAATCGATCTGAAGTGGATGAAAGGCTCATTCTAGCTTTCCAAGCAGCTCGAGACAAAATGCTTAAACATTACAAGAAGAGCAACTGGATTTATTGTACTTCTTTAATTTTAGACCCAAGGCATAAGGCTCAGACTTTTGACCTGACAATGTGGGGGAAGCAACTTAAAACAGAAAGTCTGCGCAAGTTCAAGGAACTTTATGAAGAATATAAAAGTCTACACTCACTGAACAAATCTCTGGAATTACCAGAAAAAATGAAGTATGTGATGAAGATGAAGACGTAATAGACTTTGATAAACTCTATGAATGTCCCTCGACGTCATCTGGATCTTGTCTTCAAGGCTTAGTGATAGACGAGTTGGAGGAGTACCTGAGAAAACCAAGAACTGCCAGCTCGGAAGACATTTTAGATTGGTGGAGGACGCATGAGACAGAGTATCCGATTTTATCGAAAATGGCCCGTGATTTTCTCTCAATACCTGCAACTTCAGTACCTGCTGAGAGGTTATTTTCTAAAGCATCATTAGTAATTAGAAAACATAGAAATAGGTTAAGTGATGAGTCAGCCAGATGGTTACTTTGTATTAATTCTTGGTCAAAAAAATTGATATAAAGTATCATAACCTAATGATAAAGCTGTTGATTTGTGTTGTATTTTATTTTTTATTCAAATAAATGATAAATCATAAAACTCTTTTATTAAATTTCTTATAAGTTGAGGGTTCAATCTCTTTTTAGACAGATAAGTATTGTTCTTTAAAATACAGTCAAGTTATTGTAATTAATTTGTTTTTTTACATGTTTTAGCAAATGTAAGCTTATAAATCATAAATGTTTATTAAAAAACAGTTACTTCCATGGAAAACGACATATAGGTCAGTTGATTTTTCGAATTTCTTATCAAATCTTCAGTTATTTATTAATCTGCTTGATCTTTACTATGGCTATATTCATTCAAGCTCACAATGTTCCAATTCTAATACGTTTTTCTAGGATTTAAAGTAAACTTTAATAAATAGTAATAGACTAATAGGTAATTGCAAGACTTGCAAGACTCTTGCTGCAAGACCAAGACCAAGACCAAGACTGGGAGCGCAAGACCAAGACCAAGACCAAGACCAGGTGTATTGGCGCAAGACCAAGACCAAGACTGGCTAAGTCTCGTCTTGTTCTTGCGTTTGGGCAACACTAGTGTGCAGCCGTACATGCTAGCCACTACACCACCGAGGCAGTTAATGGTTCAAATACTGACAATCGAACCTATCAGCAAATGCCACTGTAAATGCAAATGTAATGAGAGTGAATGGAAACTATATGGCTATATAGGAAGAGAAGGCCTTAAAATGGTATGGATGAAGAGAAGAAGATATGAATAAAAGGGGAGTGAACCTAGGATTAATGTTAGACATGAATGGAGGAACTGGACGTACATCGTACAGTGTCAGCCCCATAAAAAAAAATGCAAACTCGATCTCATTACTATTTCGTATTTTACTATAATATATATAAATATTGTACCTGCGGCAAAGGGTTCATGTCCAGAGCCGCCGCCACCTAGGATTGCCACTCGTCCCGAGTCATCCTACAAACGAATACAATGATTTATATTTATACATTATCAGAGCGGGTGAATGCTAGTATTAGTTAATAATTCTCACTTTTCTTCTATGTGTGACGACGCGATGTTTGGGATGTAAATGTAGTTTAGGATACAAAGCCACTACGCCGCGGAGGTTGTCGTCCACGCACGTCTCCGGCGAGTTGATCACCTTCTTTGTGATACGTGACATGTCAAATTATCTGGAAAATTATTTTTATTTTATTTTAATTAGAAACTCCAACAAAAGATACGCACAATATATAACATCTTTTTTTTATTTATTTTTTCTAAGACCGTATTTCTGCTTTGTACAATTAGTGATGATGATAATGATGTTTTTTTTTTTTGGAATATTAGTGCCATAAATAGCTCGACTTTCCACGATTTGCCCACACAGCGTCTAGAACTACTTAGATAACATACCCCAAAGATTGATAGATATTTTTTTATTTATAGATAATTTTTAATTGAGAAATAAATGGCAAAAATAAAGAGGATGAGAAATGAATACTAAGTCCATAGCCTGACCAAGTGAATAAACTGAGGGACTTGTGTTGAAGCAAATCATTAATCGAATCGTGTATACTTTTCAAAATTGAAACGACCATACGTTACGAAGAAATGTACAAAAATAAAGATATAATTTATTACGAGATGACTTGATTAGATAGGATCTCTTGTGACGATAGATTTTTAGGGTTCTTTAATAACATTTATACAATAAATACACACACCCAAGTAGGTAAATATATCTCACTGGTGAATTTACTTAATTGTAATGATCGTTTTAAATTAATATTCAATTCGTTCAGTTAAAAATAAATTGTACATAAACTATATTTTTTTTATTAAAAACATTAAAGAATACAAATAGGAACTAACACGTTATTACCAACAACCACTTCTTAAATCACTTTAATTCTCTTATATTAGTAAAAAATTAAATAATTATACTTTAAAAATATTTCATAACAAAAAAGCAGACACAAGCGATGTTTTGAACTGATAAAGCATTAATGATAACGCATTATGTAAGCACAAATTTTATCGAGTGCTAAAGATTATGACCCCCGGTAAGATTACAATCTTTATCTGGTTAAAAAATGTAAATTAAAAACAATGTGATAGATAAGTAAAGAATTGCTTAATAATACTATGTTAGATTTACGCGAATATTTGACATCTAATCTATTCATATAATAAAATTGTAACAGCCAAATCTGTACATAAAAATATTCTTTGGAAAATCTTATTCTAATATATCGATATAGAGGCCGAATCTATAGTTTTTAGAATTTTTGTCTGTCTGTCTGTTACCGCATCACAGAAAAACCACTGGACGGATTTTGATGAAATTTGGTAAGGTCGTAGCTGGTTACTAGTATATAATAAAATTCTGAGTAGAATCTGTTGGAAAATCTTATTGAAATAGTCATTAATATCGATACAGAGGCCGAATCTGTAGTTTTTAGAATTTATGTCTGTTTTTCTGTTGTGACCGGATCACGAGATAACCACTGGATAGTAATTGATAAAATTTGATATGATGATAGCTGGTTATCCGGGTCAACATATAGGTTACTTTTTACTTCGGGAAAATATCTGATTTCTGAGAAATCTATACTAAACGTTAAAACGTAACTAAGGATGAACCCGAGCGGAGCGAGGGTGAGTTGCTAGTTTTTAATTAAAACTATCTTTTCGGATTTTTTTCGCGGGTTTATTTCGATTTTTTGTTCCCGACGTTACGAATGCTTTTCAGCAATCACGGTTACGGGAGAGACGGATTGTTGACACGGGAAATAATTTTTTAATATCAGCGAATTTTCTTACTAAGATTTTTAAATAACGAATATTTACTTTAATCTAATATATTTAATTAATAACTAAAATTTAGCTGTCTTAGACTAAGTATGACTGTTCCTTCAAGACCTATCGTTGCATTATGCATATAAAGAATCTATGGTAGTTTATCACTATAAATAAATATTATAGAACATTTTTTTATTCAAGGAGTTGTAACTTCTTCACATGATTTGTGTTAAAATATGCTCAAAATGTTATCTTTCAGTTTTTCGTCCTTGACTCTTTTTAGAGGTCATCTTTGATTTGTCTAAATTGACAATAGATAAACAAAAAGACTTACTCACCTTTCAGTTTCTTTGATAATGTTAAACTAAAATGTAAACACGTAACTACAATGTAACATAAAACTAAGTTTACCTAATAATTAACACTAGATTTTAGGATCTCAACGCCAAATAAGAGAATGATAATTGTTAAAAATCCGTATTGTAGCCAAAAACTATATAAATCATTTAAAAAAACATTAAATATAGAAAAATGAACAGTTCAGTGTTACGAAATGGGTTATACTGCGAGAAAAATTACAAACTAATTACAAAACAAAACATTCATAAAATTCCACTTAAAAACAACGTAAATAAAATAAGTTGCTAGGACAAAATAGCCTTTAATAATATAGACATAGAACTGCTAATCGTGTAAATACTATATATTAATAAGTCTATAGTAAATTGGAACAAAATCAATTGCAACTATTATGAGGATATGTAAAGGAGGATGTAATTGTAACATGATCATTGAATTTAGTCGGCTTACACACAAAAGTGCCAACATTTTTGCTCTTAGACATTATTATGATAAGAGTCGATACGGTATCGAATTATTTAGAACTAAATAAAAAAATAATAAATAAAAAATACTTTGTTCAAATGTGTAACATTTAAAAATTGGTTAGTATGTAGGTATGTTAAATTAATAAAATGAATATAATATCATTTTTTTATTTATTTATGCCTTTAAAGTATATTTATAATAAATTTCTTAATATATTGTTATTTTTTATATATATTTTTCTATATAAAATCAATATCTTAATAATCATATAATTAATATCTTAATACTTAATAGAATTAATTCTATTAAGTATTAAGATATTAATTATATGATTATCTTACGCGTGGTCGACCCTATATGTTTACATCGTCCATTTCCTTCTATGACTCATCTCAGCAACCACACCATTCAAAAAAGAAAAAAGTGTGTGCAAGAAGATATTATGTACTATGTATAATATCTTTTTTCGCACAGTCCATCCATACCTTGCTTGCTTTACTTCTGCTACTACTTCTACTTCTATATCCATCATTACTTCTACATTCAAACTCACACTCTCTTGCTTGCAACATCTCTCCTCATGACATGTTCACACGATCTCCATGCCTAACAGTAGCTTATATTACAAAAAAAAAGATCATAATCTGTGTACTAAATTTTATTCCAACTACACACACACATACAAAATAAATACATAATCTCATATTCCATCTAAGGTTGTATATAAAAGCTATCAGAGACTCCTGTGAAGTGCGTGAGGTCCCCCGAGAGCGCGCGCGCGGCGCCGTGGTACAGTAGGCGGTGGGGCGCGGAGACGGCGCCGCGCGCGCGCCACTGCACCGTGGCGCGGCTCGTGCCTAGGAGAAGGGACTCACGCCTCCAATAGAATCTGGGATCAATATGTTATATCATATAATCTATATATTGTTCTATGCATTCCTCCCGCGTTCAGATGACAAAAAACCATATTCCGAAGTTTTACATATTTGTATACTCTTACATTGCATTTTTTGTATTTTTTCTCAGAAATGAGACATTTTTCCGCGGTAAAAAGTTCTGCCTATATGTTGACCCGGATAACCAGCTATCAACATTCCAAATTTCATCAAAATCCCTCCAGTGGTTTTTTTTAATGCGGTAACAGACAGATAGTCAGACAAAAACTATAGATTCGACCTCTGTATCGTAATAATGTTTATTTCAATAAGATTTTCTAAAAAATATTTAATGTACAGATTCGACTTAGTTACAATTTTATAATATGTATAAAACAGATTAAATGAAGTTGAGCCTCTGTTTGTTTAGGCCAATCTCAGATCTTCATACGGTTTTCACTAGTACAAAGTAGGATTATCTATAGTAGAGGAGCCCAAGAAGGGATTTTTACAGTTACTCAAGCGCGGCAGATTACCATAAGGAGGGATACCTTGCACTCTGTTCCTCTATATAAGGGCGCGAGTCTTGGGCAGCCAATCAACATATCCAAAAAATATTTTGGTAAGGTGAAAATACTTGAAACCGTCAGATTAAGATATGGTAAGATATGGTAAGTAACTGCAAAAATCCCCTCTTGGACTTCCCTACCACTAGAATCTCCGATTTGACAATGTTTCTTTGACAAATTAAATCGATGATCGATCATGAGTACAAACATGAAAATTCCACTATTAATTTTAAACCAGCAATTTTATAGTCAAAAAGTAATAAATATTAAAGACGAAGATAAAAAGCTATATAAATAAAACCATTAAACTTATTACGACATTCTTAGTAAATGGAGCAGCACTCACTTAGTGTCCCAGTCTGCGTCAGTAGCGACCTGCACCCAGCGGCCGAGCTCGTAGCGCTGCACCTCGCCGTAGGTAGACTCTTGGCGCAGGTCGTTGCGCGGGTTTGCGCCCACCTGCATACGAAAACATTATTTTATAGTAAGCTTTCATTAGGTGAAAGTGCTTGTAAAAGCTTTTTCTTCCCCTTGTCCTTTACCCACCTTTCGTGTGGCACAACATGATTCCTTCTTCCATTTTCTTCTATCAGTCATCATTTCAGCACACACATCTTTCACATAAATATCCTCTTTCACATAGTCGATCCATATCTTTTTCGGTCTACTTGTTTTTCTATGTCTTAAAACTGCTTCCAAAAACACGGTCTACTAATCCATACAGTTATCTATAGTGATATAACTTCGTAACTGTTTTAACAACCCATACCTAAATTGTCGTGTTTTAACAACCCATACCTAAATTTAACAAATGGCCTTATGTATGAATTATTGTGGTAGATTCAAAAGTACTTAAAAAGTCTATTTGAATAAAGTATATTTTGATGTGAAAAAAATACCATGAAACATATTGCCAATTTTTATTTAGTTTTTTGCTATCATAAAATACCTTTACTATAACCTTTCCGAAAAGTGACGTTAGCATCATTGTGCCAATTGGATAAAACGGAACCCTTATAATTTTGGCTTGTCCGTCTATAATCTATATGTATGTGACAGCCATTTTACTGGCTATTTTGCTGGATAAAGCAATCACTAAACAATTCTGTAATCAAATTACAATTTAATAATGATATAATACATGAAAGATACATACATATCTCCTATTATTTTTACAGTATATATTTTTATTGTCAATACTTAGTTCTGTTCATATGCATGTGATGTTCACATCTTAGAAGACATCATTTGTCTGATTGTATACTTTAGAATAATTATAATTAAGCTCGTTTGTTTCATGTGTATGTCGGTTTTATGAATGAATGAATGAATGAATAAAATAATAAAACAAAGTGTCTCACAAACTCAACGGTGACGATGTCGCCGGCGCGCACGGCGGCGGGCGGCTGGCGCCGCGCGGCGCCCGGCGCGGGCCAGCGCGCGTCGGGCGCGGGCGCGCGCACCAGCGACGGCGCGCGGGCCGCGTGGTCCGCGGGCGGCGCGCCGGCGGGCACGGCACTGCGCTGTGAGGGTACTTGTATTAAGCCCTATTTAACTTCCCACTGCTGGGCGTGGGCCTCCCTTCAGTACGAGGGAGTTAGGCCATAGTCCACCACGCTGGACAAATGCGTGGCGAACTTCACATGTCTAAGAAAACTTGCTACGTTTTCTCAAACATGGCGGTTTGCTCACGATGTTTTCCTTCACCGTAAGATAATCTCACAAACTTTACCTCTTTATAATATTCGTATAGGTTATAAAGAAGTCAAGTTTGTGAGTTTATGACGTTGTAGGAGGTAATCTCTGGATATACTGAGCCCATCTAGATAAGGTAAGAAAATAGTTTGAGACCCTGGGAAGGACATAGGATACTTTATATCCCATATCATCGTCCCTTAAGGGGGTGAGAATGGGGATGGAAGTTTATATGGGGAACCACGCTAGGGACAAACCCCAGCTATGCGAGGGTGAGTCGCTAGTTGATATATAAGCAAGAGATAGAGGGGAAGATTCAGTTAAGTTTTAGTGAGTAGTACTGGCTATTCTGTAAGTTTTGACGTAATCACTTTTCGTACAGGCGATATGTATAAATACATTTCCCAACGTTGAAAAAAAAGTATATATACTCTTTCCACCCTTACATTAAGAGCGGCTAAAGTGAACTCGTGGAACTTGTGCAGGAAGATGTCTAATGTATGCGGGCCGTAGATAGTAGAGGCGGCTTCGTAGCGCTGCACCTGGAAATTGGATATTAAAAAGTTGCCTTACTAGACATAAATCGACTCCATTGGTGTTTGACAACACATCAGTATTATATTATCTAATGTTGATAGTTATTAAGAACCTAATTGAAAAAAAAACTATATAGAGCAAATTTCATTTTTTATAACATTAAACGTACTTGATACTCTTCAAACGTAGTCACATAATGTATGTACTCATTGCACAGCGCCGATACTACCACCACCCCACGACCCCCCGACACCCCCCGGCTCTCGATGACTTTCTCCACCACCCTGCGCATGCGCCTCCCCGCCATGGTGGAAGGTTCCCCCGGGACGCCCAGGACTAAGAACTGGCCCAGCTTGATCAAAGACACGGATACTATGTGCGGATGCCACGGAATCGGGAAGTTGGCCTGGAATTTATGACATTAATAAGTTTGACATAAAAGCGTAAAATTTAAATGTACATTTTGTTATTTATTTATAGACTAGCGACTCACCTCACTCCGCTCGGTTTCGTCCCTAGTTATGATTAGATTTCTTAGAGATGATATATTTTCTCGCAGTAAAAAATATGCTATATATTGACTCGAATAACAAGCTATCATCATACTAAATTTCATCAAAATCTGTCCAATGGTTTTCTCGTGATGTGTTCCCAGACAGGCTGACAAAAATTCTAAAAACTATAGATTCGGTCGCTGTATCGATAAAAATGACTATTTCGATAATATTTTCCAAAAAATATTTAATGTACACATTCGTCATTCGACTCAGTTAGAATTTTATCATATGTATAGATTAAATATAGTGTAAAATCTCAACTTCATTCATTCACTATTAGACAACAAAGCCGTTAGTTCCAGAATGGTTTAAGAGGGTTCACTAAAGAAGAAAACACATCATCGTCCATTACATAATTCAAAATAAGTTCAGGGTTTTGGACATTTTACCACCAGTTTAGATAAGGGAATGTCTCCTACTTTACACAACATACAATTTCGTATTAATACATACATAAATAAATAAATATGTTGAGACAATAACACAGCACCATCTAGTAACATGGTAAGCTACGAGGCCTGTATTATGGATACACTACAAGACTTTAAATACATACATATTATAAATAAAAACACTCATGACTGAAGTACAAACATTCGTGCTCATTACACAAATGAATGTCCCCAGCATAACTCGAACCTGCGACCGCTGGCACGCAAGTAGGGTCACTACAAACTGAGCCAATCGTGCTAAACATGCATATAATCTTATATTAGTAAAGTAACTTAAAGCACCTCACCCTGCCAGTAGCCAGTAGGATGGGTTTGGGCGCGTGACACTCCACGTCTGCGTCGGTGGGCGTCGCTACAACATTGCCTATTGCTTCCAATAATGGATTGCCTTCGATTGTGCCCTGAAATTGATAAAATAATCCATTCCATTTGATATGGAATGGAGTAAGGTAGCTATATAACATATATGTATTTGACTTAATAAATATTTTCATAATTTCAATCACATTGATATTTTTCTTGCTGCAAAAACCGAATATTTGTTATATAGGTACCTAGATGAAGTAATACGGACTCATTGTTGGACTGTTTGCATGATCTATATAAAACAATCAATCGCCCACAGAAATCAAACCTGTAACTATATACAATTATTTCTAACAGAAAAGAATAATAAAAATGTAACTTTTATGTAATTTAAAAATGATAAAAATAAGATATAAAAACTAAACAATTTACAATACCTGAGTAATATTAAGTATGTTAGCGCCATCCGTGGTGCCGGACGCGAAGCTGTATCCTATCGCGGGCACGCAGCCATTCACGCGTTCGTTCTACAGTTAAAAAAAATATGTTGTTATTCGTTATTAACCCTCAAGAGAAGCACTGGGTATGGGATACCCAGGTGTAAATTAAAAATATTTCTCCTTCAGAAATGGTTACAATGGGAAGGTGACTTTGCCTAGGGGAAAAATCTCTACTATCCCCACTACAGATTCCCCACCATAGTTATCTTGAGATGTGAATACGGACTAAAATATAGGCGGCCGTAGTCAGTCTATGGGTATGCGCTACCCAGTGCTGTTGTAGCGTCAGTATTTTGTTATTTTATCTGACTCAACGTTTTGCATAAAATTGTGTTTTTCAGTTCTTTTTTTGTATTTATATAATTAGAATTCTAAAATATCTATTTTAAAAGAATTCTGATCGATATTTTATATCATCAGTCAGTTTTATTATATATATTGCTTAGTTCAAGTGCATTTTTTGGAGTATTTACATTGAAATTTTACCGATCGTGACAGTTTTTCGTAAGTAAATTATAAATATTACATTTTCTATAGTATTTTTTATTAAAAATTTGATTTTCTATTTTTTTAACATTTATTTATCGGTTTCTTTCATTTTTTCTCTAGCTCAAAATGAATACACGTTCTCGTACTCGCCGTGCGTCTGAAGTAAACGCATTATATGAGGCTGCAGATGTTTTTGACGACGAAGAAAGTGAAAGCGAGACTGAATCAGTTTTTGAAGTGCAGCATAATGAGAGTGATGAAGACGGAAGCGAAGAAGAGCAGGTAGAAGCTGTTGAAAGTAAGTCATCAAGCAATGAGTCTGAATCAATACCTAGTACATCAGGCAAGAGGAAACGTGGTCGACCAAGCTATCTGCGTGGCAAAAATAATTACAAATGGTCTCTCAACATACCTGATAGACGGGGTAAGCGTGCTCATACGGCATATACTGCAACTCCGATAGGCCCAGCAAGCAGAGTTACGAGCCCATTAGAAGCTTGGAATGTGTTTTTTGATGAAGAAATTTTGAAAATTATTTTAAAATATACAAATCAAGAAATAACACGGAAAATCGTAGATTATAATAGAAGAAATATTCAAATAAAATCACATCATAAAGAAGTAGATATGGATGAATTGAAAGCCACTGTAGGATTGTTATATTTTTCTGGTTTGCACAAAACAAATCATACTAGTGTAGAATCTTTATGGTCACCTTATGGAATGTCTCTTTTCAAAACCACAATGGCTGTAAACAGATTTAAATTTATAATTTTATGTATTAGATTTGATGATAAGAGTACACGAAAAGAAAGAAAAGCAGATGACCCATTTGCAAATATCAGAGAAATTTGGGACAAATTCATAAACAATTGCAAAAATAATTATCAGCCTGATTCTAAATGTACAATAGATGAACAATTGCTTTCTTTTCATGGCAGATGCCGTTTTAGAATGTATTTACCAGCTAAACCAGATAAATATGGTCTCAAAGTTGTAACTTTGAATGACTCTACAACACATTATTTATTCAACGCTATTCCTTATTGTGGCGCAGTAACTGATAAAGATCGTAATGAATCAGTGCCATCTTATTATGTCAGAAAATTGTCAGAACCAATTTACAATACAGGTAGAAATATAACGTGTGATAGATGGTTCACATCCATTCCCATATGTGACAAATTATTAGATGAATACAATTTAACAATGGTTGGGACAATTAATAAAAATAAACCAGAAATTCCAGCTTCGTTTAAAATTGTAAAACCCCAAGATGATAAAATCCGGTTCGCATATAATGATAAGAAAATTCTTGTTTCGTTTAATCCTAAAGGCAAAAAGATTGTATTATTATTGTCTTCATATCATCATAGTGCTAGAATCGATTCAGACACTGGAAAGCCAGAAATTGTAACATTTTTTAATAAGACAAAAGGAGGAACTGATAGTTTCGATAAAAAATGCCATGATTTTACGACTGCTCGAAAAACCCTGAGATGGCCAATGCGCTATTTTTATGGAATGCTGGACCAAGCTAATGTGAATTCTTTCATTATTTATAATTTAATAAGTAGTAATAAAACGATAACTCGGAATGATTATATTTTAGATCTATCTTTATCTCTTATTAAGCCATTTTTGATAAGAAGACTTCAACTGCCTACTTTACAAACGACATTACGCTCACAAATAGAAGCTGTCCTAGATTATAAAGATTTACCTGAAACAGAAGACCCTAGAGATTTGATAGCTGACAATAAACTAGAAAAATATAAGCGATGTGGATTTTGTCCCAGTTCATTAGACCGAAAAACATGTTATAAGTGTTTAAAATGTGATATTCCAATGTGTAAAGAACATACAGCCAAAATTTGTGAAAAATGTAGCTTGAAGTTATATTCTTAATTTTTTGTAGCATTAATCCATTTAAAATATAAGTTTTATAAAGTAATTTAAATGTTTGTATTAATAAAAGAATAATGAATCCATATTTTTTAATTAAGTAATATCATTCTAAAAACACTGAACTTTACCTAACTAAATAAATATCTTTTATCAATTACAGTTAAATGACGAAATAACTATCTAAAAGTACATTTAATTCCCTTTCAAATGCCGTCGGGAAAAATTTTTTATCTATAAATTCTGCCTAGATATGGTAATTTGAATAAAACACCTCATTTTAAGGGTTTATGTTGATTTTTTTCTATATTATTCAAGATAATTTTTTCTTTATGACAATTCTATGGATATATTCTTAATCTACACTGTCTAAGCTTTAAAATGAAAAAAAAAATTCTATATCGGACAATTTGATCGAAAGATATTATTAATCAAAGACACGCGGGTATGGCATACCCACTGCTTCTGGATCGCGCAGCAGCGATAGTGCTTCTCTTGAGGGTTAATATCACAGACTTACAATACTGGCATTTAATTGAAATGATATGCATTTATATATAACTAGCAGAACCCGCGGCTTCGCTCGCGCTAAAACTACAAAAAAACTCGAAGTAGGTAAGTTTCATACAAACTTTCATCTCGTCATCATTCATTCCATAAGGGGGTAAAATACCCCCTTATGGAATGAATTCCGAAAAATGCTAAAACGCGTATTTATTTAATTGTATTGAAGAACATTAATACCAAGTGTCACGTAATTCTGATCAGAAATATTTTTTTGGTTGTATAATACAACGTGTTTTCCCGTGGGAATGAGATAATCTCCCGGCGATAAAAAGTAGCTTATGTCACTCTCCAGCCCTCCAACTACCTCCACACAAAAAAACACGCCAATCCGTCATTCTGCTTCAACGTGAAAGAAGGACAAACAAACAAATAAACAAACAAACAAACAAACAAACAAACAAACAAACAAACATAAACAAACACACTTTCACATTAATAATATTAGTATGGATTATATATATGCATGACTCAAAAGTCTATATAAAGCCTATTTATTATCTGTCTATAAAGCAACAATTTCACTTAACCGTAGACTAAAGACGTATAAAAAACTTTTTGCATACGTGGTTCTTGAATGGTGCATTTATTATTATTATTTTCGTTTTAGTAAATATGCATCACGCAGGAAACAAACCTGCGATATCAAAAGATTTACTGTTAACGGAATTAAAAGAGTCAAATATTTGGACACAAACCGCTAAGAATTCCTCAGAAAGTGGATCATATTTAGGAACGACTTCTTGTCCCATTTCAACGAACTGATGGATCACCGATATGTCACCATCTATCTCCTCACCGGTAGAATCTAGCGCTTTCTGTAAATGTTAATGAGTTAACTTAATTGTACTTTCTTAGATTTATCTTTCACATCTATACATATAATAAAATTGTAAGTAAGCCGAATCTGTACAATAGATATTTTTTTGGAAAATCTTATTGAAATAAACATTATTATCGATATAGAGGCCGAATTTATAGTTTTTAGAATTTTTGTCTGTCTGTCTGTCTGTCTGTTACCGCATCACAGAAAAAACCACTGGAGAGATTTTGATGAAATTTAGTATAGTGATAGCTGATTATCCGGGTCAACATATGGGATACTTTTTACCGCGGGATAATATCTCATTTCTGAGGAAAAATACAAAAACTGCATTGTAAGGGTATACTAATATATAAAGCCTAAGAATTTGGTTTTTGGTCATCTGAACGCGGGCGGAGCCGGGGGCAATGCTAATTTTAAATAAAACTATATGGTTTTTTTTCCAGATTTGTTTTCATTTTTGATTGATTTTCTCGATGTTTCGAATGCTTTACAGTTTACTATAGCGGTAAAGCAAAACCGGTCGAGAACCAAAGATCAGAATAAATCAACGAAAAAATAAATTCGAAAAGATAGTTTTATTTAACTTAATATGTAAGGGGTTGTTTAATAAAGTAGTTATTGATATCAGACTACATCAATAGATTTGGTTAAATGGCCTTGTTAGTCTAAACTCTGGATTCTAGAGTACAGTTGGATTACTTTAAAAAGAACAACTATTTTAAGCACACGGCTAGATATATCTGTCGTCTCATATTTAAATTTAAAATCATTTATTTTTAAGCAAAGACATACAACAGCTTGTGGGAGAAATTTCATTGAATAATTTCAATGAGATATAAAACCTCTTTTGGGGGACAACGTGGACATTTACTCCTTTTTTGAAATCGAGCAATAAAAGTAAATAAGTGTTATTTATCGAGTAATAAATTATACATACATTGAGATATGTCGACTAATTCTAATAATATCCATTCGTCTACTAAAATTAACTTACTAAAGCTCCTCTATAAATTTTCTCTCCAATAATCCTAGTACTTTCGTACATGTCCTCTCCAGGGCCGAAAGCAAAGCATCTTTCAAATCGCTCACATAATTTGAACTGATTATCACATTCAACGCCACTGAATTCACATTTAGGTGTCTGTGTGTTTGGTGAAACGTCTCCTAAACTTTCTGAGAAGAAACCCGCTACAATGGAAGGCTGTAATATAATAATATAATAGAATATTAGGTGTTCAAAAACTATAAAAAAGTCATATCTATATTAAGATTAAATATTTCGATTATGCACAAGGTAAAAATCAATGGGGGCAGTGGTCGCCCAGTGGTAACGTACTCGCTTGAGAAACCGAGTGAAGCGGGTTCAACTCCCGAGTCTCGCACCTTTGATATTTTCATGTGCGAATCATCATATTTAATATGAATTACTACTTGTCTTACGGTGAAGGAAAATGTCGTGAGGAAACCTGCATGTATAAGATAATTTAGTATGTTTTCGAAAGACATGTCAAGTCCGCCAACCCGCACTTGGTCAGCGTGTTGGACTATGATCTGATCCCCCTCATATTGATGGGAGGCGAGTGTCCAACAGTGGGACGTTAAAAAGGGCTGAATATAAATATCATTGTGATCTTTTGCCCGAAAATAGTTTTTTTCAGTAATGTGCAAATGCAAAACCAAACGCATAAATTTGATAATAACTAAAGAAAATTAAAAGAAACAATAATTAAATTTAAAATAAACATTGTACTTTTCCAGCAGGTCGTCCAGGGTTGAGGTAAGCTTCCAACTGCAAGGCAGCATATCCAAGATTGTCAGAGGATATCAAGTGGTTGCTCATATTCATACTGGTGGTGTGTACCGCGAACCAGTTCATCACACCATGAAGCTCTCCATCGGCTTTCACTATACGGACTTGAGTTAGTACGTCGTGAGTGTTTGAGGCGTATCTAGAAATACGATCCAAATATTACTATGAGACTGTATTTTTATTTACTCTTTATCTATACTTATATTATAAAGAGGTAAAATTTGTGAGTTTGTGACGTTGTAGGGCGTAATCTCTGGATCTACAGAACCGATTTAGATGGAATTTGGTAAGAAGATAGTTTAAGACCCTGGGAAGGACATATGATACTTTTTATCCCGAAATCATCCCTTAAGGCGGTAAAAATAGGGATGAAAGTTTGTATTGGGAAGCAAACTAGGGACGAACCCGAGCGAATCGAGGGTGAGTCGCTAGTAGAAAATATAATCTGATTCGCGCTTTATACATAGGGATGCTTAAATAACTTAGCAAGGTTTCTGTATCTTTGGATTGAAAACAAAAAATAGAGGAATTGTCCTTGTAAATAAAGAACGATGTAATTAAAAATATGTGTTTCGTTAAAAATGTAATAACTATATGTATATTTGTTATATAGTTAATGTTAGATTATTATTTTAAGATTTCAAGATTCAATAATATTTTTAAAATAATTAAAGGCCATAATAATAATAAACGAAAGAAAATGTAATTCTTTCTTAAGATTTACGCGAATATTTAATTAACATTTTAAATAAAATAAAACTATCTTTTCGGATGTTTTTGCGGATTTATTTTGTCAGTCTCTCCCGTGACCATGATTGCTGTAAAGCATTCGAAACGTCGGAACCAAAAATAAAATTAAATCCGTGAAAAATTCCAAAAAGATAGTTTTATTTTATTTAGAATAAAAAAATATTATTAATAGATCTAAAATAACAGGAAAATAATTTTCTGTACATTGCAAATTATCTGCATTTTCATTTTTAGAATTACCTCGCTCTTTCTTCCTCTGGATTTCTGTCATAAGAGTAGGGAGATCGATTAACATGGGCATCCTTCACTTGAGTCTGTCCAATGAACATTCTAGCCGGTACAATGTTGTTATGTGCTCTTACAATACTCTAAAAAGTTGGTCATCATCACAATAATTATTATTTTATAAATATACTTATTTGATACATAAGTTAACAGTTATAGCCCATTGGTAACACTTGGTAATTGGTGGAGAATGCAAGTAAATTAATTTAAAACCTGGGGTCTCGTAGCTCTGAGATTTTTACGTACTAATTTTACCTTTACCTGGATTAAGTAGTTTAGAAAATTTAAAACGTGACTCAAACATGGCGTATTTTATATTTATTAAAACATATCTTATAGATTAACATATGTCGAGATTAGATTTATTTAATTACAAACAAAAATTAAATAATAATTAATCATTTAGTTGCCAGTTTTGAAAGATTATAATCACAATATTATATTTGCAAAAGTCATTCAAGAATACTTTAGGGATTACTAAAAAACTCATAAATGTACTTTAAACAAAAAAAGGTAAAGAGTTTATATACCTATATTCAAAATTCAAAACTAGCGACTCGCTTCTTTTGAATGCTTCTTTCGGGTACATCTCTAAGTCTAACAGAATAGCGTATGTGTTACTCCAGGTCTATTTGTTCTAAATTTCATTCAAATCCATCAAACCGTTTTAACGTAAAAGACAACAAACATACACACATATAAACTTTCACATATATAATAGAAGACCGACTATAAAGAATTCCTTTACCCTCGTAATTCCCTCAACGTACGCGTCATACGTTTCTCTAGAAAAACCCAGTATAGAGATGTCCAGAAGAAAATCTACAAGATGTCCGCCCGGCGCGCTGTGCGTGTGCGTGCCCGTTATGATCACATTGCGGAGAGTGTACATGTCGCCATATAGCTCTTGAAGTTTTCCAACTACCTGATAAACAAATCGTAATAAGTATATACAATTCTGTAATGGGTTCTTAGATTTAAGCGATTATTTGTAATTATATAAAATTATTTGGGATTTTTTTAAGGATTTTATTTTGATTTTGATCTTTCCATAAATCATATATTAAGTAATTTGGAAGAAAAGCCAACCGTACAATATTAGTTTTAATCGCGAAGAAATCCGAAAAAACAGTGTTATTTCTTCAATTCAAGCTAAAATTCAATAAAACAAGTTTGTTATCACTTAATACCTAGAGCTATTGATAATAATTTGTGCAGTCCTGCAAGTTTGTGAAGTGCCTGAACAGCCATTTTTTTAACTGTATATGCATGAGAAGGCATTTAATAGACTTAATTAGAAGATAACTATTAGTTTAGAATTAGGTAGTAGATGTATTATTTACTTCTTTGTTCAGAAATATTGTCAGATAAAACTATACTTTCTCTAAATATACAATACTAGCGACTCACCCTCGCTTCGCTCGGGTTCGTCCCTAGCTTACTTCCCAATACAAACTTTCATCTCCATTTTCAATCCCTTAAGGGATGATTTCCGGGATAAAAAGTGTCATATTTCCTTCCCAGGGTCTCAAACTATCTTCTTACCAAATTTCATCTAAATCGGTTCAGTAGATCTAGAATTTACCCGCTACAACGTCACAAACTCACGAACTTTACCTCTTTATAATATTATATTACATTCTTAAGAATTCTTAAGGTCTTTAAATTATAATAAATAATTACTATTTCTAATATCTATAATAGCTTATTTTTCTTACAGCTCGTCGAACTGCAATGCCAACAGCTTGAACTTCAGCGGTAACTAATACTACTCTCGTATTATTTTGAACAAATATAAAAGCTCGGGAGAATTGGCGTAAGTGTATACCTTCACCTATCTGCCCAAGCTCTGCGTAACCCATCTGAAAAGTCAATAAAAATATTTTTATTTGTACATATATCATGAGTAGATGAATGAAAAAAACCTCTATACGAATGGATTAAAATATTAATATTAACATATAATAAAAACGTAACAAGGTCCAAGTTGTTGATACCTACATTAAATTTTTATTTAAAAAATATTTTGAGACACATTATAAGTAATATCAACAACACTTCCTTAGATTTACTAATATATTTGACATTTTAAATAAAAGTCTCCCGTGACCATGATTGCTGTAAAGCATTCGAGACGTCGGAGACCAAAAATCAAAATAAATCCGCGAAATAATCCGAAAAGATAGTTTTATTTACAACTAGCATTGCCCGCGGCACCGTCCGCCTTCAGGTGACCAAAAACCAAATTCTTAGATGTTACATATTAGTATATTCTTACATTGTAGTTTCTGTATTTTTTCTCAGAAATGAGACATTTTTTCGCGGTAAAAAGTATCCTATATGTTGACCCGGATAACCAGCTATCACCATACTAAATTTCATCAAAATCCCTCCAGTGGTTTTTCTGTGATGCGGTAACAGGCAGATAGACAGATAGACAAATATTCTAGAAACTATAAATTCGGTCTCTGTATCGATACTAAATAATAATGTATATTTCAATAAGATTTTCCCAAAAATATTTAATTACAGATTCGGTTTAGTTACAATTTTATTATATGTATAGAATTAGATATCAACAACTTGAACAATCAAGAGATAAGACTAATCTTTATATATTGCCTACTTGCTGTGCCAGCGGTCGCGGGTTCGAGTCCCGCTGGATACATTCATTTGTGTGATGAACACGAATGTTTGTACTCCAGTCATGGGTGTTTATATTTATAATATGTATGTATTTAAAGTTATATATGTGTAATGTATCAATTATCTGGTATCCATAACACAAGCCTCGGAGCTTACCATGGAACTAGACGGTGGTGTGTGTTAATGTCCTAACATATTTTTATTTATCTTTATATATATAATTCTTCTGTGAGTGTGTATGTCACTGAACTTCTCTCAAACGACTGGACCGATTTTGATGAAATTTTTTGTGTGTGTTCAAGGGGATCTGGGAATGGTTTAGATTCACAATTTTGTCCAAAAAGTTTGAAATTTTCAAATTAAAGACGTGTAGACAGGACAACGTCTGTCGGGTCCGCTAGTTAATTTATAAAAGCTTGTCTTAATGCATACTAATGGTTTTTTTCTTTGTTGAGATAAGCCATCAAACACACATCTAAGTTTAATTGCAAAAGTCCACTCGATCGATCCAAGGACCTAATATTTAACTTTTGTTTAAGGTGTTCTTAAAGAAAGTGATAGCCCATTTTTAGTGACTGCAGCATTTTTATTTATAACTTTTTTAACGTCCCACTGCTGGGCACGGCCCCCCTTTACTACAAGGAAGATCTGGCCATAGTTCACCATGCTGGCCAAGTACGAATTGGCGGCATTACGTAAATAAAAATGCTGGCAAAAAGTCAAGCAAAGGCTTATCCTGCATATATTTAGCCATACAGTACTCACAAAATGAATTTCAACACATGGTCCAGTCATATCCGCTATGCCGACTCCTACTTGATACGGCAACGCTGAGTCAAGCGTGAGAGGAGGCTGCGTGGTGGTGGTCACAGGTTCATCTTTTGCATATTGATCATTGATCACCAACAGTATGACGGCTGTCATACCTCCTATCACTGCTAGCGATACAAGTATCATCACTATCTTTCCCGTTACTGTTATCGCCATTTTTAACAAATGTTAATATTTTAACAAATTTATATTTGAATTTTGGTAGAACAAATGCGTATTCCACTTGACTGAACATGTAAATGACTAATTATAAATACTGCCTAATTCTTTTTCAGATCATAATATTATAAAATAAAGGAGATATATCGATATTAACACGCTTCATCAATCAATAGCAGGATTATAATGTAATGATTTTTTTATCATTAAATTCATACTAATCTTAAGCAACACTTCTGCAAATCTCTTGATTATAATTCTAATCGTATTGTGCTTTACGATTTTAATTTCATTGGCATATTATATACATTTTTCGTAGATAGGGTAAAACCCGGATAGTTGTCTCAGTGGGATACATGCTCCGGTTTTCAATCTATACAGATAAATAAAATGTATACACGGTACATATACCAAAACAACATTTTTTATATTTTTTGTCTGTCTGTTTGTTCCGGCTAATCTCCGAAACGGCTGGACCGATTTTGACGGGACTTTCACTGTCAGATAACAGATGTGATTAGGAGTAATTTTGGCTACTTTTATTTTAGAAAAAAAATAGGGTCCCACGAAAAAAATTAAAACTAATGAAAAATTTAATAATATCCAATTCAAATAGGGAATTTGTATACAAACCCGAGGGATGAAACCGAGCGAAGCGAGAGTGAGTCGCTAGTACGCTATATTAAAGATATCCCTGCCGTTAGCGCTCTTCTGTAATTTGAAGCGCCTCTCCCACAGACCTTAGCGCCATGCCAGTAGTAGGGCCAAGTACACGTGTTTTCTCTGTATGAGCGAAAATCTTCCGCGGCAGGACGTTGACGAGGGTTGAAATTATATTCGTAAGTATTTTCTATTGAATATTTTCTTTTACGGTGGTCGATTCAGTCAACTTTTTGCTTCTACGCATACACTGAAGTTTAAATTACACCACCTTACATAAGTTTTCAAAATAAAAGGGAAAGTATCCATACCGAAAAGGATAGTCGCCCCATATAACTTTGCGGATAGTCGCCGTAAGGGCAATTAGTGTTGCAGGTAGATGAAATGCGTCGCAAATACGAGTATGAACAAGAGCTTAACATGTCTAAAAGGGCTAAACAATCTGCAGAAGTTTTAAATTTTTCTTGGTGATATAAAGTTGATTGCCATATTGTTTTTATATTTAAAATTAATTAATTATAATATATTATTATTTATAGCTTTAATTTTGGAAGTTTTATTTGTATTTAAAAGTTGTATTGATTAGTATTTCGATTAATACCTACTTAATAAATTGATGTTAATAATTAATAATGGTTGATAAAATTTACGTTTTAATCAAAAAAAAATATTGAGGCAATTTTATAATAAGTTTTCTATTACCGCATGAGGCAAGTAACCCCCAAAGCATTTTTAACATGAGGCAACTATCCGCCAGAGGCCAACTATCCCTTTATTTAGAGGTCAAACTAAACAGGATTTACTGGAAAACAATATTGATTTTGTTTAAAAAAATTGGTCACAATGAAAGATTAAAGACCAATGTCTTATTGTTAAACACGGAGCATATTGTAAGTAGATACTTAATTTTTATGTAATTGGAGATTTTCAAAAGGTAAGGCAACTATCCGGCTCTTAACCTACGTTAAATTCAGAATAGGGACATAGAATTTCAAATTGAAACCATACAAAATGAACTGAGCGTTCCCTATCTAGCTGTAAAGTCAACGCGGCATACTAGTGCAAGAGAGTCGAAGCGATGGTGCGGTCTTTAGTTGTCTCTTTCTAGAATTGTGATTGGTCCACTTAACAGTCTTGCGGGAGCGGATGAATTCTACAAAACAGCTTACACAAAAACAATTTTATCTTTGCATCAATAAATTGTTATACACTACATAATTTATAATTTATTGAATTTACATGTTTCCACATTAATATGTTACAATTTAGTTATGAACTTATGTTGAATATTTTCTGTGTGTATATGTTCTGGTATTTATATATTTAATTTTATATATAAGAGAGACAGGTATTGGTCGCACGTTCGCTTTCTCTCTTTCTAGAGAGTGGTCCATTTCTTGAGAGTAATGCTTAGTCCATACCTCTAGGTCTATGATTGAAACTTATTAGTCATGTTTTAGCAAGACTGTTAGTAGAGCAATTTAAAGGCCATTCAGCCATTAAAAAAAAAAATATAAAAGATTCCGACGAATTGAGAACCTCCTCGTTTTTGGAAGTGGGTTAAAAAACTGTTAAAATAAGTTTCTCCTACAAACTATAGTTAGCAACGACCAAAGTTATCCATAGGTTTTAGAAATGTGCAAATAATAACAATATTGACTTGGAAACTATATATTTTCTTTTGTTTTATTTAGATATCATCCTTATCAACACAATTCTGAATAATAAATAAAAGATAATTATAATTATTTAATGTAGTAAGATTATAATCGACTAATTACTATTTCAACGATAAAATTCTATTAAATAAACTATAAGCCTATATCTAATACATCTGACGATACGTTTGGCTCAGTTTGTAGTATTGTGTGACCCTACTAATAATAGCTACCAAAGTGTAGTCCCTAATGTCTGTCTCGCACTGCATTATGCATATCACGTTATAGGTCGCAGATTCTTTTTAGGCAATCAAAATTCCAACTATTAAATAACACTTTATATTGGCTAACTTTCCCAATCAACTAAAATTAATAGAAATAAAAAAAATAGTGTAATAGGATGATATTATAGATATATAAATGTTCAAGTTGGTGGGTAAGGTTGGTGGGTGAAGTCGGAAGTGAGTGTAACTCTAGGGCAAATGTATCTACTTAAAATAATCCATAAATATGTTTTGTAAAAGATAAAATAAAACAAAGCTATCTTTTAAATATTTATAATAAGTTAATTAATAAGGCAAGCAGTTATCTATATCGAATATAATTGATTGGTAACTAGGCAATGATTACATATGTTGCCCTAAAACTTCAAAATAAGACTTAATAGATTTATACTACAGGTTAATATAAATTATTTTTAATTCACTTAATCTATTATGTGACAGGTTAAGTAAATTATAGATAAAAAATATTTGCAAAAGACTTGGTGATTGGTCACGTGACCAGCCTTAAAATATAAGTATAACTCGCGTCATCTAAAAAGAACGCTGGCTGTCAAGCTGCGCAGAAGCGATTTATCGGTGAAATTGGTGGTAAGAAGCGGGGCGCGGGGCGGCGCGGGGCGGCGGGGCACGCGGCGTCAGTTCCAAATACCATCGCGCACACAAAAGTTTTTAATTACGAAATGGTTTTATATATAGAGAAGAGAAAAATTGTTTTTGACGTATATTGTTTTACAAAGAGAGAGTCTAATAATAATGCAGTTAATAATAAAAAAAAATGTATTAAACGTATTAATTTAATTTTTTGTAAGTAGATTAAACATTCTGCACTGAATCAAACATATTTTAATAATGAATAGAATTCTATTTAATGATATTCTATCTAATAAATTTTTCAATGTACCAATAACTAATATATGAAGCCGCGAGCGAAATGCTATGAAAATAAAAATAATAGGCTTAGTTCTTTTGCGCGCGAGTATACCCATGCGCAAACATACCCCCTCCACTTTCTTCCAGCGTTCTTTTTAGATGACGCGAGTTATAGTGAACACGATTTTTTAAAATACTTCAACCGTAGTATTAATATAAAAAAAATGGGTTAACGAATCCACATTGTATGTTACAGTACATTTTTAACCCCCGACGCAAAAAGAGGGGTATTATAAGTTTGACGTCGATGTCTGTCTGTGGCATCGTAGCTCTCAAACGGATGGACCGATTTCGATGCGGCTTTTTTTTACATTCGAAAGCCAGTTTCCTTGCGGCGGTTTTTAGCTATGTTTGGTTAATATCGGCCCAGCAGTGTAAGAGTATCAGCTCTTTTCCAAAATGATGTAAGACATTTTGGCGTATGATTACTCGATTAAGTGCTTGACGCGTGCCAGTGTAATCGTTAAATGACAGTTAATTTGCGTTGGGGGTTTTTAAATTTTTTATTTATAATAGAACATTTTATTCTTCTATACGAAATTAAGAATTATATACATATATGAAATATATTTGCTCATATCTAAATTATATAATATAAATTATTTGTAGAGTTAAAAATAATGATGATATACAAAATACCTTTAGAAGTATATGCTCATATTATTTGTCTTTCTTAAAAGGTATTTCATATTACATTGATAAATATACATACATTTATTTTCATACTTATTTGTTTTAGCCAAAAATATAAATACTTAATAATTGGCAGTGAATAACTCTTTAAAATTTAAATATATTGTTCTTCTTATGTTAATATTTATTCAAAATTGAACTTGAAAATTGAAAAGAAATGATAAATTAGCCTTATAAATAATATCGCCGTGTAAGAATCAGATGAACGTATATACATTTTCGCAATTTTACAGGAGAGCAAAAATACTGGGTAAATTCGCCACTTCAAACTTTACCAGCTTTTTAATAGTGATAATATACAATTAACGAAAGAAAAATATATATTGATATATTGGCATACTATTAGAGCTCAGAAATAGTTAACATTTATTTATTTATACAGGCTTACATAGACACAATATATATTTTTTGAAATTCGGTTGACATACGTTAGTGTGGCCCTTACCTTTTTTGAAAACCTTACATAAATACATCATTTGTAAAGTTAAGTTTTATTAAATGGTGAATTATTCATTCAATCATTTTTATAAAATAAATCTTTATATATATAATTCTTCTGTGAGTGTGTATGTCACTGAAATTCTCTCAAACGACTGGACCGATTTTGATGAAATTTTTTGTGTGTATTCAAGGGGATCTGGGAATGGTTTAGATTCACAATTTTGTCCAAAAAGTTTGAAATTTTCAAATTAAAGACGTGTAGACAGGACAACGTCTGTCGGGTCCGCTAGTATATTTTATGAAAATGCTTGTGCCAATAAAACGTAAATAGATAATCGTTGTTTTGGTTCTTCAAATTTAGCATAAAAACACAATCTTGTAACACCCAAAACAACGTATAAGCTTTTACGTTGATATGGTTCGTGTATGATATTGTAAATCAAACAATATTCTACGATTAAAAATATTGTTTTTGCAATTACGTTCCTATAGCCCTAACTGGTAGTAAGATAATTAAAACTAATTTAGCGGTACTCATGATACGTTTTTCTGGTCCTATTGAAAGTGGTTCTTATGCTATTTCGTTTTTTTGGAATTTGTGAACTATTGACTATACTGTTACGTCGTTTTGGCATTTCGTAAAGGACCACATTGTGACTCGTTTTATAAAAAAAAAAACGATTTTTGATTTTTTTTGTAGATACGTTCATCTGGTTCTTATACCGCGATATAACAATATTTATTTTTGTTTATTGTCTATAATCTGTTTGTTTGACAATAAACATTTACTTTAAAATCTAAATTGTGTATAATAAAAAAAAATATAAAGCAAAAATGGGAAAAATAATTATATCTAAGAATAAGGCAAAAGTTACTATGTCACTTCTTATGGCTTAATTCCTTTATTACATAAGAAAATATATAATTAGTTATATTATACATTTCATATATTAATGATTTTACATACATACATACATATAAGACTAGTTAGTATTAAATGTTATATGAAAGCAAAGCTTTCTAACAATCTTTGGGAAACACTGATCACTACGCTTCTCTATACATATACAGACTAAAAACTTTTATGTACAATTTTTATTGAATATAAATCTTTCTTAGATTTACGCGAATATTTGACATTTTAAATAAAACTGTTTTTCGGATTATTTCGCAGATTTATTTAGATTTTTGGTTCCTGACATTTCAAATGCTTTACCGCAATCATGGTCACGGGAGAGATTAAAGGTAACATGTATGTAAAGCCTTTTGAGAAGTCTAAAACATTAGTCTCTCCCGTGACCATGACTGCTGTAAAGCATTCGAAACATCGGGAAACAAAAATTAAAATAAATCCGCGAAACAATTCGAAAAGATAGTTTTATTTAAAATTAATATAAATCGTTGATATAAAAAACTCAATTGGCGTCTCAAAAGTGTCCTTATAAAGAAGTGCACAATTCAAACTTGAATTGCGCATTTTTCAAATCTCTTTTGTTTTTTACTTATCGGATAACAAAATTAAAACGCACGTTGTTTCGTTTAAAAAAGTACTTTATGTGGTGATAAGTTCGAATTTATGTTTAGACAACTAGAACTTGTCAATATTTTAATTTTATTCTTTGGTCTGACTTAGTCACATGTCGACGCCACTTTTGAAAGAAACACTTGTTAGGAAATCTATATTTTTGTGTGTTGTATTTTATATATCAATGATTTAAATGAATATTTCATTTTATTTGTAAACCATATATATTATAGTTAAGATATTTAGGACTGATTACAAAAATTATGTACAATAGATCCTTGTAAACTAAGGCTTGGAGGTAATTTGGACTGTTCTACTAATTATTTGCTATGAATTTTTATACTTAATGTTTATAAAAGCTTTAATAACTCTATACACATGTATAAAACTATAACTAGAATGTTCTACAAGTTACTACATAAATCCCATACCTTATGTAAGTTAAAATGTGTGATCGAGTTCGTGGTATCGTTTCTATTAGGACAATTAGACATCAACAATGGCATCCTTAATTAACGGTTCGTTTTATGTTCAAGAACCCGTGGTAGGGGAAAATGCCTACCTCAAAATAAAAAAAAAAGCTCGATTAATGTGATATTACGTATAATGGAAGGTATCCGAGAATCCGTGGTACGGGTGAATAAATACCTACCACTAAATGACAAAACAAAAACACGTTTACGTGGCATAGAAGATGTTCGATAACTCATGGTATGGGTTAGTAAATGCCTATTATAAAATAACAAAAGAAAATCTCGATTACGTGACATGAAAGATGTTCGAGAACCCATGGTAGGGATAGATGCTTACTTCAAAAAAAAAGTTTGATTACGTATAATAGAAGGTGACTGAAAACCCGTAGTAAGGGTCAACGAATGTCTACCACAAAATAACAAAAATAAAAGCTCGATTACATATAATGGAAGGTGTCCGAGAACCCGTAGTAAGGATTAGTGAATGCCTACCGCAAAATAACATAAATAAAACCTCTATTACGTGACATGAAAGATGTCCTGGAACCCATAGTAAAGCTTAGCGAATACCTACCAAAAAACAACAAAAACAAAATCTCGTTTACGTGACATAGAAGGTGTCCGAGAACCCGTGGTAGGGGTAGATGCCGCCGAGGATGTACTTGTAGCTGCCGTAGTGGTGCAGGCGGTAGGCGCCGGGCGGCGCGTCGCGCGGCACCTGCCACGACACGCGCGCCTCGCTCGTGCCCAGCACTTTCGACTTGCGCTGCCATACAAACCTGGGAAGCGGATGAGTCATCGACATCGTTTATAATTCACACACACACAGAGAGAGAGAGAGAGAGAGAGAGAGAGACGCACGCACGCACGTACACTTATACTCCCGCATTCTCAAGCGCACACTCGCTCAGTTACTATATAATTGGTTCCGTCCTTATCAGTTTTTGTTATATTGTCACCTAATATTATATAATCATCATATTGTTACCGCACATAAGAAATCTTTGTAAGCCAATTGGGGAGCGATTACTTACTGGAAAGGCTCAGCGTAAAATATTGTAACTATGATTTCATGAATAAAGTTTTTTCTTAAAAGTTTTTTTTACCGACCAATCTCCTTCGTGTCTTCTCCATTCTACGTGACTTGGCGTGATCTTTGCTCAACTCGCACGCTTTGAAGTCATCGACATAAAAATTGTATTGAATTAAATAATTTAGCCAAATATTATATTTTATTATTAGACTGATCAGTTACAATTATACATTAAATAATCTTATAGAATTAAGTTTATTATAATAAACCGGCTCAAAAGATTAATAGAGGAAAGCTAGTACTCGTTTGCGAAACCTCTCATATTCCAATATGCGAATCATTTTCAACACGATTATGAATTTTCTTTCTAATATAAAATTCCATCACCTCGAACTTGCCCAGCGTGGTGGACTATGGCCTGAACCCCCTCGAATGGCACATGCCCAGCAGTGGGACCTTAAAAATGGCTAAGTACAAAACTAGTATAGTACTATTATATTACTAAAACTGTAACTAAACACTAACTTGGTCTCCCAATCAGCGTCCGTGGCGACGGTTATCCAGGCGTCGTCCCGCTCGTCCTGCAGCCGCTCTACCGCCATGAACCAGCGCCCGTGCCGCGGGCTGTTGCGGGGATGCCCCGATACCTACACGTTAATATATCTGTTAATTTCTAATTAACTCAACTTTCTCGTATAGTTTATTTAAATATAATAGACAAATCTGATTTCTGAACAATCCCCTTTGTATCTTCTCCAGTCTACGCGACATCGGTGAGGTATTCTGTGCTTTACTGGCACATATTGAAGCCAGTATTATTGAATGTTGAATTGAACAGTTAATAAAAACATTAAAAAACCGACTACAAAAAAAAACACTATTAAAAATTTAAAAAAAACGACCTCCAGGCAATAAGATGTAAAAAATAACTAAACGGGGGTTTTCATTTAGAATAGATACCTAATCAGATATTTTCGAGTAATGATGATAATTCGAAAATAATAATGGATTATTAAGGGTTTCCCACTATTAAATCCGGTACGCACACCGGTAATGAACGCGGCACTCAAATAAATTTTGTGTTGCCGTTCCCACATAGAAAATACAATTTTACATTGCACTAGTATAATGTCCGTGGCACTGCCAGCATAGTTTAAAAATAACGGATTCAAACTTCGAAGTTCCAGCCTTAGTTAGATATGCAGGCTTTAAAGGGTTGGACTTCCAACAAAGCTCTTTTACAGGAGGGTTAAATCGATAAGTACTGAGGTCCTCGACCCCCAACCTTTGATCCATCAGTCATGTTACACACTATATATGAAAAACCAAGACCACTCACAAACACAGCAGTAACAGTGTCGTCATAGTTGTAGTACTTCTGGGGCTGCTGCACGCAGTCACCGAACTCGTGACCCCACGGCGCGGAGTCCCACAGAACGGGCGGTACCAGGGTGATCAGTTGATCGCTGAAATCCGGTGGCGTGGGTCCTGGGTCCAGCTTTTTGTTCTGTGAATTTGGATTTATAAATAAAATTAAAGTATTCATGTAATATTATATACATGTATGTTAGTGTGATGGATGTTTGTTTCTCTATCACACAAAAAGTACCTAATGATCGGATTGTACTAGAGTGGCTCGTCGGTGGGGTAGGGCCTGGCTCTAGCTTTTTGTTCTCTGAAGTTAGATTTGTGGAGTCACGAGAAAATATTAGTAAATCACGGTACTATTAATATCATTCGGAAAGTTTGTATGTGTATGTATGTTTGTTACTCCTTCACGGAACTGAAACTGTTAGATGGATATACATAGACAAAATTTATTACTCGGGGAATAACTCTCACGGGGGATTATTAAATAAAACTATCTTTTCGGATTATTTCGCGGATTTATTTTGATTTTTGGTTCCCGACGTTTCGAATGCTTTACAGTATCCATGGTCACGGGAGAGACTGAGGTGTTACATGTCTTGAATGTATAGTTGTTACAGACAGCCTACCCACAATTAACAAAATGAAAGTTGCACCAATTACATTACAATATTTTGTAACTTTAAACATTTTCATAATTTTATAATTTTAATTATAATTGAATATGGAAAATTATTTATTTAATTTTTGCTATTATTTTTATAATTATTACAATTTTAAAAATATTAATTAGTAATCTAATTTAGTGTTGCCATTATTATATTTATAACCATAAAGAAAAATATAAAATATAGTATTAGTTATTTAAGCCATATAATTTAAAAAAGTTAAAATTAATTAAGGATAATAATTTTAATTTAGTTTGCTATTATTTAAAAAACAAATTACTAAGCAACACTATTAATATATACGTTGCTTAGTAATTTGTTTTTTAAATAATAGCAAACTAAATTAAAATTATTATCCTTAATTAATTTTAACTTTTTTAAATTATATGGCTTAAATAACTAATACTATATTTTATATTTTTCTTTATGGTTATAAATATAATAATGGCAACACTAAATTAGATTACTAATTAATATTTTTAAAATTGTAATAATTATAAAAATAATAGCAAAAAATAAAATTATATATAATAAAATTATAAAATTATAAAAATGTTTAAAGTTAAAAAATATTGTAATGTAATTGGTGCAATTTTCATTTTGTTAATTGTGGGTAGGCTGTCTGAAACAACTATACATTCAAGACATGTAACACCTCAGTCTCTCCCGTGACCATGGATGCTGTAAAGCATTCGAAACGTCGGGAACCAAAAATCAAAATAAATCCGCGAAATAATCCGAAAAGATAGTTTTATTTAATAATGTCAAACATTCGCGTAAATCTAAGAAAATATTATTCTCACGGGGTACTCAAGTAACACATAAAGTACTGTTAGTAATAAAATTTGCCAAAAGATGGCGCTTCCTATATATCTATACTAATATTATAAAGGGGCAGAGTTTTGTTGTGTTACTTTTTTGTTTAAACGTGGTAATATTAGGAACTACTAATCTGATTAAAAAAAATATAATAAGGCCATATATCACACACTATATAGTCTATCTATTTCATACTAACCGTTAAAACGTACCTAGATAAGAAACCGAGCGAAGCGAGAGTGAGTTGCTAGTAATATTATAAAATAAAAAAGCAGTTCAGGACGTATCTAAATGAAGCAAGGGTTTTAAATTTTTATTAACACGTTTTTAGAAGCTTCTTTTTTAACTATACATAAGCTATTTCACCCAATTTTGGAAGAAATCCTACTTCTAACTATCGTATCTGTTTGAATATTATATATATTTTTTAAGTTTGCTCAAAGTAAGTCAGTAAACAAGTTTCTAATCACTTTCTCCTTCACTAAGAAATAATAATTTAGGTTCATATAAATATTTGAAGGTGAAAGTAAAGATCTTCGACCAAGTGAAGTAAATATGTAAAATATCAATATTTAAGAAATTATGTTACTTACTTTAAAATTAAATTTGAAATTTTGAAAATGATGGAGACAATGAAATATGAAATACATGAATTCTAATACTAATCCATTTAAATAATCTAAAGCATGACATCACTTTTCTGTGAAATAAAACTAACATCAATAATATTTTTATTATTTACAAAATTACAACTCTCAAAAAAAACTATTCAAAATCTATGATAGACCCAGAGCTAAGATATTTTAAACAGCTATTTTAAAAATACAAGAATCGATACAAGTTTAGATGACCTATTAAACAATAACATGGCGCCCAATTACAGCCTACATACGACGAAAGGATATAAAATGAGCGGAGCGGCAACAGCGCGGCCTCATAGCGGTATTTAGGCATCGATCAAAAAAGTATTAGATTCACAATCAGCGACAAAAAATGTCCTTACTGAATGAGCGCTCATTTGAACATTTGAGCGCGCTCATATTTTTATTTCTTTGTGAAATCAACTTTAAACTTTGAATTTAAGGTTCAATTTTCATTGTTGTATATATATTTCAACTGGAATAATTACCTAAACACAATTGGTGACAGTTTTGAGAGAACTTTTGCATGGGTTTGTGTATCTAGTACTTTTTTAATCATTGTATTTAGGTCATATGGAGAATGTAAAATTGTTATAAAAATCTATCTTCATTAATAGTATTTCAATTACAGAAGACTTCTGGCCGCACATTCGTTTCGTCTCTATTGCTTTTCCGCCATTTTTACCTGACGGCTGGCAACGAAACAGTCCACTCTCTATATCTATGGTATTTAGGACATAAGGAATGCGGCGCGGGTGCGGGGCGGCGCGGCGTGTTGAATGATACTTTCGTGTGTGTGGGTGAATATTGCGTGTTCACTTTAATTGTGTGTGCAGGGGGATAATGAAACGTCCAAAGTTACATATATTTGTTACTAGCGAATCACCCTCGCTTCGCTCGGGTTCGTCCCTATATAGGTAAGTCATGTAAGCGCACAAGATAAATCTTTGAATTTCTCGGCTTTTCTGTACTATAATATGCACGTTTAATACATATAAACCTCCCTCTTGAATCGCTCTATCTATTGCTGAAAACTGCATTAAAATCCGTTGAGTAGTTTAAAAGATTTAAACGAATAGACAGCGGAAACAACTTCATTTTATACTATGTAAAGTATTCACTTTAAGTTATATATTCACTTTAAGTTAGCAAGCAGCGCTGGATTGCCCAGGGCGGCAAATTTTTAGGGGCGGCAAAATTCGGAGAGTGGCAAAAAAAATTTCTTCGCGTTATCAAAAAGGCTTTTTTTTCCAAAAAAATAACTAATACATTTTTCGAGAAATTGAAATCATTTATAAATCATTTTTTTTTTCATTTGCCAAAAAATTAAAAAATTGAAACAATCGAAACTTTACCTATTTTGTGCAAATGTCGATAACGGGGCGGCATTTTTTACTATGATCAGGGACGGCGCTAAGGTTATATCCGGCACTGAGTTAGCTACAAATATCTCTTAGCACAATATATATACTTTTATAACAATACAAGTGACAAGCGAATCCTTAGACGGTTACGGGACAACTAAGATTCGTGGCACGATACAATTGTTATAAAGGCGAAATGTGCGCGTCAGCACTGCCACTACAACACGTTACCATGGCAACGGGGCTGTTACTGCGAGCCCTCGTTGTTTATATTGAGTCTGTCAATTGTATTCTGGGAGAATATTTCAAACGGCTTTAAATGAGCATAATTATTGTTTAAAAACACTCGATTTTTAAATCCATTGATAACATAATATTAAACTTTTTTCCTAGCTGAAAGAATAAATATTTTTAAAACTTTTTTGGTGTTTTTTTTCTGTTAAGTTGGCCATTTTTAATGTCAGTATTTCGTAAAAAAAACATAAATAAATAAATGAAGAGGAATTAAAGGAAAATTAAATATTACCTGCACAAGTGCTTCAGCAAGCTCAATATACTTGTTGAGATAAATTTCGAGAGTGTGAGGCCCGTATATAGTGGAGGCTGCTTCGTAGCGCTGCGCCTGCGGACATATTATACTTTTTTTTATAATATTTTCTTCGATTTGCGCGAATATTTGATATTTTAAATAAAACTATTTCGTATTCCAACTTTAACAACCAACGGAAAATTCGTCGGGAACCAAAAATCTAAATAAATCTGCGAAATAATCCGAAAAGATAGTTTTATTTAAAATATACTTTTTTAATTAACCTCTTTACTTGAAGACTGAATGTTCAAGAATTTGTATGAGGGTTCTAAGAGGTCAGGCTCATTTCGAATCGATTTTTAAGAATGTTTCTTTTAATGTATAGTTATAATACACTTTAAAGGTGACCCTATATAAATTTTACAAAAATCTATTCATTTACTACGAATAATTATTTTTAATGCAAGAAAAAATTTTGGTAATCATACCGTTATTTACTTTTCCCCGTCCAAAAATTGATGGCGAATTCCAAAATAGATACTTACACCATAGAATAATTTATTTCTACTGAGTACTGGTAAATATATATAAAAAAAAAACAAAAACCTATACAAAACGCCAAGTTTAATAGTTGTTTGTATTTTTCCCCCATTCGAAAAACTAAATCTAAAACATCGAATTTTGGATTATGATTATTTTTCAAAGGCCCATAATTTTAAAAATAAACATCGTAGAAAAAAATTGTTACGTATCCACTTTAATTCCTACTAGAAGTATAAAATTAGATTATTAAATTTTTTTTTTTGAACTCTTTTTGAACTTTAAAAAAGATATATCTACCTGATACTCCTCATACGTAGTGATATAATCCGAGTATACATTAGACAGGCCGGCTACAACGACTCTCTCGGCCTGCGCAGGCGCTCGCAGCGCGCGGCGCAGGCGGCGGCCCGCCATGGTGGTGAACTCGCCGGGCACGGCGGCCAGCGCCAGCGCGCCCAGCCGCGCCACCGTGCACGACACGATGTGGGGTTGCCACTCGTATGGGAATTTTGCCTGGGGTTAACACGGTCACTTTGATATTATATCTATACTAATATTATAAAGAGGTAGAGTTTGTGAGTCTGTGACGTTATCGGGGGTAATCTCTGGATCTACTGAATTGATTTAGATGAAAGGTAAAAAGATAGTTTGAGACCCTGGGAAGGACATAGGATACTGTTTATCCCCGAAATTATTCTTTACGAGGGTGAAAATAGGGATGAAAGTATGTGTTGGGACGAACCCGAGCAAAACAAGGGCGAGTCGCTAGTATATGGATATTTGCTTTGGTATTCCGATCTGAATGACGTTATTTGAATTTTTCATCATTATTATTATTATTGTATGGCTATTATTCGTACGGTAGCTACGCCTGAGTATAAGAAATAGCACACTTTATCATCTATACATAAAATAAAATTGTAGAAGTTGAATGTACATAGAAAAAACATGCTAAAAACCGAGTCAAGGCGATGTAAGAAGAGAAATAGAACAAATCCAGATTTTTTCATTTTTTTGTTTTTCTGTCTGTTTGTTAGTTTGTACGGGCTAATTTTCGAAACTGTTGGACCGATTTAAATGAAATTTTGCATGGTGGTATCTTATATCCCCCATCAATATTTTAGGTACTTTTCATCCCTGAAAATTAAAGAGTTCCCGTGGGATAGTTAAAAAACTATAATAACTTATACAGTTTAGTACACATAGACTACTGATTGGATTTTAATGAAACTTTACAATAATATATATAGTTCATACATCAGAATAACAAACAGGCGACTTTTTATCCCGGAAAAATGTACGGTTCCCGTGGGATAGATTCGTTTTTGTTCGTCTAGAGTTTATAATATTAGTATGTGTGCACTAGTTACCCGTCCGGTGGCCAGCAGGATGGGCTTGGGACGCTGGCACCGCACGTCCTCGGGCGTGGGCTCGGCGAGCAGGTCGCGCACGGCGTTCCACAGCGGGTTGGTGGTGGTGGTGCCCTGCGCGAAGTCGAAGGCGCCGGGCCCGTCCGTGGTGCCCGCCGCGAAGCTGTAGCCCATCGCCGGCGCGCACCCGCCCACCCGCGCGCTCTGCGCAGTGGACGGGTTGTGTCATATGTTTATGTGGGATTTGCGAGATGAGTACGCGTGAAATTATATTTTAAAATTAAATGGAGATGTGTGATTTAATTTTAAGAATGGAATGAAAGAGGATTTTTTTTGGGACATTAACACACAGCGCCATCTAGTACCATGGTAAGCTACGAGGCTTGTGTGGATACCAGATAGTTGATACACTACATATATATAAATTTAAATACATACATATTATAAATATAAACATCCATGACTGGAGTACAAACATTCGTGATCACACAAATGAATGCCCCCAGCGGGACTCGAACCCGCGGCCGCTGGCACAACAAGTAGGGTCACTACCAACTGAACCAAACGTGTCGTCAAAATAAACGAAAAGGAGGATGATATGTCATAATGACGACAAGACGAGACGCGTGAACATTGTTTTATATAATTTTAAAAGAATAAATAGTTACTTGTGTTATAAACTCTTTTATTAGCATCCCCGTATCCTACATTTATATGAGCCAGTGGTAGCTCAATGATAATGCACTCGCTTGGGAACCCAGTGAAGCGGGTTCAAATCCCGATTCTCGCGACTCTGATATTTTCATGTGCGAATCATTTTCTAATATCATATTTCTAATATCTTGGCCAACGTGGTGGACTATGGCCTGATACCCCTCAGGACCTTGTAGTAACTCATCAATTAAAAAAAAATACTTAATTTTTGCTAAATCTCTAAAATATAAAGAAATGACTAACTACGCAAATTGGAACAATAATTTATATACATATAGCATACGGTATTAAAAGTTTCAGTGACAGGATCATACGGGAACACTTCCTCCTTCGGCATCTCGACGAACTGATGGATAATGCCGAGAGGACCGGTCAGATCCTCGCCCGGTTCTTTTAGAACTTTCTGAAAAACATAAATAATAATATTAACATCTTAAATAAAACTATATTTTCGGATTTTTTCGCGGATTTATTTTGATATTTGGCTCCTGACGTTTCGAATGCTTTACAGCTATCATGCTCACGGGAGAGAGTAAGGTTTTCGACGTCTCAAAGGCATTATATAGTTGTTACAGACAGTCTACTCCCAAAATAACACAATGAATTCAAAAAATACAAAAATGGCACAATTTTAAACATTTTTATAATTCTAATAAGTTTTACAATTGAATATGGAATATTATTTAGTTAATTTTAGCTGTTATTATTATAATTGTAAAAAAAAATTTAGTAAAATTTATTAATTAGTAATCTTGTTTAGTGTTGCCATTGTTATATCTATTTCTAAACATAGAGAAAATAACATATTAATTATTCAAATCATATTATTGTTCTATGTGTTAACAAATCGAGACTTCTTTGCATTATTGTAAAGGTAAGGAAAAGAAGAGTGTATTTTGTACTTAGAACGCGGACGACGCCACAGTTTATGCTTGTTAGTTACATACATATTTGTCGCAATCTGAACGTATGAAGGCATGTATTATTTGTGTTTCATACAATTAAATAGAAACTTTTTTTATTAAAAAAATTCCAGTAGATATTTACAACTCTTCACTATTTTGTAACTTGTTTTTTCTAAAAGTTGTTATCTCGAAAAAATAGAGTAACGACCACCAAAGATGTCATTTAAAATAGGTACTAAAAATATTATTATGATCGTTCAAGTGCAAGAGGTCAATGTAAATGATTGGGTAAGTTAATCAATGATTTTAATTAAGTTATTTGTACCAATATTCATTAAATTAATTTGTTTGAAATTTATAAAAATTGCATAAACTGGGGTTCGATTCTTGGATGAAATATTTATTTATAACAACTTTTGAAATTTTCGCTATAAATTGAAAAACTAACTAAGTACAAATACAAATCATTATTACTAGCGAACGCTTGACCGTTTAAACTTAGTGTACATGAAATCTATTTTTATTCATACGTATTTAATAAAACACTGCTAAGAGAAATACAATTATCAACTTAAAAATTAAAAATAAACAATAAAACAAAAAGCTAAATATCTCACCATGGCTGTTTCAAACAGCTTAGTAGCAATGATCTTGGTGCTTTCAAACATGTCTCGTCCAGGGCCGGAGGCAAAGCATCTTTCCTTGGGCAAATCGCACTTTAACTTCTCTTGATCGCACACTTTGCCCGAGAACTCGCAGCGAGGGCCCCTTGTGTTGGGGGACACATCGCCCAAGTTGGTGGACGCGAACGCACAAACTATACTACCCTGGATTAAAATTATGCAGTCATAAACATAATAGTTTCTCAGATTTACGCGAATTTATGACAAAAATTCTAAAAACTATAGATTTGGCCTCTGTATCGATAATAATGTTTATTTCAATAAGATTTTCCAAAAAATATTTAATGTACAGATTCGGCTTAGTTACAATTTTATTATATGTATGTACCTATAGACTAAATAAATACAACCTACTTGGAAAATAAAATAAAATATAAAATTAAAGGAGTATACTATCTTTACATATACACATACATATTATAAATATAAACACTCATGACTGGAGAACAAACATTGGTGCTCATCACACAAATGAATGCTCCTAGCGGGACTCGAACCCGTGACCGCTGGCACAGCAAGTAGGGTCATGCAAACTGAGCCAAACTTGTCGTCAAAGCATTATAATTTTTAAAATTAAAGGCCATTGTATTTTAAAATACGATTAATTGCCCTAGAAAGCAATTCCCTACCAGCAACTAACTTAGATCATCATAATTTAGTCCATAACGCTTATGTATAATGTTTATTCAGAATAGATCAAATTGTCTACACGATTAAGTAAATAGTAGGTATCTGCTAATGTTAAAGTCTGTGACCTTCAATGTTGGGTTTTCGATCGATAATATCTATATAGTAGTTTAAATATATGTTTGTAATAAGTCACAATGTAAGTTTGTTTGTGGTCCAAACCTATATTTAAAAAAAAAATGTTTTACTTTTTACCCGATTTTGGCGAATAAAAGGAGGGTTTTCAATCTAACTACTGATACTAAATCGAGGGCCTGAGTCCAATGACATAAACATTTCCTATACGGCACTATTTGAGTAGCAAAACGTACTACAAAGTAATTTTATTCAAACGCATAAATTAAAATAAATTATACTCGTATATGTACATTTCATACAAAATATTTGCAACGTCCACGCGTCATAAATCACTGTATTGCAGAAATATTCACTTCCTAAATAGTGAACACATTATTTAGTTTTGCATATCTAGTATCTTTATTTATATTAACAAATAACTATAGTTTTTTTTTAAATAGCTTTAAATTTTATTTCTAGACAAGAAACGGTAATTTAAATACAAGTTTAATTTTCTAACATGCTTGTTATTGCATGCTGCACTCTATCCGTTCATTAATGCACTACGAATTCGTGGTTATTTCATATTTGCAAACATCCTACGAAATTAGTTAAACTAATTTTGTTACATCTATCTATACTAATATTATAAAGAGGTAAAGTTTGTGAGATTGTGAGTTTGTGAGGTTGTAGGGGGTATCTCTGGATCTATTAAACCGGTTTAGATGAAATTTGGTAAGAAGATAGTTTGAGACCCTGGGGAGGACATAGGATACTTTTTATTCCGGAAATCATCCCTTAAGGGGGTGAAAATGGGGATGAAATTTTGTATGGAGAATCAAGCTACCCGAGCCAAGCGAGGGTGAGTCACTAGTAAAAAATAAAACACAAAAGAAAAACTGACTGCGTAAAAGCGAACTAAAAAGATGAAAATAAAATGAAAAGTCGAACTCAAACCGTATCTAATCATGTACATTTCATCAAAATCTATTCAAGCGTTTAGTAATTACAAGGGAACATACAATCGAATATACATATGTACATACAAACATACATACTAATATTATAAATTCGTAAGTAACTCTGTTTGTCTATCTGTCTGTTACGTTTAAGTTTGGTATAAAGGGATGTGACCTTGAAGAAGCACACAGGCGTTTATGACCAATCAAGATAAAATAGGAGATAATTTCAAGTTTTTTTTTAAATACTTACCTACTTCTCTATCGTTACCGTTAAATCGTACATAGGGACGAACCCGAACGAAGCAAAGCTGGGTCCCTAGTATACACAAACATACATACAGGTCAAACACACAATCCTCATTCCCACCTCACAGTCAGTCAAAGAATAAAACAAACCTTGCCAGGCAGGGTGTTGTTCCCATTGAGAGCCTTCTCCATAAGTATGGAGGCGTAGCCCACGTTGTCGGAGGATATGAGGCGGTTGGTGTTGTTCATGCTGGTGGGGTGCACGGCGAACCAGTTGATCACCCCTACGATGTTGTTGGTGGGGGTTACAAATCGAATCTGCGCTAAAGTCTTGTCTACGTCGTATTTGTACCTTAAATTTAGAAGCTGGAATTAGTTTTTAACTGCATTTTTCGCGAATTTATTATGCTTTGTGGTTCCTGGCGTTTCGAATGCTTTATAACAATCATGGTCACGGGAGAGACGGTTTTAGACGTCTCAGAGATCATTGTATGCACTGTCTGTCTGTTAAAGACAGTTTTATTTAATAGTAGGTTGGTCAGTCAAAATTAGGGCTAGGCCGCTAGAATACCTCAAATTAATAATATTTTGAAAAAAAAATCCACCAATATTTATCACTTTAAATAAAAAAATTTTGTGTCTACATAGTCTCTCGCGACCATTTGCTGTAAAGCATTCGACGCTTCGAAACGTCGCGAAAGAAAACAGTAAAATAAAAAGGCAAAAAAAAACGAAAAAATAGTTTTATTAATTAATCAGGTAATGTAAAACTATTAATTCTCATACTTAGCTCTTTCTTCAGGTGGGTTTCGTAGATACGATGTCGGGGACCGATTGATATTAGCATCCAGTAGCTCCGCTTCGCCATACTCCATACGCACCGGCGTAATGTTGTTATGTGCTATGATTATACTCTGTAATAATGATTATGTTAGAATTATTAACCTATTTTTACTTATTCAATAGGACTCAAACTATCTCCACGCCAAATTTCTTGTAAATCGGTTCAGCAGATTAAGCAAGTAAAGGTAACAGACAGATAGAGTTACTTTCGCGTTTATAATATTAGTATGGATGTACGATAAAAATACTCGTTTAGCAAAATAAAGGTAAAACATATAGACAAAGGAAAATTTATCTCTATATAAGATATATAACTCTACTAGCGACTCACCCTCGCTCCGTTCGGGTTCGTCCCTACTTAGGTTTTACAGTTTAGTATAGATTTCTCAGGGATGAGATATTTTCCCGCAGTAAAAAGTATCATATATGTTGACCCGGATAACCAGCTATCATCATACCAAATTTCATCAAAATCTATCCAGTGGTTGATGCGGTACAGACAGACAAAAATTCTAAAAACTATAGATTCGGCCTCTGTATCGATAATAAAGTCTATTTCAATAAGATTTTCCAAAAAATATGATTTGGCTTGGTTACAATTTTATATATATGTATATAGATAAGACCCTTTTGAGAAAAATAATTTAACACGATGTAGGTATAGTACCTACGAGTATATTAATAATATTTTTGTTATCATTAATAATTTTAATGATTATAACTTAATAAATTGTGTAAAATAGAAATAAAGGTCAGCGGAATTGATAAAATTACAAAGTCTCATATTCAATAAATGAAACACATTATATTCAAATCTGAAGGCCTGTTTTATTTTTTATTCTTAAAACTCACTAGCGGCTCACCCTCGCCTCACTCGGGTTAGCTCTAGAAAAATAAAAACAAATCTTTTCCACGGGAACCGTACATTTTTCCGGGATAAAAAGTAACCTATGTGTTATTCTGATTTATGAGCTACATATATTATTGTAAAGTTTCATTACCATCCATTCAGTAGTTTTTGCGTGAGAGTAACAAACATCCATACATCTATACATCCAGACATCCGCACAAACTTTCGCATTTATATATTAGTAGGATTAAGCGTAAAAGGATTTTATCATAAATTTCTTCGAAGTATAGGGTAACATTCTTACTATGATTGCTGTAAATAAATTCGTGTGTAGGTAATACTCGTAGCCCTAATATCTTCTAAGACCTACCTTCAGTATACCTACGATGTACGCCACATAAGTTTCCTTGACGAAGCCCAGTATAGGCAAATCGAAGAGGAAGTCCAACAGAAACCCTCCCGGCGTGGAGTGCGTGTGAGTTCCGCTCAGTATCACGTTGTTCTCATTATATATATCCCCGTACCTTTTTTGTAGACGTTTTATAACCTGCCAAAGAGTTATTGGTGATATTTATTATTATTGGTTTAAGTTTTCACAAAGTCAAAGTCTAAATATGGATTTCTATTTTTTTTTATTGATCGTAAATCAAAAACGTCTTTCCCTTATATTATCTAGTAATTACAAAATTTGCCTTAATTCCTATATTTCTGTAGTAATTTATTAGATGCACATGAATATGACATTTTAGAAACTATATTTTCATATATTTTTTCATGATTTTTTTCCGTTTTCAACCGACTTCAAAAAGGAGGAGGTTCTCAATTCGACTGTATGTTTTTTTTTTTTTTTTTTATGTTTGTTACCTCAGAACTCCGTCATTTATTAACCGATTTGGACAATTTTTGTTTTGTTTGAAAGGGTATACTTCCAGATTGGTCCCATTTAAATTTAAAAAAAATACCACCCCTAAGGGTGGAAAAACAACTAATGATGAATTTAACCTACTTCTAATTGTCATATTGACTTGAAACTTTGCAAGTATTTCTATTTCTGTTGATAGTACAGTGGTTTGGTGTTGTTGACCTGATCTGACGGCAAGGCCAGAAGGTGGATAGGTGGAACTCTTCAACGGCTAATAGTAGATACTTTGAGTTTGGGCTTATTTTGTTTGATTTGACAAGCCTAACACGTTAGAATCCTTACTTTGCTACTACTGTCTACACTAAAAAGGGAAAAATAAAAACTTTTTAACAAAAAAAAATAAAAACCGACTTCAAACAAAAGCACTAAAAATTAAAAAATAAGTGATTGGTAGTTTTCATTTACTATACATACCTAATCAAATATTTTCGAAGTCGGTGTGCTTTGCTTTGTATGGGCTGGCACCGATTTCGAAAATATTTGATTAGGTATGTATTTAATAGGTAGGCTTTAATTACTTAGCCAAAGCACACCGACTTCGAAAATATTTGATTAGGTATGTATAGTAAATGAAAACTACCAATCACTTATTTTTTAATTTTTAGTGCTTTTGTTTGAAGTCGGTTTTTATTTTTTTGTTAAAAAGTTTTTATGTCTTATCTCACTTGTGACCATGTTTGCTATAAGGCATTCCAAATATCAAGAACAAAAAAAAACCACAATAACATCCAAAAAGTTAGTGTTTAAAATGTCATATATTTCTATTGCATGTTTTTTTTTGTTTTTAATCCATTTTTAGTTATACTAAAATAATTTGATAAAAACAACATTTACCAGGATTTTTCTATGTATCGTTTTTATATAAATGAAAATAAATCCCTCATACTCACTTCTCGCCTTATACCATTTCCCATCATAGCAGCGTCTATAGACACAAAGACAATGCGTGTAGAATCGTTGTCATCGGCGAGTACAAACGCCCGGGAGAACTGCCTCAAATGTATGCCATGGCCGGTTTGCTCGAAGTTTGCGTAGCCCATCTATATGGTTGTGCAAATATGGAAAAATGTTAGTTTATCCACATATTAATATGTAAAACTTAACTTATGCAAGTTCATAAATAAGTAATCTATACTAATATTATAGAGTTAGTTTGTGAGTTTGTGACGTTGTAGGGGGCAATCTCTGGATCTACTGAACCGATTTAGATGAAATTTGGTAAGAAGATAGTTTGAGGCCTTGGGAAGGACATAGGATACTTTTTATCCCGGAAATTATCCGTTAAGGGGGTGAAAATAGGGATGAAAGTTTGTATGGGGATTCAAGCTAGAGACGAACCCGACCGAAGCGATGGTGGGTCGCTAGTATAACATAAATTTTAATTGTATATTAGTAGGTATATACTACTTTTTATTGTTACTTTATTTATATTTAATTGTTTATAATTTACATTATTATAATTTATATATTTAGTTATTAAATATAACCGCCATACCACTATTCTACCACCTTATTAGCAATATTTCCACAACAAATATATTAACCCTCTTCGAGAGAACAATAAAAAATATAAATATGAATACAGTAGCTACGTAACGTTTATTTAGCAATAAATGCTAAAAGCTATCGTCAGTCAGCTCTTAAGTTTTATTACGAAGTTATATTACATTGCCACCTCTTTGATTTGCAATACATGTCAATTGGCATTAACACGTTTAATGGTTTCAATTCAATGTCAAGTATTTAAATATAACCAGAGACTGATTGATCTGTTACTTATTTTTGTTGTTTTACTTTACTATCATTTTTTTAACCGACATCCAAAAAGGAAGAGGTTCTCAATTCGTCGGAATCTTTTTTTTTTACTTTTCCTGTCCAACCGTCTATGTATAATGAACAAGCGCCATAACCTCACTTTGCTCGGGAGCGTCCACAATTACGCGGATTTTCTTCACAATTTCATTTAATTATTTTACGTGGAACTCTATTTTTATTGCTATACTATTTTCTAAAATAAAAGTAGCCAAGTTGATCCATACAACATCAGCTATCTGCCAGTAAAAGTCCCGTCAGAATCAGTCCAGCTCTTTCAGAGATTAGCCGGAACAAACAGACAGACAGAGAGACAAAAATTTTAAAAACTATTTTATTTTTCTTACTAATACCGTATATAGGTACTAAATACCTTACATGCATTTAGTAAAACGCTTTTTAATTCGTAAATGTATGTACTACGTAGTAAGGTGTTGCTTAATAATTTGTTTTTTAATTAATATCAAACTAAATTAAAATTATTATTCTTAATTAATTTTAACTTTTTTCAAATTACATATAGAACCATTATGTGGCTTAAATAATAATTAATATTTTATTTTTTATTAATGGTTATAAATATAATAATGGCAACACTAAATATAGATTAAAAATTAATATTTTTAAAATTGTAATAATTATAATAATAGCAGCTAAAATTAAATAAATAATATTCAATTATAAAACTAATCTATACATATGATAAAATTCTAACTAAGCCGAATCTGTACATTAAATATTTTTTGGAAAATCTTATTGAAATAGTTATTATTATCGACACAGAGACCGAACCTATAGTTTTTAGAATTTTTGTGCGATGCATTTAGGAAAAGGTTTTTTTAATCATTTTATTTTCGGACTTTTTAAGCACAACGCGAAAAGTAAACCTCAATAGTGAAAGTATCTGATATATAAACTGTTGGTATATTAAACTTGCCTAAATCTGAACCCTCCTAGGCATTTTAAAACAATAAAACGAGCACATAATATCTTAAACGAATCATAAATGTGTAAATGAATACATTGTTTCATATGGCAAATGAAAGTTGAATAATCGAGAAGCAGATACGAGTACGTAGCTGGCAGCTGCTAACCTCGACCGTTCAATAAACCGTGAAGGAACCGCTAGTTTCATTCACAATTATTGTTACACTTGAAACACTTGTAGCTTTAATTAATTGCAAACAACCTATACTATGTTAAAAGGAAATCTATACATATAATAAAATTCTAACTAAGCCGAATCTGTTCATTAAATATTTATTGGAAAATCTTATCGAAATAAACATTATTATCGATACAGAGGCCGAATCTATAGTTTTTACAATTTTTGTTTGTCTGTCTGTCTGTTATCGCATCACAGAAAAACCACTGGAGGGATTTTGATGAAATTTGGATAGTTATAGCTGGTTATCCGGATCAACATATTGGATACTTGTTACCGCGGGAAAATGTCTCATTTCTGAGAAAAAATACAAAAACTGCAATGTAAGAGGATACTAATATTTGGTTTTTGGTAATCTGAACGCGGACAGAGCCGCGCGCAATGCTAGTTAATATATATTTTGACTGGCTTATTGGTAGCTAGCAGGTTCGGCTATAGATCGTTTAGTTCTGGGTTCGAGTCCCGAGTCAGTCTTATATAGTTGCTGGGTGTTCTGGGAGTAGAGAAGTTAGGCGTAGTCATATCTCATGCCTCGGAGAGCACATGAAGTTGTCAATCCTGCCAGAATATAAAGATTAAAGGAATAAAGGCCCTCTTGTACAGTAAATATAATATAATGTGAGATGTCCTGCCTATTTTGCCTCTTAGGACTGTTTGCGATTGACTGCCGTAACAGAAAAACATTAGATCATAGGGCCAGCCCATAAACTGTACACAAATAACACCGATGATAAATACACACTAACAAACACTAACAGGATAATAATAAAATGAGCCAATTAAAATGAATCACCCAGTAAAATATATTTCGGCTGTTGAATTTGCTGGTCATATTCATTGTACTTCATTTAATTTACTAGCATTGCCCGCGGCTCCGCCCGCGTTCAGATGCCCAAAAACCAAATTCTTTGGTTTTATATATTAGTATACTCTTACATTGCAGTTTTTGTATTTTTTCTCAGAAATGAGATATTTTCCCGCGGTAAAAAGCATCCATTATGTTGACACAGATAACCAGCTATCATCATACCAAATTTCATCAAAATCTGTCCAGTGGGTTTCTCGTGATGCGGTAACAGATAGACAGACAAAAATTCTAAAAACTATGGATTCGGATGTATCGATAATGTCAAATTCAATTAGATTTTCCAAAAAATATTTAATGTAGGTACTGATTCGACTAATAGTTACAATTTTATTAAGTATATGTATAGATTTTACCTGTATTCGTTAATACAAATATTTTCAAAAATATTATTTAATTACAAAATATGATTTATATAAATCTTTCCAGTGAACTTTAGTAAATTTGTGGTATTCATTTAGGACGTGTGGCAATAAAGTTGCCTGCGATCACCTTGTACGCATATTTTAATGTCTATTACTTAATAATTATGTGGCATAAATGTATGAACGGATAAAAACATCAATTAATACAAGTGAAGTATTTTACTATCTATGTAGCTAGTACGATTACTATATTAATTTTTAATATGAAATCTATATTGGTAGGTGTTCACTGTTCATCTTCAACAACTTATTAGATGTTTGGATGTTTGTTACTCAATCACGCCAGAACGGCTGAACGGGTCTGGATGAAAGGCACAGATATAGATTAGAGTGGAATAGCACATAGACTACTTTATATTTCAGATGAAAAATAGATCGTGGTAGATTGAAAGGATGTGGGATAGATTTGTTTTTGTAGAGGTGAATCCGAGCAAAGCGAACGTTAGTCGCTAGTAATATATTATTATTATGTATGTCGTGTTGTGGGAATTATATAAGGTTTAAAGCCCTATAAGTAAAACGGAACGTAAGCCGCATTTATTTTCACACATAAGGTCACATACCTACTCGTACATACTCGTACATACATAATATCTCGAGCATTAAAGTTTCCTTATTGGCAATTTAAATATGGTAAGTGTTCGCTCAGTGGTAGACATTTGACCGTAATATAAACTAATATAGAGTTTGTTTGTTTGTACACATTTTGTTAAAAAAGTTGGTTAAAAGGTTTGAAGGAAGTAGGCTATAATATAATAAAATTGTAACTAAGCCGAATCAGTACATTAAATATTTTTTAGAAAATCTTATTGAAATAGACATTATTTTCGATACAGAGGCCGAATATATAGTTTTTAGAATTTTTGTCTATCTGTCTGTTACCGCATCACAGAAAAAGCACTGGAGGGATTTAGATGAAATTTGGTATGGTGATAGCTGGTTATCCGGGTCAACATATAGGATACTCAATATATAAAATATCTCATTTTGTTGAAAAAAAATACAAAAACTGCATTGTAAGAGTATACCTTCTAATAAGGTAAAACCTAAGAATTTGCTTTTTGGTCATCAGAACACGGGCAGAGCCGCGGGCAATGCTAGTATATTATATAGTCTATCTATTCCATATTAACCGCAAAACGTACCATACTAACGTATTGTTATTGAATTATTTTTATTGATAACACTAAAGCTCGTCTATAACTATAATCAACCAACAAACAAATAGCTAAACAAAAAAAAAAACAACAAACAGTGGAAAAATAGATACTGAATTGTTTTTTCTTTATTTGTGAAACTGCTACATAAGCCAGTTAACGGAAGTTGATGCAACTAGAGTGCTTAATGAACTACGAGTATCAACCAGAGTAACACAATAGTACATCGCCGTAACGTTCTCATGAGTGTTAACAATTAACAATGTACCCACGTGTTACGTATCACACATGACACCGTTCCTTTCATGACCAGTATATGTTAGCTATTAATATTTTAATTTACCTACCTATAATTACATCCCTGTAGATAAGATTAAAAAATCTCTTGACCAATATTTATAACATACTAATGACTCACCCTCGCTTCGCTCGGGTTTGTCCCTAGCTTGATTCCCAATACAAACTTTCATCCCTATTTTCACTTCTAAGGGATGATTTCTGGGATAAAAAGTATCCTATGTCCTTACCAGGGTCTCAAACTATCTTATTACCAAATTTCATCTAAATCGGTTTAGTAGATCCAGAGGTTACCCCCCACAATGTCACAAACTCACAAACTACCTCTTTATAATATCAATATAGATAAATGACAGTTATTATTATTATTTATTTTTGGGTGTGGTGCCGAGGTCGGCCCTAGCTACGTCGACCAGTTATGGTCCATTGTAGCTCCCTTTGGAATGAATTAAAGTTCTCCGCTTAGTCCTGTTGACTCCAGGAACTTCCAGATTTTCTGAGCGGAGAGCATCTGTATCTCTTCTGGTTGCATAATATGCTGCCCTAGATAGATACTTCTGCGGTAAATGACAGTTAGTTATATACCATTTTAGACACGGAAATATATGTAATGTGTATGTACATAAATCGTCTTCTTTATAATATGATTCTATTAACTTTGGTTGTAACTAAATATGAAATCACAATTCTAATTATATATTTTATCGATTAGTTACTTTATATGTCCAAATTTCGCACGACAAAACAATAATTAATATTATAATAATTTGATATCACCATGCTAATGTGATGATGTATAGTCAGGACTCAGGAGTTGGAGAGTGGAACTCTTCCGTTGACTAATATATAAGTAAAAGTTTTAAAGTTCAAGCTCATTTTCATTCAATTTGAAGAATCCTATACATGGGATTATTGTCATAAGCATGTTCTTTTTGTTTTTAAAACTATGATTATTACGTCTAGGTATATATAGAACTATATCAAATAATTCCCATGGGAGGGCAACGCGAGTATAAAATTTACCTACGGCGAGTATTAGTTAATCATGAATTTTATAGTAAAAATATATACTTGTATCATTAGAATTATAATAGAACAAAAGGCTATATTATCGGTAGACTTACAAAACCAATTTCTGCGGGTGGTCCAGTGACATCTGCTATACCGACACCCACTTTAAGTGTATTGACTGCGCACGCGCAGCATAATACGTATAAACAGCTCCAAAACACTCGCGACATCTGAAATGAATATAAAATATACATAGGTACAATTTATATTTTACATTATTTTACTAAATTTTAAAACAATTTTGTAATATTAAAATACGAAATAAAATTTGTATCAATACGATTTACCTTATTATATAATACTCGCTTAATTTTTCTAATTCTTTTACTGAAATAAAAGAAGCCTAATTTACTTCTTATAACATCAACTACCTGCCAGTGAAAGTCCCGTCAAAATCAGCCCAGCCGTTTCGGAGATTAGCCGGAACAAACAGACAGACCGACAAACAGACAAAAATTTTAAAAATTGTGTTTTTCTTATAAATTCCGTATATAATTCCATAAGCATTTAGTAAAAAGCTTATTTATTATTTTGACATTACAAACAGACACTTCAATTTACTTTATCTGTATAGACTAGCGACTCACCCTCGCTTCGCTTGGGTTCGTCCTTAGGTTGCGTCCCCATACAAAACTTCAGCCCCATTTTCACCCCCTTAAGGGACGATTTCCGGTATAAAAACTACCCTATGTTATTCCCAGGGTCTCAAACTATCTTCTTACCAAATTTTATCTACATCGGTTCAGTAGTTTCGTAGCCTATTCGATACAAACAAACAAACAAAAAAAAACCTTTTTATAATATTAGAACAGATGTAGATATGTGAGTTATTAGTATAGTACAGAAATCAGGCTAAGATATAGAAAAAAGTGATGATTAATTAAAAATAGGAACCTAAACAAACTCAGAAATTATTATTTACAATCTAATCATCTTTAATCTAAACCCGTTCCTATTGATCTGATCAATCTGAAATTCGGGGAAAATATCTCGTAAATCTCGCAAGTAATGTAAAACATCGGGTGAACGGAACCCTAAAACAATTCTGCCATATCTATCAAGGGCCCTCATGATAATAAATAATCATGAATTATTACAATGAATCAGAATGAGTTTAATGATCAAACATGACGCATCTACGCACAAATTCATGATTCCGATCGTGCACTCCCAGAGCTGACATTGACAATCGCCTGGTTCCGTACAACGTGATTTGTTTGACACAAGTTTGTAGGAAAGTGCTATCATTAGACACGTCCGTTCCTCATTGTACGGAAACTGACTTTAAAGTATATTTGTATGTGGTTTGTTGTTTTTAGAGTACTAAAAAAAATTAAGTAAGTAGGTAAGTTACTAAATCATGTTAATTTTGTGTGCAATCATGTTTGTTAGTGTTGTTTACACATTTTCAAGGTGAAATGTTCTTGGCTTCGTTTTTTCTTTAATCATAATGCAATAAATATTTTAATGAATAAAGTACTTAGGGTCCCGAAGCGTAGCGTTAATATATTTCTAAATTCCGCATCCTTTGATAACTGGAAGATAGTAAGACGGGGATAGACATTTACAAAAATATTTAGGGTGTTTTTGTTCTTTCTCATATCTTTATAATATTATAAATGTTAAAAATTGGATGGATGTTTGTTACTCAAACAGGGCTGGATGGCGGATCTGGATGAAGTTTGGAACACAGATTGATTGTAGTCTGGAATACTTTTTATCCCGGTAAAATGTACGGTTCCCCTGGGATAGAATGTTTTTGTTTTAGCCGCTAGTAAACTAAATGCAGTGCGAATTCTACCAGCAAACTGGCCAACTTTTATATTTGTGCTAAGAGTGACACCATAGTGTTTCCTTATCGGTAGAACTAAACACGTCTAACACTAATATTATTTTGTGATAGTACGGACAACGGAACCCTTCACGTCCTTGCGTCCGGCTTTGTCTGACTTCAGTCATTCATTAAATTAATATGATTCATCAAAATCAACGGTAATCGTAATAAGAGGCGTATAAAAAGCAATATGCAGAATATAAATTTGCCGGCTAAATATAATTTCTGATAAAATAAATTTAATATTAACTTAAATAATATAGTAATTAAATAAAAAATAAATATGTTAATTGTGACATCTTATTTAGACTTTTTGTACAGTTCCGGAAAATCTGTTCAGCTTATAAATAAAAGGAAAATCAACAATGCACTAGAAGGCAATGAACTTCAGGTCATTGTCTTAGCACTGACATTTTATTAATATAAATAGTGCCGTCGAGTTATAATATGAACCGCTCTAGTTAGCATTTAGTTTTATAGGTACTTATAACACTAAATGCTAACTTGACGCTATGTAAATAAAACAGGCGAGTTGTACTGTGTTGTAGGGCAAGCTAGTAGTTAATAATAATGAATACCCTTGACTACCTCGCAAGAGATATAGTGAAAATATAATAAGTATGTATTCTGTACATAATATGTTATACATTTATGGTATTGGTATAGTGTATTTATAGATATATACTAGGTATTGCCCGCGGCTCCGCCCGCGTTCACCAAAAAGCATATTCTTAGGTTTTACATATTAGTATAGTACTCTTACAATGCAGTTTTTGTATTTTTTCTCAGAAATGAGATATTTTCCGGCGGTAAAAAGTATCCTATAAGTTGACCCGGATAACCAGCTAGCATCATACCAAATTTCATCAAAATCTGTCCAGTGGCTTCACGTGATGCGGTAACAGACAGACAGACAGACAGACAAAAATTCTAAAAACTACAGATTCGGCCTCTGTATCGATAATACCTAATGCCTATTTCAATAAGATTTTCCAAAAAATATTTAATGTACAGATTCGACTTAGTTACAATTTTATTATATGTATAGATTATAAGTTCTTATGTTTTATACCTACTCGAGAGGAATGCACCGAGTTTCACAAGTGCGGTTTACACTTTCACAGTGCTAGGACTTATCGATTCTGCAAATAATATACCTACACCGAAGTATTTATTTTTAATGTTCATTATTATTTATATCCTGATAACGATCTTATTTATTTGTAACGACGACTGATTAGGTACCTATTTATCTTCTTTGTTATTGATATTTTTTTTGTTCCTTTGTCTTCCTTCAACTGGAAACTTATTGCTTTGATAGAAAAATTAGCCAAAAAAATTTTGGAAGAAGCGTTTGAAGTAGATTAACGGTAATGCTACTACCCTATTTAAAAACTCCAATAGAATCCTATCAAAAACGACAAAAGCCACATAGAGACCAATAAATATTTATTAGTTTCTATGTGGCTTTTGTTGCTTTTGATGGCATTCTATTGGAGTTTTTCAACACGGTAAGTAGAATAAAGGTTTTTGTGTAGATACGATAAATATCCTGACATTAAAATAGTAAATTAACGACTTACCTTAGTAAATATTTTGTGTACGTTTAACTGTGTCAAGACCATTACCTTGACTTTAGTAATACCTATGTACACTTATATAGCAATTTTAAATGTATTCTTCATAGTAAATAAAATTTAAATAATCTTTATAATATAAAAATGAATCGCTGAATGTGTTGGTAAGCACAAATCTCGAGAGCAGCTGAACCGATTTCGCTAATTCTTTTTTTATAATATTCCTTGAAGTACGAGGATGGTTCTTACGGAGAGAAAACATAAAAAAAATGCCTGAAAAGTCTAAAAACAACACTTTTCTATACTCCCATACAAAAGATTCGTAATAATACTTAAAAGTCAATTTGAACTTTAATATCATACCATAAAGTTTAAGTGTTAGTGGAGAGGTTCCGGGAGGGCAAAACATTGATGGCAATTGAGTCACGTTATAATCCTATAAATATTAATGTCAAAATATCAATATTTATCAATATTATTAACAAAAAAAATTAAAATGTATATGGCTACCGCTGGCTAATAACTATTTATATCTATTTAAAGCGTACCTAGCGACGAACCCGAGCGAAGCGAGGGTGAGCCGCTAGTAATCTATATAAATAATAATGAATGTTGGTTAGCGCATAACTCAAGAATAGCTGGACCAATTCGGTTAAATGTTTTTTTCGTATGTTCCTTAAGGTCCACGGAAGGTTTTAATAAAGAAAAAAAAAATGAAAAATCAACGAAAAATTTATATGGATAACGCTGGCTAATAACTATTTATATCTATTTAAAACGTACCTAGCAACGAACCCGAGCGAAGCGAGGGTGAGCCGCTAGTTCAGAATAAAAAAGGTAAGGAATGATGACAATTTTAGATTTCAGATTGCTTTAGCAAAGATGTAGCAATGAGCAAGTTAGCTTCGTGTCCTCGTTTCATAAAATTTTAAATTTACTACCTTAAATGTTGTCAAACAAGAATATTTAATGATTTAAGTGATTTCAAAATTAAAAACAATAAAGTCTCGGCACGTTACCCTTTAGCCTATTCGTGATTAAGAGATTTCAAAACTGACAAAATAAAAAATCACATTTTAGTGTAATCTACATAATATTTAAAAGTTAAAACCAATTCATTATAATACAGCTAGTAAATTGTATAAGTACCTTTAATCTAAATAACAATTAGGGCTATATAAAAATTTAAATGTACAATCACATTACAAGTTGTAATTTACAACAATATATCACTACATTGATATAATTATGGTGCCTTCTTCCTAATAAATTATTAAGGAAATATATTATAATAATAATAAATAATACCTCATAATTCATAATTCGGATATCTATTTAAAAAAATAATAATATTTAATACTTTTCAAACTTTTGAACTTTTTTAAATAAAGTTAGACATTTATAGCTAGCACTAGCAGGACCCGCGGCTTCGCTCGCGCTAAAACTACAAAAAAATCTCTAAAAAGGTAGTTTCATACAAACTTTCATCCCCTATTTTACCCCCTCATAGGATTATTTAATTTTACTGAATAGTATTTTATTTATTAATTATAATATTTTTTGGATAGTATTATAACGTGTTTTCCCGTGGGAATTAAATAATCTTCCGCGATAAAAGCCAAAGTAGCCTATGTCACTCTCCAGCCCTCCAACTATCTCCACACAAAAAATCATGCCAATCCGTTAGTCCGTTTCGACGTGAAAGAAGGACACACAACAAACAAACACACTTTCACATTTATAATATTAGTATGGATAACTATATGATATATCTATACAGTACTTAATAAACAGAAGGCACATGAAGAGCCTGTTGACTATTCGATATAGAGGTATAAATTGTAAATGATACATATTTTATTATTTGATACAGCATTACTATCGTGAGTAGGTATAATTTTATTTTTGTTAAAAAATAATATTATTCGGCAATCCGGCTAAAAATGAGAACTGTGAAAAGAAAACCCATAAGTTCCACTTTCCTTTAGCCGGTATCTGATAAAAACGATTTGTTTTTATAAGTAGTATACAATGTTTATAAATTATATTTCTTTTGTTTATATTGTTTATTTCAAAAGCCAAACAATAATATACTTAAGAAATACAACATGCAAATATCTTTGTTGCGTTTACCTTGAAATTAGACCAATCACTTTTTCTCCAAAAATATGAATACACAGAACAAAAATACTCTAAAAGACTCCAGTTTCAGTCACATTTTATCACTAATGTATCGCCACTAACAATAATATTTTGTTGTAATATAGAACATATGCGCACTTTAAAAGGACAAAGATTTGTGTTTGTTATGAATTACGCGTGATAAACGATTTGCTATGACAGAGAGTACGTCGTACCCTTTTCACGTCTTGTTTGCAACTGGTATTATTTGTATTTTGTCTGCCTCTGCACTGCACCGGGCAATCAGAAGCTAAACAAGTTTAATTACTGAATCCAGTAGGTAGTTCAAATCCTCGATTTCTATCAGTGTCCGTATAATGTTGAACAAATGTAAACAGTGTAATTCTAATTTTCAAAACATAGGTACCTCTTTTATGTGTTGGTTCTTTCTTTATTATTTTTTTTAACTTCATGTAGGTATTTCATTAATTACATTGCAATTTATTCTCAGGTCATTTATACAAAATACAAATAGAAATATTGTGTGGAAATAGCTACGTATTTATCCCCTCAGGTAACCAAACTTCTTATTTTTATACATATCAGGTATGATTTTTAATTTAGGATACACTTAATAAATTTATGCCAAACTCAAAAGTAAGACTCATTTTTATACAACCAGTGAATTTATTTATACAAAAATATCTTTATTCATAATTGGCGCGTATTCTTGACGTACCGAAACAGATAATAAAAGTTCTCCTAATAGCCAGTAGCGACACCTATCGTAAACTTTAAAAACTAAATAGAAAATGTATTCACAAGATGTCACTACGTGCTCGAATAAGCGTCATGCATATCTAAATACCTACCTACGTTTCAAGCGCACATTCATAATTTACTTAATTCTAATTTTACTTTGGTTTTGAAGTTATGCGGATATTATTCCATTTTGTTGTAACCTCAAATGTTTGTTAGATTTTCTAATTGAAGATTTTTGTTGTATATACTTATTTAATAAAATCTTCGTAAATCTAGCGTAGTTAAATAGACGTGTAAACATTCCGGTAGGTAGTGACAAGCGTATGTATAAATTAATGAGACGAAGAGTTGATCAAAGATGGCGGAAATTAGAGACCAACTCACACGGTGCATAGGTACTATACTATGATTCTGGAATCTTTGGTCACATAATTACCTTCAAAGATGCATTTCATTGAAAACTTATTTTTGGACCATTATTCTTATTTATATTATTATTCTTAGTTTTTCGGAAAAATAAATGTGAAGCTACTCTTCACTTGCTCCAATACTAGGAAAGTATTTATTCTTGAAATAATCTTTCATATCTTATCCAATGTGGACGCTGCCTATCATCATTGAACAAGTGGCGCAATTTATATTTAAAACGCTATCTTTATATCCATTATTATAGTGAATTTGGCAATTGAGTCGTACCAAACCCATCTCATACAGGGACAAATAAATAAGCTTAAACAAAATAACGTTTTACTTAAAATCGGTTGTATTTACATTTCGTCCATCGTAGAAAATCAATAGTGTTCAACATCACAAATAAATAAAATCGTACTAAGGTATTCACATAAGACGTACATTGTACACAATATGCGACAGTTCATTCTTACCATAAACGAAAGGCGAGATAATACAATTAATAAGGTGATTTAAAATTAAATTTTATTTCAATGTCAATCCTAATCAAATAAGGTCAAGTATTCGGTATTGATGAGAATTTAGCTAAATGCTGTTACGACTCGACCGTCTCACACGAGCTTCGGGTGAAGTAAAAAAATATAGTCATTCACGTGTATTTATTGTATCGGCCGACAGAGTACAGGCGGCGGCCGGATGCACCGCCGACTCGGCCTGGCCGGGCAGCAATGTATCGCGTGCGAGTGTACTTTTCCACGCACGAGGCGCGGCGTGGCCGTCGCTCGGTGAGGCGCGATGGGGGCGCGGGGGAGAGGAGGGCCGGCGGGCGGCAATCGAACGAGGCCACGCGCTCGCGGGAGGGAGCCGACGCCGCTCGCCCTCCCCGCCGGCCTCGCCGCACTCCCCACGCGTCCCTTCGTCGAAATATACCGACCTACGTACTAATTCTCTTTAACCTAGAAATCTCTTATACCGCACCTCGAAAGATGAAATATCGAACTGCGGGGTCTATCCTAATTAACATTATGGACAAAAATACAGGCAGGTTTAAGGTGTTCCGCTATCGCGCGGCGACAACCGACGAGCTCTTTATCAGTCGTAAGGGGAGCGGGCGGCGGGCGCGCGATGTGCTAGAGATAATGGCAAAATTGTGATGTTTTTCTTATATTTGCAACAAATACGTTTTGCAGGCGACCGCTAAAACTAGCGAGACACTCCGACGTCGGCACCGAACTCCTCGAGTTTATTCTTCTCGATCTCTAAAGCCTGTGGCCAAAAAAATGTTTCCTTTGCGAAAGGAGTTAAGGAATCGACGAAGCAGTGGAAGCTTTCAGGGGCGAACCGCTATTTATTTATTTATTGAACATAACAGAGCGTTTCATGAATACTTTAATCACACTATTTTTTACATGACTGAGTTAAAACTCTCAGGCTTCCCTTACACTAAATATGTACACACAAACTCTCATCAACAACAGGAAAATGAAGAATTGAGCTTTGCGACTCGCTTATTCTATATTATTAATTAATACAGCCGTGCCGGGTTATGTGTATATTTCATTACAATGTGAATTATACTACTGTATTATAGAAAAATATCACAACTTCACCATTCGGGCATATAGTAAAGGTTAACCTAAATACAGAGTGGATTTTCACTTAGAAACAAAGTTTACTTTCGAAAACACATTTGTACATTTCATGACAAAATTCAACAGTATTCTACTAAGTCTTAAAAATAAATTGTTGCTCGAAAAATTGATACAGCATCAGTACCCAACTTAAATGATTAAAAAATTTAATCTTCATCTGATTAGACTTAATTACGTTGTCATTCAAATATAAGTGCACCCGTTAGGTGGGAGAGTGGCCACGCGTGTTCTCAACTAGCGCGATTGCGGGCAGTTGGGGCGAAGCGCGGCCGCCAGGGCGTCACACACACTATATTACTTCACTGTGACATTGTCCTTATAAAGAGCACGGGCGTATTACGCGTCATCCTCTTCCTCGTCGGCTAGTAATTCCTCTTCTACGTCCTCGTCTGCAATAAGAGTATCGATTAAATAAAGCACATCGATATCTAATTACCCAATTTAATAATTATTAGTTCTTATTAGATTCATATATTTATGAGACGTACGATATTCACTCGTAACTTTTGTAGATGCAACTATTGTGTTGAAATAATTAATGCCATATAAGTTATTTCCAACTATAAAACCGAACACGAACGAATATGTACTAGCAATTTGTAAGGTTTCAACGACCTTTTATACGTTGAACATAACAATGACGGCGAAAACGTGCTTACTCGTATTACAGACTACCGGTGTCTAAAGATATAGAGAAAGGGCAGGAAAAGCACACTTACTAACTGTATATTGACAATTAAAAACCCGGTAATAAAAATGTCTTTAGGAATTCTATTATTTCATGGGAAATTTATGTAAATGAAAATATTTTTAAGTGTTTTTTTTTTTTTATTTTACTTGGTAATACGTATACGTATGTTATAATGTGAATCATTTTAGAACATTAGCATTTAATTTGAAAACCGACATGTACGGAGAGTATATGGCGCTTATTTCAATCTGGCGCCTTTATTATAAAACTATATGAACGTTTTCTTTTTTTAAAACAATATTGAACAAGAAGTCGTAGTTTTTATATTATTGTATTACGAAATGGCTGATTAACTGCAATTAATTTGACTGTTATTTATTAAAAATGTGAACGTAGTGCCGTAGATAAGATAGCAATTATATTATGAATGCAAAATTGACATAATAATATAAAGATATTATAAAAAACATCGAAGTTTGTGTAAATAAATGGTCCGCATATTTTTCCGCGAAAGGATTACCTTCGAGATCGTCCTCTCCTTCCTCAAATTCTTCTTCGTCTTCCTCGCCCTCCTCTCCCTCTACCTCCTCGTCGTCGTCTTCCTCACCCTCGCCTATGACTTCAAAACTCTCCAAATCCTCTTCGTCGCTGTGAGCATCGTCTTCCCCGCCGCCGCCATTTTCTTCCTTTCGCGCCTTTTTCGCTTCTGTTGTCTTTTCCTAAGGAAATATTTAAGACATTAAACATCATAAAGTAAACAAATAAAATATTATACAGATAATATTATGCAAAGTGCGAATCAAAACATTCCACTTACTGGCAATAATTAAAAGTAAAATTTGTTTTTGTTTTGGTAATGAAAAATAAAATGCGTTGAATATAGAATTTACCCGTAACAACGATCCTATTAGCTGGTACTAAGCGAGGATAGCTTGCGAGTAATTTAATTGATAAATGCGGCGTAGCTTACGTACAAGATAATGAAACGCAGGTGACAAGGATTCGTAACAACTAACAATAAAGAAGCGTGGGTTATGTTAGTATGGGGAAAGACACGCTAGTGGGGCCGGCATCGTACGGCCTATTTTCCCCTGACAAAGCGGATGGCGGTCAATGCGCATAACAAGACCGGTGACGTCGAACTTTTTTTAAACCGCCAAAACGACAACTAAATACCAAGCGATACTATATGCAATTACTATAAATAATCACTTGGTACAATATTCTTAAAGATTTTAGTAATTTTAAAGACCATTGAGGTTATGTTTGATACGCGTTCGTTAGCATAAATTTAGGTTACGTTGTAACGAAAGAGACAGCGAATATCACAATTATTTAACATTATTTTATCTAAAATGTTAACATTTTTATTTTTTTAACGTTTAGAGTTTGTTTGGTATTAGCAATTATGTTACTACGCTGTTAATTCGTAGCGATATCACAGAGTGTAATAAATTAACTAGTAAAATTACTACATACAAATAAAAGCCGGGTCATTGACTACTTCAGCGCAGAGAAAGCGTAAATAGAATATAATATTGCATTTAACTTATAAATCTGCTTAGTTGTGCATACATTACAAATGAACAATGAGCAAGATTAAAATGCTTTGTCTAGTCTTAATTATTGTTTGAAGCTAGTGACTACATTGACATTCACGCGCCGGCCATGTTACTGTGTAGCGTCACGCTACTATGAATGTAAAGTGGGTAACATAGCAAGTTAAAAATAGCTAATGATACGCAATAAAATCAATAATAAATACATAATTGAAGTTTTCAGCAACGCACAGGGTTTATAATAATAAAGTACATATAAACCAGACTCAAGCATACGTTCCCGCGCCATGTTTTTTTTCTGCCAAGGTCATGCCTCTGTATCGAAAACGAGTAAACAAAACGCAGAACCGCCAAATGTACTACTTAGGTTGCTTGAAAATCATATATATTTTATTTTCACTTCGTAAGGCATAATGAGATATTAAATGTCTGACTCATCGATTGCCTCACGCGTTAATATTATAGAACTAGAAGTCCAAAAATACGCCGGCTTCGGTGCTGGAGATTATAGCGGCAAATCACAGTTACCTACTAGCACGTGGTATTAAACTAAAGTGCGATATCGAAATGTGGTCCATATAACAATGTTCAATAAAATGGCGAGCGTCTAAAATGAATACATACAATTTGACATGTGCACTCACCTCCGCTGCCCTTTTGGCTCCTTTTAGGTCACTTTTAGCGTCTCCAGACTTCTCATCGCCCACCTTGTCTACTGCCACTTCACTGTTATTTTCATTGGAGCTCATGATTTTTCTGATTTTTGTGTTAATTACTAGAAATAGACAAGTTAGGTATACGGCTGGCCTAAACCGACGCGCGACTGACTGATCGAGTGAGCGGGCGGGCGCGATGGAGATGAGTTTGAAAACGAAGATGGCGCGGGCTTCCACACGCCTCGCGTCTCATTGGTCGATCATGGCGGCCATTAACCAAACAATAGGAAGCATGTGGGTCGTAACAGTTAATATATTTTTTCGATGTAAGGAATAACTATAAATATATTTTTTTTATTTTCGTTATATTTATAACAATTTTATTAAAGCTCTTATTTTAATGATTATTACAATAGTATAAAGATCTCTTTATTAAGTATTGTTGGTATGTGTTTTGACTTCCGGTATTGTAAATTAAACAACATTCGATACTACGCGTAGCAGATTGATGTCAAAAGAAGCGGGAAACCAAATTTCGAAGTTGTATTATTGGAAATTAAATATTATAAGTTATTTTTCAGTTTTATATTAAAATAAATACAAGTATTATTTATGTCACCAAGACAAACGAGTTCATAATTAATCCGTTTACGGATTATTATGAAAATTTAAATATCATTAACCAGAAGTACTATCAATTAATCACTAACTACACTTTGGTCGCAGAATCATCAACAGCTCCTTTTAGGTATTTAAAGTAATACTATCGTTTTATGCTTGTAATGTATATTGGACTTAGGAATGTGATTCTTATTTATTAGATAAGGTCTACAACAGTAAAACAAGGGTGAAATTTCAATATTATTTTACTATATTTATTTATATTTTACATTTTTGCACATTAATAGCGAACAATATCTAATATTAAATTTAAGCTATTAAAAACAAACTAGTCTCCTTAGACCCTCATAACAATGAAATTAACTGTCAAAATCATTGAAAAGTGATTTTTGTTTTGAATATTTGAGAAGAAAATAATTATTACTTATGAGAATAATAAATGACACGCGTCTGCTTATTTTCACCATAAGATTCATGGTTTGGGGTCGAAGTTTTAATTAAAAAGAAATCTGGTAATCTTAATGCCCCTAATACAAAATGTTAGTTTTATGAATCACAGTAACACGTCCGATAGGTAATTGTTATAACAATTTTTGAATCTAAAAACCTATGATGCAAAATGGCTTAGTGCCTTATTCTATCTAAAATTCAATTACTTCACAAATAAACATATCACAGGCATAAGATGTTCCACATTCGTATTTTGCGACTGAATAGGAAAACAACAGTCGCTGCTTTGTCTTCAAATAACAATGCTTTGGTTAATTCAAAACAAAATTTTACAACAATAGAAATCTAATCAAAATCTGTTTAGCTATTTTTTTTAAATTATACTTATTAAACAAGATTAGTACAGTATGGAAGGACTAACTACTAATATATGTATGTATATGTATAAAACAACAATTATACAAAGTACACGCATACAATATTTGACATTCAGTGCAGTTTTTTTTCTGAAAAAAAAAACAAACAATGGCAGCTATTATCTGCGACGGCTCATTAAGAGTATATTTACTATATATTTTTTCTAATCAGAAAGAATTAATATATTCACACCTACTTATTTCCGTTTACTAAAATTATACACATAGCAAAAAATACGAAAATCATATTGTGATTTCAAATTAATATTTTAATTTAGTATTATTTCATCTAACACATATTCATAAATCTAGAACATATATTACAACTTTTTAAATTAGATGAAATTATAAGCAGTTATTATAAACAATTATAATATTTAAGGGAAAAAAAAACAGTATTTAAATAAATTTTAGTAAACGCTAAACATTTTCAAGTATTTATTTACGTTTATTCGCTTCCAGCCACCTGTTTGAAAGTTAAGGATATGAAAGATCTTTCACTGAACATAAGGACTTTGTAATTTGTATGCACTTTATAAAAATTATACTAATGAAAAACACTCTAAATACCTAATGAGTTATTTAACTAGCTATTTTCTTAGTGGTTAATTTATATACAAATGTGATAAATATATAGACAAGTAATTGTTTTTATTGTGTATTAAACAGTGAAGTGGTAATACACGGACAACTGCAGCTCAATATTAATGCACAGATAAATATTCATACAATCAAATAATCAAAAAAATTTAAAACTCAAAACAACAGAGCAAAAAAGAACAAAAATGGAAATATTGATTTAATAACAAAAACGTTTTGGCAACACTATCAAAATTAATGTTGAGAGTATTTTTAAAAGATTAATTTAATAGAGACATGACCATCACAACTATAAATATTCAGAATTTTACTTTATTTGACAACTAGCGGACCCGACAGACGTTGTCCTGTCTACACGTCTTTAATTTGAAAATTTCAAACTTTTTGGACAAAATTGTGAATCTAAACCATTCCCAGATCCCCTTGAACACACACAAAAAATTTCATCAAAATCGGTCCAGTCGTTTGAGAGAAGTTCAGTGACATACACACTCACAGAAGAATTATATATATAAAGATAGCTACTCACCTTCGCCAAAAACAAATTTATCTCATGAGAACTGTATATTTTTCCGGGATAAAAAGTAACAATGTGCTATTTATTCTTCTTCACTTTAAGACGTTCAGACTTATTCAATAACATTATATTCGATAATTTAATTACTAATTAAAACTTAAAAGTTTAATTAATTAAGACAAGTAATTATTTTTCGAAGTTAAAAACATCGAATGATAAAAAAATTAAATCTTTCGATTTATCAGTGTCTATTTTTCAAATAGTAATATTGGTCATGTCTCTATATATTATAAAATTTAAAATACATAAATATAACATTGATAATGTACATGTGATATCTAAAAAAATGTTATTTTTTTGCTTAACTTTCAAAATATTTAAAAAATATGACATGTAATGACCAATTTTAAACTACACACCCAAGACAAGTTGACTTTCTACAATTGATATTGATAGTAGAAAACTAAAACTATATTGGCATGACCACGTTATGCTTGAATTAAATATATCCTTTCCATATAATATTTTTTTACTTTTTTAAAGACTGTCATAGTGTGCCAAGCAATGTCAAATTGTTTTGTCTTGCTACTTTGCAGGCATTTGACATTCAAGAGAAAATCTTTTACTATTAAAATAAAAAAAATAAAAAGAGCAGTCTGTAATGAGGACTGCCAACAGAAGTGAAAATTTAAAACTATAAACAAACAATAGTTATTTTTGGATATTCAAATTAATCGTTTAATCTTAAATTAAAACTGTTTACATTTGTGTTAGCGTTAACACGTCACGTGACCATGTCGATGACGACTTACATGAATTTACTCCCCATCCAAACCTGCCTATAGAAGTTTTCACTTAAAAAAAAATACATAGAAATAACACGTAGTCAAATCATGCTATACTTTATTATTAGCAATATTGATTGTAGAAAGCCAACTTGTCTAATTAATTGAAATTTTATTTCAATAAGGACATTTAAAGAGTTTAGTTCGTTAGATATAGACAGTAGTCAAAATAATACGTTAAAGATTAAAATGTACTATCAATACCTAACAGCCTGTACACACGACGACATTTTAACTGTATTCTGCATTCTGTGCTGATACTTTTAAAAAGACTTATACACACGTTTCATAAACTCCATCTTTGCGTTGATAATTAAAAAAAATTGCTTTCGTTCGTATGTATCGCATGTGTATAGGCCGTAACTGTTATGGAGTGTTCTAGAAGGCGGTGCAGACGTTTCCGTCGAACTCGATGTTCCCGTAGGCGGGTACGTCGTCTGTAAACATTCTGTTGGTGCCGCGGTACGTGCTATAGAGTGTAGGTAAAAAATCGTTGAACAAGGGACTTGGCTCGCTGTTGTCTCTCACCACCTGGAATTGTTATTGGTAAGTTATTAGAATAGTTTTTTTTTTAATGAAATTGTGAACATTTAAATCACTGTTTTAAATTATGTTAACATTTTATCCCTTCAAAAGTAGACAAAATTAAAGAAATGTGCGAAGCACAGAGTCGCAGCGTTTATATTTTATATATTAGAATCATAGTTATTTATGTATTTCACATAAATTACATTTTGAAGTAAATTTTAGTAATTAATATGGTCGTTTTCATTGTTTTTAGTTACTTTTAATAGCGGTAATATACATTGTAAAGTAGTTCTATTTTATATAGTTTCTTGTACTTATACTATACTAGCGACTGTCCCTCGCTTCTCAAACTATATTCTTATTACATCTAAATCAGTCCAATAGTTATTGAGTTTATTTGTTACAAACATACAAAAATACAAATCTTTCCTCTTTATAATATTAGTGTAGAAGTGTAGATTAGTTTTTCTTTTACCTTTTCCATGCCAGCGAAAGTGGGGTCCGCCTCTCTCTTCGGTATCCATATCTTGACGTCCTTGTCGAGTCCACTAGTTGCCATCACGGGGAACCGTGGATGTGTTTCTATACAGTTGACCTGGAACAATGTATCAAACATATTTATAGTAATATCCAAAGAGTTTCTATTTAATTTTGAAAATAGCATAATGGTTGGTATGTTTGTTTAATTAAAAAAAAACCAGGCCATTCGTTATTTTTTTGAAAACATTGAGTTTATATTGGTTGGTTTCATTAAATTTTTTATTTTTGCTTTATCTTAAAAACAACACAGCAAAAAAGTTACAGCATATTTTATTTATCGTAAAACTCAGAAAAACTACAAAACATTAATCATTTTTCAATACATAAATTTACATAAACATATCACAAGAACAAACACATGACACAAATGATTTGGCTGCAACCTTCAGAATACCAACTGACTTGCACTTAACCAAGGGAGTTTGCGCAAATTTGTATGGCATCATGTCTTAATGTGGGCAAATCATGTCAAAACATGGCAAAAAAAATCCGGGTCCCAAAACGGCCCAAACCTCTTTACAAAGAAATATATTCTAAACATTCCAATAAAAAGATACAATACTTTCTTAGATTTACACGAATATTTGACATTTTTAAATAAAACTATCTTTCGGATTTTTTCACAATGTTATTTGATTTTTGGTTCCAGACATTTCGAATACAGCAATCATAGTCATGATCTCTACCGTTAATAAAATATAGTTTTATTTTAAATAGATACAAATAACTCACAACGCCTTTGTCATCTCCCTCCATCCACTGCACGATGGCCTCAGACTCCTTCTCCCACATATAAATATAAGAGCAGTCCGACCCCGATACGATGTACTGACTTTTGGGCCCGAAGAACGCGACACCCTTTAAAAAATATATAAAACAGTAATTAAATTGATATAAATATTGAAATAAAAAAAAAACAAGTTATTAAATCGGACGAATTATATTACACAATTTCTATTTTATGATACACTAGAGACTCACCCTCGCTTCGCGCGGGTTTATCCCTAGTGAAAAACAGAGGTATCCCACGGGAACTGTACATTTTTTCCGGGATAAAAAGTAACCTATATACTATTCCAAACTATAACCTAGCTCCGTGCCATATTTCATCTAGACCCACCCGTTCAGCCGTTCTGTCGTGATCGAGTAACAAACATTCATCCATCCAGACTTTCGCATTTATAATATTTATGGGATACGCAAAGAAAAACACTTTATATAAGATTATTGTACATTTTCAGTTAGAGTTATATTCTTTGGAAAGAAATTGGTTTTTTTTCACTCGCCCTATTAATTAAAATTATTCGCGTTGCCATTTTTGTTAATGAATAAATAGTATACCTACTTTAACTTAACATATTAAAAAAGGAGTATATTTATTTACACATTCTTACGCATACCATTAATAAAAAAAACACAATTATTATATTTCAATATTTTTTTTATTAATAATTTAGTAACCATGTTATTATAGAAAGTCAAGACTTAAGAAAGATAAAACTGGTTCTTTGCTTGCAAGTGTGGTTATATACAATTTAATATATTATGTAAATACCATTTAAGTACACAGAAAATTAACAAACATTTTAAGTCCTATGATGGTAAAAGAGCAGGCTAAATTTGAACAGACTAGTTTTTAAAGCTGCGTTTACTTACACGCTCAAAGTCTACTTTGACAAACTACCTTTGATCAAAGTTTACTTGGACACCTGTTGACACGCTCACTGTCTGCTTTGATAAAAAGCTTTGAAACGAATCACTTTGATAACGCTTAGCACCTACATACGCCAATGTCAGAGTGCGCTTTGATTGCTCGTTTACACGATCAAAGTAATCATCAAAACTACTTCGTCAAAGCAGGCTTTGAGAAAAGTAGCACACGGTCCTAGTCCATTAACGCTTAGCACCTACATACGCCAATGTCAGAGTGCGCTTTGATTGCTCGTTTACACGATCAAAGTAATCATCAAAACTACTTCGTCAAAGCAGGCTTTGAGAAAAGTAGAACACGGTCTAGTCCATTAATATCTCCAGGTAAATTTCTAAGAAATTAATTAAAATTCTAAGAAATCTATTGTTAACTGACACGCCGGCGTGTCCGCGGTCGTGGAGGCACTATGATTAACGTCCACATCAAAGTGCGCTTTGATTGTTGGTTTACATGATCAAAGTTGCGTCAAAGTAGTCATCAAAACTTGACGCAACTTGTCAAAGTAGAGTTTGATCGTGTCAACGCGGTTTTACTCAGGTCCGGACTCGTAGTAGGTATGTTGTTGAAAAATAGCCTATAAATTCAGAATATAAACTTCATTTCAATCCGTCAGAGCGCAATGAAGTTAAAACAAACTCATTCACTAACAATCTTTCGCATTTATTAATTAATATAATTTTCGTTCTCTGAAACTTTCTTAGTTTTACGCGAATATTTGACATTTTAAATAAAACTATCTTTTTGGATTTTTCCGCGGATTTATTTTGATTTTTGATTCCCGACGTTTCGAATGCTTTACAGCAATCATGGTCACGGGAGAGACTGAGGTTATAGACGTCTCAAAGGCGTTATATACTTGTTACAGACAGTGCCTAGACTAGTAATCCGAAAAGATAGTTTTATTTAAAATTTCGTTCTCTGTTTCGTATTTGTATTAGAAAATAAAAGTAGCCTAAATTATTCTTTACATCATCAGCTATCCGCTAGTGAAGTCCCTTGAAAATCAGTCCACCCATTTCGGAGATTAGCCGGAACAGACAGATAGACAAAAATTTAAAAAAAAAAATGTTTTCTAATAAGTACCATATATAATTTTATGTGCACTTTTGTAAAAAGCTTTTATTTCGACATTATAAACAAACACTTCAGTTTTATTTATCTGTATACATAAATGGAAATCAGTTTATTTGTCATGTTATAATTATTTATTATTATTTTAATATTGTACTGTTTGTTTCTTTAATAAATAATAGAATAAAAATATTATCAGCCATACCTTAAACGTAGCGCTATTGCAATGACCGCTGTATCGGTGCGTGTAGCCGTCTTTTTCATCACTAGCATTCCTGAAAATAATTATAAAAACATCACATATACACAAATCTATTTCCCAAAGACAATATATGCAAAAACTTGACAATTTCTATATTTATAACTTCAAAATTAAAAAAAAAAATAGTTTTCATTCCCTATTTAAGTGTGTTTTCTAAAATTCATCAAAAAATCTTACTTAACAAGGCATATCAGAAACTTTTGTACAAAATTTCAAAGTTGTTTGCCAATGAAGAATATGTAATATATTATATTGATATTTTATTTTTTAATTACTAAATAGATTTTAAAGGGACTATTGAATTGAGCGGGTAGTCTAATATTAAAAAAATGTTTAAATTGCCAAGTTGTTGAGTACATAATTCAAAATGTACACATCGTGAAATTCTGTAAGTACTTCCAGAATGTTAAAACTAATAATGGAAGAAAACAAGTAATAAGCTACAAGGTAAATAAGAATAAAAAGTTACAAACAATATAACTGGCGTAGCACACTATAATACTGAAGGTATAGATATTGGAGAGAATAATGCCCACCGAAAATTGGTCAAATATTTTAATGATATTATGTAATATCTTTAAGATGATTTTAATGATATATTTTTTCAACCGACTTCAAAAAGGAGGAGGTTCTCAATTCGACTGTATGTTTTTTTTTTTTTTTTTATGTTTGTTACCTCAGAACTCCGTCATTTATTAACCGATTTGGACAATTTTTGGTTTGTTTGAAAGGGTATACTTCCAGATTGGTCCCATTTAAATTTCAAAAAAAAAATACCACCCCTAAGGGTGGAAAAACAACTAATGATGAATTTAACCTACTTCTAATTGTCATATTGACTTGAAACTTTGCAAGTATTTCTATTTCCGTTGATAGTACAGTGGTTCGGTATTGTTGACCTGATCTGATGGCAAGGCCAGAAGGTAGATAGGTCGAACTCTTCAACGGCTAATAGTAGATACTTTGAGTTTGGGCTTATTTTGTTTGATTTGACAAGCCTAACACGTTAGAATCCTTACTTTGCTACTACTGTCTACACTAAAAAGGGAAAAATAAAAACTTTTTAACAAAAAAATAAAAACCGACTTCAAACAAAAGCACTTAAAAGTGAAAAATAACTGATTGGTAGTTTTCATTTACTATACATACCTAATCAAATATTTTCGAAGTCGGTGTGCTTTGCTTTGTATGGGCTGGCACCGATTTCAAAAATATTTGATTAGGTATGTATTTAATAGGTAGGCTTTAATTACTTAGCCAAAGCACACCGACTTCGAAAATATTTGATTAGGTATGTATAGTAAATGAAAACTACCAATCAGTTATTTTTCACTTTTTAGTGCTTTTGTTTGAAGTCGGTTTTTATTTTTTTGTTATTGTATATTTGGTTAGTATGAGAATAGGTCGCAAATTATTGACCCTCTTTCCACCACCCCCCATTTCTTAATCGCAATTTTAGTATTTTTGTATAAACAATAATATATATTTGTATAACACGAGTGAGTCGCTGTATAACATAAAGCCAAAGACTTTTTTTTGTAGATTGAAATAATAATAAATAATACTCACTCATCCAAAACGTCATTTTTGGTATCAAACAGGTATATGTCCTCGTCGTTGTAGGAGCCGAGTATCTCGGAGCCGTCGTGGTTGTACACCGCGCACGTGAGGTGCATCGTGAAGCGCACCTTGCGAGACGGCTCTGAGCTCTGTGGTATGAGAGTATAATTATATCTCATAATATTAAATGAGCTATTCTTGTATAATCTATACTAATATTATAAAGAGGTAAACTTGTGAGTTTGTGACGTTGTAGTGGGTAATCTCTGGATCTATTGAACCGATTTAGATGAGGTTAAGAAGATAGTTTGAGACCCTGGGAAGGACATAGGACACTTTTGATCTTGGAAATCATCCCTTAAGACGGTAAAAATGGGGATGAAAGTTTATATTGGGAAGTGTGCATATAAATTTATTTCGTGTATCTCGGAAACGGCTCTAACGATTTGGTATAAATTTTGTGTTTAGGTAAAGTTTTGCTTTTTTTCGTTTATGTATATAGAAGTGTATTTTCTGAAATAACGCCATTTTAATATCTTTTCCGAAAAACGCAGAGCGAAACTCGGTCGCTCAGGACTTGCCCTTTATAATCCCGCCCGTAAAACTAGCGAGTTATCCTTGCTTTAGTATATCTTATATATTTAAACGAGCTATTCTTGTATATATATATATATATATATATATATATATATATATACACACACACACACATATATATATATATATATATATATATATATATATATATATATATATATATATATATAATCTGAATCTCGGAAACGGCTCCAACGATTTTCATGAAATTTAGCATACAAGGGGTTTCGGGGGCGATAAATCGATCTAGATTCTTATATCTGGAAAAACGCGAATTTTCGAATTTTCATGCGATTTTCTTTTGCATTTTCACAATTTTTGCATTGTCAGTTGTCACTTCTGGTGGGTGGGAGGCGCCACTGTGCAACTGTCAACATCGTGTCTGTATTTACATCAAGTTTAAAAATATTTAAGTGGAAATAATCTAAAGAAAAATGGTAAATTATATGTAAACATCACCAAGTCTTGATGTGTTGAAGAACAAATGAGTTTTTAAAAATTCACCTACCAAACAAATACAAATGTGACAAACATAACATATAGATACTATCAGTGCAAAACCATATTTTCTGTGTGTGACAATAAAACAAAATAATTTGTGAAGTGAAAGCGTAAAATATTAAAACATAAGTTTATAACCTCAAAAACTAATACTCGGTATAAAATTGCAATTCAACTAGGTATAATTGGTGCTTGTTTTCAATCAGCTTTTCTACTTCCAACTTCACATTTAAGATGGAGGACATAAAAAAGTATATACGTAATATATATATACGTAATATATATAATATAAGTATAAACATGCAACAAGTACTAAGACAGCAGAAAACAGAAATGTTAGAAATGAAAGAAGACATTAAAAATACAATCAACAATAATATACTTAGATGAGAAATTTAAACACTTAGAAATAAAAATTGAAGTTCTTGAGAAAAAATCCACTAACAAAGTACCTCAATAAATAATTTAGAAATATATATTAGGCGCAAGAACTTCTTTATGTTTGGAGTAGAAGAAGGTGAAAAATCCTATCATGAACTAGAGGAAAAAATAGTCTTAAACAAACGCAAGGAGTTACAAGCCCAACTGAAGATAAAGAAAAATAACTAGGCAAAACAGCTTTCATTAAATATGACAAACTAATTATTGTGGATAATAATAAGAACACTTCTCGCCAATACTCAAATAAAAGAAGTCTGCCTGTATCTCCACAAACGCCTTACCTCAATTATAAACAAAAACTAACAAATAAACAACATACAAAGAAAACCATACCTGGTAATATTAAAGACTTTATATTACAAAAACCAAAATTAACTTTCAACCACACAAATGATAACCAGGAACAACTAAAAACAACACAGCAAGATACAGTATATTAAACACCGTAGAAACCTACTCATCTTTATCCCCCAGTACGGCCGGTCACTATGGGGGAGTTCGACCGTAACCCTCCAAAGAAAAACAGACATACAATGAACAAAGGTATACATATCTTCACCAGAAAAACTTCTAGAATTAAAAGCAGCATTTCCTACAACAAATCAAAAGAACACAAAGATAAAATTATAAACTTTATAGGCATATCAGAAACAAATTAAATATTGAAAACAAAATTTGAAAAGAAACCCTTTGCAATCATACAAACATAATCTCCAACGGAGAGCTCTATGCAGGACTACTTTGGAGGAGGCTTTTAACCGAGAGGGGTCTATACATGAAAAAGACATTTACTAAATAAATACATTTAATTATGAAATTAAATACCTAATTTATAACTATTGTCAGAATTAATGTATGGAAAGAAATTTTATTTATATTTATTATTGTGAAATGTTTAGTATTTACTCAATTGAATTATTTAATTTATTGTGATTGTTTATTTATTTATTTGTTAATGATAATTTATATATATCATTTCAAATAATATGAAGATTTTTAAAATAATTTAATTCCAGATTACAAAATTATTAGTTAAAAAATTATAAGTTAATAAATAGTCACTAAATTATATAATTTTATATTTCAGCAATATGATATAGGCATTTTTTTATTGTACAACTAAAATGGCTCCTTATATACTCTTAACCAAATAAATTTTTAATGGAATACTTTTATAAAAAGCTGTGCATACTTTTAAATTAAATTTATATACAAATGGTAAAATTATAATGTTAAATAAATGTTTTTATGTAAATTTAGTTAGTAAGCCTTTATAATAAATAAATGAATAAATAAATAGAGCTTTATTATTATTATGATTTCTTTTGCATTATTTTAATAAATTAATAATTCCACGCAAAATATTATGTTCGATAATTTCGCACGCTCAGTTATAAGCATCATGGTCAAGCAGCCAATGCGCAAATTTGACAACCACAGGTATCTGGGTTTGTATCCCGGTCGGACACAAAGTTTTTAATTTTGTTTTTTTTTTGTATTTATTCAAATTCTTAGTTTGTTTTTTTTAATGTTTTTTTTTTTGGCCAAAAACTCCGAGCAAAGCTCGGTCGCCCAGGTACTATATATATATATATATATATATATATATATATATATATATATATATATATATATATATATATATATATATATAAAGATACCTTTGTAGTTTTCATACAAATCCGTCCAAGAGTAACAAACACGTACAAAGTTTTTCATGTGCAGTCTTCTTTTCTGTTACAGTTTAGTTAGACTGATCACTGACTTTTGTTTTGAGATTTATTAAATCATTGCTTTTAAATTCTGTTCGAAGGACCAATAAGGCCAAATTACGTATATCAAACAGCGCAAGGTAAACTGTTACATGTTATAGATAAATAATAAATATCTATATAAATAAAAATGAACCGATCGACTGCACCAAATTCGATAATTCTTTTTTTTTGTTTGTTATTTGTCACGATAAGCTTTGTATAGAAGAAAATTAAAAGATTATTTTTTTTTTTACTAAAATAAGTTTTTTTTAAATCACATGATATTAAAAGTGAGCGATTGAAATAGCTTTATCCCGGAAATCATCCCTTAAGGGGGTGAGAATGGGGATGAAATTTTGTATGGGGAAGCAGATGGAGGAGCAGTTTGTATTATAAAGAGTCGGCTGGTGAAGCTGATGGTAGATGGTGTGTGTGTGTGATTGGCAGAGTGGTGGTAGTGGAGTGGAGATCACCTTATCGCGGAAGTGGTTGGGCCGGTAGAGCGCGAGCGGCGCGGCGGCGCGGCGCGAGTCGTACACGCGCACGGCGCGGTCGCGGCCCGCCAGCAGCAGCTCGTGGCGGCGCAGCGGGTGCCCCGCCACGCTGTACAGCGCGATGCTGCCGCCGTGATCCGAGCTCTTCACGTGCACCAGCCTGTGTACACGTGTTTATTACGTGTTAACATATCGAAACCCCTCTAAGAACCTGTCTTTATAGACATTCTATGAGTTTAGAATACCTGTAAAGACATCTATAAATCTCATACATTACGAAACTTTTGGAGAGAGAGACAAAAACAAATCTATCCACGAGAACCGTGCCTCTTTATGAGATAAAAAGTAACGTATGTAGTATTCTGATGTATGAGCTATATTATTGTAAAAATTCATTAAAATCCATTCAGTACTTTTTGCGTGAAAGAGTAACAAACATTCATACATACAGACATCCTCACTAATTTTTGCATATAATATAATATTAGTAGGTTTAGTAGGATATTAACGTTTATTTAGGTAAAAGGAATGCCTAGAACCGGGATGGTTGACGCTCACCGGAAGAGGCCTTCGTTTAGCAATAGACGGCGATAGGTTGATCGTTTGTGAGTATGATCATAACGCGAGTGTATAGATATCAGCATTAACCCTGAGCATACATTTTGTCAGTCCATTGGGGTCGTTCGTCTTTTTATAAATGCTCACACGTTTTTTGTTCACTGCACTGCACACTTTTGTGTTGTCGTATGTATGAAGTGCGCTACGCTTTTATAATGTGACATATGATATTACTATTTTTACTTAGTTTAAAATTTTTCTCGCTATTTTGGTACTGTTTTTTTTTTATTGTTACAACTATTCGATTTACAAACGTCACGGTGCGACTATATACATACGTTACTTATACCTATGGGTCAGTATATCCGTGACCATCACAGTTTCCCATCAAACCTTATCAGTGAGCATGAAAGATCTCGTATGACAACTAGTTAGTGTGTGTGTATACTTGGCGGCGCGCTCGGCGCGCACGTCGGCGCACAGCACGAGGCCGTCCTCGCCGGCGGACAGCACGAGGTGCGGCTCGGCGCGGCACACGTGCAGCTTGTGCGCGGCGCGCGCGTGCGCCGCCAGCCGCCGCGTGTGCGCCGCCGCCGCGCCGCTCGGCGGGAGCGACAGCAGCCGCACCTGTGGGTGCGTATGTGCGCGCCTTATACTATACCTCACTCAAACTTCTACTCGTAATACAAGTGTAAATATATGGACGTAACCATTAACGAGGTCTCAATAATCTCTACAGATAAATAAAATTGAAGTGTCTGTTTGTAATGTTAAAATAATGGCTTTTAACAAAATGCATATGGAATTATATATGGTACTTATAAGAAAAACACAAGTTTTAAAACCTTTGTCTGTCTGTATATCTGTTTGTTCTGGCTAATCTCCGAAACGGCTGGACCGATTTTCACGGGACTGTCACTGGCAGATAGCTGATATTATAAGGAGGCTTAGGCTCTACTTTTACTTTAGAAAAAGAAATAAAGCTCTGTGCAAAAAAATTAAATCCCTTAAAATTGTGAACAAAATCGTATCTAGGGACGCACCCGAGTGTAACGACGATTAATCGCTAGTTTCTAATAAATATTATCATTTGTATAGTTTTCCTATTTTTAGTCGATTATTTATTTATTAATGTCATATACATACCTGACCATCTCTAGCACAAGTGGCAATATTAATTTGGCTTTGAGCATTCAGATATAGAAACTTGCTCTGGAAAACATTGGATTTATGGCCCGTTTTGATAGTTTGCAAGGCAGTTTTTTTCGCCCAATCCCATACAATAACATTTGTATCGTCTGATCCGGAGGCTAAGAGCCGACCTGTAAATAAAATTTTAAACTAAAACTTATGCTGGTTTAAAAAAACTTTAAATGTCATTCTTCAAAATTAATTATTAATAGAATTATATCTTGGAGAGGACAGATATCGATAAGGCCTCACATCACCAAAGTTTGGTGTCTAACAAAGAGAATCAACTATAGTTATTTTTCTCTTATAAATATATATTTTCTTATCAATCACACAGTATGTATTGTATTCAGCTCTTTATAACATCAATACGAGAGGGATCAGGCCATAGTCCACCACGCGGGTCAAGTGCGAGTTGGCGGACTACACATGTCTTTCGAAAACTTACTAAGTTCTCTCAGTTAAGCAGGTTTCCTCACGATATGTTCCTTCATCGTTAAGGCAAGTGGTAATCATGTTAGAAATGATAAGCACATTAAAATATCAGAGGTGCGCGACCAGGGATTTTAACCCGGTTTAATCGGTTTCCCAAGTAAGCGCACTACCACTGGGCTACCACTGCCTATTTTCAGAATGTAAAAAAAAGATCAAATCGAATGACATAATTTTTTATTATTCTGGGGCGGAAATGATACCATTGCTTCACAAGATTAATTCTTCATAGTTCTAGAAAGTCAGAGAAAGTACATATAATTCATAGGATAAGAAGAAATAGTAATAAAATATATCTTACCTTCAGGATGGAAATTGATAGAGTTTACACATCCCCTGTGTTTTAAAAGATTATGTAATTTATCTAGTCTGTATACAGCATGTAAAGATCCATAGAATTTTTCTTCAAACATCATGTCGGCTTGTATCGTTTTGCCAACGGGAAATGTCAGCCCAAGCTCACGATTAATAATTTCTGCAAATAATATTAATAATTGTAATTCTTAGATCCAGTCAATTAACAATATTAAAATATGACAATAAACTAAATATCATACAGATAATTTCAGATTTCCATAAAGTCGGTTTATGGACTATAATTTTACGTGATAACGTCATAAGAAATCATTGGTGAAAAATTGCATACTTTTATGAATTGAATTATTATCACTGAATTATCATTATTTTGTATAATACAAAGTATGTGTTCATTGAAAATTACATTTTTTTTCGATAAATTAACATTTATTTCCAATTGTTAATTTAAATATTTTTTTACTTAAATTGTACAGATTAATAACAAGTAACAATGTGCTATTAACAACTTAAGCCGATGGTGCCTCTCTATCGCTTGTTCCGCGCTCTCGCTTGCACGCTCGGCTCAGGCAGAACGAGACACTTTTTCGTGTGTGCAGAAGGCGTTCATCGATTTATAAGACGTTATCACGTCAAAAACATAATAATGACATTTCGTATTTAGGACAAAATTGAATTCTAGAAAAATTATATTTTCATTTAAGAATGGATAAATTAAATACTTCAATTAATTGCTATTGGAAAAATTATTCTGACTATGAATACAGTTAACATTTGATAATGAAAATTTGCACATAAAGAATAATAAAATACAATTAATTATATTTTGTAGACAATACAAACATAATAAAGTTTACCTCTTAAAATCAAATAACTGTGCTTAGGTCGAGTTTTGGATAAAACAGCTGGTGGTTCGCCTTTACTTTGGTTTCTGTTGGTACAAAACCATGGATCTTCATCACTATCTGTGTCCCCAGTAGCTGGTCCAGGAATGTCTCCACCAATTCCATAGCTATCGGTACTTGTAACAGAAGAACTATCTGAACTGCTCCTATTATAAACAATTTATCTGGGTTTAAAACTGGAAGTAGTACATATTTTCCATTTAAGTGTAAAAAGCAATGTATATGTAATAATGTCAACAATATAAAATTTTAATCAATGCTAATATACTTAGTAAGTAAAGTTAAGGCAGTGGTAGCCCAGTGGTAAAGCACTCTCTTGGGAATCCAAGTGAAGCGGGTTCAAATCCCGGGTCTCGCACATCTGATATTTTCATGTGCAAATCATTTCCAATATGATTAGGTCCGCTAAGCCCGGCAATAAGCCAGCATGGTGACGACTGGGAAATGAGTGACTTGGGAAATGGGCAGGAAGAAGAAGAAGGTGGACTATGGTCTGATCCCCTCGTACGTAAGGGAGGCCCATGCCCAGCAGTGGGATGTTAAAAGGGGCTGAATACAATATACTGAGAAAAATATTGACAAAACTTACACACTGGGGGATCCATTACAAAATTCAGTAGCTGAATCTCCATCTGATGTGTCAGGTCGTCTAGCTACTTGTTCTTCCTCAACTGAAAGGTCATCAGAATCTCTAGAGGAATCACTGTCTGACTCCCTATCAGGTGTTCTACGTTTTCTGTAATTTCTTGATCGCACAGATCTTCTTATATCGAGTAGAATTGCTCTGACATTGCTGCTAGAAGGTGCCACTGATACTACTTCATTTACAGGCACCTCTGCGCTGGTCGTAGCGCGATCGTCACTACTTGTGCTTTCAGATTTGTCTGCAGAAACTCCACTATCGACATTTTCTTCTTTTATATCTTTGCTTCCAGATGCTAGTCAGAAAACAAAATGGATTCAATTCATACGTCATAGTAACTATTAAAAAATATAAAACGTACTTACCAGTTTCTGTAAGACTGTCTTGTGAACTTCCATCATTTAATTTTAACTTCTTACCACCTTTTTTAGGGCTCAAAGTCGAATCTTTAATTTCGTCCTCACTAGAGAAATTCTCTTCCATTTCAACTTACGCTTAAATGTAAATGTTAACAACAGTAAACGTTTTTACAAAGCAAGATTTATTTTATCAAAGATAAAAACTAATAATCATAATTACTGAAATAGTTATAACGGTGAAATTTTTTCCCTTTTTTCGCGAATTAATGAGCAATTTGCAAATCTATTCTCTATTTTGGCAGCAGACAGACAGAAGAAACTGACAGAGACATGGCAAATGGCAATATTTATTTTTGTGAAATTACATCTGTACACAACTAAACCTCAACTCGTAACTAATTCATCACAAGTTGCAGGGGAAGATTTTTCGAAAGGAGGGCGTTACACGTATGATCTATTTACATTCAGTCTGATGTCAAGCAATTTGTTGTGATCATGAACGAATAATTCGTTCATGGTTGTGATATTTTTTTTGTACTTCGTTTTTAACTTCTATTGTGTTCGCATTATACCCGTGCAATGTATTGTACCTGGAACTTAGAGTAAGCGCGGATCCAGGGGGGCGGGAGTCATGGGGGTCATGACCCCCCCCCCCCCCCCCCAGAGCTAAATATACTTTTTTGAGAAGTTTGAAATCTAAAGGGGCCTACTCAAAGCACTGCCTGCAGTGCCTGCTTGTAGTTACTGCCGCAGAGGGTGTTGCTCCACAAAGCCCTGCAAGTCATTAGTGCGGCTGGCGTTGTTACGTTCAGTGGTGTTCTCAAATCCTTTCCTAGATTCATCAGTGAAAAAAAGATGGCTCCTATATTATCGAAACACCAAAAAATAGCATTGGCCTTGACTGTACTGAGTACTAGTGGTGGCGTTAAAAAGAAAAAAAGAAATTCTTGGTGTAAAAAATGGTTACTACTACGAAAGACTTTGAGTCACGCCAATGTACGGAGAGAATTACAACCTGACGATTTTAAAAACTTACTTAGAATGGATGAATCACAATTTGAACATTTATTGACAATGGTGACACCATTCATTGAAAAAGAAGATATATTGATGAGAGATACTGTAAGCGCAAGAGAAAGATTAATTGTTACTTTAAGATTTCTTGCTACTGGGGCCAGCTATGAAGACTTGAAATTTAGAGCAATAATTTCACCACAGTTACTATGTAAAATTATTCCAGAAACATGTTGGGCAATCTATATATCTTTAAAGAAATATATTAAGGTGAGTAATAAAACAGAAATATAATTTGTGCTCATTTTATTAATTTATTATTTTTACCCATAGTACCATTATTCTGATGAAAATAAAGCTTTGGAGACAAAACCAATGTTATTTAAACTATTTTAGTGTAAACAAAATTTGAAACAACCGCTTCTCGACAAAACCAAAAATGTCAAGTTGACATTGACAACCGTCGCAAGCATAGATTATACAAAATGGCGACTTAAATCGCCCCGACCGTGCTACACATTGCGCTGCTTGCAGTATTTGGAGTGGGGAGATCGTACGTCGGGATGGCAGAATGACACTGCGGCCCTGCGGCAGGGAGAATAATTAAAATATCGGCCCTGCATGCATACACACAATACGATTGGCAGTGGCACTGCAAACAGGGACCTGCAGGCAGTGCTTTGAGTAGGGGCCTTAAGAAAAGAAGGAATAATAGATTTTTTTAAGTACCTAATTCGAAACAAATTAAGTTTTTATATGTTATTTAGTTTTTCTTTAATTTAAATAGCGCTATACAAATAGTCCGATCGCGATGTGCTACACAAAGAATTAAAAGCGGAAGTTTTATGTTTTTAAGACGTTTATAGCAAACAAGACAAGTGTAGCAAACCGTTTAAAAGTTGTTTTCTTTTTCAATTTCTGCCTTGTTGTGACATGTTATATATTCTTAACAAAAGTTGTAGGTCTAGTAAAAATCTACGACTTTTACAATAACCTCAAAGTTTTCGACATATTTCCAAAAAAAACGATTTTTAATTTTTTGTTGTCCTTTTTATTATTTTTAATGTCTGTAAAAATGTTTTGATAATTATGAAACTAGAGGAATATAATCTTCAAAATACATATAATACCCAATTTTTGAAATTGAAATGTTTAGCCGTTTCCGAGAAATTTATATTGTATGGCCTTGGGAAGCTTAAAATCACCCCCAATTTCAAGTGGATGCTTACATTTAAAAAAAAAATCGTTCAATTTTCAGATAGGGCTCATACTTTCATCTTGCACTCTACTTTTTGAAAAAATAAAAACATTGTACGGTCGTCCTGTAAAAATAGCCTTAATAATGGGAAAAAAACTGGAGAAATCCATAAGTTTTACTTTGTAAACTACATTTTTTTATAATCATTGAAAAAGTCTACTTTATTGACCAAATTTTTTTCGATTTTTTAGTTTTTGCAGTAGTGTATTAAATTGGGGGTAGCTGGACAGCGGGGGCGATTTACGGATTTTTATTCCTTATATACCTGCTAAAGTACAGATTTTGCTAAGTTACTATTTTATTATATGTACATTTAAGGCTATGATTCCCCCCCCCCCCCCCCCCCCCAATCTAGATCTGCGCCTGGTCTCAATTGTTTTTAAAAAATATTTCATGTACAGATTTTGCTAAGTTCCTGTTTTATTATATGTATATTTCAGCCTATGACCCCCCCCAAAATTTAACTCTGGATCCGCGCCTGTTAGACCAGCAGCAGAAAGAATGGAGATGGACTCCTGAGTCCTGACTGACTGATGGATCAACACACAGTCTAAACTGGTGGTAGAAACGTGAAATTTGGAGGACTTATTCCTTATATGATGTAGGCATTCGATAGGAAAGGATTTTTCGAAATTCATCGCCTAAATGGATAAAATAGGGGATTAAAGATTGTATGAAACTTTGTTATTGTTAATTTGCATTACACAGAAAGTGGTGTTTAAAAAAAAAACTTAACAAAATCCCTAAAAATAAAAGGGATACCTTTTAAGACAGATACTTATACGACAGATATTTTATAGCAATAAAAGTTAACCACTACACCGATAATGTAGATTACTTATATAAATTTTCAGTTTTTCCTTTATTGGCGCGATGACCATTGTGTATTTGCAATGAACAGATTCTTTTACTAAATTCATGTGTAGTTTCATGACTAGTTTTTTTTTTTTAATTCGTTCTTTTTATAAGATACTAGCGACTCACCCTCGCTTCGCTCGAATTCGTTCCTGGATTGAGTCCCCATACAAACTTTCATCCCCATTTTCCTCCCTTAAGGGATGATTTCCGGGATAAAAAGTAGTATGTAAGTCCTATGTCCTTCCCAGGGTCTCAAACTATCTTCTTACCAAATTCCATCTAAATCAGTTTAGTAGATCCAGAGATTACCCTCTACAACGTCACAAACTAGCAATCCACGAACTTACAAACTTTACCTCTGTGTAATATTAGTATAGATAATAAATATATTCTAAATTATAAGTATTAAATATTACGTTTTTAAATACCTACATTTCAAAAGATATTGATGAAACTTATTTGACGAAATTATGACAAGACAAAATTGATGATATCTTCAAATTAATTCTATTTGTATTTTTTGTTCTCTAATTTTAGGCATGTCAGTTACTTAGCTATAGCTTACTTAGATATGTGGATGAAGAAGACACGATTAAAGAAGATTTTTTATTTTACGCTATTTCACAATCATCATTCTCTAATAAATCTATATCGGTGATGACTACAAAAGTCATCATTGTGATACAAAAATCAGTCTAATTTTTTTTATATTTTTTTTTTTTTTTTATAATGGCTTATAGTTGCGTTAACAGACGCAATCCATTCTGCCAGTGTCACGTTTTGTGAGGAAGACACGAATGAGATTGAGCGGTAATTTTGAATTTTGGCAACTTTATTGTGGAATTAAAACTATAAATGAATGATCGGTCTACAGAATAACCTATAACAATAGAAAAATAATTACGTAATACAAAAATGAAACATTGATTGAGAATGAAAAAATATATACATAATGAGAATTATAATTTTATTTTATTATCTACTATAAATTTAACTAGTTTTTTAATAAATGGGCTAAATACAAGGGCTAATAAACATTTGGTGTTAACTGGGCGGTGAATTTGAGGAGGGATTATATCATATAGAGAATATTTCAGTTTGGGACAATTAAAGAGAATATGATCAGTGGAACCCTCATCTAAGCCACATTCACAAATAGAGCTATTTCTAATTTTTAATTTTGCTACATGAACCGGAGTACACGCATGGCCTAGACGAAGCCTACATATAATTGAGGTGGTTTTGCGGTCAGCACGGCGAAATCGAAAGAACCACGGGGAGACTGGAACCTCCGGTTGGATTGAAGCATAATACTTACCTTTAATTGTTTTGGAAGCGTTCCAAAATATGTTCCAGGAAGTGTAAAGACTTTTTTTAGACAAAGAACGCAAGTCATGGGAGTAATTATAATAATGATTTAAAATTCCGCTAACCGTTGCAGATTTGGCACAGCTATCAGCAATTTCATTGTCGATAATACCTGAATGACTAGGGATCCAAGCCAAGGTTATGAGGATTCCCTGTTCATGGCAACGAAAGAGAACTTCTCTAATTTTAAATATAATAACAAATCTTGATTTACTACGGAAAGGGTTTTGTAAGATACTCTGAAGGGAACTTAAAGAGTCGGTGAAGATAATGACTTGACATTTTATGTGATTCTGCAAATAAAATGGCTTCAAGCAGAGCTATACACTCTCCCGAAAAAGCAGAAGCTTCAGGAGGACACTTAAAATTTAGTATAATATTGAATCGAGGGACCCAGCAAGCAGCCCCAACACAAGACTCACGAGTAATTTTTGATGCATCAGTAAATATTTTAATATAATCAGACCAATCATTATCCAAAATACTCTTAAATTTAACATTGGCCCCAGGGTCACCTTTGCCAATTCCCAGATTCGTTATGATTGAAGGAACAAAGGTAAGCGAAGGAAAAGGTACTGAGTACAAGGGGTTAAGGTTAAGTTTAAAAATAGGCGCAGGAAGCTCTAAAAACTTTTGGAGACTTTTAATAATACACGGAATTTGTTGATTAGGTTTAATAATTTGTAATAAATGATTGAGGGAACGTAATAACGGATGACAGGAAGATTGTAAAACTTTCGAAATAAAGCGATCAGAAAGATATTGTCTGCGAAGATGAAGTGGAGGCTCTACACACTCAACCTGCATAGCATTTGTGGGCGATGATTTCATGGCACCTAATATTATTCTTAGTGCCTTGTATTGGATTTTGTTCAATTTTTCTAGTGCTGTTTTATTGCATGGATCTAATAGAAATACTCCATAATCAAAATGGCTACGAATAATAGCGTTATATAAAATTTTTTGGGAGTATTGATGGGAACCCCACCACACTCCTGATAATGCACGTAAAATTTGAATATTCTTTTCACATTTTTTGGAGATATAATCTATATGAGTAGTACCTGATAATTTAGAATCTAGGAAAATACCTAAAAATTTTACAGAATTTAGAACAGGAATGGTTTGTTCCTTATATAAAATGTTAACTTCTGGAGTATGTCTCTTCCTAGTAAAAACAACTACACTACTTTTCGGAACTGACAAAAGTAAACCATGTGACTGCAGCCATTCTCCCAGATAATACAAAGCAGAATTTAATCTAGATACAATTTCAGTCATATCCTTTGAACTATAAAATAGAACAATATCATCCGCATATTGCAAAATATTACAGAAACTATCTACAGATTTATCAAGATCATGAGTGTAAAAGCTATACAAAATGGGGCTAAGAACTGAACCTTGCGGGAGACCCTTCCAAATTGTTCTAGGGGGAAGAAGTTCACCCTGATATCTCACTCGAATCGATCTTCCAATAAAAAGATTGAAAATAAAATAAGTTAATTTTGGCGGTAAATTTAAGTAAAGCATTTTAGATTTCAGAAGCGGAAGAAGAACGCAATCATAAGCAGAGCTAATATCCAAGAAGACCCCCACGAGGTATTCTCCTCTTAAAAAACTTAGACGTATTTCCGATATAAGAATACTGAGGCTGTCAATTGTACCCATGCCCTTTCGAAATCCAAATTGTGACTTTGAGAGGATTTCTCTACTTTCCATTATCCAGTCCAGTCTATTCTTAATAAGATGCTCCATAACTTTGCCCAACGTGATGATAAAGCTATAGGACGGTAAGACGAGGATTCTTTAGGATCTTTACCAGGTTTTATAATTGGTATGATGACTTGGGATTTCCAAGATGGGGGGATATTTTTGGACTCTAAAATTGAATTTATAATGGAGAGGTAGATCTGTTTAGCTGAATCACTTAATTTAATTAAGAAGGAATATGGAATGCCATCTTCACCTGGAGAAGAATCAGATAGGCCATTTAAAGCACATTGTAATTCAGCAAAAGAAAAGGGAATGTCCATTTCATCATAATGAGATGGAATGTCAGAGGGGAAACAGTCTGAAAAAGGGACAAAAAGAGGAGCAAGAGTACTACAAAAATTTTGAAGCCAGGATGACTCATTAGAAGAGATGTTATACAACAAATCATTAAAGGAGGATCGGAATTTTTTAATGCATTGCCAAACAATTGTCGCTGGGGTGCCAGGATGTAAAGATTTACAAAATTGTATCCAGCTTGATTTCTTTTTTTTTTTTAAAAGCCGTTTTGTTTGTGCCGCTATATTTTTATAATTTATGAAATTAGCGCGAGTCATGCATTGCTGATAGCTGCGTTCAGCAATTTTACGCTTTTTTATAGCTATCGTACATTCTTCGTCCCACCAAGGCGGAGACGAAAGTTTTTTATGACCTGAGCGTTTTAGCGGAATATGCGAAGAGGCTGCCAAAAGTAAATTTTTAACAAAAGCTTCGTAACAACACAAAGAATTTTGAGGATCTACACTTGGAAAATTAGTTGACTGTAAATCAAAAAATGACCGAAACCCAGACCAGTTGGCTCTATTGAGACAATATGGAAACAGCGGATTTAGCACTGGGAATGGGGATGATTTCATGTTTAATGACATAAGAATGGGAAAGTGATCGCTGCCATAAGATGAAGCAAGGACCTTCCAGTTTAAACAAGATGCCAAACTGGGGGAGCAGAGGGATAAATCAACAGCACTCTTAGGATTTTGATTTGGATAAACTCGTCTAGTTGGAGATCCATCATTAATAAAGCAAAAGTTGGCTTCATCAATTATGTCCAACAACAAGTGAGAAAATGTTTCACAATAATGACAACCCCAAGCAGTGTGATGGGTGTTAAAGTCACCCATTACAATGATTGGTCGAGGTAGGGAAGAGAAAATGAGCTGGAGTTCCGAAGCAAGCGATGGGTGAGGATGAGGAATATAAATAGAGGCAAATGATATGTTAAGGAATTTGATAGCCACAACGTTAATGTCATGGCTATGAGTAGGAATAGAAATTTGTGAAAACGAATATGAACGATTAACTAAGATAGCACTACCTGCATATCCATCATCCCTGTCATCTCTCAAACAGGAAAAACCCGGAATACGAAAACGGCTTCCAGGCTTCAGCCAGGTTTCAGAAATGGCAAGGATAGCAGGTTCGAATTTATTAATAAGATGAATTATGTCTGATTTACGAGCTGGAAGGCTTTTGCAATTCCATTGCAGGATTTTTATTAGATCCATGATGAGATGATGGAAGAGGTGAAGGTGGATTTATTACAGAGTTTCGAGCAGCGTTGTTCGGTAAAATATTTTTAGAAGAGAAATGGTTGTTAATGGCAATTAATAAAGTGCGTAAAAGATGATCAATAGACGAAGGTTCAGATGCGACTGAATTAATGGCGCAACCATTACCAAGAGATGAAGGACAAGGAGAAGTTATATTATAATGAGTCTGTTTATCGTATCCCTTAGCTCTAGGAGAAGGGGAACGTGGAATCTTTACTATCGTTTTTTTATAGGAGCGAATACCAGTTGAAGGAGAGCTATAATTGACAGGGTTATCGGTATTGCTAGTGGAAGGATTTGTTAGGGAAAACATTTCTTTTGCAACCTCAGCATAAGATCTTCTCACTGGGGGATAATGAGTGGCGGCTTCCGCAAAAGAAATATTTTCTTGCGACATGGCAGTTTTAATTAATTTTTGTCTTGTCAGTTCAGGGCAATTCTTGTCATCTGCAAAATGGTTACCACTGCAATGTATACAAAGAGCGGTTTCTTTGGTAACACAACACGATTCTCCTGAGTGGGATTGGGTACATTTCAAGCATCGTGGTTTTGAGCGGCAAATATTTTTAGTATGGCCAAATCGGCAACAGTTCAAACACATGATAGTTGGTAGGTTATAAGTTTCAACATTAAGAGAAGAATAAAACGCGTATATCTTATTTGGTAGCATCTGACCCCTAAACGTTAAAACGACAGATTGAGTTGGAATCCAATTAGGTGATCCATCTACAAATTGTTTGCGATTCAATCTTCGGGCTTTTAAAATTTCACCGCAACCACTAGGAAGCTCCAGGCTCTTAGATAGTTCATCCATAGACCAGTCTATTGGAATTCCTCGGACTAGGCCCATGCGAGAGATATTAAAAGTAGGTATAAAAGCTTTGTATTTATGAAACGAAAGTAACGGATTTTGAATAAATTTGTTAGCAGATGTGGCGGATGAGAATTCGACACTAATTTTATTACGGCCAATACTTTTGACTCCATCTTTGACTATATCTTGAAATTTATTTTTGAAAAGAAATTCACCAAATTTGATTGCGCGAATAGTTAGTCCTGCAGATGGATCTGGTTCTTCTCTTGCAACATGGATTATGAAAGGTCCGATGTCAGAGTCAGAATAACAATTAATTAATTCATTGAAAGCGGGGTTCAGATAAACTGTTTGAATAGAGGGGTTAACTGTCGAAGGATCAATGATCGTTTTTTTTATTTAAGCCAATATTTTGTTGGACTCCAGAGCGTTTTCTAGAGAAAGAACTGGATGGAAGTAGTTCTGTCTCCGGCATATAAAAAATTTCGCCTGGATCCGGAGGCTCCGATTGTGTTTTATTTTCCATATTCGGCTTGTCACATATAGAAGGAAAATTTGAAAATAAAAATCTAAACCTAAAAACTTACCAAAATATCTTCTATATATACACCTAAAATATTTAAATATTTACATTAACTAATATATACAACTAATTATTTATAACTACTATTTCCACATTGATAAAATAATTCAAATCAGAGAGGCTCAAAAATTGTGTGTTGATCACGTCAAACGCGATGACAGAATTCATTTTTTTTTATAAATCAGCTGAGCTGCCAACACTCAATGATCAATCCTCAAATTCAATCATCAATGTCACTTGTCAGTCGTCTGTCTTTGTCGTCCCTCGTCAAATGTCATTTTAGAGATTAGGTTATCTCCATGTTTACATTAGATTTAACGAATAACGATAGTTTTGATAAATTATGATCTTGACGTTGTAATTATACCTTAAGTACGAAAATAGTTTAAACATTTAAAAACAGAAAACATTTAAAGTACATATATTACACGTACAGCCGGAATCGGTAACCTCAAAATGCATTCATCGGGAGACATTGTATCTTTCATGGACTTCCTTGATTTAGATGAAGAACTAATAGATTTAAGGGTAAAAAATCTAATGGAAAGAAGTAATTTCACAAATGAACACCTGCTGAATTTTATAAATTTGCTGATGTATAAGCAGCTGATTAATACCCGCGAAGAGAGTGAATGCTGTAATAGCGAAGAATTTAATTTTATAGGAAGACTTATTAATAATGTGAATGATGAGAACATCGAAATTGTATGTAAAATCATAAAAATAGTTCTTAATTTAAATCAAAGTACTATTATAGACAAATCGGAACATCTACTACAGCAAATTCTTTTTGAAGTTTACCTACCAGAACCTAAAACTGTGATAAACACTGATACAGAAATTGAAAAATTAAATACAACTTTGCTGCATTTAAAAATATGTGGGACTATTCTGGATGCAGTCTTATATTGTGGCTTTAAATTATCATTACCATTCCTTGAAACACCATTGGAACATATAATTTTTAGTAACAATGAAAAACTACAAGTATATTTTTTAACAAATACTGTTACTAAATTTTTCCAAAGTGTAATTGGTTACAATATTCTTGATAGAATTTGGAATTTTCTAAGAGAGTTAGAATATAAGACAGAAATAGCATTGAAAGTATTATGTTGTCTTTCAAATTACTATTTGCCAATAAACGATAGCTCAAATAATATTCAGCTTGAATCTGATGTGATCTTTCACTCAGAATTTTGGGATTTTATCCTCTTGGGATTATTATATAAAGATAATACATCTGCTAGAAAGCAAGCTGTCTATTTAGCTAAAAGAGCTGTTGATTGTGCATTTCAAAATAATAAATATGTAAATGTGACTTCTAATTGTACCTTTCATTGGGATTACAAAAACAAAATCAAACTGAAGAAAATATGGGATAATTATTTTATACTACTAGATAGTTTAGATGAAAAGCAAAGCAATATTGTTATGCCATCGTTGAAATTGTTTAATGAAGTTAAAAGTATAGGACATTGCTGGTTAAATTGTGCATTTAATATTGGCCTTTCTCATGATAATGCTCAGGTTAGATTTGAATGTTTGAAGTACCGCCTGCAGTTTAGAATTAAAAATGAAAATGAAGCACTGCCATTACTGGAGGCAATTAATAATATCAATTTATTTGAAAATAAGAATGAATATGAACTACTTACTACTAAGTTAAAGGATAGCTTTAAAGATATTAGCACTTTGATTAATATTTTAAAAGTATTACCACTGATTAAATGGTCTCCTATCCCTTTATTTCATGTAACAACAGTCATAGCCGATCTGAACATTGACAATTTTCTAGACAATATAGATCAAGTACAGTTAACAGATTTAATAGGAAAGATATTAAAAGTACCGTGTAATAATAAAGTTATACGAAAAGCTGTTCAAATTAATATATCCTATTTTGTTGGAAACTGTTGCAAGGGATTAAATTGGAAGGAATATTTTAGCATATATCCACATTTACATTTAGAAACTGTGACAACAAATTGCAGAAATCCATTCATTCAATATATTAGAGAGGAACTTATAATATCTGATAAAAGGCAATTAATTCAACTTACAACATTTTCATATACAAATATAGATTTTGCCATTCTATATTTTGAGGCTCATGATGATCCAATGTTTCTGGAATTTATAAATGATATTGTCAGTAAAATTCTAAATATAAATAGTAGGCAATATGCAAATAAGAGTCAGTGTTTAGAGGATGCTGTTGTTTTAGTTCATCTTTATAAGAAAATAATACAAAGAAAGGGCATTTTTTTTGACAATATTCGAGTGAACTCCGCAACTGTTTTACAAACTATATTGCAATATGTTATGAGTCTACTTACAAATACTATTAGTACAGATATTGTAATCCTTATTTTACTATTTGAGGCATTAGATTTTTTAAATAGTGAAATAAAATTGAATGATAATGATTTATTTCTGCAATGCTATAAATCTTCCCTATTGATTTTGAAAGACAAAAATACAGAGTTAGACAAAAAAATACTGGCTATATTCATTATGAATAGCTGCTTAAAATCTCCGGTGATGTTGGATAATTATAAATATGAATTATTTGATTTGAAAATATTCTTAAATATAATAGAGAACGTTACATTTCATGACAATATAAATAAGGAAAATAGTGGCAGATTAAGAAATGCCTTTTTTGAGAAATCATGTGAAATTGTTTACTTTTTAATTAATACTACAAAATATACAGTAAATAAAAATATTGTGGACTGTATCTGTCGCATATTAGAAAGTGGTGGTTATGGATGCTTGAAATGGCTTCTGACAATTGTTCGTAAATTACTTCCAGAAATATTAGAAGATAAAACTATTAAATTTGATATGCCACAGTTTTTACATAGAATATGGAAGGAAATAGAAGACCTAAAGTCCAATAGCCAATATACAAAATGTATCGAGGAATTTGTTAAAATCATTGTACAAGATGCACTTCTAAAAAGACCAGAATATAATAACATTGTTATATTATACTGTACCAAAATTATTGAGTATGCATCACTTAAAAATGCTCCTATGTACTATTTAGTGAAGCAAATGAATGGTATGAACATCTCCAACTACCCTCATATGATTTACATTTTAAGTGAAATCTTACTGTACTCTGGTGTTCTAAGGAAAGATCAAAGGTAAATATTATTATTATTTATATATCGACGTTTAGTATAGATTTCTCAGAGATGAGATATTTACCCGCAGTAAAAAGTATCCTATATGTCAATCTGGATAACCAGGTATCATCATACCAAATTTTATCAAAATCTGTCCTGTGGTTTTCTAATAATACGGTCACAGACAAACAAAAATTCTAAAAACTATATATTGGTCCTTTGTATTGATATACAGATTCGACTCAGAATTTTATTATATGTATAGATTAATAATAATATTATTTTTATTGTTCGCTGATAATTATGGAATAATTGAAGGTATATTTGTAAGTAACAGTCATACATAAGTAACGTCATTTTGGACATGGTGTACCACAGGGTTTGATTATGAGTCAGTTTTGTAAACAGGTGTACAAAATCTTTGTTTGATATGATATTTTGTATATCATTCCAGAATCACTGATAACACTATAGTAAAAATATTGGGAGAACCAAAATATGCAATTGATAGAAAGTAAGTAGATTCCTTAATATATTATTATAGATAATTTTCTATTGCATCTCTAGTACTAGTTTTAAACGAAATTGCCAAAACAAAACAAGTTTTAAAATAAGTTCATACATAAGTGTGGAAGAATTCCTAAACTGATGCTTCCGTAACTAGATGATATTGAAATACCTTTTCTAAGCCATTTACTAGGCCCAATTATCTATTATATTACTAACCCAAATGCAACGTAATATTTTAATAACTTAATTATTTTGTAATGGATATTCTAATACATGAATATTTTAATTTATACATATTTTCAGATCCATCATATTTAATTCCCATATTAAAATATGTGCAGTATCCATTTTAACCAAAATAACTGATCCAGAAATATTGAACACGCTGATGTTTTTAATGATAAAAAAGGTAGAAGAATTTTTTAAGAACAAACAACGCTATCACGGAAATTCACAACACGAAAAAGTTCTTCAATCGTGTGTACAGAATTTACTTTTAATTTTCTTAAAATCTAGGAAAGTTAATTTGGAATACACTGTGGGATGGATTTTAGAATTTCTTGGTAGGATCCCGCATCAGCCATATGTTAGGGCATGCCTCGAGTGGTACATTGCTGTATATTTTTATTACAAGGTGGGTGGGCTATTTTGTTCCCTAAAGTTTAACGTTATTATTCTTCTACTTTAGGATAAAGTATATTGTAATAATTAACAGTATGTCTATAAGCCATTACGTTTATATAACAGTCATTACAAAACTCCTTCAGCATTAAATATTGAAAACAATTCTTCACCAAGAATTCCATTTCAGGGTACAATCATAAACAAAGAAATGTTAAACAAATTAAAAGCAAACAATGTGCCTTTGCAATCGCAATTCATGATTCTCTTTTGGATTATTTCACATAAAATAAAGACTGATAACTGTCTCAAAGAAGAATATGAACATGTTATGGATTTTCTTCTATCCCATATAATGGGACCAGTGTACAGTGTGCGGTTATACGGACAATATCTATCTACAAAGGTTTATGACAAGAGCCTATCAAATTCTAAATTGGGCAGTCAAAAGTACTCGTACACTGTCGACGTTATTAAGAACACGTTAAAAGAAGCTGAAAAAGTTAAAGATAAAAGCTTTATGAAACTGATGGATGATTATTTCGTCCATTCATTCGATATTATTGAAGATCTAACTCCGTGTGCAATATTTTGGTCTACATCCAAACTAGGCAATAATTTAGATACAATAGATAACGAATATTTGAAACATTCCCTAAATGAAGTAGATGAAATAATCAACTCTCAGTCAGGAGATGAATTTTTAGAAGAATGGAGGAGAAGTCGTAAATCCAATGAACCTTTGTTCCAAATAAATGAAGTGTTATTCGAAAGTGATAAAGTTTTAGAAAATAAAGAAACTGGAACGATCCAAAAGAAGTATGTCCCTTGGAAGAATATGACTGATATTGATGTTTATAATGTAGAGAAACAAGTATGTATATTTTAATTTCATAACACTAAAATTAAGTAAAAAAGAAGAAATAATAGATGTTTGTTCCGAAAACAGCCATTAATATGATTTTAGTCATGTTAATTTATGATTATTATTTTTTTGCAGAAAAGAAAATCCAACTTAATCGTGGTAGCGTCTCTAATCGATAAATTGCCGAATTTAGGAGGAATGGCGAGAACTAGTGAAGTTTTTGGAGTCAACACGTATGTAATGGACAGTGTACGACATTTGCAAGACAAACAATTCCAGGGATTAAGGTAAACTCTTCATAAAGGGTATAGTATCGCGGATAAGCATAGCGAACCGGCCCCTCAATGACAACCTATGTCGAAACTTATGTGTCAATAAGGGCTTGATGTAGAGATTCATATGAGTTTCACTGCCGTACTCCGCTTTGACCTTGAGATACGAAAGAAAAATGACCGTAACTATGAGTTTCGTTCAAAAGGGCATATCTCGGAAACTTTCAAAGCTAGAAACTTAAAACTAACGCGATGTTTTAGATAGCAGCCTTTGAGAGCATATTATGTATATATTTTTTTTGATTTTTAAAATAATTACAACCCTTTTAAAAAAAATAATAAAAATAAAATTATTATTATTTCAGTGTTCCTTGATACTTAGAAACACAAAAAAAAATAGGTTATAGTATTTGATATACACTAGTACTCAATAAAAAATCGTTTGAAAAAAATTGGTGCAACATTTCGGAAAAAAAAACTCGACGCGCACTAAATATATTAAAAAATAAGAACGTCACAAGGATACATATTATGCATATATTATCACTTTATCAATTATAATAATTATAAAAAGATACAAGAAAAAACCAAGCATTTATTTTATTTACATAATTTATTATTTGAACTTATTTATTCTCACTTAATTATGGATTTTTATTGAATTGTAGTGTATCAGCGGAAAGATGGATCAACGTAGAAGAAGTTCGTCCGGCAAACCTTAAAGACTACCTGATGATGAAGAAGACCGAAGGCTTCTCCATAGTGGCGGCTGAACAGACTTCTAGTAGCAAACCGTTACAAAAATTCAAATTTCCAGAAAAAACTTTGCTTTTGCTTGGGTATACATTTATGTGTTGTTTTTTGACTTTTTAGTTGGACTAAGAAGGTTGTGGGTTTGTATCCCGCGTCGGGCCTAAATAGTTACTGGGTTTTCCTTTTAAGAAATACTATGCCTAAAAAAGTAAAGCATATGTACAGAAGAATAATATATATATATATATATATATATATATATATATATATATATATATATATATATATATATATATATATATATATATATATATATATATATAGTACCTGGGCGACCGAGCTTTGCTCGGAGTTTTTGGCCAAAAAAAAACAAACTAAGAATTTGAATAAATACAAAAAAAAAAACAAAATTAAAAACTTTGTGTCCGACCGGGATACGAACCCAGACACCTGTGGTTGTCAAACTTGCGCATTGGCCGCTTGACCATAATGCTTACGTCTGAGCGTGCGAAATTATCGAATATAATATTTTGCGTGGAATAATGCAAAAGAAATCATAATAATAATAAAGCTTTATTTATTGTATACATGCTTACTTATAATTTTAAATTATAATTACTCTTACTTAATTAACAATTTTTAACATTGTATTTTAACAAATCATATTTATAACTTATTTGATTATACTTAATTTAACTTCAATTTTTGGTTAGGGACTATTTATTAACTTATAATTTTTAACTAATAATTTTGTAATCTGGAATTAAATTATTTTAAAAATCTTTAATATTATTTGAAATGATATTGTATATATATAAATTATGATTAACAAATAAATAAATAAACAATCACAATAAATTAAATAATTCAATTGTGTAAATACTAAACATTTCACAATAATAAATATAAATAAAATTTCTTTCCATACATTAATTCTGACAATAGTTATAAATTAGGTATTTAATTTCATAATTAAATGTATTTATTTAGTAAATGGGTGATTCTTCGTAACCTAGTGTTTTTGGCTCATTGGTCTGGCTCAATATTTTTTTTACATTTTGATCTAACTATATATATTACCTTGCCCGAGTAACTAATTATAACAACATATATGGAAGGCACTGATTTACTTCCAGTATTTATTGATTTAGAGTGTGCTGATGAATTTTTCAATCAGATGAATGAGGACTGAATCAGATATATGAGATTTTCATCCATATTAATTTGACTTGTACATATAAATGATAATATCATTTTAATTTCAATCAAATTTATTATAAAAATTAACAAAATTTGTTATAAACAAAACAAAATACTTTGACACATTGCAAATAAAAAAATAACAATATAATATAATTAATATTTATTCCTAATATTTTTAACCAATTTCGTCACACTATCAACGCAAATAGAAGTTCTTATCCATACAAATGTCTAAATTTTAAAAATAAAAATTGTAGTAACCTATCTAAAATATATCAATCTATACAATATATAAATCTATGTCAGCCTTAATTATTAAAGGAACTTCAATTACGAGATCGCCAAACACTTAATCTTACTTAATAAAATCGTTTAGCATTAAAAAATATAAAGAAAATTTAGATAACAATTAATTAGTAAATGCTAGAAGATATTAAATTCCTCATCGTCATCCATTAAATATGGATTAATATTTTCTAAATCTATAGTAAAATCTTTATCGCCGTCTCTTGAAAAAGTTATCTCTGAAATGTTATCGATGTTTGAAGATCCTGCCAATAGCATAATCTGTTCTACTCTATCAGTTCTTCCACTTCTTTCGAGATCTTTTCTTTCATTTAGTTTGTCTACTTTTCTTTTATTATTTTGGTTAGCACTTCGCGTATTAAGGTTATTGTTTGTTTTGCATGTAGTTCTATTAGTGATAGTTTGTACAAGATCTCCTATCCCAGTTACGCCATCATTTCCATTTGATTCATTATTTACTGACCAAAATGATTTAGGTATTTCTCTTAATTGCCTTTTCGAGTCAGCCAAGGGTGTAACTGTTATTCTTTCCTGATATACCTCTTCTAAGTGATAAAATCCAAGGTGTTTCTTATGATTGCAGCTGATTACTTCGTACAAACAAGCCTTATCCGTACAACTAAGTTTTCGAACAGCCATCATAGGAAAATTTAATTTCCAAACTATCTGGTGCATTTTCATGCATCCGGGAAAGGCTTTTATATTTTGTGGGAACAGTAAGTCTTTTTCAAATACGTCATATTCCGAAATAGTTTTTAATTTAATCTTTTTTAAATTTTGATTCATAACAGTTAAAAAATCATCCAGATCTTTTATATCCTGACCCTGAGACACAGCACGATCGGCAGTTCTCTTTATCACGGCACCCACGCCATCTGGAGCACCCTTTCCATGTCCAGATTCACTGTAATTCCACGTAATGGTATCGACAGAGTTAAGGTATATGTGTAAGCTAGAAATCATATGAAATATTTTTTTATTACGATATTGACTGGATGGTGAATCAGAAATGAAATGTAAAGTGTGAATGCCCGCCCTTATTTCACTTATATAGTCAAGAATTGGTATTATGTGAGCCCATACGGCTGATATATCATGGCGCAGGCATTCACTCACCGTACAAAATGATTGTATTTGAGGTAGATTTTCAGCATCTAGAAAGTATATTACTGAAGTATGCAATGTTAATTGTTTACGGCTACCACCAAAATGATAGGACTGAATTTCTTGATAACTCTTGACTGCATAATTTTCGCTGTAATCAATGTGAATTATACATTCACCATCGCTTAGACTTTCTTTCAAGTTTCTGAAAGCATTATATTGAGAAACTATATTACCACAATGCATTAAATACTCTTTCAACATTGATTCAAATTTTTCAATACATTTTTTCGGTTCTTCGGTCTTCTTTACTTTTTCAGTAATTCTAATTTTCCTTCCCTTACATTTTGTTACATCTTGTTTCGTGTCCCACTGCCAATATGTCATTTCAATAGAATTATCAAACTCCTGATAGCAAACTACTTTATTTTTGCATGCTAAACAATTACGATGCAAGCAGTCCACGCTATACATGTCGCAACATAACATTGAAAGAAGATTTTGGGAGGTCATAACGGGTATTATCTTCCTCTGATACAATCCTTTGATGATTAAATCCATATTAGTATGTAATTTGCATAAGCAAGTGTCACGTGATCGAGAATCAGGTAGCAAAACCCAAAATGGTCTTAGCTTGCAGAATGTTGAATAGCTGATGGTAAAATTTGAAGATTTCAAAAATTTCTTATGCAAATTTAAAAGATTGTCGCTGAGGTACCGCTTTTGCTTTCGTATTTTTTTCCTTACAATAAACTCCTTCTTTCCTGAGCATAGACGGCTATTTTCGTCGGACTCATAAAATATACGGACTTCTTGTTTTAGAAGATTAGGCAGAGGTTCGAAATGACAATTTTGTTTTTTATTTGGTACAATGGATTTTATTTTAATGATTTGATTTTGAACTCTTTTTGAAGCTATTCTTTTAAGTTGTTTTCTATAACGTTCATTTTGTTGCGTTAGGCTTATTAACTTTTTCTTAAGAACATTTATTACTTTATCTTTTTGGTAACGGATACGTCTTACGGCAGAAGTAACAGATGAAGGAGACAGAGATTTAGTATTAGATGGTGTACTCGTTTTAAAACCATTGCACTGTGTAGATATGCTACGCAAAGTTATAGACGGTCCTGACATCATACACCCCGAGCTTATATTTAAGAATGGGCTTGCTGGAAGGCTACGAGCCAAGTGTTCTAAAACTACAGGTTCGGTATCTGACAAAATGCTAGGACTTTGTGGTGGGGTATTTTCTTCTAGCAGCGCTATTGTTCTTTTCTCACGCTTCTTTTTTAAATAATATGAACGATAGTTCTTCCTCCATGTCTGTCTCTGTAACCTTTGCTGTCTAGGAGTCATTTCGTTTATAGGTAATTGTTTCTTTTCTTGCTTTCTACGTAAGTAACCTTGTCTATTTTTTTCTTGCTTTTCTTTCCATAAGTCTGGATTATTTTTTATCATTTCGTATCTTTTTCTCTCTGCAAGGCGCTTCTTTGTCAGCCTTTCTTCTTTTGTTTGCTTCTTTGATTTTGCCATTTTGAAAATAGAGACCTAAAAGTGTATAATTTTATCGATTAGTTGACGCTATTAATCCTTTATTTTTTTATAGTTATAAAACGTTACACTCTTTTTAAGACACAAAGTTTGCTTCAGTTACAATAATATTTTTGGATTAAACCTAATTAATCTGTCGTTTTCAAATTCATATGGTATTAAAATGCCAGATAAAATCAGATGAATTAGCACCAGATGAATGAGAAATTTTAACATAATCGAATGCTATGTTTTTATTTTAAATATAATTAGAATTAAATAATAATTATTAGTGTCACTTAACTTGATAATATATCATTATTAAATTAAAAAATCATTATACTTACGCAAATAATTATAATTGAGCGCAGATTAATTATCCTTGATACGTTACAAAGTCCAGATTTCAATTTTAAATCGTAATTTATCACTCAAAAATGAAGCAATATGAGTGCTTCCTTCGACGCATCGGCGCTGACTGAGACGGGCAATCGCTTCTCGGTGTAACTTAACGGAATATTAAGATATTATACTATATAATATGCATAAACATGTCAGTACAGATAAATTATAATTTTAGCCGCGGACAAAATGTAAAGCCCTGTAACTTTAAGAATATAATAATATATCGGATCAAATTATAAAAACAATAACGATCAAATATTCAGAGATCGACTGAGTGTAAAAATTTTTGAATCCTTCGACGATTATTTGCTGAAAACAAACTTGGAACAAAGAAAAATGGCATTCGGACGCGCCAGATACATTAGATTTTGATGTTATCTGTAAGCTTTAACTAGGTTTAATTTAATTAATTACAATTAAAAATATAAGGCCTCGATAGAAGTTGTTTTTTTACATGTTACCTATGAATGGTTTTCTTATCGGAAAATATTTAAATATGTTCTCCAGTAAAAAACATAGCAAAACCGTGTTACAAAGAATCACCCAAATGTCTTTTTCATGTATAGACCCCTCTCGGTTAAAAGCCTTCTCCAAAGTAGTCCTGCATAGAGCTCTCCGTTGGAGATTATGCTTGTATGATAGCAAAGGGTTTCTTTTCAAATTTTGTTTCCAATATATAATTTGTTTCTGATATGCCTATAAAGTTTATAATTTTATCTTTGTGTTCTTTTGATTTGTTGTAGGAAATGCTGCTTTTAATTCTAGAAGTTTTTCTGGTGAAGATATGTATACCTTTGTTCATTGTATGTCTGTTTTTCTTTGGACGGTTACGGTTGAACTCCCCCACAGTGACCGGCCGTACTGAGGGATAAAGATGAGGAGGTTCCTACTGTGTTTAATATACTGTATATTGCTGTGTTGTTTTTAGTTGTTCCTGGTTATCATTTGTGTGGTTGAAAGTTAATTTTGGTTGTTGTAATATAAAGTCTTTAATATTAGCAGGTTTGGTTTTCTTTGTATGTTGTTTATTTATTAGTTTTTGTTTATAATTGAGGTAAGGCGTTTCTGAAAATACAGGCAGACTTCTTTTATTTGAGTATTGGCGAGAAGTGTTCTTATTATTATCCACAATAATTAGTTTGTCATATTTAATGAAAGCTGTTTTGCCAAGGTCTTTTTCTTTATCTTCAGTTGGGCTTGTAACTCCTTGCGTTTGTTTAAGACTTTATTTTTTCCTCTAGTTCATGATAGGATTTTTTACCTTTTTCTACTCCGAACATAACCAAGTTCTTGCGCCTAATATGTCTTTCTAAATTATTAATTGAGGTACTTTGTTCCTGGATTTTTTTCTCAAGAACTTCAATTTTTATTTCTCAGTGTTTAAATTTCTCATTTAAGTATATTATTGTTGATTGTATTTTTAATGTCTTCTTTCATTTCTAAGATTTCTGTTTTCTGCTGTCTTATTTCTTGTTGTATGTTTATTAGCAACTTTTTTATCTCCTCCATCTTAAGTGTGAAGACGGAAGTAGAAAAGCTGATTGAAAAAGAGCACCAATTATACCTAGTTGAATTGCAATTTTATACAGAGTATTAGTTTGAGGTTATAAACTTGTTTTAATATTTTACGCTTCCACTTCACAAATTATTTTGTTTTATTGTCATCACACACAGAAAATATGGTTTTGCACTGATAGTATCTATATGTTATGTTTGTCACTTTTGTATTTGTTTGGTAGGTGAATTTTTAAAAGCTCATTTGTTCTTCAACACATCTAGACTTGGTGATGTTTACATATTGCCCATAGATTTTATCGATTAAAATTTCTTAAAATTATTATTAAATTAATTAAAATTTAGAATTTTTCTTTAGATTATTTCCACTTAAATATTTTAAACTTGATGTAAATACGGACACGATATTGACAGTTGCACAGTGGCGCCTCCCACCCACCAGAAGTGACAACTGACAATGCAAAAATTATGAAAATGCAAAAGAAAACCGCATGAAAATTCGAAAACACGCGTTTTTCCAGACATAAGACTAATCTAGATCGATTTATCACCCCCGAAACCCTTTGTATACTAAATTTCATGAAAATCGTTGGAGCCGTTTTCGAGATTCAGATTATATATTGATATATATATATATATACATATATATACAAGAATAGCTCGTTTAAATATATAAGATATATAGATTAGTTAAAAGGAATAGGGAGTGCACACAGACACGCGCTATATATGTCCAACTATATTTATTTTCTGTATTTCAGTCATGAAAAGGAAGGCGTTCCCTGTGACCTGTTGCCGTTAATGGAGCATTGTGTGGAAATCCCACAACAAGGAGTGATACGATCTCTGAATGTGCACGTCACTGCTGCTATATTTATATGGGAATATGCTAGGCAGAATATGTTGTAGTGTTGTGAATTAGCTTTTTTTTATTTAATAAAGTTATAATTTAATATATTCTTGTCTTTTATTTTTTGTTTACTGTCATGAGGATCAAAGTTTAATTCAAATAAATGTCAATAGATGGCATTGTGTATCTTTTTTTTTTTGACGTAAAAGAATACGTAATGATGAACGATACAACTAATGAATAAAGTGGATTTTTAAATATTATGGTTTCAAAATCTCAAAGGGAAAAAGATAAATGATAATAAAATAATATGTTCTTACATTTAACCTTTGTAATATGTGTAATAATGAGTTTGTGCTGTGTATTAATTGATAGTGCTGCTTAGATTTTATAGGTTAAAGGACAATGAATTGTACTGTATAATATGCAAAATGTCACAAAATTCATTTTCCATTTTAGTATAATGTAACATATTCAGTGTGTTTGTTACATAGTAAGTTCATTGTTTTATCTAACACTCACCGATCTGTAAGAATGTTTGATGTATTGTTGTACATTGGGGTAGGATGCTCAATAAAGACAAAATGTAGCTTTTAATCCTTTACTTCAGATTTACAAAAAAATTTCACCATTTTTGGCAACACTGTCACTTTAACTGGTTTGACATCAAATTCCTCTTGATCTATTGCAATTACTACATCAGACCTGTTCTCTAAGGGTTGGATTTCAACTGTCCTAGCTTTAACTACTTCTGGTGTTTCGCTGTTGCCATTCAATCGTCTCCATCCTTCTGACACAAATTCAGTATAGCTATACTTATTTTTGCCTAAACAAACACTTAATGTTGATAATCCATCAATATTCTGAGGATGAATCCTAAAATCAGTAGATTTAAAGCACAACTCGTTAGCCACTGCACATTCAGGGTTCACAATCTCTTTTACCTCTTTTTGTGGAGCCTCGGTGGTTGGTATGAAAAATGCCCATTTCCGTTTAACTTCCGGCTTTTTGGTTAAGCAATTGCTACATCCGGCACACGGTGGTGTATATTTTAAAGTTCCACTACAATTCCAGGATAAGGAATCTTTGTAGCCGTTGAAAATATAGGAGGCATATCCTCGTAAAGGTCCATATATCCAATATTTATCTTTCTTTGCAAGTGTGTCTCTGAACGCTCCCCATTCTATTGAAGTCATGGCGTATATTGGTTTATTAGGAGTTTCATTTTCAACAGCTAGAGGTTCAATTTTCATAACATCTTTCCATGTGGTATTATTTTCTATGATGGCCATGCAGGCCTGAATAAGTTGTTTTACACGATCAACACCCTCACCTCCAGGGAAAAGAATGTTGCCAAGACTGTTTGTACGACCAAGTGGTAGAACACCTAATGGGAACCTGTTAGCTTCATCATTTCTTCTTAATAAACCTAAAATAAATCAATAATAAAGAAAATATAATTTTAATGTAGTTTTCATAAAAATTATATGTATATTATAATTTACTTTAAACTGTTTCATTTTTAAAGGTATATATAGAAGTAATGTTAAGGGTTTTCATTTAGCCACCTTATTAAATAAAAAAAAAAACAATGATACAACTAAGAATATAGAAGTACCTGTTACTGTCTCAGACAAAGTGCCATCCCCTCCAGCAACAATAATAGCCTCTGTACCACGTAGTGTCTCAACAATTTCTTTAGCATGCCCTTCAGAAGTAGTTTGAATTACATCCACCTGTAATCCTGCTAAATGTAACAATGGTTCACAATATTTCTCATAGTCCTTTTTAGCTTTACGTTTGTTGGCAACAGGATTTAGAATTACAGTTACTAGTGTTGGATTTCTGTCCATAGGAATTAGTGCATCACCATATTTTGCAGCTTCCTTACATGCGGCTTGCATTAAAATGTTGATTCTGTAAAAAAAAAAATGTGTATGTATATAATGCACTTTAATTGAAGATTGTTAAGGATAGTCAATATCTGATTAACTAATACAGTGTGCACACTGCATCTGAATCTTGAAAGAAATAGGCCAACTACTAACTAGTGAGATTGTGTTGACTTTCCTCTATAAAAATGGAGGGATTTCTATAGTAGATGATCTGAATTTTTTTTGTCAATTACAAAATGTTAGCAAAATTGTTTTGCAAAATATATGTTTCAAATACATATAGTTTATTTATTTATGGGTTTTTACTTATCACAGGCACCAGCGATCCACAACCAAATTTTGTAATAGCTTATGCTAAATTAAGATCTCTAATATTAATGTATGTACTAATTTGTTTGTGGTGAGAAATAAAGAATGATTATTATTATTTATGTTTCATTAGTTTTTTTTTTGCAAATTTGCATAGGCCAGGTAGCAATAATGGTATACCAACACTTAAGTTAGATAGTGCACAATTGTCTTTTGCTCCCAAACTTATCTAAGACACAGTGTTTCGAACTCTACACATTGATTTTTGACCTTAACAACTTAAAAAATTATATTAATGACTAGAAAAAAGGTAGGCTCAGATATTTTCACTTTTAAGAATGACAATATTATTTGTCTTTTAATTCTATTTGTCAATTAAATTATAATATATTGTATTGTATAAAAATAAAAGATAAGTAAAAATTCGGGATACAAGCTCATACATCCTAGCAGTGGATATTAAATGTTATTGTATGTATTGGAATTGGATTTAGAAATAGTAGTCTAAGTATACTCCATGTCGTGTATAATGTAGAAATTTTGTTTTTTTAAAATGCATAGACATAAAAATTATATTAATTATTCTCACTCATATTTTTCTTTCAGGGTTACAGCTCCATAATAGACCACAATTGCACCGAATACTGATTTTTTCCAATTATTACGCAACGTTTTACCAATTTTAATAATTTTCTCCATCGTGGTTCAGTAATAAATATATATTATCATTTATTTATATTTACAAATTATGTGAATATATTCGTAAGGTTAGATCAGCTGTTCAAAATGACAATTGACAGCTATTATTATTGTTGCCAGATTTAAACATTAAAATGGAGCTTAGATATTCGAATATTATCGTAAAAAATGACAATTTAATCAAAAAAGTAAAAAACATAAAATTCTAACAAAAACAACTACAAGATGAGATTATAGTTATTCACAATTACCGTCATAAAATCAGGAGCCTGTATTCGTACTTCGTACATTTAGAACATTTAGAATCGATAATCTGCTATCACATTTATATAGTCTGCTGATCTTCTACCAAGTTTTGGTATTTAATATTATGAAATATGGCAGCACTTTATTTGACAATTAATCAACATATCCAACGATTTTGTTAGGTGTGATGAATTTTGTTTAATTATTTGTTGTTACACATAATGAATTCGGCTAAAAATGTAGACGAGAAGTTGCCTGATGGATGGGTTTTATGCCAGTCTAAGTCTATTCCGGGAAGGAAATATTATTTTAACAAGAAAACCGGAAAATCTTCGTGGTCACAACCGCAGGTGAATTACGAAATTCTAGCATAATTTATCAAGTTTTTTTTTTGCATATTTTATTAATTTAATATTTTAATGGAATATATATTTGAATTAACACTAAACACTATATTTAATTGCTATAAAGTAATGTATAAAATTGTATTTATTTTGATGTTGCTATTGTGTTTTCTTATTTATAGGAAGATGACAAGTCTAACAAAAAAAATTGTAAAAAGGAAAAGCTGAAGAAACAGGAGAAAAAGAAAAGAGAGGAGCAAGCTAAAAAAGGTGCAAAGAGAAAAAGCGACTCTTGTGAGGAAATGGCAACCAAGAAGAGGATGAAACATGGTTGGTATATAAGAATAAAAATTGAAAAAAATATATTTTTTTATAAAATACTGTATAAAACAAGGAAGTATGTAATGATCACATAAATCTCATTTTATTAAAATGATATAAAAGCAAGTCATATAATGCTTGAAATTATTTCCAAATATGTAATAATTTTGAAAAATTTATTCAAGTCTAATTACATAGCTGAAAAATAACCAATAGGCAAAAATTATCTAATAGGCAATATAAATATGTTTTAGTATTTATTTATTCAATTAATATATTATTAATTTAGATGTAAGTGGAGCTAATACTAGTAAAAAGAGCTGTACAACACAAAATGAACAAAGAAGAAATGAGTCGCCAAGATGTACAAGCACTCCAAAGACAACACCTTCTAAAAGTGTGGGCAGTAAAAATGAGACATTGATCAAAAAGACCCCTGTCAAAAATCTAGCTAACACAAGGTTATCTCAATTAAGAGCACTACTTAATTCTGATAATCAAGATGATGAGGATCCTGATATACCTCAAAAAAAGCTCAAAATCAGCCCAAAATCAAATGAAGCACAGAAAAGAAGTGAGCGAAGGAGTCCCAATTTAAATGACTCCAGATCAACACAATCTCCTAATAGTGATAGCTTACAGTCTATTCCATCACCATCACAATTTTTCGCTGCTAATAAAATTATATCATCTATGAAAGCTCAATTGCCAGAAGAGTACTGTTGTAAAGAGAAACAAAAGGATACATTTGCCGATATAGAAAAAGGAATTTGTAGTCAAACAACAGAATATCCATTTTCAAAACATCCGGCAACTCCTCCACAGTTTTCTGAAGCTAGCAAACTCGTTTCAGCAATTAAATCAAAATTAGCATATAAAGTTTCCTCTTCTAAAGATGCTAAGAGTTATTCTTCAGCAAAAGAAAGGATGGAAACTTTAAGAACAAGCTTAAGTTTAGAAGTAGAGCAAGGGTTAAACAGTAGTAGTAGTTTTTTAAATACAAGTGTTGAGGATTCAAAAAACATGAGTGAAGCCATGGAAATTGAGGATTTTAAACAGGTATGTTTATTTACATTTATAATATTAATTAATTAATAAAATAAATTCATTTATATAAAATCTGCGATAAATAAAAAAAAAATCAAATTCTTGATCTCATTCAATTCATCTTTTTGGGATTTGTACAGTACTTGACTAGACTTTGACGTTTTTTTGTTCTGCATGAGTAAATTTCACAAAATAATTTTTGAGACATTATTAGCTACTAAAACGTTCATTACATTTTATATGCCAAAATAAATTATTCTAATAAATAAAATGTATTTAGATTAATTAATTAAATAATAAAATAATTAACATGTGACTTTATGTACACAATTTACAGGTGAAACCAAAATCTTCGCCCCTACAAAGAGACAATAATTGTGATGGGGACAACTTAGTTTTGGTTGTAGACACAAATATATTTATTCATGAACTAGATTTTATTAAGAATGTTCTCAATTCACATATTAAAGGTAAGTTTGTTAGTGTAAACAGCATTTTGTGTTATTCCATTGGTTTTGTGTAATTTTTGACTTTTATGAGGCTTCCCTGAAGGATAATAATTGTTTCCAAATATGTATATACGTCTTGCACACTCTGTAGCCTTGACAACTTGATGGATATTAGTGTATAGTGTCGTTAGATTTTGGAAGTCTATAATTTAATAATATGTTCTAACTTGTATGCAAACAAAAAAAGAGAGGATAATAAAAGATATTTTGATGCAAATTAAAGCTTGTAAACAGTCTATTCCAAAAATTTATTTAATTAGTAGTACCTTCAAAGCATTCAATTTTCCTATATAAACATCAGTTTTACAATAATGTATGGGAGTCTGCCCGATTTGTTGAAATTTATGATTACTGTTCCTTTCCCTTGGGTATTAACATGATGATATATAGCCTATAGCCTTCCTCAATAAACGGACTATCTAATTCAAAAAAGTTTCAAATCGGATTAGTGGTTCTTGAGTTTAGCGCGTTCAAACAAACCAACTTTCTCTCTTATAATATTAAGTATAGATATGAAGTAGAATTTTTAAAATTTCTTATAACTCCTACTTGTTTATTTTTACAGGTTACAGTGAACAACCAACTCTCTTAGTTCCATGGCGGGTTATAAATGAATTAGACCGACTTAAGGACAACAACAATGGTAATGGCGCACTTTGTAAACGAGCAAAAGCGGCTATGGATTATTTGTATAAATCGCTGCCTGAAAATAGCAGAATAAAAGGTATGAAAATAGCAGGATATAGGGTGGGGATATTAGAGTATGAAAAGTAAATCTATTCTATATATATAGTAAAAAACAAAGTCGCTATCAGCGCCTGTCAGTTTCTTCGCTTACTTTTTCTAAATCATGCAACGGATTTTGATACAGTTTTCACTAATGGAAAGAGCGATAAGCGAGGAAGGTTAGTGTCTATAATTTGTAAATATTTTATACAAAATGACTGATCCTAGACAGCATTTAGTCAAAAAAAACTGTTTTCGTACGATTACTTTGCTAATGCTGGCTAAACCTTTAGACAGACAACAATTAATGTACTAGAAAATTGTAGGTCCTTAAGAGGCCTACAAAAAAGTATGTAAATAGTGGATAAAAGGTGTGAAAGTAGCAGGATAGAAGATGTGAAAAGGCAGAATAAAGTTTGAGAAACTGCAATAAAAATGTGATGTGTTTGTTTGTCCTTCTTCACGTCGAAACAGAGTGGTTGGCGTAATTTTTTGTGTGGAGATAGTTGGAGGGCTAGAAAGTGATATTTAAATACGGTGAAAACACGTTATAGTACAACCCACAACAACTCATCGTACCTATGTACATATGCAGCCTATCCATTCCATACGTTAATACGTGACGAACCCGAGTGAAGCAAGGATGAATCGCTAGTATACAAAAAAAAAATTGTGATGTTGTACTTAGGTTAAGATACGGTGGGCCTGACATTTCCTTAAAAGGATAAAAGTTCTTAAATAACTATAAAGATAAAAAAATATACTATAAAAAATATTATGAATAATTCTCTAACATTTAATGTATATAATTCTCCAATTGTATCTATTACAGGTCAGTCCCTTCGAGATGCAAATTCCCACATCTACCCATGTGAAGTGCCTGACGATGAAATATTAAATTGTAGCTTACAACAAGTGGAGAGGGGGAGGAATGTGGTATGTATATAATACATATATACTAGGGTGGAGTGACAAAATATTGTCTTTATTAGCTTGGAGGTAATTTTTTTTACCAGATTTCACTGTAATTGCATTAATACAATTTAAAATAAAAGTTGAAAAAAATAACATAACTTTTTTTGTATTACTCAAACAAAAATATTTTTTTTTTCATTTAAACCAAAAATTTAAATTTATTATTTATTTAAAAAAATCTGTGGGCCATCTTAAAATGTTGAGTAAAAATTTTTTTTTTCAAAATTTTATTTATGAGCTACAAATTCTACCCCCAAGCTAAGAATTTTTTTTTTTAACTCAACTCTAATAAGTATATTATACATGTTAATATTATTATTTGTGTATGTTTGTATGCACTGTCTGCAGTAACTTAATAGTAGATCAGACATGATTAGGATTCCGTACCTTAAAAGGTAAAAAAGGAACTATTATAAGATCACCCTCTTGTCCGTCTGTCCATGTGTCTGTCTGTCCGTGTGTCACCACCGATCTTCTCAGGACCTAGCAAGTTGAAATTTATACTAGATACTAAGGTCTATTGTCCCTATTAGGTGTATAAAAATCAAGGTCAACACGATAAAAAGAATTATGCAAGTTTAGATTTTCGCGAAAACTTGTAAGTATCAAAATTTACCTTAATTTTCAACTTTTTTTTATTTTTCGGAATTTTCTCGTTACTTGTGGTGTAAGACCTTGCTTTTGACCAAAATTGACAATTCTAGGTCAACCAGAAGTACCCTATGGGTTTTGGTAACCTATATGGTAGTTCCTGTTGACCTAGAATCACGAAATTTGGATTAAATTTAATAAAGAAAGGGACTATGACTTGAAGTGAAAATATTAACTTTTATGCGATACTTCGAAAACGGATTGCCATTTTCTGGAATAGTAATAAAGTATCATCGCTATTCTGTAAAAAATCACACTTTTTGTAGTATATGTTATATTGTATAATATTTTTTTTAGATACTATTAACAAATGACAAGAATCTCAGCAACAAGGCAACAATAAATGGAGTTAAAAGGATCAATGTGAAGGAACTGAAGGAACTCATCGAGAACAAGCCTCAGCCCTCTAACCCGGATTTACTCGCGAGTGTGAAGCACTATCAACAAACTTTGTATCATCTGTTGGCTAATATATTAGAGGTTTGTTTTAGCTTTATTTTTTCCATGTTTTGATTGAAACATGACGTATTCAACCATTTTTAACTTCTCACTGCTGGGTACCGAACTCCCTGCAATATGAAGCTAATCAGGCCATAGTCCACTACGCTGGTCAAGTGCAAACGGATTGAGCATGTCTTTCATTTGCTAGGTTCTCGTAGACATGCAGGTTTTCTCACGATGTTTTCCTTCATCGTAAGACAATTGAGAATCATGTTAGAAACGATTCGCACATGAAAATAGCAGAGGTGCGACACCCGGGATTTGAACCCGCTTCACTCGGTTTCCCAAGCGAGTGCGTTACCACTGGGGTACCACATATTTTAAATAAAAGAGTTCTCTATGGAAGTTGGCATTATCCATTCCCCGCCATTTTAATTTGTTTTGATGTTGCGGCTTGTGATTAAACTCGTGCGCTTATATATATTAGGATTCTGGAAATTACCATTTGAATACTAATAACACACTTTTTTAGTACAATTAGTTCATCTTCAGTGAATGATCAATATATTTTTCTAAAAAATTGTAATAATTATAATAATAACAGGTAAAATTAAATAAATAATATTCCACATTCAATTATAAAACTAATTAAAATTATAAAAATGTTTAAAACTAAAAAATATTGTACTTAGGCGCCATTTTTCAATTTTTTGAATTCTTTTTGTTATTTGTGGGTAGGCTGTCTGTAACAACTATATAATACTTTTGAGACAGCTAACACCTCAGTCTCTCCTGTGACCATGATTGCTGTAAAGCATTCGAAACGTCGGGAACCAAAATCCAAATAAATCCGCGAAACAATCCGAAAAAATAATTTTATTTAAAATGTCAAATATTCGCGTATATCTAAGAAAGTATTATAAAAAAAAAACAATTCCAGAACGAAATGCGTGCGAAGTACAACAACCTGTGGCAGCACGTGCTGTTCAAGGTGCCGCCGTGGTCGCTGGCCGATGTTCTTCAGTGTCTACTCAAGCACTGGGTGGCTGTGTTCAACGAGGTGTTCCCCCGCATCGAGATGCTGCTCGCTGACCTGAAGAACAGCCTCGTGTCTATTGAGAAGAAGGGTGAGGATCTCGATTTTAAGGTTTGGCCATGGTTATATACCATCGCCTCCCCAGATATATGTTCACCGTGGTGGGGGGCTTACAGCGTCCGGCAATCCAACCGGGCGTGAAGCCAACGTGATGTCACACAGGGAGGCGGCCCACTTCGATGGGCGGTGTGTCATGTGGGTTGCTCCTGGTACTTCTGTGATAGCAGAGACCGAGTGCGTTGGAGTAACCATGGTTGTTGTGTGGTTAAGTGTGTAAGCAATCCTACGACACTCTATTAAGTCAGGGGAGGTTCCGTTGGTTTTATACGTAAATGCGTTTACCTTTAATATATAAATACTAAATGCTTGTCTGTTTGTAGCTTTAACAGTAGTAAGCACATGGGTCTCAGAGAGGCTTGATACAATCACGCAATGTTACATACTTAACATAAGTCTTACTATGGATTGAGTATATGTATTCCATTATATTAGACTATCATTGCCCGCGATTCCGCCCGCGTTCAGATGACCAAAAACCAAATTTTTAGGTTTTACATGTTAGTATACTCTTACATTACAGTTTTTGTATTTTTTCTCAGAAATGAGATACTTTCCCGCTGTAAAAAGTATTCTATATGTTGACCCGGATAACCAGCTATCACCAAACCAAATTTCATCAAAATCCTTCCAGTGGTTTTTCTGTGATGCGGTAACAGACAGACAAACAGACGGACAGGCAAACATTTTAAAACCTATAGATTCGGCATCTGTATCGATAATAATGTTTATTTCAATAAGATTTTCAAAAAAATATTTAATGTACAGATTCGGCTTAGTTACAAGTCATTTATATATAATCCAACCATACAAATTTAGTCTTGATTTTTGTCTCTCCTCTAGATCCGAATACATTAACGCAATCAGAAGTAGCGAATTTCAAGGAGCTTTGTCTAGATGTGGCCAAAAAGTGTCAGATTATACCAGAATATATGGAACTGGCCAAAATGACGGTAGAGCGGCTGTTGAAGGCGGACGAGGGAGAGGGCGAGACGGTGGAGGACGTTGGCAAGGAGGTCGTGGAGGCCTTCGAGGGGATGTGGACAGTGCTCTCTAGTTATGGGTGAGGGATATTTTCTTATTATATTTAACGATAAATTCCTGTATATGACTATGTATGTATATTAGTGCCGAAGGGTGTAATTTTATCAAAGGTAAGCCGTTCCAAAAAAAAACATTGATATACAATTTTTATATACATATTAATGCAAAAAGAAATAAAGCTATTATAACTATATATATATATATATATATATATATATATATAATATATATATATATATATATATATATATATATATATATTTAAAATTATAGCAAAATACATTTTAAGGTAAGACGTCTTGTATAGACTCTTCGCTAGGGATGTATATTATGTAAATTTATTTCGTAGGTATGTCGAAAACAGCTCTAACGATTTCACTTCACTTGGGTACGTCCCTAGCTACATATACATATAGCATTGCCACAATTTAATAGATATTCTTAAGAGGAGCATATCCGTGATACATTGTTTTCATATAACTCTATCAGCTCGCGCGACGCACGCCGGTGCTTTAACATTTTCCTACATTTTCAACAATCAATTCTACACATATACAACAATATATTATAACCTTCCTCCTTGACAAACATTAGGTAGTTTTTGAGTTTATCGCGTTCAAACACAGTATTTTAAACAGTATAAGAGACTTTGTTTTTTAATATGAAGTGACGTCAAGGTAAAGTAATAAACAGTAAGTAAATAAATAATATTACGGTATTAAAATTTATACAATGATGAGTTGACGATGATGATGAAATGTGGGTCAACCTCACTTGCGTCTCATTCCGCACAGCCTTAATTTAAAACTATTATAATTAAAGATAATCGTCCGATATTGTAAAGACAATTGACTTGATTGACTGCAGGCGAATACTCAAAATCGAATCTAAATTGTTACGTTACAGTCGAATGCTTGTCAGTCAGTGAGGCAGTATTGTAAAGAAATGCTCAACATCGAATCTAGATTGTTACATTACAGGTGAATGCTCGCAGTCAGTGAGGCAATGCTCAACATCGAATCTTAAATTGTTACGTTACAGGCGAAAGCTCCCGGTGAGGGACCGCCCTTACGAGTTGTAGCCGAGCTGTCATTGTTTTTGTACGTTTCTTCGCGCCGTTCCATTTATGTCGAAAGTCGTTTTCGAGAAAAAAGAAAATATGACAAATGCGAACAAATAGATATCGCATTACTATTATAAATTCGAAATTTTTTATGCATGTATGTTTGTCATTCCTTCACATTGAAACGGCTGGACGAATTTGGATGAAAAGTACACAGATAAATCATAATATCCTGGCGTAGTTTGTAGTGGTAATTTTAGGAATCTACGTATGTACATATGTACCCGATCAAAGCAGTATTAAGTAGCTAGTTATGTAATAATAATTCTTCTATAAAATTCACAGGGCAAAACTATCGACAGCATTGGGAATACAACACAGCATTGACGACAAGTTGCCCGGTGCTGAGCCTCTCCCCGCTCTCTCCGGCAAGTGGGAGCAGTTCACCGGATGTGTAAATGATCTCATATCAGCTATTGATGGGTGAGTTGGTTTATATGGTTGAGCTGGTATGTATGGATGTGTTGTTTTGTATGGATGAGTTGCTTTGTATGGATGAGTTGCTTTGTATGGATGAGTTGTTTTGTATGGATGAGTTGTTTTGTATGGATGAGTTGCATTTGTATGGATGAGTGGTTTTGTATGAATGAGTTGCTTTGTATGGATGAATTGTTTTGTATGGACGAGTTGATTTGTGTGGATGAGTTACTTGAATAGATGAAAGTATATGTGTGGATAGAGAATGAGAATACTTTCTGGCAGGTTGGAATTTCACAAAAATTTTAAATCTTTTGTGTTAATTATAAATTTGTTTATAGGAAACCTTAAATTATAAATTTTTGATCTGCCCTCGAAATTCGAACACAGGAGTTAGTAGAAGTCAGAAGCTATATATGCTAGTAGACCAACGTCAGGGTCTATGCACACGAAGACCTTACTTTGTCTTTATTTTTGCATTTTTTAGTTTATCAGCGTAAAATATGAGAAGAAAACGTACGTCCATGATACGTGCGTTATCAACGCGTTAATTTTGCATTTTTTCCTAATATCTTCGCCAATTGTTAACAGATAGTGATGTTTTTTGTTTTATTTTAATAAATAAATTGTACTGCAAGATAAATTATAAATGGTAGTGATTTGTAAATGATTCCAGCGTGCTAGGAGCAGGCCCGAGCTCGGACGCGGCGGTGCGGTGCCTGCAGCGCGCGCTGGCCGCGCCCGCGCCCGCGCCCGCGCGCGCGCCCGCCGCCGCCCGCCTCGCCGCCTTCTGTGCGCAGTGCAGGTACTCTTATACTATAGTCTGTTCATGGAGTGAACCATGCAAAGCGCTTTCTCTGTCCCACATTAGCATACCAACTGATAAGGACAGAAAAATGTCTAGCTCCGCCCACTAACACTTACAACTGGTTTGAAATCATAAGGCTCGTTCATGTTGCTAATGTTTTAGTGAGGAATTATTAATAATTTTTTAATAGAATAAAATCAACATTAAAGTAAAAATAACTATATTTTTAAATATTTGTATACATTATTTATTATTTTTCATTGATAATAAATCATGTAACTACACGAGATACGTCTGAACGGTGCGGAATGCAACGACGGACTAATTATGACTTGCATTGTAATCGCGGCCTAAGCGTCTTATCTGCAACTAATCACGTGAAAGCGCAAAATCTCAGTGCTTGGTTCATTCGGCGAACACAGTATAGTATTACTTATTCATACAGCATACTATTACACTTATTTCTTTTGTTAATGACTTTAAGCCAATTGAACACAAATTACTATGCCAATATCACGTGGAATTATAATATATAGTTGTTTCATGGTCTGGTCGTATTAAAACTATAGTCACGCGGATTTTTTGGCAGATTTATATTGATTTTTAGTTTCCAACACTTCAAACACTTTAAGACAACCAAGTCACGGCAGAGACTAAAGTTTAGGACGTTTCAAAGGTTATTTATTATAGAAGAAGTTTTTCAGAAAATCGACTCGATCACACAAAATAATTCGAATTAGCATTGACCAAATTCTTTGTATGGGATGAAATCTCTGAGCTAATACTTATAATATATTATATTATGTGTAATTATTATTATTAAAGTTATTCATAATTTATTTAATTATACAATATATTTTTCCAGAAACATGCTGCAAGAAGCCCGCAGTAAATTCTCACAATTGGCAGAATTATTGAATGTATGTAGAAGTAGGTTTTCTAATAATATGGAATGAAAGCTGTATCGTCGCAGTCAAATGTCATGGTGATTATTTAATATTAATCCATATCTTTTAATTTGTAATTTTACACGTAGTTTCCGAAAAATCACATATTTTTTTATAGTTTTTTTTTCTTAGCAAACAATATAAAACAATTTTCTGTTCATCAAAATTTCTTAAGAATACAAAGTTTAACCTATTAAGTATTTCGGTTTGCGTTTTATTGTTATTATTATTATATTGTTATAGGAATTAGATAATCTTCTTATTAATCTGTACATATAATTTACTATATAAAAAGCAAGTTATTGTTGTACATTAAATACTGAGTTTTCAGTGTTATTATGTTCGAATATGATTAAAACTTTAAGTTTTTAGTGTTACTTGAGAATGGTTGGATGGATTTAAATTGAGTTTTCTAGATATATCACTTTTAAGATAAAAAGTCAACTAAACTTCATTTTTATCTGTTGAGTTGATACAAAAATACATATAAGAAATATTTACTTTCCTAATGTACAATTAATTTGATTGATTATGTAATGTCGATATCAAAATGTTGGTTAAATTCAAAATTAAAGATTTTTCGTTAAAATTAATTGTTGAGAAGTGTTCGCAGTATTTTTTTTAATTAACTATATGTACATGTATTATTTAAGGTAAGGTTTCTCATTTTTAAAACTATTTTACATTACGTTTATAATTTATTATATAATATGTTTAAAAAAATATATTATATTTATATGTACTTAGTATTATAGTATTTTCAAATATATTGTCAGAGTTTTATCAATATAATCACATGAAATACAACAAGTTTATTTGAAAAATATTTATATATTTATATCTCCGAGGACTATTGCTTCATGTACATCATAAACAACAACTTTTTTTTTAAGATTTGTTTCAGAATGTAATATTTGTACGTAATTCTGAATTCCCGAATTTTAGATCTGTATTTTTAACCGAATGGTAAAAGAGGGTATTTTTTGTGGGATTTTTATATTTTTTTAAATGAATAATTTTTATTTCGTTCGTTTTAACGGTTAGTATGGAATAAATAGTCGATCGATTTACTCTGTGAAAAATAAAACAAATCTATCCCACGGGAACCTTTCATTTTTCCGATACAGAGAGAAACCTATGTGCTATTCTAGACTATATCTCTGTGTCAAATTTCATCCAGATCCGTTCAGCATTTCTGGCGTTAAACAGTAACAAACATCCATCCAAACTTGCATTTATTATATTAATAATAATTGGATAACGTTAACAAAATGGTTACTTTACATTTTTAGTATGAGGTCATACATATGTAATAATAATTTTTAGATTTTTTTTGCATATACACTCAGTATAGTTATTTCTGTTTAAAGAGTAATTTATTTTATTTTATTGTGTAACTTTTTATATTTAACGTCTTTTTATATTTATATGCAAATAAAAATAAATTAATTATTATTAATTATTTTCTTAGATTCACGCCAATATTAAAAGTTTTAAAATAAAACTGTCTTTTCGGATTTTTGGCGGATTTATTTTGATTTTTCGTTCCCGAAGTTTCAGTCTCTCCCGTGACCATGATTGCTGCAAAGCATTTGAGACATCGGGAATAAAAAAGTTTGATTTAAAACCAACAGCTTACCCTCCCTTCGTTCAGGTTCGCCTCTAGAAAAAAAACAAACCTATCCCACGGGAACCGTAATTTTTCCGAGATAAAAAGTAGCCATGTGCTATTCTGATGTATGAGCTATATTATAGTAATGTTTCATTAAAATCTAGTTAGTAGGTTTAGCGTGAAAGAGTAACAAACATCCATACATTCTGATAAATATTCACATTTATAATATTAGTATGGATATTATTAAAAGTGTTAAAAAAACTAAAATTGTTGTTTATGAATCATCATGCAATGCCGTAATAGTAATTGTATTTCGAAATATTGAATAACTCTGTATATTGATTAAATTATTATTTAAAGTGTTGCCATTCATATGAGCTTTCTAATTTAAATTAAGTGACGGAGTTCTGTTGTAACATCCATAAAAAATACAACCTTATTTAGAACTTTTTCTTTGAAGTCGGTTAAAAAGTTGAGTTTTTATACACCTGCCCTGGTTTCGCTCTCATGTGACACATATATACATACACATACATTATAAGACTATATTACGTCGGTACGATTATGTTGTACCGATATATCAATGGTTCATCACAATCGGGTGAGGGGCAAACTCAGACTAATGAATAATATAGACAGTATCATAGAACTAAATATGAAGCCAAACAACAATGTTTATTAAAATAGTATACAATTTATATTTTGTATACTGAGTGATAAGTAAATTAATGTTGATAAATAGAAATAGCTAACGGATATAAAGAAAAAATATATATAAAAAAGCTAATATTATTATCTATATTGCTATTTCTCTTTCAAGGGGAGAAAACTGATTAAAAATATAACAATATAGTATTATTTTTATTATTCATATTTTATTCTCAAAAATTGTATATTAATTTGATCAATACATATGTATGTATATAAAATGACCCTTATTTGTTAAAGAAAGTAAACGATCTAGTAGCATAAACAGCAAATCAAGCTACTATTTTTGACTTTGATTTTTATTTTGGCTGTCTAATAATATAATTGTTTAGTCTGTGGTGACAATGAAATACCCTACGAAGAACAAACATTCAGTTTTTACATATTTAGAGCTACACATTATGTTCTATGTGAAATATTTTTTTATGAAACCGTTCATAATTGAAATAACCCACATAGTTTAATTTAGAGTAGTTATTTATATTGTTTGGTCTTTTTAAATTTCAATTATAAACAACATATTTAAAAAAATATTTCACATGCAACTTTCTGTCTATTTAACCGTAATAATAAAGAAGGCCCTAACTAAAAGTTTCGTCAAAAATGACTTAAATGCAGCATCGGAATCAGCAATAAAAATGCTATTAGATAGTTTTACTCATAAAGCTCAAAGTCTTATGAATCCGGAGATACCATAACCATTTTCACCGTAACTACGTCAAAACTTACTACACTACTAAGTACGAAGACAAAGCTTCAAATATTTCGAAATCAACTTTGACGAAGCTGTGGCCTTCTTTTCTTATGACGGCATTATTAGTTACAGAAGAGTTTTGTTTTGGAGAAAGTTATCTTAAATGTCGGCACATATTTATTTCATGATATATATATATATATATATATATATATATAATATATATATATATATGTGCTATATATATATATATATGTATATATAGTATATATATATATATATATATGTAAAAACATATAATGATGGGTTAAACTCTGTATTCTATAAAAAGAAATTAACTAAATTTAATCATTTCTTGTATTTAAAATGTATTGAATTGTTTAAAACATAAAAGTTATTTGATCAAAGTGTTGACTGTGACTGTACCTGTGTCTAGTCGCCATTGTACAAACGTATTTAACAATTTAGAGCAATTTGTAAAATATATTTATCTTCAATTTATTTATGAAGTTCCTTTCGAAATGCTTAAAATTTCTCGTCTCAGTCTTTTTCTCAAATATATCTTTTTAGTTAATTTAATTGGTTTTGATCAATTTAATTCGATTAATTGAATTGAATTGGATTGGATCTAGTCAAATTGCAAAATAATGGTAGGATTTTGTATTTCACTAATATTACTATGAAAGTGTGTGAGCGAGTGAATGAATGAGTGAAATTCTGAATGGATATATTCTATAGAACAATTTGTTTTTAAAGCACGAAGCAAGATGGTTAATGATTAAAGTGAGTAATGAAAATTATATCATTCGAAATATACTGAGACATTCATTTATGAACTTAAAATGGCGTGTGTATTTTGTTGATAAGAGGAATGAATGTCTCTATTATCGACAAATATTTATTCATAGGTTTATTACTAGTAAGATTGCTCATAATTTACTCTTTGACTAAAAAGTAAAGCTTTGTAAGTTTGTATGTAAAGGGCTAATCTCTGAAACTACTGATCTGATTTTGATCATTCTTTTAATAACAAGAAGCTATTACTATTACTATTTTTCATTTCGATAAAATTATCTTTACTGTCCGAAATTATAATAGCTTTAGTCAAAGTCGGTAAAAATCTAGCTTCTGTGTTGTTATATCGGCCACAGTTAGACACCTAGGGTTGTCGCTAGTTCTATAAGCGTTACGAATATGTTGATTGTCGAGTTATATACTTAAATAATTCGCAGTAAGATTATATAGGTATATGTTTTTTTTATATATTGTTAATTTTTTATTTGATACTAGCTTCAGTTGGCTGCTTTGCTCGCGTTATTAAAGTTTTCATTAACAATACAAAGCAATATGACGTCGTCTCATTGCTTATTTGTCAAGACTACCAATTTACTGAAAGTGTTTTTAGCAGATACAATTTTTTATATGTCAATTCTATTGGCACTACACATTCTAGTTTAATAAACCTGATTTTTTAAATCTAAATATGAATAATTTTCTTGGAAATAAAGCATTCTTTTTAAAATAGAGGAAAAAAATCCACGGTAAAGTGTACTTGTTGTAACAAGTATTGGTCGTTTGAACAATTAAGCACTAACGTGACGATGAGATAATGAGATGTGGTATACACATATGTACATGTACAAAGCCACACGTAGAATCTAGTATAAACATCACTCTTAATTTTTTTTAAGTTTTCTATGACTTTTGCAATTTGACAGATCTTTTAACTTAATTATTTCGAGCTTAAAAAGCTTAATGCCCTCGAAAGGAACTTCATTGTCTTCCAAGACTGACTAATCGTTATATTTTGGTGATTGACGCCTTAAATAAGTTTCTAGATTGTTCCAAAATGCATACTAATTTATATTTTGTTCAAGCTCAATTAACACTAGTTGAGCTTTTATGCTGTTCGTTTATAATAAAAAAAAATATATTCAATTTGCCTCATATTTGAATAATGGGAAAAAGTTAAAAATAATTGTGTAATTTTTTTTGTACTAAGCGGACAGTAAAATTACATACAAGGGTTTTTCCATGTTGAATTTAAATCATTGATCCATCGATCAAAAAAGTACTAGATATACAATCACTGACAAAAAATGTCCTCACCTAATGAGTGCTCATTTGAACATTTGAGCGCGTTTTTGATTTAACATTTTTTTTTTGTGAAAACAACTTTAAGCATTGCATTTAAGGTTCAATTTACATTGTTGTATATTTATTTCAACTAGACTAATCACCTAAACACACTTGTTAAAAGTTTTAAGAGAACTTTTGGATGGGATTGCCTATCTAGTACTTTTTTGTTCGATGCATTAATCAGAAATGTTTTTGAAATGTGTGTGTTTTTGAAACGAGTTAATAAAAGACTTTTTATATAAATAAAAATCATAACTTCATTGTATAATCAATTTTGGTACTTTTACAGTTTTGTAGCGCAACTAGTATTACTTGAGCATTGATGTGAATGTAAAGACGTAGTTAGGAAAGTTTCTAGAATTTACTTAGATGTATTCGATTTTATGTTATTTTTTATATTATAGTATGTTGAGTTTATTGTTTTTTAGCAAAATACATATAAAAAAAGTTTCTTTCAGATTTTAAAGTTAATGATAAGTATACATACATACATATCATCATCTCAGTGCTTATTTGTCCAAACGACCAATTCCAAAAGAGCTTTTTATACAGAATTATTGACTTTGAAATGTCATATATATATATATATATATATATATATATATATATATATATATATATATATAAATCTTACAAATATAGTTGTGTTTGTATAAAGGAAAAAAAAAAACTGTAAAACACAACCAAGTATTGGTGGTTTGAACAAATAAGCACTATGGCGACGATATAATGTTTTCGTTATAGTGATAATAATAATGAAATTGTCCTATTGTTTACATGTAATACTGTAATGGATAAGTTTTAGTATTTTGTTTAGTAAGTGTTAATGTGGGTTCGATTCCTGCACAGGGTAAATGGAATTTTCGTTCACCATGATCTATGGAAAAAAAGACACTTGAGTATAATTTTCGATGTTATCACAACACATTAAAAATTAAACGCCCTCATCGCGCTGTATGTGTGTTTATTCGGGCTAATCTTAGAAACTATCGGACTGATTTTCATACGGTTTTTGCTAATGAGATAGGATATAATTTATGAACATTTTTCGCATATAAGCTACTAAAAATACCAAAAAAGCTCTCAAAAATCATCCCTTCTGAGAGTTTGCGTAATGTTGAAATGTCAAAGGAATCTAGCAACATGGGTCAGTATGTAAGATAAATATCGTCTCGACAATTCACTGTTTAGTTTCTTCAATCTTTCCTATCTACGTCTAAAAGTTTGGTTTGCATTTGTTAAGTTTTTGTATATACATTTATTTTACTCTATACACGTTAAATGCTTAAGAAATATCCTTTCTCTCTCAATAAGCATAATTTTAATATATAAATGTTTATTTTGTATATATAGTGAAGTAAGCTTTATCACAATATTATATACTTATTAAAATTGTTAGAGCCGCTGTTTGTTGCGTTTCTAACGGTCGATGATTTAGTTTTAGTCCCTTTTGAACAAAAAGATTTTATCGTTTCTATTATTTATTAATTAATTAATTATTAATAAATAATGAACTTGTCTTCCTCTTCATATTATTTAATCAAAAGAATTTTTTATAATCGTACGATTTAAATATTAAAAATGAAAGGTCTGTACGGTTAAATAAAAGATAATTTGTTTTAAAGTAATTATCAACGTATATTAAATTGTTGTCGACCGTTCAGTAGTCTGATATACAGCGGTTTTTAGATGTGCTTATATGTGAAATCTTAAAAAGGTTTATATGTTTTGGCAACGTAGGAGACCGTCGTCGTTGTTGATGCATTATAGTTAGTCATTCTGATATATATTATTTATAGTTTTGGTAAAAATATCAATAAAAAAGAGATTTTTAGCTTTTTTTTTTTCATTTTGTCGCCTTTCATCTATATTTTTTTGAATTTTCACGTTTCTTTAAATGCGGTACATTTCATAATATTGTAAGGGTACCATCTTTTACAAATTTTTGCGAAATTTTGAAGACAACATCTGCAATAACTATATAGCAATTGTGACGTTAAACAACTTAGTTTCTCCCATTTGTTGTGACTACGTTGGTAAAACAGCATTCGAAACAATGGGAATCAAAAAAATCAAAACACGGTAATAATTACACTATTAGAAAGTATTACTAAAATAATAATTAATATTATTATGAATTATTACACATTTTCTTTGATTTGCTACGATAACGGTGACGGTTTCCTATGTGATACGCCAGCGTTGTACAGTAAAGCCAAATTGGATAATTTAGGGATATTCAATTTTCTATATCGGTTCTTATCGTGTACCTTGAACGTCAAATATAAAATAAATATGGAACAGAGTCCGTTGGAAAAAAATGACTATTTTTTATTCCTACAGTAATTTTAAATACAATATAAATGTTATTAACATAAAGATATTTAGGAATATAATTATTATCAGTCTTTAAAAATTTCATCTACAAATGAAAGAGCGATAAGCGTAGATTACTGAAACTTCAAAATTCATAAAAATCCAAGTTTTTTCAAACTCATTCAATACGTATTGTTACTAAAGATATCGTTGTTTAAACATTCAATATGGTCGGATTTGATCATTTCGGAACCTTTCTCAGCTATTACAACGACTGTAGCGAATGTGTTTCCACCAACTATTGTGGGCATGATACTCGCGTCCACTATCCTAAGATTTCTCACACCTCTAACCCTTAATCTCTCATCAACTACCCCTGTTCCTTCAGGTCCCATAGCGCAAGTTCCAGAATAATGAAACTGGGATGATGCCATGTTTAAAACATAGCATTCCCAATATTCTTGACTATGGAATTCAAAGTTTTTACATTGTTCAATTTCTAAGTTTACAACTTTACCGTCCACATTTCTAAAATTACTCGTATCCACAACACTCGTAAAGTCTTTAATGGAGTTTGCAAATTTAACTTGATCAATTTTATTTGAAAAATAACCAGTAAATATAAGTGGTGCATCGTTAGGGTTGTTACTCTTCAATCTGATCTTTCCTCTGGATTTTGGACTGAGAAACGATATTAAAGAAAATAAAATGTTTTGGTTTGTTGAATTCGCAATAGCAACACATACGTCATCGTTCCATTTGAAGACGCCAGAGCACATCAGCGTAGGAAATATCGAGCCACTTGGCAAAGGGAACGCAGTTACTTGGTAGTCTGGATATCTTTGGTTTCTATTAAGAGCAACGTGTCCCATGATAGCCGGTGCTGGAAATTTGTCCAAATTACTTAAAAAATCCAAGTTGCTTAAAGTATTTGTACCATTACCTTCAGATATTACAATTGGTACTAACATGTGGTCTTGTAAATTAGAACCGACGTTTTGTATATGTACTTCCGTATGGATTCCTACTTGTTCAAGATGTTTCTTCGGTCCTATGCCGGATAGCATCAATAATTTAGGACTGTTAAAAGACCCAGCGGACAAAATAATTTCTTTCCTCGCGTAAATATTCTTAATTACACCATTTACTTCTTCCACTGTAACTCCAACAGCTATTTTATTATCTAGAATTATACTTCTAGCTACAGTTTTTTTAAGGATGAATAAATTTTTTCTTGTAGCAATTGGCTTGATGTACACATGAGATCCACTCTGACGTTGTTTGTTATAAAAATTGAAGGTTGATTCAGAGTAACCTATTTGGCTAAAGCCTCTATCTTCAATAATGTCGTGTCCGTTTTCCTTGAAGGCATCTAAATATTTTTGAGTTTGTTCTCGCCGATCTGAACGCGTAAGACCTATGTATGGATCACTGGGATTTTCAGATTTGCGTTTCAAATTATCCGAGTAATTTACGTATTCGATTCTTCTGTAATATTTATTGAGAGTATTCCAGTTCCAACCATTGTTCCCTCGAGCAACCCAATCTTCGTAATTTTCTTTGAAACCTCTTACGTAATACATGTAATTAACGTTGCTAGATCCACCTAACATTTTTCCTTGAACAGCTTGTATTTTTTGGTTTTTTAGGGCTTGACTAGTATAATTGTCGTTTACTGTTTCATAGGTCCAGTCCTCCAAATTGTTTCCCAGTATAACGGATAATCCTGGTATCTGAAAGTATGTTTACAGATAGAGAAATCTGGTTTTCATTCTAAAATAACTTTTATACTGTTATAAAATTTTAATATTTATTCTTGTACTGATCCTCTTCGTATTGAAGGAAGACCCGTGCCCAGCGGTAGGAGGTTCAAAAGGATTGAATATGTATATACAACACATGTATTGCACCTACGTGTAACTATTAATTGTAACTAAAAGTTTTTGTCACTTTGCATTCCAATTATAGCTTAAGTAGTATACAATATTTAGGATATTTTACATTGAATAAAAGGGACATACAAAAAATTGCTAAAAAAAGTTGGTTATAAATTCTCCTAATATATCTATAACGCTCCACCTGTGATGGGTGTGTGGGGACACACACACACTTGTAAGGAGTCCCTTACATTGTAATGTAGTGCAGTTCAAACAGATTCTTCAATATATGACACAGACTGTAAAGTGAATGGTTCAAAAAGTTGCTAATAAAACCAATAATACAAAACGTAAAATATTTACATTTATTTTAGGATATTTATTTAAAGATTTTCGCATATTACTTACTTCAGAGGCATAAGGGGGGTCATCCCCAGCTTCAATTAGTAGGACCGACCAGTCTGATATTTCGGTGAGTCGATTGGCTACGACACATCCCGCCGATCCGCCTCCAACTATTATGAAATCAAAGATTTGTCCATCTGTAACAATTAATTATTTATTTATTGGAGACTTACTGTAACGCTTTCTTTATCTATAAATATAATAAAATTCTAACTGCGTGGAATCTGTACATTAAATATTTTTTGGAAAATCTTATTGAAATAGTCATTATTATCGATACAGAAGCCGAATCTATAGTTTTTAGAATTCTTGTCTGTCTGTTACCGCATCAAGAAAAAACCACTGGACAGATTTTGATGAAATTTGATATGATGATAGTTGGTTATTCGGGTCAATATATAGGGTACTTTTTACTGCAGGAAAATATCTCATCTCTGAGCTAAACGTTAAAACGTAACTAGGGATCAACCCGAGCGAAGCGAGAGTGAGTAGTTTAAAAATAAAAAATGATTTGAAAGTTTCTTGATTTATAATAATAGCGCTAATTTTTAAACGTTAATTAAATCACGCCATCATTTGGTTCTTTTAAAGTGTATATAAGGAAGAATATTTTACAACATTTGTTAAACCACAGATCATATAATACTATCGTTAAACCAAAATTAGTATTCGCCTTTAATTTTATTGTGACTAGTGGTAGAAGTGACGTTCGAGGAATAAGAGTTGTGTTCACTTAATACTTAGTCCTTAAGTGTCCAATAGTAACCTATGATACCCCAGTTCACACTAAATTTCATCCAATCCATACAACCATACACACACACACATACAAACTATCGCACTTATCAATTATACTTTGTAAAGTAACGAATTCATGAAAGTAGCTGATGTTGAATTATTTCATTAAGATGCACCCCAAAAAAGAAAAATAAATTAAACTCGTAGTGAGCATACCGTACTGCACTTACTATATGTAAAAAAAATTGAAAGATAAAGAACAAAGATTGATCAAGCTAAAGTTCCCTACCTTGCCTTGATCAATAAATTGAGATTGTAAGCAATCATTTTTATATACAGATGGAACAAATTGATGGGACATGAAAAAGTACCTTAATTATTGAAGTTATCAAATTTTACTCAAAGGAAACATTCCTTTTTAAAAAAAAAACTGCATTTAATATCTTTTAAATGATGTTCTCCTGACCGATTCCGGCCATGGCGGCCAATCTCATTGAGACTAGCCAACTGCGCAGGAGATATTATAGTGCACAAGTGTACGCGCAGATCCAACGTGCACTCTCTATTCCTGTCAATCTAGATCCAGAGATTACCCCATACAACGTCACAAACTCACAAATTCACAACTCACAAACTTTACCTCTTTGTAATATTAGTATAGATAAAATAATAAAGGTGCATTTTACTGTATTTTTGAGTTGATTCGATTACCTGTTTAGGTAAGCTTTTATTTAAAAACAAAAGCAGCTACTATTTTTTTTTTCAAGAAATGTTTCCTCCTTTGAGTAAAACTTGACAACTTCAATACTTAAAGTACTTTTCTTCCATATCACATCCACTTGTTCCACCCTGTATATAATAAGAAACAAGGTCTTTTAAAAAATCATACAAGCTGTTTGTTTATAATTGCTTTTCTTATATTTTATTCATTTACAGAAATATTTAAACTTTTAACTTTAATTTAAAAACAACATGTTGGTAGCGTTTGAAGGTTTTACATTATACAAACAATGCTCCGATGTGCGTGCGTTTTCATAGACATGGCAAATCGCGAACATCATGATATTGTTAATTAGCTCAAATCGGGTTGGGTCGGTGGTTCTGGTTTGTACTAGCATTGCCCGCGGCTCCGCCCGCGTTCAGATGACCAAAAAGCAAATTCTTAGGTTTTACATATTAGTATACTCTTACAATGCAGTTTTTGTATTTTTTCTCAGAAATGAGACATTTTCTCACGGTAAAAAGTATCCTATATGTTGACCCGGATAAGCAGGTATCACCATACCAAATTTCATCAAAATCCCTTCAGTGGTTTTTCTGTGATGCGGTAAACGACAGACAGACAGACATTCTAAAAACTTTGGATTCGGCCTCTGTATCGATAATAATGTTTATTTCAATAAGATATTCCAAGAAATATTTCATGTACAGATTCGAATATTAATTCGAATATAGGTATTTCCTTCGTATTATTAAAACAAACACACATTTAGAAAATGTAAGTAGATACGTTATAGAAAACGTATAGTTTTGTTATTATTAAAAAACTGATGAACTTCCTTGAATTATTTACGCCGCACTGAGGGTTAATTTCGTTTTTTAGATATCATTTTGGATTTTTTTTCTATCGAGGAAACTACAAGTAATTGTGTTTCTAAAGTTTAGGTACGATTTATAGAATAAATCCTTAAATATCCTACATATTAATTGCATAATTAAAGTTTTAGTAGTAAGTAATAACAATGGAGCTCCATTAGATATGGGGGTTCCACAAGGGTCTATTCTTGGGCCATTCCTTTTTCTAATTTATATTAATGATTTGCCATATTTTGTACAGGACAAACATGAGATAGTATTGTTCGCTGATGACACTTCACTTATTTTTATTTTATGGCAAAGATAGATTAAAGTAAAAGAGAGTTAGCGCGTTAGTTATCTGCTTGTTGCCATGGTAACCGTTGTTATTGTCTGACAAATGATATGTAATATTATATTCTTTCCTTCTTTTGTTGGTGAGAGGTATTTTATCATGCACAGAAAAAAATTATCTTTAATTTGATATATAAATGATGCATGTACGCTATGAACGCATAAACATACCAAAATATGACTCGCTTATACCTGGCTGCGAAGATGTTGCGGCCAAATGCGCAACGGCAACTATCATTTTTCAAGATCTCTACGTATAGTTCTGTGAAGTGGAGTATTATTCATTGTAATAACAAATGCATCGTTTTTATTCCAAAAAGTCTCGATCCATTCTGAATTCGTGCTTGACTACGTTCCACCTGATGGTATGCGGTAACGCAGTCGTAGATGGTAAGTCGCACTAATTCAGTAGCCACCTAATTTTAATCAAATTTACTATAAAATACATACCGTCCACCTTAGCGTGTTTTGGATAATCTACGTGGTAAATTAGGGAGAGGACCAGGATCACAACAATCTGAACCTGCTTTATAAGTGGGTACAGGTAAAGCACTTGAAGGTAAGGCCACAACAGCCACATTCTGAAAACAAGTTAGATAATTGATATTTACATCTATACATATAATAAAATTGTAACTAAGCCGAAACTGTACATTAGATATATTTTGGAAAATCTTATTGAAATAAATATTATTATCGATACAGAGGCCGAATCTATAGTTTTTAGAATTTTTGTCTGTCTGTCTGTCGGTTACCGCATCACGGAGAAACCACTGGAGGGATTTTGATGAAATTTGGTATGATGATAGCTAGTTATCCGGGTCAACATATAGGACACTTTTTTTTTGTTCTTGGGGCTGAGTTTTGGAATAATTTACTGTTTCGGATAAAAACAAAAAATGATATATTTTTACATAACTTGTTCACTATATAATCAATGTGAGGTAAAAATGGTAATTTAGAATCCAAACTAATTAAAAATTTATTAAAAAGCTATTTTTTTCACTTGATAATTTATTTCATTTCTTATTAACCCAGAGTGGATGCTTATCTCGATTTTTTTGGTACATATATAATTATGTGTTAATTAAAAAACATTTTATTTTGCAAAAAATAATACAATCTCATTAACATTTTCACATTGAGCGATTTCGCTTATCTATTTTACTTTGTCTAATTCTGATTTAATTATATCTGTTTTGTAAAGATTAGGTTTTGAGTGGTGCATGGTGTGACCAAACGTTCAGTAGATAAAGTTTTTGTAGATACCCTGACCGTTGTACTTGTATTATTGATTAGACCCAAAGGCAAAATATTATTTGTAATAGATAATTATTGACAAAAATCAAACAGTTGACCTTGAAAACCTTGGTTAACTACCGGTTTACAGATTTTATCACATTGTGTCCATGCGGTATGTACATCATCACCGACAAGGCAAACAAGTTATGGAGGTTTGCACGATAATAAAGTCTAAACAATTATTAAAAAGTTTTTTTTGCTATCTATCTGTTTGTGTCCCCTTCTTTTCAATGGCTGAATCAGTTTTAATAGGACTTTGACGGATAGACAGATCTTGTCGAAATCATCTGTCCACTGCTACCATACGGGAAAGAATCGGGGCTCTGTATCTTATATGTTTATAAAGTAAAAAACGTAGTAAAAACATTAGTTAGTACGTGTTTTATTATCATAATATGCAGTTTAAATATATAATTAAAAATAGCGAATCACTCTCGCTCCGCTCGGGTTCGCCCCTCTAAACGTTACGTTTTAAAGTTTAGTATAGATTTCACAGAGCTGAGATATTTTCCAGCAGTAAAAAGTATCCTATATGTTGACCCGGATAACCAGCTACTATCATACCAAATTTCATCAAAATCTGATCAGTGGTTTTTGCGTGATGCAGTCACAGACAGACAGACAAACAGACAAAAATTCTAAAAACTATCGATTTAACCTCTGTATCGATAATAATGACTATTTAAATAAGATTTTCCAAAAATTATAATTAAAGTACAGATTCGATTCAGTTAGAAATTTATTATATGTATCAGCACGGCGGGCAAACACAAATCAGCACGGCGGGGTAATCTATAGATTACCCCGCCGTGCTGATTTGTGTTTCTTTAAACTAATGTCAGAAACTTCTATATCTACAGATTTTTATACGGTTTTCAACAATAGAAAGATATATTTTTATCAGTAGCATATATATTATACCAGTGGCGTAGTACCCGACCGCGATGGGTAGTGTTTAGCCTGTATGTATGTATGTGTATAGGTATGTCCGGTTCTATGTTCCCTCATAATTACTAACAACTAACTAACGGCTTAACAGATTTAGATGCTTTTTACCTTATTGTTCCTGGTCTGTGATTCATACGTCGTTAGAATCGTCTTGATAACGCAAGTATCATGTGTATTGTGTTATAGGGTAGGTGTCAAAAGGGTCATGTCATTAGAAATTGAAATTGCTGATTTCAGACAATTTTTATCGCCTACTTAAACCTATTGTATAGGGTGCTAATATGAATTTTTTTAACAGGTGAAAATATATTTACAATAATATATAAGTATAACTTAGATATACGTATGTATAAAAATAAATTAAGATAACAAATTGTTAAACAAAACTAAAAATGCCTATCTGGTCAAAACTAAAAATCTGTAAATACAAAAAAAGTATTTATAAAGATCGCTTTTTACGTAGTCGGGTTTTCATAATTTTTTATGAATATAATATGTTCATTTTACGAAAATTAAATAAATTTTTGGTATAAATGATTTTGTTTGTTTGTTTGCTTATTTGTCCTTCTTTCACGTCGTTATATTTTGTGTACAGATAGTCGGTAGGCTGAAGAGTGACATAGACTACTTATTACGGGAGTTTACCTAATTTCCACAGGAATACACTTTATAATACAATCCAAAAAAAAGGTTTTTGATCAAAATTACTCGAAACTTGGTATTAATGCTCTTCAATAAAATTAAATAAATACGTGTTTTAGCATTTTTCGAAGTTCATCCTATAAGAGGGTAAAATAAAGGATGAAAGTTTGTATGAATCTTTTTTGAGATTTTTTTATAGTTTTAGCGCTAGCGAAGCCGCGGTTTCTGCTAGTTGTCTATAAATTATAATTTTTTCATTAAAATCAATATTTATATTATGTATAACATGTTTTTATAAATAAATAGTTGAGGAGTGTTTTAATTAAATCCTTAACCTTTGCATTGTTATAAATGCAAAGTAATTACATTATTTAAATATTACCTTTTTAATTCTATTTTATATTAATAATTTATTCTATTACTTATATAATTAATAGTAGATAGAATTGTAAGGAATTCTTATAGTGGAATTTTAAAACTACGGAGCGTTACGGTTTTATCTGTCTTGGTGTGTTTGTACGTTATCATTATAGATACATCATATCTTGTAAAAATTCAAAATGCGGTTTATAGAAGACATTAAACTCGTATCTAATTAGTAAATAATTAAGTAACAATATTATTTTTTATCTATAGACCTTTCATTATCTAATTGTCTAATGAAAGATTTGTCTAATGATCACAATATAACATAAAAAAATATACCTATAGCTCAGATCATATAATACTCGTATTATACTAAATAAAATAATATATAAATAAACAAAAAAAAAATGATTAGGTAACGTACGTAATAATATCGTAGTAGGTTGTTCGAAAAACATATAATTTTTACTAAACATTATTTCCTATCCATATTAATGAATAATTTAAATAATTAAATATATAAAAACAGATTTATTATGTATATGCCTAAATAATGTTCAACATTTTATCATAATTACATAATATATCCTACATGTATAGGTACATATAATAAAATTGTAACTAAGCCAAATCTGTACATTAAATGTTTTTTGGAAAATTTTATTGAAATAGACATTGTTATCGATACAGAATCTATAGTTTTTAGAATTTTTGTCTGTCTTGTCTGTGACCGCACCACGCAAAAAGCACTGGATAGATTTTGATGAAATTTGGTATGATGATAGCTGGTTATCCGGGTCAACATGTAGGGTACTTTTTACTGCGAGAAAATATCTCATCACTGAGCTAAACGTTAAAACGTAATTAGGCACGAACCAGAGCGGAGCGACGGGTGAGTCGCTACTCGCTAGTATGACGGTATATGTAATAAACTTTGAACTGTGCTAGTATTATATAAAAACTACAAGCGACTCACCCTCGTTTCGCTTGGGTTCGTCCCTAGGTACGTTTTAATGGTTAGTATAAAATACGAATCTATCAATTTCTCGGCTTTTCTGTACTATAATATGCATGTATTATACATATGTAAAAACCTTTCTCTTGAATCACTCTATCTATTGCTGAAAACTGCATTAAAATCCGTTGAGTAGTTTAAAAGAACTAAGCGAACAGACTGTGGAAACGATTTCATTTTATACTATGTAAAGATTATATATATATATATATATATATATATATATATATATATATATATATATATATATATATATATATATATATATATATATATATATATATATATATATATAATATATATATATATATATATATATATATATATATATATATATATATATATATATATATATATATATATATATATATATATATATATATATATATCCTATATTATATTGATAAGTGATTTATATTATTCTAAGAAACTACTATACGGAATTTTTAAATATTTTGGGAAATAAAATACCGGTACAATAATTATACATATAACAATATGCATGAATTAATTTAAAGAATATCGTCCTTTTAGAGGTTATGTCGAAAACTAAGCGATTCGATTTTTACTGTCATCTATACTATTACTATAATAAAACAGTAGAGGTCGAATGTTTGTACATAGCAAAAAAATGCTAAAAACCGAGTCAGGGGGATGTAAGAAGACAAATAGAACAAATCCAAATTTTTTCAATTTTTTTGTTTCTTTGTCTGTTTGTCTGTTTGTACGGGCTAATCTCCGAATCTTCTGGACCGATTTAAATGAAATTTTGCATGGTGGTACCTTATATCCCTGGGCAATATCTTAAATATTTTTTATCCCGGAAAATTAAATAGTTCCCGTGGGATAGTTAAAAAACTATAATAACTTATACAACTTATGCACCTAATTTAGTAAAATTTAGCATTCGTTACTTTTCAATGAAAAGTAATGAAAAGAAATGAAAAGTTTTCATCCGGGAAAAATGAATGGTTCCCGTGTGAACTAATATATCTATCTGTATTAGTGTTTTTCTAGAGACGAACCCGAGCGAAGCGAGGGTGAGCCGCTAGTAAATTAAATAATTTTAATTCAAATCAGAAGAAAAGTGGCACTTGCGTCGCTATATTGGGGCGCACTGCTCAAATATAGGTATTATAAACTAATGACCCCGACGTCCTTTGATGCCTGAAAATAAGAAACGAACGAAACTTGCGTTTTTACAGTGGTTTTATGCAAATAATTAATTCTTAAACTTTAGTTAGCATCATCATTTATGGGAGAATCAGTTAGATTGACTTTAATATTTTAATTATTTTGATTGTCTTTTAATATTTCTTACACTTTGGGCCTTTCACTCATTTTGTGAATATTTGCAATAGAATTTAATGCATTTCGGATTTTATTTCCAAAATCTAGCTTTTCATAGTCTATATGAATGGGAGAGATCTAGTTTAGTCACGATTATAATTGTTGTGAAGTTAGAAAAATAGAGCTAAATACTAAACGTAGCTACTTAGCAAGTATTACGAATGCTTTATTATTTAGAAAGTTTTAAAGGAATCCTAGAAATCAGTCAGACATTAAGTAAGTATTGTGCAATAAGTAATTAAAACAAAAACAATTTAGAGTGGTCTATGAATTAGAATATTATTTGTTTAACTGATTAGGATACTTTATATCATGGCAAAACGAATATGACACGATTTATTCCAAATATAATGTAAATAAATTAAGTTCACTTATGTCGATTCGGTGGATCTACGAGTATGTCTAATATTGTTTTGGAGATACGGTGCGCTCGACATTAGAGCGTATAAAAAGTAATTATATAAGTAAGTTTTTCTACGAATTTTAACGCCTATGTTGTGAGAATCATTACTTTTCCCAAAACATGAAGGAACTTATATTATTTATATGTAAAATACCAAGAATAATTGCACCAATGTTTTTCAACACTCAACATAGTTCTATCTGTTTAACCGTAAGACAATCAGACTGGCAAATATTCTTTTTTTTTTTGGTTCGCGCTTAAAATATTTGCGATATTATGTCATCAAATACACCTTTTAATAATAGTTAAAATAAAGCTCTTAAGACTAATAGTTACAGAACTTTATAAAAACACTATTTTGAAACGTAACAAAAAACGTTAACGAACTCCTATCTTACCTGACTTCAGCAGAATTACCAGCACTAGGCACTGTTCTTAGAGTAAGTGGCGCTATCGCTTATATATTTCCCCCACTTATACAGTATCTACAGCTAAAATGTTAATTATATTATTTATCTTTTTTTTTCTTCAAAAATTTTTTTTATGCCTCATACCAGTCAAGGCAGTGCTTCAACCAAGTCGATCAAATAAATGCACAGCCGTACCATCATTATCTCGAAGCCATTCATGACATGTTCGACCCCCTTGTAGCTTTGCTGCGGATAAAGCTAGATGTTTAGTTCTTATAATCCCAAATGGATAGCTAGGTGGCGAAAACAAGCGTTGCGATTGGGATATTACAGTAGCTAATAAAAATATTCAGTAGTAGTAGAGTGTTTGGCTCAGTCTGTAGTGACCGTACTTGTTGAGCCAGCGGTCTCGGGTTCGAGTCCCGCCGGAGACATTCACTTGTGTGATGAGCACGAATGTTTGTACTTCAGTCATGGGTGTTTACAACGAATGTTTGTACTTCAGTCATGGGTGTTTACATTTATAATATGTATGCATTTAAAGTTATATATATATATATATATATATATATATATATATATATATATATATATGTATAGGTAACAATTTATGACAAAGTTGTTAGATAGATGCTTCCATAGATAGGTACTGAATAAATTAACCGACTTGGTTTTACATTAGTTCTTACAACTTTTTGCGTTGCGAGATTTGCATATTTTACATGTTACGTTTTAGTGAGGTTTATATTACGATATAAACAAGCTTGAAGCTGTAGCGTTGATGGTTATCCACAAATCATGAGTTCGTGCTTATAGGGCTAAATCATACTGTTAAACGCTTTCTTCGCAGAAACCTGTAGTCTCAGACTGCACAATATTTATTTTTCAGCTCTACTCTTTGCCTTATTAATTTTATAAACTAGAATTGTAATTTGAAGACTTTTTATATTGTAACTATTATTTATTTGTTAACACACATTGTTATTTCTTATCTAGGCAACGGATGGCAATTGTTTTCCGACGCTTATCATCCTCAATTTCGAGTCAAAATAATATCTATATTCTTAATAAAATAACTATTTAATTCTGAGCGGAAAGTGTCATTTGAGATACCAAAATATTCATAATATATATAGTTTCGTGATCTATTATATATAATATTTACACATATCCGCTCTATTGAATACTAAAAATATCTAAAGTCGGTAACAACTCGGCCATCCGAAAGCTTTACGAGTCCCTCGTAATAAATAAAGATAACACAAAAAAAAAAACATAAGAAAAGCAAAAATAAACAAATTCAATAACCGATAATTACTCTTAACTATACTAAATTCACCAAAGCTAACCTTTCATTTTAACCAGCTTAATTCTAATTTAATTTTAGTTCCTCACATTATAATACATAAATATTATATTCTTAGTATATCTTTTATAAATTTACCAATATCTATCCGATCATCATGACTTTAATCAATATAATTCCAAACTATTTCATTCGAAAGATCCATGACATTGATCTTTCCTACTTAACTAAAAAAAACAATTATGTTTTGCTGATCCATGACATTGATCAACCTCTATAGAAAAGACGGAACAATAACACATTAGTTGATCCATGACATTAATCAACCAATATGCCTCTGATACGACCCATGACATGACATTGGCCATCTCAGAGATGCACAAATCCATGACATTGATTTGTACATATTACGCCGTTACTTTTCATCTTTACATTATAACATTATATAATAATCATAACAACAGTTCATGACATCGAGCGAAGTTATTATTTGTTGAATTAACATTATTATTAAACTTATATAGATTTATTTACTTGATGACTTTTATCATGACATGACATTCATCATTTATAAAATAATGCAACTTTGTAATTATGATAATAGGGTAAAGTCATTTAACATCATTATAATTTATTATTTATTTTTCTTTTACATTGCTAGCAACATTAGGTACATCTACCTCATCATTTATGGATTCACTATCAGAAGAGCTCTCATTATCAGAGGATATTTGATGAGTAAAATTTGTTCAAGGGAATATTTTATCAATTGCCACTATCGATTCATAGCGTCTACCCTTTCTTGTGATTGGAGTATCTTCGATCACAAATCTATCATTTGGAAGAAGTTTCTTAATACGATAAGGACCCTGACATTTTGGCTCTAATTTTTTTGATTGTCCTTCTATACCAGTAGGTGCCCTTACTTACGACTTTGATTAAATCTCCCTCTTTAAATACTACATTCTTTCTTCGGTGTTTATCAAAATTATCCTTAGCCTTTTCGGCCTGCGTCTGTATATTTTGGGAAGCGTCAGATCTTAGTTGCGCCAAGTCATTTTCAGTCAGGTATGGAGTCACATCCAAAATTACTTCATTTAATATTCCCTGGGAAGGGTTTGTGACGTTATATCCGAACAAAAGTTCTGTCGGGGTCTTTTTAGTAGTAGCATTAAAAGTAGTATTAATGCCTAGCTGTATATCCGGTAAATGCTCATCCCATTTTCCGTTCGGTTTATCATGATTCATGGCCCCAAGTGCGGCCAAGATTGTGCGATTATATCGCTCAACCTGGCCGTTTGCACGTGGTGTGGCTACTGCATTACATATATGCTTAATTCCCGTAGATTTCATGAATGCCTTAAATGCATGACTAGTAAAACTTGTTCCCTGATCAGTAATTAAACGAGTTGGTGTTCCAAAATAACTAAAATGTTCTCTAAAAACTTTGATACTTGTCGAAGATTTCGTATTGCGAACAGCTGTAAGGTTTATAAATTTCATAAAAGCGTCAATAATTACTAAGATATAAGTATTACCACGCTGAGTCCGTATGAAAGGACCGAGATGATCTGCATAGATCGTGTGGGAAGGCTTTTCAACTTTGGGAATGGGATGCATCTCCCCTGCTTTAAACCCACTTGGTGTTTTATGATGGGCACATTCCAGACATGCTGCGACATACTTTTTAACGAATCGCCTCATTTTAGGGAACCAATACAATGCCTGAATGCGAGCAAGCGTCTTTTCAAATCCAAAATGTCCAACGTCATCATGGTTACTTTTTAATATCTGCCATCTTGCGCCCTTTGGAACCACCCAACGCTCGGCGTTGTCGTTGACAATACGGAAAACTCGGCCATTTTTCAATTTATAACTATTAAAAATTTCTACTATATCTCTAGTTTTTGGATCGTTTAAAATGGTTGCAATATTTTTGACTTCATCATCGGCTTGTTGTACAGTAATAAGCCAGTCATCCGTATTAACAGCGAGAACATCAATTACGTGACAATCACTGTACCTACAGGTACTGTACAACATTGTACCTACAGGACTTCTACTTAAGGCATCTACGTGTGCCATCCTATCCCCGGCTCTATACTCAATCTCGCAATCAAATTCTAAAAATTGTACCCACCAGCGAGCAATCCTTGGTATAAAATCCCGTTTGACAAGTGTGCTACGTAGCGCATTACAATCCGTGATTATTTTAAATCTGATACCTAACAAATAGACTCTGAATTTAGCTAAAGAAGCTATGACTGCGAGTGTCTCTAACTCGAATGAATGTAGTTTTTGCTCGTCAACTCTAGTCTGCCTACTGTAATAAGCAACTACTTTAAATATATCGCATTCATCCTTTTGCATAAGTATACCGGCTATTACAAACTTACTTGCATCGGTGTGAAGTTCAATTTCCGCGCTTGGGTTGTATATAGTCAAAATTGGTCGTTCTATAAGACGCGATTTTAATGTTTCAAATGATTCCCTTTCGTTTTCACCCCACTTCCACGGAATATCTTTCTTTAATAAAGCTGTGAGTGGACGAGCTATTAAAGCGAAGTTTTTAACAAACCGTCTGAAAAATCTTGCGAGTCCTAAAAATCTTCGAACCTCGTGAATATTACGCGGAGTAGGGAACTTTTCTACGGCTTCAGTCTTGAGAGTACCTGGTCGTATACCAGAAGAACTAACCTCATACCCAAGGTAATCAATTTTATCGTAGAAAAAGTGGCATTTACCTAGCTTCAAAGTTAAACCATTTCCCTTTAATAGGTCAAGAACTTCCCTTAGTCTAACTAAGCCTTGATCAAATGAGCTAGACGGAATTAATATATCGTCTATGTAAACAAGGACATATGAACGAACGGGGGATTTTTGTATAATTCTGTTCATGGTACGTTGGAATACTGAGGGCGCGTTGAATAACCCAAATGGCATGCGATTGTATTCATATTGGCCATCGGGTGTCACGAAGGCAGTCTTTTCACGCGATTCTTCAGCAATTGGGATCTGATAATAGCCCGATGCAAGATCTAAAGTTATGTAAAGAGAGCTACCAGCTAAAAGATCGAGTTGGTCTTCTATCCTAGGTAGGGGATAATGTTCCCGCTTAGTCTTTTTGTTTAATGCGCGATAGTCTACACAAAGCCTTTTCTCGCCCGACTTTTTGTTAACTAACACGATAGGACTAGCATATGGAGAACTAGACTCACGAATTATTCCATTATCTAACATTTCTTGTACCATACCTCTAACGCGCTCTCTTTCGGAAAAAGAGAGTCTATATGGACGATAAACAACTGGTTCGGAGTCTACCAGATGAATCACCATTTCGGTTTCTGTTGTAAACCCAAGTTCACTTAGATTATTTGAGAAACAACTTTTATATTCTTGTAACAGACACTCAAGTTTATTTTTTTCTTCAACAGTAATAGTATTACCAATGTTAATTTTAGTGATGTATCTGAGAGAGATTCAGTTACTTCAATTTGGTTAATCTGCAAGATATCATCAATTTTGAAATCTCGAGTAATTAAGTCTCCATATTTGAATGTAATATGTTGTTCCCCAATATTTTGTACTAGAACACTTCCTAATCCTTCACTAATACAGTATTCACCTGGTAAAAGATAATGCTCTTTACTTTTATATGCTCTAACAGACCCATTTACATAAACCTTTCCCGAGTAGCTTTCGTCACTAGAAACAGGTATGGCTTTGATGTTTCCAGTTGGAATAGTAACGTCTCTGATACATTTTAGTACACATTTACTGGTTTTATTGTTGTTCACTTTTCGAAAAATTACATCAGTGTCAGTTTTAATTATTTGAATGTTTGGTCTTTCTGTAAATGTGTGTCCTAGGAGAATTGGGCTGTTAATGTGCAAGTCATCGACTATAAGTATTTCAACATTTTCCTCAGTGACTCCCTGAATCTCAATATTTGCGAAAGCTAAACCTATGGGACGGAAACGCGTGTTACCAAATCCAGAAAGTATAGGCCCTTCTACCGGCTCCCATTTAACTTGCAACCGTTATGCATCACTAAGTCGTATGAGCGTAGTATCACAACCCAAATCTACTAAGCAATCCGAAATTTTGTTGTTAATTTTTAAGGGAATTTTGTATTTTAAACTAGAATTCTGGTAACTTTCAATTCTTAAAATTTTCTTAGTTTCATCACGGCTATTTTGATTTTTCTTTGGACAATTAGAGACAAGGTGGCCTCTGAAATTACAGTTCGTACATTGCAATTTGGGTTTTGGACAACGGTAGAAGGTGTGTCCTGTTTCGTTACAGTTATAACAAACTATATGAGTATAATTAGGGTTTTTATGGTTAGTCGTCTTGTCAATCAAAGAATTTGGGCCACCATGCGGATGAGCACGTTTGTCCTTATCCTTGTTACGTATGTCATTCGAGGTGTTCCTATCTTGCCCTATCCTTATAGTTTTTAAATATTTAAGAAGTTGTTCCGGTTCCGTATACTCTACGGCTTGCGCGCCTAATCGGACTCCCCTATCTTCGATACCGAAAATTAAACAGTCAACGGCCTGTTTACCTTTAATATCACAACGATTTAAAAGATTTGTTTTGGCATAGTAATACAATTCGAGCGATTCACCGTATCGAGCTTTTTTGCCTAACATTTCGGTGAGAAGTTCAGCATAATTTTCTCGCGATGGGAAAGATTCTGTAAGCTTAAATTTCCAGTCAGCCCATGATAATAAAAGCGATGACAACCCCTGATACCATGACTTCGCTATCCCTGTAAGTTTTGGCAAAGCATAGTGAACGATTTGCTTCTCGTCCCAGCTATATATTTGAGCACATTCTTCTATTTTATGAATCCATGAATCAATTGTTTGTTCTTTACAAAGTGGATCAAATTCGGGTACAACATTATTAAGAACTGGGAATTTGTCACGTTCTACAGTACCTTTGTCCTTAATACCTTGCATTACATTAATAAACTGTTCGAAAAATAATCGCTGAGTATCCGCATACCTTGATTCACCTGTGAGGTCTGTAGCAACTGGAGTCACGCCTGGTGAAGCATCAGTCTGCGCCATATGAGCCGTATGCGCCACGCCCGTGGATGCCTGGGGCATGACAGGAGTGTAGGACCTTACACTCCGCGAGCGTCGCGGCTGTCTCGTTTCGTCGCGACCATGATGTATTAAAATAAAATATATTAAAAAAAAAATGTGATTTTGATACCTATCAAAATGTGACCATAACAATCATATCTAAATTGGTATAATTAATAACTATCCGTTATTTTTATATGACAAAACCTTACAATTTCATTAAAAAAAAAGAGAGGGTAAAAAAATTATCCTTATATGAATCTTTAAAGAAAAGGGAAAATATTATTATTTCATACTCTTACACGTCCTCTTTTTTATTGATGTGGGCAGAGGGATCACACCGAAATAATATAATATCTGAGTGCGATCTCACTTCTGAGATGTTAAACGCCTTCTTCGCAGAAACCTGTAGTCTCAGACTGCACAATATTTATTTTTCAGCTCTACTCTTTGCCTAATTAATTTTATAAACTAGAATTGTAATTTAAAGACTTTTTATATTGTAACTATTATTTATTTGTTAACACACATTGTTATTTCTTATCTAGGCAACGGAGGGCAATTGTTTTCCGACGCTTATCATCCTCAATTTCGAGTCAAAATAATATCTATATTCTTAATAAAATAACTATTTAATTCTGAGCGGAAAGTGTCATTTGAGATACCAAAATATTCATAATATATATAGTTTCGTGATCTATTATATATAATATTTACACAAATCCGCTCTATTGAATACTAAAAATATCTAAAGTCGGTAACAATACCTACCTATGTTATATGTAAAATCTACTTAATAAACTTTAGTATAAAAAATATTCATAAGAAAGACATATGATTACAAGTAACTTTTTGAATACAAGCTAATCTCATAAATAAGCTATTATGTATTATACTGTTTTGATTGTATTTTATACTAGCGGCTCACCCTCGCTTCACTCGGGTTCGCCTCTAGGAAAACAAAAAAACAACCTATCTCACGGGAACCGTACATTTCTCCGGGATAAATAGCCTAAGTGCTATTCCAGACTTTAATCTATCTCTGTGCCAAATTTCATCCAGTTCCGTTCACCCGTTCTGGCGTGAACGTGGCGTGAAAGTGTGAGAGAGAGACAAACATCCATACTCACAAACTTTCACATTTATAATATAATTAAATAATTAAATAATACAGACTTATTCAACTATGTATTTTTAATCCTCGGCGCAAAAAGAGGGGTATAATAATAAGTTTGACGTATCTGTCTGTGTATCTGTGTCTGTCTATGGCATCGTAGCTCCTAAACGAATTGACCGATTTTGATGCGGTTTTTTTGTTTAACAGTTGACATGATTGAGATGCTTCTTAGCTATAATTTATGAAGATCTCTTCAGGTGTTTGATGATTATTAGCTCATTTCCTACTTGAGAAAAGGGTTAAAAGAACTAACTATTATAAATCCGATTGTTTTGAAATTTGGTGTACCTACTGTTACTTCGGTGGTATTTCCAAGACATTCTATGACCTTGAACTGATACTATAGCACCAAATAATTTGCGGGATGTTACATTCCTCAGAAACTTATATAGCAGATGTAGTGTGTTTGGGCTCATAAGAATAGTCTTAATGAGAGTTGTCTATTAAAATTAGCGTCTGCGAATAAATTTAAAAAGAGTGACATAAAAATAAAATTAAAAATTTTGACATTTTAAATAAAACTATCTTTTCGGATTTTTTCGCGGATTTATTTTGATTTTTGGTTGCCGATGTTTCTAATACTTTACAGCAATCATAGTCACGGGAGAGACTAGAACTTTGTATGACTTTGTATGGGGAGTCAATATAATATAAAAAATAACAATAATAAAAATCATCATACTTATGTATATTATATAGTCTATCTATTCCATACTAAGGTCTAAGCAGTAAGCAGTAAGCGTCAAAATGTATTTAGTGACGAACGCACGCGAAGCAAGTGTGCGTCGCTAGTAATGAATAACAGTTAACCTAAGTCCACTACACTACTGTATTATGTACTAGCGACTCACCCTCGCTTCGCTTGGGTTCGTCCCTAGCTTGCTTCCCAATACAAACTTTCATCCCCATTTTTTTTTTACGTTGGGAAATGCATTTACGCACGAGGTGTGGGACTCACCGGCAAAGCCAGTACTACCCACTAAAACCCAACAAAGCCTTCCCCCGTCTTAATGGGGCGTCGCAGGATCGCTTACGCATTCAACTACGACGCCCCGACGGCAGGTCTGCCGAAGAAGACCACAACAACTACGGGGTTGCTACAAGGTCCACTCTACTATCAGAGAAGTACCAGGAGCAACCCGCATGGTACACCGCCCTCCGAAGAGGACCACCTCCCACCGCCCACCGAAGTGGGCCATCTCCCTGTGTGTTTCTTGGCTTCGCGCCTGGTTGGCTTGCCGGGCACTACTGAGCCTCCCCACCACGACAAGGTGAACGCACGTTGGGGGAGAAACTTTCATCCCTATGTTCAACCCCTTAAGGGATAATTTCCGGAAAAAAAGTGTCCTATTACCTTCTCAGGGTCTCAAACTATCTTCTTACCACATATAAATCGGTTCAGTAGATCCAGAGATTATCCCATACAACGTCACAAACTCACAATCTTTATCTCTTTGTAATATTAGTATAGATAAAATAATAAAGGTGCATTTTACTGTTTTTTTAGTTGATTCGATTACCTGTTTAGGTAAGCTATGTCCTCCTATGTCCTTTCCAGGGCCTCAAAATATCTTCTTACCAAAATTCATCTAAATCGTTTTAGTAGATCCAGAGATTACCCTCTACAACGTCACAAACTCACAAACTTTAACCTCTTTTGCTCTTTATATTATTAGTATAAAAGTATAGATTAACAGGGTCAACTTTTTTAAGATTGAATTGTTAAATTTTATCCGGGCCAGTTTAGTTTATTTTATTGTGAAGCAGGACTCAACATTAAAAAAAATAATTTTAACTTATTTCATTTTATAATGATATTTATTTTTTTAAACGATTAAAAACACTATATCTAAAACCCAACCATCTACGCTTAAAAATCAGAGCCGAATAATTATAAACAATATGTGTTGACATTGACAAATGACAATTCACAATTGACATTTCTTAGAACTGCCGACGGCCGACCTGAACCTCACGAGTCACGACTGATAAAATGTGAAAATTTTAAAACAAAACTAATGTGAAATATTCGTATACAATGTCAAAACTAAGACAAATTGTAAAATATTCATATTGTAGATATTATAGTGTACAACAAGCAAAGAAGAAGCTACCTATCATATCATGTAAGCGTCCAGAATTTAACCATTACGCAGGACAAACTTACAGTAAATTTGAAGGTGTTAAACTTGCGTCACAGGGATGGTTGCATTCAAAATCAAAAAATGATTATTTTATAATATACGGAAATGCGAATAAAAAAGAAGAAAAAGAAGTCTATCGTAAAACTTTTGAAGAAATTGGACTATGTCCACAATTGAGAGAGGTTATGTCTCAGTTAGGCTATTCTTTACCGACGGCGATTCAAGCTAAGTCTTTTTCGCCTATTATAGAAGGATTTAATACTGCTATGACTGCTGAAACTGGATGTGGGAAGACTTTGGCATACTTGTTACCAATAATTCAACATGTTCTAGAATGGAAACCTCATGTGCCTGAAGATTTTAACAGTCCATTGGCTGTAGTCATAACGCCTAGTAGAGAATTAGGTGATAATATTTGTGAATTTTAAATTATAACACTCATAGTATGGAAATCATAAATGTTTGTTGTTTTACTATAAAAGTTGTTTATAATCTAGTTTATTAAATTTTTCAAAAATTATTCTAAATAGATTTTTAGTTAGAGAACTATTTAATCAATATATTGAACTAGTGGCTAATCCTCGCTTTGTTTGGGTCGATCTCATTCCAGTGGTCAATAGGTGATACTTTAATTTTATGTTACTTTTTTATTTATGAATCGATTGAAATGAAACAAGTACTAAATATTAAGTGAAGCTTACCACAATACATTAGTAAAAACCACACCCAAATCGGTTAAGCTGTTTCTGAGATTAGCATGCACAAATACACAGACAAATAGACAAAGTTAATAAAGACCCCTTAAGTTACCTTAATAGTTTTTTTAAATATCTTCCATGTACAGACAGCGATCAGTTACAATTTTATTATATATCCATACAGATTACTTTTATTTAACTATGTAATGTTATTTATTTATAGCGTCTCAAATAGGAGAAGTGGCACAAAATCTTACAGAGAATCTTAACATAAATGTATCCACACTCGTTGGAGGTAAAACAAAGCAACAAATAATTAACCCACCAATTGAGTATTGTGACATATTAGTGACAACTTTAGGAGCCTACAGCAAGCTTGTAACAACAGGAATATTTAAAATTCATAATCTTCATCACATTGTGTTGGATGAAGCCGATACACTTCTAGATGACAGTTTTGTTGACAAGTTATCTAATTTGTTAAAGAAAGTCCCTGTAAGTAAATTTGATTAATTACTAAATTAATATATAATGATGATATAATACACAAGATATATTTATATTATGAAAAAAATATTTTTATGTTTGAAATAATAATAACAAATTTTTTTGTTTATCAAGTAATCTTCCTACTATATAAATGCAAAAGTTTGAATGGATGGATGTTTGTTATTCAATCATGCTAGAATGGCTGAACGGATCTGGATGAAATTTGGCACAGTGATAGTTTTATCCCCGAAAAATGTATGGTTCTTGTGGGATAGTTTTGATTTGGTTTTTCACTAGGGGACAAACCCGAGCGAAGGGAGGGTGAGCCGCTAGTTATAATTAAAGAACATAACTTATTGAAATTCTGTTTTTATAAGGTTACAAAAAGCACTATAAAGAAGTGATTTAAATAGAATTACAAAGTAATAAAATTTAATAATAATCCATGTATCATTTTACAGATTCATTATAAAGTGAATATCCAAAGTCCTCCAAAAGGATGTCAAGTTACATTGGTCAGTGCGACACTGCCACATGAATTACCAGAAGCTGTAAACTCTTTTATGGACCCTCAATCTTTGAGAACTGTTACAACTAGTAAAATACATAGGATCTTACCACATGTTCCTCACAAGTGAGTTAAGGTGTTTATTTTATGTTAAGATTATTACTTATCTATTTATAGGCATACTCATGTGAGATTGGCAGGTGACTGATAAGTGTGTGAAAATAAATTTATATATTCTCTATTGTACTAAACATATATATATATATATATATATATATATATATATGTATATATAGAAATTATCGGTGTAAAAGAGATTTACTCCAATAAATCCAGATGATCATGCAATAAAAAACGGTCTTTCCATGGCTACACAAGAGAGGAGAGGGATAGATAGGCGGATATATAAGTATATAAGTGTTTTTGTTTATTGTTTTTTCATAGAGTAACAGAGATGAGATGGGATTTTTTTTGAGTGTCATAATTTCAAAGATACTTTTAGTCCTGGTACATCTAGGCAACTCTATTTTGTATATATTTAATATTGATAATTTTGTAAAATTTGCAGATTTATCCGACTCGGTAAAGCTCAAAAACCATTGGAATTATTGAAATTAGTTCAAGTTGATGTGAAGAGAAAGCGGCCAGTCATGATATTTTCCAACAAGACATCCACTTGTGACTTTGTTTGTATGTTTCTTAATGAGAATAACATAGAATGCATCAATGTCAATGGACAAATGGCGGTGCCCCTCAAACTTGGAAAGTTTGACATGTACAAAAATGGCCAAGTTAACGTTTTATCTTGTACAGATATTGCGTCACGTGGCCTTGATACTTTGAGGGTAAGTTGGGATTATTTTTTAAAAGATTAGAAATCGAGTTTTATTTGATCCCTGCTTTTTACGAGAATGAAGTATGTGAATAGCTCGAAATATAGCTTTGAATAAGGGATGCATTCGATACAGATACATAGGCGATTTCGTGTTTTTACTGATATATCACAATTAGTGATATAAATTAGTTAATATATGGATACACGTACGGATGTACATTATACATACATTCATGTCTCATTATTATGTCAACATATCAGTCAATATGTTTGTTGTCAATGTGTTCAAAATTATATATATTATAATATATAACTTATGTCTTCTGCTTCAAAACTCCAAATCTTTTTACACCATTTTAAATCTTCATAAATATTATTATCGCATCTATAGAAATGCATATCGATGTAGTCTTTGGAAATATTTCATTCAGTAAATATTAGATCAAGTCTAAAATATATCTATAATCAAGTGAATTTTATTAAAATCAGTCCGTTTTAAGATGCCCTATCTTCATAGTTATGGGAGCTTAATAGTAGTGAATGCAGATTTTTATGTAAGATAAAATTGTTGCTTGATAATAAAAATTTCAACTACACAAACAAAAAGTCTTTAAGGCTTTATAAATAAGGTATTTAAATACAACCTGCCAAAAAACAATTTTTTTTTACTTTTTAATCTTCACTTTGAGTTAACTCTTTATTTTGATTCTTGACTTTGACTTAACTTTTCGTTTTGATTATATTCAATTACTTAAAATAATATTTTGATTATTCTTTCAACTTTATCTACAACATGTACTAAAATATTTCATTATTTTTCAGACCCGTCACATAATAAACTACGATTTTCCACTATACACATCTGATTATATTCATCGTTGTGGTAGAACTGGAAGACTTGGCTCAGATACCGATTGTAATATAACCAATTTCGTGGCGTGGCCAAGAGAGATACAACTTGTCCAAAAAATAGAGACCTCAATACGAACAAATAATGAGTTGCCAAATGTTAATGCAAATATTAAAAGGCAGATTCTAGACAGAATAACTAAAATGTCTGGTGCTGCCATAATATAATATAAGAATTTAAAATATGTATTATAATAAAATTGTAAGAATGTTATAATGTATTTTTATTTTGCACAATTTTAGCTAAATTGTATTTGAAAACTACTTGTCCATTACAATTACTAAAATTGTATAAGAATTCATAATAATTTAGTTTCATCTCTTGATTGACTGTTAATGCTTTTCAAAAGTAATTTAGATTTTGAGTTGGTTAGGTCCATTGATTTTATCAAAAATCTAATTTAAAATATTTGCTTTACTTTGACCTATATATTATCTATATTTTGTAGTACCTAAACAAAAAGCCACATCTTTGTCTTTCATGTATTGCCATGCAAATTAATAAATTCTGACAAGGCTCGTGACAGTTTTTTCGCATTTTATTTTATTTATCAATTATTATTATTATTAACAAAAAATCTAAGTAGATTCTATTTCAGCTATTTACATGGACATTGGACAAATGATTTGTCCATTTATAATATAAAGTACCTATTTGTTTTTATTTAATGTTTGATTTAGGTACGTGCCAGTAGCTATTATTGCTAAGGCAGCACAATTAAATGCCATAAAGTAAATAATGTAATTAAAAGTAATAATAAAAATTTAATTGACCAAAAATAGTCTATTAATATATTAACATAAGGGTTTGCAAGAAAAAATGTCATATATTTCAAAAAAAGTTTTATTTTCACACGACTAAAATATTCTGATCTAATTCTATATATTTTACTCTGTTATAAAATTTGAACACACTTGCCTATAAGTAAAGGTATATTTGAAAAATAGGTCTTTTTTAATATCTACAATATTCAAATTACAAATATTGCTTTAGTTTTATAGTTTACGACACCCAAATATTTACATTTTAAGTTAGTAGCTACCTAGATTAAAAACAGGACTTGAAGAATCTACATAAGTAGGTAAATGAAAAGATGTTACTATGGACTCTAATCACACAAAACAAGCGAAACTTTTCTAATGAGTAGGTATGTGTGTTTTTGTCAAGTGTGATTTCGATTTCAGTAATATTCAGAATAGAAGACTGGGGGCACGGCAGTGCTCCGCCCAGTTGAGCATAAACAAATTGTTTATATCCCCAACAAATACAATATTAATAAATTGTTACTTTTTAACAGGTCAAACATATAAAAAAAGTCATATACGTAAACCAGCGAGTTTTTGGTTGCGTTCCTTTGAATCGGTAGTAATAGTAAGTATTTCGACAGTAGCATAGGCTACTTTTAATCTTATTTCATTTCTTCCCGTCATATTTTAGTGTGTCTACATTTTAAGGGTACTACTATATAATAATACATATGGAGTAGTTGTGGCTGTAGCCTGAACGAAGCAAGAGAGTAACAGTGTACTATGTATGGTAAAACGTAAAAAAATATCATACCATGACGGACAGACATCGGTTAAAACATGTATCTACGTATATACAAATATCGTAAGTACATTCATACATTTACGACGTTATAAGTAGATGTTTATAGTTTGTTTACTAAAGTTAGTTAATAATCATCATAAATATAGGTTTCGTTTTTAGGTCGTCAATGTCATCTAAAGCAGTAAATATCCAATATTCTGTATACTACATCTAAACACATATATTATAGCTACAATTTTGGTGTTATTTCTCACATATCCACGATTTTCGTGAATTGTACCTAAATATTAAATTAAAATTAATAAAAAAAAAAAAAGTATGCCACAGATGTAGTACATTGAGTAATTTAGATATAATAATTTATCTCAATGTGCAAATCTGTGTATTTATATTTAATTAGCTAGGTACAATATTTCTCTATTATTTTATCACTTAAGATACACTTCTAATTTGTTGATATGGCTGTATGTAAATCTTATGTATTTTCGTTTTAAAATAATATTGCAATTATCAAGAGCTTCGTACTCCTTAAATCAATTAAAATAAACATAATTAATATTATATAGACTATTTTTTTATTTTCAACAATCACATAATATATGCTAATATTTTTGGCACATACAGATACTTAAAGTTTGTAGCCCTGCAGACTTTCCATTACTTGATAGATGAGTGGGTTTGTAATAATAGTGTTTTGACAGGACATAACTGATCGTTTCAATATGCAAATTATATGTAAAAAATCTTCAGATTCGGGGCTCTAAGAGATAATCTTGACACTTAAAAGTATATGTAAATTTCTTTGAGGAATCGATATAACAATAAATTTCGTATTTAATTTCCCGATGAAGGTCCTGGTCTTGCGTCTTCTGTAGATTTCCATCTGCTTTCCAAAGAAGATTTTCCTTTACTCTCCTGATTCACATTTTGATGACTGTACCGCCGATGCTCGTCGAACCCCCCATCCGATATATGGAAGACACTGTCAGCACTTGTCTTCCTTTTACTCAAAGCATTCAAACTAGTAGTCGGAGCTATTCTATGGGGAAATCTCGGGGAACCCTTTATCCTCTCAGTTGAGGATTGTTGGGAAATATTTTTATGGGATTTTGGTAACATAAAATTAACTTTTGTTTCTGGTTCCGCGACGTATTTGTGCTCATATTTAGAACAAGTCGGTTCGTCTTCTATCCGGATGATAGGTCCACTTTTGGCATAAGATTCCCGTCGTAATTTCATCTCAGTAACATGCAGAGTGTTACAGGATAATGCTATAGAATGTTTTCTATTCCCTGGCACGAGTCCTGCGATCATACCCACGTGCATCTTTAATGCAGCCGCTATACTTTGTCCTGTTGGATCTGCTATAGACATAGTCGAGGCTTTTCGGCTTGCTGTTCTACTACCGAAAAAGCTTTTCAATCTACTGAGGAAACCTTGGTTTTCATCACGTCTATTCAGACAAAGATTGTACAAATCTATATTAGGTTGAGACTTTCTATTTAATTTCGGCTGCGAGCTGAAGCTTACTGAGTTTCTTGAGCAAGTTTCGGCGGAAGGCCAGCTCGCTCGAGGTATGACTGGAGGGAGTACTGATAAAAGGAGCATTGGTAGACCGCCACTTATACTGGGTGTCCGTTTATTTGTTTCTGGACGGCATTCTTCTTCAACTGTATTGAGTTCCGTCTGTAAAATATAAAGAAGACAATAATTTGATGCTTAATCTCTTATTTAGCTAATATAATTTAGTTATATGTATGTACTTTCAAGCAGTAATATTAAGCAAAAAAGTAAAATTGATTCCAAGAAAGTAATAATAATGGACGCGCCAAAGAGAACATGATGATTTGATTTAAATTATGGTATGATTAAAGATATTATATTATTACAATAGTATGTGGAAAAAAGAATGAAAATAAATGGAAGAATGGAGAAGAAAGTGAAGTAATGTAAAAGTAAATATAAGTTTCAAAAAAAAAAACACTAACTCGTTTATGTAAGACAACAGACGCGTTGGATCCCTGATCCAAAGGTTCTGCTAACATCTTCTCCAGCCTGCCTATTTCACGATCTAATGCAGCAACTTCCCGTTTATAAACTTTGTTTTGTATTTCTGTTCGGAAATGTAGTTCTTGAGTTTCATCTGTCACAAATCTTCTAGTTTTACACTCAAGTCGTAAGCCCATGCTTTGTATAACGGGATCGTCTTCAGCTAAAAAAGATTATGCAAATGAGCAAATTTTTAGATTATTGTATGGCAACACTAACAGTAAGCTCGATGGAAGTTCCCGACAGAAAAAGCACACAACCACTTAACCATCAATTCTAATTTTACTCTAAAAATGATGAGCATAGTGAAGAATTAACAAAATTCCTTTCTTAATTGCTCTCTTACGTTTTGTAAGAAATTATTTGACATAATCGATTGATATTAACCACGATGAATGTCAGAAATAGCGATTTTTTCAAAATACAATGACTTTGAAATATAAATCTCGATTTATAAAGCCATTGTTTCCATAAAATTGAAGGTTTTTTAAATAAATTTTTCATTCATCTAACTTTGTCGTAAGCACCTGGCAGCTGTTACATTGAAATTAATATCCAAATTAAATGTATTTATAAAAAAAACCTACTTATAACCAAAAATAATGAATCTTCTCACCTTTACATTTAATTGCTATAATTTTGGGCAAGAACAGTAAACACAGCGTTGAAGTTGTCGCAATTAGGATCAGACTGGTGATAGTTATGTACGCCAAAGTAGCTCTTTCAGATATGATGGTGCCAATAACCACAACACTCGCGCTGGTTATCACAACAGAATATACACTGATACCGATATATTTAGAATCGTTGAGGGCTGAAATTTCCACATTTCTAGTCTCCCACGCCATGTAGACACCAACTATTAGTAAAAGACCTTTATAAGCGTACAGTGCACACAACCAGCCTGCTGTGTTCTGGGATTTGCAAACTTCTATCTGAAAAATAGAAGTGGAATTCGATTGGAATTTGCTAAGTTACCTGGAAAAATTGGATTAAAATATTTATGAGGCTTGGCTTGAAAGTTTTAAAGACGTTCAGTAAAGACGTTATATAGAGTAATGTGGTATCTGCGTATGACTGTATGGTATCTGCGTTTAATGCTGGAGTTTACGACATTGATTGTGGAGCATTGATTGCCTGACTATTTTGTTTAAGATGGAGTGTTAGTACCTACTACAGATATCTATACTATAATAAAACAGTAGAGGTCGAATGTCTGTACATAGCAAAAAAATGATAAAAACCGAGTCAGGGGGATGTAAGAAGACAAATAGAACAAATCCAGATTTTTTTTTCAAATTTTTTTGTTTCTCTGTCTGTTTGTCTGTTTGTACGGGCTAATCTCCGAATCGATTAGACCGATTTAAATGAAATTTTGCATGGTGGTACCTTATATCCCCGGGCAACATCTTAGATACTTTTTATCCCGGAAAATTAAATAGATCCCGTGGGATAATTAAAAAACTACAATAACTTATACAACTTAGTACACAACAACTTATGCACCTAATTTAGTAAAACTTGGCATGCTGATACCTCATATTGCCGGTCAAACAACAGGTTACTTTTCATCTCGGAAAAATAAACGGTTCCCGTGGGAACTAATAGATCTCTATTAGTGTTTTTTAGAGGCGAACCCGAGCGAAGCGAGGGTGAGCCGCTAGTGTATATATAAGTACGAATGGCGTCAATGAAACCATCAAAAAAGGTAAAGTTTTCTCAATAGAAAGAATTTTAATACAAACCTGTGGCTGATACACTACACTCCTATCTGTGGCGCTGATTTCGACAGTTAAATTTTTTAGATGTCGTTCCATTGGATCTAGAATAGCCCACAATGTCACTATAAGTCCGTCGATCACGAGAAGCGCACAAACTAAGGATATCAGAGGAGTATCCTGCAGAAGTTTGGTTTTACATACACCGCTTCGATTACTGAAAGAAAGTAAAAATATAATTAACCGACTTTTGAAAAGGAGTAGTATAATATATTCGGCTGTTTCTTTGAAGCAGAGAAAAGAAATCTGACTTTTAATTTACCATTTAAATAATCTACGAAATACCTAGTTCTATTATTTACTATTTTATAGTTAAAATAACATAATTCAGATATACTGATTACAGTATAATTATTGTGTAGTAATTAAAATACTATTAAAAAAGTTGGGTCTGTTAGAATTTCTTTGCTAAAATAATCTGATTATAACTAATTCTATTAAAAGATCATTAAAGTAACTTATGTTAGACGAGAGTTGCTGGTTTATTTAGCTTTTGGCGAATTTTGTGATTACCTTATAAATATTCTATGAACTCTATACGTCTTCGCGAACATTGAACCGAACGCTAAAGAAAATCCAGCTGATAGAATGTAAACTCTTCCCTGTAAATAAAATATATTATTGTTTTTAATACAATTAATGAGAAATTTCATATAGTATTCTAATATTTCGAATATTTTGACATCTCTTTCTTTTTTTGAACCTCCTTCTTTTTTTGAAGTCAGTTGAAAATGTTTTAAATTATAGTTAGATTTAGAGGTGATAAATTATTATGAGACCATCAGAGAAGCTTAGGGGTTTTTTAAATAAACTATTTCTTCCGATTTTTCGCGGATTTATTTTGATTTTTGGCTACGACATTTCGCATGCTTAATAGCAATCATAGTAACGGGAGAGACTGAGTTTAGAAAAAATAAAATCTAAGGTAAAAAGCCACATGGGAAAGCTAAGTATTAAATAATTACTTGAAATTTAATTTTTCGTCAATAGTATCATGTTTTTTATTAATTTAAAAAATCATTCATTAAAAAAATATACTGAAGAATATGTATGTTTTCAATTAATTTTTAAAAGTTAATGAAATATGTTATTGAAAACATTATAGAGTGTATACTCTGGCTGAGAGAGTGTTGTTTCAAGTGGCTGTTGATATATTATGGTAGTCGATTTAAAAAAAAAAACAAATTGAAGTTATTATTATCTATAAAAATGAAAAAAATTATAAAGCTCCTAGGAGCCATTGAACAAAATAATTGAATCGAAAACTATAAAGTTACATTGTATTAAAGTTATATCGGACTGCGATTGTTTGTATGTGTGTATGTCAGTTACACCTTCACGTTAAAACGGCTGGATAGATTTGAATGAAATTTAGTGCTGTTAGAATAAGACCTAGAGTAACGAATAAGCTATTTGTAGGCATTTAGGGACGCAGCTGAGCAAAGCTTGAGGGCTACTAGTTAATATACATAATATAAAATACAATTCTAGCCACAAAGCATTATATGGTATGATCCTTATGGTTAAAATGGACTGAAAACATACATAAACAATAAAATGTTAACATTATAAATGCAAAAGTTTGTGAAAAGTGTATTTTTTATGTATGTGTATGTATTTAAAATCATATATGTGTAGTGTATCAACTATCTAGTATCCATAACACAAGCCTCGTAGCTTACCACAAAACTAGATGGTGCTGTGTGTTAATGTCTCAACATATAAAAAAACATATCTAACTCAACATTTTTTATCGACACGCGAGCGCACAAAATATCATTATTTCATTATATAATACTTACTGTGCACATAGCAGAGAATGGAATGTATGACGGCAATATTGCGTTGTCCACGCCCAGAAGTGCGACCGCGGTGTACACCAGCACGCAACCGATCAATGTCATGTTATTGAGGCGAGGCGACGAGAGCTTTATAAATCTAAGAAAAAATATATTATTGTTCAAATAATAATCATAACACTCAACTCTACCAGGGTCAGGGTGCTAAGATTTTCTGCCAAAATTTCGCGGATAAATAAATATTAGTATGTAAAATGTGTACAAACTTACAAAGGTTAATCGTTCAGCGCGGGCTGGAACGAGCGACCTCAGGCGTAGATTAAATACATATTATGCTTACATTTAACCAGATTCTTTGTAAGTATAATCAAATATTTCCGCCATGCGAGAATCGAACACGTTACTTCCAGAGCACTAAAGAGTGGCAGTCTAAAAATTGCAGTATAACGCCACATCGGTTGATGCAAAAGAGGTAAAAAGATACATTTTATTATACTTTAATACTTAAGTAGATACTTAGAATAGATACACTTTATACGATCGCTTCTACTAGAGACAATATCTTCTACAAACTTTCTTGAACAACTTACATATCTTCCTTAGTATAATATTGCAAAAACGTTTATTATCTTTATTATACTTTTTTATAATAAAATACTCTTTATTGTTAAAACTGGTATCTAATTAAGAGCGTTAGTGTAGACTATTATTATAAAGAGGAAAGATTTGCATTTTTGTATGTTTGTAACGAATAAACTCAAAACTACTGGACCGATTTAGATGAAATTTACTAAGAAGTTAGTTTGAGACCCTGGGAAGGACATAGGGTATTTATTATTCCAGCAATCATCCCTTAAGAGGGGAAAGTGGGGATAAAAGTTTGTATGGGGAATCAACCTAGGGATGAACCCAAGCGCAGCGAGGGTGAGTCGCTAGTATATTATAATTAAGTCTTAAGAAACTTTTAACTTACCTTCGTTTACTATAATGTAAATTGAATGCTAAAAACGCTAAAGCCAGGGCAACACCAGCGCCACTAAGAGCTGCTACAGCAAGCCTCGCGGGGGCCCACACGGAGTCTACTCGTAGGACTAGCACCCGCCTGGCCGCAGGGACGCCGCCCGCCCACTGTGGTCTTGCACACTCTGGGCATGTCATCTCTTTGCCATGAGTGTATAGTGCTACTGTTTTTGGACGCCCACCTACAAATATTTGATTTGTGTAAAACTAGTTCAGCGTTAGAAGAAGGTTTGGAGCTTTTTCGATTATTCCCTTACTCGGAGGGGATGAAAGGAGAATAGGTTTCCCTTTCTGTTTCCGTTTTGACCCTTAGTAATGCCTCTGGTATAATAAGCGTGTGCCTAACCTAACTGCCTCGGTGGTGTAGTGGCTAGCATGTACGGCTGCACACTCGGAGGTCATGGGTTCGAGTCCCGGGTCGGGCCAAGTTTAGTTATTGAGTCTTTCTGTATAGTAAGTCTCAGTAACAGCCCGGAGTTGGGAAGTTGGCGGTGTTTCACCCCCGTGCCTCGGAGAGCACGTAAAGCCGTCGGTCCTGCGCCTTAACTCTCACCGGTCGTGTCTCGCGTCGTCCCACCGGAGTATGAGAGTGACAGGAATAGAGAGTGCACGTTGTGTCTGCGCGTACACTTGTGCACTATAATATCTCCTGCGCAGTTGGCTAGTCTCAATGAGATTGGCCGCCGTGGCCGGAATCGGCCAGGGCAACATCATAATAAGCGTATCAAATAAAATAAAATCAAAATGTATTTTATAAAATTAATAGAAATTTATAAGCACTTTTAAATCACGTATTAAACCTATATAGAGGTTCTGCTTACTAATAAACAGGGCGCAAAAGGGTGCAATTTAACTACACGTAAGCCGGTCAGCCTGAATATCTTTTTAGCTCAATTAGTTCAAATCTATTATTTACGTCTGAACGCTACTGGCTAATAATCTATGCTAATATTATAAAGAGGTAAAGTTTGTGAGTTTGTAACGTTGTACCGGGTAATCTCTGGATCTACTGAACCGATTTAGATGAAATTTGGTGAGAATATAGTTTGAGACCCTGGGAAGGACATTGGATACCAATTACTTACTTACTTAATTGGGATTTTTATTCCGGAAATCATCCCTTGAAGTGGTGAAAATGGGGATGAAAGTTTGTATGGGGAATCAACCTATCGCTAGTTTATTAATATAATGTATTGTTTCTATATTAATTGTACAAACAATAGGGGATTTTTGGTTTTTTTAAAGGGAATCTGTCATCATATTATGGCAGAATCTGATTGGTAGGCCGTATGCATGTATGTGTATGCCACTTTTGTATGTGTATGTATTCAGCCCTTTGTAACGTCCCACTGCTGGGCACGGGCCTCCCTTCAATACGAGGGGAATCAGGCCATAGTCCACCACGCTGGCCGGAAGTGCGGGTTGGCGGACTTCACACGTCTTTCGAAAACTTGCTAGGTTCTTTCAGACATGCAGGTTTCCTCACGATGTTTTCGTTCACCGTAAGACAAGTGGTAATCATGTTAGAAATGATTCGCACATGAAAATATCAGAGGTGCGCGACCCGGGATTTGAACCCGCTTCACTCGGTTTCCCAAGCAAGCGCGTTACCACTGGGCTACCACTGCCTTTTATGCCACTTTTATTTTATAGAAAATAAATAAGTCTAATTAGGGTTTTCTGTTCTAAAATGAATACAGTGAGACCAAGAAGTCGCTTGATAAACCGTCGTACCGCGAAGACGAGAATTTTTTGGAGTAATAAACAGTTGATGATATACCTTACGTACCGTGACGTACCTTGAATCTGATAAAAAGCGGACATGCCTATCCTGTCGGCTCCGTTAAATGAGACTGGGCCCTGAAAAATAGACGCAATTAGTTTATGGAAGTTAAAAAATGTTTTGTGATTAAATATAAAATAAAAAAGAAGTGCGTGTGTGTACAATTCACACATGGTAGAAGCGAAAGTTCAGAAAAGTAACCTACGAGAGAATGAGATGAATATAGAGTATCAGGAGAAGAATAATTAAAAGTTTTATTTTTGTAATATAATTTTTACCAAGTTTAAAAGTACCTACCCTACAGTGGTTTTTCTGTGATGCGGTAACAGACAGACAGACAGACACAAATTTTAAAAACTATAGATTCGGCCTCTGTATCGATAATAATGTTTATTTCAATAAAATTTTCCAAAAAATATTTTATGTACAGATTCGGCTTAGTTACAATATTATTATATGTATAGATATAAAATAAAAAAGAAGTGCGTGTGTTCTATTCACACATAGAAATATAAACTAAAATAAAAAAAAACGTATTGGCAAATATCGCAATTTTAAATTAAAAGAAATCAATAATATTAAATAAGGCATATTAGGCATATTACAATAATATATTTATAGAATATCATATACGGAAAGAATATAATATTAAGCATATATTTGTCAGACAATAACAACGGTTACCATGGCAACATGACAATGTATGCTATCTCATTCTCTCGCCGGCTCAATCCTATATATTTATGTGTTTGTCTCTTTTTAGTGTTGCATTTCTGTTTCATCGAGTTTCAAATCACAACGATTCTAAAGAAGTTTCACTTCAAAAAATGTCGTCAATTTATAATTAATGAATAAGCTTCATCTAATTTATATAGTCAGTAATGATGAAGTCAATTGAATGATCATCAGTTATTAGATAAATAATATTGAATAATACAATTTCAGGCGATAAATACAAAATAATATAAAATACAAAAAACAACTACTGACATTTTTAAGCTGTTTTAAGTATGATACGAAAAACCATGGATAAGCCAGCAAATGTTTTTTCATTATAATATAAAGGAAAATAAAAGCATTTCCTTAACTTTTTCATGTTTATATTAAAAACTAACGACTCATCCCCGATTCGCTTGGGTTCGTCCCTAGCCGTTAGGTACATTTTAACGGTTAGTGATTCCCATATAAAATAAACAGTTCTGAACTTTTAGATTTTCCACCTGATCTTTTGGGTTTTCCCAATTTTTTATACTTAAACCACCCTGAAACGCCCCAAGCACAACGAGTCAAAGAATCATTTGAATCGATCCAGCAATTTTTGAGTTTTAGCGAGACTAACGAATGGTTATTGATTTTTATATATATGGAAGATTATGTATACAAGTAGAGTTATAGCAAAAATATATATTATTGAACACGAATTTCACTTTGAAGTCAATACAAATAAGGTTAGCTGTAATAGATTCTGTTCAGCAAAGAAACAAACTGAAGTTAGTGGATAGATTTTCTCTAGAGAATTGCCTAAGTAGATATACGAATAAGTCAAATAAAGAAAATAACAATTTATGTACATATTGCCTATGTACAGCTACAGTGAATCGATTTTTCTTGTTCCTCAGAGAATTCATATTTTTCTTTCGGAGTTGGTACTATTGGTCTATACCAAGTTTGTTACGTGCTTTACTTACAAATAATCCCTGATTCTAGGTCTTATTTAATTACTAGCGTTGCCCGCGGCTCTGCCCGCGTTCAGGTGACCAAAAACCAAATTCTTAGGTTTTACATATTAGTTTACTCTTACAATTCAGTTTTTGTATTTTTTCTCAGAAATGAGATATTTTACCCCAGTAAAAAATATCCTTTATGTAACCCAGTGGTTTTCTCATGATGCGGTAACAGACAGACATACAGACGGATGTACGGACGGACGGACGGACGGACGGACGGACGGACAGACAAAAATTCTGAAAACTATAGATTCGGACTCTGTATCAATAATAATGTCTATTTCAATTAGATTTTCCAAAAAATATTTAATGTACAGATTCGACTTAGTTACAATTTTATTTTATGTATAGATAATAGATTGTTACCTAAGTGTATTTAAGTCAAAATTGTCATTCAACAGGTATTTTCTCTTAGTAATTGAGTCAACAAAAATTAATTCGAAAAATAACAACACTTCAGAGCCGAATAGAAAGCAAATATGTTACCGGATGAAAAATGTTACGAATGTAGTGTTTTAGCGTAAACCACGGTGAAGCATTATCCGGAAGGATGAAGAATATCCTGGTACCGCTACGTTGTTTATCTATTTATAAAATTGCGTTATCCTTTACTTTGCTTGTAGGGTATTAAATTAAAAAAAAACTGATTGTCGAGTTGTATGGTGTTAAAAGAAATCAAATTTTTAGAAGTTGCGTGAGTTTTTATAGTTTTTTGAAGTAAAAACATATCTATACAGGAATAAAATTTAAGGTAAGTAAAATATCAGTCGCCATGTAATTACAACAGCTGAGGTGGAGTGGTAAAACGACGTATATAAATATATCTTACCGAAACACCAAGAAAGCTTAAATTTGCCAGTTGATTTAGAAATTCTTCAGCCATATCCTTTCTGTTATAGTCGAAATGTCCCAATCCAAATTTGCCATTGTTTGTCTCCAGGCTTCGCCACAGCTGCTCAGATTTGCTCAGAGCTAGCGCTATCGCCCACACAGCGTCATACGTGTGGGGTGCGAAGGGGGACAGCGGTACACCTGCCCCTTGCATCTCCCGGTAGAACATTTCGTTTGTCTGTAGACGTTAAATAACTTATATGATAAGAGTATAGCTAAAAGTCCAATTAAATGAGATTTTAATCGATTTATTTGAATTAATTCAAAAATTCAGGCATTTAATATATTTAATATCATTCCAAGAAATGATTTATTGTATATTAACTTTTAAATTCTACAATTTTTATTTGAAACTAGCGTACATCCTGGCTTCACTTGGACGTAAAGTCGTTCATACATACATATGTACAAATGTAGATACCTAACTGATACCATAAAAATAATATAAAGGTTAAATTAAAATAATAAATAAATAATTAAAAGGTTTAAAATAATATTAGTATGGAATAGATTTTTTTTGTTAATTTTTTTTCGTACATTTTTCCGAAGTTTTAATAGTTATTCTGCTATTCGGGGCGGAGACAAATCCAACAAATTAAAAACCATGAAAATCGGTTCAGCAGTTCTGGAGTTATAAGTGTTGTAACAAACCCGACTTTGTTTTATATAATATATAATATAGATCTTATATCTAAAATATTTTGTAAGCACATTAATGATAAAAACTTGTCTTGACAACCCTTTACGTTCATTACTAGTTTCAGAATTCTTTAAACAAGCTTAAAAATATACTGAATTCAAAAGAATCGAAATTAAAGGCTTACGAGTGTAGTGCATTAAAATTATATGAATATACATATATTGCTCTCGTTAAATGTAATGTAGCATAAGCAAAGTGTATAATACCTCTCATACACATCTCATCAATCATCCTAAACTGTCCATCTACTAATACGGAAAGAGCGGGTATATAAAAAGTTCTTCATAATATTTTCCTTAACTATTTTAAGGAAAATCCGATATTATATTATACTAGCATTGCCCGCGGCTCCGCCCGCGTTCAGATGACCAAAAACCAAACTCTTAGGTTTACATATTAGAATACTCTTACGTTACAGTTTTTGTATTTGTTCTCAGAAATGAGACATTTTCCCGCGGTAAAAAGTATCCTATATGTTGACTCAGATAACCAGCTACCATCATACCAAATTTCATCAAAATCTGTCCAGTGGTTTTCTCGTGATGCGGTAACAGACAGACAGACAGACAATAATTCTAAAAACTATAGATTCGGACTCTGTATCGATAATAATGCCTATATTAATTAGATTTTCCAAAAAATATTTAATGTACAGATTCGACTTAGTTACAATTTTATTATATGTATAGAAGATAGGGTTTGGGGATCGAAAATTAGAGTGATTCATGAGAGCCAATTTTAGCATACTATATTCTCGTTCATGCATCTCAGTATCAGATTATTTCTGTCATTGAGCACTAATTTCCACATCTAAGTTACTAACTTAAAACTTAAAGATTAATACTAAAAGTATATCTAGTAGTATCATCTACTTAAAGATTAATACTAAAAGTCCTGGACGGGATTCGACTCGCAACTTCCAGGGCGGTACGATAAAAGGCAGTAGTAGTCCAGTGGCAGCGTGCTCGCTTAGGATACCGAGTAAAGCAGGTTCAAATCCCGGGTATCGGATCTTTGATATTTTCATGTGTGAATGATTTCTAACATATACCACTTATCTTACGGGAAAACATCGTAATGAAACCTGCATGATTGAGAGAACCTAGCAAGTTTTCGAAAGACATGTGAAGACTGCCAATCCGCACTTGGCCAGCATCGTGGACTATGGCCTGATCCCCCTCGTATTGAAGGGAAGCTCGTGCCCAGCAGCGATTAAAAATAAAACTGAATATTTTGAATTCAAATCCATACGACAGTAATTCTTAATTTTGTTTTTGTCTTACGAATAGCTTTCATTTGACGATTAAGCTGGAGCTAGACAAAATCAGCGCAAATTCAAATAAAAACATTTCTAAAATGCAAAGGTTTTAAGAAAAAAATAATTACCAAGCCTGAATAAGACACCACGTCACCAACGATACCACGATGCGCAGTGACAGAGACAAGTCCTTCTAGAGCCCGAGCCAGTTGAGAGCGGGTGCAGGGCGAAGCACCCCTGATCCGAGGTGGAGCCCCGGCCACCAGCCACGCGTACTCCGCCCCAAACATCCCCAACTGGTAGGCCTGCGTCTCGACAAATTAAAATTACATATATTGTAAATTGTTTTAAAAATAAAGTATCTAAAAGTAAATATAGCTTTATATAAAAGGTAGATATATATAACCTTTTCTTTGAATCCTATTTCAATTCTACTCATACGTTCGTATTGATTGAATTAATTATGAAACCGCCGTATGTTCTTGAAAACAGAGACGATTAATTGCCTAATCTTGGAGTATTAAAATTAAATTTTGAAATTAAATTTTTTTATAAACATATATATGGTCGGAGACATTTTTTTTTTACAAGCTTTTATATAACTTGAAATGTTTGTATGTATGTTTGTTCGGGTCATACACGTTTAATGGTTAGATAAGCGACGTCATCTTAAATCAAACATGGCGGACTCCCAACGATTTCGGAATATGTTTTTTGTGCACTCCCATGACATGGATCTCAAATGAAACGGTTTGCTGAGAAGAATACGATAAAATACCCAAAAAAATTAAAAATCAAAATTTAACTTAATTCAACCCCATTGTTTTAGAAAATATTTTTTAAATATTAATTTAATTGAATGTAGTTTTCGAACGTTATGTACCTAGGTATCAATCAAATATATTTATAAAATATATAATTTTACGTAAGCAATTTAAATTATGTCACAAATTACACGCTCACCTCGCAAAAAATCTTCGGTAACATTTCTTGAGAAAAGCTCCCTATTATAATCCTGGTATCTAGTTTCTGAAAAAAAAAGTTACTATAAGAACGCGGGCTGCAGCTACAGACAGTAACAGCCCACGGCTTCGCACGCATTTTACTGAAGTATTATAGGTACACCTGATTTAATAGGTATAATAAATAAGCTATACGATACACAGTACTTTTGCATATTGCTAAAAAATTTCTGATAAAAATTGGTTTCCTATCCCGAGGAGATTCAGATTTTTTTTTTGTTTGTTTGGATGGCGGTGAACAATACCTTGTGGAAATCAAGCGTAGAAGCACTAACTATTAAATAATCTGTGGTCATTCTTTTGATCTGTCACCTCGTAAAAGTAGGCAAAAGTAACAAAGCTGCAGACAGACTATTACATTATAATTAATTATAATATTAACTAACGCTACCGCATATAAATATAAACGTTTAATATTTAATTATTATAGAATTCGTCTAGTCCAGTGATTATGGTCGAGATTCGACCATCATTTTTTAAATTTTGATATGAATAGAATTTACCTATCTATAAAAAAACTAACTGCTTTAAAAAAAAGTTATTGATAAAATTAAATATGTAAGGACATTAACACACAGCACGATCTAGTTCCACGGCAAGCTACGAGGCTTGTGTTACGGATACCAGATAGATGATACAATACACATATACCTTTAAATACATACATATTATAAATATAAATACCCATGACTGGAGAACAAACAATCGTTCTCATCACACAAATGAATACCCCCAGCGGGACTTGAACCCGCGACCGCTGGCACAGCAAGTAGGGCCACTACAAAAAAAAACGGTTGAAAAATAGAGGAGAAAAAAGTATTGAACTGTTTTGTCTTTGCCTATTTATATATAGATATATGACTAGCAGAGCCCGCGGCTTCGCTAAAACTACAAAAAAACTCTAAAAAGATAGGTTTCAAAAAAAAATCATCCCCTATTTTACGCTCTTACGGAGTGAATTTCGAAAAATGCTAGAATACGTATTTATTTAATTGTATTGAAGGGCATTAGTACAAAAGTTTCAAATAATTCTAATCATAAATATTTTTTTGGGTTCTAACGTGTTTATACAGATGAACACAGAACCTCCTTTTTGGAAGTCGGATAAAATAAAATTTTGTAAAAAATATCTTTGTAGTTTATTACAATGTGAAATTTTTGCGTCAATTTAAGAAATTAATTTTCTAAATCATGCTAAGCCAAATTAAATTGAACTGCTGTGAAAATAAGAATTTTACTAAAAGTGACCCTCAGTTTGTTAAATCGTGATACGGGTTAGTGTTAAATCTCCTTTTAAGTCTAAACTATAAAGAGAAATGACCAACATTTGTTCATGTTAGATCTTGAGCAGGAAATGGCCATTCTCTCTAGACATGACTTACTTCGCTTTTTACTCGTGTTTATAGCATTCTTTTTGTTGAAATAAAAAAGGCCACTTAAATGATTTTATTGTTATTTTATTTTTTGTTAATGCTAAAATAACAAAAAATAAAATAACATAAAAATATCTAGATAATAAACATTATACGACATTTTTGTCTATTATGAATTGTTTACATACATTTTGATTAAATAGTCTCTAATAATAAATATAAAAAAAAATAACTCTATATCTTACATAATTAGTTATTTTAGAGAACTCTCTCGTGACAATATTTAGACAAAAATTCTAAAAACTATAGATTCGGCCTCTTATCGATAATAATGTTTATTTCAATAAGATTTTCCAAAAAATATTTAATGTACAGATTCGGTTTAGTTACAATTTTATTATATGTACAGATGTAGGTTAATTTCAAGCTTATTACTTTTTATAAATTCTAATGTTTAATTGATTGAAATGAATTATCTCCTATCCCATCTCATTAATCTATATATCTATACAGATAAATAAAATTGAAATGTCTGTTTGTAACAATAACAGCTTTTTACTAAATGCATATGGAATTATATACAGTATTTATAAGAAAAACACAATTTAAAAAAAATTGTCTGTCCGTTTGTTCCGGCTAATCTCTAAAACAGCTGGGCCGATTTTGACGGGACTTGCACTGGCAGGTAGTTGATGTTATAAGGAGTAATTTAGGCTAATTTTATTTCAGTAAAAGAATTAGGGTTCCGCTCAAACAATTAAAATGTATCTAAGGACGAACCCGAGTCAAATGAGAGTGAGTCGCTCGTCTATCACAATATCATATCTCATCAGTGGGATATTATCTTCTTTCATTTGAAACTCGCAGCAAGCGATTATAGCTGCGAATGTAATTAAAATTTATTCAGATTGGAAACGCTCATCTCCTTAATAACATTCCACTTTAATTTCCTTCTGAGATCTATGTAAATGTTACTTCAATTTAAAACATAAGAGCAAGCTTCAAGACCTACGCGAAAAGAGCGAGTACATTTTACCTTTAGAAAACTCCAATGAAATAGGAGTTGAAATCTAATTTTAGCACAGATTTTTTATTTAAAGTTTAAATAGTATTTAAGCCAATAGAATTGTTGTCTGATATCGGCGAGGGCCTGAAATGTTGCATCAAGAATATGTTATTCTAAGTAGGTAAATTGAAATGGTTAGAATTACATAAATTATAGTTAACGTTTAGTATAGATTTCTCAGCGATGACATATTTTACCGCAGTAAATAGTATCCTATATGTTGACCCGGATAATCAGCTGTCATCATACCAAATTTCATTAAAATCTGTCCAGTGGTTTTCTCCTAATGCCTTCCCAGATAGACAGACAGATAAAATTCTAAAAACTATAGATTCGGCCTCTGTATCGATAATAAAGACTATTTCAATAAGATTTTCCAAAAAATATTTAATGTACATTTTCGATTCAGTTAGAATTTTATTATATGTATAGGTTAAATACATGTATTATATTTCAAAAAATATTTAAATGATTTAAAAAATAAAAAATAAATGAAAAAAAAATATTGATTTTAAGGTGGTATTCTATTTTAACGTTTAAATGACGCGTATGAAAAATTCCTATAAAAATAAATACATTTATAATATTTTTATTGCTATAAGATATCTATAAATATAGACAAAATTTCTTTTTTTTCTATCAATATTTGCTAAATTATATTAAGATATAATTAAATGAATCCTTTGAAATTTTTTTATAGATTTTCAATTCCCGTCAAAAAGTTGTTGAATTAAAAAAAGCTTTTAATTTTTACACAATTTCCTTTTAAAAATAGTTCCAATAGTCCTAACCTTCAAAAGCCTTTATTTTAATATACTTAATTGAAAATTGAGCTTTCAGTGTAGAGAAAGCTATTTCCGGTATAAAATTCATTGATGAAATCGTAGTTTCAGATAGATAGTATCATTTTTAGTGTTCGCAATGAAGGGTTCGGGCAAAAGAGCAATCAAAATAACTGGCGGGTACGTTTTATGAATTCTTGTTCCATCAAGAAGAAAAAATAGCTTAAATATACTTCAATAGCTATAAAATATAAGAATAGATTATACTTATCGATATTTATTAATTTTTCTGAAGAGTATTTGTTATTTATGAAAAATCCTGTGAATTTTTATGTACCATAAATCATTTTTACTTTATTGTTATTTTTATTGTTTCATTTTAAAAATGATGCCCAAAAAACAGTTTTTTACAACATCTCCTTTCCGACTCATTTAACGATAAAATAGTTACGTAATATATTAAAATAGAGATTCTTTCTATAATTTACGTAACAACCTTTTATTTGAAAAATAGTTTAAGCGTACTGATCTATGGGAACTATTTTGTTTGTGTGAATCCATTGCAATTATACCTACAGAAGATACCATAAAAAACTTACTCTACCTCATAAGGTATCACCATAGTGATGTGGAAATGAGATTTTTTCGTTAATACAGTAGTAGGAGTAGACTTTACGGCGCTAAAGCAAAAGCGCGAATAATCAAAAAATCTACTGAAAAATACTGCGAAAAATTATTTACCTTAAGTTGTTTTAATTGTTCTTTAAAATCGGATTCAGCGAATGTGATGGAGGCGGCACATGTTATGTTGGCAGCTTCCAACTGCGTCACTAGTTCGTTGACAGCTAGAGAGTAAATCTCTTCGTTTTGGGAAAACGCCGTCACTGTGTCCCACCCGAACTGTCTGCGAAGAAGTTGATAGGAATTAATTTATATAGAGTTTTAAGGTTAGTATAGATAGATTACACAGAGATATTTTGACGCATTCCCGGACCAACAGACAGACAGACACACAGACGAAAAATTTAAAAACTATTGATTCGACTTCGGTATCGATAATAATGATTATTTTAATAAGATTTTCCAAAAAATATTTAATGTACCGATTTGACTCAGAATTTTAAAATATGTATTGAAGATTTGAACTAGCTTTAGCGCTTGTCTTCACATGTAGTTTTAGTACATAATGATAAGAAATTTTCTTGTAGTAAAAATTTTCAAGTTTTAAGTACCTAGTGATTTAGTCGGTTGTTCTATAGAACAACCGACTAAATCACTAGGTACTAGGTACTAGGTAGGTAGGTAAAGCTGTACAAATAAAAATGAGTTTCATTCGTCTGTATGTTATTATTCTTTAAAACACAGCATTGTTTTCTTTGTTTATTAGCGTGTCTTTAAAACTGCGGTAGGTTTTCAAGTTGTTATTAAAGTAATAACAAAATTTTATATCGATTTATTTGAAAAAAATATATAAGTATTATTATGTTAAAGTAATCCTTAAAAAAAACCAAGTCATCTAAGAAAAAAAAATAAAGTAAACTTTATGTACGTTTTAATATGACGAAGACGTCATTTTGTAAAAATTTTTATTACTATATTTTTAGGTCAAACCTTTTATAGCCCAGAGAAAAAACAAGTACTAGTAAAAAATCATCGTTAAAAATTCTCTCTAAATCTACGAGATACATTCTAAAAACACTGCTGTATCGGATGAAAACCGTTTCTTCAATTGAGATACAGCGAACTCGTACAGTTTCGAGTATCTATCGATAGTTTTTATGTACATCGAATTAGATATATAAGAAATACTAGCATTACCCACGGCTTCGCCCGCGTTCAGATGACCAAAAAAAAAAAAATTCTTAGGTTTTCTAGTCTGTATACTCTTACAATGCAGTTTTTGTATTTTTTCTCAGAAATGAGATATTTTCTCGCGGTAAAAAGTATCCTATATATTGACACGGATAACCAGCTATCGTCATACCAAATTTCATCAAAATCTGTCCAGCGGTTTTCTCGTGATGCGGTAACAGACAGACAGACAGACAAAAATTCTAAAAACTATAGATTCGGCCTTTGTATCGATAATAATGTCTATTTAAATAAGATTTCCCAAAAAATATTTAATGTACAGATTCGACTCAGTTAGAATTTTATTATATGTATAGATTACAGAAGTTACTAATCGTAGTCCCAATGCTTATTTATACAATTAATACGACCAATTTATCAAAAGAGTTTTTGTCGATTATAAAAATGTCAAATATACCATTTGTATTTAAAAAAAACGGAAAGGTGTATTTTATCTATACACTAGTGACTTACCCTCGATTCTCTTCCTGTTAGTCTATAGAAAAAAACAAGTCTATCCCACCTAAACCGTATATTTTCCGGGAATAGCTTATAGCCTTCAACAAACGGACTTTGTAATGCGAAAAAGATTTTTTCAAATCGGATTAGCAGTTCCTGAGATTAGCGCGTTCAAACAAACTCTGCCTCTTTATAATATTAGTATAGATATTGTGTGTATATTGATATTAGAAATAAAGTTTTGTTTTTAAAATAGAGGAAAGAACTCTCTATTGTAAGGTACAACGAGTATTGGTAGCTTGACTTTGAACAAATAAGCTAGCTTAGGTGACGTTTCAAAAGGATGATATCCCTTGGAAACTACTTCATGTAACAGGATAGGATAGGAAGTAGCCACTATATACGTATATACACGTGTACATCACTGTTCAACCTTCTTTAACTAGAAAGATGTCTATACAGATAAATAAAATTGAAATGTCTGTTTGTAATGTCCAAATAACAGCTTTTTACTAAATACATATGTAAGTATATTGTTGTTGTGTACAAAAAAAAAAACAGATAGACTTAATATATAAAAGTTGAAAAATACAATTTTTATATATTAAGTCTATCTGTTTGTTTCGGCTAATCTCAGAAATGGCTGGATCGGGACTTTTGAAGGAACTTTAACTAGCAGATAGTTGATGTTATAAGTAGTAACTTAGGCTACTTTTATTTTAGAAAAAGAATTAGGGTTCCTCTAAAAAAAATTAAAATCTATCTTAGATCTGTGTGACTAACCAAGCAACCAATATCTATATAAATAAAATGAATGTTCGTATGTTTGTCCTCTATGCGTTCCTGAATCATTGATTCGATTATAATGAAACTCTAGTGGGTAATTCTGTACACACCTGCGAAGGTACCTGGCCCAAAAATAGAATTTTTCTTTGGATGTTTGTCTTTAAAGCTTTTCTAAATCATTCAAGCTTAGGGACGCACTAGAGCGAAGTATGGTAAGTAGCTCGTATTAAATATTAGTAAGGATAGAAATGTACTTATATTTTTCTAGCTTTTTATACAGTTTCCTGTATATATATTTTCGTTTACTTCACAACCGACAGAAGCTACGTAGTTTGAAGAGCTTTGAAAGGTGGTTGCTTTTGATGTACCTACTCAATTGAAATCAGGCGTAATTTAGTTACGTGTTAGAGTTTCGTATCAAAATGTTCGATAACTCGGGGATACTATTAATAAGCAAATGTTCTTCTGTTCACCCGTATGTCATATATTAAAAAAATACGTATAAATTTTTATCCAACTGCGTCAAAGCTCAAAGAAGGGTTATGTGTTTGACCTCCTTAATTACTAAACGGTATAGCTGATATCGATGATATCGTCGTTAAATTCTTCTTATTGATACGGTTTAAATTTATTAACTGAAGGTCTAAAAAACTTTTTTTTAATCCCATCCATGTATATAATTAATTCATATCCATGCTAATATTATAAATGTGAAAGTTTGTGAATATGTATGGATGTTTGTTACTCTTTCACACAAGAACGGCTAAACGGATCTGGATGAAATTTGATACAGATATAGATTATAGTCCGGAATACCACATAAGTTATTTTTTATTCCAGTAAAATGTACGTTTCCCGTCGGATAGATTTGTTTTTGTTTTTCACAGAGTTTTTCTATTTCATACTAACCGTTAAATCGTACCTAGGGACGAACCCAAGCGAGGGTGAGTCGCTAGACAGTACATAAAATACAATTGTAACTGAGCCGAATCTGTACATGGAAAATCTTATTGAAATAAAATTTTTATCTGTCTGTTTGTTACCGCATCACAGAAAAACCACTGGAGGGATTTTGATGAAATTTGGTATGGTGATAAATGGTTATCCGGGTCAACATATAGGAACATTGTTATATATATATATATATATATATATATATATATATATATATATATATATATATATATATATATATAACATTTATGAAGATGGTTACTTTTATTTATTTATTATTTATATTTATTAGATATAAAAACATGTTAACTTGGCTTATATAAATTTTGTAGAGTCCATCACTGTTGGATTCTGGTCATTTAGATGTTTATTTACTATAGATCTTTATACAGTTATAAAAAAATAACAAAATATTATAATCATTGAAAGAATTAAAAAAAAGAATAGGTTAATTATTTATAGGTTTATTTTACTTTAGTATGTGTTTATTAATGGATCAAGGTATATTACTTAAATGTTAAATGGAATTTCGCGTCGACTGCTGTAACCGCATGTTCAGTTGACGGTCCGTGGGCCATACAGATATTTATATGGGTTTGGTTGATGATTTGTGGTGGATTCGTATTCGTATACATAAATATTATAGACTTTAATAAAAAATAAATATTATAAGTGGTAAAGAGTATTTGTTTGTGCTTCTTTCATGTAGAAACAGAGCTAAGGATTATAATATACTAGCAGAACCCGCGGCTTTGCTCGCCAAAACTACAAAAAACTCTAAAAAGGTAGTTTTTATACAAATTTCCATCCCCTATTTTATCCCTTAAGAGATGAATTAAAAAAAACATTGTTAAAACACGTATTTATTTAATTGTATTGAAGAGCATTAATACCAAGTTTCAAGTAATGCTGAATATAAATATTTTTTTGGTTGTATTTTAACAGGGTTTCCCGTGGGAATTAGATAATTTCCCGCAATAAAAAATAGTCTATGTCACTTTCCAGCCCTCCAACTATCTCCACACAAAAAATCACGCCAATCCGTCGCTCCGTTTCGACTTGAAAGAAGGACAAACAAAACAAATAAACTTTCAAATTTATAATATAAGTATGGATAATTATATTAAACATTTGATTTTAAATACCTGATGAAAGCAATTCGTGCTGGATTATGTGAGGAGTCAGGAGCCACTGTTCTGCAGAAAAGTGGAAATTCAGATCTGTCGCTCAGAGCCGGAGAAGTGGAGCCGAAGGATACCTAAGGGAAATATAAAGTTTAATAATGATATAAATAATATAATTAATGACCTAGTTTCCATTAAACAAGTATGTATTGAATTTGTAATTAGAAAACAAATAATAAAACGGCCGATGGAGCCGAAGCGTGCTAGGGTGGAGACCGCGTTTAGGCCAGCGTAGTGTAGGACGCCCTGCAGCACGATGGACAGATGACCTAAGATAGGTGGCTGGCAGTGGATGGATGCAGGCTGCCCAAGACCAGGATGGTTGGCGCTCTTTGGGGGAGGCGTTTGTTCAGCAGTGGACGGCGATAGGCTGATTGATGATTATAGGTAAAATTGAATATTTTTTGAAAATTGTGGCATTTCGTCGTTTATTTGAAAATAGCATTTGAATTAAGTTGTTTAATAGCACTTAAGATAAATTTTAAATTTCAAAAATAAAAGAAAGAAAGAAGGTATCTTATTATTGAATAATTAATTTATGATTTCGTCGAAAAATATTTATTTATTCTCTATACTGTGCAGTCTTATACACATTAATTATATGGATTTGTGTAAAATATGGGGACATAGGCGTTTATAAACATAACTTTTGCCATAATCTTCAAAATATGCCACAATCGTCCGTCAAACCACAGTTGTCACACAAACAAATGAAGTTTGTAGACATAATAGTAGCAATTTTGTACGATACTGTTCAGAACTCTTGCAACGTGATTCAATTGTATTTCATTCCTCACATTCCCAAATTTCCCGAACACGTCGATATTTCAAGTGTTTCAAAACGAAAATGTAATTTGCATCGAGTCCTTTGACTGAGTGGAGTTTGTGGATCATTTGTATACACACATTTTGTTGTACCTTAATTTTTTGTGGCGGCGACCATCTTGGACCGATTTTCAACAAACACATCTAAGAACACTCCCGACTAATTCACCTTTCAAACAAAAAAAACAGAATCAAAATCGGTTCATCCGTTCGAGTTACGATGCTACACACAGACACACACACACACATACACAGACACGTTACACTTATAAAACTCCGTCGTTTTTGCGTCGCGGGTTAAAAATATTATATGAAAATATTTAACAGCTATCATCTCCAAAGTAGTCAGTGGGTAGGATCACTTTTGAGCTGAAGGCCTCATATGTATAAATTGGCAAAAAATGTATAGTTTAGTACCTTTTTCTCCCCTGTTTATCAACTGATTTTCTTTTATTTGTTTAGTAGCTATGGACGGGCCTTATTGTTATCAATAGAAAAATTGGAAACAGTTTTTTTTTATTTTGATAGGTAATTTCTATTCATATATGATTTTGGTCGAATTTCCACCCCTAGATACATTAAAAAGCAATTTTTTAATTCCTATTTGATATTTTACGAGTATAGCTCATTTTTTTTGTATTAAATCAAGTTTAATTGTTATTCCATTAAAATTTCCTAATACTTTTAAATATAATTATAAATCATAAATTCGATGTTCGAAGTCTTATAAGGATTTAACGCTTAGCTCGCTTTGAAGCTGAAGGTGTGTATGAAATACCTCATTAGTTGACTCGCGATATTTTTTCGTAAACTACGTAATAAAATTTAAATTGAAAATATTTTAGATGCATACATTTATATCCGCTAAGAATTTGTTTCACTCAATTACTAGGTAAGTGTAGCCCAGTGATAACGTGCTTGGAAAACCGAGTGAAGCGGGTTCAAATCCCGGATGTGCGAATCATTTCCAACATGATTATCACATAATATAGATAAGACAAGACAGTCTTACGGTGAAGGAAAACATTGTGAGGAAACCTGCATGTCTAGAGGACTTAGTAATTTTTCGAAGGTCACATGAAGTCTACCAACTCGCACTTAGCCAGTGTGGTGGACTGTGGCTTGAAGGGAGCACCCTCGCATTGAAGGGAAGCTTGTGCCCAACAATAGGACGTTAAAAAGGGCTGAATACTGGGTAATAACATATATTTATTATACTAATAAAAAATAAATTTGTACATTATGAAATTTCACTAAAAAGGGAAAACCAAAAAGGAAAGAGGAAACCGTGGAACAGGCAAAGGTTTCTATGATAATGTGAAACTGATTAGTTTTGTATAGACTGTTTGAGATGACCTTATTTTTTCTACATTGAACTGTAGCTGTTTGAAATTTGCGATTTTTTATTATCAAATTATATACAAAATTCTTTTAATATTAGAGCATATTCCATAAAAAAATTACGTAAATACATACATATGTTAAGGATTTTTGAAAATTTTTCCGTTTAAAATAAAAAAAATCTAATATTATTGTGAACTCTTCAACTGTCTAGATGCATACCACCTGTCTTGTTCACAAGCTGCATTGTTGAAGCAGCTATCATCAAAACACAATGTACAAAATACGCTAACCTGTTTTATTATATTTGCTACTATTTTATCTGTGAATTACAATTTTTACCTAAATAATACATATAATAAAATTGTAACCAAGCCGAATCTGTACATTAAATATTTTTTGGAAAATCTTATTTAAGTAAACATTATTATCGATACAGAGGTCGAATCTATAGTTTTTAGAATTTTTGTCTATCTGTCTGTCTGTTACCGCATCTCAGAAAAACCACTGGAGGGATTTTGATGAAATTTGGTATGGTGATAGTTGGTTATCCGGGTCAACATATAGGATACTTTTTACCACGGAAAAATATCTTATTTCTGAAAAAAAAATACAAGAACTGCAATGTAAGAGTATACTAATATGTAAAACCTAAGAATTTGGTTTTTGGTCTTCTGAACGCGGGCGGAGCCGCGGGCAATGCTAGTAATTAATAAAAATATATTTTCGGACAGTATAAGTAGAATTACACGGAGTCGATAATTGGTATTCCATGTGTATGTTTCTATGATAAAAGCAATACCGAAATTGCGAACTGTCCGAAAATTAGCACAAATGACTTGCCCAGTCACGTTCCTTCTTGTCAGTTCCTTCAGTTTGTAAGGGCAGTGAAAGTAAAGTAAGTTACATGGTAAATTACTTAGTTAATAAAAATCCTATTTATTTAAGAATTAATATTATATCATCCTAATTATTAATATATAATCCTAATTATTAATATATAATCCTAATTATTAAGAACTAGCAGAACCCGTGGATTTGCCCGCGTTCAATTTACAGAAAAAAAACTTTGGCTTTAAGTATTTATATAATAAATAGGTATAGTTTTATAATAATGTATGGAATTCTGCCCGATTTTTTGACATTTATGATGACTGCTCCGCTCTCTAGGGTAGTAGCATGATGAAATATGGCCTATAACCTTCCGCAATAAACTAGCTATCTAATGCAAAAATAATTTTTCAAATCGGATTACGGGTTCCTGAGATGAGCGCGTTCAAACTAACAAACAAACTCTGCGTCTTTATAATATTAATATAGATTTGGCACAAAAATTCCTTATACAATATACGGATAAAGTGAAAGATTTTTCAAATTCTTCATGGACTTAGTAATAGATAATTTATATCAACTACTGAAGATAAACTATTGGATTGAATAAAAAAATACGAATATTTTCCAACTACACGTATTTGCTCACTCAATATGTTTTTTACGTACTTATGTTACTTAATTCCGTTGTTTTATTTTTTTGGATTTGTCACGGAACCCTAAAATTATTACCTTCAATCTTACTACAGTTATTTTGTTTTAATACAATAACAATATACAAGTAATCTACATTTTTATTTCATTTATAGATAATTTTTTTAATGAGTAAGCAAGTGTGAAAGTTTGACCGTCACTGGATTATACCTAACAAGAGCGGCTCACCCTCGCTTCGCTCGGGTTCGCCTCTAGAAAAAATAGCAAATCTATCCCTCGGGAATCGTATATTTTCCGGGATAAAAAGCTATAGCCTATGTGTTATTTCAGACTATAATCTATGTCTGTGCCAAATTCCATCCAGATCCGTTTAGCCGTTCTGGCATGAAAGAGTAACAAACATTCATCCATACATACATTCGGCATGAAAGAGTAACAAACATTCATCCATACATACATTCTTACAAACTTTCGCGTTTATAATATTAGTAGGTTTTTGTCAATCCACTTGTCTTCAGGATGATTAAAATAAACTTTCAATCTTTCGAGACACAAAGCGTAGTAACTTCATAGTAAGTTTTAACGAATGTCAAAGAATAACTTTTATGCAGAAAGAATAAAGCGTTTGATTTTCTTTGAAGGCAACAAAGAATTCTAGCACAAGATGTGATTACATAGCTGTTTGATTTCTTTCAATACTAGCATATGTCCTTGGTTTTGCCTCTTATATTTCCTTTTACTTCAAAATCACTAGTATCAGACACATCGACTAATCAATTGAACAGCTTAGGTTTCACATCAATTATAATGTACATACACACACATATATATATATATATATATATATATATATATATATATATATATATATATATATATATATATATATATATATAATATAAATGGGCAAAGACAAAACAACAGTTCAATCTCGTTTTTCCTTTGTTTGTCAACCGATTTTTTTTGTTTAGCTATTGATAAGCTTTGGGGTTATTTGTAAAAAAAATAGAAACAGTTCTTTTTTTTTAGATTGGCCAAGATAAAATAGTTTAGACCCGCCTTCTCCTATATTGTCAACTGATATTTAAAAAAAAAATGAAATAGTTTTTGTACATACATAGGCAAATAATTCTATTCATATGTTTCATCACATTTTCAATAATGATTATGATCAGATTTCGACCACTGGCCGAATACTAATCAAAACTAAACGAAATCTATTTTTTGATAAAATATGTATTGTTTCATATTATAATCACTTTTCACACAGTTGGGGATCGTCTTTGATTTAACGGAAATGCCGCATATTGCAAAAGTTATAAAAAACATAAATTTTCGTGGTGAAACGGGTTCGTAGGTAAAGTCGTAAGTCGTAGTCCTGGGACAAGACACAGTTAACGTCAAATTGTCACCTGAAGCCGTTTCCCGACCACCTTATAGAAATACTTATGAAAGTTGGGAGCGCCTCTTATGCGTTTCTCCCCGATTCTACTAAACGTCTTCTTTGTAATAGTACGTTTTACCTGTAGTGTATGTATGTATAGTGGCATGTATAGCTGCACATGTACAGGTTTTGGGTTCAAGTCCCTGGTCGGGCCAGATTTAGTGATTGATTTTTCTGTTAAGAAAGTCCCAGCCCGGAGTTGGGTTGGGAATTCAATGAGATAGGCTGTCGTAGCTAAAATCGATCGAGAGGGCATAGTCAATTATACCGCTGTAAAGGAACTGCAAATGGCCGTAGGAAATACTACCACCAAAATGGTAGCATCACTTATTCGTATATATGTATAATCACTGGTTTGGTGGAATTTTGAGAACTCTAATTTGAAAGCGGTGATTTAAAGTACCTATAATACTATATGGAAAGGTGTTCATTATACAGATAAATGTATATAATTGATCGTATATATATGTATTATACATTTTCATTATACTTGTTGACTATTGATGCATGAAACTTGAAAATAAATGATCAAATTTAATTTTTTTTCAGATAAAAGTCCAACTAGTGCAGTGATGCTATGCTTGAATATGCCTCTATCAATAGAAATCGTGGGTTCGTTTCTATCCGACGGCTTTCTATTTAAACTACGAGTGTTTCTTTTATTTTATTTATTAAGGCCGTGTGAATACATGGGGTTTGAAAGTCTTTAGATTTTTATTTCGTCAAATTAGTGATGTATTTAAACATTACTTTATTAATGTCCGAAGTAAAAGAGGCTTATTATAAGTTCGATTCCTGTATCGAAATGTCTGTGACTCGTAGATCTTAAACGGATGGACAAATTACGATGTGGTTTCTTTTTTTAATAGTAGTGAATCTAAGATTCTACAAGTGTTATATTTTTGTAGCAGATTATTCCCAGGAAAGGATGTACCAAGATAATTAGGTATTAAGCAAATTAGGTATGTCACTTTTCAACTTTTAATGGATGTATTTTAATGTTTGAAAGTAGAATAAACAAATATTTGTTTCAATTACAGCAATATGATGTTAATGCAATGAGTCTAAAATTATTTCGGGTCAAACTTTCTTGTGCACTACGGAGATATGATTAGTGTTTATCTTACTAATAATATAAATGTGAAAGTTTAGATGGACGTTTAGATGTATAGATGTTTGTTACTCAATCACGCCAGAACGGCTGAACGGATCTGGATGAAATTTGGCACAGAGATAGATTTTATCCCGGAAAATGTACGGTTCTTGTGGGATAGATTTTTTTTGTTTTTCTAGAGGTGAGCCCGAGCGAAGCGAGGGTGAGCCGCTAGTACTCTTAATATAAAGTATAACCTTTGAAGCTCGCTTAAAGCGTTCTCCGGGAAACTATGTGAAATACGACCTCGGTGTAAGGAATATATTAGAGCAACAATGTATGGTTACATTACTAATTAGAATAAAACTTTACTAAGCTATAACATATTAAAATTATAACAAGATTAGAATTACTTAAATATTTAGATAAAATAGTTTTATTTGATGATTGATAAATTATAATGGTATCAAGAGCTTTTAGAACGAGCTTTTAAGTCTCAATTTGCATTTTAAGTGGTTGAAAGGATCCTAAGATATAATCTGAGTTCTCATCAAGTTGTTTTCATGTAAAGCAAAGGTCAAAGTCAAAATTGAATTTCAATTTCTGAATTTTTGATAGTGTGTGCTTAGTGTGATGTTATTTTTCACGAGGTTAAAAGAATTATTGAAGAAATTGGACGTTTTATTTCTAAGCCTGATTAAAGATGAGTATTGTTTTCATTTTAATAGAACTTATCTTGTATAATAATGTAAGCAAAATAAATTTATTAATTAAAGTAAAAATAAACCTTTTAAATATTAACTAAAAATGCATATATAATCAGGCCAGTTCCTTAAACCGGAAACGTATAACCTTTCAAAAATGCGGTACAAATGTGAAACCCCCTTAAGAAACTGCAGGTACTTAGCTTTCTTTTGTATAGCGTGAAATTTTTAGTGACCTCTACTCTAGCGAGATGTGGAAATAGAGCCTTTTCATAAGAACCGTATTTTTGCTGTGGGAATATAAAAATGGAATGGTTTTTAATGGCCGAATGAGGAAAAATACGTTATAACTAAAACTTCATATTCAGACGTATAGAGTATGAAAATTCTACAGTAAAATATTATTTTCAATTTACCTGAACAATGTTCCAATAAGGTACGATCTTAGCAATGCTTTCGGTGACTTCGGAACAGGCAGTGCCGAGGAGCATCACTAGTCGTGATTCCCTCTCTGTGTACAGCGCGTGAAAGAATCTGTCCACGCCCACTCCTGGGTCACACTGTGAGTATGAAATAGGGAATATATAATAATAAATATATATATATATATATATATATATATATATATATATATATATATATATATATATATATATAATATAATAGAGTATTAAGCAGTGTTTTTATAGTCTTAACTATTATCTACTATTGATTCACCCTCACTTCGCTTGGGTTCGACCCTAGGTTGATTCCCCATATAAACTTTCATCTCGATTTTCATCCCCTTAAGGGATGACTTCTGGAATATAAAACATCTTATGTTCTTTCCAGGATCTCAAACTATCTTTATACTAAATTTCATCTAAATCGGTTGAGTCGTTTTTGAGTTTATTCGTTACAAACATACAAAAATACAAATCTTTATAATATTAGTGTATATGAAGAAATTTGGTATACTAAGAATATATGTTTACACTACAAATATAGTTTATGTATATATAACAAAAACTATTACATGATTTTATTATTTAACAGTAGCAACACTGCTTGTTACTCTAGAAAAAATAGTTTATATATGGCTATAAGTCTTTAATCATGAATAGAAAACTACGTATACTACTATTACTGCATTATGTTACATCATATCCGATTAGTGTACAAAAAAATTAAAAGTCCATGATGCTGGTGATTGGCTTGATACTTTTCAATAAAATGGTATACGTTTAAAATTATTTTCGCAAAAAAATTGAGACCTTGAAGTATAAAACTAAAAAGTAATCCTGAATTTGATTGATAATTGGCGAAGGTATCTCGTAGCATACAGAATAGAACTTAAAACTAATATCTTTTGACAGTTTCCAAAAAATATATCAAACCTTTGTGTCGTTGGTGATAAGATGTAGTTTGTATCCTGGCAAGAGGGTCCTTTGGTTCACATGATGTACCGCCAGCTTGGCCGCGGCTAGCTCTGACATGCCATCTGCCCGCGGATGATCTCCCACTGACAGCTCAAATAGACCGAGGATTGATACTATTCTACTGGTTCCGTTCTTCTGGAATGCTGAAAAGAATTCAATATTTCAGTTCAGATAAGATTGCTTTTACTTTATATATTAGTATTCTTCTAAATTCGTTATTTAATTTAGGAGTACTTTTTTAGAGTATAACAGGTATAATTTATATGATTCCTTTTTCGGCACCAAATTACGTTATCACGTTATCTGGTAAGGTTTTAATACCTTTACATTTAATTAAGATAGGTAACCAAAGGCAGTAACAATTTCAGTTCACTCTCTGAAGTTGTATAAGATTTTACCTGTGATACACTATAATAATATACAAAAAAATATATAAATTGCTTCAACATAATGAGATGAAAAAGTTCTTGATATTTTGGACTTTATAACTCCTTAGTTTACAAGAAATTTCATAATGATCACTATTTAATGATTTTCATCATAATATTAATTTAATATTGCTATTTAAAATATAATTTTGTATTATTAAAAAAAGTAATGGGGGCAATGGTTTAATCGGGTAAAACCCTCTGTATTGATTATGCTTTCAGAGTTCAATGGAATAACTGAGTTGCGTTTGACATCATTTAATCATGACCGTTCAATAAACGTGGGTAAAGGAAAAATATACCTAGTGTAAAATCACTACGCCACGTGAAACTAACGGTTTACCTTTGTTAAATGTAAAGGCTGTGCTCATATATATATATATATATATATATATATATATATATATATATATATATATAATATAGTATTTGGGCTACCGAGCTTCACTCAGAGTTTTTAGCCTACAGCACATTTTTTTTTAAACTAAAAACTTGAATACATATAAAAATAACAAAAAAAAATCTAAAATAAAACCTTTGTATCCAGCCGAGATTCGAACCTGGACACCTATGATTGTCGATGCTTATGCCAGAGCGTGCGAAATTACCAACCATATTTTGTGTGGAATAATGCGAAAGAAAACCACACGAAAACTCGAAAACAGGCGTTCTCTCAGATATAAGACTAACCTAGATCGATTTATCGCCTCCGAAACCCCCTGTATACTAAATTTCATGTAAATCGTTGGAGCCGTTTCCAAAAGAAAATTTTTTGACCTTTATAGCCATATATTCTTTCAGTATAACTGGCTTGCCGTCTTATACGACTATAAGATTAAAAAAAATAAAATCTCTGAAGGTTTCATGAAATAATTCAGCGTCCGAAATTCATTACATTCATTTTATAAAAAGCACGTACTCCCAAATGTTTTCGAAGTCGAACTACAAACAGGTAACTCGACACGGCTAACAAGCGTGACCTTAGCTTGTTCAGAGCTTAGAACGGATCGAGGCATTAATTGCTTCTTTGACGTAGGCCCAGCCTGTGTGGGTTACGTATATTGTTAGTTAGTTTGCTTGTGTAACCTAACCTAGTTAACTAAAAGGATATATATATGTATATATATATATATATATATATATATATATATATAATATATATAACTTACACATAATAATTAAATTATATTAAAGATTTTTTAAATGTAAAATTGTTTGTTCGTTTATGATAATATATATCTAAATAGTTAAAATATATTTAATAAAGCACACTGTGAGTCTGTTTATGGTCTTATTTAATTTATAATTAAAAATATATCATAACATTTATTTAGTGGCTGTTACTATTCGCACTTTAATAGAACGAATAATATATTAAAGAGGCTGTTGCTATTCAAGCCGAGCTACTTATTCTACTTAATTATTTATTAGTCTATTCGTCCTTCCTTACAATTTATGTACGTATTTTATAAAGGACAAATAATTATTTCTTATTCGTCCAATGAAAGGACGAATAATTATTGCTTATTCGTCCAATGAAAGGATGAATAATAAGAATTATTTATTATTCGTCCTATTAAAAGACGAATAGACACTGCGTTATTTAGTAAGCCAGAGACTTACTCAAGCGTTCGTGTGCCTACCGAGGTGCTTGGCATTAGATTTTGTGCACATCACGTTATATGAATGTATATAATATGTAAGTCGTTTGCACGTATTCGGCGTTGATAAATTGAAAAAAAATGCGATTCATTCACACATTCACATAAATCGCATCGATATAAATGTGTTACAAGCGCGTTTTGCTAGCGCGTTAGAAGATCGTCGTGTGAATAGGCCCTAATAGTCTGAAATACCTATATATTGGAGGCGTACGCGAATCACTCTCGTTTGGCCTGATGGAGGCGGTTAAGTGTTGAGTGCTATTCATCATCTATTAGTGACATACTTTATGCAATATGTTAATTTACTACGGGAACAAACTTTATATTGTTACTAATATTATAAATGTGAAAGTGTGTTTGTTTGTTGATTTGTTTGTCTTTTTTTCACGTCTTTACATAGGCTACTATTTACCGTGGCAAATTATCTCATTCCCATGGGAAAATACGTTATAATACAATCCAAAAATATATTTATGATAAGAACCACTCGAAACTTGGTATTAATGCTCTTCAATAAAATTATATAAATACGTGTTTTAGCATTTTTTGAAACTCTTTTTTACACATTTTACCTCCTTAGGATTACAAGAGGGTAAAATAGGGGATAAAAGTTTCTATGAAACTACCTCTTTAGATATTTTTTGTAGTTTTAGTGCGAGCGAAGCGGGTTCTGCTAATCTATACATATAATAAAATTCTAACTAAGGCGAATCTGTACATTAAATATTAGTTGGAAAATCTTATTGCAATAGACATTATTATCGTTACAGAGGCCGCGGGAAAATATCTCATTTCTGAGAAAAAATACAAAAACTGCAATGTAAGAGTATACTAATAAGTAATACTTAAGAATTTGGTTTTTGGTCATCTGAACGCGGGCGGAGCCGCGGGAAATGCTAGTTATGTTATAAATTCGATTTTTCTTCTGCATAAAAGAGGTCCTGATACAATTGATTGATGATTGAGCCCAAGAGGAACTTTGAGATGCGAATATTGATTAGCTTCTCAATATGTAATTCTCAAATGTGACACATGTTCGCAAAAAAAAAATACCTGTGACTTGGTTATATAAATTCAGTAACTCTTTTTATTGACACAGTATATGTTTTATAATGTAATCATAGAAAACGTGAATTTAAATGAATAACTAATAATTTAAAAATTAATGGTTGTAGAGAACATACTATGACGTCTTGGAAAATATGTGATTGCCTCCATTTTGTTTTAAAAAAGAACTAAAACAATCGCACTAGATCAATGTTTTATTAAGTATTTGATATCCTTTTACCCAAATCTCATATTTCTGCGATTTTTCTGTGCAAACATTTTCACGACACCCCTATCATCCCTCAGTTTAGTGTCATGCGAATGTAAATATTTACATTTACAATGTTACATATGCTATATATATATATATATATATATATATATATATATATATATATATATATATATATATATTTGTAGTCGACAATATTTTAAGATATGAATATCTAATTTTGCTTTGCATCGGCTGGCACCGACTTCGAAATTTTCTGATTAGGTATCTATTCTAAATGAAAACCCCCGTTTAGTTATTTTTTACATTTTAGTACCTGGAAGTCGATTTTTATTTAAAAAAAATGTTTTTATGACAATTTATTTTACGACAATTTAATTTCACTTTAATTTTATTTATCTGTATAGATAGTTTTTTTCTTATAAGTACCGGATACAATTTCATAATTGCATTTAGTAAAAAGCTATTATTTTGACATTACAAACAGACACTTCAATTTTAATTATCTGTATAGATATAGATATACATAATAATTCTTCTATATTGCTGCAACGGCCAAATACTTATATGGATAAAACCTGCAAATGGGATTGGAAATACTAAATATTCCATCCAGTTCTTATAATTAAAACAAGTTAGATATGTATTGACAATTTTCTAATATATTTTCTGTTCCTATCCCCAATTGGATACAACTTTACACATTGAAAATATATGTTCCATAGTAAAAATCATAAAAATTGTACATAATATTTAGTTTTAAAACAAAAAATGAAATTACCTAAATGGACTGAAATTTTATTCTTCATTTTATACTACAGAGTAGCGGTTAACAATGGATTAAATATTAAAAACAACGTGAGAGGAACTCACGTTCGCATGGGCTTTTTAAAAAGGTTAAATTGTCTTAAATAAGAATACAGTGTATTGTTTTTATGAATGAGAAGAATGGGTCTGTCCGTTTGTTACTAAATGAAATTATGCAATAAAAAAAAACAAAAGCTTTTTAATCAAAACCATACAAAATAGTCATAGAAAGAGTATATTAATATATCAGGACATTAACACACAACACCATTTAGTTCCATGATAAGCTGATCTGATAGCAGAGCGAACCTTGGAGCAACCCCGTGGTTGTTGTGGTCTGCTTCGGCAGACCTGCCGTCCGGGCGTCGTAGTTGAATGCGTAAGGTGCGTCCCACACCTCGTGCATAAATGCATTTCCCAACTTTAAACAAAAAATGGTGGCTTGTGTTATGGATACCAGATAGTTGATACATTATACATATATAATTTTAAATACATACATATTATAAATATAAACGCCCAAGACTGGAGTACAAGCATTTGTGTTCATCACATAAATGAATGCCCCCAGCGGGACTCGAGCCCGCGACCGCTGGCGCAGCAAGTAGGGTCACTACAAACTGAGCCAAACGTGTCGTCAAATGATTAATTTCCGATCCCCGAAATCATAGAACGTAACAATTCTTATGTACATATTATGTATATAAGTGTAACGAAAAGAGAAAATTGTAATCAAGTAATATATTATATTAAAATTAGACATAATTGGTATTTTGATTAATAACGTGAGCCTTAATAAGTACTGATAACATTAATTTAACCAAAATTACAAAATGTACGGTAAAATTGTTAATTGTCAATTAAAAATGAGTAGATCTTTGGAAATCTTACATTTTACATAGTCTGTGTTTTCTATCTTAACTAGCGACTCACCTTCGCTTTGCTTAGGATTCGTCTCTAGACTAAAACAAATATAGCCCACAGGAACCGAACATTTTCCGGGATGATATGTAGCCTTACTCAATAAACGGGCTATCTAATGCAAAAATAATTTTTCAAATCGGATTAGTAGTTCGTGAGATTAGCGCGTTCAAACAAACAAACTGTGTAGCTTTATTATATGATTTGATTGATTGATTGATGATTTAAAAAAAACTGTCTTTATAGATATACTTACGGTTTTATTTTCAGTTTTTATTCTCGACGCTTTGAGTGTTTTAAGATAAAGATGGTCTCGAGGGACTAAGGTTTGTCACGTCTCATAATCATAATTTTGACAGATGGTGTCTAACGAAAAAATATTTGGGTATTGCAAGGTGCCACTTTTTTATTCAAATTATATAATTTGGAAGATAAAAGATGGCATTTTGCAACACTTCGTAAATTGTTAAGATTTTTTTAATAATCTATTAAGTAAAAAGTTGTCTAAACATTTATAAATCTTTTTACGTGATAGATCAAGTACCTTTTGTACGTTTTGAGACTGTTGAATTGCTCTTCGATGTTGAATACTATTGTAAAGATATTTGTATAGTTACTCTTCCCCAGTGGTCTAGTAAATAGCATTTACAGCTGTAGATCCAGAGATCCAGTTCGATTCTCGGGTCGGGCCAAGTTTAGTTATTGAGTATTTCATTTAAAGATGTTCCAGTAACAGCCCGGAGTTAGAAAGTTGGCGGTGTTTCACCCCCGTGCCTCGGAGAGCACGTAACGCCGTCGGTCGTGCGCCTTAACTCTCCCCGGTCGTGTCAAAGTATTGTTCCATTGGACTTTGAGAGTAAAAGGAATACAGAGTGCACGTTGTGTCTGTGCGTACATGCGCTGCACTATAATATCTCTTGCAGTTAGTTGGCTAGCCTCAGTGAGATTAGCCGCCGTGATCGAACTCGGTCGGGAGGACATTACATACTCGTATATTATTATTAGTTATCCTTCACCTTGATTTTTTGAAAAAACCTATCATCTGCGAAATACATTTCTGTTTAATTTTTCTAATGTCCTTGATTTATGCTCTTAATTCAATCACAGATTTTGAGCAACTAAAATAATATTAGCGTAGCACGTTTCGGTCAACAATACTTCTGTTGATCGAAGGCAGCATGTAAAGGATTTTTCTATTTGCATGCGTTTTACGCAGTATTGAGAAACATTTTCTTGATATATCGCTTAGTTTTCGAGATATTGATGAAGCTAAGTAAGTCGCCAGTTGATTAATTATATATTTGCTTTTAAAGAGCTCTTCTATGAATGTTAAATAATTTTAAGCTTTTTCCCCTCTAAAATATGTAGTAATTTTACCCCTTTCGACTCGAAATTCTATCGAGTTTTCTCTTTAATAGTCCCTTCTACCAGATTTGCCAAAGAAAAGCAACCTATTAGCGTCTAAGCTCGATATCAAATACCGTGAGCTCAACAAACATCCATATGTTATTTTAAAAAAGAAATCTATCATAAGAACCCAATTATACGTAATACGTAGGTAGACTATAAGTATGACTATAAATATGACTTACTTTTTATAAACAATAAATACTTATTTATAGTTAAAAAAAAACAAAATCAAGTGCTTTTGAAAACAGTTTATGTATGGGATTTATCGAAATGAATGATATAAACAAATTAGAAGCCTACAATATTTTAAGATATGAATATCTAATAAGTAAATATGTATTTTATGTATCGAAATATGTTAGATTTGCTTTGCATCGGCTGGCACCGACTTCGAAAATATCTGATTAGGTATCTATTCTAAATGAAAAGCCCCGTTTAGTTAATTTTTAAATTTTAGTGCCTGGAAGTCGGTTTTATTGATTTTTTTTTAAGTTTTTTGCTTCTCAAAAGTATAATGAATGATACATTAATTTAATAGCTACTTTCGGAATGTGTCCATCTAAGCCGTTATAGCTTTTAAAGTTTTTATGACGTTTGCAGCTAACTTCCAAAGGGGTTTACTGATGATATAGAATGGAAACGACCAAATTAGATGTCACGTTTTTATTTATCCAAGCTTTTTAAACTTTTTTTATTATCTTGTGGTGAACCTCGTTAATTTTTTATTCGGTAAAGAGCGTTGTACTATTTTCCATTATATATTTGAAGCACTCGCTATCGAGTATCGAGCAATTTATCTAAGTAACGACACAGATTTTTTTTGGAAAGCTTTATTGCGTTGTCTCTAAAATGTTTAGAGCCCTCTTAAAAAAGTTAATTTTGTTAATGGAAATCCCCGGTACTGTATTATTTTAGTATTCATTTCGCATTGCAGATGGTGTATATAACAATAAGTTTTAGCATGCGGTGATGTCTGAATTAAAAATATTATAGTTTTATATAACATAATACTGTTTTTAATTGATAAAGTACTCATGTAGTTTTTATTCCAATATATAATTACTTATTATGGACTGAAATTGAGGTTTTCTGTATATTATATTGTATACTAGCGACTCACCCTCGCTCGGTTTCGTCCTTAGTTACGTCTTAACATTTAGTTCAGAGATGAGATATTTTCTCGCAGTAAAAAGTATCCTATGTGTTGACGCGGATAACCAGCTATCATCATACCAAATTTCATCAGAATCTCAGTGGTTTTTTCTTGATGCAGTCACAGACAGACAGACCATTAAAAATTCTTAAAACTATAGATTCGGCCTCTGTATAGATAATAATGTCTATTTTAATAAGATTTTCCAAAAAATATTTAATGTACAGATTCGACTCAGAATTTTATTATATGTATAGATATAGATTGCTTCTTACGGTAAGCATGGAATGGAATACCTTGAGATGGGAAGAAAAAACGTCTTATTATTTAAGTGAAATTTCTTTTGGTGTGACATGAGAGGGATAAAAAGGATTGGCGTTACAATTTTTGTAACGGAAACGGTTATGCTGAGCCGTTACGTTACGGAAGAGTGAAGTTTCACTTCCGTAACGTAACGGCCATTAGATTATGCGCGCCATGAGATTTTCAAATGAGCGATGGAATCATATCAAATGATTATTGTTAAAAAAATATTTACTTGAAATAATTTTTTATCTATACTAATATTATAAAAAGGTAAAGTTTGTGAGTTTGTGAATTGTGAGTTTGTGACGTTGTAGGGGGTAATCTCTGAATCTACTAAACCGATTTAGATGAAATTTGGTAATTAGATATTTTGAGACCCTGGGAAGGACATATAATACTTTTTATCTCGGAGATCATCCCTTAAGGGGGTGAAAATGGGGATGGAAGTTTGTATGGGGAAGGGAAGGGAAGGGAAGGGATTAAAATTAGAACTACATAGTATAATAATACTCCCTCCACGACCACGGACACGCCGGCGTGTCAGTTAACAATAGATTTCTTAGAAATTTAATTAATTTCTTAGAAATTTACTTGGAGGTGTTAAAGTCTGTGTTGTATATTCGGAATAAATTTTACCTGTCATCCATAGTAATAAATGAATATGTAGGTACAATAAGATCGTAGTAGCAAGTTATTAGATAATTTTTGCTTGTAGTTCCTTGGACGAATCCGAGAATTCTTACTGATAAATGAATACGAACGATATTATCCGACTTATTTTGAATGGTTATTACAGAGATTGTCAGATTACTAATACATCGATTCTTCAATATTACTATATCTTAGCGCATACTAATATATCAGTTACACCACTACCTTCGACATAGATCTAGATCGACACAGAGCGAATCACATTTCACTCATTATGGCATTAGCAATACGTTCATTGCTTACTATATCTTAAAACATTCATCAATAAGAATTTTAAATATTAAATTACCCAAAATTCACAAATTCATGAAAACCGACTACACAGTTGATGTAAAAGCGCCTCACGTCGAGAATTTTTTAAATAAATTTTCCAAAACAAACAAATGGGAAAATTTCTCATTTTGTTGTTGGGTAAAAATCTAGATACATTCCACTTGTCTTTTGAGAATTGTAATTGAAGTTGAGTCCGAATAAAGCGTGGGTGGCCTGACTGAGGGAGTAATTAGTTACGTACATTTTTACTGTTTTTATTTATTGCAGGTGTTTGTTTTGACTTTAGATTTATTGTACTAATTAAAGTTGCGTTATTTTGTGTGTAAAAATTCCTCAATGAACAAACACAAGCTGGGTGTTTGTGTATGTTCATTGAGGTTTTTTTATCCCAACAAACACAACAAATCACACCTTTAATGATTACACTTGTATTCTAGAATTTGTAATATGTAATTCAACCAGTTGTCAGGTATATTTGTCACACGTGCTTGACAGAGGTTCTCATAAGTTCGAGTTATGACAGACACCAACAATTGATATAGAGGCTCTTGAATTTTCAACCAATAATCTGAAAAGAGATTTTTAAATAAAAATAGTTCGGCTTACATAAAACAATAGCACCTGGGCTACCGAGCTTCGCTCGGTGTTTTTGGCCTAAGTACAATTTTATTTTTTTTTAAAAACCAAAAACTTGAATAAATATTAAAAAAAACCAAAAGTAAAAACTTTGTATGCGACCAAGATTCGAACCTGGACACCTGTGATTATTGATCATGCACCTTGGCCGCTTGACCACGATGCATACACCAGAGCGTGCAAATTACCGACCATATTTTACGTGGAATTATGCAAAAGAAAACTGCATGAAAACTCAAAAACACGCGTTTTCTTAGACATAAGACTAATCTATGTCGATTTATAGCCCCCGAAACCCTCGTATACTAAATTTCATGAAAATCGTTGGAGCCGTTTCCGAGATTCAGACTATATATATTTATATATATATATATATATATATATATATATATATATATATATATATATATAATATATATATATATATATACAAGAATTGCTCGTTTAAAGACATAGGATAATATAAATACTTAAATTATAAAATATTTTAAAATGTTAAGCGACTTCATAACGTTCTAACTAAAATTGAATATTTATACTTTATTTGAGTGCTCTGGATATTTTCATGAAGGATTTCAAAAGCTTGTACAGTGTTTGAGTAAATTTTGGAAAGTTGGCTGCGGCTAACTTGATTTCAGCTCGAGTAGAGTATTTTAAAATGAAATATATGGTTTCACATAAAACAACTAACAGGATAGCAGTAGAGTTGGTTGGCAGTCCCATCGTTTATAAATTGATTGGAAAATTGTTTATAATTTTGTTTATGGTAGGTCCATAATCTTTATCTGTATTAATATTATAAAGAGGAATGATTTGTTTTTTTGTTTGTTTGTTTGTTTGTTTGTTTGTTTGTTTGTTTGTTTGTTTGTTTGTTTGTTTGTTTGTTTGTTTGTTTGTTTGTTTGTTTGTTTGTTTGTTTGTACTGAATAGGCTCCAAAACTACTGAACCGATTTAGATGAAATTTGGTAAGAAGATAGTTTGATACCCTGGGAAGGACATAAAATACTTTTTATCCCGGAAATCATCTCTTAAGTGTAAATGTAAATAAATCGTTGGAATAAAATACTAAAAAATAAATATAACGACAAGAATGTCGCTTAGGTACTTTAGTGATGCGCTAAAAGTTAAATCTTTAAAATGAATATGTATAAGATAAGGTAGGAGTTCATTTAGACATATTTAATATTAAATTGATTGTTGTCGCACGATAACCGATTATAAAATAGAATAATAGAAGTGCTATCAGTGGTGATACTTCCTATTTTTTACTCTAATAGTCCATGGGACGATAACTGAATACCACAGAATTTTGACTGTAAAACACAATAAGATATTTCGAATGACCCCGGACTCGAACCCTGGAACTCAATCGGCAAATATAATACTCGTTAGGCGAAAATGTTGTTCTTGCTACAACGTAGATTATTGTGAGTAAACTTTAGAGTTACATGAGTTTACAGACACATATACGTTTATGTTATATAAATCTATACAGATAAATAAAATTTAAGTGTCTGTTTGTAATGTCAAAATGACATCTTTTCACTAAATGCGTGTACGGTATTTATATGTAAACAACTTTTTTTTTCGTCTATCTGTCTGTTCCGGCTAATCTCCGAAACAGCTGGACAGATTCACTGGCAGATAGCTGATGTTATAAGAAGTAACTTAGGCTACTTTTATTTTTTTTTAAAGGAATCATGGTTTCGCGTAAAAAAAGTTAAAACTCTTTAAATTGTGACTGTAATCCGCGTACCTACGCACCCCAGCGAAGTGAAGGTAAGTCGCTAGCTATTACTAAAACGGTACTCGTAATATGGAATATCTATAAGCAGAATCAATTGGTTTTTGTAAAAGTTGTCGCCTTTCACGCCAAGTTACTTGTGTAAAATTTTACCTGTATAGGTAAATCCGAGCGAACATACAGACAAAATGTATAGCCGACAACCACCACGCTGAGCTCTAACGAAAATGCAATATTATTTTAAGTTTCAAAGTGTTCTTTGCAGTTAATTTAAGTTAGAACATGTTAAACTTGTACTGTACCGTATTAAATATTCAAGAGTTATGCATATAAATCATACCTTTGGAAAAAAATATGTAAAAAAACATTTATTCGTACGGTTACTGCACTTGTTTGTTTGTATGTAGAGACTAGCAGTACTCGCGGCTTCGCCCGCGTTCAAACTTCTGATATAAACATTAGTTTTACAATTACATATGTATGAAAGTCTGCCCGATTTGTTGACATTTATTATTGCTCCGATCAATAGATGGGATATCTAATGCAAAAAGAATTATTCAAATCGGATTAGTAGTTCCTGAAATCTGAGGTTAGCGGGTTCAAACAAACAAATAAACAAACAAACAAACAAACAAAGAAACAAACAAACAAACAAACAAACAAACTCTGTCTCTTTATAATATTAGTATAGATGAGTTATTATTAGAAAACTGATAGATAAGCATTCACGTTAGTACAAAATTTTGATTCGGAAAACAAATATAACTCTATCAAAATCAAATTCAAGGCTCTAGTTAGTAATTGCCATCCCATATAATACATAAATAATAATAAATATGTTGGGACACTAACACACACCACCATCTAGTTCCATGGTAAGCTACGAGGCCTGTGTTATGGATACCAGATAGTTGATGATGATGTTCTCCTAGCCGATTCCGGCCACGGCGGCCAATCTCATTGAGACTAGCCAACTGCGCAGGAGATATTATAGTGCACAAGTGTGCGCGCAGACACAAGTGCACTCTCTGTTCCTGTCAACTCTCATACTCTGGTGGGACGACTGCTCGACACGACCAGTGAGAGTTAAGGCGCAGGACCGACGGCTTTACGTGCTCTCCGAGGCACGGGGGTGAAACACCGCCAACTTCCCAACTCCGGGCTGTTACCGAGACTTACGGTACAGAAAGACTCAATAACTAAACTTGGCCCGACCCGGGACTCGAACCCAGGACCTCCGAGTGTGCAGCCGTACATGCTAGCCACTACACCACCGAGGCAGTTAAGATAGTTGATACACTACATATATATATATATATATATATATATATAATTTTAAATACATACATATTATAAATATAAACACCCATGACTGGAGTACAAACATTCGCGCTCATCACGCAAATGAATGCCCCCAGCTGGACTCGAACCCACGACCGCTGGCACAGTAAGCAGGGTTACTACAAACTGAACCAAACTTGTCGTCAAAACATATACATATATACGATAGGAAATCATAAAATTAATGTTTATTGATACCACTTCTAAGATATATCCCATCTAACTTACTCGTAGGTACGTCGAAGAATCAATTAGACGATCCGTATAGAGGTGAAACCTAAATGTCAACTAAAGGTCAAGTTGGTAATATTCATTTTATTCAATGTAAATTGGAAAACAGTCAACAATTTCATGATTTCGTAATAGATACACCATATGAAAAAGAGGATAAGCAATCCCTCGGGATCAAGAAAAGAACGGGATTTGAAAGGGATTATCAATTACGGATTTGGGATTTGAGTGAAAGTGAAATAGGCTATTTTGGTACTCCATTAAAACGTCAAAAAGGTATTTTCGTAGATTATTATCATGCTCTCTCTCTGTGTAAAGTTTATTATATTTAAGATGTCATCTTATCTCAAAAGTTATTTATCTTTAAAAGTCAGAATTAGTATTTTAATACATACCAAAACTTTCGTTTTATATTGACAAGAGACATAAATAGTATTTTCATGTTGTAAAGGTTAAAAAAAATAAAAACAAATCTTTCCCTCGGGAATCGTATATTTTTCCGGGATAAAAGTAGCCTATGTGTTATTCCAGACTATAATCTATCTTTGTGCCAAATCTTATTTAGGTCCGTTCAGCCGTTGTGGCGTGAAAGAGTAACAAACATCCATACATACTCACAAACTTTCACTTTTATAATATTTATATACAGACTAGCGATTCACCCACGCTCCGCTCGGGTTAGTCCCTACTTACGTTTTAACGTTAATACAGATTTTTCAGAGATGAGATATTTTCCCGTAGTAAAAGGTATCCTATATGTTGACTCGTATAAGCAGCTATCATCATACTAAATTTCATCAAAATCCCTCCAGTGGTTTTTCGGTGATGCTGTCATAGACAGACAGACAGACAGACAGACAGACAGACAGACAAACAAAAATTCTAAAAACTATAGATTCGGCCACTGTATCGATAATAATGTCTATATCAATAAGATTTTCCAAAAAAATATTAAATATACAGTTTCGGCTTATTTACAATTTTATTATGTGCATAGATTAATTACAAGTAGATACTTAATCAATATACCGAAAGATTGTGAAATTTAGACTCTCACATGACCATTTTTATTTATGATAATATTATTATAAAAAGAAAAGAAATATTTGTGATATATAATATCCATGTAAGTAAAACTGCAGGTTTATTTAGGCCAGTTATTAAATAGACAGTTCAAGATAAGATACTCAAATGTACCAGGTTTATAACTTTGAGGATAATATATGTATTTATAATACATGAGTGGTAATCCAGTGGTAACGCATTGCTTGGGAAACCAGGTGAAGTGGGTTCAAATCCCGGATCTCGTACCACTGATATTTTAAGTGCAAAACAGCTTCAACATGCTTACTTTACTTACTACTTGTCTTACGGTGAAGGAAAACATCGTGAGAAAACCTGTATGTCTGAGAGAACCTAGCAAGTTTTCGAAAGACATGTGATTTCACCCAACCTGCACATGGCCAGCGTGGTGGACCGTGACCTGATTACTTTCCCTCGTATTGAAAGGAAGTCCATGCCCAGCAGTGGGAAAAAAAGGGCTATATATAATACTTATAATAGCAATTAATCGAGTGTACGTTAAACATAATAGTACAAAAGTCACCATCTCCAAGGTACGGGCATTTGAATGGTAAAGCAAATAATATAATCGTTTAAGCGTGCGATTCTCGTTCGGTTTTGCAGTCGAGTGCAGCCAGCTCGTGTGCCTTGAAGCGTAGGATATGTGGTGCATAGTAAACTTGTAGATCAACTTAAACGTATTATAATATAAGATACGACCAAACTATCTTATTCTATATAAAGTTGTAAAGTGAGAATTGATCTGATTAATTCATTAAAACTATCTCTAACTGTTTATCAGGTATAGCCTGGATATGTTTGTTTGTATCTAAATAATAATGTAAGCTAGTTAGGTAGGTAGATAGGTAGGTTAGTAGGTAGGTGGGTAAGTTGGTAGTGCTATAAGGCTAAGTAAGGTATCAACCAAATAAGTCCAAATTGCAAAGTCTTTGAAGACATTGAATAGCCAGACTATTTATTTTCATGTCATCAGTCTTCTCAAAACTAACCAAATGGGCTCAAACTCAAAGTTTTACTGGTAGCCATTGGAAAGTCTACTAGCGTCCTACTTCCATTTTATGATTTGTTTGATAAAATTTCATTATTGTATTGCCGTCAGAATTTTACATCCTCACAAAGTTTAAACTGTTTCGACCGTTAGAAGTAGGTTAAGATTGAGTACCTAAAATTTATAAAGGCATATGAAAAAACTTGTGATGCGTTAATTTAATTTAACTCTTTAAATTTTAGTCAGCTTTAGACGCAATATATTCTGTAACCACTGTGCTTAATAATTTGAAAATACTCATGAAGCTTTTGAAAGCTTAAAGGAGCTTTGTTTAACTTTCCTCATAAAATTGATGTCATAAATCAAATTATAGTCTAATTTCGTTCAGAGGTATTGACGTTATAATAACACTTTTCAATAAACTTTTCAACCGACTTCAAAAAGGAGGAGGTTCTCAATTCGACTGTATGTTTTTTTTTTTTTTTTTTATGTTTGTTACCTCAGAACTCCGTCATTTATTAACCGATTTGGACAATTTTTGTTTTGTTTGAAAGGGTATACTTCCAGATTGGTCCCATTTAAATTTCAAAAAAAAATACCACCCCTAAGGGTGGAAAAACAACTAATGATGAATTTAACCTACTTCTAATTGTCATATTGACTTGAAACTTTGCAAGTATTTCTATTTCCGTCGATAGTAGAGTGGTTCGGTGTTGTTGACCTGATCTCATGGCAAGGCCAGAAGGTGGATAGGTGGAACTCTTCAACGGCTAATAGTAGATACTTTGAGTTTGGGCTTATTTTGTTTGATTAGACAAGCCTAACACGTTAGAATCCTTACTTTGCTACTACTGTCTACACTAAAAAGAGAAAAATAAAAACTTTTTAACAAAAAAATAAAAACCGACTTCAAACAAAAGCACTAAAAAGTGAAAAATAACTGATTGGTAGTTTTCATTTACTATACATACCTAATCAAATATTTTCGAAGTCGGTGTGCTTTGCTTTGTATGGGCTGGGACCGATTTCAAAAATATTTGATTAGGTATGTATTTGATAGGTAGGCTTTAATTACTTAGCCAAAGCATTATATATATATATATATGTATATATTATACTAAAGAAGTAGTAAAATATTGTAGTTTGAGAAAAGCTGTGTGTATAACACGATTTTATAGTGTAGGCTTCTCAAGATGTAAGCTAGTTAAAATATACCCTATACATGTAAATATGCATCAAATATTTTTTTATATTTGCCTTTTCTTGTATAGGCTCATTGCTTTTAACTTTCTTTCAAATTTCGTTTGTGAAACCATAAGTAAGTGTGATTTTTTTTATCTAATATGCATGACGTGTTTGTTTTCAAATAATGAAACATATTCATATCTACACTTTAAGAAAATAAACCCCGGAATAGAACAATTCTTCTAATATTAAAAATGTGAAAGTTTAGATGTTTGTTACTTAATCACGCCAGAACGGCTGAACGGATATGGATAAAATTTGGCACAGGGATAGACTATAGTCTGGTATAGCACAAAGGCGACTTATGGAATAGAATGAGCCGCTAGTTAGTTACATATATTCGTTGACTGAGTTTTAGATAATATTGTTTACTAGAATTGCCCGTGGCTCCGCCCGCGTTCAGACGACCAAAAACCAAATTCTTAGGTTTTATATATTAGTATCTCTTACATTGCAGTTTTTGTATTTTTCTCAGAAATGACTCATTTTCCCGCGGTAAAAAGTATTGTATATGTTGACCCGGATAATCAGCTATCATCATACTAAATTACATCACAATCCCTCCAGTGGTTTTTCTGCGATGCGGTAACAGACAGACAGAAAATATTTAATGTACAGATTCGACTTGATTATAATTTTATTATATGTATAGATATAATCAAAGTAAGTAGTTTTTATATGTTTCAACGTAATTTCAATCAAACCTACAAAAGGCAAATTCTGCACTGGTTGAAATCAGTTAAAAAACAATAAATCATGTCACAGAAGATATCTTCATGCCTTGCGCGTTCCTATCTAAGCTTTTAGTCAGGATTATTACAAAGAAAATCTTTACTAAACATTGGTAAAGAATGTCTGCTATCTCAGAATGCAATATAAAATTCACGTTTTCATTCTCATTCAGTATTCGTGCTTCCAAATTCACTTCTGTTATACCACAAGTAAGATTTTTCTTTGAATTGATTCTGTGGAGACTACATATAAATTATATTAATATTATAAAAGTATTTATTGGTTTATCGTTCTTAAATACAGAAATAAAACGGTTTTATGAGTTTTGTGAAGTATTAATTTTTGGACCGGAAAGTGCTTGTGTGGAAACGGAAGGTGTAAGGCTGCTTTTTATTTTGATATATAAAACGGTTCTCATAGAATAATAAAACTGCAAAACCTCACTAAGAACATGCCACAAGATTTATAAAAACTATATATATATATATATATATATATATATATATATATATATATATATATATATAAAGAAATCTAAAATATCAGGTGTGGAAAATCATTAATTGTTACCCTACTGCGCCAGAAGGAGGGTTATGTTTTTCGTGTGTATGTATGTATGTATATTTATTTGACACGCTGTGTAGTCTAAGCGGCTAAATGGATTTTTGATTTTTTTCTTCTTTTTAGTTCACTTTTTTACGTAGTAGTATTTTTGTAAATATTATTTTTGAGGTGCTATTCTGAATGTCCCTTTAGGAAAAACAAGCCAAATAAGAAATGAAAGTTCAATTTTTTAAAAGTAAAGCAATAAAATGTGACATTTATAATATAAGAGTTTCAAAGAACATTAGAAGCCAAGAGTAAAGAGCTAAGAAAAATTATCGTAATTTTTCTATTAAAGTTGACATATATTCTGTTTAAGTAATTTATTCTATTTACATTTTTTGAATAACTCACAACACCCCTAAAATTTTATAAATGGACCTTTAGAAATTCCATCTCCATCATACACTCTTTTATATGGCAATACTGGCTTTTAGAACTAAAAAATAATTACAATGAAATTTAAAGCGTTTTTGCTCCTTCTCCAGAGATCAATTTATGGGTTCAAAAAATTTTGGTGATATCTGAAGTTAAACATATTTTAAATTTTTATACAGAAAAATATATAAATTGAACGAATAAAGGCAAATCTGTCTAACAATAACCAAAGTTAATCTTAGTTTAATTATGTTGAAAATGAACTTTGGTCTTTAGATTAATGACTTGTCATTATTGTCAACTAAAAGCTTTCAAGATTTTAGTTGATAACATTGATAAGTTCTTAAATGAATAAGACAGTTCTAAATACTTTCTTAGATTGCCGCGAATTTTTTAAAATGTATGGAAATAAAAATCAACAAATATTGTAAGGTACTTTAATGCCATTTTTGAATTTTTGAAATCATTTTTGTAAGATAGTGGGTAGGCACTGTCTGTAACAAGTATATGTGATTGAGATGTCTATAACCTTCCTAACCTATAACCGTCTCTCCCGTGACCATGATTGTTGTAAACCATTCGAAACGTCGGGAACCAAAAATCAAAATAAATCCGCGAAATAATCCGAAAAGATAGTTTTATTTAAAATACAGTTCTAGTTTATTTTTATTTTATACTTGACACATTCGAAACTTTTTTAAAAATTATACTTTGTTATAGCCATTTTGTATGGCATTCTGTAGAAGTAATTAAAAATGGAGAAAATGTTGAAGCTCGAAGTTTTAGTTAGGAAATCAATAATAACAATATTCAAATCAACTATGCTGATTTCGAGCTCCGCAAAATTTTACCGCATGTGTAAGAGACAATTTTACCATACTTATCATAATATTTCGTTTCCATCCTTATCATATGTTCGTTTCACTTGTCCGATTTTTTCGAAATAATTTCTTAGCTAATCTGAGTTTTAATCCATGTGTTGAAATTGACAACGCCGTTATAATCTTATATATAAAATTTCCATGTCACAATGTTAGTTATCGTACTCCTCCGAAACGGCTTTACCGATTTTTACCAAATTTTATATGCGTATTCAGTAGGTCTGAGAATCGGCTACTATCTATTTTCCATACCCCTAAGTGATAAGGATAAGGGTGGTCCTCCCAGACCCCACTCCAGGGACGAACCCGAGCGGAGCGAGGGTGAGTCGCTAGTCTATAATATAAAATTGAATCGCTGAATGTGTTGGTAAGCGCAAATCTCGAGAGCAGCTGAACCGATTTCGCTAATTCTTTTTTAGAATATTCCTTGAAGTACGAGGATGGTTCTTACGGAGAGGAAAATTTAAAAAATTGCCTGGAAAAGTCTAAAAACAACATTTTTCTATACTCTCATACAAAATATTCGTAATAATACTTAAAACTCAATTTGAACTTTAATACCATACCATAAAATTTAAGTGTTTCTGTAGTGGAGAGGTTCCGGGAAGGCAAAACAATTGAGTGACGTTAGTATTGTATAAATATTAATGTCGATATTTGTCAATATTATTAACAAAAAAAATTCAAATTTATATGGCTAACGCTGGCTAATAACTATTTATATCTATTTCCCCCCCAACGTGCGTTCACCTTGTATTGGTGGGGGGCTCAGTAGTGCCCGGCAATACAGCCGGGCGCGAAGCCAAGAAACGCACAGGGAGGTGGCCCGCTTCGGTGGGCGGTGGGAGGCGGCCCTCTTCGGAGGGCGGTGTACCATGCGGGTTGATCCTGGTACTTCTCTGATAGCAGAGTGGACCTTGGAGTAGCCCCGTGGTTGTTGTGGTCTGCTTCGGCAGACCTGCCGTCGGGGCGTCGTGGTTGAATGCGTAAGCGATCCTGTGACGCCCCATTAAGACGGGGGAAGGTTTTGTTGGATTTTAGTGGGTAGTACTGGCTTCGCCGGTGCGTCCCACACTTCGTGCGTAAATGCATTTCCCAACGTTAAAATTTTTTATTTAAAACGTACCTAGCGACGAATCCGAGCAAAACGAGAGTGAACCGCTAGTGTACTATAAATCGAATATTAAGTCTTTGAAACGTAGTCTTGTACAAGTGTATTAAGTTTTGAAAGCACTTAACGAGTTTGATAGGTTTACACTTCAATAGGCGTTGTTCGACGAAGTAATTTTAAAGTAACAAACTGTTGACTAATTATTGTATATTGCGTGGAAAATGCACTAAGTATCGATTATTGCTACTTTAGGAATTAACTTGTAAGTAAAATTGGTCTCGTGTGAAGGCGGCTTCGTAGTAAAATAGGTATTTAGAGCCCAGAGATAAATTATGAATGGCTGTCTTATAATGCAAATATTTATATATAAACTGTAACAGAATTTTTATTCTGAAATTATAGGTTAAAAGTTGAGGAAAATATAAATTGAATAAAAGTTCATACTATTTACTGCATATCCGAGAACACCTAGCCAGTTTTCGAAAGATCTGTGAAGTCCGCCCCGCACTTGACCAGCGTGGTGGACTATAGCCTGATACCCTCGTATTAAAGGATGACTCATGCCCAGTAGTGGGACATTACAAAGGGCGGCTTATATTTTATAAGGGGGGATTTTCTATCACTGTCTTCCGATCCTTATATAGTATATTGCTATATACATATGTATATGACTCCTTTAAAATATATTCATGCAAATTATAGTATTGAGATAGTATTTACTAATATTATAAAGAGGTAAAGTTTGTGAGTTTGTGAATTGTGAGTTCGTGATGTTGTAGGAGGTAATATCTGGATCTACAGAACCGATTTGGATAAAATTTAGTAAGAAGATAGTTTGAGACTCTGGGAAGGACATGGGATACTTTTTATCCCAGAAATCATCCCTTAAGGGGGTGAAAATGGGAATGAAAGTTTCTAAAGGGAATCAACCTATTAATATAATAATAAATATATTTTCAATACTAAAAATCATTATAAACTTGAGTACCCGAAGTCTGTGAACAAAGGAATTTAAAAATATTTAAATCAAATTGTGATCGCAGCACGCAAAAGTTTCAAACGTCCATTGATATGAAGTTACTTCTTCGAAATAAACTCTTATTACATAAATTTTATTTCTTCACGTTCTGTAGGAAAATTTCATAGCTCGTATATCTTCCTTGAATAAGAAGTACCTACGTGTTAGTGTTACTAACAAAGTTATTTCGATTGCAGTATTTATACGGGATCGTTTTTACCCGACTGCTTCGAAGCCCAAAGAAGGGGTAGATATCACATAACAGAAGCAACCCGCATCATAATAATGGCTTCTTGTAGCGGCCAATTTCATTGTGACTAGCCAACTGCGCAGGAGATATTATAGTGCACAAGTGTTCGCGCAGACACAAGTGCACTCTCTAGTTCTGTCACACTCATACTTCGGTAGGACGACTTCTCAACACGACCAGTGAGAGTTAAGGCGCAGGACAGACGCGACACATGCTCTCCGAGGGTACGGGGTTGAAACACCGTCAACTTCCCAACTCCGGGCTGTTACTGAGCCTTACTGAACAGAAAAAACTCAATAACTAAACTTGACCCGACACGGGACTCGAACCCAGGACCTCCGAATGAGCAGTCGTACATATTAGACACTGCACCAAAAGTTCGCAAAAGTGGGCCACCTCCTAGGATGTCGCTTGGCTGGATTGCCGGACGCTAATGAGTCCAACCAACAGGATATTAAGAGATAACACGTAACCTAACTCATAAAATATTAATTAAAATTTGTTACTTAATTCGTGCTTATATTTTATCTTTAATTTTTGAACCTGGGTAAAAAGGTTCACACAATAATTAATTAATGGAGAAATACTTAAAAATGGGTCGGGTTCATAACATAAGTTATGCTACCATTATGGTTATGCATAAATTTCCTTTATGTTTGTGACACGCCTCTACAAGGATTTGTTGAACATTGCCTGTCATGTCAGCTGTAATTTGGGGATCTACCTTTTTAATCTGAAATGCTAATTTTTGATACGAATAATGTTTAGAAAGGGACGGCACTAATTTTTATCTATACTAATATTATAAATGTGAAAGTCTGTGAGTATGGATGTTTGTTTCTCTTTACACGCCAGAACGGCTGAACGGATCTGGATGAAATTTGGCACAGAGATAGATTATAGTCTGGAATAACATAGGCTTCTTTTTATCCTGGAAAAATGTACGATTTACGTGGGATGGGTTTGTTTTTGTTTTCCTAGAGGCGAACCCGAGCGATGGGAGGGTGAGCCGCTAGTTTAAAATATTTTCGATAATTTTAACGATGGTAAAAATACATTAAAAGTAAAATAAATTAATGAAGTATGTGACATATTCATTATATTGACGGCATAAATAAGTTTGTAATTTATAAAATTACTTTGAGAGACAAAGTTATTAAATTAAGAAAATATTCTATACTAGCGGCTCACTCTCGCTTCGCTCGGGTTCGCCTCTAGAAAAGCGAAAACAAATCTATCCCACGGGAACCGTATATTTTTCCGGTATAAAAAGTAGTCTATGAGCTATTCCAGGCTATAATTTATCTCTGCACCACATACAAATCAGTTCAGCCGTTCTGGCGCGATTGAGTAACAAACATTCAAACATCTAAGCTTTTACATTTATAATATTAGTAAGATTTAAAAAACTACTCAACGTTTCTTCTCTAAAATAATTTTTGTTAAGAGTATTTTGGAAGGTTTTTAAAATTTAGAACATGGCGTGACTATGTTTTAAGAGTTTAGAAGCGTATAACTTTGAAACTGTCGTTAAAAAATCAGTTTAAATTTAGTTTAATTTATATAATTTATTATGTATTCAGAGATACCTCACAATCTTATGTCTTATGACTTAAAAAAACATAACCCTTCATTTTTCTATATATATATATATATATATATATATATATATATATATATATGAAGTACCACCTCTATTTTTATATATAAATAAATAAATATATATATATATTAGACTACAGAACTGTTTAGAGGTTAACATTACACACCTATTTACTTAATTTCAGCAATGTAGCCTCAATAGTTTTCTAGCAAAATGGCCATGACATACGCACACCGGACATATGGACAAACGGATATACCGACAGACAGACAGATAGACAGACATGGCGAAATTATAACTACTTAAAATAATTATTTTACCCTCAACATTATTTTTTATTTATATAGAGCTTTTAGGGTATTTAATAACTTATTCAATAACAAAAGAATTATCAAAATGGACTCACAATTGGTAAAATATCCCAGAAATACCCACAAAAATATAATATATAGAATTGATTGCCTCTACCTTTTTGGTCGCTCGTATAATACGCGATTATTAGTTTCACATACTGTTTTATATTCAATATTGTCTTTGCTACTCCATTCAACGGATTCTTTGTAGTGATAATCCTATCTCTGTATAATTCGATATGCCAAAACCCTTGTATTTGGGACAACGAAACTGAATATTATTTTGTAATATTTTTTCTATAAGCTTTAAAATAATTTTCTTTATTTGAATATCGGTTTTTACATTTGCCGTTCAAAGTCTGTATATGTTCAACCTTTTAAAGTCCCACTACTGGACACTGGCCTCTTATCAAAACGAGGAGGATCAGGCCAGAGTCTAATTCGCTGGCCATGTATGGATGGCTTCCGAAAACTTGCTATTTTCTCTCAGACATGCAGGTTTCCTTACAAAATTTCCTTCACCGTAAGACAAGTGTTAATCATGTTGGAACATGATTTGCACATGAATATCAGAGGTGACCCGAAATTTGAACCCATTTCACTCAGTTTGACAATTGACAGACAAGGACAGTTAATCATAAATTGCCATGTGCAAGAGTAAGAGAGGAGCAGAACATTCAAAATTACTATGAAGGTTTCAAATTTTCGAAAACTAGAATGTTCTTTGTTCAGTGCATATAAAAAAGCCGGCAGTGTCTCGAGAGGTCAGTTGAATTTCGAATTTAAATGAAGACTGAGAAGAAGTACGAAGAAGTGAAAGAGTGAAGAAAAGTCATAGTGATAGTATATCTATAGGTGAAAATTAGTGTTTAGTGACTGAATTCACTAGATCTGTGTATATGTATGTGTGTATATACGTGTATTATTGAATCTCCATAAGTTACCCTTGTTAACCAAGAGCAATGAAACATCAGTAGTGCAAAAGACGTGCTTTAATTTCCGGTCCCCAAACTCATAGAACGTAACACTATTAATCTAGCTCCTCTTGCAGTCTAAATAATAATAATAATTATAAGATGTATATTTATAATGACAACTCGATGTTAGATTTTGTAGGAAGATTTTAGAGTGTACCATAAATTCGCCATTTATTAATCTATTTTTGTAGAAGATATTGAATTCAAAATATCATTAAACATTTTTCTATAAATATAATAAAATTCTGAGTCGAAACTGTACATTAAATATTTTTTGAAAATCTTATTGAAATAGTCATTATTATCGCTACAAAGGCTGAATCTATAGTTTTTATAATTTTTTCTGTCTGTCTGTGACCGCATCACGGAAAAACCACTGGAGAGATTTTGATGAAATTTGGTATGGTGATAGCTAGCTATCCGGGTCAACATATAGGATACTTTTTACTGCGGGAAAAATATCTCGGAGAAATCTATACTAACTGTTAAAATGTATCTAGGGACGAACCCGAGCGAAACAATGGTGACTAACGACAAACTAGCGAGTTAGTCTACAAACTCCAAATTTATTTCATTTTGTTTATAAAAAAATGAAATATATTTTTTATCTACCATCTATTTTTATGGCATACCCATGTTTCAGTGGAACTCTGTGGTTTTCGTGCAAACAAAAGCCAAACTTCATTTCCTAGCAATCAAGTAAGGGTCAATTGGGTAATTTACTTGTAGCCTAAACACTTAAAGCTCAATTCGATTTCGTTTCAATATTGACTAGTCCAATGGACTTCAAAGCCACCACTTGACTCCCGTGTTATCTAATAAATGCTTTAATTAATATTAAACGGCGCGATTGTTAGCCCTTTGTTAAAATTAAACGAGTTTTTACGGTTTGGCGTTTTTTTTATTATACGTACGATACGTTTTAACGGTTTGTAAAGAATATATATTATACTAGCATAGCCCCCGGCTCTGCCCGCGTCCAGATGACCAAAAACCAAATTCTTAGGCTGCAGTTTTTGTATTTTTTCTCAGAAATGAGATATTTTCCCGCGGTAAAAAGTATCCTATACGTTGACCCGAATAAACAGCTATCATCATACCAAATTTCATAAAAATCTCTCCAGTGGTTTTCTCGAGATGCGGTAACAGACAGACAGACAGACAAAAATTCTAAGAACTATAGAATCGGACTCTGTATCGATAATAATGTCTATTTCAATTGATTTTCCAAAAAATATTTAATGTACAGATTCGACTTAGTTACAATGTTATTATATATATATATAAACTTTCTCAATAAACGGGCTATCTAATACAAAAAGGTTTTTTCAAATCAGATTAGACGTTACTGAGATTAGCGCGTTCAAACAAACAAACTCTGCTTCTTTAGAATATTTTAAGTACAGATTAAACTTACTTTCCTGAGTCATTTTTTATCTGAAATTTTTTCTCTCAGACTAAGGAATAATATAGATAGTATCATATAATTAATCATGTAGCCAAACAAAACAGTATACAAATGGCGATTTGTATACAACACGTTTGGCTCGGCTTGTAGTGACCCTATCTGCTGTGCCAGCGGTCACGGGTTTGAGTCCCGCTAGAGGCATTTATTTGTGTGATAAGCTCGAGTGTTTGTACTCCAGTCATGGGTGTTTACATTTATAATACAAGCCTCGTAGCTTACCATGAAACTCGATGGTGCTGTGTGTTGATGTCCCAACAAATTTATTTAATTTTAATATTTAATATCCATATGAAGTTTCTCTTATTCTAAAATGTCTAAAGTCGATAATAGAAGAATAAACAGCAAAATCACACTACTATTTCTCACTTTGACATTTTTTAGCGGGCTCCGTCTATTATTCTTTAGTCTGGAGATTTTTCCATTGAACCAACTTCATATACTGACTTATAAAGCAGTCTTGTCGTGACTGTTATCGTGTTCTTTCTTGTATATAAAATTAAAGTGAAAGTTGGTTTTGACGTCACCTAACAGGATTCAGATTTTGTAAAGAGTTTTTAAAGCTTTTTTCTAATACAGCTGTGGGCTGTCGCCTCGAGGCAAGATTTTTAAATATACAAAATTTAACTTATTGAATTTTACAATATAATTCTTGAAAAATGCAGTGATATATTTCGAAATACTAATTCACTTTAGATTTATAGGCCTTAAAAATATTCTTGCTCGTTCATATTGTTATTTAAATATGTATTACATGTGACAGTCTTGATTTACAGTGCTGAACCAAAATCGAACCTACTTCTCTGAGAATGAACATTAATCGAGAGGCAAAATGAAAACTTTCATAACTTCATCCAGTCCGTCTGTCATTTTCTCTCAGCCATTTTACGTGAAACGCGCTAGAAATTATGTTTTAATTTAGCCCATTTTTAAAGTCCACTGAAGAAAAAGGGGCCACGCCTACGTGCGAGCTGGATTCATATTCCATCATGCGGGTTAGCGGACTTCACAAGTCTATCAAAAATTAGTTTAGAACCTATTTTCAGATAACCCAGTTTACATATATTTCTGCCCATCCTATTATTATCAAGTGGTAATGGTGTTAAAAATGTTCTCTGTAAGGAATAAAAAGAATCTATCTATACATATAATAAAATTCTAACCGATCCGAATCTGTACATTAAATATTTTTTGGGAAAATCATATTGAAATAGTCACTATTATTGATATAGAGGCCGAATTTATAGTTTTTAGAATTTTTGTCTGTCTTCAGTCTGGGATGTATCAACAGAAAACCACTAGACAGATTTTGATGAAATTTGGTATGATGATAGCTGGTTATCCGGGTCAACATATAGGGATGTAGGAGAATTTTATGCTGCGGGTAAATATCTCATCTCTGAGAAATCTATACTAAACGCTAAAACGTACCTAGGGACGAACGCGAGCGCAACGAGGGTGAGTCGTTAGTTATAGTATTATATTGACAATGCTTATCATAATATTTTTAGAAATAGTATTATGAAACAAACTTAATTTTCGTTGTCATCAAATGAATACGTGAAAATATGTTTACATAGCCTAGTTACTTACATAATAAAAAGATTAATATTTATTGGAGTCAATTTCTTTCATGTCTATATGTTTTATTTCAACGAAGAAGGATAAAAAAATTTGAACGTAAAATCTAATTACTTGATTTAAAATTTAGTTTTAGTACTGTTATGAGTACACATAATGACCAGTAAATTCATTACAATTTACTAAGTTATGATAGCTCAGCGGATTCGGCTACAGTTTAGATGTTACGTACTATGCGACACGAGTTCAAATCCCACGCGCGATTTACTTTTCTTGATTTTATTAATTTTTAGCTATCGTGTCGGTTAGTGTCTTTTTATTAAAGGAATGACACGAGGTGAGGCATTGCGGTACAAGGAGCGAGCCGTGATGAACGTGTGCTCGGCGTCCACATCCTTAAGATTAAGTTTATGCAATTTGTGATCGTTTTGAAGATTGTAGTAAGACATATTTATTCCGTTAAATTAAGTCAATGCCGTGACGAAATACGAAGTATATAAGTAAAATACCTTGGGAATAATTGTGCACAAAAGGGGTAAGTGTATCATATAAGTTCATTTGACCGTTAGGCACAGCATGATGTAATGTTATCATATTATGTCTCAATATGTGTATTTTCTTTTTGTAGCCTAACGTAACGCCCTTAAGGTGCTGGAATACAATCCCAATAAGAATCCCTGTGGACTGGGATAGCCGTGGCTAGGTTTTGGCAGAGTTCCACGTAAAGGCTGTGATCAGCTGTGCAGCCCAAAAAAAAACTCTCCTGGCGCCCTTCATATTCATTAGATTTAAGTAGCATCATTATAATTTGTAAATAGCTAGGTTAAGTATAACCCGTAGTAGTTAGTTTTATTAGTACCTATTTGTAGATTGTAATTTGTGTAGCCTTAGAATCTAATATAGTGTTGTAAATTTGTACATTCTTTTATTTTTATAAGTGGACCCATAACAAAATGGCGCCCAACCATAAAATTCATGGGTTAATAACACTTATTTAAACAAATTGCATTGTACCGCGTCACTATTACCTATATGATGATACGTATGTTTTGTTCACCCTCATTTTGTAAAATATGTTTCTTTGTTAATTAGGATATTTAGAATGAAATTTTCGTTTGTAATATTTTATGTTCATATTATGTGTAACTTTAATTAGGTAAGTAGTTAAGTATTATTGGAATATTAGAGAAAATTTTATGTATATGTTTTTTTTTCCTTTTTCGATATTCCTTATAAGTTACTATTTTATTAGAAGGTTAGTGTAATAAGTTATTTTTTTTTTGTAATAATTTGTAGTAATAGAACTAGGACACATTTTCTCATATAGTTACTCCTGGTAATAATTATTTGTTATTTTTGTATTAGATTAGTTCCAAGATCATATAGTAAGTAATTAAGTTTTAAATCTTACATACATTTTTGTTAGCACATGTATTTATAGTAGGTAAGAAACATTAAGAAGACAACCCAAATTATTTCTTTTATATTTTGATGAGAAACCTTAATTTATAAAATATAAGGTTGAAATATTTTAATATTTTTATACTATGAAAAAGTAAAATTAGTGTAGGTTATAAAATTTTAGACTTTAGTACTTATATTAATTTGTTGGTTGATTGTTTAATTTATATTTATTTATTTTTACATATCATCTTGCAATTTTGGTGCACAATTTCTCTCAGGGCATATTAGTGTTGATTTGTTTTGTAGGTTTACCGTTTAAGATGGATCCACAGTTTTTATTAAAAGATGAGGTGGAATTTGAACTCGCATGTCGTGGGTTCACTAAACCAGGGAGCTTAGTTTCTGCACTAAAGAAAATTCTTAAAAAGATGATGCACGCTGAAAATTTATTGCAAGTCTCTTATGAAATTAAGCCTCCACCGTCATGTTTAGCTACTCCTAGTATAGAATTAGGTATATGTTCTGATAAAATTAGTAATATCTTGTGTTATATCTCCGAATTGCAGGAAAAACCTGACAAACAACTTTACAAACGCTTAGTGTCACGCTTGGTTCATATAGTAAATAGATTAAAATTTATTGCGCCTATTGAAGAAATTGATATGGAAAAAAAGAAAGCTCTCTTAGACAAAGCCATTATATTGTTGAAGGACCTAGAAGATAAAGATGACATAGAGGATGGTGACAATATAACTCCGGAAATGAAAGAGGCATTACAGAATTCCTTAGGTGAAGATAGCAAACTAATATTAAATGAAATTGCAGAGGATGCCCCTTCGTCAGGTAATGCTCCTTCTACTTCTAAAGATAATACAGTAAGAGAAGATTCCTTATTGCAGAAGCAAAATTTTGGTCATAAAAGAGTTAGTTTTGCACAGGATGAATTAGATATTCAAACTTTTCCCAGTCCTAATCATTTTAATAAATTATTAAATTCTACATCAGCTGATGAAGGTAATTATACCCGCAAATTAAAACTAGTTCCAATAAGTCAATGGGGTGTACAATTTTCTGGGGATAATAGTTTCAGTGTTAATGCTTTTCTTGAGCGTGTAGATGAACTTAAGGACGCCAGAAATGCTACTGATGATGATTTATGGAGGCATGCTATAGATTTCTTTAGAGGTGATGCATTAATTTGGTTTCGCGCAAATCGACAGAATGTTGATAATTGAAATGAACTTGTAATACTACTAAAACGTACATTTCAGTCTCCTTATTACCAGGAAGAATTACTGCTGGAGGCTAAATCTAGGACCCAAGGTAAAAATGAAGGAGTACTAATTTTTGTATCCGTCATGCAGAATTTGTTCAACAGGCTCCCTAATAAAATTTCAGAAACTGAACAAATTATGATAATCGTAAAAAATCTTCAGCCATATTTTCAGAGGGCAGTATGTAGAGACATTTTTACTTCTATTGCTGATTTAATTAATATTCTAAGGATTATCGAGAGAACTAAGATCAATTGTGACAATTTTCAAGAGCCGAAGACAATTATAAGTTCTTTGGAACCTGATTTAGCTTATAAACCCACGTTGGCTTTAAAAGATACAAAAGAAATTTTAGAAATCAAAAATAAAATTCCAGATTTAACCCGTAATAAAATGAGATGTTGGAATTGCAGAGAAACTGGACACCTATTTCGGTCATGCTCCATGCCTAAGCAGCGCTTATTTTGCTATAAGTGTGGTCGTTTTGGTGTAACGTCATCGAGTTGTATTTGTAAGGGAAACGCCACAGGGGAGAGGCAGGAACCTGCCAAGTGAACTTTCCCCTTAAACAAGAAAACAAAGATTGGCAGGACTGGCTAGCTTTTGTACACAACTTTATGTCACGAGGTAAATTATACCAATTAACATTTAAAAACAATTTGATAACCGACCTTATATTTCTCTTAATATATTGAACTTTAAATGTGACGGTTTATTAGATTCTGGTGCTTCTCGTACAGTAGTAAACTCTGAATTTGCTGACACCTTAAGGCGACTGGGTGTATCCGCACACAGGCTTAAATCATTTTCTATGGCAACTGCCGACGGTACTAATCATTCCATTACTAAGCTATACGATGTACCAGTACAGTTTAATAATCAATTTCACATCATGTCCATGCTGTTGATGCCCAACTTGTCACAACCATTAATTTTGGGAAAAGATTTTTTTGATCTGTTTGGCATATCATTTAAATTTCAGGATAATGCCTCACAGCGGCAAAGGATTCATGCAATTTCGGAAGAGACTTCAGCAATCATATGCAAAGAAGACCTAAATAAAGATGAACATGAAAGACTAACTACTATTATTAACGAAATCCGTGATAATATAGGGACGGGGTTAGGTAGAACGACAATTTTGAGACACACGATTGACACAGGTACGAATAAACCTATTTATCAAAAACAGTACAACTTTTCACCTGTAATTAAAAGCAAATTGAACGTGAACTTGACGACATGTTAAGCAAAGATGTGGTAGAACCTTCACATAGCCCCTGGTGCTCCCCTATAGTATTAGTTAAAAAAGCAGATGGTACTAATAGGCTTTGTTTGGATAGTAGGCAGCTAAACAAAGTCACTAAGAGAGATACTTATCCACTACCACGAGTCGCTTCTATTATAGATAATTTACGGAATGCGAAATTTCTAAGCACTTTTGATTTAAAGTCAGCCTTTTGGCAAATTCAGTTGGAAGACTCAAGTAAAGAAAAAACAGCTTTTGCTGTACCTGGAAGAGGCTTATTTCACTTTAAAGTTATGCCATTTGGCTTGGTTAACGCCTCACAGACACAACAAAGGTTGATGGATATGTTGTTTCATGTTTTAGACGGAAAAGTTTGGGCTTACCTAGATGACATCGTAGTTTGTTCGGAAACCTTTGACGAACATTTAATTATTTTAAAACAAGTCATGAATATACTTAAAAATGCTGGTCTGACAATAAATGTAGAGAAATGTAAATTTGCTCGATCTAGTTTACGATTTTTGGGTTATATTGTAGACAAAGATGGCTTACGCACTGATCCAGATAAAGTCACAGCAATATTGAACTTCCCGAGACCAAAAAATTTAACAGAGTTGAAGAGATTCATAGGAATCGCTAGTTGGTATAGAAGATTTGTAAAAAACTTCTCCATTGTTGCAGCTCCTCTTCATAATCTGACGAAAGGCAAGAAAAATAAAAGATTTTGCTGGAATGATGAAGCCGAAAAGGCGTTTTTAAAACTTAAGACGTTACTTACGTCCACACCTGTCATTTCATGTCCAGATTTTACCAAACCATTTGTGATACAATGTGATGCGTCGACCAAAGGAATTGGAGCTGTTTTATGCCAAACTATTAATAAAGAGGAGCGACCTATTGCATATCTAAGCAGAAAGTTGAATGATCGTGAACAGTTATATTCAACTTCAGAACGAGAGCTTTTGAGCATAGTTTTTGCCATAGAAAAATTTAGGCCATATATCGAAGGTGTTAGTTTTACAGTTATAACAGATCATAGTGCCCTTAAAATGCTACACAAAATGAAAGATCCGCATGGTAGACTAGCAAGATGGGCTATGAAATTGCAACAATTTAGTTTTGAAATAGTGCATAAACCAGGTAAATCAAATATAGTACCAGATGCCTTATCTAGGTCAATAGATACAATAATAGACAGGAAAATAAATAGTACAGAAATTATGGATAAGTATAAGGATGACTGGTATAAAAATAAAGTAATTAAAATATTGAATAGTGATTTACAGGACTCTGCTTGGAAAGTTGATAATGGGCTTTTATACAGGAAAATATGTTTAAAACAGTATCCTGATCCAACTAATGATTGGAAATTATATATTCCAAATTCATTACGGACTCAAATTTTAAAACAATGCCATGATGACGCCACGGCTGGTCACTTCGGTGTTCGGAAAACATTATTTAAAATAAAGCAATATTACTTTTGGCCTAATATGTTGAAGGATGTGAAGAACCATGTTGGGAAATGTGAGGTTTGTGCAAAAATGAAAGTATCGCAAGAGTTACCATATGGCCGCATGGGAAAACACAGAACTGTTACAAGACCTTGGCAAGTAATTTCATTAGATTTAATGGGCCCTTTTCCTAAAAGCAAGAGAGGAAATACCATGTTATTGGTGCTAACCTGTATGTTTAGTAAATTTGTATTATTATTTCCATTAAGAAATGGTAAAGCGGATAAAATTTGTGAGATAGTGGAAAATCAATTTCTCCTATTTGGCATTCCCCAAGCTATAATTTGTGATAACGGCAAGCAGTTTGAGTCACATTTTTTTAAGGAACTAGTCAATAAATATCATAGTCAAATTTGGTATACGCCAAGCTACCACCCTCAAAGCAACCCTACAGAACGAGTTAATAGAGTGATTGGCACTATGATATCGTCATTCGTTAACTCAAAAAAACACAATGAATGGGATGTTCACTTACAGAAATTTGCACATTCTATCAGGACAGCAGTTCATGAAACAACGCAATTTACGCCAGCTTTCTTGTTCTTTGGAAGAGAAACATCAATTCCGACAGGTATAAATCATAACACCACAACCTTACCCCTTACTTCGCAGATGCCTATTGTAATTAAAACCGATGAGTATCTTACAGAACTGAAGAATCGACCTATGATATACAGTACAGTTAAACGTAAGCTAGAAATGTCACATCAAAGAAGTCTAGAAATTTATAACAGAAATCATAAGGAAGCTAAGTTTCAAGTAGGGGATGTAGTATGGAAGAAAACTAAATTTCTCTCTAATGCGAGAAATAAATTCATGGCTAAACTGGCACCAAAATATGAAAAGGCCATTATTACAGACAAACGGTCTGAAAATGTTTATCATTTAAATAATGCTTTTGGGAAATCACTAGGAGTTTGGCATGCAAAAGACTTGAAACCCTTATGGAGTGAAAAAAAAATATATAAACCAGGTATGTTTAATTAATAACATAAATGAATAAACTTAATAATTTATATATTTTTTTTGGTAGGTTGAGGGAATGTTATGAGTACACATAATGACCAGTAAATTCATTACAATTTACTAAGTTATGATAGCTCAGCGGATTCGGCTACAGTTTAGATGTTACGTACTATGCGACACGAGTTCAAATCCCACGCGCGGTTTACTTTTCTTGATTTTATTAATTTTTAGCTATCGTGTCGGTTAGTGTCTTTTTATTAAAGGAATGACACGAGGTGAGGCATTGCGGTACAAGGAGCGAGCCGTGATGAACGTGTGCTCGGCGTCCACATCCTTAAGATTAAGTTTATGCAATTTGTGATCGTTTTGAAGATTGTAGTAAGACATATTTATTCCGTTAAATTAAGTCAATGCCGTGACGAAATACGAAGTATATAAGTAAAATACCTTGGGAATAATTGTGCACAAAAGGGGTAAGTGTATCATATAAGTTCATTTGACCGTTAGGCACAGCATGATGTAATGTTATCATATTATGTCTCAATATGTGTATTTTCTTTTTGTAGCCTAACGTAACGCCCTTAAGGTGCTGGAATACAATCCCAATAAGAATCCCTGTGGACTGGGATAGCCGTGGCTAGGTTTTGGCAGAGTTCCACGTAAAGGCTGTGATCAGCTGTGCAGCCCAAAAAAAACTCTCCTGGCGCCCTTCATATTCATTAGATTTAAGTAGCATCATTATAATTTGTAAATAGCTAGGTTAAGTATAACCCGTAGTAGTTAGTTTTATTAGTACCTATTTGTAGATTGTAATTTGTGTAGCCTTAGAATCTAATATAGTGTTGTAAATTTGTACATTCTTTTATTTTTATAAGTGGACCCATAACAGTACGTTTAATAAATATTACTATGAAATATCTTAAAAAGCAGGCAAAGTAAGGCGAGCCTCTTGTTTTTTAATAAAGGTTATGACTGGAAAGGCACTTACACCGAGATTAGTCGGCAAGTCGATTATACCAGTTCTGAAGATTTAATTAATATTTTAAACCCCTTACTGGTTTAAAATTTAAATATAGGTACCAAGCTCTTGTAAGGCGGTATTAGGATGAATATTTCATTATACAAGACATAATTTTAAATTTAAACTAGGTCGTACGTTATAATATTGTGAGTTTGATACAGTGTTCAAAGGTACGTACGAATATATTGGGTTCGATTCCAGGTGAAAGAAGATTTTTTTTAAATACGGAAAGGTGAAATTTAAATTCAGTATATTTAAAAAGGGCATAATTTTATATACAAGATTGTGTCTACGGCATTATCCGTTTTTCTATATAGTCAGAATGCCCGGATTCAAAAACTCTGTGAGCCAATTGTATTGAAAGGGTCTGTAATAAAAACATAATATAAAAGGTGATTTGAAAGAGTAAAAAAAAACTTTTAACTGTTTATTTGGCTTCTATTATTATTTATCTCGAATATCTTTTGGTTTATAAACAAATATAGAATAAAGAACATTGTTCTAAAACCGATATTAATTGTGAGAAAAATTAATAAAACGTGATTTCACAAAAAGTATTGTAATAAAAATTCTGTATATGCAAAGTTTGTCCGTTCATTTGTTTGCCCATAATTAGAGAACTACTGTGCCGATGTAAAAAGAATATTAATCCCTCAACGACCGCGGACACGCCGGCGTTACAGTAAACAATAGATTTCTTAGAAATTTAATCATATTCTTAGATAAATTTCTTAGGTAAATAAAATATTTCCATTTCTACCCTTAAAATACTAATTTTTATTTATCCGTTTTGAAAGATATATAAAGTGATATTTGAAAATATATCCTATGGCTATGTTTGAATAATAAGGTTGAAAATTATAAAGACTTACCGTCAGTGAACGTTGGTTTTGTTGACTTTAGAACATTTTTAATTGAAGGATGGGTGAGGTTTGCAGGAACTAATGAATCATTTGAAGCTGTAAAGGTAACATCACGTCCAATTTGCTTATTTTTTCTAAAAAAATTATCATCAATATCACTGTTATCAGTATCGTTTGCTAATTCTTTTCTCCAAGCACTTCTATTGATTGTTACTGAATAATCATGAAATAATCGTGTTTGCGTCGAATCATCAAGCTTGATTTTACCCATTGTTTCTTTTTTCTTTTGATCTATTTTTGCATTCTGTCGTGTCGATCTTACACTAGAACTGTTATTTCTAACTATAAAGTTATATTTCAAATCTTTTGTTAGTTTAGATGTTTTTAAATATTCTACTGTTTTATTATTATTTAATGACATATTATTAGGCTTTATATCAATTACGCTAAAATCGGTATTAGTTCTTTTTCTTCTAAATCTATTTAAGAGTGCCTGGTATCTATTAACTGTACCGTTTACATCAATTTCTATACTTTTGTTTTGACTTTTTGTATCTTCTGGTACATTTATTATTCTATCTGTGACGTTATTTCTTAATTCTTTAGGATGAAATGTTTTGGGAAAATTGTGGTTGGTCATTTGTGTATGAATAATGGGTAAAACTAGAAGGATCAGATGTAAGGGAAGGATAAGGTGGGTTGTATTTAAGGGCTCTTGAGGGGATGAGCAGTAGGACGGTCGACGTAGACGCCTCATACCAGGCCGGCGGTTAGCGCCGACTAAGCTGTAACAAACAACAAGTAATTAATTACATCCAATTTATAGATTTTTCGTGAAAACACAAATTATTTAAACATCCATTTATATACGTGTAGGTTCTTTCGTAACTATTTCTATACTTAATGTTTAAAATAAAACAAGTCTAAACTTTGCTTTCAAAGAGCGTGACGGTGTTTTATCTTTATTTAAAAGCAAATTTCACATACGCGTAAAAACAATACTTTAACTTGAAGAGTATAATTAACTTTTAAACATATTATCTTGAATTAACTAACATAGTTTAAGATTGTTGTATTCATCCAAATGCTTTTTTAGTCGTGTTGTATAAATAAAATAAAAGTTTGTAATTAAAAATTGCTTAGCAAAAGGTAGAAGCCAATTGACTATGAAATGAGTTATAGCAAAATTCTTTCAGTTTATTCCATCACCATATTTTTTTTATTGATAGTGCGATCTGCAGCTCGTCAGCTACTAAACTAAAAATGAACGAAAATTGTTTGACAAACATAGGAGAATAAGTTACGGAACTGCTTTATCTTTGTCTATTTACATAATATATTTATATCGTAAAGATATATATCATAGTTTAAATAGGTTCCTTTCCTTTCTATTAAGAATAGAAAAGAATGAAATCTATTTAAACATTGAGTTTCCATTGAAATACATACAAAAATTTACGTCACTTCACCAAAAATACTTCATTTAAAAAGAATCTGTGTTCTTCTCCACAAAACTCAATGTCCAATCTAACTCAATTCGCAGTAACTTTTGTCATCAAGATGTGTTTTTTACCAAAATAATAAACTTATACTTTTGATGTGTTGTAGCTTAAAAACACGTAGCTAGCGCAGGTCATATATCAAGACTACGTGACAAAATTACTTTGTAAATGAAGATTAAAGAAGATTGGGACGGTAACATCCTTTTATACAAGAACCTATACGTTTATGATTATAGCTTACATTGTACATAGACTTTCAACACTCGTCAATATTTATTAGAGATTGTATGAGTATATTAGATTTGTGTAATAGCTTTTTGATGTGAAACATCTATTGGCGCGCCTTGATAGTAAAATCAAGTTGCATGCCGTGACGGCATATGGCATGACGGTCTACTACTTCTTTGCCACATCTGTCGACTCCCTAGTGTGTGTGCGCGCGTATGCTATACATTTTGTTGCATTATATATAGTATACTTGATACGTTTACGGCTTGTATACACGCTTCTTCTTCTTTTCAGCCCAAACACGTCCACTGTTGGATATAGGTCTCCCCCAAAGATTTCCACGATAACCGGTCTTGTGCCATCCGCATCCAGTGGGCTCCAGCGACTTTGACCAAGTCGTCGGTCCACCTAGTGGGAGGCCTGCCCACGCTTTGCCTTCCAGTACGTGACCGCCACTCGACAATTTTGCGTCCCCAACGACCATCCGTTTTGCGAGTGATGTGTCCCGCCCACTGCTACTTGAGCTTGGATATTCTGTGGGTGACCTTGGTTCTTCTGCGTATCTTCTTATTCGTATTTCGATTTTGCAGGGAAACCCCGAGCACAGCCGTTACTTATACACGCTTAGTAATTTTTAAATAGAGAAATTTTTCTTTAAAAAAAATTGATTATTTTGTTTTTAATTACGTCATATTTACTGCTTTTAAAAACCTGTTATGCATAGTTTCGATGTTTCACATCTGCCAGGCATACGACGGCTTTAATAAAAAAATTTTCATAAATGAGCAAGAATAAAAGAGTCCCGAGAGTTTTCGATTCTTTTTCAATGACATTTCTATTTTATATAAAACTATTTTTTTTGGATTTTTATGGGAATTTCTTTTGACCTTATTCTTTTATTTTGATAGGAATCATTCTATGGAAGACGCTAAAATGCTTTACAGTAATCATGGCCACGAGAGACTAAGATTGCTGACATCTCAAAAGTTAACATACTATTACACTCAGTATCTATCCACAAATCAATAGTTTTCTATATTATTGTTTGCGTATTAAAATGCGATACAAAATGTATAGGTATTTTACGTTAATTTTCCTGTAACAAACGTGTGCCAATCATGAAGACCGCAACCCTGTTTCACCATTTAAATATACAAATGCAGGTATTTTACTGCATTTGCGATTAATAATGCTAAAATTTCTCATCGTTTATTATAGCTAACGAAATGTATTGTAATAATAACCGCTTACTCTCGCTTTACTTGGGCTTGCTGCCTTTTGTATTTATAATTTTACTAGGTGATAAATGAGAAAATAAGTAAAAATCGTCATTTTGATTAATACCTGGTATAACGGTTTGTTTCTTTTTGTTTGTTTGTATTTGTTTTTCGCAACAATGTCCGTCCAAGTCCAGAACCAGCAGTCTGAACCTATCTTCCTGCTTCGAGGAGTGAGACAAGGGGACGTAATTTCCCCCAAATTGTTCACAACTGCACTGGAGGATATGTTTAAGACTCTGGACTGGAAAGGACGTGGAATAAACATAAATGGTGAGCACATTTCGCACTTGAGATTTGCAGACGACATCGTCATCATGGCTGAAACCGTGGAAGACCTGCAACACATGCTGCAAAGCCTAGCTGATTCTTCAAAATTCTCCGGATGAATTTGGACAAAACCAAGGTCATGTTTAATACACATGTAATACCGGGACCGATTGCTCTCAATGGAACAACTCTCGAAGTAGTACAAGACTACATCTACCTTGGGCAATTACTGCAAGCCAGTAAAAACTACTTCGAGAAAGAAGCTCAAAGAAGAATACAGCTGGGATGGGCAGCATTCAATAAACTTCGTCGGGTATTTTCGTCACCAATACCACAAAGCTTAAAGACAAAGGTCTTTAACGAGTGCGTCCTACCTGTTATGACATACGGAGCCGAGACGTGGACACTGACGGTGCGATTGGTCCACCAAATTAAGGTTGCTCAGCGTGCTATGGAGAGGGCTATGCTCGGAGTTTCTCTGAAGGATCGGATTCGAAATGAAGAGATCCGACAGAGAACCAGAGTTATCGACATAGCCCAAAGAATTAGCAAGTTGAAGTGGCAGTGGGCTGGTCACATATGTCGCAGAACCGATGACCGTTGGAGTAGACGGGTTCTAAAGTGGAGACCACGGCTCGGCAAACGTAGTGTAGGACGCCTTCCAGCTAGGTGGAGCGACGACATACGTAAACTGGCTGGCAGCGGTTGGATGCGCAGAGCTGAAGATCGAGCTCAGTGGCGTGCCATAGGAGAGGCCTATGTCCAGCAGTGGACGAAAACAGGCTGAACATGATGATGATGATGATGATGATAACGGTTTATGTTCCTTTGCATTTCCCCATAATTTAAGATTCAAGACCCGATAAGGTCAATTTATATAGGCCATATATATATGTAAGTGGTCTGGTATATGTCGAATATGCCTAGTAGCATACGTATATTTAAAAAATCGCTCCAGCCGTTTTGGAGTCCATAAAGAACACACATCGATTTTTATATAGCTTTGACCTTAGCAACATAACATTGGCGTAATGATATCTATGTGTAACCCCTAACCTTTTTATTTAATCAAGAATTTTAATGTATTTATTGCACGGAATATGGAGTTTTCCATGAAAATCTGGTGACACACGCGCTGCAGCGCCTATGGGGTCCATTTGTGAATTCAAATCTTGCAGAGACCCACTCGAACATACTCAAAAAATATAATATAAAATTATCCCTGCCGTTTAGAAGATCAATGACACACCGACTGCAACATCTACCGGGTCTAATTGTATTTTCAAACCACCCAGGAACCAATTGAAATATACACACTAAATTTCATCCAAATCGGTCCAGACGTTTAAGAGCAATTAGGTGACTAATACACGTACAGAAGAATTATATATATTAAGAAGATATATTTTTGCAGTTCTTAAACTCAATATCTAACGATTTTTTTAATTTTATTATTTGTTTGTAAGAACTAACTTTTTCAACTATCAGTTACATATGATAATATTTTTTCATTTAATGACCTATTTATTTAGGAATGTTACACTCTATCTAACATCAGGTTAAATCTTTACGAGCAGACCTTTATATATAATAATTAATAATATATAAATAAACAATGCGAGCGGAGCCGCGGGCACAAGATAATATATAAAATATAAAATACCAACAAAAAATGTTGTTGTGACAACACCTCATCTGTGTCAAATATCACTTAATAAAAAATAACAAGGTATACAGGCCTATATACTCAAGATATATTTTTCAATACATATTCAAATTTAAAGTATATAAAATTAAAATTATTATAATTACAATTTTTACATTTAGTCCAAATGTAAAAATTGTACCACCATATATCGTGCGGAAACAGAACCTAGACGTAATTTTGAAAGATATCCTCTGATTTAACTTCATGTACTCGTATGTCAATATATTTGTGTATTAATCCAATCCTATTTCCATATATAGTCCAAGGGCTTCTGAAGGTCTTACCTTACTTAGGACAGTAGCATATTATGTTCATTATTGATGACCGCGTCGTACAGTTTTGGGTACTAGATTTACATAAGATATTTCGTTAACTTTCTAAGGAAAGTGTTATTAATTATAATTTCGTTTCACTACTATTAAGCTTACTACTTCACTAATATTAAGCACAATTGCACCAATTGTGCTTAATATTAGTGAAGTTCTGGGTTCAAATCTCGCTCTATAGATTGTTTATTTTGGTTTTCCGGCACAAAATCTGACGTTGTCAGCTTGGTACCGATCATCTAAAAAGTATTGCTAAAACTGCTTTTAGAGTTATCGAAAAATAAATCGATAGCAAGAGCAAAATTACAGAATAGTTTGCATCTTCATTTTTTTATAAAGTCATAAAATTTATATTTGTGCATTAAAATTTTTTATATAAAATAATTTTATTGGATTTATAATTCTTAGATAAATTCAGATATCTTATTAGTCCGATTATCGAATGATTATATACAAATTGGTCCTAGATTGTCGAATAAACTTCATTTCATTTATTATATTTGTGTATTCAAAATTGGTATAAAGTCTAAAAGTTTTTTTCTTTTCAAAATTTAAATATTTTTTAAAAATTTTGTAAGCAATATCCTGGCATTACAATAAATTAGATTATTAGAACTCTACCGTTAAGAATTCTAAAAAGAAAAGTTACGTGAATAAATTGAAAGGAAGGGTTTTACAAAATACAGCGCCTAAGTAAATTTAATAAAGGTTCATAAATATCAAGGAAAGTATAAAATACATAGATAGACATGTGTACTATAATTTATATATTAGTATATATACATATATTACTATAAGAAATGTGATTGTTAATGTGTATGTTTGTTACTTTTCACAGTGAAACGGCTGGGTAGATTTTGATAAAATTTATATACTTCTTAGGTAACACATAGCTCATGTTAGTAATAAGAAAATCCAAAAGATTATGCTATATATATAAAAGTACAAAAAAACTAAAAAGGTAGGTTTCATATAAACTTTGATCCCCAATTTTACCCCTTTATGGGATGAATTTCGAAAAATACTAAAACACGTATTTTATTAATTGTATTGAAAAGCGTTAATACTAAGTTTGAAGTAATTCTGATAATAAATATTTTTTTTTAATTTCATTATAACGTGTTTTCTCATGGGAATTAGATAATCTGCCGCTGTAAAAAGTAGCCCATGTCACTCACCAGCCTCCAACTATCTAAACACAAAATATCACGCTAATCCGTCACTCCGTCTCGACGTGAAAGAAAGACAGACAAACATACACACTTTCACATTTATAATTTATTTTATATTATATATACGAAATGCTCCAAGGGACGCGAGCGAAGCCAGGACAAATCGCTATTCCATACATATAATAAAATTCTAACTAAGTCGAATCCGTACATTGAATATCTTTAGAAAAATCTTATTGAAACAGTAATTCTTATCGATACGATATAGTTATTAGATTTTTTGTTTATTTGTCTGTCTATCTGGCTAAGCGCATCACGAGAAAATGGACAGATTTTGATAAGAAATTTTGTATGATGATAGCTTTTTATCTTGAACATACAGAATACTTTTTACTGCGGCAAAATACTTCACCTGTGAGAAATCAATAATAAATATTAAAACGTTACTAGGGACGAACCCGAGCGAAACGAGGATACGTCGTTATTCGCTAGTCTATACTAATATTATAAAGAGGTAAAGTTTGTGAGTTTGTGACGTTGTAGGGGGTAATCTCTGGATCTACTAAACCGATTTAGATGAAATTTGATAAGAAGATAGTTTGAGACCCTGGGAAGGAAGGACATAGGAGATCTTTTTATCCCGGAAACCATCCTTAAAGGGGGCGAAAATGGGTACGAAAGAAGCGGGGGTGAGTCACTAGTCTTCTATAAAACTGAATATCAAGTTACGCATTTGTGTCAAATCAACATGAAGATTAAGAATCAGATAACAATAATTGCTTCCTGATACCAATCAAAGCTTGTAACAAGATTTCAAGGAGTAATTTCTCATTTGAAATTCATAAGACTCGTTTACTCGTCTGGAGGTTCTGATTAAACCAAAATGGTGGCTTTCTCATGATGTAAATTGTACATATATAGTATACTATTAGGTAAAATTGGAGTTTGTTTTCGTCAGTTTGATCTCAAAGTACATATACCGCATATCTACATATTATTATGTCATCGTGATATAATTATACAAAAGTTTAAGCAATCTATTAGTTTTTGTCTCTAAGTTGAACTATGCCAGTGTTTTATTAAAAAAAAAAACTATTATCATACGCGCACATACGGCTAGCGTTAGCTAAACCTTAAGAGCTACATCAAAATAATGTACTATTATATTGTAGATTTTAAAAAGACTCATAGAAATGTCCGCTATGGAATATATATAATGTCCGCGAAGTAGATTGTGTGTATCTCCTAAGTTATATTCACAATAACTATTTTTTTATCTATTTATATGAATATAATATTATAATGAGGTAAAGTTTGTGAGTTTGTGACGTTGTAGGAGTAATTTCTGGGTCTGTTGAACCGATTTGGATGAAATTTGGTAAGAAGATAGTTTGAGACCATGGGTAGGATATAGGATACTTTTTATCCCGGAAATCATCCTTTAAGACTACAAAAATGGAGATGAAAGTTGTATCGGGAAGCAAGCCAGGGACGAACCCGAGCGAAGCGAGGGTGAGTCGCTCGTTTGAAATATACTTAAAGAGTAAAGACGCATCTGAGCGAAACGAGAGTAAGTTACTAGTTATATATAAAACACACCTACGCTTATGTAACTTTCGATATTATGGATTATATTATTCAAATATCATCTGGCAAGAGTTAGAAATAGAAACCTTTTTCATTTCTTTTAGAAGTCGTGTCTTATGGATTAATAAACGGCATGAAATATATTTTATTTCGTTGCTCCATGAAAAAGCTTAGAGCAAAAAGTATACAACAGTTATCGATGAAAAAGCTTTTATATTGTACGATATTTTTCTCAGAGAAGCTTAAAGAGAATGTGAGTTAATAATATATATTATAAAAGAATATTTACAGGAACAAAGTTGTACATTGGAATGAAGATTAAAATTTTGTATGTCGATTTTCATTTCATTTTGTATGTTGAAAATCAGTGGCGGGTCTGAGAATTTCTTAGCAGAAAAACCAAATAAAAATATTTGGCTCGACGAGGGACTAGAACCCAAGACCTCTAGATCTACTACCGCGTACATACAAGCTACTAGACCAATAGGGAAGTTATAAATTATATATATTTAAACCATTGTTTGGCATGACAGTCTTAAGATTTTTGTATAGTGCCTTTGAAAAACGTAGAGGCACAAAATGTAGAGGGACGGATGATTTATACAACCACTAAACAAATAACCTTCGATAATGAGAGCTAGTTTCATTTAGAATAACGTGTCAAATGTAAAAAAAAAAACTAAACTGCTAACTGCTAAACTTTTGTCTGTTCGTATTTTTAGCTTTGAAATTACAAGATTATTAAACTAGTTTATGTCTGCGGCTTCACTCGTGACGTAACTGAAGCTGGAATCAGAGGTAGCGTACTCGTAGGTCGTAGGATTCAATATATGTATGTCCTCGCCAAATTTTATCAACGTTGTTCAACTATTTAAACGTGAAAAGGTAACAGAATTCCTTTTACATTTACCATATTAATGTGCATTTACCAAATGTACCTATGTGTATGTAATACTAGCGTGTCAACCTTGCTTTGTTCTTATGTGAGTATGGATGTTTGTCACTCTTTCAGGCCAGAACGGCTGAACGAATCTTGGTGAAATTTGGCACAGAGATAGATTATAGTCTGAAATAACACTAGGCTACTTTTTATCTCAGATAAATATACGGTCCCCGTGAGATAGGTTTGTTTTTGATTTCCTAGAGGTGAACCCGAGCGAAGTGAGGGTGAGCCGCTAGTTATTAATATATAGTATAGATTATTATATAATTCCGTTTTTCTTCTATGAACCTTTCATTTAGTTATGCAGCACGTAACTACCAATGTAATCCCGCATTTCGATTTCTCTCTCGCCGGGATTGAATCGTTTGATGTTTAATCCCTCGGGACGCTTGATAAGCAAGAACTGTACGCGGCTTATTGAGCCTTTTGTTATGCGGCTACACTGTAAACATTATTGAGGTTTTAATAATTGTTTACTTTCGGTTGTGAATTGATTTTCATGTAAATTGTTAGGTTTGTTTATTTATTAAGTTAAGCTTAATAAGTTCATTTGATTGGAAGCAGAAATTCAAATATATCGGACTAATATTACTATTATTATTATAAAAGTGTGTGTGTGTATGTTTGTTACTTCATTACCTAGTAACACATAGGCTGTAATGTTTGGCATATAGGCGCACACGAGCAAAGTAAGGGAGAGTCGCTAGTCATTAATATACTAATATTTGCTCTGGCTTTTTTAAAATTTATTTGATGTTGCGATGAACATAAATCTTCTCGTGAGCAGAAGTTCAAATTTGTAAATTTGTTAGTGAACAGGAAATTAAAAGGCTGGGAGTCGCCTCGCGGTTGCGTCACTTCCGATTAAGCTATTGAAAATGTATAACATGTAAAAAACCTCTTTTCTAAATGCTGAAAATTTAATACGTTTTCATTAACATAATATAAATAAAACAAGAGTTAAATATGGCAAATGAATTTAGGGCACTCTAAGGGAAGAATTGTACCTTTTTTATTATTTAAAATAAGTACATAATAAGATAAAAAATCTAATGAAGCTACCTTTTCGAATTTTGTCGCGGTTTTATTTTATATTTTGTTTCCGACATTTCAAATGCGTTACAGCAATATGCGTATACCGTAACTCGGAAGGTTCACGTGCTTTTGGACCATTAAGCTTAAATAGCATTAAGTAAAATTTTATAAATAAATGTCGTACGTGGCCATGTTAATTAAATAGCACTGACTGCCATATAGTACTTCCCTCTTTTTAATGTCGGTTAAGTGCAAAAAAGGGTACAAAGGCACTTTAAAAAGTGTTAGCTAAAAAATCTTAGCTGTGCAGTTGCGTCAATATTTATCTACCGTTATATTCCATGAATGTGTATGTATACATTCAACCCTTTTTTATGTCCCACTGCTGGGCACGGGCCTCCCAATACGAGGGGGATCAGGCCATAGTCCACCACGCTGGCCAAGTGCGGGTTGGCGGACTTCACATGTCTTTCGAAAACTTGCTAGGTTCTCTCAGACATGCAGGTTTCCTCACGATGTTTTCCTTCACTGTCAGACAAGTGGTAATCATTTTGGAAATGCTTCGCACATGAAAATATCAGAGATGCGAGACCCGGGATCTGAACCCGCGTCACTTGATTTCTTACGCGAGTGGGTTACCACTGGGCTACCATTGCCAACAATCAAACAAATAAAAATTCAAACTGCAAACATCAATGGGTATTTTAGCAAATTTTAGAACAGAAATAACAATCCATAAATTATTATTACAGATAAAATAAAAAAGGCAAATGATATCAGACTTCTATAATATTGTTACTCGCCGTCTCAAGTTCGAAATGAATTTTTGACACGGTTCTAGTTTGAGATAGTGTACGTGAATAGAGTTGTATTTTCTGTTTCGAGGTTAACTCCTATACGTAGGATTCTTATAATGTACAGAATTTGTTTTAAAATTGCAATTTATCCAAAATTCAAAATCCCAGCATCCTCAGGTGCCTAACACTAGTCTTTTTGTTTATTAGTCTTTTTGTTTGTTAGCAGATAAATATAAGTATACAATATCTATACATATAATAAAATTATGAGTCGAATCTGTACATCAAATTATTTTTTTGGAAAATCTTAGTGAAATAGTCATTATTATCGATACAAAGGCCGAATCTCTAGATTTTAGAATGTTTGTCTGTCTGTATATTTATCCGTCTATCTATCTATCTTGTCGTTAGTGTATATATAAGAATACGTATATAGTGTTAATAAAGAAACAATTTTACTCCAGCCATTTTTCTTCTCAAGTTTATTATGTGCTCTAAGGTGGCCTGGAAGAGATTAAATATAAATAAATATAAATATGTTGGGACATTAACACACAGCACCATCTAGTTCCATGGTAAGCTACGAGGCTCGTGTTATGGATACCAGATCGTCGATACATTACACATAATATACAACTTTAAATAAGTACATACATATTATAAATATAAACACCCATGACTGGATACAAACATTCGTGCTCATCACACAAACGAATACCCCCAGCGGGACTCGAACCCGCGACCGCTGGCACAGCAAGTAGAGTCACTACAAACTGAGCCAAACGTGTCGTCGATTGTTTACTTAGCCACAAGCCACATATAATGCGCTGTGCGACATTTTCATTTACTGTGTTTGCATTTTATCTATAAAGAAATAGTGTATAGATTCTTTACTTTTTACTTCAACTCTATGTATGGCGTCTATATGCAGTGGCGAGTCCATAGTTTAAATGAATCTGCATACACGAGTTAGCATTTGTCGCGTTCACTGCGATACTGTGCACATATTGTATAGATGTTTCCTTTATTAAGTTCGTTAAGAGATATGCTTGTGGACGTGATGGAAAGCAACTATTGCGGATATCCGCTTGTAAAATCAGGAGCATCGCTCACCAAAACTTTCACCACCAACCACAAGAGGTGACAGGGGAACAAAAAACACAAACACAGGGGAAAAAATAAATTTAAGTAAAAATACGGTATTCCAAAATAGGTTCTTCGGTAACTCAATATATATATATATATATATATATATATATATATATATATATATATATATATATATATATATATATATATATATATATATGTTGTAGGTAATTTTAAAATATTTAAATTGTATATACTATATATAATATATATTTTTCTATAATATATGGAAGTCTGCCCGATTTTTGACGTTTATGATTAATGCTCCGTTCGCTTGGGTAATAGCAACATGATGTATAGCCTATAGCCTTCCTCAATAAACGGGTTATCTAATAGAAAAAGAATTTTTCAAATCGGATTTATAGTTTCTGAGATTAGCGCGTTCAAACAAACAAACTCTGTATCTTTATAATATGAGTAGGTATATAAGCATATAAGTGTAGATTAGCGACTTAGCTTGAGTGGCGTCTCTTTCTTATATTTTATTGCCTAATTACTTACTTCTTATTTAGGCCACGCACGTCTATACAGTAACTCACAGGTAAGCACATTTATTGGAATAAAAAATAGCACTTAGCTTTCTATAAGTAAGAAAAAATCAGAATCGGCTAAGTATTTTCAGAGATTACTCCCTACATTCAAACTTACAAATCCTCGTTTATAATATTAGTGTAGATACATATATATATATATATATATATATATATATATATATATATATATATATATATATATATATATATATATATATATATATAGTAGTTATTAGTAGGTAATCTTTGTAGCAAATGGCACTTTCAATAAAATCTTGTAAGAAATAGAAGGGCACAGATTGGATAAAGTATAAGAGATGAGCTCGTTAGCGTTATAATCCGTCGAAGGAATCGTACCCGTATATGTACTTATAGTTACTTTACGTCAATATTCTGAGAAGATAATACTTTCCGGTCGAGCCGGTCTTTTCATGCTTAATACATTAACTAATACAATAAGATAAATAAATTACCAATCTTTCTCTAATTAAAACTCCAAGTTATATACGGACGGACAAGAAATAAAAATTTATAAGAAAATATTACCCTTGTTATATATAGAAAAATATATACATATTTAGTACTAACAAAGATGTACAAGACCCATTTATGCAGCGACATCTCTCACTACTGCATACTAATCACTAACCTAGATCATGGAAAGAAGTACATATCTATGTATATGACGTATACTTTTGTTGGTAGTTAAAACATTTTTAAAGTTGTACTTTTTTGGTACGTTTAAAAATTATAAAGAGTAAAATTTTGGCAATGCGCGCGAACAGAGAGTGCACTTATGTCAACGGACACTCCTACTAGTTGGCTATACTTAGTTTTGGCCGCCATAACCGAAAACGAAACCAATATCGGTTACGAGGAGATTAATTGTAGGTAGATTTAAGTATCATCTTTTATAAGTAATTTTCTAGAAAAAGTAAGATATTTTTAACGTGATTAATTAGTAGGTAAGGATTAGAAGATTTTTTATAAACTAAATAATACTAGTTTATGGTATTCTATTGTATTTACACTTTAGACCGAACCCACGACCAGAGTACCACAACGCAAAAACATCTCAAGTATTTTTCAATAAACAACAGTGTTCAAATATAATATTTAGTTATCGTACAAACTGATCCCTGTTACGGTTTGAATATTAGTATTATATATGTATTATAAACTGAAACTTCTGGTTTCACAATCTATTAACGTTTGTACAAGACAGCGGTTAAACCGACCGTCAAATATTTTAACAGTGAGTCGGGTACATTGGACAGCTTATTCAACTTCCATTTCTAGTGTTTCTTTGAAAAGAGGATGATTGTAAAATGGGTCTTTAATTATTTATGTTACACACCACTATTATAAATACGAAATTTTATGTGTGTTAATTTGTTAACTTTACGTGAAAACGACTGGATCGATTTGAATGAAATTTATTATACAGATAGAGTCATATATACTGTTATTTTTACTTTCATAGAATAGGTCAAGTAACACATACTCGTAGGTGTTAGTAATTTTCCCAAAAGGTGGCCTACTAAATAAAATACACATAAAGATACACTCAAATGAAGCGAGAATGTCACTCCTGACTTTGTATCTTTAGTATCTATTGACTATACCAATTCTTAAATATACTTACAATATATGGTAACTAGTCACTTGTTTAATTATTTTTTACCTCTATCGAGAATCAAATGCTGAATATTATATTCGATCTTCTTAGCATCAATGATTTATGTGGCTTCCTAATATTTTCAGGAAATATCTTAATTTTTGTGTTAAACCTTTGATAAATATGGTATCTAATAGAGTAAATCTTACATATTTGTATTGTTTCAGCCCTTTTTAACGTCATGCAGCTGGGCACGGACCTCCCTTCAATAGAGGGAACAGGCCATAGTCCATCACGCTGGCCAAGTGCAAGCTGGCGGACTTCACATATTTTTCGAAAACTTGCTAGCTTCTCTCAGACATGCATGTTTCCTCACGATGTTTTACTTCACCGTAAGACAAGTGGTAATCACGTTGGAAATAATCCGCTCAAGAAAATATCAGAGGTGCGAGACCCGGGATATGAAGCCGCTTCGCTCAGTTTCGTCGAGTGCGTCACCACTAGGCTACTACTGCCACATATGTATATGGTATATATATTATGATAGGTATATATATATATGTATGTATATATATATATATATATATATATATATATATATATATGTATGTATATATATATATATATATATATATATATATATATATATATATATATATATATGTAAAGAAAAATATAATTTTCTTTAATTTAAATGTTTGTATATTCTGTTATTGTCATTGTTTAAATATTGTATATTCTGTTGTTTTAATCTGTGGTCGAGTCATACATAATCTATGAACCGTCAATAATATCATTTATTCGTAAGAATATATTTTTTATAAAATCAGCTTTGTAAATTGCAATCGTGATTTGGGAATCGACATTTGGAATTAAAAACATTAAATGTCGTTTCTTTTGTTTCCAGGTAAAGTTTATTTTTTGTATTACGTTATTAAGCATTACATGTATGTAGCTATGAGTTAAACAATAAATCTTTTGTTTCCAGAGAAACTTAGTGATGTTTTAATTGTGTCGTCCCAATTCAAAAATAGAAAAATTATCTTACACACACACACACATATATATATATATATATATATATATATATATATATATTGTTTCGGACGACCAGAACCAGGGTATGTCTAGTACCCGGAGGTCGACCTGGGACAATCTCCCAGACGTTCTTGGCGTACACGGCAGTATGTCCGTTCGCTGGTAATGTACGCCACCACGCACCCCTGAATGCGTAGCTTGGGTCCCGATCCACTAGGGTTTCTTCGTTGACAGGAGACTATACTTAGAGGCGATGAAATAAAAACACAATTTTTCCTTTTTTCTCTCTTGGTTTCGGTTCTTCCTTTTCCTTTTAGTTGTTGCCTCTTCGGTGGCTGTCTTGCGACTGACTTGAATCGAGAAATGGCTCGCCTTTTATTTGGCCCGTTAATACCTTACAGAGAGCCACGCTACTTTGAGCTCATTTTTCGAGTAAAATTTCCCTAAACCGAAACCTTGAGAGTCCTTTTATTTTATGTTTTCAGTAAAACACCTTACACATATTTATTTATTTACATGCCTTATATACTATTATACAATATTAAAACATAATATTCAATATATAATAATTAATTAAAAAGTCTTAAAACAAAATTATCTAACTTTCTAGGTTGCTACATTTTTACTATACATTTTCCCTTATAACTTTTGAACGGATAGTCCTATCGACCTAATTCTTGTTTTATTATAAGTTTTATAATAAAATCTATTATTTAAAACATAAACTATTATGCTATTGCAAGAAACAAAAAATCTCATTTTCAAGTTACGTAATTATATGCTAACCATTTTACTTACGTACCTATTCCTTTCAAATTAATGTTAAATAGTCTTATATGATTCAAATAAGCAAAAAATACTCTAAACTAACCTTATTACACTAATTAGAACTTATTTTAACATAATAAATCTAATAAGAATGAGATTTCATATTTACAACAATTATTCATAATACGCTAAAATGACATTGTCCCTATATTAATACACACGTTACTCGAAGATAGGTTTTCCGTCGCCGACATATATACCTATCATAATATTTTTAAATCTTAGCTAGAAAAGCTAGTTCATTTTTATAAAAAATCTTCTGCTATATATTTTGCCAAGTTTCAAATGAATTTAGTTTAGATTTTTATGAATAATGATTTTTTATTTATTTATGGAACAATGTTAAATAACATTCAAGTACTGCTCATTAGATGTTTCTTAGAGATGACGTATCGTTAGTTTTAAGAGCTGTGTGAGAGACTGAGTATTATTTAACATAATATAAATTGTAAATTTTTGTATAATGGCTATGGAAGGCAAACCGTATACGGAAACTGATTCCGTAAAATCTAAAGGCGTAAAATTGTTCTGTGGGTATTATCTAAGCAAATCAAATTAGCCCAAAGCTTTTCTAATAGCTGTTGAAGAGTTACCTACCCATCTTTTAGCTGCGTCATGAGGTCAGCTTCAAATTATTACATTACTCGGATTACCTGTATATTAAAGTATTAATCGATATGATAACGATAATAATATATATGTAACACCACAAAAATCACAATTTCCCGAATTAAATTCTTTACAGTGCTATAAAAAATATTAACATTAATAATTATTGTTTGAACTATTTGGTTTGAAATATTTAGTATTTAGTATCTAATATTTAGTGCTTCACCGCCTTCAAAAGGGTCTTTTTATTCAACTTGATATACAGCTGAGGCTTCATCAATTTTATCCTTAAAAACAAGGTTTTTTACCAAAGACGGGTCAATTTTTTTTAATCGTAGCCATTTACGTCATACTTTACCATCCAAAAGTTTGGAAGAACATCTGTTTTCAAAGAAAACAAACGATTGAAGACGAATAAAATCGAGGTTTACGATTGTTTACTCAAAATAAAAGGATATTCATTGCACAATCATCAAGTTTTAACAAATTCCTTGATTTTGACGAAACACGTGTTTTGTAACTTAATCCGTCGGGTATTTTATGCAATCTCTTTTTAAATATCTCTTTTTAAATTGTATTTATACATAACCGTAAGTTACGTATCCGCAAATCACGAAATTTTCGGCCGCGGATACAGGAAGTGGGTCTCAAATTTTTCTTCCGCGAATACTGAAACCGCGAATAACGGAACCGGAAATAAGGAGCTTTTACATAACTAACTGTGCTTTTGTTTTGTATATATAATGAAGTATTTTTGTAATTTTAATGGATTTCCTTTATTCTAAACCAGCTGAACCTTATAGCTTCGCTCGCGCTAAAACTACAAAAAAAACTCTAAAAATGGGTTTCATAAAAACTTTCATCCCCTATTTTACACCCTTTGAGGTTGAATTTTAGAAAACGCTAAAATACGTAACCCATTATTTTGGCCGTACTCAATTCATACGAAATTTCATACAAATATGTCCAAGGAATAAAAACTTTCATACAAACTTTTATTCCCTATTTAACCCTCTTGGGGGTTGAATTTTGAAAAATCCTTCCTTAGTGGATGCCTTTGTCATATGAGGAATACGTGTGCGAAATTTCAATTTTCTAGCCTTAAGGGTTTGGCCTGTGTGTTGGTACATCAGTCAATCACTTTGCCCTTTACATACGAGTATACATAGAAGATAGATGGATAAATTGCTACACGTTTTTTGCTGTTTAATTGAGTATATACTTACATATTGTGCCTATTGTGCATTTTACTTATTTTCTATCAGATTATCTATCATTTTTATAGTTACTAGAAACCTAATGTTACATGTTACCCATTCAATGAAATGGACTTAGTGTTATTCTTTTTATAAATCCATGCTGGTACTAAATGAAATTAGTTAACACAATAAATAGAACAATAGCTTTAAAAATATATTTAGAGCTTCGTTCCTCACATTCCTATTAATAAGTCTACGCTGGATTAAATTTTAATGCTGTATCTTCTTGTCCGTAAGAGTTTCGATATTCTACAGAATATATGATATCATCGAGACGGTTTTACAAAAAAATACCCAAAAACATAGAAAAAAATGAGTAATTTATTGCATTATGCAGATGACCAAAAACCAAATTCTTAGGTTTTACATATTAGTCTTACATTGCAGTTTTTGTATTTTTTCTCAGAAATTAGACATTGTCCAGCGGTAAAAAGTATCCTATATGTCGACCCGGATAACCAGCTATCACCATACCAAATATCATCCTAGTCCCTCTAATGGTTTTTCTGTGATCCGGTAACAGACATACAGACAGATGGAGAAAAATTCTAAAAACTATAGATTCGGCCTCTGTATCGATAATATGTATTTATTTCAATAAGATTTTCCAAATAATATTTAATGTACAGATTCGGCTTAGTTACAATTTTATTATATGTATAGACTATTTATTTTATTACCTTGGAATGCAACCCCTACATTTCCATACAAATCACCATCCCATATTGACGGTTTCGATATTCGCGGTATAATTTTGGAACGTATACCCCGCGAATAAGGAAGGAGTTTTTACTGTACTGTAAGAGTCATGTCCACACGGCATAGCCGCGTTCTCCCGCTAAATGGCAATGCCAATCCTTTCGGCATTCAGTGTAGGCATTTATGCATATTGATGATACATTTGGCTCAGTTTGCAGTGACACAAACACAGACCTTACTTGTTGTGCCAGCGGTCGTGGGTTCGATTCCCGCTGGAGGCATTTACTTGTGTGATGAGCAAGAATGTTTGTACTCCAGTCAGGGGTGTTTATATTTATAATATTATGTATGTATACCTATGTATTTAAAAACTATATATGTGTAGTGTATCAACTATCTGGTATCCATAACACGAGCCTCGTAGTTTACCATGGAACTAGATGGTGTCGTGTGTTAATGTTCCAACATATTTATATTTATTTATGTAGTAATAGTACCACTTACTGTTTCGAGAAAAATAGATTCTCTTAAAGACCATATAATAAAGATAAGTTTTACGATCTAACAAATGAAGTAAACATAAATGGGTTTCTCGGTAATTTGTACGTAGTAAAAGTTCAAGCGAGGGATATAACAGCAATTCTCTATAACACTAAAAAATCTATCAATAATTCTTCGAAAAGAAATATTCAAAACTTTTCAAATATTATGCTTTCGTATAAGGTTAGATTTTTTCATTATTATTTTGTTTAAAGCAATTTAATTTTTGTCAATTGATTTAATTTTGGTTTTTCATTTTAAATTAGTTTTTAAATGTAAATATTTTTGAATTACGCTAGTTTTTAAAACAGATAAAAAAGTCTCTACTATAAAATACAATAAGTATTGGTAGTTACAATAAGTGTTGCTTGTTTTTCTCGGACTTAAAATAATATATATATATATATATATATATATATATATATATATATATATATATATATATATATATATATATATATATATATATGATTTATTATGGTTAATAAATATGGGATCATTTCAATAACGACTATACGACTATACCTTTCTGATTCCAGCATATATATCTATAATACAAAATGAATAGCATATTATATCAAAACATGTTCAGGGATGTTTCTTTTTGAGGAGCAATATAAACTAAAAGAAACTGTCCCAGGTGCGTGTACAACACCACCAAAGTTTCATTACAATCGGTCCATATCATATAATTTTTTTTGCTTTCTATTAGCAAAATCGATTGCAGTATTTTACTTTAGTTTAACTTTTCTAGACCAGATTCGTGTATTTAATTTGTTTTTGTATTATGAGACTTCATCAGGTCAATCTTAATTTATCTTTTATACCGCTTTCTAATGACCGGATTAGAGTGTCTGAAAATTATCAATTTTTCCTTTTTACCAAATTAATTGCAAGATTTGTGTGTTCATATTTACGAAACCTTTCATATATTTTCATGGACACACATAAAAGAATAATGTCATATTATTTTTCAATAAAAGGGTTCCCAAAAAGTATGAATAAAAGATTATGTAAAAATTCATCAGAATTAGTATGTTCTGTACAAAGGATTGGGGTTGATGTCCGTTGAAATACTACCTTAAATCCAGAAATTAAAGTTGAAATTGCCTTGTCATTATAATCGAAGTATGTATAAACCGGGCGACATCTGCTGCTCACTGGATTTCACGTCTCAGTTGAGAAAGATATCTTTTCCACTAATACGTACTTTGTCAGGTTATTCGAGACTATTTATAATGTTTAATCCAAGTTTAAAGTTAAGAATAATATTAAATCCTACGTTAAAGTAAACTGTAATTAACTATTAAGTATATTTTCTATTATTTTCTTATCGCTACTTGTGGATATACTTAGGGAGCTTTTTCAATATACATAAAAAAATTAATTGTGTATAATTCGACCATAACCATTATTGAACATTTGACGAAAACATATATGAATAGAATTTACCTATCTATATATATATATAAAAAAAACTTTTTCCAAAATGAATAATTGATTACACTAAAATTCAAAATCGGTTGACAAACAGTGGAGAAAAAGATATTGAACTGTGTAGTCTTTGCAGTGTATAGCATAACTCATGGATCACAGATGGTAAGATGTCAGGGCTCAGGGGAACTCAATACCTATCAATTTAACCCCCATTTTTTTTAAAGTTGGGAAATGCATTTACGCACCAGGTGTGGGACTCACCGGCAAAGCCAGTACTACCCACTAAAACCCAACAAAGCCTTCCCCCGTCTTAATGTGGCGTCGCAGGATCGCTTACGCATTCAACTACGACGCCCCGACGGCAGGTCTGCCGAAGCAGACCACAATAACCACGGGGTTGCTCCAAGGTCCACTCTGCTATCAGAGAAGTACCAGGAGCAACCCGCATGGCACACTACCCTCCGAAGAGGGCCACCTCCCACCGCCCACCGAAGTAGCCATCTCCCTGTGTGTTTCTTGGCTTCGCGCCCGGCTGTACTGCCGGGCACTACTGAGCCCCCCCACCACGACAAGGTGAACGCACGTTGGAGGGGATCAATTTAACCTTTTAAGCTTGTGTATTTGTGTATTTTTAGTAGTTACAAAGTTATTTCGATTTAAAAAATATGTTGGACTCCAGATTTTAGACAAAGTGCAAGTACAGGCGAAGGTATCAACTAAGTATCTTTAGATTAATTTTTTTAAAGTAGTCTAATAGCGAGACCTTCTTACCATTATAATAGTTTTTTGTCATAATCTTTTAAAAGTCATGTTATACATTGTGTAACTATAGATAATACTATCCACTTCAAATAGACCAATGTATGATAAAATGTAAAATATACATTAAAAAAATAAAGAAATAATTAAATAGCTTTTTATAGACACTTGAGTAAAATATAATATAAAATGAAAGAAATAAAAACAACGAAATCACTAAAAACAATTTATTATTTTTATGCTTCGAACTTCAATTTTTGAGATCTAATGGAAAAAATCTCATAAATCAAATCCAATACGATGTAATCATCTAAATTTCATTCGGAACTCCAACGTAAAAGCATTACCAGAATTTCTTTAACTTGATAGAATTCAAATTTTTGTATTCTAAAAATAATAAATTCTGTTTTAAAGTTTTTAGGTCGGTCTTAGATTGTCATTATATAGCATAGGCAAAAGGCGAGTAACGCAAGATACTTTACATCGGTTTGAGACTTTTAATACATACATTTTGTGATGGTTTCACATGACCTATTATCACTATCAGTATTAAGGAAATTTCGCTAATATTTAAATTTTTCTATAGATTAACATGTCTATTACTATATGTATGTATGTTGGCTTGATCTGTAATGTTGGGATATTTAAATATTGAATTTAAAGAGCAGGTATTTATGGTATTTAATGAAAGATAGGCACAAGTACCTCTCTAAGTACCCCTCGACGTGCAGATATGAGGAAATGATGATATTGGAGGAAGAATAAAGAAATAAAAAGAGTGAAAAAAAAATCTATTCCACGGGAATCGTATATTCTTCCGGGATAAAAAATTATTTAAGCACTTTTTTGTGACTTTCATCCAGATCCGTTTAGCAGTGCTGGCGTGATTGGGTAACAAATATCCATCCAAACTTTCGCATTTATAATATTAATGGGGTTTATGGGATAATGGGTGAGTAGTTTATGCTTAGGTACTATCAATACATGTTAATTACTCTGTTCATTAGTTTGTCTTCCTTTCAGGATTTTGTCACTTTTACACTGTAGAAAAGGCAAGCGAAACACGATAAAATATCAAATAAAGTACCTTATAACAGAAGTCATGATCAATTCGTTCATTTTATTAAAAGTTTTATAAATTGAAATGCCTTGAAGCAAATATTGCGCTGATCGGAAAGTGTCTTCGATTGCTATTCCCCCTTCAATTTCCTGCACGCTTAGAGGATTGTGAGATAAATACTACCTCATTTTACATACGACAAGCGACTCATCCTCGCTACGCTTGGGCTTATCTCTGGTTACGTTTAAACAGTTAGAATGGAATAAATAAACTACATATCATATATTACTAGCAGAACCCGCGGCTTCGCTCGCGCTAAAACTAAAGAAAAACTCTAAAAAAGTAGATTTCATACAAACTTTCATCCCCTATTTTAACCTCTAATGAGATGAATTTCGAAAAATGCTAAAAGGCATATTTATTTAATTGTATTGAAGAGCATTAATATCAAGTTTCAAGTAATTCTGATCATAATATAATTTTTGGTTTGTATTATAGTTTTCCCGTGGGAATGAGATAATCTCCCGTGGTAATAAGTAGCCTATGTCACTCTCCAGCCCTCCAACTAGCTCCACACAAAAAATCATATCAATCCGTCACTCCATTTCAACGTGAAAGAAAGACAAACAAACAAACAAACCCAATTTCACATTTATAATATTAGTATGTATATATAGGTTTGGCACTAACGACATCTATTGAAAGTAATATGAAGATTTTCCAGCAGTTCTTATGGGGTTTTCCTATTTTTTTATACTTAAACCACCCCTGACATAAAAACAAGAAAGAATTATTCAAATAGATACAGCCGTTTTTGAGTTTTAGCGAGACTAACGAACGGTAATTGATGTTTATACTATACTAGCATTGCCCGTGGCTCCGCCCGCGTTTAGATGAAAATAAACCAAACTCTTAGGTTTTTCATATTAGTATAGTCTTACATTGCAGTTTTTGTATTGTTTCTCAAAAACGGAGATATTTCCCCGCGGTAAAATGTATCCTATATGTTGACCCGAATAACCAGCTATCACCATACCAAATTTCATCAAAATCCCTTGAGTGGTTCTTCCGTGATGTGGTAACAGACAGACAAAAATTCTAAAAACTATAGATTCAGCCTCTGTATCGATAAAAATGTCTATTGAAATAGACATTTTTATCGATACAGAGGCTGAATAGGCTGATAAGGTTTTCTAAAAAATATTCAATGGACAGATTCGGCTTAGAATATTATATTATATGTATAGATATGTATATAGATTAACCAATAAATGTTTTTAAAACAGCAAAATGTTCTTATAAAACACTTCAAGAGTGTGTTTTTAATTTCTTTAATATTATAAGTAAATGTTTTAAAATACTTCGCAGGAATTTACTATGGTCAAGTAAAAAAGCTACAACGGGTGACAAAGGAGATAGAATTTATAATACTTACAATAGTTAAAGCTTTCCTGTATTTTATATGCTTATTAAATATCTTGGTTATTTTACTAAGATTTTTTGATATAACTCGACTGATTAACTTAAGCAAAGAATAAATAAAATAAATTTGTTGGGACATTAACACACAGCGCCATCTAGTTCCATGGGAAGCTACGAGCCTTGTGTTATGGATATCAGATAGTTGATACACTACACATATGTATATAACTTTATAAAAACCCATGACTGGAGTACAAACATTCGAGCTTATCACACAAATGAATGCCCCCAGCGAGACACGAAGCCGCGACCGTTGGCACAGCAAGGGTCACTACAAACTGAGCCAAACGTGCCGTCAAATTTTCGAAAGAAAATTTCGAAGAAGATTTCGAAAACGCTTGAAAAGAGTTAAAGAAAATACCAATGAAGGAAATAAATTTTCTGTGCGCTGTTTTAGTATCTAAAGATGAAAGCGTAAAACATAAAATTGGAAACAAGATTGCCACAACGTCTTTGTCTGAAAAATATAAATATCTCATAATGTAATATCAAAAGAATTTACACAATATGCCTTTCATGTGAAATTGGTGTTGTGAGAAATGAAGAAAATGCTTGACTTGTTGGGATTTTATAATATTTGTACTGAACAAGGGAAAGACATAAATTTGATACAAAATATGGTAATGAGAAGTCAAAGCCGTTTAAGACATCTTGATAAATGTAAAATCGCGAATAGAATTAAAGTCCAAATTAAGACATCGGAAATGTCACAAAAGATTGGTGTAAGCTGACATGATTGAGTTACTAGAGCTTAGTAGGTTTAGTAGTAGCTAGTACAGTATTGTAATATGATCTGTGGTAGTAGAAAATTCAAGTTAAGGTATTTTATATATTAACTAGTATTGCCCGCGGCTCCGCCCATGTTCAGAAGACCAAAAACCAAATTCTTAGGTTTTACATATTAAAATACTCTTACATTGCAGTTTTTGTATTTTTTCTCAGAAGTGAGACATTTTGTCGCGGTAAAAAGTATCCTATATGTTGACCCGGATTATCAGCTATCACCATATCACATCAAAATCCCTTCAGTGGTTTATTTGTGATGCGGTAACAGACATACAGACAGACAAAATCTCTAAAAACTATAGATTCGGCCTTTGTACCGAATATAGTGTTTATTTCAATAAGATTTTCCAAAAAAATATTTAATGTACTAATTCGGCTTAGTTACAATTTTATTATATGTATAGACTAGTATTATATGATCTGTGGTATAGAAAAACATTACACATTATCAATACAGAGAAATAAAATTGAAGTGTCTGTTTGTAATGGTAAAATAACAGCGTTTTAGCATATTAAATTATTTACAGTAGGTACTTCTACGAAAAACACAATTTTAAAATTTTTGTCTATAATTTTAAAGTTTCAAATTGCCAAAAGTATATTTTTGGTTTGGTAATACTTTATAACCGACAAAAACGTCTGGGGTTCTTTTTTTTTGAATTACATGAAAACTAAATTAAAAGATTAAACAAAAATGAAGTTACCAAAAATATGTTTTTTTTTAAATATTTTTTTGAAAATTATATACTGCGCAGTAATGAAATAACCGCTAAAGCTATACCAGACTCGCGGAACTGGACTCGTCAATTCACGAAATTATATTTTTTCACAATTTCAACTTGCCAAAAGGACCTTCCCAAAATTCGTCGCCAGCTCTCGGAATATAAACTTTAACGGTGATTTTTATAGATTCATAGATAAAAAAAACCACAAACAATCAAGCAAATTGCGAATGTACTCGTGTTTGATAAAATGAACAATTCGAGACATTTTCCTAAAATCTGTCAAATATCCTAAATTTTAGTACAAATAAAAAAAACTAATTAAAATATTAAAAATCAATGATCCATTTCATAGGGCAAATGTTTTATTCATATAAAATTATGGTAGACTAGTTTACTATTTAATTTCCGTTCTTGATTTCTTTGGGACGATAACAAGATGTGTTCAAAAGAAGCTTAGACCAAAACAGTCAAGCGTGAACCGTATAAGATCTTGTTAAATTCCTTTGAATACCTCTTAATATCCTATTTGTGGTAAGGATTCGTTATGGAGAGGATTTAAAGGTTTTGCCAAAATAATAAGCTGGTAGAAATGTTCGGTTGGCTAAGTATAATTATGTAGTACTAGCAGAACTCGCGGCTCCGCTCGCGCTTAGACAACAAACATCTCTAAAAAGGTAGGGTTCATACAAACTTTCATCCCCTATTTTACCCCCTTATAGAATGAATTTCTAAAAATGCTAAAACACGTATTTATTTAATTTTATTGAAGAGCATTAATACAAAGTTTCAAGTTATTCTGATCATAAATATTTTTTAGGGTTGTATTATAACGTGTTATCTCGTGGGAATGAGATTATCTCCCGCGGTAAAACGTAGCCATCACTCTCCAGCCCTCCAACTATCTCCACACAATAAATTATGCCAATCCATCCCTCTGTTTCAACGTGAAAGAAGGACAAACAAACAAACACACTTTCACATTTATAATATTAGTATGGACTTGTGACTTACCTCGCTTCGCTCGGGTGCGCCCCTAGGTGCGTTATAAATAGATGTGAATAATGATTGCGAGTGTACCTTAGGAGAAAGATTTATGGTAGTGCAGATTATTCTGTAGGCCTTATTAAGATCTACAATTTTCTAAAACATTGTTTTGATGTATTTCTTAAGGTTTCGCCAGCATTAGACATGTAAATTTCTAAGAATGACTTGATAGAACCAGTTATTGTGTTTTCTCACGGGATTGAACTTTCCTTTAGTGAAAGGTATCCTAAATTTTAACAAATAACAGTAATAAGTTATCACCACACAAAATTTAGTTAAAATCGGTTCAGTACTTTTTGCGTGAAACGCGCACATCGATTTCGCTAAGTTACTATTTTATTATAATTTATGTAGAGATTATACCATTTTATTTCTTTTTGTCGTTTTATACACTTTATGTGCATTGTTTATGCAAAACAATATTATAAAGGATCAATTTGTACATTAAAACTTTTTAATAAAATATATATTTATATACATAGATATTATTATGAATTCCATATTCATATTTACTTAAAAAAATGGGGGTGGGGGAAGGATGGTGAAAAAATTTACGATCTATTCTCATACCTATCAAATATACATATTTTTTATTAAAATCGGTCGAGCCGTTTTGGAGGAGTGCGACCACAAACACTATGACATCAGATATTTATATATTAGATTTTTTATTTTAAAATGATTAAGAGTTATATTTTCATTAAATTGTTTAAATTATGATAAGCTATCGTATTTTTCTCGAATGTTTACAACAACAAGAACATTTTTACGGCAAGTCGAGTGCCTGATCAGATCATTGATAACTTTTCAGGAGTCAATTTCCACGGCTCTAAAAATAACGAGCTCCATAAAAACTTTCTTTACCTATACAACCCCTTTAGGGAATGAATTCTAAAAAACCTTTTCTTATTACTCACCTTCGTTATATAAGGAATTCTTGCATAAAATTTCATGATTCTCGACTCAGTGTTTAAGGTGTTAGGGTCACTAAATGAGTTTAAATTTTTTGTTGAGTAGATTACTACTGGAAACGAATCATTTTATTTAATATACGTTTTTAATTTTTTATTTATTACTTAATTTTTTATTTATTTATTCAATTATTTTCATTCATCTATACGTATATATAATAAAATTCTAACTGAGTTGAATCTGTACATTAAATGTTTTTTTAGACAATCTTATTATTGAAATAGTCATTATCATCGATACAAAGGCTGAATCTATAGTTTTTTGAATTTTTATCTGCTTATCTGTCTGTGGAAAGCATTATGAGAAAACCACTGGACAGATTTTGATGAAATTTGGTATAAAAATAGCTGGCTAGTATGTATAGCTTTACCCGCGGCTTTGTTCGCTAGTTAAAAAATAACGGATTTTCATACTAATTTACAATAATTTTTTTAGCTTTATACTGGGTTAAATTTTTAAAAATAATTTTTTAGTTCATATGAGGGTCTGCTTGCAAAATTCCAGCTTGTAGCATTTTAATTTTATGAGATTTCGTCATTAATCAGTGAATTATTTTCACATTTAACTATAAGCTAGTTTATCTTTAAGTGTCATTGAATTACTTTAATGTTAAGATTCATGTAGAAATAATATAATTACCATGTGTTAATCTAAATAAATAATAAGCAGTGGTAGCACAGTGGTAGTGCACTCGCTTGGGAAACCGAGTGAAGCGAGTTCCAGCCCCGGGTTTCGCATCTGTGATATTTTCATGTGCGAATCATTTCCAACATGATTACCACTTGTCTTAACGGTGAAGGAAAACATCGTTAAGAAACCTGTATGTCTGGGGGAATCTAGCAAGTTTTCAAAAGACATGTAAAGTCCGCCAACCCGCACTTGGCCAGCGTGGTGGTCTATGACCTGATCCCCCTCCTACTGAAGGGAGGCCCGTGTCCAGCAGTGGAACGTTAAAAAGGGCTGAATACAATATGTAATGTGACATATTTTAAATAAAATGTAAAATAACTTTTGAACTTGGTAAAGATATTATAAAAAAAATAAACCTTATAATTATCCTACACTTGATACTCTATATCCATCTCATTCTCTCGTAGGTTACTTTTCTGACGTTTCACTTCTACCGTGTGTGAATTGCACATACACCGCAGTTCATATCTTGCTAAAACTTGACATCTGAACCGTATACATATAATAAAATTCTAACTAAACCGAATCTGGACATTAAATATTTTTTGGAAAATCTTATTGAAATAGACATTATTATCGATACAGAGGCCGAATTTATAGTTTTTAGAATTTTTGTCTGTCTCTCTGTCAGTCTGTCTGTTACCGCATCACGGAAAAACCACTGGAGGGATTTTGATGAAATTTGGTATGGTGATAGCTGGTTATCCGGGTCAACATATAAGATACTTTTTACCGCAGAAAAATGTCTCATTTCTGAGGAAAAATACAAAAACTGCATTGTAAGAGTGTACTAATATGTAAAACCTAAGAATTTGGTTATTGGTAATCAGAACGCGGGAGGAGCCGCGGACAATGCTAGTACTTTCATATATATTTAGTAAAAAGCTCTTATTTCGGCATTACAAATAGACATTTCAATCGATTTATCTGTATAGATAAGCATATTAACAGAACAGAGAAAAGCTCAAGATAAAGAAAATTAAAGCTCAATTTTGTATACGTATACTTTATTTGTACGAAGTAAATCCCTTCTATATCACGGGCTCGGAATACGTGAATAATGCCTGCCAATTTTAATTAGGGTCACTGCGAATCAGTCTATCAGAGTACGGATGCCGATATTGGCAATGTCGAGTTAATTATAAACGATGTCATTAGACTTAACTGATATGTTGTTTGGTTTTAACATGCCAAAAGCCACACTAAGTAATATTATTTAAATAAAGTTTTAATAATTATATTAATAGCAATGAAAATTATATATTAAATTTTATTTAATATTAACATTATATAAATGTTTATAATTAAAATTAACAAATGTTGTAAAGTACCTACTTTGGTGATATTTTTCAATTTCTTTAAAATCAATTGTCTAATTGTGGGTGGATACTGTGACTAACAATTATATATTAACTTTTGAGAATAATTAATCTAAAACTAGAATTTTAGAAACAATTACACTACAATATAGTATTTTTTTTATTATAACTGCTTTGGTGGTGTAGTGGCTAGCATATACGGCTGCACATCCGGAGGTCCTGGGTTCGTGTCCCGGGTCAGGCCAAGTTTAGTTATTGAGTCTTTCTGCATATTAAGCCCCAGTAACAGCCCGGAGTTGGGAAGTTGGCGGTGTGTCATCCCCGTGCCTCGGAGAGCACGTAAAGCCGTCGGTCCTGCATCTTAACTCTCACTGGTCGTGTCGAGTAGTCGTCCCAACGGAGTATGAGATTGACAGGATTAGAGAGTGCACTTGTGTCTGCGCGTACACTTGTGCACTATAACATCTCCTGCGCAGTTGGTTAATCTCAATGAGATAGGCTGCCGTGGCCGGAATCGGTCAGGAGAACATCATCATTTATTTATTTAATCCTTTATTACACCAAAACAAATATACAATTTAAAAAGAATATACAATTTACAAATATGTATTTCAGTGTAAAGGCGGCCTAATCACTTAAAAGTTATCTCACCCAGGCAACCTATATTAGAAAGAAACTCGTAGAGTTGCATGAATAAGGGTTGGTGCAAAAAATAAAGTCTATAACATACTTAAAAGGTACCTGATACATACTATAAGTTACACACAAGTTTAGATAAATAACAATAAAGACATACATAAATATATATTATAATAAATAAATGTAAATGATATACGTATATATTCGTTTATGTTATACGATATACATATATTATATAGTAATTATACTTCTTACTAATTACTATATAATATACGTATCTATACTAATATTATAAAGAGGTAAGTTTGTGAGTTCGTCAGTTTGTTTGTGACGTAGTAGGGAGTCTCTGGATCTACTGAACTGATTTAGATGAAATTTGGTAAGAAGATAGTTTGAGACCCTGGAAAGGACATAAGAAATTTTTTATCCCGGAAATCATCTCTTAAATGAATGAAAATGGGGATGAAAGTTTTTATTGGGTAGCAAGCTAGAGACGAACCCGAGCGAAGCAAGGGTGAGTCGCTAGTATATTATATAGTAATTAGTTAAGAATAATAATACAACTAAAACTGTATATGGAACTATTACTAATATAAATCCCACTCACACTTGACCAGTTCTTTAATGTTAGACATAATTTTAGGCTAAGTAGAGCGCCCGCAACGATATCAACCCCTTGTCCGTTATCTAAAATGATTTACACATGTAATGTTAAACATTTAGTATATAATGTCATGGGTTATGTGTGATTCTGGATAGTGTTTCAGCTAATCACTTTATCGTGCAAATTACGTATATCACGGTGGCGGTGGAACCTCAAATGTAATTAATGTTAATTGTAGGGGTTCTGGGCTTTGTACACTTAGCAAGGTAATATTGGCACTATAATATACTATTATTTAACTACTTTGGAAGTGCACTCAATTTATATATATTATTAGCAGAACCCGTGGCTTCGCTCGCGCTAAAACTACAAAAAAACTCTAAAAAGGTACTTTCATACAAATTTTCATCCCTTATTTTACCCCCTTATAGGATGAATTTAAAAAAATACTTAGACACATTTTATTTTATTGAAGAGCATATATACCAAGTTTCAAGTAATTCTGATAATAAGTATTTTTTTGGATTGTATTATAACGTGTTTTCCCGGAGGAATTTAGTAATCTCCCGCGATAAAAAGTGGCCTATGTCACTCTCCAGCCCTCCAACTATGTCCACACAAAAATCACGCCAATCCGTTACGACGCGAAAGAAGGACAAAGAAACAAACAAACAAATACACTTTCACATTTATAATATTAGTATGGATGTTATATAGTAAGTAAGCTATAGGCCTTACTCCTACGGAGATATTCATAAGTTTACGCGACTGAGTCATGACCGTTGGTCGCGTACTGGTATGCTACTCAGTAAAATCGATTTTCACACACGATGTTACCCAAATTCGACTACTCGTATATTCGTTCATTTTTATTGGGTTGTCGACTATAATGTCAAGTAACTCTAGCGATGAGGACCTTCTATATATTTATTACTAGCGACTCACCCTCGCTCCGCTCGGGTTCGTCCCTGGGGTGGGGTCTGGGAGGACCACCTTTATCCTTATCACTTAGGGGTATGGAAAATAGATAGTAGCCGATTCTCAGACCTACTGAATACGCATATAAAATTTGGTAAAAATCGGTAAAGCCGTTTCGAAGGAGTACGGTAACTAACATTGTGACATGGAAATTTTATACATTAGATAGGAAAAAAATAGTAATTGAATGTTAAATTTAATTTTTGTCCTATATTCTTTCCAAAGTATTCGGGTAATTTATAGTTGTTTAAACAAGGATATTTTTCGACTTCCAGTACAAATTTTATGTCAAGCTCATGTTCCGACGTTCGTGTATTATCAAGTAGCGTACAACTAGCACGACCAGTAGCGTGCGACAGCTGGTATCAGACGCGTGGTAGAGGCGTTGCCAATCATAGCGAAATTGTAAGGCGGCTGCTTACGATATCAATAGGATACTGGTACAAAACTCGAGTCGCTTGTGAGTAGCCTCGTGGAAGAAGGGCCTAAGATTTGTGTCTAGATAGAGTTTAGTGATATACACACAGTTTATAAAAATATTGCTTTTAATACTTTTTATATAACATTTACAGAAAAATATACTTAGCTGTAAGCTGATATAAAATTTTAAAACTTGTCCCATAAAATTCATTCAACATTCTACCCATTAGTTACTACTTGCTACCGTTAGCTGTTAGTTAATAATTAATATATATGGATGATTTCTGATAACATTTTAAATATTTATATACATATTTGAACGGGCTTTGCATATTTTCTGTGTAATGTGTGTTAAATAATGTAATATTATAAAGAGGAAAAATTTGTTTGTTAGTTTGATTGTTTGTTGTTGTTGAAACTACTAAATCGATTTATATGCACTATAATAAGAAGATAGTTTGAGACTTTGGGAGGACATAGGATAGTTTTTATCCTAGAGATCATGCATAAGGGTGCGAAAATGTCGATGAAAGTTTTTTTGTCCCGGAAATCATCCCTTATGTGGGTGAAAGTTTGTATTGGGAAGCAACCTAGGCGAGACAAACCTGAGCGAACCGAGAGTGAATCGCTAGTAATCACTAACTAAAGTAGTATCAATGTTTTCCTACAAATCTTTTAAATATACGCATACATTTCGATACTATTCATTAGTTTACGATTATTTTTTATTGCTCCGTCCACGAGATACGATGTGATGTTTTGAGATTTATAAATTCCAGCATAAAGTTCAAAAATAAACTAATTTAAAAAAAAAAAAAAAAAAAATATTTATTTTTCTAAGCAAATTTTTTACACATCATACACGTTATAATATTGTAACATTAATTCTGAAAATTTAAACGAACGACGAAGTTAGAAGGGGATATCTATTTAATCCTCGTGTAATTTCCATCTCATGAGAGGAAGCGCAAATGTCAATCTACGATCTGGATGTAACAGTAATGTGACTTGATAAGTACTTTTTTACATTACGTCTACGATACGATTTTATTATTTAACTAAAATTTCAAAAAAAAAAAAATTAATATCAAAATATTTATTTCACAAGAACATATTCTAAAAATTGTTTATTTGGTGACCGTATAAATGTATTTTAGAAGTATTTCTGCCTTCATCACTATGATTAACATAAAAATTATCCTATTTACATATCTTGCACCTATTTTAAATGCTGTTAAAAAGATAAAATGCTGTTAAAAAGAAAATTTTAACTGAGTCGAATCTGTACATTAAATATTTTTTTTGGAAAATCTTATTGAAATAGTCATTATTATTGATACAGAGGCCGAATCTATAATTTTTAGAATTTTTGTCTGTCTGTTTTGTGTCTGGGAACCTATCACGAGAAAAATACTGGACGGATTTTTGTAATTTGTATAACTACAATTTGTCACAATCCGTTGAAACACAAATTATGTGTACTACATATTAGATATTATTACTTTCGATTTTAAAATGAACAATTGTGTACTTGATAATAATTTGAAAAGTCTCATATTATTTTTTTAAATTTCTATCGTCATTTAAAAAAAATGTGGGTAAATGCCGTCTGTAATAACATATCAAATATTCGCGTAAATCTAAGAAAGTAAAATATAAAATATAGTACTTGTCGTAGAGAGTAATTGGTGTTGAGCTGAGCTTTGAGTTTTGACGATTTGGGTTAAAACGTTTGTGTGACAATCTCTTACGTGTCTGCAATTATCAGTTTAGTCGATTTTGCTTTTTATAATAATATCAGTGATTTTAATCTTCTTTTAGAATTTGAAAGAACTTTTAGTCGTAGAACTCAGAGCCAGAACGAGACAAAATTGTATTTAATATAACGAAGACAAGATACAATAGCTTCAGGAATGATATATTATATACAGGGTCATTTTTAATTTACTGAAAACCTTTTGAGAATATACTGTTTACATCATAACAACATCTGTAAGAAAAAAAAATTCTTAAATTTTACAGAAATAAAAGTATTTTTATTGCTCCTTCTAAACGGTAATAGTCCAGCAATTAGCAAAAGAAAGCGCGTGACCGGTGGAGGGGGAGAGGTGGAGGGGTGTAGGAAGTGGCCCTTACTCATTTAAACTTGGCCAGATGCTAGAACTTTACCGTTTAGAAGGTGCAACAAAAATATTTTTATTTTTGTATGAAAATAAAAATTTAAGAAATATTATTTTTTTTTGTTACAGACGTTGTTGTTATGATGTAAATAGTATATTCCCAAAAGGTTTTCAGTAAATTAAAAATGACCCTGTATATTCTAAGTAAAATATAGCCAAAAGATGAATAAATAACAAAGCGAGGATGACGCATTAGATACCTTATTGTTCGGATTTCATGGATAAAGTCAGGGTTAATAGCCAGTTTTGTGATAAAAACCTTTCAGCCAAGGTGAATCTCAAGATGCGATGAGATAAACGAATAATACTTATAACAATGATTTGACCCTCGATGCTTGCCACTCTCTGAAGTAAGAGCACTTTTGAACAACCCCGTCCTATTTATACAAGATATAATCAAGATGATCTGATATAAACCCTACTGTACTGTATTTAGGTTGTTTTTTGAATGATTTAAATAATAGTTAAAAATGATGTCAGCAACTTAATTAGGTAGTCATTGATTTTAATAATGTTACATTTTCTTTAAACAAAAAGTTATCTTTGGACAAAAATTTCATTTATAGCCTCAATTTAAAAAAGCAGTTGTCTTAAAGATGCTTACTAGGGTGGAAGTTAACGAAAACTCTTGTACGGAGTTTAAGATATTTGACAGCTGTCTGTTGCAGAAATCTCAACTAAAACTTGGCTTTTGAATTTTGTTTAAATATTTTTTTACGTTTTGATTATTTAGGGCGTTTTACTAAATTTATTTGGTTTAGTTCTATATTTTATATTCATACGTGTCTAAGCAAGTCCACACTTTACTCAGACCTTCATAACGTGTCGCTGTCCACTGGCATGTAAAATTCACGTTTAAATTACGAATTGAAACTGGCATGCCAGCTCTAAAATAGGGCTAAACTTTACCTTTTACCTACAACATAAATTCGATTCAGTAATTTATATTATGGCTTTTAGACGTGCCATTCAAGCAATTTGCTTCGCTAAGATGAAATTGAATGAAGGCGACACATTAGAGCCTGGTTAATGGTTGAGTTTTTTATGCAATACCACGTCCTTATTTTTTAAACAGCAAAATGACTTAAAATTTCTATTTAATCGATTTAAATTTAAAAATGCAAGTAGTATTTTTTTATTAATCGTTTTCGTTTCATGATTTTTAGTTGGAAGGATACTTTCAAATTAATTTGAAAAAAAAGAGTAGATTTTATATAGTAGGTACTAAACATCAACCCACAAGTCTTTCATTACCAACACACACGTACTTTATTAGTCTCATAAAAAGTACATTTCTACGCAATAGGAACTAAGACTAGGAACTCACCCTTGCTTCGCTCGGGTTTGTCTCTAGTTAAATTTTAACGTTTAGTATAGATTTCTCAGAGATGAGATATTTTCCCGTAGTAAAAAGTATCCTATATGTTGACCCGGATAGCTATCATCTTATAAAATTTCATCAAAATCCGTCCAGTAGTTTTATCGTGATACGTTCCCAGACTCACAAGAGGACAGATAAAAATTCTAAAAACTATATATTCGGCCTATGTTTTGATAATAATGACTATTTCAATAAGATTTTCCAAAAAAAAAATTAATGTACAGATTCGACTCGAAAAATTAAAATACTCGTAGCATACTACGATATGTCGGTCTCGTCTCATGTTAATCTTAAAAATTACGTAAAAGCTACTTTTATGATGGATTTACTTTGGTAAATCTTTGTATTATATTCATCTTTTAGAGCGTACAGTTTTACCATGAAATAATTATAAGCCTTTTAAAAAAATCTTTAAAATTAGTCCACAATAGGTACCTTTCCCTTTTTAGTCGGTTAAAAGCATACAACCTTATCAAAGGTCACCCTGTTGTATCCTTATAAGGCCTTTCAGACGGCAAATGGAATTTTAATGTGAGCGAAATATGAATTTAGCATTTCTGCATGGCTTTTAATGTGCTGAATCTATACATATAAAGTAGTGATCGAATAGAGTTTGTACGTTAAATAAAAAGGAAAATGATGGTATAGAATGGATTGGCCCTACTTGAATATTTTGTCGTGTATATTATATTTTTTGAGCGTGCTTAAATCAAAAATTCTTTTGGATTTTAATGGGTTGTAGAGTGAAGTAGGTATAGTAATTATCCCATAATACCAAGTAGTAAGATATTGGTCTGCGCAAAACATTAGTAGATCTGAAATATTTTTTTAAATTTTGTTTTCTTTTTTCAATTATGAGATTAGTTGGCAAAATCAGTCACCCTCATTTTTTCTCAACTAGATCGAAATAAAAAATGATTTTTACAAAATACAAATAAATATTTTTAATAACTAAAAATATTCGCTCCCAATTTTAATGTAGTGGACCTACGGCTAAGATATTGCCATTAAAGGGCTATAATAAGCTTTAAATTCCATAGTGTTATCTTCTTTTTTTCGCTTACTCGGAAAATAATTTGATCCACCGTCTTGGGATTAGGAATTTTTAACAAGCGCATACTTGAACCAAGTATTATCTAAGCGCGATTGATAAAAATTGTTTCAGAGCAGATGAGCTACGCAAAGTCACCTCTAAAATTTAGAAAAAATGTCATTACTGCAAAAAAAGTCTCATTTTGACAATAATATATCTTAAAGATAAGTGCTAAAAGTAAAAAAAAATATAGCTTTACATATTAGGCATTTTATTTTATAGGCCAGGTAAAATCAAAATAAACCTTCTCAACTCGTTAGATGTCGCATTGTGGTCAGATATGTGAAATTTGATATTTTTGCTAAGTGCCTGATGGTATTTAAAACGTATATGAACCCTACTCCGTATTTAATAATAACAGGTATTTACTTACTGTTTCCGCTTCCTACTAACTTCAGATCTGGCTGAAAATATCTCGTAGACGAGACCTTTTTGTCTATTTGTCAAATACTGTGATGAAACTCAAGGCTGTGTCGCTAAATAAAAGGGAAAAATTTTACAGATACAAAAAACTAGGTTAATTTTTTATCTAGTTGTTGTTTTATAGTTAAAATATAAAATCCATATTAATATTATAAATGTGAAAGTGTGTTTGTTTATTTGTTTGTTTGTCCTTCTTTCACATCGAAACGGACTTTTTGCGTGATTTTTTGTGTGGAGATAGTTGGAGGGCTGGAGAGTGGAGAGTGACATAGGCTACTTTTCACTGCGAGAGATTACCTAATTCGCACGGGAAAACACGTCATAATACAATCCAAAAAAATATTCATGATCAAAATTATTCGAAACTTGGTATTAATGCTCTTCAATAAAATTAAATAAATACGTGTTTTTGCATTTTTCGAAATACATCCTACAAGGGAGTAATATAGAGGATGAAAGTTTCTATGAAACTACCTTTTTAGAGTTTTTTTTTGTAGTTTTAGCGCGAGCGAAGCCGCGGGTTCTGCTAGTTTACTTATAAGTAAAAACAGTAATTAATTTACTCTCATTTATTCAAGGTCTTTGAGAATCAATCCTTCAAACATACCTGTGTAAATATCTATCAGTCGTAATCACCAGTATATTTTATTTGCATACGGTCCTGATTAGACGGGGTCCTATCTAGAAGGAAATCAAATCAGTACTTATTTTATTACGTATTTGAAAATTTTCCTATTTAACGAATTTTGCTTCTACAGAGTGGGATTGGACTGGGATTTTATCTTTTACAGGAAATACATCCTCATTTCGCTTTGGTCCTTACTCCTCCGCATGACAAAAAATACCTTTATTTCCTATTCGAGTTATTATTTTTCTAAGAATAAAAATTCAAAATTGACAAGATGTTTGGCTCAGTTTGTAGTGACTCTACTTGCTGTGCCAGCGGTCACAGGTTCGAGTGAGCCAGCGTGGTGAACAATGGCCTGATCCGATTTCGTATTGTAAGAAGGCCCGTGCCCAGCAGTGGGACGTTAAAAGGGCTGAATACACATACATACTAGAACACCAGTAGATATTGATATTTTACAGAAAGATTATTATACGAAATAAAAACAACTATTCTTTAGAAAATTTATTCACGTCTTGAATGCTTTAAAACTATTTTTAATTGTCTCTATGTCTATCACAACAGTCATTAATAACTCAAGCTGCATAGAACGGGGTTAAATGCAATTTCCACTCAATACTTAGTGGCTTGCTCCTTTTGCCTTTGCTTTCAACTTAAGTGAACTGCCGTTTAGAGGTTTACTTACATATATAAGCCTAGTTTTCTTTCTACTGACTTACATGCACTACCGTGTATTTCTCAAATATAATGCTCATTACTAAAGAGGAAAGATGTGTATTTTTCTATGTTTGTAATGAATAAACTCAAAAACTCCTAGACCGATTCAGATGGAATTTGGTTAGAAGAAAGTTTTGAGCCCCTGGAAAGAGATATAGGATTTTTGTCCCGGAAATCATCCCTTAAAGGGGTGAAAATAGGGATGGAAGTTTGTATACGTTATTTATAATTTGAAAATAAAAAATGTATCAAAACTAATAAATATATTTGAACTAGGTAATAATATTGAAAATATAATATTTGAAAGGAACGATTAATGTAAAGTGCGTATTTTTATTGGTTTACTAATCAGTTGTTAGCAAGTACAGTTGCAAATCATAAGGTCTAAGGTACAAGTTCTGGGTTGAGCCAAAGTAGTTAGTGAATTTTTTGTAACGAAAAACGTAATAGCAGTCCGAATTTGGGTCCGGAGCTCGCGGTGTGTCGAGTCCCTAGACTCGAGCACGAAAGACGGTCTTGTGTCTGATCTCTCAAGAATTCTCGTTTCACCGAAATATGAGAGCTTAAGATATAGAGAATGCACGTTATGTTTGTACACACACTAGTGCACTATAATATTAAATCCCATACTTGGGTAGTCTCGGTGAGATTGGGTGGTAGTCTCAGTGAGATTGGGCGCCGTAACCGAACCGAATCGGACATACTAGTCAATCTGAGATTTTACGCGTAAATATAAGCAAAAATCGCACCATAAAGTAACCTATGATTGTTTATATTCTTTCATTTAAAATTGAAATAAAACTCGAATGATTTAAGTCCGAACATATACTGTACAAAAAATCCGACTAAATTAATACACAGCGTTTTCATATGCGAGTAAATCACCTTAACATTTTTGTACCCTTATTTTTTACATTTTTAATAAACCGATACAGTTCCTAATATTTTGTACAGACCGTAAGCTTTACTAATTGTTGTATATATTTTTTAAAGTTCAAAATATTTGTATTTTACTTTGGGGTTTTAATAAAGCCTTTAAATTGAGCGCCCGTTCTATTTGCACGAAGGATAAGTTATAATTGAATTTTATTCTAGTTCAATTCTGATATTATTCTGACGCAGGCTTAATTCCTGAAATCCTTTCAAAGTAAAATATTTGTTTAGTTCTAATAGATATTTATCTCTACAAAAACTAACGGCTTACTTGCGCAAAGAAATTTATTTGTCCTCTAAAAATGTTAGTAATATTGATAACAGTAGCAGATTTTATTTAATTAATATTAAATATTCCTAAATACAAATTATTCCTAGGTACGTTTTAATGGTTAGTATGGAATAGATAGATTATATATTATATGATATATAGCCTATAGCCTTCCTCAACGAATGGGCTATCTAATGCAAAAAGATTTTTTCGAAACATATTAGTAGATTCTAAGATTAGCGCATTAAAACCAACAAACTCTAATTTTTATTATATTACTATAGATAGCATCTAAATAGTCCCTCTTTCTGTGTGTAAGAACCTGAAAATCAGCACAGTGGTTTTTGAGATTAGCCCGCACAAACCTGATATGTTACATCTCTGGTACAAAATCTAAAAATATACAGATAACACATATTCAGCCCTTTTTAACGTCCCACTGCTGGGCACGGGCCTCCCTTTAATACGAGGGGGATCAGGCCATAATCTACCACGCTGGCTAAGTGCGGGTTGATGTATACACATAAATTACATGTAAATTACTTCAATTATGATGTACATATATATATATATATATATATATATATATATATATATATATTACTCTTTTGAGCTAAATATTAGATATCTTCGAAGTGAAAAGTCAGATTTTTTATTCTGTATATAATTCGTATATTTACAAAAAGAAAGAAAGCAAGAAGAAAGCTCCAGTTTTGAAAGGAAACGAAAACAAAAAATCAGCACAACTTTTATATTTTTTTTATAATATGATGAAAGATACTTAATAATTATACAGATATCTTAAGAGCGTTATTTATACACAGTGTGATACAATCTTAATCGAGTGTCTAAGCCTTAAATACACCCTTTTTCTCGTAAATTAGAACTAAATTTGTTGCGAAACTTTAAAGTTTAATGGAAATCGACTTATAAATAGTTTGAATACGTTGTAAAAGTTCTGCAGAAAGGCTTTCAAGGGTTCTAAGAGAAGTTTCGGCAAAAGGGCAGAATAAATTGTTTATTGCACACACTCTGTTACATTATGTACTTATCTAATAATATTATTATATATTACAGACATTTTTCACAATAATATGAAACAATTAAAGATATACTATTAGTTCTATTAAATAATGATTTATTGTACATTTTTTGTATTTTTAGCTGGTTCGATTACTGGCTCAGGTAAGCTTTTTCAATAATATTTAAATGCACTTATTAATATTTTTTAAAATAAAGAAATGTTTTCATTGAGTTAAGATTGATATATTCTATAGGTAAGGAACTTTTCGTCCATGTCCCATTCTTTTGTTCCACCCTGTACAAAATGTTTTTTTTTTTAAATTAGTAGGTTATTTATAAAATATATTCCAAAAGGGATTCATGTATACTATAAGAAAAAAAATACTCTTTGAGGTAGATCAACTGCTTTAAAATTATTTCAGCCAGTGTAGGATGCCTTTTAAAAAATGGGTCAAGTGCGAGTCGTACTCGCACACGGTTCCGTACCATAATCGTCATGGCAGCCTGTTTGAAATTCGCAATCTTAGTTTTTTTAATTATTTGTTGTTAATATTGGCAATAGAATTTGTTGTTAATATTGGCAATAGAAATACACACTCTGTGAAAATTTCAGCTCTCAACTTATTACGGTTCATGAGCTATAGCCCTCTCATAGACGGACGAACGGAAGCGGAGGCTTAGTAATAGGGTTACGTTGGCACCCTTCGAGTACGGAACCTTAAAAAGTAAAAACTTTTAAAAAGTAAAAACTTTTTTTTTGATTAAGTCGATAAATTTTGTACTGATATTGAGAAAACTTGCTCCCTTAAGGCAACAAAGATTAATATTAAGAATCCAAAGGGACTGAGTTTTGTGTCATATAGATTTGGATTAATACAATTTTTATTTAACACTCTGATTCTACTCCTCAGTTTCAAGAAGACTACTAGTCTATTTTTTAGCTTTTCCTTTAAATAAATTATAAATTCTAATATATTTCTGACATTGAAATAACCTGGAGGTGATCACATAAATTAAATAATATCTTTCAATTTACAAACAGTCTCTAATATTTTTAAACCTAGCAATAGAAGCTTTATGATTTGACTTAAGCATAGAGAGTAGACTAAATAACTAAATTCTTTGCCAGCTGTCAGATAAAAATGGCGGAAAATCGACAGAGACAAAACGAATGTGCCATGTCCCAGATTTACCTAACGGAACGAATATCCCAGAAGTCTTCAGTACTAATTTAAATACAATTAATGAAGTTAGATATTTATAACCATTTTACATCTATACATATAATAAAATTCTAACTGAGACGAATCTATGTATTTTGTGTGATGAACACGAATATTGGTACTCCAGTCATGGGTGTTTATATTTATAATATGTATGTATTTAAATTGTATCAACTATCTGGTATTCATAACACAGGCCTCGTAGGTTACTCGTGTTAATGGCCTTACATATAAATAACAAAAAAATTGGGTTGAACTGTACAATATATGACATTGATTTAAGGGGGGAGAGATCATGGGGGAGGAGAGAAGGGGTGAGAGTTACTCCCCTTCAAAAGGGAAAACAATTTCAAGATTTCAATTTTTGAGGTTAAATTTAGGTTAAAACAACTTTAAGCACTGCATTCAATGTTCAATTTACATTGTTGTATATTTCAACTATAATAATTACCTAAACACAATTGGTGATAGTTTTATGACTACTTTTGCATGTATAATAATAGGTACTGAAAAAGGGGCTACGGATTAAGAAAAAAGTTCTAAAAGTTCTAGTGGTAACTGTTCTAACCTAACCTAACCAACCTAGGAAGAAAGGTTTCTGCCAAAAAATAACCTACGCCTATTTTGATGAAGCTTTCCTGCGTGGAAACAAAAAACAATTGCAACTGACACTAAAACTGACATTTCAAATTGGCGTCGCTTTTCATATTTAGCTAATTCTGACATGGACATATCACATAACCAATATACTATGTACAAATAAAACAATATTTTAACTATTAAATTATGTATTTAATACAATAATGATTGAAAATAACACAGAATAGAATATAGTAACGAACTTTGTGAAAAACATCGATAAGTGCGTGAATAAATGTGGTAAAATTACATTAAAATTTGAAACATTTTTTTTTGACAAAACCATTTGTTCCCGCGGTCTCAAACTTTATATATAGGCTTCTAATAGAGAGATCTATTAGTGAAAAAAATATAAATTCTCAACTCGATGTCATATATTGTACAGTTGAGCCAAAACTAGTGACTTACCCTCGCGTCGCTCGCTTGCGTCATTAGGTACGTTTTAAATAGATATGAATAGTTATTGTGAGTGTATCTTAATAGAAAAACTAAGGCAGATTTTTCTGCTTTATTAATTAATATTAATTCCTACAATTTTCTAATACATTGTATTGAGATATCTCTTAAGGTTTAACCAGGACATATAAATTTCTAAGAACTCGATAGAACCAGTTATAGTATTTTCCCTTGGGAATAAAAGATTTTCATCCAGTAAAAGGTATCCTAAATAACTTTAACTGCCTTGATGGTGTAGTGGCTAGCATGTACGGCTGCACACTCAGAGGTCCTGAGTTCGAGTCCCGGGTCGGGCCAAATTTAGTTATTGAGTATTTCTGTATAGAAAGTCTCAGTAACAGCCCGGAGTTGGGAAGTTGGCGGTGTTTCACCCCCGTGCCTCGGAGAGCACGTAAAGCCGTCGGTCCTGCGCGTTAACTCTCACTGGTCGTGTCGAGTGGTCGTCCCACCAGAGCATGAGAGTGACAGGAATAGAGAATGCACGTTGTGTCTGCGCGTACACTTGTGCACTATAATATCTCCTGCGCAGTTGGCTAGTCTCAATGAGATTGGCCGCCGTGGCCGGAATCGGCCAGGGGAACATCATCATTATCATCATCCTAAATGTTGACCCGAGTAATAAGTTATCATTATACAAAATTTAGTTAAATCGGTTCAGTACTGTTTGGACTTTTTGCGTGAAACGCGCACATCGATTTCGATTTCAACGTTTCAAAGTTTTTGTAAAGTATTCCTATATTATTTACGAGTAGATACGTAAGCACATTGCACATACTATTTTTATGTTAAAAAATATAAAACTTGCTTTACGGTGAAGGAAAGGAAACCTGCATGTCTGAGAGAATCTAGCAAACTTCCGAACATATGTTTAGCCCGCCAACCCACACTTGGTCAGTGTGGTGGACTACGGCCTGATCCCCTCACTTTAAAGGGATTCCCATACCCAGGAGTGAGAAAACGTAACATCGTGTGAAGGAACTAGTGAAGATATTATGTTATAAAGAATACTTTTGAATGAATTAAATTTTAACATTTTTCTTTATCTTATCTTCCCCAGTAAAGCCGGAAACAGGATTATTTGCATAAGTATTTATATAGATAACATTTTAATTAATTGAAATATATATGTAGTAATGAAGGTATAGATATCTGTATATAAATGTATGTAGATACCTATTTTGAGAATTATTTAAGAAAAAACTGATTAAAAAAATCTTAAAAGATAGATATGTAATGCCAATACAAATGTATTTATACTGCACTAAAATTCACAGTTAGAAGTATCAATAAGAAAATCTAATAAAAAGAAATAAAAAAATCTACTAGGAACATATTAATTTTATCTTTTATATATGTATATAAGAATGAAATAAAAAATAATTTAAATTTTTAATAAGTACTAATAAAGTCATTTTAAAGATTGTATGCACTCAATTGTTTATATATATATATATATATATATATATATATATATATATATATATATATATATATATATATATATATATAGAAGTCAGTAGGCACTAATTACACTTAAATATGAGACCTAACATAACCTTACAGCTGCGTCAATATTTTGAATATAAAGGAAATCAACCTCGTATTTTCCACGTACACTATTATAACACAAAATTAACATTAATTATAAGAAAACATCCATGTGAATGGGTGAATTACTAAAAGGTTCAAATAACAAAAGAAAAATAATTATTTGTTTTCTATATTTATGTATTCATATATTACTATTCTGATAGAAATTTTGTTTTAATTGACCGAACTCAAACATGGGTTTTTTCTCGGCTCCACCCTTGTCATTTAAAGAGAAGTACTCTGCCTTAGTAAGTCCGTGTGACGACGTGGTTGGTGGTTATGAATACCAGATAGTCGATACCCTATAAAATAAACATATATAACTTTAAATACATACATATTATAAATATAAAAACCCATGATTAGAGTGGAGACAAATATTCGTGCTCATCACGCAAATGAATGCCCCCCAGCGGGATTCAAACCCGCGACCGCTGGCACAGCAAGTAGAGTCACTACAAACAGAGATAAACGTGTCGTCATAATATCTATAATATATTTTCTTAAAGGCGAATTAATATTATTGGAGATTATTAGCTTCGTAATTTTTAACGTTTCTTTAACCATTTTTTAAACATAGTTGTGTTACATCACACAAATGAATGCCCTCAGCGGGACTCGAACCCGCGACCGCTGGTGCAGCAAGTAGGGTCACTACAAACTGAACCAAACGTGTCGTCAAATCTAAGGCTGGGTTCACACGGCATTTTCCTGCACGTTCTTTTAGTATTCGATTTTAAGCGTACCATCAGCCGGGTGTCCATACAGTAGATTCTCGTAAAAACGAATATGCGCAGTTTTCATACGTTGTAATAGTGAGTAGATTAGTGATGGATCTACACTTGGTATCGAAGACGCCAACGGTTGATATTCGATTAAAAACGTGTGGCATCGTGCCGTGTGAAAGAGACAGAGCTAAACTATGCGCGACTACAAACCCGGACAAGACCGGTGAGTTTCGGTTAAACGTACAAAAAACGTATGAACGGTTCTATATACAATGTATGTGCCACTATGTATTCGTTAAGACGTATACTGAAAAAAAACGTGCATGACAATGCTGTGCCAACCTAATCTAAAATGACAGAATTGGCGATTTGTTTAGTACATTTTAAATTATGGCAAATAAAAAATAAAAATATCGTCTAAAACTAGCAGAACGTTGGGTTTTATCTTGTATTTGTCGTCTGCGCCTTAGACACCCATCTACACCTGCAACTTAACGAATATCAGAGTCAGGGACCATGAATATGGCCTTGAAGAAGGTACCTCTCATATTCTTTTTAGCTGCCCTGGACTCCTTATCCTATCTATGATGTCCTTCCACTATAAGTCCCCAGTTCCATTAATGTTAATTATTTATTAATGTTTGCGTTCAGTCCTCTGTGTGATTTTTTATTTAAATACGTATATTTATGTAATGGAATTAGATTAAACACTAACATTTCTTTTAAAGTAACTCTATTTACTAAACATTTATTTCTAATTAAGATTTTTATGCATATATTAATGTGCTGCTTTTTGTTGTAGGCTATTAAGGATTTACACTCTTTTTTATAAATAATAATTTAATATAGCTTATGATTTTATTATACCGACCAATCTCCTTCGTGTGTTTTTCATTCTACGTGACATTAGCGAAGTAATCTATACTCAACTGGCACGCTTTGAAGCGAGACAAGAAAAGTGAATTGAAGCAAAAAATTGGGTTATGTGGTAGGGGACGGCAATAGTGTACATTTTGTCTTGTTCTTTCACATCAAAATTGTATTAAACTTTTTTTTTTCACACGAATATCACGTGATCTAGGACTCAATCTGGAGTGTAGATAATCTAAGATCGGACTACTATTATATATATATATATATATATATATATATATATATATATATATATATATATATATATATATATATATATATTTGTATGTGTGTGAATGTTTGTTACTTTTTCATTACTCATAAAGGCTATGCGCTGGGAGAATGGATATTGGATACCTAGGACAAGAGCGAAAGAAGGGTAAATCACTAGTATAATATAAAAATAATACTAATAATAATACGTATTATCAATATTAAATTATTAACGATCAAGATTCATTGTTTTACTGTAATCAGATTTACCATAGAAAACAAATAAAGATAAGATAATATGTATAACCGTTTTTAATTATGAGGTGATGTTTTTTTACGGATTCAACAATCAATATCCGTTGGATTATCTTTATATTTCTTATGAATAGTTCAGGGAAATGAGGCAAAAAATATGATTATGTCACACGTGTATATAATATCTTTATCTTGTATTTATCGGAGGAGGATTATACTACCTTTGTCTGTTAGAATGTAAAATCTTATTATTGTTTAAACTCAGTATTTTAGTTTTTATTCTGAATCAAATCAAATTCAAATTAAGAGTCGAGGTGTGTGTTTGTTTGTTTGTCCTTCTTTAACGTCGAAACAGAGTGAACGATTGGCGTGACTTTTTGATGTTATGACAGTTTCAGAATCTATGGACTGATGTATTCGAGTCGGCGCCTGCCGATACAAAGCAAAGCACACCGACTTCGAAAATATTTGATTAGGTATGTATAGTAAATGAAAACTACCAATCAGTTATTTTTTACTTTTTAGTGCTTTATTGAAGTCGGTTTTATTTTTTTTTTAAAAAGTTTTTTAAAGACGCAGATATTTTCGATTGAAAATTAGGGAGCTTTTTCGATATTAAGGCAAAAAAAGGTGAAAAAATAAATATTTTACATCAAAAATTTTAATATGTTTGGGACATAAAAAGTTAAGTTTTCACCAAATTTTTAAGATTTTTTTTTGTAAAAGATAAAAATAAAAACCAAAAACTTGGTTATTTGAATTTTTTACATAAATTTTGAGGTTACGTGAAAAAAGTGTAAATACAAAAGTTGTAGATCTTTTTATTACCTTCAACTTTGCCATTTTACTTTTTTTCATAAGACTTCTAGTTTTGCTGGTAATCGAGATAAGCCGTTTTCAACCCTTAAAAACTCACCCCTTCCCACTTCCCGACGTCAGATCGCCCGTAAATTATTTTTCCTTTCATTTTTATTATATTCTCTTCCTTTTCCAATGGGTTTCATCCTACAATTTTTTTTTCACTTTTTACCATTTTCAAAGCCCTGGTGGGCTGAAGCCTTTATTGCCTAAAAGGCAACAATGACAGATCAAGAAGATTTAAACATATTAGTATATGTAATAAAATTTTAACTGAGTCGAATCTGTACATTAAATATTTTTTGAAAATTCTCATAGAAATAATCATAATCAATTCAGACATCATCAGAATCAATACAGAGGCAGAATCTATAGTTTTTAGAATTTTTGTCTGTCTCTCTGGGAACGCATCACGAGAAAATCACTCGGCAGATTTTGAGTTTGGTGATAGCTGGTTAACCGGTTCAACATATAGGATACTTTTGACTGCAGGAAAATATCTCATCTCTGAGAAATCTATATTAAAAGTTAAAACGTAAATTATATAAAAGAAGTGAAAAATATTCTGTAGTAATAAAAGATTGAATTATACACAAACGACTAAAAACATATTTCTACTATTTACAACTACCTGCAATAACCACATAAGTGCCATTGGTGTAATATTTTGATTATTACATTTTATGTATTGGTTATAGATAATTCCATATTAAAATTACAACTATATTCTCAAAAAATTGCTTAGATTTGATGTATCAATGTCTTTATCATGCCCACTGGCTGAAAAGATATAAAAAAAACCGTAAATCATTTCTCCTGTAAAACTTGAATTTTACGATTTCCAACTTACTGCTTGTGGGTGTCGATGTTGGCAAACTTAATTAGATACGATAATTACAAGCATGATAACATCAACTTTCCATGTATAATAACATATTATGTATATAGTAAACTAGCGAATCAGAGTCACTTCGCTCGGGTTCGTCCCTAGCTTGCTTCCCAATACAAACTTTCATCCCTATTTTCACCCACTTAAGGGATGATTTCCGGGATAAAAAGTATCCTATGTCCTTATCCATGTCCTTCTAATTTCATCTAAATCGGTTCTGAAGATCCAGAGATTATCCCCGTCACAAACTCACAAAGTTTACTTCTTTATAATATAAATATAGATCACACGAACGAAATGAAATATGTAGATAATAAAATAAACGTCATGTGAGAAAAACGCTTTGTTTTTACAATAAGTAAGTATTATTTACCTTATTATATATGGTTTATGGGAATATTTAACTTAATGCTGACACAATATTTATTACTTGTAATATTTCCTTAACTATACATATAATTGAATAAGATTTTCTCACATACGAGATTATAATTATAGTGGTCAGAAATAATCTTTCGGATCTTCAATCTCAGAATTCTCTTAATTATTACTGGGTTATTTTTAAATTAGCGATAAGACCGCCTTTTGTACACACTTTTGTTTTTAAATACTTACTGTATTTATTTTGTTACTGTGGTGTACAATTGAGTGTATAAATAAAATAAATATATAAATATTATTGAAGTTATACTTCTTTTGGCACGCTTGGAAAAAATATGAGAGTAAAATTTTTACGATGGTCGCGCACAGCGACAGCCAAAAAGCAACATGATGAAGTTAGCTGCATTTCTTTTACAAACAGACAGCTGTGACATACGGGATAAAATCTTTAGTTATTTTTGTTCTGTTTCTCCAAAGAAGTACAACTTCTTACGTGCGTACAGAGGTACATACACTCGTTTTTATTCGTCAACTTTTCGTCTGGGGCTCCGCCTGTCTGTTCTCATATTAGAATCTATGTTTTATTAATAATATACACTGCATGCTATATTAAATCATTAATTTATTTTTAAATGATAAAAATTTTATTTTTATTAATTTATAATAAATTTGCTAGTAACTAGCTAAACCCATCCACACTTCGCTGTGACTTTGTCTACGAGTAATATTATTTATTCATAATTATTTTATATCCTTTTATTTTTTCAAAACAGATAATATTATCAATTTTAAGATATGTTAAATAATTATAAATAATACTATCAGAACCCGCGGCTTCGTTTGCGCTAAAACTGCAAAAAAATTCTAAAAAGGTAAGTAGTTTCATAGAAACTTTCATCCCTAATTTTACCCTCATAATTCCTAATGAATTTCCAAAAATGCTAAAACACGTATTTATTTAATTTTATTAAAGAGCATTAGTACCAAATTTCAAGTAATTTTGATCATAAATATTTTTTATGGATAATACTTTCTTAGATTTACGCGAATGTTTGACATTATTAAATAAAACTATCTTTTCGGATGATTTCGCGGATTTATTTTGATTTTTGGTTCCCCAAAATAAATCCGCGAAATAATCCAAAAACATAGTTTTATTTGATAATTTTTTACAGATTCAATTTTAACGTGTTTTCCTGTGGGAATTAGATAATCTCCCGCGGTATAAAGTAGCCTATGTCACTCTCCATCCCTCCAACTACCTCCACACAAAAAATCACGCCAATCTGTCACTCCGTTTCAACGTCAAAGAAGGACAAACAAACAAACAAACACACTTTTACATTTATAATATTAGTAAGTATGGATTAATAAAACAGGCATCTGGATGCAACACCTATCTAAATAAACTAATAATGTAAGTGAAACGACCATTCTCACTAACAAAACAATATAACTATAATAGTTAGAAGATAATAAACAATAATAATATATGGTCGTTTCCTAAGATTATAATTGTTATTACTGTCATTATTGACAGTCTTTATTATTTTGTACGTAATATTTCAAATTTAATGGACTAAAGATTCTATAGAAATTTTTTTTAATTGCCTCGTGTCTGGTTATTTCTACGCCAATAAAGTATAAACACAAGTATGTATTTGCCTGCATTTAAAACGGCTAAATAACAATTATATTTACCTATAAATATAATCAAATTCTGAGTCGAATCTATACATTAAATATTTTTTGGAAAATCTTATTGGAATAGTCATTATTATCGATACAGAGGTCCAATCTATAGTTTTTAGATTTTTAGTCTGTCTGTCTGTTTGTCTGTTTGTGACTGTATCACGAGAAAACAACTGGATAGACTTTGATGAAATTTGGTATGATTATAGGTGGTTATTGGGATTAAAATATAGGATACTTATTACTGCGGGAAAATATCTCATCTCTGAGAAATTAATACTAAACATTAAAAATCTTCAATTCAATTCTTTAGGTTTGATAAAAAATCATAATATGCTTGTTATGAACACTTTTAATTGTAAATGAATTTAAATCACCGACTTGACATGTCAAAATTGAACTGTCAAATCTACAAAGTGACATATTGAAAGACTGAATGTATATTATACTCGACTGGTCAAATGGCGTCATTGTATTAGGTTTTCGTTGTTATTTTCCTATTTCTATTTTGAACTAGAAATTTCTATTTTGAAATAGAATTACAAAATTAAAAAAAAAATTATTCAATAAACTTTCAATTAGTTTGGTAAGTAAAAGAAAATTTAATTTTTAAATGTTACCATCTGAAAAATAAACTTTTTTATCATAAATCAAATGTTTATTGTTAGTTTGTTTAGGCTTTGATTGATAATAATTGTCACTATCATATTATGTATTATTAGCGATTTTTTCGTTCAGGTGTATAATAAATAGCCTGTGTATTATTTCACGTCATAGTGTACCTATATACCTACTAAATTTATCCAAATCTGTCCAGCCGATTCAGCATAAAGGAGTACTAAGTGTTCCTTTTATATAAATATATTTATATTTTGTAAGATTGATTTGTAGTCCGATCATACTATAAGGGTTATTATTAAATAAAGATTTCACAGAATTGATTAATCTTTACATAGTATAAAATGAAGTCGCTTCCGCTGTCTGTTTGCTTAGATATTTTTAAACTACTCAACTGATTTTAACGTAGTTTTCAGTAATAGATTGAGTGATTCAAGAGGAAGTTTTATATGTATAAACATGCATATTATTAAAATAATAAATATAAATTAATAACAAATAAAAAAAGAATAAATATAAATTAATAATAAATAAAAAAAGAATAAATATAAATTAATAATAAATAAAAATTAATAAATATAAATTAAATTCAAAGATTTGTATTTCATGCTAACCGATAAAAGGTATAGGGACGAACCCGAGCGAAGCGAGGGTGAGTTGCTAGTCGTAATATACATGTATAATATTAGATCCTTACATATGGAATTGGCTTTTTGTTGAACTGGCTTCTTTGATCTCAAATATCTAGCGTTTGGTCAGGAATTTAAAATTTAATTCAAAAATTGATTTCAAAAGGCTTGTGCTTGTATATTTGTGTTTCGAATATAGCGATTCATTTGTTTTTTCGCCATTTGATTTTTCTTTGACTGAAAATATCGCTTTATTTACGAATACAAGTTTCACCGTGGCACCAGCGTTGTAAAAACAACTCGGATTAATTATTTGCAATATATTATTATTATACTTACGTGTTACTACTTTCATCGTAGATGGTATCTGAAAATAATAAGACAGTATAATCGTATGAATCCAAGGACTTAGTTATTATACTAATACTTTACGACCTACCTTCCAATTTAAATTAATTTATTGTTCGGAAAATGGAGTCTTTTATGAAAATTTAGTGACACGCCGACTGCAGCGCCACCTATTGGGTCCATTTGTGTTTTCAAACCTTGCAGGGACCCACTCGAATATACACGAAAAATATCATTAAAATCGTCTCTGCCGTTTAGAAGATGGTCAGTGGCACACCGAATGCAGCGCCACCTACTGGGTCCTTTTGTATTTTCAAACCATCTAAGAACCCATTGACCTATACACACCAAATTTCATCCAAATCGGTCCAGCCTTTTAGGAGGAGTAGATTAACAAACACACGTACAGAAGAAATATATATATATATATATATATATATATATATATATATATATATATATATATATATATATATATAAGATTAGAGTTTATTAATTTTCGTAACAACTATGATTTTTATTTAAAACGTCAAAATATCTTATAGGTATAGTTCCTTTATGTGACGATTTTATCAATGCTTTACGAAAATTAAAATATCAACGATAGACGAACGAAGAGCACGATAATGCTAAGTGCGTACAACAATCCACCTATAGAGCAAGTTATCTATTAATTGCCAAATTTTCATCTCAGAACATGACTAAATTTACTTTTATTTGTTCACAATTCAGTGCAATTGAATTTTATTTATTTTATTGATTTATTGGGATAAAAGAGAACGTTATTTGAAGATGTCAAAGAAAAAGTGGAATAAACTAATATTCCTTGTAGTAAATATTTACTGCGTGAAAATTGAAACTACGACTTTACTATTTTACCGTGGAATTGAATTATTTGAAGTGTATCGTAACGCTTTCTCCCTTGCGATTAGACAGACAGTAACGCTTCTAGTAAAAAAATCCTTTTACTGGTATTTTTTAAAATTGAGGATTTTTTGACCTATAGGAACTTTTTTTTTTTAACGTTGGGAAATGCATTTACGCACGAGGTGTGGGACTCACCGGCAAAGTCTGTACTACCCACTAAAACCCAACAAAACCTTCCCCCGTCTTAATGGGGCGTCGCAGGATCGCTTACGCATTCAACTACGACGCCCCGACGGCAGGTCTGCCGAAGCAGACCACAACAACCACGGTGTTGCTCCAAGGTCCACTCTGCTATCAGAGAAGTACCAGGAGCAACCCGCATGGTACACCGCCCTCCGAAGAGGGCCACCTCCCACCGCCCACCGAAGTGGACCACCTCCCTGTGCGTTTCTTGGCTTCGCGCCCGGTTGGTTGCCGGGCACTACTGAGCCCCCCCACCACGACAAGGTGAACGCACGTTGGGGGGGGGGACCTATAGGAACTACTGTTAGTCATAAAATTTGGCAAATGGTGTCGCTGCCTATATATAAATATAAAACACACCCAGGACACTCAAACAAAGCGAGTATAGATTGTTAGTCCAAGATAAAACGATGACACGTTTGTCTCAGTTTATATTGCATGACCAGGGTGCAGCGGTCGCGGGTTCACGTCACGTTAGGAGCATTAATTTGTGTGATGAGCACAAATGTTTGTACTCCAGTCATGGGTGTTTATATTTGTAATATGTATGTACTTAAAGTTATTTATGTGTAGTGTATCAAGTATCTGGTACCCATAATACAAGCCTCGTAGCTTACCATGGAACTAGGTGGAGTTGTGTGTTGATAAAAAAAAGTCACCTCTACTCTAAACTTCATTTAATTCCGTTTAGTCTTTACAATGCAAAGAAGAAACAATTAATAGTCTCAAAAATTCGCATTTCCAATATTAGTATGATTTTCTACAGTAAAAATCCCTTTTGCAATTAATTTTCTTAAAAATCTTTACATATAATAAAACTGTAACTGATAGCTGTCTGTACATGGAAGATTTTTGAGAAAAAATATTATTAGGGGTCTTTACTAACGCAATAGAAGCCAAAACAACGATTTTTTGAATTTTTGTTTGTTTGTTAGTGCGTTTGTACGTCGCTAATCTGTGAAACGAGTTCACAGATTTGGATGCGGTTTTCACTAATGTATTACGTATTTGTTTTATTTCAATCGGTTTATAAATAAAAAAGTTATGTCCATTTAAAGAATCACCTAGGAACGAACCCGAGAGGCGAGGGTGTATACTAGTATTTAATGCAACCCGTCAACTTTGCAAATGTTCCATCACTTAAATTTTCTCTCTAAGGACTTGTAAAATTTAACGAAAAGATAAATTGTTATTTAATTTTACTTAATTATAATATAATTAAACACAACGTCTGTTCCAGGTGGTATTTGAGTAATTAGTTAATTAATTAATTAACTCAATAAAAATATCAAAGTTAAAATCAACGTTTTAATAAAGTTCCAGAAATTCAATACTTTATCTATATAGATAAATTAAATTGAAGTGTCTATCTGTTATGTCAAAATAACAGCGTTTTATTAAATGCATATGAAATTATATACGGTAGTACTTATAAAAAAAAAACACTTTTTTTTTAATTTTTGTGTCTGTGTGTCTGTTTGTTCCGGATAATTTCTGAAACGGCTGGATTGATTTTGACGGGACTTTCACTGGAAAATAGCTGATGTTATAAGGAGTAACATAGGCTACTTTTATTTTAGAAAATGAATTAGGGTGCCCCTCAAAAAAATTAAAACGTACCCAGGGACGAACTCGAGCGAAGCGAGGGTGAGTCGCTAGTCCAAAATAATATTTTTTCTTTGCTGTTCTAAGAACTATTATGTAACAAGATAGATGCTAGTATGAACACGTTTATGTACGAGTCTATACAGGGTGAAACAAATCGACGGGATATAGCAGAAAAGTACCTTAAATATTGAAGTTATCAAGATTTACTCAAAGGAAACGTTTCTTTATTTTTAAAAATAATAATAACTAAATTTATTTATTTAAAAAAAAAAACTTACCTGAACCGGGAATCGAACCAAATAAAAATGCAAAACAGAACACCGTCACTATATTATCGAAATAATCGATATGGGAAGGATAAAAACTCTCGAACAAACATTGCGTCTTATAATACAATATAGTACATCCCCCGGCTCACCCCCTTAAAATTTGAAAAAACAAAACCCCTCCCTAATTACATTTGTATAAATTACTATTTTTATGGAAATAATACTTTATTATCTTTTTTGCTGTTGTAAGAACTATTATGCAACCGACAGTTGCATATGTGAATACCCTTCATGTATAGGTACTTGCTTGACATATGCTTCCATTCTGTTGTTAAGTTACATTACTACAACTACATACATTAGTTATCTATACATACATATTATAATATTATAATGAGGTAAAGTTTGTGAGATTGTGATGTTGTGAGTTTGTGACGTTGTAGGGTAATCTTGGATCTACTGAACCGATTTAGATGAATTTTGGTAAGAAGATAATTTGATACCCTGGAAAGGATATAGGGTACTTTTTATCCCGGAAATCATCCCTTAAGTGGGTGAAAATGGGGATGAAACTTTGTATTGGGAAACAAGCTAGAGACGAACTCGAGCGAAGCAAGGGTGAGTTAGCTAGTTTTTAAATAAAAAGACGCATTGATTACGAAATTAGTTTATAAGTTTTAATTAGCCTCTGCAGGTCCGCCCACATTATTTATTTATGATGTATCATAACGGTCCCCTGCCACCCCCTAAGAAGTTTTACAGTTTACAGTCTTAGAAGTTGTATTTACAAAAACCTCCTTTAGTGTGGCAACATTATAAAAGCAAGCCTTGTCCAAAATTTCGTTCTAAACCTTTATGCGTCTAGCGATTACATAACAGTTTATACAAAAAGTTATTGCGAAAGGTATAGAAAATTCATGTATAAAGAAATAATTACGTAAATATTTTTAGATTTTATTTAAAAGAATGTACCTGTCTATATCAAAGAAAATTAATTGATTTTAAAGGTTTTCATTGCTCATCATTCATGCTATTTCAAATTATAATCTGTGTGCAAAATTTTATATAGATCCGTTCAGCTGTTAAGGCGTGATTGAGTAACAAACATCCAAACATTTAAACTTTCATATTATCAATAGATAACACTAAAACTCGTCAATAGCTACAAAAAAAAAAGAAAGAAAATCGGTCGTCAAACAGAGAAGAAAAAGGTACTGAAGTGTTTTATTTAAAATGTCAAATGTTCGTGTAAATCTAAGAAAGTGTTATGTTTTGTCCTTGCTTATCTATACATATAATAAAAATTGTAAATAAGCCGAATCTGTACATTAAATATTTTTTGGAAAATCTTATTGAAATAGACATTATTATCGACACAGAGGTAGAATCTATAGTTTTTAGAATTTTTGTCTGTCTATCTGTCTGTCTGTCTGTTACCGCATCACGAGAAAACCACTGGACAGATTTTGATGAAATTTGGTATGATGATAGCTGGTTATCTGGGTCAACATATAGGATACTTTTTACCGTGGGAAAATATCAATTCTGAGAAAAAATACAAAAACTGCATTGTAAAAGTGTACTAATATGTAAAGCCTAAGAATTTGGTTTTTGGTCATCTGAACGCGAACGGAGCCGCGGGCAATGCTAGTATATTATATAGGCATAGATAGTCCGATATTTGCATAACACAAACACCAGTAATTATGTTACTTTATAGATATAAGCTTTCTAAACAATATTCTAACTCAATCGCAGAACGAGTATAATAGCAGAGAGTGTGTTGTGGCGTTTGGGTTAATGGAGTTTTAAAGTTCATTCGTTCTTAACTTCATGTCTAAATGGATGAATAGATATATTTATAATTAGTTTAGTCAGAGCCCAACTATACTTGATATGAAATTTTTGATATATTATTATTTCTCATGAGAAAATCTTGATGAAAAATATAACATATTATGTGTTGCCCGCTGCTTTGCCCACGACTGCGGCGAAGCCGAATGGGGGGTTTTCTTTTTGACGTATGTATGTATGTATGTAGAGTCGTTCTGATCGATTTCGACCACGGCAGCCAATTTCACTGAGACTAGCCAGATTTGCAGGAGATATTATAGTGTACAAATGTACGTGCAAATACAAGTGCTCCATTTTAATTTCAATGTCCGATAAGGCGATACTTCGACACTACCAGTGAGAGTTAAGGCGCAGAACTGACGGCTTTACGTCTTCTGCGAGGCCTGTGGATTAAACTGTTACTGAGACTTACTAAACAGAAAGACTCAATAACTAAACTTGGCCCGACCCGGGACTTGAACCCAGGACCTCCCAATATGCAGCCGTACTTGATAGCCACAACAACAATGAGGCAGTTGTAATCAACACATAATATAATACGTATAAAAATATATACATATGTACTAATAATTTACAAAATCAATATTTATTTGTAAAAGTTTTAAAAAAGAAATTTTCGCGCAAAATTTAGTGAACGGGTTTTAATTAAACTTTTCAATAATATAGCTTTTTCTTTCAGATATACGCCATAATTTTTAAAGATATTGTAATATATAAATGAAATACGCGGCGCGGGCAAACGCTCGTAATATCAGTCTAAAAGGCTAAGAGTACTGAATTTTGCAAGTGTTACATGATAATTTTGCGAATACTATGTGTTCTGCTTATAATTGTTGTAGAAAAGATGAGGTGTAGGTAATGATTTTGATTTTTGTGAGGCTTTCTTTTGAAGCCACTGTTCAGATAGCATTTTTTCCATTTTCGATATATTTATGGATGTCTATTCGCTGTGCAAGAAACAGTTGATAACAACAGAACATAAGCTCTACATATAATATCTTCACGTTATAATTCTTATGGGGAAAAGAGATAAAATTTTGTGGTTAACAAACAAGTTGTTAAACGAGGCCACCAAAAATAATTGGTTTAATGTTTGCAATAGGTCTAAATACATAAACTCAAATTAAAACCCCAAAAAACTAATTTTCAACCGACTTCAAAAAGGAGGAGGTTCTCAATTCGACTGTATGTTTTTTTTTATGTTTGTTACCTCAGAACTCCGTCATTTATTAACCGATTTGGACAATTTTTGTTTTGTTTGAAAGGGTATACTTCCAGATTGGTCTCATTTAAATTTCAAAAAAAAAATACCACCCCTAAGGGTGGAAAAACAACTAATGATGAATTTAACCTACTTCTAATTGTCATATTGACTTGAAACTTTGCAAGTATTTCTATTTCCGTTGATAGTACAGTGGTTCGGTGTTGTTGACCTGATTTGATGGCAAGGCCAGAAGGTGGATAGGTGGAACTCTTCATATAATTAATTATTTTTATCATTAATTTTTATCTGACTATTCGTCCGTTTTTAGCTCGAAAAGTATATAAAAATATGTAACTAATAAGACCTTTTGTCAATTAAATGTCAAAATTAAGTAAATAAAACTTTTATATATAATATTCTTACCATAATATCCTGCGTACTATCCCATTGTGACGTGCATCCACACTAAAAACACATTACACTAAATCCATTTAAAAATAAATATTTAAATCTATTGACTAAAATTCCACTGTTCTATTTATCTATAAAATGATTCAATTTATAGCCATTATTAGCAGAAATTAATAATTTATATGTACGCCAGAGTAAACTTGCCCAAAGTTCAGTTACCGAAGGTCTACGACGTAGCATTCGCTACGAAAGCTGTGTCACGACTGAAGCTCTACGAACGCTTTCAATAGAGCTTCTATATAAGCAAAAGTATGTAATTACGAACGTAATATTGATGATATTTATGTAAATGTTATATTATTTTATGTATGTATTTGTCTTACATTTATAATTCTCTCTCTTCTCTGTTCTATATCGAAATTTAACATTTGCTTTGAGTTTTTACTACCGAAGTCATACACATATTATATATAATATACGTAAATGCGCAAAATAGTTATTGAGTGTATGTGTGTCTATTTATTTCATCGCATAATAATAGTTTAACGGTTTTGTGTGAAATTTGTTACAAGTCGTTTTGTTTCGCCCACTTTGAAAAGGAGAAAAAGTTATGTTAATTGTATATGACATGTTATTTTATTGTGTTTCATATTATTAATCTCGTGTGTAATAATTTAACGGAGTTGGTATTTTATTTATCCCATACTCCAAATACTTTCTACCCAACTGTAGTGAAACTTAAAGAAGGGCTATGTGTTTAGCTGTTACTATGCACGTTTCTATGTATATATCATACCCGATCCTATGTTCTTTCGTAACTTCGTAATGGCTGAACCGATTTTGATGAAATATATATCGACAGATGTATTGTTGTCTTGATAACGCGAGTATCATAGGCTATATAAAATTATGAATACGGAAAACATCTAGGATTTTAGCCTATAATTCAGTCCCATCGAGTGAGTTAATCACATATCACAAAAATATATACAACTGACATACATACATACATATATGTGTTCAAAAATAATTCATTATTAAAAAAATCAAATTGTCTAATTGTTGCACAAAACTAAAAAGATGTGAATACAGAAAATGTTTACAAAAAAAAACCGATTTCGTTAAAAGCGAAATATCGACTTATTTAATTTGATAGTTACACTTTCCGTCGGCCGTATTGCTTTGCAGACGCTTAAAAATCCCAAAATAGTGACTTAACTTCACGTAAATTTTGATGCTTCATTTTTAAAACCTTTTACAAGAAGACAGACCGATCTAAGAGGCCTATCATCCCCTCGATAATAAACATAAACTCGATTTTAATGCCCCATTTTTGTAGCGCATTAGGTATGTTAGCTGAGGCCAACGTGTTTTGTTTTTGCACCACCGGTCCTTGGTGCACAGGATTCGGGATACATCAAACAGAATTCTAGCCATGATCATGGAGAGATTTGACTGTATGTACATGAACTTTTCTACTAACTACTGTTGCGCTATTTCGGGACACGGGAAGCCTCCATGACTCAAGTACTCAGTCAAATATATAAATAAGTACTAGCGACTCACCCTCGTTTTACTCGGGTTCGTTTGGTTGATTCCCCAAACGAACTTTCATCCCCATTTTCAACCTCTTTAGGGATGATTTCCAGGATAAAAAGTATCTTATGTCCTTCCCAGAGTCTCAAACTATCTTCTTACCGAATTTCATCTAAATCGGTTCAGTAGATCCTGAAATTACCCCCTACAACGTCACAAACTCACAAACACACAAACTTTACCTCTTTAAAATATTATAGTATAGATAAATCATAGTTATAATTATAATTTAAAATAGAATAAGTATTTTTTATATATACTAACAAAATGAGTGACTGTTATTTGAATAAATGAATTTATTTTATTATTATTATATTCCTCGCTCGCCTTCACCTTCGACCTTGGCTGCAGACATTGCTTGTGATACCATGCCCACGCGCAACGATAGTGTATCTATCACTCGTGCGTGAGTCAATTTTCACGCATTAGCTAAGTACATAAGTTACTGATTAAAAATATGCCTCATAATTATATAACAATAATATATATTTTTTTCAGATAACAATATTACTATCCATACTATAATACTTTCTTAGATATTTGACATTTTAAATACAACAATTTTTTTGCGGATTTACATATGTTGAGGTATGGCTCCTGAAGCTGTTTCGAATACTTTACAGCAATCACGGGGGAGACTAAGGTTTTAGACGTTTTTAAAAGCTTTAATTTATCTATACTAATATTATAAAGAGGAAGATTTTTTGTTTGTTTGTTTGTACCGAATAAGCACCGAAAGTGCTAGACCAATTTAGATGAAATTTGGTAAGAAGATATTTTGAGATCCTGGGAAGGATATAAAAAAAGTTTTTATTCCCGAAATCGAATCGAATTAGGGGTTTAAGCGGGTGAAACTTGGGATGAAAGTTTGTATTGGGAATCAACCTAGGGACGAAACCTAGCGAAGCGAGGATATGTCGCTAGTGTAATATATAATATAGCAAGCTTTATTATTTTTATCATAAAAAATAAAGGGGTTAGAATTTTGTCCTATGCCATTATTTGAACTGTAAGAGTTAACACATATTCGTATTTGGTTTAACCACAGGACTGAAATTAATACAAAATAAGTATTTAACGATTTATAAATAACTAGCATTGCTTGCGGCTCCGCCCACGTTCAGATCACCAAAAACGAAATTCTTAGGTTTTACATATACTCTTACTTATTTTGTATTTTTTGTAAAAAGTATCCTATATGTTGACCCAAATAACCAGCTATCACCATACCAAATTTCATTAAAATCCCTCCAGTGGTTTTTCTGTGATGCGGTAACAGACAGAGAGACAGACAAAAATTCTAAAAAATATAGATTCGGCCTGTGTATCGATAATAATGTTTATTTCAATAAGATTTTCTTAAAAATATTTAATGTACAGATTCGGTTTCATTACAATTTTATTATACGAGTATGTATAGATTACGAAATTCATAGTGTACCATAAATATTGAAATTAAATAACTGAGAGGAAAGGAAACGCGGCTCTTGGTACTTATTTCTGTATTTAAGAAGTAAATATTTTTTGGAAATATATCCAAATACTAGCGGCTCACCCTCGCGTCGCTCCGGTTCGTTTCTAGAAAATTTATCCCACGGGTACCGTACATTTTCCGGGACAAAATGTGCTATTCCAGACTATAATCAATCTCTGTGCTAAATTTCATTCAGATCCGTTCAGCCGTTCTGGCGTGATTGAGTGACAAACGTCCATTCGAACATCCAAACGTTAAACTTTTATATTCATAATATTAATAACATCATATTTTATATGTAAAAAAAATGATCGCCTCCAGGCTATTTCAACTTGATAGAAATATTGTTAATTATAATAATTTAACTTAAAAAAAAGATAACGAGTTATTAGTCCCGCTGAGTTTCTTTCGCCAGTTCTTCTCAGGTCTGAGGCTTCTACTTTCCGAACTGGTAGTAGACTCATGACGTTCAGTAAAAAATTGTAATAATTTAATGCTGAATAGAATATTTTGAATTTGAATTTTGAATATTAAAATTTTCAAACGTATTACTTTTGCACTGAACCAGTTTGTCTTCTCGACCATCGACATAAATGCATATTAAATATCCATGCAATTAATGCAACATGCACATTAATTTTGTACTTAAAACAATAAATTTCACATTTCCGATCTCAAATAACAAGTTGAAAGTTATCGTATATTTCATACTAATTAATCGCTACAGTAAATTTGTATGCGGTAAAAATTAAAAAAATTAAAAATATGTTAGCCTTTTCGAAGTACTTTAAAATGTAGGTACACAATTAATTGCCTTTGAGAAACATGTTTGAATTGAATATTTTTGAGTATTCTCCAAACATTCGACTAAGACGTGAATTAAATAATTTATTTTCGTACTCTAGTATATAAAAATGAAAAGCTTGTGTAATTTTACACGCGAATTTTTGTAACTAATAAGTAGTTCAACATTTAAAATAAAACTATTTTTTCCTATTTTTAGTTTTTCAAGGTTTTGCTCTGGTATACATATTTTAAATTGTATAAATCTATACAAATATTATAAAGAGGTAAAGTTTGTGAGTTTGTGAGGTTGTAGGGGGTAATCTCTGGATCTACTGAACCGATTTAGATGAAATTTGGTAAGAAGATAGTTTGAGACCCTGGGAAGAACATAGGATACTTTTTATCCCGAAAATCATCCTTTAAAGAGGTGAAAATGGGGATGAAATTAAATATAATTATTTGTAACCTTAATATTATTATAATGTCAATTGTTTTTATTATTCTATTACGTAAACCTAAGAAACTACTAATCATCTCATATAAAAAAAAATGAACAGCCTTCATTCTTTTCATTGCAGAAGGTTTTTTTGTTTGAATTTAGGCGAAGGACAACCAGTTAATAAAATTTCTATCAAAATATCAACCGTGAATGTGCCGTTAAAATTACTCAAGCTTTAAATAATTTAATAAATTGAGTTCACATAAACTCAACATCAGTTAGCTATACTGAATGCATATTTAAACATAATTACTATTTTAATACGTCGTAAATAATTTCTAAGAATAACAGTACATTCGAGTAAAGGTATATCTTTTAACCTTCGACCTTTCACCAACTCGGAGCTGCATCTTGTTTTTTATTTCATCGTGCTTTTCTTATTGTTCCTCATTAAAGAGAAATGTCGAGGAAAATTAGTTCCGTTTAACGCTCGCATTCATTTGTGATATTTTGCATTTTTTTATATATAATATGACGGAGGAGCCTTTAGTTACCTTTTTCTGTTAGAATGTAAAACCTTATTCTGTTTAAAGTCATTATGTTATGTGATTTAGTTTTTATTCCGATAATATTTTCTTAGATTTACGCGAATATTTGACTTTTGAAATATTGACATTTGAATTTTGAAATAAAACTATCTTTTCGGATTATTTCGCGGATTTATTTTGATTTTTGGTTCCCGACGTTTCGAATGCTTTACAGCAAAAAAATACCCTAATAATCTATACTTATTATAAAGAGGTAAAGTTTGTGAGGTTGTAGCCTGTAGGGGGTAATCTCTGGATCTAGTGAACCGATTTAGATGAAATTTGGTAAAAACATAGTTTGAGACCCTAGGAAGGACATAGAATAGTTTTTATTATAGGGGTGAAAAGGGGATGAAATTTGTATGGGGAATCTACCTAGTGACGAACCCGAGCGAAACGAGGGTGAGTCGCTAGTTAGTTATAAATCAATACCTTTTTGTGAAAAAAAAATATTTTTTTTAGAAAATACACCGATGTATATAAACTTAGAAAGCAAAACCCTATCTATAAACAAAATTTGATCCAAATCGTCTGAGCCGTTTTTGAGATACATAAATATATATAAATAAATTTATATATGTATATACAATAATAACTGCTCATTTAATGTTATAAGATATACTATACGTAAAGTCTTTAATAGACAATTTTTCTCTGAATCATCTTCAGCTCTAAAAGCCAGAACTGTATCCATATCTCTCATTTTATGTCCATCGTAAATGGTGGCAATAAATGATGCCAACTATAATAACAGGGGTTTAAAACTATTTTATTCATATATTACCCTAAAGCCTGCGGCTTATCTTTCTTACTAATATATGTACGTATAAGCATATCTATACATATAAACATATACTATACATATAATTAAAACTGAGTCGAATCTGAAAGTTAAATGTTTTTTGGAAAATCTTATTGAATACATAGTCATTATTATCGATACAGAGACCGAATCTATAGTTTTTAGAATTTTCGTCTGTCTATCTGTTTGTCTGTGACCGCATCACGAGAAAACCACTGTACAGATATATATATATATATATATATATATATATATATATATATATATATATATCAATAGTATATAAGTTGTTGTTGTAGGCAGTAGTAGCCCAGTGGTAACGTGCTCCATTGGGAAACCGAGTAAAGCGGAAATCCCAGGTCTCGCACCTCATTTTCAAGTGCGAATAATTTCTAACATATATAAAGGGGTTTGACCGAATTTGGGATAAGTTTTTTTAACCCCCGACGCAAAACGATAGGGTGATATAGGTTTGACGTGTCTGTACGTGTGTTTGTGTGTGGCATTGTAAATCTCGAACGGATGAACTGATTTTGATTTTGTTTTTTTGTTTGAAAGGTGAATTAGTCGCGAGAGTTCTTAGCTATGTTTAATGAAAATCGGTCCAAGATGGCTACCACCACAATATGGCGAATCACATGTCGGGTTTTAGAATTAATTACGTATTTTCATAAACTATTTTGATTAATCAGAGTCTATTTATATAAATTCCAGAAAAAAACCCACCTCTTAGGGTAGAATAAAAATATATATGAAAATACATTTGAAAAGTTTTGCAAGTCGATGTATCTTAGTAATCTATAATATAAATGTCTGTAGTTAACAAGTTTCAAATTTCATTAGTACTGTTGAAGCTACAGTCAAATGTAAACTTTGTAGTAATTAAAGTTTTTCACCAAGGAAAGTTAGTGCTGAGCGCAAGCGAATCAATAAACTTTACTAATGTATGTATGTATGTATTCAGCCCTTTTTATCGTCCCACTGCTGGGCACGGGCCTCCCTTCAGTACGAGGGGAATCAGGCTATAGTCCACCACGCTGGCCAAGTGCGGTTTGGCGGACTTCACATGTCTTACGAAAATTTGCTAAGTTCTCTCAGACATGCAGGTTTCCTCACGATGTTTTCCTTCACCGTAAACTTTACTAATACCACTAGCTAAAATCAGATTTTGATTCTCACGCTGTGATGTGATTTTAAACGCTGCTCGTAATATTTTTATGTCGACTTCGTTTTTTGGTGACCAAACAAGGCTAACTGGTTCAGTAAATATTTTCATTAGATTTAAGCTAATATGTATTTGACATTTTAAATAAAATTATCTTTTTGGATTTTTTCGCGCATTTTTCGTTCACAAAGTTTTTAATGATCACGGCTTACAGCAATCATGGTCACGGGGAACACTAAGGTCTTGTTCTGTAAACAATTGAGCACGATCCGTACATCTTTGAAACTAGATGCGTATAGAAAATATTATATCTACGTTAATTCAACGTATGATTAATAAGTTTAAGATTTTTGTGGGGCTAAGATGTCACGGTTTTTGCACATAGCGAATGTTTTATACCTCAAAAGTCAAAAGAGTCAATGTTAGCTATACATATAATAAAACTGTAACTGATTGCTGCCTGTACCTGGAGGATATTTGAGAAAACTATTATCGGGGGTCTTTATTAACACAATAGATTATAGAACCCAAAACAATGATTTTTAGAATTTTTGTGTTTGTCTGTTCGTTTGTGCGCGCTAATCTTAGAAACGGCCAACTGATTTGGGTGCAGTTTCAATAATTTGTTGTGGTAAGCTTCACTTAATATTTAGCATTTGTATTATTTCAATCGGTTCATAAGGTGAGTAGCTAGTTATAAATAAAAACCTAAAAATAAATTATAAGTCAGGAAATGTAGCTGCGTTAAAAAAATGACAGAACGAAAGTCGTGTCATAGTAGGCGGGGCTTAAAAGTCGTGTCCAGGGCGTCATCAGTCGGACATTATTCTTGCAAGCGAGCACATCTCAAATTTTAGCGTACGTTTAATTTTTTATCATTGTGAACTACAGCTGTGAATCATCACGCCAGCATGTTTTTTGAAGTGGTGCAGGAGCCAAACAAGATTAAAATGTTCAGAAGTCACTTTTCATTAGTACTCGTAAGTACTAGCAAAATTATAATCTATACATATAATAAAATTCTAACTAAGTCGAATCTGTACATTAAATATTTTTTGGAAAATCTTATTGAAATAGAGATTATTATGGATACAGAGTCCGAATCTATAGTTTTTAGTATTTTTGTCTGTCTGTCTGTCTGTCTGTTACCGCATCACGAAAAAACTACTGGACAGATTTTGATGAAATTTGGTGTAATGATAGCCGGATATCCGGGTCAACATATAGGATACTTTTTACCGCGGGAAAATATCTCATTTCTGAGAAAAAATACAAAAACTGCAATGTAAGAGTATACTAATATGTAAAGCCTAAGAATTTGGTTTATGGTCATCTGAACGCGGGCGGAGCCGCGGGCAATGCTAGTTATATATATAAAGAGATGTTCAAAAGACAAATACGTTGTCAAACCGAGATGGCCAATACTATGCAAAATGAAGTCAATCAATTTTTGACCTAATTTAGAAAGTATCTTTTTTCTTCTCGATGAAATACTGTAATGTAAATCGATAAAATTTTGATCCTTTTATAATAGTAATTTATTTTGCTTACTTTGTTTTTAATGTAAAATGTAATTAGATTTGCTTTGAATCGGCTGGCACCGACTTCGAAAATATCTGATTAGGTATCTGTTCTAAATCAAAGCCTCCGTTTAGTTATTTTTATATTTTAGTGCCTGGAAGTCGGTGTTTATTATTTTTTTTAAAGTTTTATTTTTCCATTTTTAGTGTAGACTTAATAAGCAGGTAATCTGTAAGAAGAAAGATTTTTAATAACATATTCGATCAAGCAATATATTTAAGAAAATAATTTATTGTTGATTTTTTAAAAAACCCTTCGACCGATTTCGATAAAATTTAAATGGGACTACCTGGGAAGTATACCCTTCGAAACAAAAAAATCCAAATCAATTCAGGCGTCTTCGAGTAATCGGTGAACATACATAAAAAAAATATTCCGACGAATTGAGAACCTCCTCCTTTTTGGAAGTCAGTTAAAAATGAAGTTTATTGTTTAAGCCTGTGTCCAGAAAATGATCTTGAATTGAGTATGTCAAAAAGGTTTTTAAACGTTTCTAAAAAGCTAACAGTTACATGTGTGTCTTTAAAATCAAGCATGTTTAATAGTTGCGAACAAAACTTTAAACGCATCAGCTACACTTTGATTTAAGGTTTGCTAATTTCACGCTAATAAAATGTATAATCGTTGAATGTCTCCGAATCCTTCTTCACTATATTGCGATGAAAGATTCTCTTTAATGTGTTTTAGACAAAAAATTAATAATTAATCGTATTTTGCTGGACATATAGTTCATTGAATTGTATAAAGTAACCCAAAAAATATATATGTATATATATATATATATATATATATATATATATATATATATATATATATATATATATATATATATATATATATATATATATATATATATATATATATAATATAATAAAAAAAGTACAATAATATTGTTTTATTATTGACTTGGCCCGGTCTACTTATTGCATAACATTGTCCACGCCGCTGTGACTCAGCTGTCATAGCAAGACATTGCAGTACGCGCACAAACCAATCCCTGCTTTTGGTCTGAATTTAAACCAATCACCAAACATGTCTGTAACCTCAGAAGTGGTTCGTATTTTGATCATACGTTGTTTTGGTTTGAAGTAAGGCCACTTTTTGTGAGGAATTTATTCTGAATTATACTTCGTAACTTATTATTTATGCGTAGATAAAAACACCATTTATTTTTTTATAGTTTAGTACATTGAAGTCGTTTTACATTTTTAATAAGAACTTCTATAAACGTTATTCATATTTCAAATTAAAGTGAGGAATTTAAACATTTTTTTAATCGCGATGTATCGTTAAATGATATAAAACTCATATAAGTACTGCGGGACAAATAGTACGTCGAGTTAATTTAAATAATCTTATAAATAAAAATGAATGGCTAAATGTGTTGTTAAGCGCAAAACGCCAGAAAGGCTGGATTCGGGTATTTTTTTGAAATATTCTTTCAAGTCCGAGAGAAACATTGGAAAAATTTCACGGAAAAACGTAAAAATCACATTTTCCTTTTTTTTTATTTCTAATAATTATGAACGCAACCTTAAATGTAATATAAACTCAATGCATTTGTAGATTTCACACTCTCTTTCTACGATATACTTAAGTACAATTTGACTTTGTTTATTTGTCTATCTTTCACGTCGAAACAGAGTGATGGATTAGTATATATCTATACTAATATAATAAAGAGGTAAAGTTTGTGAGTTTGTGATGTTGTAGAGGGTAATCTATATAATACTAGCGACTCAACCTCGCTTCGCTCGGGTGCGTCCCTGGGTTGATTCCCCGAATAAATTTTCATCCAAATTTTCACCCCCTTAAGGGATGATTTCCGGGATAAAAAGTATCCTATGCCCTTCCCAGGGTCTCAAACTATCTTCTTAATAAATTTCATCTAAATCGGTTCAGTAGATCTTGAGATTACCCCCTATAATGCAATGTCACAAACTCACAAACTTTACCTCTTTATAATATTATAGTATAGATATAATCTATCTACGAGTATTCTATACCTAGGGACGAAGGATGAACAAAGCGTTAGTTTATAATATTTAGAAGGCAATATAAAGAAATATTCGAGTCTATTACTTTATAAGTTTAAGTATAGTATTGTAGGTTTTTGAGACTTCACCACGTTATCTGTAGTAAACAATTATAACAGACGATTTGATACCAAGAAGTAGAGTAATCGGACAATCGCACACTAACATTAGCCACATAGTGCACACTCAGTAATGTTTCCTTTTATGTCGAATTAATTATTATCGAAATTACCATTTGATTAGATTTTAGGTCAATGTACTAGCAAAAAACATGAGGGCAGTTTAAAAATGTTAATTAGGTTTATATAATACTAGTGTCTCACCCTCGCTTCGCTTCGCATTCGTCCCTAGATAAAAATAAATCTATCCCACGGGAATTGTACATTTTCCGGGATGATATATATAACTTTCCTCAATAAACGGGATATCTAATGCAAAAAGAAATTTTTCAAATCGGATTAGTATCTAGTTCCTGAGATTAACGCGTTCAAACGAACGAAAAAAAACTCTACCTTATTATAATGTTAGTATAGATTCATGTCCTATAAATGTTGGTATTTTTAAACAAATTTTATGTTTAATCTAAATGAATTTGTAAATATCCTAAAACTTACGAATATGTAACTTTTCACGTGTTAATCATGCAGTATGGTCGACTTGCTTTAAATAATGATACCACTGGCATGGATGCAATGTGTTGCGAGTTGCATGATATTATTTTATCATCCAATTTGTCATTGATATCTTTGCATAATCTATATATGAAAAGAGAAAGACAAATCAAATCAAATCCAAATATACTTTATTCAAATAGACTTTTACAAGGACTCTTGAATCCTCAATTTTACATTTTAAATTAAAATGAAATGTCAGTGTGAGTGTAGTCAGCCCGTTAGGAAGCTACCACCGGCAAAACAGTTTAGTACCTTTTTCTCGTCTGTTTGTCAACGAGCTTTAGAAGTATTTGTATAAAAATGTTGGAGTTTCAGTTTTTTTATAAAGTCAGTTTTTAAGTTTTTCAGAGTTTCAGAGTTTTTTTTAGTTTGTCAGTTTTTTATATAGATAAGTAAATTTTATTTCTATACGTATTTTATATATTAATAAAAAACATACACCCAAGAGGTAGAGGTACACCACACATTTTATGTATAATTAACAGTACCCACGGCTTCCCCCGCGTTCAAGCGACAAAAAAACAAACTCTTTGGCTTTACGTTATCTATACTAATATTATAAAGAGGTAAAGTTTGTGAGCTTGTGACGTTGTATGGGGTAATCTCTGGATCTACTGAACCGATTTAGATTAAATTTTGTAAAAAGATATTTCAAGACCCTGCGAAGGACATAGGATGGTTTTTATCCCGGAAATCATCCCTTAAGGGAGTGAAAATGCGAAGCGAAGCGAGGGTGAGTCACTAATAACTAATAAATTGATAGCTGTAATGATTTTCAAATGTGAGTATGATTTCAGTTTTTATTTATAAAGATATAGGGTACATAATTCGAATATCTATTGAGGCGTTTTGCGCAGACATAGAATCGGCCGTTGAAAGACTGTCTCAACCAGAATCTTCTCCCTCAGAATAGTCAGGCAACGGGCAAATCTAGTTGAACGGATTTGCGAACGAAATGTTGAATGATCAATATTAGCAGCGTAGACTTCAATAATAATAATTTTACTTCGTCATATTGCTAAACCAAATTCTATTACTTCGGAAGGGCTTGAAGTTAAAGGTTTGAAAGAATTCAAATAATTAGAGAATACAGTTACTCTTCCCTTATAAATAACACGTTTTCTAATGAGTTTCTTATCATTTGGCATTGTATAAGCTGGTATAGACAACCTTGAATGTAATTAATACAATGCAATTAATACATCGTTTTAAGAACTTTTGTCTGTCTGTCTGTCATTAGTCTATATGGGAACGCATCACGAGGAAACCTCTGGACAGATTTTGATGAAATTTGATATGATGATAGCTGGTTATCCGGGTCAACATATAGAATACTTCTTACTGCGGGAAAATATCTCATCTCTGAGAAATTTATAGGAACCAACCGTTAAAACGTGTCGTAGTGAGGGTGAGTCGCTAGTGCAACATATACTGATATATAAATAAAGATTTTTTCTTCTATACTCAAATTTAATAGGTTATTTGAAGTGATCACTGACATATTAAATGAATTACAAGTACAATGACCTTTGAAAAAGGAAACTTATCACCGACAGGTGTTGCTATCAATACCTATACTCGTAATCAAATATGCAAATCAATGAAGAAGTTAATTACCCGGTTGTTATGTAAAACATTAATAGGTACTTACTTTTTGTAAATAACCTGTAATTTTATTGTCTTTACCAATTGAAACTATTAATAAACTACCTTCATTCTAATCGCGTGAAATGTTCTTTTTGGTAATCCAGAATGTAAGGTATCTCTATTCTAAATCTTTCTATACAAATAAATAAAATTAAAGTGCCGTTTGTAATGTCAAAATTGCAATAATAATATTACACAAATTCGAATCTCCTTTTTTTTTGTTTCTAGCCGATGAAATTCGGTGAGGTACAATCATATAAATAATAATAATCATCCCGATCGATTTCGGCCACGGTGGTCAATCTCATTGAGACTAGCCAACTGCGCAGGAGATATTATAGCGCACAAGCGTGAGACACAAGTGCACTCTCTGTTCTTGTCACTCTCATACTCCGGTGGGACGATTGCTCGACACGACCAGTGAGAGTTAAGTGTATTCAACCACGACGGCCCGATGCCGGGTCTGCTGAAGCAAACCAAAACAACTACGAGATTGTTCCCACGGTCCCATCTGCTATCAGAGAAGTACCAGGAGCAACCGGCATGGTAAACAGCCTATCGATGTTGGCTGCCGCCAAGTGCGTTTCTTGGCTTTGTACCCGGCTGAACTGCCGGACACTAATGAGCCCCGCCACCACGACAAGGTGAACACACGTTGGGGGTTATCACAACCAAATATATACTAAAATGTGGTCGAAGAAAGTTTTTTTGCAGTAAAAAAATAAATAAAATTGTTTTGTGAGTCCCACATAACCACCTGTACGTCTACAGGTAGTATGTGTAAATGCATAAAAAATAGATAGCGTCACTGCGCAAAGTACATATATAAATATGCCCTCACACTTGTGGAGAGTATTATGAAGCCACTAAGAAGAAATGCGACTGATTACAGTGTGCTCTTTGTGGTTTCATGAAGACTGCAGTGAAGATCCAGCAGAATGCCTAAAGTGTTACGTCTGATTATGCACTAAATACTCGTGGGAATCTATCCCTGATATCTATAGGCAACTAACCCACATGTCTAGGTGAGATGCCTATTTTTTAATATTTAAAAAAAAATAATCTAAAATATATTGCACAGTAGTTCCAAATTTAATCCGAGTGGCATAAATAAACCGTGATTCAAATAAACTATGCGTATTTTATGTATTATTTTACATCTATACATATAATAAAATTGTAACTAAGCCGAATCTGTACATTAAATATTTTTTGTAAAATCTTACTGAAATAAACATTATTATCGATACATAGGCCGAATCTATAGTTTTTAGAATTTTTGGCTGTCTGTCTGTGTCTGTCTGTTACCGTATCACAGAAAAACCACTGAACAGATTTTAATGAAATTTGGTATGGTGATAGCTGGTTATCCGGGTCAACATATAGGATACTTTTTACCGCGGGAAAATGCCTCATTTCTAAGAAAAAATACAAAAACTGCAATGTAAGTGTATACTAATATGTAAAACCTAAGAATTTGGTTTTTGGTCATCTGAACGCGGGCGGAGCCGCGGGCAATGCTAGTATATAATTAATATTGATCTTTTTTAAAACTATAGGCAACTCCCCCTGACTTACTGTATTACGAGTATATTAAGGCTCCTTATTATCGCAATAGATCCCAAAACAATGATTTTTAGATTTTTTGTCTGCTTATATGTGCGTTTGTGCGCGCTAATCTCAGAAACCGCTTAACCAATCTGAGTGCGGTTTTCACTAATAGTATTTTCGTAAGCTTAACTTAACATTTAGTATTTGTTTTATTTTAATCGGTTCATAAATAAAAAAAAGTTGTCAATTTAAAGAATCATCCAGAAACGAATCCGAGCGAAACGAGGGTGAGTCGCTTGTATATTAAGAAAATGCAGTGCGAGTAATGTGGGTATTTTGAGTCATATCTTATCAGTTGCACTTGAACTTGGAGATTTTTTTCCACTTAGCTGTAGTGATTGATTACTGATTACAAATTGATTATGTGGACGTAGTAACTAACTAGCTTTGTCCCATATCTTTACGTTCTAAATGTAATAGATATTATGGTATCATTTAAAAAAAAATCTATAATTTATAGCTTAAGAAGATATACAATTAATTTTAGGATCGGAAATATCTTGTAAAATGCCTAAAACCTAAAATATGTGGAGATGTGTCATGAAGAGCGTACTAATACAATTAAGAAATCTAGACATACGTACTAATGAAAAAAAAATCTTCGGTTCGAGGTATACAAATTTACCAACTTCATTTATTATGACTGAAGTGCGTATTCTACTATGTAAGCTGAACTTTCTGAAGAATATGATGAGATATCGTCTGTTAATTCGTATATAAGATACTAGCGACTCACCTTCGCTTCGCTCGAGTTCGTCCCTCTATACCTTATGACTGTTAGTATGAAATACATAGACTATATAGTCTCTAATGTATAATGTTCTTCCCAGGGTCTCAAACTATCTCCATACCAAATTTTGTCTAAATCGGTTCAGCGGATTAAGCGTGAAAGGTAACAGACAGACAGAGTTACTTTCGAATTTATATATTAGTATGGATTACACAATATGTTCAAATCGTTTGCACACGATTCTATTTTGATATACCTACCTACCTCTCTCCTTACGTAAGGCCTTATCTGAATAATCCAAGTCAAAATAAAAGCTTTTTACTAATGCATTTGAAAATATACGGTACGGTACTTATAAGAAATATATAAATAATTTTTAAAATTTTTGCCTGTGTATCTATCTGTTTGTCCGGCTTATCTCCAAAACGGTTGGACCGATTTTGACGGGACTTTCCCATGAAACTGTAAACAAATTACGATTTAAATAAGGAAGTATGTATACATCTATACATATAATAAAATTGTAACTAAGTCGAATCTGTACATTAAATATTTTTTGGAAAACCTAATTGAAATAGACATTATTATCGATACAGAGGCCGAATCTATAGTTTTTAGAATTTTTGTCTGTCTGTCTGTTGCCGCATCACAAGAAAACCACTGGACAGATTTTGATGAAATTTGGTATGATGATAGCTGGTTATCCGGGTCAACATATAGGGTTTAACTTTTTACCGCGGGAAAATATCTCATTTCTGAGAAAAAATACAAAAAATGATAAAACTAATATGTAAAACCTAAGGATATGGGTTTTAGTCATCTAAACGCGGGCGGAGCCGCGGGCAATGCTAGTAATATATAATAATAAAAAAAACAATTGAAAAGTAGTTACATGATATTTTTTATTATTTAACTAATTTACTCTTTTTAAAATATACTTTACTTTTTTTAGATGGTGATAGCGGTGATGGTACATATGGGGGTACACATCACAAGACACTCGAATACAGGCTCACATCTCGAGACTCAAACGGTTAAACGAACTGTTCATTAGCGTATATTAAAATTGCAGGAGTGCATAAAAAGAGGAAAGCGGGTAGGAAACAAAAATTATAAAGATATATTATTGGCGGAAACACTCTTAATTATACTTACAATACTCAAGTTAGCTTAGTCTGTAGTGACGTTGTTTGTACTTGGTCGGGGGGTCGAGTCCCGCAGGGAGCATTCATTTGCGTGATGAGCACGAATGTTTATATTGCAGTCATGGGTATTTATATTTGTAATATGTATGTATTTAAAGTTATAAATGTGTAGTGTACCAACTATTTGGTATCCATAACACAAAACTCGTAGCTTACCATGGAACTAGATGGTGCTGTGTGTTAATATCCCAACATATTTATTTATTTTATAATAAGTAATTATTTGCTTTAATTGAGTAATTAACTTTATTTTTATTTTGTTTTCACGGACCTATGAAACAATCAGAATGATTATTGTAAATGGAAATGAGTGACGACTAATCATATTTTATACTAGCGAATTAACTTCATTTTGCACCCCTAACAGACTTCTTTGCCATTTTTTCCAATAATTTAGGCAGCGCACGCCGAAAAAAAACTCGACTAACATAACCTATGGCACCCATCGGTAACGTAACTTCCTTATTAATGACAGAATTTTCGGAATGGGATCAAAAGTTTCAGAGATTATCTCTAACATCCAAACTTCAATGCATTGACACAACACACAGCAGTGCTACTCCACTGGGAAAGCTCTTCCTTGGAAAATCAGGGGATGAGAGTTAAAAACCCAGGTCTTGTTTCTTCCACCAACCTCTGAGCATTACATGTGCGAATCATTTACAATATGATCACCGTTAGCTAATACGGTAAAGGAATCCATCGTGAGGAAACTTGCATTTTTAGAGAACCTAACTAGTTTTTGGAAGACGTGTGAATGCTGCCAACCTTCATTTGGCCAGCGTGCTGGACTATGGCATGGCCCCCCTCGTATTGAGAAGAACGTGCCAAGCAGTAGAGCGTTAAAAAGGACTGAATCAATCCAAACTTACAAACTTTATATTTTTATAACATTAATGCAGATTTATGGGCCCCTTATATTATCACACCCCGTTTTTTATTACTTTTTTATATAGCTGTTTGGTCACATACATTGCTGAATTCAAAAGAATTATAATTCACCCATATTTACTTATTCTATGTTGATGTTCTCCTGACCGATTCCGGCCACGGCGGCCAATCTCATTGAGACTATTCAACTGCGCAGGAGATATTATAGTGCACAAGTGTACGCCCAGACACAAGTGCACTCTCTATTCCTATCACTCTCATACTCCGGTGGGACGACCACTCGACACGACCTGTCAGAGTTAAGGCGCAGGGCCGACGGCTTTACGTGCTCTCCGAGGCACGGGGGTGAAACACCGCCAACTTCCCAACTCCAGGCTGTTACTGAGGCTTACTATACAGAAAGACTCAATAACTAAACTTGACCCGACCCGGGACTCGAACCCAGGACCTCCGGGTGTGCAGCCGTACATGCTAGCCACTACACCACCGAGGCAGTTATTTTATGTATATTGTATTTAAAAGTATATTGTAAATTAGCTCTAGTACCTTGCTGCACAATCTTGAGCACAAAACTTTATTTGTTATTAAACGGTTTTATTTAGCTCACCCCGTTTGTTTTATTTATTATTCTTGGGTCAAATTTTTAAACGGTTTTATTTAGCTCACCCGTTTGTTTTATTTATTATTCTTGGGTCAAATTTAGTAATTCAAATTTCACCCTCTTCCTGTCAACCGATTAATCTGAAATTTTGTATACACTTTGGATTTTGGTGACAATACAATTATGTTTATTCATTATCATTATAAATTCAAGATGGCCGCCGCTACAAAATGGCGGATAATTTATGTTTTATTAATCCCATCAATATGGGTATCAAATGAAAGGGCTCAACAAGCAAAATACAATATACTATAAAAAATTGAAATCCAAGATGGCGGCCGCTACAAAATGGCGGATAACGTAGGTTTTATCAATCCCATCAATATGGGTATCAAATGAAAGGGCTCAACAAGCAGAATACAATATACTATAAAAAATTGAAATACAAGTTGGCGGCCGCTACAAAATGGCGGATAACGTAGGTTTTATCGATCCCATCAATATGGGTATCAAATGAAAGTGCTCAACCAGTATAATACAATGTACTATATAAAATTAAAATCCAAGATGGCGGCCTCTACAAAATGGCGGATAACTTAGGTTTTATCAATCCCATCAACATGGGTATCAAATGAAAGGTCTCAACAAGTAGAATACAATTTACTATGCAAAATTGAAATCTAAGATGGCCGCCGCTACCAAATGGCTGATAACAATTTTTTATCAATCCCACCAATATGGGTATCAAATAAAAGGGCTTGACAAGAAGAATACAGTGCACTATACAACTTCAATATTTAAGATGGGCGCAAATATATAAATATATTTTGGGACTACGTATAGAGGAGTTGGACTGCAATAAACTAACGGGCAAGAAACCTTGCAATAATGAAGCACTAAATGAATTAAACAGAATGCGAAATAAAAACTAAAAACTAGAAAATAAAAATAGGTAAAAAAACTTTTTAAGTTAAACGGTTTTATGTTAAACATACATTGCAATGTTTAAGATAAATGTACTAAAAACCAAAAAATAATAAAATAGATACAGTCGTGGGAATTATAAACATATGCATAGACTAGACTAAAATAAAACCGTGGGGCACGTCAATTGTCTACAATCGTTGATTAAAATGTTTAACGACGAATTAAACGATTCTTCTATCGCACATTAAGTCGATAATTTGTATACTAAACTCTGATACAAATATGTTAGAATATGGACCTGTAATTTATTTCAAACTAGTAGAACTCGCGGCTTCGCTCGCGCTAGAACTACAACAAAACATATGCAAATGTCACATAAACAAAGCATATGTCTAACTTTTATAGTTAAGTCACAAAAGTAGTCTTTTATATTAAAAAATAATTTAAATCGGTAGGTCATGTTTATTGGTCATATTATCAACGATTATGGATTCTTATATAATTAAATAAATAAATTAAAGGTAATAAGTAAATGTATCGTCTAAAATGTTTAAAACAAAAGACTTTTCCCTTTTACTGCATAGAATTTGGACAAATGGTTAAAGAGATAATACGACATACTCGTAGGTATGGAACTGCAACCGTGCCGTAATATTTTGAGTGATATTTTTATAAGATGGTTTTTTTTCATATACAATACGTCAATCTATCTATACTAATATTAGAGGTAATGTTTATGAGTTTGTGAATTGAGAGTTTGTGACGTTGTAGAGGGTAATATCTAAATCATCTCTTAAGGGGGTGAAAATGGGGATGAAAGTTCGTATGGGGAAGCAAGGTAGGGACGAACCCGAGCGAAGCGAGGGTGAGTCGCTAGTATATATATATATATATATATAATATATATATATATATATATATATATATATATATATATATATATATATATGATGTTCTCCCGACCGATTCCGGCCACGGCGGCCAATCTCATTGAGACTAGCCAACTGCGCAGGACATATTATAGTGCACAAGTGTACGCGCAGACACAAGTGCACTCTCTATTCCTGTCACTCTCATATTCCGGTGGGACGACTGCTCGACACGACCAGTGAGAGTTAAGGCGCAGGACCGACGGCTTTACGTACTCTCCGAGGCACGGGGGTGAAATACCGCCAACTTCCCAACTCCGGGCTGTTACTGAGGCTTACTTATACAGAAAGACTCAATAACTAAACTTGGCCCGACCCGGGACTCGAACCCAGGACCTCCGGGTGTGCAGCCGTACATGCTAGCCACTACACCACGGAGGCAGTCGGTATATATATATATATATATATATATATATATATATATAACTACATTTGTATAATATGTGCAGATAAATTGCTCATCGGCGAGTTAACAACACTCCGATTTTTTTCCACTAATATAAACAACACAACACTCCGATTTTTCTCTAATAATATGTATGTTTGTGCGCGGTCTAGTGTTTGTTCGTGTATTTTTGTTCCTCATCAGGATAAAACAGCTTTGATTGATTTGATGAGGCACATTTGTAGTTTATCTCTCTATTAAACTAAATACCTAACAAAAAAATATGTAGTTGTTTATTTTCTAAGACTATGCTTTGTATGACGTCCACTTAGTATGACGTGTTTGTCGCTTCACTTCGATGTCATTATAAGCGGATTCTACTGTACAAAATTATGATCATCATAATCATACTTAGCTTATTTATGTCGGTTCTTTACGATGTTTTTTTAATAATATCACTTGCACGACACGTTAGGCTCAGTTTGTAATGACCCTACTTGCTGAGCCAGCGGTCGCGGGTTTGAGTCCCGCTGGGGGCATTCATTTGTGTGACGAGCACGAATATTTGTACTTCAGTCATGGGTGTTTATATTTATAATATGTATGTATCTAAAGTTATATATGTGTAGTGTATCAACTGGTATCCATAACACAGGCCTCGTAGCTTACCATGGATCTAGATGGTGTTGTGTGTTAATGTCCCAACATATTATTTATTTATTTATTATTATTTATTATTACAATCCTAACAGAAAGATGTTGCAATAATTGAACTATTATTTTAATATACCTACTATCACCGAAATATTGAAATTCTCATCCCCACATTTACCTAAATGATTCCTATACAATAAACTAGCGACTCACGATCGCTTCGCTAGGTTTCCTAGGTGCGTTTTTACGGTTTGTATGAAATAGATAGTAGATGTCTTGCTCTATGAAAAAAAAAAATAACGAATCTATACCACGGGTACCGTATATTTTTTCAGGACAAAAATAACTTATGTGCATCCATCCAATTTTTTTTTCATCTATACGTATAAAATGCTTTGTGCTGAATGACTGACTGACTGAAGGACCAACCCACAGCCTAAGCCGCTGATCGTAGAGACCTGAACCTTGGAGGGTGTATTCTTTGTATGACGTAGGCATCCGATAAGAAAGGATTTTCCGAAATCCTACCCCTGAGTGGGTAAAATAAATAAAAGATTGTATGAAACTCTGTCATTCTTAATGTGAAATACACATATAGTGGTATTTAGCTTTCAAATAAAAAATGAATTTATTTTTTTCGAAATTCATCCCTTAAAGGGGTGAAAGGGGGTAATAAAGTTTATGTATAGTAAATATATTTATATATAGTAAATGGGCAAATAATTACTTAGGTATAATCAGAACAACTTGAAACTTGGTGTTAATCAAATCAAAATGTTATGTATTCAAATAGACTTTTTTTTCGAAATTCATTCCATAATGGAGTAAAATGTGGATTAAAAGTATGTATGAAATTCTGTAATTGATGCACGGAAAGTGGTATTTACCTTAAAAATGAGAAATAAAACAATACACATATCATTTTTTTTCGAAATTCATTCCTTAAAAGAATAAAAGGGGGTTGTACTGTTTATATGAGGAAAAAATGTTTATGATCAAAATTAATTAAAACTCGGTACTAATGCTCTTCAACAATTAATAAATAAGCATGTAATTTAGATTTTTTTTAATTCAGCCCCTAAGTAAGATAATTTTTGAAATTTACGTTAGCAAGTTTACAATAACAACCTTGAATATTGGAGGTTAATTCTACACTAACTTACAAACTTTACTGCATAAGTGTACATAAAACAATTTAAAGCAAAACATCGATGTAGGTATATACTGCTTTTGTTCGTATCGAAAATCAAGATAAGTCAAGATTACAACAACGCTTATAATGGCTCAAGTAAATCCACTAAGCTATGATTTTAGTTTTTTCGTAAATCACAAAAAAATTGGATATATGTGACACCCGACTTTGATAAGCATTTAAAAGGCCAATATTTCAATAACTTATACTATTCATACCCAGCCTGGCTTTCATAAAATTAATGACATTTTTAGATTTTTTTTGATTGTTATATTATTGTCTTTTAAAACACCTGTGGTTTCTTATTTGTGCCGAGAAAGTTTAATTTTGATAACATCGAAATCGTGTGATATAATGGACGTCATGATCTTTTTTGATAATATTCTTTTCTGATAGAAGGCTATCTATAGTGGATTTTTTATAAAATATCTTAACGGATTATTATGATAGTCCAATGTAATTTATCATATGGTATTCGATGGTGTTATATAGAATGTATAGTGTTAATGAATTATTGAAATTATATAATTTAATTTTAACAATACTATTGGTTTCCACGTCAATTTTTGGTAGTTTTTGTGGTCGTTCCTTTCGAATTTTTGAGTCAATGGTTTAAAACAGTGGGGTATTAAATACCCAATGGAACGATACCCATTTTAATTGGATGTCGCAGGATCTCTGACGCGCTCAACCACAACAACCTGACAGCTGCCTGTCGGTAGATCTTGGCTGTTGCAAGGGGCTGCTCCCACGGACTCCCACTTTGCTATCAGAAAAGTACCAGGAGCAGCCTGCATAGTACACCGTCCACCGAGGTGGATCGTCTCCCAAGTGAGTTTTTTGGCTTCATGTCCGGTTGGCATGTCGGATGATAATGAGCACCTGTATATCTTCACTTGTGTATACGATACATGAAAAAGCAGCAAAACCAAGTTAGTATTTCCTGAAAATTTTGATGAAGTTTTTTGGAATTTATTCATTCCATTTGACACTTTTACTTTTAATATTACTCTTTATAGTAAATCTTTATATTCTATTCTTATTACTTTCTGAAAATATATAAATATTTATTATTATTTATAATACTTCATAAGTTGTATACTTAAAAATATTGCACCACCTTGTATATTTTTCAATTGCGCAAATAAATAAAAACCTAACTGATTTCAAAAAAACTGTTCGAGATAATATCTTTCTTGGAAGTTTTTTACAGTTAATTCAAACAATTACACCTTTTTACTTAATAATATAGCATAAGCACTAAGATCTCTGCGTATTCTTCATATTAATTTTTGATATGATATAATTACTTACATATATCCATACTAATATTATAACTGTAAAAGTGTGTTTTTTGTTTGTTTGTTTGTCCTTCTTTCACATCAAAACAGGGTGGCAGATTGGCGTGATTTTTTGTGTGGAGATAGTTGGAGGGCTGGAGAGTGACATAGGCTACATTTTACCGCGGGAGATTATTTCATTTTCACGGGAAAACACGTTATAATACAAAGCAAAATAATATTTATGATCAGAATGACTTGAAGCTTGGTATTACTATAATTGAAGACAATAAAATTAAATAAATATGTATTCTAGCATTTTTCATAATTCATCTCATAACGGCGTAAAATAGGAGATGAAAGTCTCTATGAAACCAACCATTTTAGAGTTTTTTTTTTGTAGTTTTAGCGCGAGCCAAGCCGGCGGAAGCGGGTTCTACTAGTATATATATGTAATTGCATACGAAACGTCAGCAAGCAAAAATCAAAATAAATCCGCGAAGAAGACCGAAAAGATTTATTTAAAAAGATATAATTATCTATTTTCTTATACTTATTCATTGCACTTTTAAGCATTGAAACATTATTTGCTAGTTGATTACTATCATTTTATTACTTTCAAAATTATATTTGAAATATTGCAATTCACCTTGTACATATTCTATGTCAAGATATTCTCAATAGCAGGCAGTGAGTTAGAGGTATACAGAAAGTTCTTGTATTTGCTGACAATTTCATATTGAAATATGTATCTCCTGCAAAATTGGCAAATTTTAGTGATATTATTATTATTTGTTATGGAAGTTATCTCCCATATTATGTAAAATCGAGGTTTGCAACTGTAGTCAAACAGGAATTTTCGAACTGGTATCGTCAAAGTATGGACATCTTATTGAATATTTTAATATGACTAGCGACTCATCCTCGCTTCGCTCGAGTTGCCCCTACTTACATTTTAAAGTTTATTATAGATTTCTCAGAAATGAGATATTTTCCCGCAGTAAAAAGTATCATATAATATGTTGACCCGGATACCCAGCTACCATCATACCAAATTTCATCAAAATCCCTCTAGTGGTTTTTCTGTGATGCGGTAACAGACAGACAGACAGACAAACATAAATTCTAAAAACTATAGATTCGGCCTCTGTATCGATAATAATGTCTATTTCAATAAGATTTTCCAAAAAATAATTCATGTACAAATTCGGCTTAGTTACAATTTTATTATATGTATAGATTACGAAGCTTGACTCATCTACCGGATATTGCTCTATGCTATAACTTTAGCAAAATGCTAAGCCTATTGTGCATTCCAGGATTGTATTAAATGATTTTTTACTTATATATTAATTATTTCTTAAGACGAATATGTAAATATTTATTTCCAAGGAGGGTTGATGTCAGGCAGGCGGCCGGTCGTAAAACTTTTGCCAAATCCTATCAGCAGTACAGAAAATGTACTGCGTCGACCCCAAGTGATTGGGAAATGGGCAGGGAGATGATGATGATGAATATGTAAATATTTAGATTGAAGAAAAACCTAAAAATTAGGCTTTCCTTATAAAAAGTGCTACAGATTAGATATTATTGATAAGTGTCTTAGATATACGATAGAAATAAAAAAAGAATAATAGGTAATTTTAATGTTAAAAAAGTGCTGGCATTCCTACTACTGTATAATGGCTTTTTTGCTAGTTTTTATCATCTTGAGTGGATAATATCGAGCTATCGATCGAACTTGTTGAGCTATAAATATCACAATTATCCAAATTCCAAATCATTGATACTAAAAAGAATATTTTAAAGCACAATAAAGTCATCTACTGCTTAGTAATAAATCAAATGATAAAGTGCTAATTCTATGTTTTTTTAATATTTTATGTAAGTAAAATAAAACATAATTTATTGGCATGTTTTCTTTTCATTACTTATTCTCTTATTTTGAAATAATTCCACCAGGAGTTTATATCATGTAATATATGTATTGTGAAAGTATTCACCAACAGAGAAGCACGAGCCTGACTTATATTGGATCAGTTCTTAGGTCATGGGCATTAATGTCGCTTATAACAAAAATAGTTTCAAAATTTTTACTTCTTTTTCTACTTTTGCATTTGTATTTTTTAATATAATAATTTTCTTGAAAGAAAGATTTAGCTCTCTAAGGGCAGGACTAACAGATGGATGGACAGCGTGTGCTTCATAAATGGGGTTCCGAATGGAGCCTTTGGGTATGAATCCCTAAAACTATAGAGTATGTGGGCTTATATAGGTAGAAGAGCAGAACCTGCGGCTTCGCTTGCGCTAAAACTACAAAAAAACTCTAAAAAGTGGGTTTCATAAAAACTTTCATCCCTTATTTTACCCTCTTAGGGGTTGAATTTTAGAAAACGCTGAAATCCGTAACTCATTATTTCTGCCGTACTCAATTCATACGAAATTTCATGCAAATATGTCCAAGGAATAAAAAGTTTCATGCAAACTTTTATCCCCTGTTTCACGCCATTGAGGGTTGAATTTTGAAAAATCCTTTCTTAGTGGATGCCTTCGTTATATGAGAAATACATGTGCAAAATTTCAATTTTCTAGCGTCAAGGGTTTGTCCTGTGCGTTGATACATCAGTCAATCACTCTTTAACCGACTTCCACAAGGACTTACACAAAGGAGGAGGTTCTCAATTCATCGAAATCTTTTTTTTATGTATGTTCACCGATTACTCGAAGACGCCTGAACCAATTTGGATTTTTTTTTGTTTCAAAGGTATACTTCCCAGGTGGTCCCATATAAATAAAAAAAAAACCGTCTTCCAGGCACTAAAATGTAAAAAATAACTAAACGGGGGTTTTCATTTAGAATAGATACCTAATCAGATATTTACGAAGTCGGCCGGTACCTCACTTCGCTTGGGTGTGGCCATAGGTCCCTAATAGTAGCATATTGTGTGTTATTCTAGATCAGGCTATCTATGTACTAAATTTCATCCAAGTCCGTCCGGGCGGTTCAGCATGAACGAGTATTCAAATGTACACACTCATATAAAAACATTGATGTTAACATGGATTTTTATTCATTCTTCCAAACAGCTGTGCAAAAATGTATAATAATAATTCAAATCTTTAATCCAAAAAAAACTCGTGTACAATTTTTTTGCATAAATGTTTTTACTATAGGTTTATAGTTATATAATGTAATCTGTTATTTTTAGAGATAAAGTCAGAAAATGCAAATCAAGCAAAAAACGTGTTCTCATAAAATTCACTCCATACATCATAATTATAGTATGTAAAACAGTTTAATTATTCCCTGCTTTGAAGTAGAGTACATGGACAAATTCAAATATATACTAAAAGTAGCAGAACCCGCGGCTTCGCTCGCGCTAAAGAAAACTACAAAAAACCACAAAAAACTAATAAAGTAGGTTCCATACAAACTTAAACCTATTTTACCTAAGTTTCAAATAATTCTGATCATAAATATTTTCCTGAGTTGTATTACAACTTGTTTTCTCGTAGGAATAAGATAATCTCTCGCGGTAAAAAGTAGCCTATGTCACTTTCCAGTCCTCTAACTATCTCCATACAAAAAATCACACTAATCCGTCACTCCGTGTCGACGTAAAAGAAGGACAAACAAACAAACACACTTTCACATTTTTAATAAGTATGGATGTATATCATAAAGGTGTTTTTTATAAGTTTCCATACAGATAGTTTCAGATACTGTGTTTTCGTTAAAAGGACATTTCAGATGACCTTAAGAAAGCCAAATTGCCTGACTAGATAACTCAAGACCGTTTGTCTTGGCGAAGAAAAATGAGGAGACTCGACCCCAAATTAAGCGATTGAACAGAAGAATAGGAAGAAGAAGAAAGGTTTTTTGTTTTTTTTTTTTGGTGATGTGCTAAGCCTCTCCATATTTCAGTAGTCTAAAAATAATACAACAAATATGTATATATTTTTGTCTTATACATGTATTTATGTATATAAATTTAGTATTCGTGCATGTATTTATTCAATATTAATTGTACCGTCCCGTTTGTATGTATGTATGTATGTATTCAGCCCATTTTTTAACGTCACATTGCTGGGCACAGGCCTCCCCTCAATACGAGGGAGATCAGGCCATACTCCACCACGCTGACCGAGTGCAGGTTGGCGAACTTCACATGTCTTTCGAAAACTGTCCCGTTCCGTTTACGGTTCCACTAATCCTTTCGCCACTTGTCTGTAAGAGATTTCTCCGAGCAATAAGACCGCCTTTGCATGTCTTTTTGTTCTCTTTCTTTCCACCTTATCTACTGCTCTTTTGTGTGTGCGATAAAGTATTTATCGATCTATCAAATTTAAATATAATACAGGAGGTATTTATCAATAAAATGAGCAGCATTTTCTTTCAGCATAAACATTCTTTAAAGAAGGCGAAGGAGCATTATAATTATTTCTAATACCATACGTTAAAAGCGTGTTTCTGATAACTTTGAACCCACTTTTTGTAATTACTGATAAAAAACACTTGTCTTGAGAAAGAATGAAAATTATCTACTTAACTTTTAATATCCCTACGTCACTTTTTGGCATTATGTCAACAATTAGTTTCATGGATGTTTTCATTCTCTGTATTAAGTTTTCTGACACAATCTATATTGCAAGTTTGATTTCTGTCTAGTAAATATATAAAATAACAACTATACAGATTTGATAAATTACGTTTACAACAATGAAGATCGATTTTATAACCAATACCCTGTAGTGATTTTCCATAAAATATTATGATATTATGGAAATAACAAGTTCATATGACGTATATTAATGTATGTATGTATTCAGCCCTTTTTAACGTCCCACTGCTGGGCACGGGCCTCCCTTCAGTACGAGGGGGATCAGGCCATAGTCCACCACGCTGGCCAAGTGCGGGTTGGCGGACTTCACATGTCTTTCGAAAACTTGCTAAGTTCTCTCAGACATGCAGGTTTCCTTACGATGTTTTCCTTCACTGTTATGACGTATATTAATAACTAGTGATAATTCTTGTGAGTGTATCTTAGGAGAAAGACTTACGATGACGTAACGACTCGATAGAACCAGCTATTGTGTTTTCCCGTGAGAATAAAAAAAATCCTCCAGTAAAAGGTGTCCTAAATGTTGACATGAGTTATCACTACACAAAAATTAGTTAAAACTAGCATTACTCGCGGCTCCACCCGCGTTCAGATGACCAAAAACCAAATTCTTAGGTTTTACGTGTTAGTATACTCTTACATTGAAGTTTTTGTATTTTTTCTCAAAAATAAGATATTTCCCCGCGGTAAAAAGTATCCTATATGTTGACCCGGATAACCAGCTATCATCACACTAAATTTCATCAAAATCCCTCCAGTGGGCTTGCCGTGATGCGGTAACAGACAGACATACAAAAATTCTAAAAACTATAGATTCGGCCTCTGTATCGATAATAAAGTCTATTTCAATAAGATTTTCTAAAAAATATTCAATGTACAAATTCGGCTTAGTTACGATTTCATTGTATGTATATTAGATATAATAGATGGTTCAGTGCTTTTTGCGTAATATGCTATTATGAACTTTTTTGTAGGCCTTTTTAAAACCTACAATCTTCTAATACATTGTTTTGATATATCTCTTAAGGCTTAGCCAGCGTTACCCAAATAAACTAAGAATGACTCGATAGAACCAGTTATTTTAATTTTCCGTGGGAATTAAAGATTTTCCTGTAGTAAAAATGTTGATCCTAGTAATATATACATATTATTTATTGCATATAAAAATTAAAATATATATCATTATAAGTAAAATGAGGGCAAAGGTGGACTTAGCTCTAACAGAGATCTCTTCCAGTTAACCTATGGAGGTTAGAAAGATTACCATTTAGTGGAGCAGAAACGTGCAAGATAATAAGGAAGTGATTAAAAAAAGTCACAGTATATAAAAAAATAAGAAACCACATACACAGTCGTAATACAACATACAATTATACAAAATATATAGATAACGGTATTAATTATGATACATATATTTTCAACCGACTTCAAAAAGGAGGAGGTTCTCAATTCGACTGTATTTTTTTTTATGTTTGTTACCTCAGAACTCCGTCATTTATTAACCGATTTGGACAATTTTTGTGTTGTTTGAAAGTGTATACTTCCAGATTGGTCCCATTTAAATTTCAAAAAAAAAAATACCACCCCTAAGGGTGGAAAAATAGCTAATGATGAATTTAACCTACTTCTAATTGTCATATTGACTTGAAACTTTGCAAGTGTTTCTATTTCCGTTGATAATACAGTGGTTCGGTATTGTTGACCTGATCAGATGGTAAGGCCAGAAGGTGGATAGGTGGAACTCTTCAACGGCTAATAGTAGATACTTTGAGTTTGGGCTTGTTTTGTTTGATTTGACAAGCCTAACACGTTAGAATTCTTACTTTGCTACTACTGTCTACACTAAAAAGGGAAAAATAAAAACTTTTTATTAAAAAAATAAAAACCGACTTCAAACAAAAGCACTAAAAAGTAAAAAATAACTGATTGGTAGTTTTCATTTACTATACATATCTAATCAAATATATTCGAAGTCGGTGTGCTTTGGCTAAGTAATTAAAGCCTACCTATTAAATACATACCTAATCAAATATTTTCGAAATCGGTGCCAGGCCATATAAAGCAAAGCACACCGACTAGGAAGGAGATAAACTTCCACAGTAAAGTAGCCTATGTCATTCCAACTATGTCTACATAAAAAAATCATGCCAATCCGTCTGTGTGTGTTAAACTTTTTTAAATTATTTCTCAGAGGATTTTGAAGTGTGAAGTGACGCATTGAAATCTTAAGGTCATCAAGATGATGACCTGTATATATTACATGTATAGGAGTGCCCATATATTTTATATGATTATTGTAAGCACTAGTGCTCCGTTGACGCAAATGCTTGTAATTATAAAGTTATAATTATTAGTAAAGTGACAGACTGTTACGCACTATTTCTGGTTCGAACGTTTCAGCTGGTGTTGTCAAGTGAGTAACTAAGTAGCAGTACGGCCACAATGTCTGTAATGACAAAAATATTTTTTCGAAATATCGGGATATTACGGACTTGGCAGTTAGATAAAATAAAGATAAACAAGTTTAAATAAAAAAAATAGAAATATTTCTTAAAATAAAGAACGAACGAAATAAAGTTCTTCCATATTTGATACATTGTGATATAAATATGCAAACTAGAAAGTCACAATTAATTCGATCTAAAAAAAATCGGATAAGTGTGAGTCTGACTCGCACACCGAGGGTTCCTTAACATAAAAATAGTTTTTTTTGTGATGTAGCTACAAATTTACAGTTTTCAGATTTTTTCCTTTACTTATGCTATATGACATTGCTTCTTGCTTTTCATACGTTTTCATCAACTTCTAGATAGTTTTTTATTTCCTTGGAAGTGGCAAAAATATGTATAAACATATAGCATAAACAGCCGTATCTTTTGATTGGGTTGACTTGGAAGTTTGAGTTTTTCACAGCTTTAAGGAATTGGAGACCTGCGTATTTGATAATAATTTCAAGTGATACCTCCACAGAAAAAGAGATATTAACAGACAGACAGACTGACGGACAACGAAATGATTCTTATAAGGGTTTTTTTTTCTTTTGAGGTTTGGAACCCTTAAAAATGACTTGCAGTATTTTAATGCCTTTATAATGCGCTTGTGTTTAATGATTACCTATAAGATTATTATTTTTAGGTATATAAATATTTTATTATATTTAAATTATATTATATTTTAAATATAATGTATATATTATAATGAATTTACTTAAATTTAACTGAGTTTTTATAATGTTATTGACACTTGTTATTTGAAGGACGCTTCATACAATTAAACTAGTTAATATTTTTTTAAATATAATGGTACTATAAATAACTTTAAAAATAATAATATATAAAAATGAATATAAATTTAAGCTCATCTATGTAAAATATAAACATAAGAAAATTAAAACAAAACGATAAATTAAGGATATGTATAGAATTTTAAACATATAATTTGTATGTATATATTTATGTGATCACATTTTTAAACATTTTATTCCGATACTCTGTGCGCGCGTGCACAAACATGGTGGACTAAGTAAACTTCGTCAATTTTAATTAAATAATATAGTCAAAACTAATTGAAAAGTGCTTATATCGCAGTGATATTGTTTTATTATGTGTAGTTTTGATAAAACGAAACTTTTCAAAGTGTAATTAGGCAAACTTAATGGATTTTAAATAACATTTGTGACTGTAAACAGAGTGTACGTTGTAAACGCGTAGGTATGCGCCACGTAATGCACGGCGCTTAATACCTTTTTCTCAGATCCTATTATTTACCTAACAACGAACAAACAATATATTTCCTTTCTGCTATAACTTCAAGTGTAATTATCATGAATAACTATTGTAATACATGCAATAAACATATTAAATCAGCGGAAAAAATTAAATGTTCTTATAGTAATTGTTCAAAGCAGTATCACTACATATGCGCAGGTGTGACAGCCGATCTTAAGAAACATAATACATGGAAATGTTCGAGTTGCAAGGAAAAGTTAATAAAATTAAAAGATACCACAGAGGCTTCTATGAGCGGGTCGATTGGAAATGACATAAGTAATTCTATAACACTGAGACGCCATCAAACATCAGGCATGTCGCAGCTGTCTAGGGAGCCTGGTGAGTCTTTTGATCTACAAACTGAGATTTTAGAAGCTATTCGGAATGATTTACCTGGCATTATTAAGGGTTTTATATCGTGTGAGTTTACAAACTTAAAAGAGAGCCTAAACGAGATCGAAAAATCAATAAAATTTATCTCGGCTCAATACGATGATGCCTTGAAGACCATATCATCAATTAAAGAAGAAGTAAGCGGCATAAAGAAAGAGAATGCCTCACTGCGCAATAATTTGAAGGAGTTACAAGGTACTGTAAACTCACTAGAACACGACTTAAATAAGCATGAACAATGGGCACGATTACAGAACCTTGAAATTCTAGGAATTCCTGAAAGTAAGAATGAGTGCTTACCAGAACTAGTACAAGAAATAGCTCTAAAGTCAGGCGTAAATATTAGTGACGGCGAGTTTGAATTCGTTCATCGTGTACAGCCAAGGAAATCATCAAGCGGGAAACCTCGCCCCATAGTAGTTCGTTTTAAGTCTCGACAAAAGAAAGACTCATTCTTATCGTCTGTGCGTAAGTGTAAGAACTCCACCAGTGACCTTGGAATACCCGGTCAGTCTAAATTTTTTTATGTTAACGAGCACTTGACACAACGCAATAAAAAACTACTTTTTTTATGCAAAGCAAGGGCCAAAGAATTCAATTATCTTTATGTATGGACAAAAAACTGTCGTATCTACGTGAGAAAGAACGAAACATCTCCTCATATACTTATTACAAGCACAAGCGACCTCCTAAAGATAGTATAAGTAAAAAATGTTACATTAATTACCTTTGTTTGTTTACAGTATTGATATCATATAAGTTACTTAAACAAAAACTAAATATTGTGTATGGCAAGCGGCTATCCATTATTGTAAGTTATAATTTTTATTCATATACACTATACTTATTTTTTTACACAAAACACTCAACATATATTACACAGAACATTTTTAAAACATAAAAATAGTTTACGGTTAATGAACAGCATTCTTATTTGTTATCATTGTCTGGTTTTTATTTATTTACAATGTTTTATTTATTTACTAAACGTAAATACAGTTTTTTCCAACCATGGACAGTGTGGATCATAAAACGTTAACAGTATTATATCAAAACGCCAGGGGGCTACGTACAAAAACGCGCGAGTTTTACAATAATGTCATATGTTGTACTAGTGATATTATTACTATTACAGAATCTTGGCTTTGTGATGGTATTATGGACTCGGAGCTTTGTCACTCAAGGTATGATGTGTTTCGCCATGATCGTGGCGATGACAGAAGAGGCGGAGGAATATTAATATTGTGTTCTAACGTGTTGAATGCGCGACATCGCCCTGAGTGGACTCAAGATGACCTTGAATGTCTATGGTTAACTATTGACCGCAAAACCTTAAAATGTATGTATAACATCCACTTGGCAACTATTTATATACCCCCGATGGAATGTTACCTTCGCGTATTAATATATTTACAGATATGTTAAAGAATGTCGTTTTTAGTAATCCGGGCGACGTGTTTATAATTCTTGGAGATTTTAATCTTCCATGCATACGCTGGACTTCTGAAGGGCCAGTTATATTAAAAAAGGGTACAACTGAAATTCAGGACTGTGCCGTTAATTTATTAAATATAGCTAATTTTTTAGGTTTGAAACAATATAACTCAGAGCTGAACTCTAGCGGTAACACACTTGATCTTATTTTTTGTAATTTTGAGGTCGAGGTCACTAGGTCTTTAAATATTATGGTCGCGGAGGATGAATATCATCCCACTTTATCTATTGACATTACAGATATAATAGTTCCCTTACTTAATCCTAAAGTAAAGTATAAATATTTATACAACATGGCGGATTATGAAATTATACGAGAAAATTTAAGATTTTTTGATTGGTCATCCATATTAAGTATAGCATCATTAGATGAAGCTTTGGCTAAATTTTATGAAATTCTTTATGATTTAATCGATAAATATGTACCTAAAGTAGTTATACATGATAAAAATATATACCCTATATGGTACAACAGGTCTTTAATTCATATTATTAATGATAAACGTAAAGCACACGCTGACTGGAAAAAATATGGTAACAATATTGATTATGAAATATTTTCACTTTTAAGGAGACGTTTTAAAATCTTAGAAAATGAACTATTTCAAAAGTACATACAAAATACCGAAAATCTTATCAAAATTAATCCTAAACATTTAAATAATTATATTAAAAATAAACGTAAAATTAGATGCAATTACCCTAGCGCTTTGGTTTATCAAAATAATATTCATCGTAGTGAAGATGATATATGCACAGCTTTTGCAAGTTACTTTGAATGTATGTTTCAGCTACCACTAAGTCAATATCCGTCGTGGAGCTTGGACTCTTCAGAATCATCAGAAATTACGTCGAGCTTAAGTGTTGATACTGAGATGGTGCTTAAATACCTTACCAGCTTAGACGTCAGTAAAGGTCCCGGTAGTGACAACATACCAGCTTTATTTGTCGTAAAGTGTGCAGATGCTCTCGCAGAGCCGTTATGTCTTATCTATAATAGATCTTTTATGCAAGGTTATGTCCCAGCAATATGGAAAGAAGCACATATTATACCCATACACAAAAAAGGGCTGAAGACGAAAGTCGAAAACTACAGACCTATTTCTATACTTAATACTTTTAGTAAATTACAAGAACGTATTGTATATAATTATATGTATCCACATATTTCAAAATTTATACCTCAAGAACAACATGGGTTCATGAAACGTCGTTCCACTCTTACTAATCTATCCGTTTTTACTGGTGATATTTTACGAAGCATGGGCGATCGCGTCCAAGTGGATGTTATATACACGGATTTTGAGAAAGCCTTTGATCGTGTAGATCATATAATACTACTTCAAAAACTCTTAGCCCTTGGTATCAGCGGTGATCTTCATCGTTGGTTTGAATCATACATATCGAATAGATCTCAAGCTGTTGTAGTCGGTAGTGGTAAATCTAATTTTATTAGGGTCCCATCTGGCGTTCCTCAGGGGTCATTACTAGGTCCGCTCTTGTATGCTCTTTATATATATGACATGGGTAAATGTATTAAACACTCTAAATTTCTTTTATATGCTGATGATGCGAAAATTTACAAAACTATAAACTCACCTGATGATTGCATTTTGCTTCAAAAGGATTTAAATAGACTCTCACATTATCTTAAAGCAAATCGTATAACAGTAAACGTTGATAAATGTACTCACATCTCTTTTACGCGAAATAAAAATGTAATCAAAACAACATATAATATTAGTAACACATCAATAAAATCAGCAACTTCCATTAAAGACCTTGGCGTGACATTGGATAGTAAATTAACATTTTCTGAACACATAGACTTAATCAGAGACAAAGCATATCAAAATCTTGGGTTTGTTTTACGTGTCTCGAAACCTTTTTCAGACATTAATACTTTCAAAACGCTTTATTTTTACTATGTTCGGAGCGTATTAGAGTATTGCAGTCCCATCTGGAATCCTCAATACGTAACGTACATTGAGACAATTGAAAAGATTCAGAGGAAATTTATACGCTATCTTAACTATCGTACTAAAGAACCTAAAACAGACTATATTGCATCTTGCTTACATTACAAAATGACCACTTTAGAAAGACGTAGAACTGTGACTGACATGATGCTGTTGTATGACATTTGTAATGGAAACATAGATAATCCTTATCTTATTACAGAAACCTTGCAATTATGTACCCCTCAAAGGCGCACAAGGCACACAAATTTATTTCATGTACCTTGTCGTCGTTCTAACTACAGTAGAAACTCAGTAACTCATAGACTGCCTCAACAGTATAATAAATATTTCTGTAATGTTGATCCATTTAGTAATTCTAGAGGAAGATTTAAGAAAGCTATCATTAACGAACTTAATAAATAACACACGCACATATGTGCGCACACACACACACACAAACGAACACACACAAACACACACGAACACATACACACGCACACACACACCCGCACCATTAGTCATAAATAATGAATGGCCGTATCATCATTGTTAGTGTTCTTTCTACTATTATTTTTTTTTCTCATTTTTTGTTTTGCTCTTTATATAAATGCATGGTTTTTTTTTTTGTTTTGCCTTTTCTTAAATAAATGTAAACTTAGTCTACCTTTCTATATTGCTTAAATAATGAAAATCCGTAATTGGCTTATGTAAGGTTTTATTTTTGTACTTACATTTTTTTTTTGTATGTAGCTGTGGATTTTGTTTGAATAAATAAATAAATAAATAAATAAATAAATAAAATATTGCAATTGGAAGGATATTTCTAGTTTACAAGAATTCTAAATCGACTCCTAGAAATCCGAAGTTTTCATTTTTTACAGTTTTAGTACCGTCGTTATATTTTAGTATTCACTCGCGTTATTACGACGAATATAAAGATGTATAATTTATCAAAATCAGTTTAGCCATTTAGGAGTTTCCTACGGAGAAACATCGGGTCGGACATGCATATTATTTATGTAAAAGTCAAATAAAAAACTATTGGTCTGAACTTCAACGCATTCAGACGTAGGATAAAAATAATAATGTTATAGATTTAAGGGTATGTATGGTAATAAAGTCTATTTTCTAGATCGAACTCGCCGATTAATATAAACTTAGCTGGGTTTAAATGAAATTAGCGTAGACGCTTCTCTGCCCACTAAAAAGTTCAATGATATTGTTTCTGTTTTTTTCCATATGGGTGAACAAAATTTCTTCCTGACCCATTTCGCCCACGGCGGCTAATCTCACTGAGACTAGCCAACTGCGCAGGAGATATTTCTTACCAGAAAGACTCATTAAGGAAACTTGACCGAACAAGAACTCCAACCACACTAAGCCAGCGAGGCAGGTCATACAGACATGCTGAAAGACAATAAAATTCCAGTTTTTACCTACATATATCTTATATCTTTTAACGAGCAATTCTTGTATATATGTATATATATATATATATATTATCTGAATCCAACGATTTAATGAAATTTAGTATACAGAGGTTTCGGGGGCGATAAATGGATCTAGATTAGTCTTATGTCTGAGAAAACGTGCGTTTTCGAGTTTTCATGCAGTTTTCTTTTGCATTATTCCACGCAAAATATTGTCGGTAATTAGCACGCTCTGCCATAAGCATCAAGCCAAGGTGCAAGATCAACAATCAAAGGTGTCCAGGTTCGAATCTCGGTCACATACAAAGTTTTTACATTTGTTTTTTTTTTTAATATTTATTGAAGTTTTTGGTTTAAAAAAAAAGAAAATTGTACTTTAGGCCAAAAATTCCGAGCGAAGCTCGGTAGCCCAGGTACTATACCTATAAAAAGGCACAACATCATTTAAAAGCAATTATAAAATATTAAAATAATATATTACACCATCCTACAAAAATATTTTATCCATTAAATAAGGATTACACAAAAATGAAAAAGATAACAACCTTAAAAAATATATACAAAAACACCTAAACTTAGTATTTAAAGTCCACCAAAAAAGACTACCTATTAATCTTCCTACTCGTATCTATACATTAAAATAATCAACGACGTACAGAATGATAATATGATATTAGTTTCCGTCGAGAAACTGTTTCACGAATGAATAACTTATCGGATTATAATACGTTATTATCAGTGCAGATTTAATTTGATATAGCAGAGTAATCAGGTGATTGAAGTTTTTATCCATTCTACTCAAGTTTTAAAATGAGCATACTCTGTCGGGTTAAGCCATTCCGTGTTTAACCGTATAAGGGTCTGCACCTTACATTATAACAGGTGAGACACAAATTTTAATAGTGTTTTGTTCATTTGTTTTAATTTATTGTGCTATATCTTTTGTGTATCACAGTGGTCTTAACGTGTAAGTGATAAGTTTGTGTATTTTTGAAAAACCGTGCCGTGGTTTGATACAATAATATATTTTATATTACTTATTTACACTTATTTTATTACCGTATAGACTGAGTTCGTATATTGTATAGCTTTGTAATGTCACAGTATTTACCAAGTTTTACATATTTTTAATTCGAAAATGACCCTTTAAGTAATCGCGCCAAAATACTGAGACTATTAGTTGCGTGGGGTCCATGTAACTCCAGATCTCACTGGCCAATAAAAAGCAATGCATTAAGTAAAAGTATTTATTTTATACATGAACTCTAAGAACAACATCTTAACTCAATAAAAATACCAGGCTGCTGTAAAAAACAGAAGGTACACTTCTAATATAAAGTTTTTACTTAGACCATTTAGTTACCTTGTCCATGCCTAAACAAAGAGTGATCTGTTGAATGTGGTGAAATCAACCTACTTCATCTTCTGTTTTTTTTTTCATTGTACTCAGAGTTAAGGTTATGATTTTGTTCAACAGAGTATTCTTTCATGTTTCATTTGAACTCGTCGCTACTTTCACCAAATTATTCCTCTTTATCTATATTTATTACTGCTGGTAGTATTGTCTCTATAATATATTATGGATAAAATGTCGGTTTAATTACAATTGTGAAGAAAAAACTAAATATAATCATCATATACTCACTAAAATTGACGTACATTATTAGTCGCGTAGGGTCTGTTGGACCCCAAGCACCTTCGTATGGCGCGTGTAGTCAACGCAGCGGATAGTGAAAGATGGAGGAGAAAGGGCACGTGAGCTAGGAAGCTACTGGAGTGAAAAGGCTCATAGGCATCATATTCGCCAAAACATGATATAAATAATATGGTGTGAGGTCCATTGGACCACGCGCGACTAATTAAGGGTTAAAATTATTTCGGGCATACAGTTATCAATTCTATGATTTTTTTAACATGAACGTTAACGCTTCTTTTAAACGTGAAATGGCAAAATTGCCAAATCAGTCTTGACGGAAGACTTAAGGATTATTAGCTAGTATTCCTAAAACGAATTTTCTATCCTAAAAAGAAAGAGCTTTCGCTTCATTATCTCTTTAAGTATAAGAGACGATGACAATGACGACGACACATAATATGTGCTTCGAATTTTATAATTTGAACATCATCGATTTTTGGCAGAACTTATACGTAGTAAATTCTTACGTAAAATTTTTGGCAACCGTGACTCCATTGAAGTATTTACTTTAAATATATTTACCTTATTTTTATTTATTTATTTTAAGCAAATTACAATTCAAAAAAATATTTACTCACAATACGTCAGTTCTTAATAGTTTGTATAATTTGTTTGTGTTGACTTTCTCACTAATAGTGTGAATAATATATCCTTATTTGTAACGCGAATGCAGAAATCTTGTGGCAAATGTCTTAGCTAACAAATCTGTTACATTTTATGCCTTTTAAAATAAAGAAAAACTATATAATTTAACATTATTTTGAGTTGGTGCATATATAATGAGTTGATTGATGCGTTTTGAATTATATATAAGTACCTGGGCGACCGAGCTTCGCTCGGAATTTTTGGTCACAAAACATTAAAAAGAAACAAACTAAAAATTTGAATATATACAAAAAAAAAGCAAAAGTAAAAACTTTGTATCCAACCGGGATACGAACCCAGACACCTGTGGTTGTCAAACTTGCACCTTGGCCACTTGACCACGATACTTATGTCCTAGCGTGCGCATTAGCGACCATATTTTGCGTGGAATAATGCGAAACAAAACCGCATGAAAACTCGAAAATACGCGTTGATCTAGATCGATTTACCGCCCCCGAAATGTCCTATATACTAAACTTCATGAAAATCGTTGGAGCCGTTTCCGAGATTCAGATTATATATATACACACAAGAACTGCTCGTTTAAATTTATTAGATATGATCAAAGTAAATTAAGTTTGTTCACACATAAATCCAAACAATTTTTTACTTACTGATTACAATGAGAAGTGTACATACTTGTAAATGGAGTAGACTCCATCTGGTATCTAAACCAGTTAGTCAGTTGAAGTCATATAATAATGAGTTAATGAAAAATTAATAACTAATATTACTAATAATTACCTAATTGTTGTTAAATAAAATTCAAAAATTCAACAGTAAATTATTCATTTTTTTTATTTAAATAAACGTAAGTGATGATGTCTTCCATCAGTTCAGATAGAAAAAGTCTCATTCCTGAAAATAACTGGGCTAAAAAGGTTTTATTATCTTTTTTTTGTAAGCAAAATTGTTAACTACAATAATTTTCCAACATTGTAAAGCCACACAGCAATCACATCATTCTCAAGATGTATTATATTCGATGTAATCATTTATTGCATAAATCTTTTTGTGCATTATTAAAGCTTTTCGTGCGTTTTGTACAATTTTTTTGGCATTCAGCATTAAGTGTCTTTTGAACATTGTAAAAACGTGGACATCTATACATATAATAAAATTCTAACTAAGCCGAATCTGTACATTAAATATTTTTTGGAAAATCTTTTTGCAATAGACATTATTATCGATGCAGAGGCTGAATCTATAGTTTTTAGAATTTTTGTCTGTCTGTCTGTCTGTTACCGCATCACGGAAAAATCACTGGTGGGATTTTGATGAAATTTGGTATGAAGGTAGCTGGTTATCCGGGTCAACATATATGATATTTTTTACAGCGGGAAAATATCTAATTTCTGAGAAAAAATACAAAAAGAGTATAATATATAAAACTAATATGTAAAACTTAAGAATTTGGTTTTTGGTCATCTGAACGCGGGCGGAGCCGTGGGCAATGCTAGTCTTATAAATAAAAATGAATGGCTTAATGTGTTGCTAAGAGCAAAACAAGAGAACGGCTGGATTAATTTGGCATTTTTTTTTAAAATATTTATTGAAGTCCGAGGAAGATTTCTATGAAAAGAAAAATTTGAAATATTTTACGGTAATACATATAATCACATCACATGTATGTATGTATGTATGTATGTATGTATGTATGTATGTATGTATGTATGTATGTATGTATGTATGTATGTATGTATGTATGTATGTATGTATGTATCTATGTGCTTTCCACCCTAAAGTTACGCACCCTAAAGTTAATAAAGGCTTAATAGATTTTGATTAATTATAATATAATCGTGTCAAATCGGGTTAAATCAATATTTGAGTTGAGTAGTAATTTTAGATGCTTATTTAGGCATCTCATTCTTTTTCCTCAATACCTATTGAGAGAGATTTTAAAATAAAGACTTTCACAGGCGATCACGAAAGGATGAAATCGGGGAAAGTGATATAGGCTACTTGTCATTCCGGTATGTCACATGATTTCTGTGGCATATTAGTCTCTTGGAAAAATTTGCGTAAAGTGGCTCTACCTGTATGGAATAATACTAATGACTTATCCTTGCATCGCTTGGTTGCGTCTCTAAGTACCTAACTACTGATAGAGTCAAATGCCTTTTTTCCCCGACCTCAATTAAAGTTATTATGGTTTCTGACAGTAAATTCATTTTTAATCGAGATAAAAAATAGCGTATAACACTCAGCGTTAATATAGCTTTCTAGCTAGATTTTGAGATTACATCCTACATACAAACTTACAAACTTTGCCTCTTTATCATATTAACTAGCGCCTCACCCTTGCATACAAACTTTCATCCCCCATTGAATTGATTTTGGAACTGGTTGATTCCCCATACAAACTTTCATCCCGAGGGATGGTTGCCGGGATAAAACGTATCTTATGTCCTTCCCAGGGTCTCGAACTATCTTCTTATCAAATTTCATTTGAATCGGTTCAGTAGATACAGAGATTACCCCCTACAACGTCACTAACTCACAAACTTTACCTCTTTATAATATTAGTAAGATGAAGATAAATACAAGAAGCTCTGAAGGGTGCACTCAAGTGACGCTTGGATAAGTTGCTAATAGTAAAAAAAATACTGTAAAAAACTTCTATATGTATTGTGTTCTTCTATGTCTTTTGATAATTAATTCATTTTAATAAAACGGCCATAAAAATATGTATCGTTGTAAAATCTAAATTAAGCAAAATGATTAATATCGTGTTGCATAAATTATATTGAATAAAAAAATAAAAAATTAAAATTATTATATTAAATTATTAATTTAAAAATCCATTTTCCTAACAATGCTTTAATTTTTAAAACTAATAATTTAAAATTTTAATTTATTCAGACTTTTATGCCAAATAATATATCATAATGCTCAGATAACTTTATTTAGATTTCACGTGTACAAGCTTTATGTTTGGTGTTATTAGCCGATATGAATAAAATTTAATCTTCATTTTTTTTTTCATTTTTATCTTTGACGATGAAGTGTAAATCTTTAATAATGGCTGTACATATTTATTGCTAATATATACTAATATTATAAAGAGGCAGAGTTTGTTTGTTTGTTTGTTTGTTTGTTTGTTTGTTTGTTTGTTTGTTTGTGCTTGTTTATTCGTTTGCTTAAACGCTCTAATCTCAGGAACCATTAAACCGATTTGAAATGCATTTGTTATTGTTGAGGGACGCACCCAAAGCGAAGCGGTGGTGAGTCGCTAGTCTATATATAAATAGGCAAAAACAAAACAGGACATTACAGTAAACACAATATTCCCACTCGTATACCTTAACTATTATTGTTTTTACATCAAAATATTAATATCCGACGAACTTTTCTACAATAGGTAAAATAACATAAGCTATTATTATAGGAATGTTAGCATTTGCGTGATTTGGGCGTATACCGTATGGAGCAGAATTTTATGCTCATTGCGGTCAGTTTTCACCTCCATCGAGGCCATGCAATAATGAACCGATGTGAATATGAACACTTTTTCAAATTTTCATTCAACAAACCAACAAAAGAAGAACTTTTCGAAAATACCATATTTAATCGTAAAATTGTTAATTATATTAATATCCATATCGTAATGTATGTATGTATATATTCGACCTTTTTAAGTCCCATTGCTGGGCACGGGCCTCCCTTCAATACGATGGGGACGAAACCACCACGCTGATCAAGTGCGGTTTGGCGGACGTGTTGTTGTTACGTGTGTAACGTATTTCGAAAACTTGCTAGATTCTCTCAGACATGCTGGTTTCCTCACGATGTTTTCCTTCACCGTAAGACAAGTGGTCACTGTGTTGAATATAAAAATATCTGAGGTGCGAGACCCGGGATTTGAACTCGCTTCACTCGGATTCCCAAGCGAGCGCATTACCACTGTGTTACCACTGTCATTTCGTAATATTACGTGTAATGCATTAATTTGGTAGATAACACATATCGATACAGGGTTATCTTTTAAATACCTTCATACGTAAACTTGTTTATCAATATACATATATTGTGAGGGTATGTCACTAATATATATATAAATTTTGCAATAAAATAACGTGGTAAGCGTTTTGTACATAACCTTGTGGAGATGTACAAAATGCTTTCCACATAAAATCAGGTATTCAAACTTTTTAATTAATAATATATGACTAAAACGTAAAAAAAACTACATATATAATCTATAAGTATCTGGGCTACCGAGCTTCGCTCGGAGTTTTTGGCCTGAAGTACAATGTTCTTTTTTTTTTAAACTAAAAACTTGAATAAATGTTTAAAAAAAACAAAAGTAAAAAAAAAAACGTTGTATGCGACCGAGATTCGAATCTGGACACCTGTGATTGTTGATTTTGCACCTTCGCCGCTTGACCACAATGCTTATGCTCGAGCGTACAAATTACCGACCATGTTTTGCGTGGAATAATTCAAAAGAAAACTGCATGAAAACTCGACAACACGCGTTGTCTCAGATATAAGACTAATCTAGATCGATTTATCGCCCCCGAAACCCCCTGTGCACTAAATTTCATAAAAATCGTTGGGAGCCATTTCCGAGTTTCAGATTATATATATATATATTTAGTTATATACAAGAATTGCTCATTTAAAGATATAAGATATATAAATAGGTAAAAAACATATATAATCTATGTATAAATTCATATTTAAAGACTTTCATATACAAAGACTAGCGACTTATCTTCGCTTTACTTCGGGTTCGTCCTTAGACAGAAACAAATCTATCCCACGGAACCGTACATTCTTTCAGGATAAATGTCCTATGTGCTATACCAGACTATATTCTATCTCTGTGCTAAATTTTATCCAGTTCTGTTCAGCCGTTTTGGCGTGAAAGAGTAATAAGCATCTATCCATCCATTTTCACAAACTTTCATATTTATAATCTTTTCCTCATCTGTTTTTTAATCGATTTTTTTGCTTAGTAACTATTGTCGAGCTTTAGCCATTACTAATACTTTTTTTTTTGGAAACAGTAAGTTTTTTTTTCATAGAAATAGGTAAATCTATTGTCATTAGGTGAAAACAAAATAGTTTAGTACTATTCATACTAATATTATAAATGTGAAAGTGTGTTTGTTTGTTTGTCTTTCTTTCACGTCGAAACGGCTAGGCGAATTGGCGTGATTTTTTGTGTGGAGATAGTTTTAAGTTAGATCTGATTTAGGTTAATTAAGTTTTGGGTACCGTCCCTGAAAATCAATCGTGTCTCCATATAATTACTGAAAATATATGTCAAATTCCATATAAATAGGGTAGAATTGAAGGTAAATTTATTATTGTAATAGAAACAGAAGAAACTAAGCTTCAACTTAATGAAGACAGAGCAAAGAACTTTTAATCTGTCAGGGACAATTTTGAAATCACACGCTATAATTATCACAAGGTCTTAGATCAAAATATATGTCGATGATGACGTTATCAGCTGATTATTATTTCTATATTTTTTATCGCCTTGGCATATATTTTTAGGACGTCCAGATAAAATATTACATATTTAATTTCTATTTTCTTAATTTAAATACTTTATGTCTACATGTAAAACTGGCCTTTGATCACGTCTATTGCATTGTTTATCTATGTATGTACGAGTATGTCTTGCAAATAAAGTATACAAATTAAACAGGCAGTTCCAGATATAAGCGCGTTTAAACAAAAAATAAATAAATAAAGTGAAATACGTATAAATTAACCTAGATTCAAAGTTTTTTTTGGTGACGCAGCTTTTTAGATTAATAAAGTAAGTCATGGAACAGTTATGACTGTAACGGAAAAGAAAATTAACTAAATAAATCTAACTTCGTCAATACAATTTTAATGAAATTCTTAATAACAGTATCTGTTCAGTGGTTGAAATTTGAGCATAATCATTGTTTAATATTTATAAATAATTAGCAGAACTCGCGGCTTTTCTACTAAAAAAGTCTAAAATGAAAGATTTCATACAAACTTTCATCCGATATTTTACCCTCTTATGGGATGAATTTCGAAAAAATGCTAAAACACGTGTTTAATTAATTGTATTGAAGAGAATTAATACCAAGCTTCAAGTAATTCTGATCAAAAATATTTTTTTGGATTGTATTATAACGTGGGAAAGAGATAATCTTCCGCTGTAAAAAGTAGCCTATGTCATTCTCTAGCCCTCCAGTTATCACGTCAATGCGTCACTCAGTTTCGACGTGAAAGAAGGACAAACAAACAAAGTTAAAGCCAAACTGTATGTCGTAGAAATAGAAAGTGTCAAATCTACAAATGCATTCAAGTAGTCTATATTAATTTTAAAGTTGCGTTAATAATTAAAAAGTAGAAAGTAATAAGGAAAAAGAAAAATGTAATTTTTTCGTTTTTGTTGTGAAGTTTTTCCAATTTTTCTCTTCATAAGAACCTTCCTCAGATTTTGAACTTTGTCTTTTTGGAAAAAAATTGCCGGATTGGTCCAGGCGTTCTCGAGTTTTACGCTTTGCAACACATTTAGTCATTCATTTTTATTTATATAAATTACATTATTTGCATTCAGATTGATGTATAACTTTTTTTATTATTTTAATTACGTTTTGCAATAACTGAATTTGTAATTACTAATTTAGTAATAGATATGTAGCTGTTGACCCTGAATTTTATAATAGGCGTTTAAAATAAGCAATATTCTACCTACAAATACATAAAAATATTATATTCTAACAAGTAACTCACACTCGCTACGCTCAAGTGCGTTCCTACTAACTTAAGCAATTTTTGCGACTTGACCTTTTTATGGGCCTTAATTTATATCCTTATTAATATAATCTATAGTAATTATTCACAAATATTTTTATTTAAAATAAATGAAAATAAATAGATTTAAAAAACACATGGTGACATCTAGTGGCCAAAATCCCTCGAGTGATTTTCCTGTGATGGGGTCACAGACAGATAATAAAAAAAATATATTGTAGATTTGGCCTCTCGATCGACAATATTGGCTATTTCAATAATACTAAATTACCAACAAATATTTAGGTTCGGCTCAGTTAGAATTTTATTTTATGTATAGATTAATTAATATGAATATGTAACTAATTTTTAAGCCAAACAGTTTTTTTTGTTATTTGGACACGAATAGGGCCGCGGGTCATGCTAGTAATTTGAAAAGCATAGTCATGTAAGTACATGAAATTTTTTTAGAATTAAAAATACGTTTTTTAAAAACAGATGGCGATATCTAGTGATGGTTTTCTAAATTACACCTAGCTAAATATTTGTCTAGTTATTTTTATGTTTGAAATTATTTGGCACAGTTTTCTTTCTCGCGAGTAGCTCTTTATTATTAATCTATTTTGTGAGTTATCTTAAAATATTTATAGTTTCAGTGTGGTTTTATTATAACCGGTTTTTTATATATTTTTCTCAGACATGAGATATTTTTATACAGTATAAAGTACCTTATGTTGACTTGGTGTCTTAGTAGCTAACATGTATGGCTGCAGATCCAGAGATCCTGAGTTGGGCCAAGTTTAGTTGTTGAGTTTTCTGCTAAAAAATTCTTAAAAATAGCCCGAAATTGGAAAGTTAGCGTTGTTTCAGGCAAGTGCCTCAGAGACACTACTATTTTACGGTTATCTTAAAATAAGAATTTACACCAGAATAAATGTCTGTTGACTAAACAAAGTTAACATTTGACTGAGCGAAAGTAATTGAATTATTTCGTGCAATGGCACCATATCCAGATACTCGTGTATACGAATAATAATTAACACTCACTTTCCTCTTATTTCAGACATTGGTTGCAAAAGAACACACAGGCCCACAAAATGTACAAAAGCGTCGCGGAATGCTACGAGGGGCAATCTGTTTTTATAACTGGAGGCACCGGATTTCTCGGCAAGGTATTTGCTTTGTTGTAAAACACTAAATTACTTTCTTGTAAAGAAACATTTTTTCACATTTATCTATTAAACAGTAATTTTTGAATCGCTTTTTATAGATTCTGATTAAATTATTCTCGGCAATTCACTATTTGTGATTTAAATTTATTTAAATATGAGTAAAGCAAAGAGCAATGCACCTTTTTGGTAGTGAAGTATTCTGTTTAAGTATAAATAGGAGTGTATTTAAAGTAGATAGGTCTAAACTGTTATACGCAACCCTTTTTAACGTCCTCCTGTTGGGCACGGGCCTCCCTTCGATACGAGGGTAATCAGGCCATAATCCACCAGGCTGGCGAAGTGCAGCCTATCAGATACATGCAACACTTCGAATAGTCCTTTAAAGGGGTCTATCAGACAAGCAGATTTCCTCACGATGATTTTCTTCACCATAAGACAAGTGGTAATCATGTTGGAAATGTTTCGCACATGAAAATATCTCAGGTCTGAGACCCGAGATTTGAACCCGCTTACTCAGTATCCCAAGTGAGCGCGTTACCACTGGGCTACCTCTGCCCCCTAAACTACTCCTAGGTAATGATAGACTAAACTGTGAAAGAATCAAAATGGATGTGGTCACTTTTCTCTTTTCACTGAATTCTTTTTACGAATCTTTTTTACGAATATTTTATTGGAAATGTTTGATAACAAATAAATAAAAATACTATTTTGTGACTACGAGTAGCTTATTTGCTACTACTACTATCTATAGAACTGCCAGGCCAATTATACTCTAAATAAATTCTGCTCGATGCTAAGAAAATATATGTTTTCAGGTGATCTTGGAAAAGTTACTATACAGTTGTCCCGGAATAAACAAGGTGTACCTTTTGGTGCGAGAAAAGCAAAACATCACCGCACATCAAAGGATTCAGAAAGTTTTAGAACAACCGGTAAGTTATCTATATTAAAAAAAAAAGTTGGCCGTAACGGGACACCTGACAGATGTGAAACACCTGTGTCAATATTAGAATTCATAATTAATAAAAATCTATAACGAAATATGAAGTTAAATAGAGAAAAAATATAATTTCGTAAGACGCACCAATAGATGTTTCACATCAATAATATTCCTATTATAGTCGCATACACTGTACGAACATTTTTCTATTGAGATAGCGTTAGCCACTTGGCGCATTTAAATTTTCATTTTCAAAGAGTGGCGTAACAAGAAACTGATGCTGTGTGGACAGGATACTTAAATAAATAAGAAATCTCAGCGAAGTTGTGCCCTAAAAATGTCATATTTCAGAGATATTTGGTGTACAGATCGCCATATGAGAGCTATAGGAACAAGTATTTGACGAAATAATTAATACATTATACACGTGCTAACGTAACACATAATAATTTCAATTTTGATTATTGTCAGCTATTTTCCTAAAAAAAAATCTATCCCTTTAAGGAAATCTATTAGCTAAAGATCTATTAGCACGAAAGATTTAGAAATGAATTTTAAAAACATAACAAAACAATCAATTATTATAGATAATCAAATTATTATTGTTTTGGTCAAAACATAATTTTTAACAAAAAAGTTATATCTGCCATTTATCTTTCCAGCTCTTCACAAGGTTGAAAAATGAAAATCCGCAAGCTTTAGAGAAAATAATCCCAATTGTCGGTGATATATCTGAACCTAAGCTTGGATTAAAACCAGAAGATGAACAGCTTTTAACTGATACGGTACGTCAACTTTCCCCGTACTTACATTTTCCAATACTTAGTTAACTACCATTTGTCTTATTATTATTTTTTTGGTTGGCAACAAAAATATCAATCATATAGTAATAAATTTTAAGCAAGTTAACACCAAAGTCAAGTATTAAAATATATAGCCCACTCTTTTAGAGACCACCTTCCACATTAATACCAGGTAATTGATTACCTATGATAGAATGAATGAAATTAATAAAATAAAATACAATACAATTTAATATAAGAGTAATTTAATTAAAATAAATACAATTTCAAAGCAAATCGAATTAAAATATACTTTATTCAAATAGACTTTTTCGATTTTTACAACCAAGTACTTTTCAATTATCAATTTTACATTTTAAATTTAAATTAAATGTCAGTATGTAGATCCATGAGTAATCTACCGGCTCGAAAGGCAGTTGTGCTGAGAAGAGCCGGTAAAAAACTTAACAGTTACTCTTTTTTAATATAACAATAACTTACAATATGTATATTAATACAATATTAATTGTGCTCTTATTCTGTGTGGGTATCAACTAATAATAATTAAATGGCTCTTTAGGCTCTAAATAAAGAAGTAAGATTCACACATACGAAGCGCGAAGTCGTAAAAATATAGGTGATAATGAATGAATTAACAGATATTGAACTAGCAAAGTTGAAAGGAATAATCTTCTGCCAAGCACTAATAATTACATAAATATATAAGGTGTTTGTTTATCTGATATTAGAATTCAATTGTAGCTAACATAAGTTGTGATAGATTATAATTACTATAGCTGTTTTTGGTTATATTTTTGCGGGTTTATTTTGCTTTTTAGAATCTACTGTCTGTTCCAAATCATTACATCAGGATCCAAAAAGCATAATAAAACCGCGAAAAATACGAAAAAATATTTCATATAAAATGTCAAATATTCAAGTAAATCTAAGATTACGATAACTTTATTTTACTGTATGTTACAGGTTTCAATAGTTTTCCACATGGCTGCAACGATTAAGTTTAACGAACCGTTGGAAGTAGCTGTAAACATCAATGTAGCCGGCACAGCCCGTGTACTTAATCTCTGCCAACGCATGCAAAATATAAAGGTATTATTAACGTCATAGCATAATACGCTTTTGGGTTTTTACTAAACTGTGAGAAAATGGGCGATTATATGTATAATTAATTAAAGTCTGTTCAAGGAAGACGACGTTTATTTTTAAGGAGCGTTTATTATGATAGCCATTATAATAAAACTAGTGTCATATCCTCGCTTTGCTCGCATAACTGTTGCCTATGTGTTTAACTCCACGTTATATGTGTGTAGTCTTATCCAATTCCGTCCAGTCGTTTCAGCGTGAAAGAGTAACAAACAAACACACACACCTACAAACTTTCACCTTTACCTTGTATTTATGAATAACGTGGTTTCCATGGACTTGTATTGCTGTACTACTGAGATAAATAAGCGAAGGGATCTAGAATAAAAATAATGTAATTGGAATTTCAGTTTTAGGTTCAGTCTCAGTTTTCAGTAATTCAGTATAATTATACACAACACTTAATATAAGTGCACTAACACTACATGCTTAGTCAACATGTAGTGTTATTAAAGTTAATGCCATCACTTACGTAATTGATTCTAACACAAAGAATACATACAATTTAAGAAAATAATTAACTTAGTAGAGGTTGGAAAATATCAAATAACAATTTAGTAAAATCTTAAAATGTAAAACAATCGAAGTTGTATAAAAAAAACACTTGAGTTCGTAAAAAGGCAAAAACGTAATAAAAACTAAAAAAAAATATAACCGACTTCCAGGCACTAAAATGTAAATATTGTCCGCTGGAACCGACTTCGAAAATATCTGATTAGGTATCTATTCTAAATTTTAGTGCCTGGAAGTCGGTTTTTTTAAGTATTTATTTTTATATTTTTAGTATAGACGTAATAAGTAGGTAATTTGTAGCAAGAAAGTTTTTAATAACATATTCGATTAAACAATTTGTTTAAAAAAATTTTTATAGTAAATTTTTTTAAAAACCGCTCGACTGTTTTCGATAAAATTTATATGGGACCACCTGGGAAATATACCCTTTCAAACAAAATAAAAAAAAAATTATATCGGTTCAGGCGTCTTCGAGCAATTGGTGAACATACATAAAAAAAAGATTCCGACGAATTGAGAACCTCCTCGTTTTTGGAAGTCGGTTAAAAATCATATTGTCATTTCCGTTTATTCTTACTGAAATTTTATAATTAAGTGCCTCGTGTGAACCACTGCACAATTCAGCACTCGAATTATGAAAAATGAAAAATACGGATAGTATATATGTACATGTAACTAACAGAGGGCTGAGAATTTTTTGAGTATATAAAACGTTGCAAATATCTTTAAAAGTGAGATAGGTGTTTCTAAGTAACATTTTTTCTTAAGCCAACAGTTGCAGAGTTATATGCTTTCAAAATTATAAACATTGTAACTCCCTTCCCTTAATTTTGAAGGTTTGAGGTTGATTACAATAGACCTTCCAAAATACCTACTGATAAAGAAAATCATTTTATAGAATATACGTGGTTTGTTACAATTACTTATTGCCCATCATTGATTTAAATCAAAAGATTTAATTTTAAATGTAAATATGTATTCAGACCTTTTTAACGTCCCACTGCTGGGTACAATCCTCCCTTCAATAAGAGGGAGATCAGGCCATAGGCTGCCATTTTGGCCAAGTGCGGATTGGCGGACTTCACATGTCTTTCCAAAACTTGCTAGGTCAGACATGCAGGTTTCCTCATGCATGTTTTCCTTCATCAAAATCATCAAAATATCAGATGTCCGAGACCCGGCATTTGATACCACTGCCTTTAAATTTTAAATAATTCGACGTAAATATCATTACGGGTATTATTCTCTCAAATAATTTCTCAAAATATTTGAAAATTTCAACATCTGCTGTATCTCCTGAAATTGTATTATATTAATATGTTGTTATTTCATTTCCAGGCCTTCGTATACATTTCAACTACGTACTCTAACACGGATAGAGAGGTAATCGAAGAAGTCGTCTATCCTGCGCCTGCGTCATTAAATGAAGTGAAAAAATTAATAGAAATTGGAATTACTGAAGAACAAGTAAAGCAGCTTATAAGTGAGTTCTATTTATCACAATTTTTAACCGACGAAAAAACGGAGGAGGTTCTCAATTCGACACGTTTACTTTTTTATGTTTGAGAACGCATAACTTTTTACAGCGTAGTTCGATTTCGATTATTCTTTTTTTATTGGATAGAGTATACCTTAAATTTGGTTTCATTAAAATTTGAAATTCCACCACTAAGTGTAGAAAATAAGGAATGATTGAATTTCACCTAAATAATTTTTTCTTACTTTGCTACTACGTACTAAATCTACATTAAAATAGTAAGAATAAAAACTTAAAAAAAACTACTGATAAGTAAAAAATAACCGATTAGTAGTTTTCATTTACTATAGATACCTAATCAGATATTTTATCTAAAGTCGATGTGCTTTGATTTGTATCGGCTGGCTTCGATTTTTGACTTCGGAAATATCTGATTAGGTATCTAAAGTAACTGAAAACTACCAATCAGCAATTTTTCACTTTTTAGTGTTTTTTTTTAAGTTGGTTTTTATTTTGATGATGTTCTTTCTAGTTTTAACTTTACAACCACACTTAGGTTAAACGCCGTCGCCCTTAACGATAAGAAATTTTAAAATATTGGATTATAAAATACAGCAAGTGATATGGATTTCTGGATTCAAGAAAAATCAGCTAACGAGAATCTAGCAAGATCCGAGTCGGATCTGACACCAATTCACAGATAAAATATTCTACAGTCAATTAAGAGCAGAAATCTAAAAATAGGGATTGAGATAATTTTATAATGATTCTATGACTAAAGCGATTAAATTGGCCATTTAAAAACATATTTGTTTATTTTTATTCTTCAATAATTTATTTTTATATCAAATCATGGTTACGTCACATTTACCTTTTACCAAACTAGAAACGTTTGCAAAAACACGTAGTCGTTTATATAATGACGAATTACCCAATATGCCACTGCGAATAGGTCATTGCGAACGTGATCTTGGTTGCATAGTAATTTGTCTGGATTCTTAATAGGTAATTCCCAAATTTTATATTGAGATCCAAATCCGAATATCACCTGTACAAATTATCATAATATGTTTTGCTAAAAAATACTGCTACATAATTTTAAAACTATGAATAATAATTATTTCTAGCGTAAATAATTAACTTAATTGTTGCAGAAGGAAGACCTAACACCTATACATTTACCAAAGCTTTGGCAGAGAATGTTGTGGCTGAAAATCGTGGAAACGTCCCAACAATCATAGTACGCCCTTCAATAGGTGAGATATTGAATAATGTCATTAAATATCGCATTTATAAGATTTTTATTGTTATAATGGAATTCAGATAATACTTTATTAGATTTACGCGAATATTTGACATTTTAAATCAAACTATCGATATATCGATTTTTAGATTCCGAAGTTTCAAATGCTTTACAGCAATCACGGTTACGGGTGAGACTAAGATTTTAGATGAAAAAATCCGCAAAAAGAGCCCAAAAATCAAAATAAATCCACGAAAAAATCCGAAAACATAGTTATATTTAAAGTGGAATTCAGTTAAAAGTTCACAATATAAGTAGTTTATAAAACATACAGGATATTCAATGAATTAATACTAACATTTGCTCCTTGGGAAAGTTGCTATCATAGTTTTCAATGTCTTAACCATGACCGTTACTATGGCGTATCCAAATTTTAATAAATATAATCAATAATCATGTATCAAATTATCTATATCAAATCACATATTATATGCATAACTAATTATCCATATCCATACAGTATAGTATTATATGATTTGGGTCCATACTAAAGTTATAAATGTGAAAGTGTGTTTGATTGTTTGTTTGTTTGGCCTTCTTTCACGTCGAAATAGATTAATTAGGATTGGCGTATTTTTTTGTGCGGAGATAATTTTAGGGCTGGAGAGTAACATAGGCTACTTTTTACTGCGGAAGATTATGCCATTCGCACGGGAAAACACGTTATAATACAACCCAAAAAAATGTTTATAATCAGAAATGAAAAACAAACCTACCCCACGGGAACCGTACAATTTTCCAGGATAAAAAGTAGCCTATGTATTATTTCTGACTATAAATATAGGCACAGAGATATCCAGATCCGTTCAGCCGTCCTGGCGTGAAAAAGTAACAAAAATTTATACTCATAAACTCTCACATTTATAATATTAATATGGATTAGTATAGATTACTTGAAACTTAGTATTAATGCTCTTCAATACTATTAAAAATAAATACTTGTTTTAGCATTTTTTGAAATTCGTCCCAAAAGGGGGTAAAATAGGGGTTGAAAGTTTGTATGAAACATACCTTTTTAGTGTTTTTTATAGTTTTATCTCAAGGGAAGCCGCGGGCTCTGCTAGTAATGATATAAATTTACCAATTATGTACAAAGTTTCACATCTTTCCTTATATTTCAGTGTCTTCTAGTAAAAAAGAACCTATTGTTGGTTGGAAAGACAATTGGTTTGGTGCATCTGCTCTAATAACAACGATTATGAAGGGTTTGAACCGTGTACTTATTAGCGACCCCAATAACGCTTTGGACCTCATACCAGTAGACTACGTATCTAACTTGATCATTGTTGCTGCTGCTAAGTGTGAATGGTAATTTTTTTTTAATATCCGCACTAGATTTTAAATTTTCAGTTTTTTAAATTTAAAAACAAAATAGAAAAAAATTTCGCAGTCCTACTAATTGTTAAATTAGTCATTGTTAATGTTAATGATTAAATTATTTATAACTAATTAGATGCTAAATGTAAATGGTGTTTTTTTAATAAATTGTTTTGCATTTGGTCGTCCAATATTAATTTCGAAGAAAATATTAAAATTTTAATAACAATATTCCAAAAGTTTATGACAGGTATAACTAAAAAATAAGAATATCCTATGAACTATGGTTTATCATGAAATAACATTGCCAGAATAATCTCTCAGGTTCCTTTATTAATTGATACTCTACTTCTATGTTTAGTTTCATTTTAACTCATTTCTTGTATCCGTTCCTTTCTCTGTATATTAAAATTCAAAATTATATGTAAATGGTATTAAATGGTTGCTTAAATTATATATTATATTAAATTTTCCAGTTCAAAAGAAGTGGCCGTGTACAATTCCTGTACAAGCGCAGTAAACCCTCTTCGTATGCAAAAACTTGCAGAGTTGATTATTTCCGACAGTAACAAACATAAATTTTGTAAGTACGCTATAATAAAATCTTAACTTCAATATAAAATAACGATTAAAGAACATATGCGTCTTATTTAATATAATATGCGTTTTGTTTGTTTGAACGCGTCAATCTCTGTTACTTTCAACCAGATTTGAAACGTTATTTTTTCCATTTTATAGCCTCTTTATTGAGAAAGATTACATGTTATCTAACATCATGAAACGACCCTCTCATACAAAGGAGAATATCCATTTTTCTTGAAATTATTCTTCAAATATATTTTTATAAATCATCGATCAAAAAAGTATATACACAATCAGCGACAAAAAATGTCCTCATCGAATGAGTGCTTCATTTGAACATTTGAGCGCGCTTTTAATTTAAATTTATTTTTGTAAAAACAACTTTAAGTATTGGATATAAAATTCAATTTACAATGTTGTATATTTATTTCAACTGGAATAATACCTAAACACAATTGGTGACAGTTTTAAGAGAACTTTTGCATGGGTTTGTGTATCTAGTACTGTTTAAACCGATGTTTCAAATACACTTTCACTACCTTGTTGGTTGGTTAGTCTTGTCACTTAATAGTGGCTAGCATGTACGGCTACAGATCCGGTGGTGCTGGGTTCGAACCCCAAGTCGAGCTAAGTATATTTATTGACTTTTTAAAGTCGGTCTATCCTGTGACTGATCGCTCACCACAAATGTCAAATTGTTCATTTTGATACTCATCAAAAGAGACAGGAATAGAAAATGTTTGTTTACAACCTTGTAATTTACCTTTAGATTTGTTTACAACCTTGCAACCTTGTTAAATATCTCAATGCAATTTGCTAGTCTCAATTATATGACCGCTGAAAACGCAAAATGTTATAATATAATGTAATAATATAATAAATACAATGCTATAATAGTTATATTATGGAAATAAAAATGTAATTATTTTTATTTTTCAGACGATATACCTATGCCGTCAATACATTTTACACAGTTCAGATGGGTGGTCATTCTTATGACGCTGCTATTTCAAACGATACCGGCGTACATAGCTGACATATTTTTATTGATAACAGGAAAAAAAGCCAAGTAAATATCTCGGACTATTATTATAAATAAGAAAATTTGTACATATGCGTGTGTTTGTTACTCTTCCCCATGCTAAAATGGCTGTACGGATTTCAATGAAACTTTGTACACAGATAGGTCATGACCTGACATAATATATAATTTCACAAAGCGAGGGTAAATCGCTAGTATTCACATAAAAGAAAATATGTATTTTTGTATATGTGCAACGTTGTCCTATTTTTAACGTCTATCGCAAATAGAAGGGTGTTTTTATATGACGTTACTTCTATTTCAATGAATTAAAGAAAATTCCTAAGTACTGAAATATATGTACTTATAAATTGTCGCTTTCTTGCTCGCAAAGTAATACCTGCCAGTATACCTGCAAAAATCATGATATTTATTGGTGCGTCCCTAGTACGTTTTAGTTTTTTTGAGCGGATCACTAATTTTTTAATAAAAGTAGCTTAAGTTACTCCTTATAACATCAGTTATCTGCCAGCTGGCGAAAGTCCTGTCAAAATCAGTCCAGCTGTTTCAGAGATTAGCTGAAACAAACAGACGGACAAAATTTCAAAAGCTTTGTATATAATATTGGTTCTTATCTAAATAAATCTTATTTAAGTAAAAAGCTGTTTGTTATCTTGTCATTACAAACAGACATTTCAATTTTATTTATGTGTATAAATAAACATCTCTATTTTAAATAAACATTTCTAATTCCAGATACATGAAGATCCAGAATCGTGTGTCTCTCGTACGCAATACTTTGGAATACTTCACGTCGCATAACTGGGTTATCTGTGCACCTAAGACTGTAGCTCTAGCTGAATCTCTCTCATCATCAGATCAAGAGCAGTTCCCTTGTAACCCCGTCGATATCGACTGGAATGTATATATCCCAAGCTATTGCCAAGGTATACGTCAATTTTTGTGTAAGACGTAGTTCGTTTTAAACGTAATTTAGGTCATCTTCAGTATACAATGTATAAAGGCTGGTTATAGAAAATGGAATTAATCAGACATGCTATGTAAATATCATCATTAAGTTATTCATGTCTTTTAAAGCCATTTAGGCTAGTGATATTAGTTTTTATTGCTATTTATAAATTATTTGAAATTTTAAGGTTGTAATTATTTAGGGTACACTATGTTGAAATAAATAACTTAAATATAAATATTATTGTTTTATTTTTTTTTGTCGCAATAATTAAGAAGCTGTTTCGTATAAATATGCCTGGAATATTAAAAATGAGTATCTATTTGTTCAATTAGGGTATTACAAACACTTCGATATCGTCATCTTAATCATGTTTGTGTTTGTAGTTAAATAACTAAAACTGCTATCTCAGTCCAAAATAAATCAAGTGAGATGAGCTGATCTGTGAAACTCTGGGAAACTATTATCATCCATAATTTTGGGAAAAAGTCATAGAAGTTGCTTAATTTTTTCTTATAGGTAAGGGTTGTATAATTTTACTCCGTTTCGTGTCTCGAGACAAATTAAAAGTCACCTTCATCAATATTCTAACCGAAAAATGACTACTGGGGGCCGTTGACCTCTTCCAAAGAATGCCCTGCTAGCCTTTCTCGTGTCATTTACAACTACCCTAATATTATTGAGAGGTAAAGTTGTAAGTTTGATTGTAAAAGGTAATCTCTAAAATTATTCTTCTGATTTCAAAAATTATTCCATTTATATTGAGAATAGACCTTCAGAGTTGTTTCATGAAACAAATCATAGAGACATTTTTGAATGTAAAAAGCTGCGTTATTTAGGGACAATAGTCTAGTATATTTTGTGACTTCCAAAATGGAGGTCATAAAAGGTTCACTTCGTACTACTTCGTACCTTTTACTGCTCATTGCCATTTTAGCAATGCACTAATATTGAAATATTGAACAGGATATGAGCGTATTTAGCTATACATTTAAAAAAAATACAATTCACTTTAAGTATTTAATAAAACAAGCTACAACTCATACAACTTGATAGTGATAGGCGGTACACAAAAATCTATACATATAATAAAATTGTAACTAACCCGAATCTTTACATTAAATATTTTGTGGAGAATCTTTCTGAAATAGTCATTATTGTCAATACAGAAGTTGAATCGATTGCTTTTAGAATTTTTGTCTGTCTGTCTGTTTATCTGCCTGTCTGGAAACGCATCACGAGAAAACTACTAGACAAATTTTGATGAAATTTGGTATGATGATAGCTGGTTATTCGTACATACAAAATACTTTCTACTGCGGGAAAATATCTCATCTCTAAGAAATCTATACAAAACGTTAAAACGTAAATAAGGACGAACCCAAGCGGAGCGAGGGTGACTCGCTAGTACTGTATAATATATATTTTTGTTGGTAATAATCTGACATAATAATAGAAGAATAACATTGATAGACACACAATAAACACAAGGAATAGAAATAAGCTTGTAACGCCCAGGTTTCGACACCAAAAGCGAATAAATCCTTCATGGGCCTGAGTGTACGCATATACTTGTACACAATATAAGATTCCATAGACTGTCTTAGATTTATCTTTTTAATATCTTAACGTTAAAATTAAAAATTTATTAATGAGTAAAGTATGTTACACTGTTCAAAAGTTTCTTGTTGATGAAAATGTGTGGAATTAAAATATATTGACTCATATGCGGGCTATCTATAACACCTCCAGGTAAATTTATTACTAAAAGAAATAACTCGATGATATTTAAAAGAGTTACTATTGAGTTTCTTGCCAGTTCTTCTCAGCAGAACTGCTTACCAAGCCGGTTACTCACGGACTGACGGCCCTGACATTATTTAAATTAAAGATTCCAAAGTGCTTGTATGATTCATCTTGAATAATGTTTAATTTCAATCAAATTTAATTTAATTAAATTTTTATCAACTCTAACGTCCAAATGACTCTAACGGATCATGCAAGTGTTATAGTCGCATTTTCACAAAAGAATATCACAAGAGAATCAACAATAACATATATATAATAAAAAATAGATTATGATACTGTGATTAAACGATTAAGAAGTATTGAATGAAATACATTACTTAAAGATTTAAATGCTAACGAAGCTACCGATACTTTTCTTGCTATAATTATGACTGCATTAGACTTAAATACTACTAATATAAAGTTTTCGGCTAGGAAAAGAAATAATAAGCCGTGGATTACCCCTGGTTTAATTATGTATATGAAACATAGAGATAGACTCCACAGTAAATTACGTAAAGACTCGAGTAATGTTTCAATGGGATTGTGTTACGGAAATATGTTATTTAAATTAATAAAGATAGACATACTTCAGTGGAAATACTTACATTCAAAACTAGCCCTAAAGACTCACTTAATTATGCAAACAAATATTTTGCTGGTATTGGTTGTATTGGTGCAGAGCTAGCAAAAAATATTATACACAGAACGCCAATGACAGAAGATAAACTATTACGCATGATACAAAATAGTCAAAATGGTTGTGGTTCGTTTCATTTGAACCCAACTGATAAATATGAGGTTGCAAGAATTATAAAATCACTTAAAAATACATACCCATTAATGTGGATGGGATGGCATAACTTCTAAATTTCTCAAATTATCCATCAATATATTGACGACCACAATATTGTTTCTACCGGGCAGTGGACGAATTTTTTGAGTCATCGTAACTCCTCTGCGGCTGTGGTAAGGTTATGAAAGCGAGACGACTGAAACGTAAAAACGTAAGTGAGTGTTACCTGTGTACCGACTTAGTCGGTGGTTATAACATTCAGAGGATAAATGTTGCCTGAGTAAGAAGCGTATTCTTTCCACACTTTCCCTCTTGACACTGATAAATTACCTATAATACAGTGCCTCAATTGTTGCTGCTTTAGTCACACTAAATGTCAGTTTAGTTCTAAGCCAAGGTGTTTCAGGTTTTCCCTAACCTCTTAGTGAGTGAGTGAGTACCCAGTGATGTCTATGATGTTACCAAGGAAAATACAACTTCCCTATATTGTACTAGCAAACATTTTGCTACTGATAAACAAAGCCTAGAATTTAAGACAACAGTCTATTAAAATATATATAATAATGGTTATGTCTTAAGATAATGTTTCTTAATACTTTCTTAGATATACACGAATATTTGACATTTTAAACAAAACTATCTTTTTCGGAATTTTCCACAGATTTATTTTGACTTTTGGTACCCGACGGATAGTAGAGAGCGGAAATATCTTAGCATCAAACAAGCCAAACTAAGAGTTTGGCTTTAGAAAGGAGCTGAGTACAGTAGATAGTCTCAGCATTTTCTTGTTTTATGTGTGTGGTGGGGTGCACACCCATACTCTCAATAATTGATATACAATTCCATTGTATCTCCCATTAACTACGGTGTATTTGTTTTAGACTCCTTTAACCAAATAGCTAGGGAAAAACTTAATTCAATACAGTATAAATACCTGCGAACAATATTAGGTGCAATGACTCCTACCAATGCCCTCCAAGTTGAATGCGTTGATCCCCCATTACTCTTATGCTGTCAATTTCTATATGACCGGTTTATCGGCAAGTCGCACTCATGCTGAGTCCCTATATCCCAATTTTTTTATCAGTTTAAATGTCCTTCAGAAGCATTGGTGTTTGAAGACGAGGCTGTTGCTCTACTAGAAGTAATCCTGTTCACCCTTTCCCACGACTTCTAACAGACAGTTATATTGACAGACTCAGTGGTTTTATTTCAATTAAGGAGAATTCGTTTCGAAGCAAAATTAAGACCTTCTATTATTTCAAGGATTCGTGAACTTCTGTATATTTACTACGTCATCAAAAGGGCTTGTCGGTCTCTCTGGTTTGGATCCCAGGACATTCTCGTTTTACGGATTATGAAACTGCGGGACGCTCGAGTATTTTTCGAATTGTGAAAATGCTCGAGATGAATGCTCAGAAAAATAATTTAGAAAAACTTTGAATAATAACTGAAATCTATTAAAATCTTTTGAAAAGTAAGCATTATACATCCATTCAGGTTGCGCTTCCCAGTAGTAGTATTAATAGTAGAAATAAGTTATAACTTTATTAAATTACGTTGAATTCGGTTCATTACTTTTTGCGTGAAACGCGCACATACAGACATACAGACAAACAGACAAAAATTTTAATAACTATTGGTCTTGGGGTCTATAATATTGTGTACATAATACATTGCAGTCATTGTTTTTACAAAATATTTCATGTACAGATTTTGCTAAGTTATTGCTTTATTATAGTATAGATAAATCTTTAACACCTCCAGGTAAATTTCTAAAAAATTAATTAAAATTCTAAGAAATCTATTGTTAACTGACACGCAGTTGTGGAGGGATATAATTTAATGATTTTATTTTACCGATCAATCTCCTTCGTGTCTTTTCCATTCCACGTGGCATTGGCGAAGTAATTGGTGCTCAATGCCACGCTTTCAAGATAATAACAAGAAAAGTGAATTGTACTCATAATATTAATTTATTCATAATACTAGAAATATTTAATGAAATACAGTCGTACTGAGTTACTTATAACTATAAAAGGTTACTTAATAATTCAAAGAATAATTAATGCAAATAGCGACGCATAATTAATCTGTATCATAATGGTATAAATAGGAAGTATTTTTTAATTTGCACTCATTTTTCTAACTCTGTGGCATAATGGACCGAAGTATTGCGGACTTTTATGATGGACAATCAATTTTTATAACTGGAGGTACAGGATTTCTTGGAAAGGTACGAAATATTATAAATAATATATGATTTTTGGTTAAAATACTAGTTTTTTCGGTTTCTTCTTTGTTCTATATTTTAGACCATGTAGCTACTAAACATTTCCCGGATTTCTAGGGACACATCATTAAGGATGATTTTAGTTCTAGTACACCTCGCAGAATAATTTTTCAAAAATATTCAAGTCTTAGCTTTAGATTTTTTGAAGTGTATGTTGAATGTGGAGATGGCGGACTATTTTTTTATGGAAAATAGTAAAAATAATCCTTAAAAAGCTTTTAACATGTGTAAAAAAACAGGCTTTTATTTAAATTTTATTTCAGTCTTAACTAAAATATGTCAAATTACATTTCATTAGTAAACAAATAAATTATAAACGTCTAATATAATAATGGATTTTGAAAGTGAATAAGAGTAAGACTGTAGCAAAATATGTTATCTGTTATTGTAATACATATATATTGCAGGTACTCGTAGAAAAGTTACTGTATAGCTCTTCCGGAATCAGGAAAATTTATCTTCTAATGCGACAAAAGTGTGATGCTGATATACATAAAAGTCTTCAAGATATGTTGGAAAAACCGGTATGGCATGTTTTTCAATAATTTTGAACTATCCTTACTTAATTACAAACAATCCTACTCCGTCTATGTAGATATTTAAGCGAGACTCGTCGATTAAATGAGCCAACTTACCTACCTACTAAAACTCAGCGCCCCTTGTTGAGTTTTTTGGCTGACGAAGTGTCGTGAAATTGATTAAACCCCGATGCAAAAATGACGGGCTGTAATAAGTTTGACGTGTCTGTGTATGTCTGTCAGTGGCATCGTAGTAGTGGATGAACCGATTTTGATTTTGTTTTTTTTTTTGTTTGAAAGGTGAATTAGTCGGGAGTGTCCTAAGCTATGTTTGATGAAAATCAGTCCAAGATGGTCGGGGGTTTTGTAATTTTTAATTAATACTTCAGGCAGGCTATAATACTTCAACCCAAGTTCCATAGAGTAATTTTTGTAATAAAAAATATTATCTACGTATTACCCGAAAAAGCTTTATGCAAAAATATCTTATTTGGTATTCCACACAATATTGCGTCCATGCCACTATACCCTCCAGCGCACCTCTGACTTCCGCTACTCAGAGCCCCAGTATTGCCAAATATTATAAAATTGAAACAACTTTTAACTATAGTTTGGGTATGATACTCTGCCTCATACTTAACGGGTTAAGATTGCTTATTGCTAATTGTTATATAATGAAATAATTTGTTATATTTTTGTATTTATAGGTATTTTTAAGACTGAGAAATGAAAGACCACAGTCTTTAAATAAAATTATACCAATTATTGGTGATATTTCTGAACCAAAACTTGGAATTAACGAAGAAGATGAACAAATGTTAATAGAAAATGTAAGTTATTATTTATTTTAAAAACGGGAAAACTTGTTATAATATAACTCAAAAAATTATTTATGATCAGAATTATTTAAAACTTGGTATTAATGATCGTCAATATAAGTAAATAAATACATGTTTTAGCATTTTTCTAAATTCATCCCATAAGGAGATAAAATAGAGTTAGAGAGAGTAGAGTTTTTTGTAATTATAGCGCGAGCGAAGCCGCGGGTTCTGGTAGTAATTTATAGTAAATACTATATTTTCGTAAGAATCTAAAATGATACTCAATACTAGTCATATATATTTACTACAGGAATACTTATATATTTTTAGTAATAATGTAATAAACGATAAGCTGATTTCATAGCCAATTTACTTGGTCAGTTTTCTCGAATGCGGCAGTTAAATGATCAATGGTAATATAATTCAAGAATATCTGGGAAGTATCATTTTGAGACTTTAATAATTCTAATATAATGACCCAAATTACGGTTTTATCGAAGAAGAAAACGTTTTTAAATTAGCTATTTTTTTTGTTATCTTTGTGTTGCATAATACTAAAAATATCTCACTTCTTGACCATTATATCTAATAACAATGACGACAACGTGGCCAATCTGTATGAGACTAGCCTGCTCGTAGCAACGGCATAGCGTGATGGGGATAGACATTCCGGGCAGCACATGTAGAGGGGCAATAGACAACGGCTAAACTATAAAACTCACGTTTCTATTTTTTGTACCGTATACATATTATCATCATATCAATACCAGTACCCACCTTTAGCACACTATAATTAGGATCCAGGCAGAAATTTTAATTACGCCCTAGGGGGCAAAAATAAACTAGCAATAATAAGCCACTACTGCGCAAAAATATTAGAATAGTGCCACAGAGAGGGAACATAGAGTGGAATGAGATTAGTGGGATATCATGATGCATAAATTTAAGACTAAGGCCGCACCTAGTACCGCACCCATGGATCTGCAGCCGTACATGCTAGTCTCTAGGTTAAAGAGGCAGTTCTAACCAAATTGACAAGTGAACTGACCGTATATGTAGTACTTCTAAAGATTTTTATATTTTTTATGAACAATGCTTACAGGTATCAATAGTGTTCCATGTGGCTGCTACGGTGAGATTCAATGAACCGTTGAAAATTGCCGTCACCATCAATGTATTGGGCACGTTACGTGTTCTAGATCTTTGTCAGCGAATGCGGAATAAAAAGGTACCTACATTTTATTACTGTTTCGAATGTAAATACTTACACGGTGGTTCTCAATAACCTATTTATCTGAAAAACACTGTGAGAAAAATGGATAGTAAAAAATTAAATTAAAATATAATTTTGGCTTTTCTAATGTACAAGAATTAATAAAACGAATTTCTCTGTTTAAATACGTGTTTATTTTCTTAGCTTTAGCATATAAAAAAGTCCGAATTTGGAAAAAAAAGTACTTCATGTCCAATTTTGTAATCTGTAGTTTTTTACGGAGCGAATTGGTGTGTTTACAGGCTTTTGTTCATGTGTCTACTGCGTACAGCAACGTTAACAGGAAATTTGTAGAAGAGATGATATATCCAGCTCCAGCTACGTTAGAAGAAGTTGAAAATTTAATAAAAGCTGGCATCACTAAAGATGAAGTTGAACGACTTATAAGTACAAGTAAGTAGTTTTGGTGATAATGTTGTTAAAATCATTACAGTCAAAATATATGTCAGATGTGGTGATAAGCTAAGTGCGTTGTTTCCGAATTCGTACTCTTAACATTAGTCTACAATTTACCATTTTACTGTAAAGGGTTTGATCAAGAGCTTTATTCTCGTCCCAAAACTTCCAAAAATATAATACTTTAATCATTATTACGGGCACTATATTCGGTAGTACTAGCTTTTTTAGTCTATGCTGGTGAGTATCTAGTCTGTTTGTATTCTCCTCGTAGATCCATTTCGGTGTGAAGGATTAACAAACATACACATACAAACATTCGCAATTATAATAATGGTCCAATTAAAACAATACAATATAAAAACTTTTAATGTGTCCTTTACCTAACAGTCACGTTACATTATACATTCAAATATTTAATTTCCATTTTACAGAAGGAAAAATAAACACATACTTATTCACGAAAGCAATTGCTGAGTCAATGGTGGCCCAAAACCATGACACCATACCAAAAATAATAGTTCGACCATCAGTAAGTACGTACTTTGCAAAATCCTATTATTTTAAATTGCTATAATTGTGTATATTTTTAAATTGTGTAAATATTTAAACTCTTAGATTAGCATTTATCAATTATTATATTAGTGACTGACTTTTGCTTTTCTCGGGTGTGTCTCTAGATGCTATTTGCCTTATACCTACTGTTAATTTAATAAAACGATGCACAACTTCAATCAACTATTTATTATAAAGTTTTCATTTCTCACACAGTATTTTAATGTTTTAACAATTTATACTTTAAACTTTTTACTTTTTATTATCGCGACGAAACATGATGCCGCTTTTCTTTCTTACTACAGAATTGGCACAGATTAAAAATATTATTTTATAAGATACAACTACAGATTATAAAAACCGAACTAATTGTGTTGACAGCAATACAATACAAAATCATTATTTTAACACACCTCCTTGATTTTGTATCCTTATACAAGTTTACACTTACATACTAACATTTTATATTAACAGTTTAAATTACATACTACATATCAACTTAAGAACTTATACAAATTTCCAAAAAAATTATTATTAAAAACTATAATAAATTAGCAGTAAATAATCTTTAACTTATTAACATTACTTAATATTTATTATCATTAATACTAATGAGTATTAACATTAACCTGTAATTCCTAACAAATATCTAAACTGTTGAAATTTACATTTACCTAATAATTTGGTCAATATATCAGCTATTTGATCATCTGTAGAAATTTTTTTGAACATTAATTAAACCTTTACTTTCAAAGTCATGCACACAATGGTAACTAATATTAATGTGCTTAGAATTTTTGCAGAATTTACCATTTTTAGACAATGCTATAGCACCAGTATTATCTTCATAGATTTTTACAGGATCACTCATTTTTATCCCAATATCATTCAATACTCCTTTAATAGGGATCACTTCTTCAACACAGTCAGCTAATGCATAAAACTCAGCATGAGTAAAAGCTCTAGACACAATCTTCTGCTTTTGAGATTTCCACATAACAGTGTTTCCGAACACACGAATCAATATTCCACTTGTTGACTTTCTGTCTACAATGTCTGTAGCCCAGTCGGCATCTACATAGGCCTCCATAACAAATACCACAACTTGTATTATATTCTAGCTTCAAAGAACGAGTACGATATAGATATTTTAGCACACGTAAAGCATATTTATAGTGAGTATCATCATAACTGTTTTGAAAACGACTTAAATAATTTACTGAAAAAGACACATCTGGATGAGTTCCACTAGCTATGTATAGCAAAGCTCCAATTAAATTTCGGTACTTTAAGTTTTCATTTATTTTATCAGCAGGTAGTAGCTTTAAGTTTAATTCCATTGGTGTTTCAAAGTTCTTCGACTCTGTGACATTAAATTTTTCAGCAACACTTTTGATATAATTTTCTTGACTTAAATACATCTTCCTTTCTTTAAGGTTGTACTCAATTACAATTCCTAAATACTGTTTGACTTTTCCCATGTCCTTCATTCTAAAACGTTTGCTTAAAGTGTCCTTTAACTCTTTTATTGCTTTGTTGTCACATGAATATAACAATAAATCATCAACATAAAAGATTATATAAACTTCTTGATTATTAACACTCCCTTTATATAAACAGTAGTCATAGTTTGATATAGTAAACATTATTTTCGTCATAAAATCATGAAAACATTCATACCAGTCCCGAGGACTTTCTTTCAAGCCATATAATGACTTCTTAAGACCACATACCTTATTTGGTTCAACTTTATAACCCTCTGGTGGATAAATATATACTTCAGATTTAATATTATCATTTAAAAAAGCAGTATCTATGTCCATCTGCTCAATTTGCCAATATTTTACACATGCTATAGACAATAACACTTTTAAAGTTGTCATTCTGGCAACTGGTGAATATATTTCTTCATTTTCTTCATATGACTGCTGAAAACCCTTTGCTACAACACGTGCCTTATATATTCCATTTGATTTTATTTTATAGATCCATTTAACTTCAATTATATTTTTATCCGCTGGCTCCTCAAAAATCTCCCATGTGTTATTTTCTTTCAAGCTCTTTAATTCTTTATCCATTGCTGTAACCCATTTTCTAGATTCTGGTCCTTTAACAGCTTCCTCATAAGTACATGGTACTGAAGCATCACTATTACATTATTTACATAAACAACATGATCATTAAACTTTTGTGGTAATTTCTTTTTTCGTTGTGGACGATCTATACCTTTCACCTCCTTAACCTCAGCATTGCTATCCCTCTCGTTGGTATTTTCTTTCACTGTCTCAGTAGTCTGTTTCTCACATTTTTCCTCATTTATTTCTCTATTGTTATCTTCTTCTTCTTCATCTGGAAATCTGATACATCTTGCAGTCTTTTCAATGAATTTCACATGAAGACTGATATCCACTTTGCTATCGATCAGCTCTCTGTAACCTGTATCCGTATATCCTACTAGTATCCCTTTTGATGCCTTAGGATTTAGTTTTGATGTTCTGCATTCATCAGGTACTCTCACAAACACCTCACTGCCATATACTTTCAGATTAGACACGTCTAGTTTTCTGTTAAAAAATATGTCATAGGATGTTTTTCTGATCACAGTGCTTGCTAACAACCTGTTTCCCAAATAAGCAGCTGTATTAACACACTCAGGCCAATACTTCTTATCTATCTTGGCCTCTCTTAACAAACACTTGGCTCGCTCCATAATGGTTCTGTTATATCTGTCAGCAACTCCGTTCAATTCGTGAGTATATGCAGGCGCAGGCTTCAGCCATATACCATTTTCCTTTGCAAATATAAAATAATCTTTGTTTATGTATTCTCTGCCATTATCTTTAACACGTTTACCTGTTTGATTCTGCACTAAGTTTATATATTTTACAAAACAATCAAATACATCACTTTTGTTTTTAATACAGTACACTATAGCAATTTTAGAGAAGTCATCAATGAATGTGACAAAATAACGTTCACCGTTATATCCTGTGGGATTCACCGGGCCATTCACATCAGTGTGTATGATTTCTAATATGTTTTTGCTCTATATCTGTTATTCTGAAAAGGTTAGTTACACATTTTATTTTCTAAACATATTTCACATTGAACAAAATCATTTTCTATATTGTTTGGCAAACCATTCACTACCTGATTAACACATAATTCTTTAATCATATGAAAGTTTGTATGAGCAAAAATTCTACGCCATTTTTCTTTATTTGTTATGTTTTGATTACTACAAGTGTATGACTCTGAATCTATTTTCTAACTAACTGCTATGACCATGGATGCTGTAAAGCATTCGAAACGTCGGGAACCAAAAAACAAAATAAATTCGCGAAAAACACCGAAAAGATAGTTTTATTTAAAATTAAATAATATACCCTGTTATATTTATACTACATAATATTATGTATTTGCCTTAGAGCTGCGATATGATATTAGTCCAGGTATCTATCTGTGCAATATATTTCATCTGAATCCAGTCCATCATTTTAGCCTTACGGAGTAACAACCATACACATAGAAACACAGAAAATTTTGAATTTCTAAAAGCAGTACGATTTATTTCAGTAACATCGAGTAAAGTAGAACCTATAGTTGGTTGGATAGACAGTTGGCTCGGCGCGTCTTCGCTTACGACTGCAATCGCTAAGGGCCTGAACCGAGTAATACTCGGGCACCCTAATAATTGTGTAGATCTTATACCAGTTGATTACGTATCAAATCTCATGGTCGTTGCCGCTGCAAAGGGTTCGAGGTAAGTCAATATTTATTACTTTATCAATAAAATATTTATCTTAGTTGTAACTTGACGGTAAGAAGTTTGACTATAATCATTATTGAAAACTTGAGGAAATTGTATAAGAATAACAGTTTCGAAAATATCTTTATTGATAAGACTAAAGCTCCTCAATAGCTACTAAACAAGAAAAAAAGAAAATCGCTTGACAAACAGACGAGAAAAAACTGTTACTGCACTAAACTGTTTTATCTTTGCCTATTTATCTGTATAATGTATATAGATAACTATAACTATATAAAGCTGAAAATTTTGTTTGTTTGTATGAACTTACATGAACCACGTAACTACTAGTCCCATTGAAAAATATCTTTCATTACACAGTAGATTGAGGAATGTAATAGGCTTACTAACATAACGCTAAAACCTTTAGAAAAAAAGTATTATTTTTTTGTATAGTAATGTGGACGGAGATGCAGTTTGTATGTCTGTTGTGTCTTTGGCCTAAGTTATATAAAAGTATATTATCAATTTTAAGCATTTGCATTTATACATGATAACATAGAAAGATATTTTTTCTCAGATCGGAAGATGTCGCAGTATATGGGAGTTGTACAAGTGAAATAAATCCTATTACGATAAAGAGTGTCATAGATATGTGCATAACTGAGACCGTCAAACATAAATGTAGTAAGCAAATTAATTATTTCTATGAATGTATGACCTAAGATAAGTGGCGGGCAGCGGATGGATGCAGGCTGCCCTAGACCGGGATGGTTTGTGCTTATTGGGGGAGGCATTTGCTCAGCAGCGGATGGCAATAGGCTAAAGATGATGATGATGATGAATGTATTGTGTCAACCATATACGCTTGAACGGTCGCGGATACGCCGGCATGTCAGTTAACAATTGATTTCCTGGAAACTAACCACGGAGGCGTTAAGATAACACAGGTTTAGTCTCCTCTATACTACGTGACATTGGCAGGATAGAGCTTTGATATAACAATTATGTCAGAGAGACATAATATGTTATTCCAATATTTTTTTTTACATTGATTAGTGTTCGCCCGGTGGTCGATATTGTCGATATTTGACCATAATTATTATAAAAAAACAGTTTTTAATTATATGTTTACCATGCATTATTCTGGGATAAAAAAACTATAATCTATCTCTATGCCAAATTTTAGATCCTTTTAACCATTCTGGCGTGATTGAGTAACAAACATCCAAACATCCATTTAAATTTTCACATTTATAATATTATAGTAAGATTAATAAGTTAGTTAATAATCACTAAACAAAAAAGCCGGTTGACAAACAGAGATACATACACACACACACACACACACATATATATATATATATATATATATATGTGTCGGCAGAGTTAACATAGACAAAGACTTTATACAAAGTAGGTAGAAATATTAGTTTTTTGCGGCAGTGGTAGCCCAGTAGTAATGAGCTTGTTTGGGACCCCAAGTGAAGCGGGTTGCAATCCCGGATCTCGCACCTCTGATATTTTAGTCTGCGAATCATTTCCAACAAGATTACCACGTGCCTTATCGTGAAGAAACCTGCACTTGACCAGCGTGGTGTACTATGGTCTGATGTCCCTCGTATTGAAGGAAGACCCAGCAGTGGGACGTTAAAAAGGGCTAAATTCAATTACTTTTTTTATTAAAGCTCTACATAGGTATATTTAAAACGAAACCGTATACATAATAATTACATAATCTAATACATTTAATTATTTTGCATCCATTGTTTTTCAGATGACCTACCTATGCCTTTCTGCTTTTATACAAGATCTAAGTGGCTTGTAACAACCATCACATTTTTAATACAAATCATTCCAGCATACATAGCTGATATGTTTTTATGGATTATTGGAAAAAGAAAAAGGTAAATTATGCAAATGGTAATTTAAAATAACATTACCACATATTTATTTACCCACAACTTACCCTCATTTATATATTTAAGTCGTCGTACCCGCAGTGCTTTTTACCCAGTGGTGCTATTCACCGTAAGGCGGAATCAAAAATTCAAGCTCACTTAGAGTAATGGAACGCGCTATGTTTTTTCTTTAGCTGACAGAATTCTCATATGGTGCGTAGAATTAGCACGCTGAAGCGGAAGTAGGCCGGCTATATCTGACGCACAAATGGCCGTCGCGTGTAGAGTGGAGACTGCATTTAGACAAGCGTAGTGTTCGAAGATTGTGGGTGAATGAGTGCGTGAATGAGATTACAAGTGTTTATTTTTTACTTGTTTGACCTGTTTTATTATATTGTTTTAAATATAAACAAAGCCTCGGGATACTTCGGGATACACGTGAACGAAGCGAGGGTACGAATGCTAGTTTTCTATAAATTATCCCAGCAATGTTAAGATAAAAGAACATTTTTTATCCGGTCAACTTTTTACCGCAGAATTTGATTATGATATTTTATTTCAGATATTTAAAATTACAAACCACAGTGACTTTAGTTCGCAATGCTTTAGAAAATTTTACAAATAATAGCTGGGTGATTAGTACAGCGAGGTCTAGAGCTTTGTACCACAGTTTATCCCCATCGGAAAGAGAACAATTTCCCTTCGACCCGGCGGACATCGATTGGAAGGAATATATACCTAGTTACTGTGCTGGTATCAGAAAATTTTTGTTAAACAAATAAGGCTTTTACTTAAATGTTAACATTACTTATTATATAACTAGCATTTCCCGCGGCTCCGCCCGCGTTCAGATGACCAAAAATCAAATTCTTAGGTTTTACATATTAGTATACTATTACATTGCAGTTTTTATATTTTTTCTTAGAAATGAGATATATCTGAGAAAAAATGATATAAGTATCCTATATGTTGATCCGGATTACCAGCTATCACCATACCAAATTTCATCAAAATCCCTCCAGTGGTCCTTTCTGTGATGCGGTAACAGACAGACAGACAGACAAACAAAAATTCTAAAAACTATGGATTCTACCTCTGTATCGATAATAATGTCTATTTCAATAAGATTTTCCAAAAAATATTTAATGTACAGATTCGGCTTAGTTACAATTTTATTATATGTATAAACAAGTGCTGTTATTATGTATACAGTATTATAATATAACTGAAATACTTTTGTATAAGAAATTACTAACATCCAATTTATGGTCAGGACTTGGGGTTAAAATATATGATTTTGGTGGAAAACAAGCAACTTGGTGTACCAAAGCTGCGCTGCGCGCCTCTTGTGTATCTTCCCGCTTGATGTGTTTGAGTTGTTTGTTATTGGTGTGATATCTATTAATATTATTTAATATTTATAATTCTAATTTAATATATTTTTTATTTAGTTAAGTTATATTATTATCATGTAAGTGGTATACACATCAAGTTCCAAATCATATTATTTTAAGATACCAACAAAAAAACAAGAAAATAGGTAATAACTGTATTTTATTTTTTATTAAATTAATGATTATCATGTTAATTCGATCATTATAGTTTTAATTTGGCTTTCATAAAATCTACTAGAAACTAACCCTTTGATGGTAAGGTGTAAGATAAAAATAAAAAATACTTGAGCTAGTTGTTTCAATTAATTGTGAAACCTTAGTATGAAAATTTATTTAAAATTAACTTGTTTCCAATTTCATCTTCACTTACCATACACATCTATAAACATAAAAATCTATATATCTATATATATTTCACTAATTATTTTTTTGTTGTCTTTGTAATGAATAATGTTACTGGGTCTGTTAAATGACTTAAAACTTTATGACCGTGTAGCAGATGTTTTGAAATACATCTGTTTCTATTTCATTTAAATAAAGCGCCATACTCGCGTGACGTCATTTTACAACACAACGTTCTCACCTTACTCATTCATTGCTTTGCTATCGGATGTTCTCTATATTCGACCACAATAACGTTTTTAAATTAAGTTTTTATGTATGTGTTCTGAGTACAATATTAGATGTAAATAAATAAATAATATGTTGGGACAATTAACACACAACACCATCTAGTGCCATGGTAAGCTACGAGACTTGTGTTATGAATACCAGATAGTTGACACACTACACATATACAATTTTAAATACATACATATTATAAATATAAACACCCATGATTGGAGTACAAACATCGTGTCATCACACAAATGAATACTCCCGGCGGGACTCAAATCGCTGGCACAGCAAGTAGGGTCACCAGTAGTAGTAGTAGCCAAAGGTGTCGTCTACGACGATATGGATGACGGTTTTGAAAAAGGACAATCTGAAAACTTGCCTGAAATAAACGGTTTAATGGCCCATTATTTTTCAAATAGCTCCGATTTCTTGGCCGTCAAGATGCGAGGAGTAAAAATGCAAAAATAAGTACCTATTACTTAAAAACATTTTGCTTTTTTTCATAAATCTTTTGATCCCTATACATATTTCTCATTACTAGTGTTTTATAAATGTATGTCATACGTCATATTGATACTATGAACTTGACATAAAATTCCTGAAAAGAAAGAATGCGTAGGTGTTTATAACAGGGTGGGACTTATTAAAAACAATACTGTGTTATTTGTACCTATTAGTATGTATTACTAAACTTAAAACTTAAAAGGATCTAAATGAGACAACTGTTTGGCTCCAAGGTTCGTTTAATATCCTTTAATTATAGTAGGTCGTACAATATATAGGTACCGGGGAGGCTTACATACATACACACAGGTCGGGAGCAGAGCACGCGCTGACCGACCGTTGTAACATGACGTCCCAACGGCTGATTACTCCGAATCGTCGCACGCTTAGCTAATCAGTTAAAAATCTCGTAAAGTATAAGACGTATAAAAAAAACGGTATTTTTCATTTTAAATAGAGCGTATTGTAAGATAAAAACAAAAGTTGGTGATATTCTTTTTTGTCAGGACAAAGTTTGTATGAAAGAAATGTTTGAAAAATTGTACGAAAAAGTGAAAAATCTGGGTTAAAATATATTTTATAATAATATGAATTGTATATGAAAAAGGATGCTTAATATTCTTTAAAAGTATGTTTATATTTAGAAATAACTTAATTAAGTATGAAAAAAGATGATAATTTTGTAACTTTAGGTCTCCATAACTTTTGACTCCTTTATTTCCCAAAAAATATTTTTATATGTATATTTAGACTCCCTATAATCTCTACTATCCAAAAATACCACCCACTCCTCCAGAGGCCACGTCCCATATACTAAACATGTGCTATACCAGCAATTCAACGCGAACGAAGCTGCAGGGCACTGCTAGTTTTAAATAAAGCTATTTATTGGGATTTTTTCGCGGATTTATTTTGATTTTTAGTTCTTGATGTTTCGAATGCTTTATATTTCACATATTAAAACCATTGTATAATTTTGTGGGTAGGTGCTGTCTGTAAGAACTATATAATGACCTTTGAGACTTGAGTCTCTCCAGTGACATCAATTGCTGTAAAGCATTTGAAAGTCGGGTACCAAAAAATCAAAATAAATCCGCGAAAACATCCGAAAAGATAGTTTTATTTAAAATATCAAATATTCGCTTAAATCTAAGAAAGGATTATACATTTTTTTCCAATTCAAGCTTAAGTAAATATTTTCTAATTCCATTTAAATATATAGCTGAGTACTCTTTCCAGTTGATATTGAGGGGATCACAAGGAAAAATTCTTTTGTCAATTTCGCTTAATGTATCTATTAATTTTCGTGTGTGTTTTGCTTTCATAGACCAGGATCTTGACGAAAAATATTTGAGAATTTCCATACAAACTGTAATTTTTCGAAGTATCTGTACGTATCTGTAAAGGTGATAATTAATTCTTTTTGAAAATAAAATTACGATTAAAATATCAACAAATAAACAAGTACAACAATATCAACAAATAAACAATCAAATAAATAGAAACAAATAGTCAGCATTGCAAACTAAGAATATTTGGGCGTCTTCCAGTTATAAATAATAGAAAATCTGCAAAATGAGCCGGACACGTGTGAAGAAGAAATTGTAACAAACGTAGGAGCCAATTTGATTTAGTTATTATCATTGCAGGGTTAGGTAGATCATCTGCAAAAAATACCATGTGCATAAAGGGAATGTTTGTTAACTAAACTAATTAAAATTGTCTTAAATAATTTCGCAAAACTCTTCATTAATTGTTTAAAGTTGTGATAATTACGCATACCACCTGCATACTTATGTACATGTTGTTAAGTGAGAAACTCACATATGGAAATGCCAGTACTACCCATTAAAACTCAATCCTACGGTCTTAATCACTACACGGCATCACAGGATCGCTTACGCATTCAAATACAATGCCTCAACGGCTGGTCTACCGAGGCAGGTCACAATAATCAAGGGGTGGCTGTAACGCTCCAGTTTGCTATCAGAGAAGTACCAGGTTCCGACCTTCATGGTAGACCGCGCACCTCGATGGGCAAATAAATATCGACAGATATATGTATGTACTATGTGAGCCAAGCCACAAGCAAACTCCAGTTTGTAATATTAGTGTTATCATCTCCTTTTAATACAAAATAGTCCATAGCAAGAAGGTCATTTTTTAAAAATCTATCTACAGAATAGAAAAGAAGTATACGATGTTATCATAGTATGATAAATTAGTATACTTATATGTATAGTATGTTTATATAAGTTATCTTAATTTTAAACATAAAATATTTACTGAATTTCTGCTTTATACTCTCCATAGCCACATATTTGGAAGTATCTCCTATAGTAAGTGGATTGTCTGCAGTCGAACACGAGTGGTATATTTTTAATTCTTTTGATCTAAAAAAATATATATTGATTGAATTAAATGTAAATTTCTTATGTTACAAAATTAACTGACGATTATTTACCTATCATGTTTTGCAACAGCAATAAGAGTAAGATTAACCACATAGTCCGCGGGTATGATTTCAAAGTTATAACGGCTTTTTCCATATAAGCATCGAATTAAACCTTTGCCAAATAATGTAAGAATTGGGGTTGGGCCCATCCAATTAGCTATCCACCCCTGTATCGGCTCGTTGATACATGATGTAACTATAAAACAAAATTTTTTATATCCAATTATTGGGAAATCTGTCTAATTTATTCATTATTTATTACTATAAAATTATATTACTATAAAAATATAAAATTATAAAGATTTTGCAGGGAAATTTCATCCAGAATTAAAAAAAATCCCTAATTCTATCAATGCAGACAGCAAAATAAATTAACCAATCATGTAATTTTGTACGAACAAGAAGTATTAGACAATGATAAGATTCGAACTTTTACGAACTTACCTACAGAAGGACGTATTATAATTGTGGGCAGTGCTCCTCTTCTATCTGCAACCAGATTTTCTGCCATGGATTTGGAAAAGGTATATGTGTTTGGTCGGTCACCTGTTGGAAATATTTCAGAATGGCAACCGTTAGAATAAGTGAATTTAAATTTTTATTACAAAATATTGTCCCCTTAATAAAAAAGGAGATTTATACTAGCTATACATACTTATTTTACGATCGTTTTGTATTCGTATTGTTTATATATATATATATATATATATATATAGATAAACAATATACATAGGATAAGATAGCATAATACATATTATGCTATCTTCTATCTTATCTATGTATACATTAGCAGAAACACGACTACATGTCACGAAGAGGCTAGTAAATCATTGATCAGGAATAAATCATCAATGACCAGGAAGGTCCTAGACCTCAATTCAGGATCAAAACAGCGTGGAAGACACCGACTTACATGGATGTTAGAAGTTAAGAAAGACAACTCAATTTTAATGCCTCTGTGGGTAGGAAAATTGAATTTAGGGTATGATTGGCCCCTTAGATCGGTCTGTCTTTTTGTAAAAGGTTTTGAAATAGTTGTCTGGCGAACATATATAAAAATGGAGCATCTAAGATTATGTGAAGTTAAGTAATTATTTTGGGACCTTTGAAGCATCTCCAAAGCAATACGGCCGACGGAAAGTGTCTGGGAGTATTGACGACTTATTTTTAACGATATTATCTAAAATATACGTGAAAATCAGCTTGGAGAATGTACGTGAGGTAAGTAATGTTTTGAGGTACATTGATTACCTGATACCTGGAAATTGGCCGTCTAACCAAGTTGGCCCTGGGATCTTGCTCTAATACCCAAGAATACTGTGGAATCTACAGTATTATGAATCTCATTATTTAAAAGCAAACTAAAATTCTGTCTCTTATATTAAGGTAGAGTAAATTGAATACATTTAGATGTCTTGGTCTTTTTTTAATACTAAATTATTAATGTTAAGCCACTTAAGTATATGTGGTAATGCATTATTTACTTCGTCACAATCAGTTATATTTCTATCAACTTTGAAAATTATACAGGTATTATCCGCAAATAGTACCACATTACACAACCTGTTCGCATAGAAAGGGAGATCATTTATATAAACTGAAATAAAAATAATAAATAATAAGAAAAAAAATAGCTACTAAGAAAACCAAAAAGATAAGTACTGACGACACATTTGGCTCAGTTTATAATAACTCTACTTGCTGTGCCAGCGGTCGCGGGTTCGAGTCCCGCTTGGGGCATTCATTTGTGTGATGAGCACGGTTTGTACTCTAGTCATGGGTGCTTAATGCTTATATTTGAAATATGTATGTATTTAAAGTTATATATGTGTAGCGTATCAACTACCTGGTATCCGTAACACAAGGCTCGTAGCTTACCATGGAACTAAATGGTACTAATTGCTGTACATGTTGATGTCCCAACACATCTTTACCGAGCTTTTTTATCTTTGCCTATTCATACATATATAGATAATATTGAACCATACCCAATAATTTTGGATTAAAACATTCATTGGGATCGTTCTCTAAAATCATTTTGTACACTTCATCAACATGTTTGGGGCTGGGATATAACTCTTCGATAACGGTAGATCTTTCGTGGTCCGTATTGGAAAATATTGTAGGCATGTATACAAAAACCTGTAATAATAATAAAAAGTAAGCTTTAGACACTATATACCCTTAATCCCTCAACGACCGCGGTCACGCCGGCGTTACAGTTAACAATAGATTTCTTAGGAATTTAATTAATTTCTTAGAAATTTACCAGGAGGTGCTAAAGCTTTAAGAAAATCCATTAAACCGGTCCCCTGTCATACAATGAAATATCTATACATATAATAAAACTGTAGAGGTCAAATGTCTGTACATAGAAAAAAATGCTAAAAACCGAGTCAGGGTGATATGAGAAGAGACATAGAACAAATCAAGTTTTTTTTTCAATTTTTTTGTTTCCCTGTCTGTTTGTCCTGAAATTGTTGGACCGATTTATATGAAATTTTGCACGGTAATACCTTATATCTTGTCCAATATTTTAAATAATCTTCCTCCTGGATAATTAACGGGTTTCCGTGGGATAGCTAAAAAAACTATAGTAATTTATACAGCTTAGTACACAAAAACTACAGATTGGATTTTAATGAAACTTTACAATAATTTAGTTCATACATCAGAATAACAAATAGGCTACTTTTTATTCCGTAAAAATGTACGGTTCCCGTGGGATAGATTTGTTTTTGTTTGTCTAACAATAAATAATTGTTAACAATAAATATGTAGACACATTTGTGTTATCCACATTTACAAAAAACAACGTTGTAATTCAATATTCAGGTAAATGAATAATTATTTAAAAAAAACATACACCGACTTAGATTGCAGTTTTCCTTGAAAATGTATTTTGCTCAAAATTCAGGTTCTAACTTGAGATATAACCTATTTATTAAAAATTGTGAAAATATATGCATAAATTAAAAATTTTTGGAGAATATAATAGGTATATCACGTAAAATACGCACAAAAAAGCAATACGGCTAAATGAGGATCTTCTTTTAAGAAGTAGGTTAAAATATAATACTTATTTAGATTATCGTGAATATATGACATCTAACCTAATATTATAAATGTGAAAGTTTCACAGGATGGATGAATGAATGGATGTTTGTTACTCAATCACGCTAGAACGGCTGAACGGATCTGGATGATATTTGGTATAGAGATAGATTACAGTCTGGAATAGCACATAGATGCCACATAGGTGGGTTACTTTTTATCCCGGAAAAATGTACAGTTCCCATGGGATAGATTTGTTTCTATCTAGGGACGAACCCGAAGCGAAACGAGGGTAAGCCACTAAAATAAAAGCCAATAAAACTATCTTGTCGGAATTACTCGCCAATTTATATTGGTTTTTGGTTCCTGATGTTTAGAATACTTTACATCAATCATGGTCACTCCCGCGAGAAACTCCCCTGTGAACACGATTGCTGTGAAACCGAAACGACAGGAACTAAAAATCAAAATTAATCCGCGAAAAATCCAAAAAGATAGTTGTACTTAAAACGTCAAAAATAGAATTTAATATATATTTAAAGTTACAAATTCAGAATCACTACGATACTGATTTACAAGGTTTTTCCTTATTGGTGTGCTGTGTGGATATTATCTTAATATGTTATGAGTAAGTTATTAGATCGATTTTTGTAAAGGGCCTTCTAAACATCACCTAATATTATGATATTTTTATTTTTATATTTTAAGAAAACTTGCGTGTGGACTAAAAAAATATACATGAATATAAAAATATGAAAGTGCATTGGTTCAATGAGAGAAGACTAAAAATTTTAAATTGTCTTTTAGTCATTGATTAAATACATACTTCAATATTTTTCATGCTGTGAGAAACTCTTAAGACCTCGTCCGTGCCCTCATAGTTTACTTTCATGGCAACTGATAATGGTTCGTTGAATTTTAGAGTAGCTGCGAAGTGGAACACTAATGAAACCTGCAAATGTAATGGTATTATTTTCATATTATACCAGCATATGTCCGCGGCACCACTTGCGGTGTAACAAACATAGATAAAAGTACCAACGTCCCGGTTTTTGGCAGCCAGTTTCTATCCGATGCCCACCTTTTAGGTCATCTGTCCATCGTGCATTCTCGATTTCTTTCACTTAAACCTGTTGTCATTACAGCTCATTCATTCACTCACAAACTTTATTTTATAACTAGATGCTAGACACTGTTCTTGTAATGTTTTACTTTACCGCGGAAACCCCTCACTTTTAAGGGCTTTATAAATTTTATAATACACATTGTTACAATATACATACTCGCATAAAATTCTTATTTTTACATGCGAAAGTTACGTTTTATGCAATAAAACTATAATATATTTGAGACATCTTTCTAGGTTATTATGAAACACATCCAAATGTGACATTCTCATATGTATTTTGATAACGTTTGGTGCTCAGGCACCTTTGCTTCAAATAGTATTGATAAAACGTCTAATGCCTAATTAAAATGGCAGTGGTAGCCCAGTGGTAAAGCGCTCGCTTGGACAATCGAGTGAAGTGGACTCAAATCCTGGGTCACGCACCTTTGATATTTTCACGTGCGAATTGTTTGTAGCATGATTACCACTTGCCTTACGGTGAAGGGAAACATCGTGAGGAAACCTGCATGTCTGAGAGGACCTAGCAATTTTCTGAAAGACATGTGAATTCTGCCAACCCGCACTTGGCCAGCGTCGTGGACCATGGCCTGATCCCCCCTCGTAATGAAGGGAGGCTCGTGTCCAGCAATGGATGCATTAAAAAGGGCTGAATACATATAACTCTTTTTACATTTTGTCGCTTTATTGTTAATATACTCGTACTAAGTTGTTTACCAGTAGTATTTTAATAGTTAATAATATATGTACATATATTATGTATGTATATATTTATTGTAACACACACCTACATTTACCTAAGAATATATTTTAGATTTACACGAATATTTGACATTTTAAATAAAGCTTGTAGAAAGTCTCTCGTAATCTTGATTACTGTAAGCCTTAAGCATGCATAAGCAGCATAAATCCGTCGAAAATCCAAAAAGGTTTTTGAAGAACTTTTCTTTAAAATTACATTTACCTTCTCTTGTAACATGTGAAGATCTTTTGAGTTCAATCCAAGTTCGAATTCAGTAATATCTCCTTTCACTACAACTATTTTTTTTAAATTATCTGGACAGTCTGCCTTCACTCTATTAAAAACCTAAAAAGTACAAAATTAACAGATTAACAGTCCGCAAAATAGACACAATAGTTAAACAATCAAAATGTTCATATATGTATGACTCATGGGTCAGGGAAGCGGCTAATAATAATTACGTAATTAATTATTATCGGGCTATCATTGGTCTAGTTAAGAAAAATAATAATAATAACATCTTTTAAACGATTTCGGTTGCAACGTCGAACCATAATGAGACTAGCCAATTGCGCGAAATATACATAAATATTAACACTATCATTGTTAATGTATGTCATTGTTAATGTATGCTAACGTATTATTCGGCTGAGTAACAATACTTTAACAGACATAGAATAAAAAATAAAAACATACTTAAAATAATATTAATATATTATGTCAAAAGCCTAACCAGAAGCGAGAGAGATACGCAATATACCGGCAATATTTATTCTTGCTAAAAGATTCGAATTATTTGTATTTCAGTAACACGTGTATTACATAAATTGCGATACAAGTTAGATTATTCGGAACAAGTGTAAAATCTACTAACAGTTTCTAACTTTAACTATGAGCCATGCCTACAGACCAGGTAGTTGTAGCCCAGAGGTAATGTTTTCGTTTGGCAAACAAAATGGACCGGGTTGAAATCCTGGGTCTCGGCAGCTCTGATATTCTAATAAGTCGTTCTTTTTTTTTGAATTTTCACCATCATCACCACTCCCTTACGGTGAAGCAAGATATCTTGACGAAACCTGCATGTCTGACAAAACCTAGCAAGTTTTCGAAAGACATTTGAAGCCCATCAGTTCGCACTCGGGTAATGTGGTGGACTACAGCATGGTCGTCCTGGTTAAAAAGGGCTGTATATACTAGCCAAAAAGTTCTAAGAAAGCAATTGAACGTGATAATAGACCTAACGTCCACATAAGTTCATAGTGTCCAAGTTTGTCAAGTGACCCTTCTTTTGATTTTAAGTATAAAAACACACTGTAATACGTACTGGACAGTTAAAAAAATCCCGTAATCTTACTTCCGGCGACATTCCTTTTTTCTCTCGTATAAGAATGTAAATATTTCCTACACCAGGGCAACTGTATAACAATTTCTCTATTAATATCTGCAACAAAAAAAAAAATACAAAAATATTTTCAGCTTATTGGCTAATTCTTCGACCTCGTGTAACTTTCTACTTAATGATATTTATAATTTGTCTCGTTCTCGTTCCTTTATACTGTTTCTTTCTTATAATACGTACGTTACTTTGCTTAGTAAGACAATAAAGAATTTGAAATGAATCTAAGCTATACATCAGTGGCGAAGGGTGAAATTTTAGAAGAGGTAAGCCATTCCCAAAAGAAAACAGACAAAAAAACATTGATATACAATTTATATATATCGATGCTCCCTTTACTACTCTACCCTCTGTGGTGTAGTGGCTAGCATGTACGGCTGCACACCCGGAGGTCCTGGGTTCGAGTCCCGGGTCGGGCCAAGTTTAGTTATCGAGTTTTATCGACTTTATGTATCGTAAGTCTCAGTAACAGCCCGGAGTTGGGAAGTTGGCGGTGTTTCACCCCCGTGCCTCGGAGAGCATGTAAAGCCGTCGGTCCTGCGCCTTAACTCTCACTGGCCGTGTCGAGTGGTCGTCCCACCGGAGTATGAGAGTGACAGGAATAGAGAGTGCACTTGTGGCTGCGCGTACACTTGAGCACTATAATATCTCCTGCGCAGTTGGCTAGTCTCAATGAGATTGGCCGCCGTGGCCGGAATCGGTTAGGAGAACATCATCATCATCATCATATATCGATGCAAAAAAAATGTAATTTTGTAGATATTTTTTTCTTTTTAAAGCTATTGTGTTTTTAAACAATGTAAAATATTCTAGTAAAATACATTTAACACTTAATAAAATAATAAAACATCATAAAAATATTAATAGCACCATTTATGATAAATCAATACGCATCACTTAGTAAGTGAAAGTACGGAACTTTTATTTTATTTTTAAATTTTATTTTATTAAAAGTATATTACAACCTATATTTTTTGGGATTTAAATATTCTTTTTTTGTTTTGTTAATTTTACATAAATATATTTAATCAATATTATTATATCCATACTAATATTATACTCGTACCAATACTAATATTATAAATGTGAAAGTGTGTTTGTTTGTATGTTTGTTTGTCCTTCTTTTACGTCGAAACGGAGTGACGGATTGGCGTGATTTTTTGTGTGGAAATAGTTGGAGAGCTGGAAAGTGATATAGGCTACCTTTTACCGCGGGAACTCATCTAATTTCCACGGAAAAACACGATATAATACGACCCAAAAAAATATTTATGGCCAGAATTACTTAAAATTTGGTAATAAACGCTCTTCAAATAAAATTATATAAATACGTGTTTTAGCATTTTTCTAAATTCATCTTATAAGGGGATAAAATAGGGGATGAAAGTTTGTATGTGTATTCAGCCCCTTTTTTTTAACGTCCCACTACTGGGCACGGGCCTCCCTTCGATATGAGGGGGATCAGGCCATAATCGAGCACGCTGGCCAAGTGCGGGTTGGCGGACTTTACATGTCTTTCGAAAACTTGCTAGGTTCTCTCAGACATGCAGGTTTCCTCACGATGTTTTCTTTCACCGTAAGGCAAGTGGTAATCATGTTAGAAATGATTCGCACATGAAAATATCAGAGGTGCGAGACCCGGGATTTGAACCCGCATCACTCGGTTTCCCAAGCGGGCGCGTTACCAAAGGGCTACCACTGCCTTAAAAGTTTGTATGAAACTATCTATTTAGAGATTTTTTTGTAGTTTAAGCGCGAGCGAAGCCGCGGGTTATGCTAGTTTAATATAAATACCGCCATCTACTTACATCTCTTTGTACTACTTCGTCTTTCTTACTAATGAGATTGATTTATTATTATATTGTATTTTATTTATCAAGCCAAAATGAACGTAAAACATGAAATAATACACAAAAAACGAACAGTAAGAAGAGCAGGCTTTTTTAATTATAATATCCTATAGCAACGTTTTTTAAAATGTCTGAATAATAATTTGTCGACACGTTGGCTCAGTTTGTTGTAACCCTACTTGTTGTGCCCGCGGTCGCGGGTTCGAGTCCCGCTGGGGGCATTCATTTGTGTGATGAGCACGAATGTTTGTACTTCAGTCATGGGTGTTGATATTTATAATATGTATTTAAAGTTATATATGTGTAGTGTATCAACTATCTGGTATCCATAACACAAGCCTCGTAGCTTACCATGGAACTAGATGGTGCTGTGTGTTAATATCCCAACATATTTATTATTATTATTATAACTTATTTAGTGTTTAGCTTAATTCGTCAAATTATATTGTTAATGTAACATATTTAAAATAAATTTAACAAATTAAAATTCACTCTAGACTTAAATAGAATCAGAGTATAGTAACCATAGAAAACTAAATATTTTTCTAATTTAGCACATTCACACATATTTTTAATAAAAAAAATTATGAAAATATTTAGGTACCTAACTCATTTAATGTAATAATTAAATTATATTTTAAGCAAATGAGTATCTTGATGGCAGTAGTAGGTCAATAGCATTCAAATTAATGCCATAATGGCTAATAGAACTCACCGAAATTAACAAATATGTAAAACACTCACATTTCACTAACAAACAGCACAAAATGTCCATATTACACTAAAATCATGTTAAAACTCCACAAAACAAAAATTATCTAAAGCAATGGACTCTTAAACAATTACAATTCGCCATATCTATACATATAATACAATTCTAACTAAGACGAATCTGTACATAATTTTTTTTTGAAAATCTTATTGAAGTAGTCATTATTATCGATACAGAGGCCGAATCTATAGTTTTTAGAATTTTTGTCTGTCTGTCTGTTACCGCATCACAGGAAAACCACTAGAGGGATTTTGATGAAATTAGGTATGGTGATAGCTGGTTAACCGGGTCAACATATAGGATTTTTACCGCGGAAAAATGCCTCACTTCTGAGAAAAAATACAAAAACTGCAATGTAAGTGTGTACTAAAATGTAAAACCCAACAATTTGGTTTTTACTCATTTAAACGCGGGTGGTGCCGCGGGCAATGCTAGTTCAAAAAATAACATTTCTCGCCTCGCTTGTCATTGGTCAATTTGTGTGACGTTTTCTAATTTCTGACCAATCACGCGGGAAAAGACGTTGAGAAGCAGCTTTTCGAGCAACAAAATTTTGAAAAATGCTAAAATGAATGAAGTTATGTGACAATGTTCAATCCAAAAGTATGAATGAAACACAATTTAGTATGAACACGGTAAGCTAAAATACAACGTCTTACGTCGCATGTCTATGAAGAAACGCGTAAGCAATTTGAAGCGCAAAAATGTATTTTGCGTTGCATGTGATTTTTGCATTATATTATTTTCAGAAATTGACGTAGTAATAATAAAAAAAAATATTTACTAATTATGTTAATTCAAGAAATAAATATTTATAATGAATGATGGATTATTGGATTTCTAAAAGGTAAGACGGTGGGAATCGTCTTGTAGGGACCCTTCGCCACTGATATACATACGTATATACTATTATACATATTTACAAAAACCTACCTTTCCCAGGAAACCAGTTGCGCCAGTTATAAAAATTGATTTTCCACCATAATACTCCGAAATTGACGAATTTAGAGACATGATGATTGTCCTGTACACAAAACATAAAACGATTCTGTAAATAAAATGTTACTTTTTATGGCATAATTAAAAATATACGTACATAAGTCGAGAATAGATAAAAATAATATTAGTGCTATCTATGTATGATAGATAAATTCTATTCATAATGAGTGTTTTCTTGAAATTTTCAATAATGATTACGATCAAATTTTGACCACATTACACATTACTTAACATAAATTTAATTTTTGACTGGATAGTAGAAGATCGTACTCATATAATCGAGACTACTGTCTAGATCTACCTGATGTGCTCCAGGCACCAAAACTTTAACCAAGTATCATCCATTAACTTAAAAAAATTATTAATTAACATAAAAAAATGTTAAAATAAAATCTTGATGCTGATAGTTGAGCATTTTGAAAATTGCCATAATTTTTTATATGTTTTTTCCTGTAGTTTAAAAATAGTTAGAGTTTTTTTTAAATAGGTAATTTAAGTAACCATGCCGTTTTTTTTAATGATGGGAAATGCATTTAGGCATACCTCCTGTAGAGATACAGGTGGTTATGTGGGACTCACCGGCTAGACAAGCCAGTTAAACCTCTCCCGTCTTAATGGGACGTCGCAGGATCACATATGCATTAAGCCACGATGCCCCGACGGCAGATCTGTTAAAGCAGACCACAACAACCATGGGTTGCTCAAACGCTTCACTCTGCTATCAGCAAAGTACCAGCTTAGCTTCGCGCCCGGCTGGGTTGACGGACGCTAATAATGAGCTGCCCCCAACCACGATAATGTAAGCACACGTTGGGGTAGGTAACAACGTGCGTCCCCCCCCAACGTGCGTTGACCTTGTCGTGGTGGGAGGCTCAGTAGTGCCCGGCAACCCAACCGGGCGCGAAGTCAAGAAACGCACAGGGAGGTGGCCCACTTCGGTGGGCGGTGGGAGGTGGCCCTCTTCGGTGGGCGGTGTACCATGTGGGTTGCTCCTGATACTTCTCTGATAGCAGAGTGGACCTTGGAGCAACCCCATGGTTGTGGTGGTCTGCTTTGGCAGACCTGCCGTCGGGGCGTCGTAGTTAAATGCGTAAGCGATCCTGCGACGCCCCATTAAGACAGAGGAAGGTTTTGTTGGGTTTTAGTGGGTAGTACTGGCTTTATTACGCCGGTGAGTCCCACACCTCGTGCGTAAATGCATTTCCCAACGTTAAAAAAAAAAGGTAACAACGTGCGTTCACCTTGTCGTGGTGGGGGGGGCTCAGTAGTGCCCGGCAATACAGCCGGGCGCGAAGCCAAGAAACGCACAGGGAGGTGGCGCACTTCAGTGGGCGGTGGAAGGTGGCCCTCTTTGGTGGGCGGTGGTACCATGCGGGTTGCTCCTGGTACTTGTCTGATAGCCGAGTGGACCTCGGAGCAACCCCATGGTTGTTGTGGAGCAACCCCATGTATATGTAGTTTAGCAGAAAGAAATTCTACAAACTTATTTTTTTTAAAGATTCGGCCTCTGTTTCAACAATAATGCCTATTTCAATAAGATTTTCCAAAAAATATTTTATTTAAATATTCGGCTTACTGACGTTTGTTCTGGATGGTAAGTATGTAATGTCAGTGAACTTAGAAGATCATTGTCTAGCAGAAAAAAAATGTGAGTACCATTCGCATGCACGCGAGTTCTACAGTTCCTGATACTTTTTAGAAATAGTTCTGGCGTTTTTACCTTAAAAAAAGTTAATTGACAAAATGATCTGCTAACTTCCCGTAGCAGATCATTTTGCAGAAAATCAAAAACAAATGTGAGTTCTTCGCGCAAGGAGCTGAGTTCTACAGTTCCTGATACTTTTCAGGAATAGTTCTGGACTCTCGTCCAAGTTCCAGCAGATCATATCCGAATTTTTGAAAAGTCGGAACATACCATTTTTATTGTTTCAAATTATTGTAAACTGTACTGTATAGAACTCGATTCGAGTCCAGAACTCACGTTCAAGTGCCAGCAGAGCATACCAGAACGTTGGAAAATATGAAAAAAAACTATTTTCATTGTTTTAAATTTTTTTAAAAGGCTAAAAGCTAGAACTCTTTCGTTTATAACAGATCTGTATCCAAGTGCCAGCAGATCATACGATGGGTTAAAAAAGAAACGTGAAACAACAAATCCAGGGACTACAATCACTCCTCATCTTATCATATACGCAATATGCAGTGACCAATGAAAATATCCTGAAAATGGTCACGAGCTTATTTTTCTAAATAACAGGGTGGAAATTACGCATACGTTTGCAAACTGATAAAATGTATATAGACAATTATCTGCTAAGTTCACTGACATAAGTATGTATTTAGAATTGCAAATCGATGATTTTTTGTTAAAAACAAATTACTGATACGATTTGATTTACATAATAAATCAAGTTTATAAAACAATGTTATCAAACTAAGGAGTGTAGTTTAGTAGGTAAACATTCTAATAAAATATTCACAAATCTGACTGCTACAAGTACGAAAGTTTTTATGAGTGTATGTTTGTTACTCCTTCAAGCGGCTGGATGGATTTGGATGGAATTTTCTAGACAGATAGATTATGACTTAGAGTAACACATAGCTGCTAGACACGTACAGTCGCACCCCAGCGAAGGGAGAAGTCCTTTTCATTTTTATTAATACCTTCAATGATCTTTAAGAACAGTATGTATTATGTATTACATTGCTTACTATACTGTAAGTCTCTAGGTGTTTTCTAGTTGACTAGTAGGCTTATTATTAAAACATTATAATCATACTATTGTTCTCTTACGGCGTTTAAACTCACCCGCTCCACTTATCCCCCCCTCCCCCACCCCCCTTTTTTTATAACGTTGGGAAATGCATTTATGCACGAGGTGACGCGAAAATATTTCATCTCTGAGTTAAACGTTAAAACCTAAATAGGGATGAACCCGAGCGAACCCAGGGTAAGTTGCTAGTAGAAAATGTGAGAACGTATGTGCTACATAGAACACTAATTGGAAAGATCGTATTCGAATACCGAAATTTAAAATAAGAATGCGAAATGCCTTGAAATTATTTAGTGAGGCAAAGCAAACAACATATTAAACAGATATATTTTCATAGACTAACATGTATGTAAATCTATAAAATGATGTATTATGTACAATGATGTGTAATTCATGTATAATCTATACATACAATAAAATTCTAACTAATACGATCTGTACATTAAATATATTTTTTAAATCTTATTAAAATAGACATTTTTGTCGATACAGAGGCCGACTGAATCTATAGTTTTTAGAATTTTTGTCTGTCTGTCTGTCTGTCTGTTACCGCATCACGAGACACCCACTGGACAGATTTTGATGAAATTTGGTATGATGGTAGCTGGTTATCCGGGTCAACATATAGGATTTTTACCGCGGGAAAATATATCATTTCTGAGAAAAAATACAAAAACTGCATTGTAAGAGTATACTAATATGTAAAACCTAAGAATTTGGTTTCTGGTCATCTGAACGCCGGCGGAGCCGCGGGCAATGCTAGTTTAATATAAAGTTATTGTTAGATGTCCTCTTTAATAAAAGAAACCTTAAATGACAACACGTAAATGCACGTGTGAATAAGCCTCAAGTGAAGCCTAGTATTTGTTAGATAACTAATATAATAAGTCTATAAGGTATAACTTGCATTATAATAACGTATATAATAATAATAATAAAATATATAAAGTAATCGAGAGTACGCAATATAAATATTTCCAAAACAGCGAAAAATTGTGCGGGAAAACCACTTTCCTAACGTCAGCATCCAATTCCAATTTATACGAGGAAAATAAAAACAAGGCAGCTAAGATCGCTTAAATGCTTAAATGAAAGTCTAATATTATACAAACTATATATATATATATATATATATATATATATATATATATATATATATACAAAGCCAAACTTAATATACTACACTTTAACATCTCCAGGTAAATTTTTAATAAATTAATAAAATTTCTAAGAAATCTATTGTTAACTGTAACGCCGGCGTGAGGGAATAACAGAAATACAAAGACCTATCTATATAAATAAAAATGGATGGCTAAATGTGTTGCTAAGAACAAAATTTGAGAATGGTTGTTGTCATATCGATTTTTTAATATTATGTGTTCATTTATGTAAACACTCTTAAACTTAGTCTACGCTAAAAAAAACCAACCACAGATATACCACATTGGTAGATGTTCTATCTAGTTCTGGGTTCTGCTAAATTGTCCCTGTGACAAGCAAACCTTTCTTAAGTCTATACCTGTTACTGTTAACGATTGGCCCTAAGACAATTAGTAATATTATACATACAGTATTGTAACTCGGCCCTGTCCTTGAAATAATTACTACAGCCGCGCGGCACGTACCCACGCGACAGGGCTGCCCGAGTGCCCGCGGCCAGTATTTTAATTTCATCTACCTACTTGAGTTTCATTCTAGTTTTGTGATTTCAAATATTATATTTTTTATTTAGAAATATTATTAGTAGATTCAATTAAAAAATCTCAAATTTATAAGGGTGGTATGTGACCCTTATAAATTTGAGATTGAAAAATATTTGTGCCTCGACTGAGACGTACGAAAAGCTTTATTGTTAAAATATTTAATAGTATAAAAAATCCGCATTCTGATAAAAAATTTAATTAAAAGTACTTTAATTTTTATTTTTAATTTAATTACTTTATTTTTAAAACATACGTGATACGATGTATCGATACTTTTTTGTTTGACATTAGCGAAGTTACGGGAGGAATAAAATGTGTATTTTTGTATCCAATTATAAAAGTTACGTAACATAACCGCCTTAAACAATTTTCGTATCCAATTATACGATTAAATTAAATTAAATAGAAAAATTAGACTAAACAGAATATTTATTTGCAAAACACTTATTAAAATTGCGGAAATGTAAATGAATGTAATAGTAAAGCTTACAATTTGCTTCAATATAAGCACAAGTAAACTAGCTTTGTTCAGGCGTTCTTAAGTAACTGATTGTAACAGGCAAATTACCACTTGTTATACCAGTTTTAAAAGAGTAGCTTTTCTGAGTAAGCTCTAACGTTATTTCTTTATATATTTTTTGCTGTTGGGAAATGCATTTAGGCATACCACCCGTATACAAACAGGTGTTTATTTGGGATCCACCGGCTATAAAAGCAAGTACTACCCCCTAAAACTCAACTAAACTTCCCCCGTCTTAATGGGGCGTCGTAGGATCACTTATGCACTCAACCACGACCCGATGGCAAGTCTGCTGAGGCAGACCATAACAGCCATGGGGTTGCTCCAACGGTCCACTCTGCTATCAGAGAAGTACCAGGAGTAACCCGCATGGCACCGCAGCACCGCCCACTGGACAAGCTCTAACGTTATGGACTTACTCAATAATTAATACTAATGTTCGACTAGTGGTTGAAATTCGAACATTATAAGCATTGTTGAAAATTTGAGGTAAACATAGGAATAGAATTTTCCTACCTATATGAAAAAAAAACCATTTTGTCTTTTCCTATTAATATTTAAATAACCTCGTATAATCGATGTCATTCTCTATTTCAGAAGTGCTCCAGACAACAAAACTTTAACCAAGTGTCATCCGGTCTCCCTAAACCGAAAAAGTAAAAAAATATAGTTGAGGATTCTCATAATTTTTGAAGTGAAAACTTTTACAGACAGGTTGTAAAACACGTTACGTCAATCAACGGAAAAAAAATCTTAGGCACACAAATATTATAAATAGGTAACTAATCAGTCTAAAGCAGCTATACTCAACCTGCGGCCCGCGGGCCGTATGCGGTAGCATCAAAAATCGCATTATAACATATCTTTGTTAAAAAAGTAACTACATCGTTAATTTGGAATTACGTTTTCATTAAGACCTAAATAGTTTTTGCTTGCGGCCCTCGACACCATGACTGAAACGTGTTTGTGGCTCCTATAAAAAAAAGGTTGAGTATGGCTGGTCTAAAGCATAGTATGTATATTTTATGCGTCTTAGAAACTATAAATTATTTAAAAAAAAAAATAGTCACTATCGAACGAAATCACGTTATACTTAATCAGTCTTCGTACTACTTTTACGAATAAGTCAGTCTAGTTTAAAAAAGAGAATTATAAAATGGCTTACAATACTTTGGTACAATATTCGATTTAATTAGATGAAGTAAATCATCTTTTTTAGGTCCTAAAGTAGGAATTTTTCTATAGTGCGTTTGCGGTTTTTAGGACTATTGCTGTAGGCTGATTCCTTCTTTTAAAACTATTTGAATCCATTATTATATATTGAATCAATTCTACAGTATTCTCAAAAGTAGTTTTGTATGAATAAACTACTGCAATTTTTATATCTGTCAACCTGATACTTTCTCCATTATTGGCGCTATTGAAATTTACTCCAATTTCTATTTTTTTTTAATTTATTACTTCTAATGTTTTCAAATCATTAAAATCTGAAAAATTTAATTCATGGACGATAAACGGTTTGTTCTTCTTTTTTGTATTCCGAATTAATTGCATTTTGACGACACGTTTGGCTCAGTGTGTAGTAACCCTACTTGCTGTACCAGCGGTCGCGGGTTCGAGTCCCGCTGAGGACATTCATTGTGTGATGAGCACGAATGTTTGTACTCCAGTCATGGGTGTTTATATTGATAATATGTATGTCTTTAAAGTTTATATATGTGTAGTGTATCAACTATCTGGTATCCATAACACAAGCCTCGTAGCTTACCATGGAACTAGATGGTGCTGTGTGTTAATGTCCCAACATATTTATTTATTTATTTAATTGCACGTAAAGATCAGGGACGTACTCGTATATTGTACCAGATTTCTTCACACTCTTTATAGATTTTTCAATGATAGAATGTACGTTGTCTCCTTCGTTTTGAGACATCGGACTGTCGGACGCCTGAAATTTGAAATAATAATCCATGTAACTTCAACGACAACAAACATTGACATTGTTATTATTATAATTGAATATGGAAAACAAAACAAATAAAACTAATTAAAATTATAAAAATGTTTAAAATAAAAAAATATTGTAAGGTACTTTGGTGCCATTTTTCAATTTTTTGAATTCATTTTGTCATTTGTGAGTAGGTTGTCTGTAACATTTTGATATGATAAATTATTAAATATGATAATTATATAATACACATTATATTATATCAAAAGTTCCCAGTAAACCTTAAATAAATAGTGAAAACCTTATGAAAATCCGTTCGGAACTTTTTGAATTTATTGTGTTCAGAAAGACAGGGGGGAGGGGGGCTGGCGGGGGGATTTTGTTTTAAACCATATTTATAGACATATATTTTTCGTAATTTAATCATTAATAGCTATTGTAACTGAATAAGCAAATAAAAAAAAAACTGTACATGCAAAAAGTACTTAATCAAAGACGTCATGTCCTTTGCCTCTTATACGTATATAATATTATATTAATAAAACATTATTTAATGTCTATAGAAACATTCAAAATAACGATAATGTCTTAGTTACTCTATTTTATGAAATTACACTATTACGCATGTGAAATATAAAAATTGACGATTCAAAAGTGCTACTAATAAAGTTGGTACATACATAATACCTACTTTCTTAGATTTACACGAATATTTGATATTTTAAATAAAACTATCTTCTCCTATCCTATCTTATCTTATCCTAAGTGATAGTTCCCAGCTCGCTCAACAACTTCGCACCCGCAGTGGAAGGTCGAAATCCCATTAAGCCATTCCAAATCTTATGGTGAGTCTTTCACCATAAATACAGTGAAACTTTGGAATGAGCTTCCAATTGAAATAAGAATGTTGAAGTCAGTTAGTAGTTAGTTTTAAGTTAACAGTTTAAGTTAACAGTTAGTTTTTTTTGTTAATGTACCATTTTCGTGTGCAGTAAAGTGTTATAAATAAAGAAATAAAATATAATTTCGGATTATTTCGCGGATTTATTTTGATTTTTGGTTCCCGACGTTACAAATGCTTTACAGCAATCGTGGTCACGGGAGAGACTAAGGTTATAGACGTCACAAACACATACTTGTACAATATACTTGTTACTGACAGTGCCTATCCACTATTTTACAAAAATGATTTAATATAATCCAAATTACCATGACATTTAGAGCAAGCCATACTCTCTTTAAAACTGACCATAAATCATAATCCAGCGAATTAATATCGGGACTAGATGACGACTAGTCTTCAGCTCTGATGAAGTCCAGAATGTAGGTTTCTAACCAAGATTGCGTGGATCGGGCTTCATGACCCGGCGCCGCGTCTTGCTGTATGGACCATTCTTGGTTATTGAACATGGTGTTGTTAAGGGGCTTAACTGATTAATACACTTGTGCCGATGTTTTGATACCTTTTCTTTTTCACAAGAATATGGCTTAGTCACTTCTTCATAGCTAACACCCGACCAAACCATCACTGAAGTAGGGTAACGCCCACGTTGTACTCCGTTGACTAATTGGGAAGCTTCCTTAGACCTTTGAGCATAAACACGGTGATTTTGTTTGTTAAAATATTGCTCAATTGTAAAAAAATTCTCATCCGTAAACAAATTTTTCTGTGACCTCCATTTGCGTACCGGTTAAGTAGTTGTTTTAATTTTACCACCCTATTCTTTTTTAACCAACTTCCAAAAAGGAGAAGGTTCTCAATTCATCGGAACCTTTTTTTATGTATGTTCACTCGAAGACGATTGAACCTATTTGGATTTGTTTTTTGTTTCAAAGGGTATACTTTCCAGGTGCCATATAAACTTTATCGAAATCGGTCGAGCGGTTTTTTAAAAAATCCACAATAAATATATTTTTTAAATAAATCGTTTAATCGAATTTGTCATTAAAAAACTTTTTTCTTACAAATCACCTAATTATTACGTCTATAACTAATAAAAACCGACTTCCAGGACTACAATGTAAAAATAACTAAACGGAGATTTTCATTAAGAATAGATACCTAATCAGATATTTTCGAAGTCGGTGCCAGCCGACAATATTTTAAGATATGAATATCTAATAGGTAAATATGTGTAAAATACATATTAACTTATTAGATATGCATACTATTATATACTAAAATATATACATATTAAAATATATTAATATTGACCCGAAATATATTAGTTGTTATACTATAAATAATATAAATTATTAATTATATAAAATAGGATTTATATGTATTAATGTAGATTCATTATTTTATTCTTTATGTTGTCATTCTGATATAAAATACTTATTTGAGTTTTCTGACGTTGTCATCTTGAGTGGAAAAAGGGCGGGAGCAGCGTTGTATTTTGTTTCATGACTTTTAAATAATGCGTGATGCGTCATTCCTTTTTCAACCGACTTCCTGAAAAGGAGGAGGTTCTTAATTCGGCTGTATGCATATTGACTTGAAACTTTGCAAGTGTTTCTATTTCCGTTGATAGTACAGTGGTTCGGTGTTGTTGACCTGATCTGATGGTAAGGCCAGAAGGTGGATAGGTGGAACTCTTCAACGGCTAATAGTAGATACTTTGATTTTGAGCTTATTTTGTTTGATTTGACAAGCCTAACACGGTAGAATTCTTACTTTACTACTACTGTCTACACTAAAAAGGAAAAAATAAAAACTTTTAAACAAAAAAATTAAAACCGACTTCAAACAAAAACACTAAAAAGTAAAAAATCTCACTAAAAAGTCGGTGCCAGCCGATACAAAGCAAAGCACACCGACTTAAAATTATTTGATTAGGTATGTACAGAAAATGAAAGCTACCAATCAGTTATTTTTTACTTTTTAGTGCTTTTGTTTGAAGTCGGTTTTTATTTTTTTGTTAAAAAGTTTTGTAATGTCGTTTGAGGCGTTACTCTGACTCTGTATAAAATAATAAACACTGTGTGTAGTTACACTGAATTTTACTTGGTCTACCTGACACATACACACACACACACACACACACACATATATATATATATATATATATATATATATATATATATATATATATATATATATATATATGTATATAATATGCTGAACGGATCTGGATGAAATTTGGCACAGAGATAGATTATAGGCTAGAATAGCACATAGGTTCCTTTTATCCCGGAAAAATGTATGGTTCCCGTGGGATAGATTTTTTTATGTTTTTCACTTGGGGCGAGCGAAGCGACGGTAAGTAGCTAGTCATAAACATAGGAGAGATTTATTTCTGAAATAATGTCTCTATGCGATTGAAAAAAGTTGAGTCGTTCTTAAGGTATAATAAATGCGGTAAGGTGAATCAATAATTATAATACACACTTATTTTATTTCTGATAAAAACAAATGAAGCTACAACTTTGGTTTAAAAAAAAAATCCATCCTCTTAAAATTCATTATTTATTATTTTTGACGTTTTAACATATATTGTCTAATACCTTTGCAGTAATTGGCAACATAAGTTTTCCATTCAATATCAATAGGGTCGAAAGGAAAATTTTGCTCGTCCGCTGGTGAGAGCGACGCTGCAAGGGCTCTTGTCTTCGATGAACAAATTTCCCAGGTGTTGAATGAGAAGTAATCCAACACATTGCGCTGTCTAGATATTTTTGAGAAAAGATCCCTGTACCTAAAGTTTGTAGAAAAAAAGTTTAAATTATTTATTAACGATATCTATAAAAATAATATTTTGTATCAACTTCTACAAATATCAAATAAGCACTTAGCAATTTAATGTATTATTTTTTCTTCTTCTTTGTTTCACTATTTCTGAAGCATGTTGTGTTTACCTTAATATAGATTTACAATATATATGTTATATATGATATTAATTATAGTGCTAGTATTAACTGCCTCGGTGGTGTAGTGGCTAGCATGTACGGCTGCACACCCGGAGGTCCTGGGTTCGAGTCTTGGGTCGGGCCAAATTTAGTTATTGAGTCTTTCTGTATAGTAAGTTTCAGTAACAGCCCGGAGTTGGGAAGTTGGCGGTGTTTCACTCCCGTGCCTCGGAGAGCACGTAAAGCCGTTGGTCCTGCGCCTTAACTCTCACCGGTCGTGTCGAGTGGTCGTCCCACCGGAGTATGAGAGTGACAGGAATAGAGAGTGCACGTTGTGTCTGCGCGTACACTTGTGCACTATAATATCTCCTGCGCAGTTGGCTAGTCTCAATGAGATTGGCCGCCGTAGCCAGAATCGGCTAGGAGAACATCAGTATTAAATAATTGTAAAAATGCTGGTAGACCTTAAATAAATAAAATAAAAATAAAAATATCTACTGTAGTGTAGCTCACGGTATCCACTTATTGTATACAGCCCTTTTTAACGTCACACTGCTGGGCACGGGCCTCCCTTCAGTACGAGGGGAATCAGGCCAAAGTCCACCACGCTGGCCAAGTGCGGGTTGGCAGACTTAACATGTCTTTCGAAAACTTGCTATGTTCTCTCAGACATGCAGGCTTCCTCACGATGTTTTCCTTCACCATTAAGACAAGTGGTAATCATGTTGGAAATGATTTGCACATGAAAATATCAGAAGAGCGAGGCACGGGATTTGAACTCGCTTCACTCGGTTTCCCAAGCGAGCGCGTTACCACTGGGCTACCACTGCCTCCTATGTAAAACCTACCTCTTATGTAAGCCTACTTATGTAAAACCTATAAGTTAGTAATAAACAGGACTTGGAACATGAAGGTTGTCTCATTTAATAGATCTAGAAATCATTACACTAGATACTCGCAATCCATACTAATATAAATGTGAAAGCGTGTTTGTTTGTTTGTACTTCTTTCACGTCGAAACTGAGTGCCAGATTGGCGTGTTTTTTGTGTGGAGATAGTTGGAACGCTGAAGAATGACATAGACTGTTTTTGAAGTACGAGGATAGTTCTTACGAAGATAAAAATTTAAAAAATTGCCTGAAAAAGTCTAAAAACAACACTTTTCTATACTCCCATACAAAAGATTCGTAATAATACTGAAAAGTCAATTTGAACATAAAGTTTAAGTGTGAGTGGAGAGGTTCCGGGAAGGCAAAACAATTGAGTGACGTTAGTATAGTATAAATATTAATGTCAATATTTTCTATATTATTAACAAAAAAAAAAAAAAATTATATGACTAAGGCTGGCTAGTAACTATTTGTATCTATTTAAAACGTACCTACCGACGAGCCCGAACGAAGCGAGGGTGAGCCGCTAGTATTTAAAAAAAAGTTAGATCGTGTAGAAATGGTTCAAATAGGAACGTGTAAGTAGTTTTAATTTAATAATAATAATACAAACTAAACAGAAGTGATTTACTTAGCGAATGGTTATAAAAACCGATAAGAAAATAAAATTACAGGTTTTTAGTGCATATGAAACAGAAAATAAATATATTACACATTTTAAATGAGTAAGCCTTATTTATACTTTTTAAATTGATTTGATAATTATTTGTCTTGGCTTTTTCCCTATAATTGGAACATGGGGAATTAGACAACATGATATTTGTACAATCGTTTATACCACTAGAAGTAGAAAACTATATAAAAAATATATGGTAACATATTCATATATAATATGTTCCCATATATTTTATATGGGAACATGCATAAGACAATTTGAAATAACGCTTGAATATATTCTTTACATACAATTTTCTAAAAGTAAAATTTATTCGATAATTTGTTTCGGTTTCTTCCCTATAAATGGAGCATGGGGGATTAGACAACATGATATTTGTACAATCCTTTAACCACTAGAAGTAGAAATCTATAAAAAAAAATATATTATTATGGCAAGTCATTTATATACTAGCGGCTCAGCCACGCTTCGCTCGGGTTCGCCTCCTGAAAAACAAAACATGTCTATCCCTCCCGGAACCGTATATTTTTCCGGGATAAAAAATACATACTCACAAACTTTCACATTTATAATATTTATACAGATGTTCCCATAATAGTATATTGTATATGGGAACATGCACATGACAATTTGAAATAACGCTTGAATATATTCTTTACATACAATTTTCAAGTTTCTAAAAGTATAAATACATCAAGCCTAAACCCCCAAGTAAATGATTAGTAAGACTTCTCCATGATATTAATTCACGTCTGATAAGGATATATACTACTATACTTAATAGGTAGTAGTAGCTCAGTGGTAACGCGCTCGCTTGGGATTCAAATGAAACGGGTTCAAATCTCGGTTTTGGCATTGGTGGTGAACTATGGCCTGATTACGATTACCTCTATCATAGGGAGGCCCGTTCCCAGCCGTGGGATATTAAAAAAAGGCTGCATACAGAATACAAGAATATACCAGATAATAAATAATAAATCATTTTTAAATTTATCTGTTAAATTACCTAGGTTTTTTTCCTTGCAGTATTAGCATGGTATCCATGAAGTACGCTGGTAGGGTATTGGAAATCAATATTATTAATGACTGGACCAATTTGGAAGTGGTAAAGTGTAAAGATGGGAACGGCACAACATCTGAAAATGATATCAAGAAGGTAAGATTAACAATTAACACCTAAGTACTAAACAAAAAAAAGGACTGTCGTTTCACAAACACAGGAGAAAATGGTTAGGTGAACTATTTTTTCTTTCCATTTTTATATATGGATTAGCATTGCCCGCGGCTCCGCCCGCGTTCATATGACCAAAACCAAATTCTTAGGTTTTACATATTAGTATACTCGCATTAGTATATTAGTTGACCCGGATAACCAGCTATTATAATACCAAATTTCTTTAAAATCCCTCCAGCAATTTTCTGTGATGCGGTCACAGACAGACAGGTTCGGCTTCTGTTAGCGATAATAATGTGTATTTCAATAAGATTTTCCAAAAAATATTAAAGCACAGATACGGTTTAGCTAAATTTTGATGTATCTATAGATGTAACTAATTTATAAAGCCAAAAAGATTGTTTTTTGATAATTTGAACACGGGCGGGGCCGCGGGTAATTTAGTAGTAATTCTAATAAAATCATAGAAACGTCTAATTTGTACATTTAATTTTTTGGAATTAAAACTACGTATTTCAAAGACACATGGCGACATCTATTGACAAATATCTAAATAATACAAAAATAAATATTCATTAAAATAACTTTAATAATAAATAAAATAGTGCTATAGATATACTTTTTCAAGATTAACTATTTTTAATAGTTTTTGACATATTTAGTAAGTTAACTTGCTAAAATGTAAATACTTAGTATCATCGTTTTTTTATTCTAACCAGTTTTTGTATTTTTTCTCAGAAATGAGATATTTTTCTGCGGTAAAAAGTATCCTATATGTTGACCCGGATAATCAGCTATGACCATACCAAATTTCATCAAAATCCGTCCAGTAGTTTTTCTGTGATGCGGTAACAGACAGACAGACAGAGAGACAAAAATTCTAAAAACTATAGATTCGGCCTCCGTACCGATAATAATGTCTATTTCAATAAGATTTTCCAAAAAGTATTTAATGCACAGATTTGACTCAGTTAGAATTTTATTATATATAAAGATTTTAAATAAGTTTTTTTAAATCTAAAGTATGTAAATCTAGACCAATTAGACATTTTTGACCCTTCAATAACTTAAAATTGTATGATTTGAAATATTTTACAAGGAATTTTGATTAACACTTAACTAACACCTAACTAAAACTAAAATAGCAACAGTAAAAACTTTTTCTTTCACAGGAGAATAGGTTCCATGATGGAAGGTCAAATATTAGCTATCAAAACATCATAATAGTTATTGATTTTGCTCTATACTAAAGACCTTGCCATAAACTTGAAAAGTAATTTACCTCTTTATTTGACTTTTAATAAAAATGAGTATATGAAAAATATATCATCAAAATATATTATCATATTTTCCTCAGAGTTTGGCAATTTTAAAGATAAAATATTTTTTTATGAACGCTATCAGTTCAAATTACAATTTAAACGATCGATCGATCGACGAATCGATATTACAATTTGCCTCAAATACGAATTATCTATTTATAATATTATGTGTGTTTTACTTACTTGCTTTGTTTCTCTTACTATCCTCAATCGTTAAGTTTTTTAGCTGATGTAAACTGATAGGATTGACTTTACTAGTAGAGCAATTGTAAACTTTAACATCTTTACAGCTGTAAACAATATATGTGTATAATAATAATATATAAAACTATCTTTTAAGACTTTTCCGTGGACTTATTTTGATTTTTGTCTCCCGACATTTCAAATGATATACAACACACATGAAGGCTAAGGTTTCATACGTATCAAAGAACGACGTCGGGAACCAAAAATCAATTAATTAATAGAATTTAATTTAAAACCAGCAACTCACCCTCCTCCTCCGCTCGGGTTCGTTAGTTACGTTTTAACATTTAGTATAGATTTCCCAGAGATGACATATTTTCCCGCAGTAAAAAGTATTCTATATGTTGACCCGGATAACCAACTATCATATTACCAAATTTCATTAAATATATCCAGTGGTTTTGCCGTGATGCGGTAACAGACAGACAGATAGACAAACAGACAGACAGACTAAAATTCTAAAAACAATAGATTCCGTTTCTGTATCGATTATAAAGTCTATTTCAATGAGATTTTCCAAAAAAATATTTAATGTACAGATTCGGCTTAGTTACAATCTATACTAATATTATAAAGAGGTAAAGTTTGTGAGTTTGTGATGTTGTTGTTATCGATACAGACACCGAATCTACAGTTTTTATAATTTTTGTCTGTCTGTGACCGCATCACGAGAAAACCACTGGACAGATTTTGATGAAATTTTCTATGATAATACCTGGTTATCCAATTCAACATATAGAATACTTTTTACTACGGGAAAATATCTCATCTCTGAGAAATCTATACTAAACGCTAAAACGTAACTAGGAACGAACCCAAGCGGAGCGAGGATGAGTCGCTAGTTTAAAAATAAATCACGTCGGTGCGTCATTTTGTTACTGATTGATTTTATCATCCAAAGACATTCATACATTTTCAAATCAATCTACTTCCTTAGATTTACTGAATAGTTAATTGATTTATTTTAAATAAAACTATTTTTTTTTCCGGATTTATGCACGTTTTATTTTGATTTTCCATCGTATAGAATGTTTTACAGCAAATATGGTAGGCGAGTATATATATATATATATATATATATATATATATATATATATATATATATATATATATATATATATATATCCGCCTACCATATTTATATATATCATGGCCGTACACTGATATATATATATATATATATATATATATATATATATATATATCAGCGTACAGCCGATATATTAAAAGTCATGCACTAATAAATTAGCATCGTGTCGCGCTCCCCACACACAGAGGAACTTAGGTGATATAATTCAACTATTATTTTTTAATAAACATGTTAGGACATTAACACACAGCACCATCTAGTTCCATGGTAAGCTACGAGGCTTGTGTTATGGATACCAGATAGTTGATACACTACATATATAACTTTAAATACATACATATTATAAATACAAACACCGCTGACTGGAGTACAGACATTCGTGCTCATCACACAAATGAATGCTCTCAGAGGGACTCGAACCCGCGACCGCAAGTAAGTTCACTACAAAATCAGCTACACGTGTCGTCAATTCTACATATAATTTACATTTACTACTTATAATTAACATTTTCGTGATTAAATAAGTTACATACAAACCAATATAATTACTTTGTATTGGTAGCAGCTGCAACAATTATGAGGTTGGCAACGTAATCCACGGGTATGATGTCAAGAATATTATTAGGGTTACCCAACACCACACGATTTATGCCCAAAAGGGTCAAGGCCATGTGACCAGTACTTCCGAACCAATTGTCGACCCAACCAACCACAGGCTCATTTTTACTTCCTGACACTGAAATATAAATATGGTTGTTTGTATGTATGACTGTCTCGTTGGTCAAGTGGTTAGCATGTACGTCTGTAAATCAAACGGATCGGTTCTGGATTCGAGTCCTAGGTCGCACCAAGTTTGTGGATTTTCTGTTAAAAAATTATTTCTTCTTATTTCGTATCATATTTAGGTTTTACTCTTTGGCTTGACTATAATATTAGGTCCCTTAAGACAATCCACAATCCCTTAAGACCAAGGTATTTAACCAGTGCGTCCTACCCGTAATGACATCCGGAATCGAAACGTGGACACTCACCGTAGGGCTCGTCCACAAATTCAAGGTCGCTCAACGAGCAATGGAACGCGCGATGCTTGTAGTTTCTCTGGCAGACAGAATTCGGAATGAAGTCATTCGCTAGAGAGCTAAAGTAACCGACATTGCGCGTAGCCAGCGTAGTGTAGGACGCCCTGCAGCACGATAGCGCCTAAGAAATGTGGCTAGCAGTGGATGGATGCGGGCTGCCCAGGACCGGGATGGTTGGCGCTCATAGGGGGAGGTCTTTGTTCAGCAGTGGACGGTGATAGACTGATTGATTGATAATATAAGTGACGTAATGATTTGATGATAATTTATTATTAATAGAGAGATCTTACCAATTGTTGGTCTAATAATGGTCGTGGGAATATTTCCATGTCTTTCTAAAACTAGGTTCTCTGCGAGTGCTTTAGCAAAAGCATATGTATTTGGTTGTTTATCTGAAATTATATAAATATTAATTTGTTAAAGTCGAATTAACAAAATAAAGTATTTCTACAGATATTATGACAATTGGCAATCTTTGCTTTTCTGTTGGTAGAGCAAAGATTGAAAAAGCGTAAAACATGTGAATCTAACTAATAAAAATAACTTACTGAGCAGTTTTTTAACTTCGTCTTTATTAACGTGGCCTTTTGCAAGCAATTCATTTACTTTATCTAAGGAAGCAGGCGCCGGGTATACAATTTCTTCAATAATTGGTTTATCCGTGTTACAATATGCAGTTGAAACATGAAGGAACGACTAAAAATATATATATGAAATCTGTAGTAATGGTAATATAATAAAATAGGCTTGGCTATAAACATACTGAAGTATAGTGCCGATATATTGCAACTCTTTCAAGATTTAGTAAGTCTTTTCTTAATTAACCTTTTATTGATGAAAAATGATACAGCATTGATTTTAAAAATTCAGCACTTCGGACTTAAACATTTCTATTCTAATATCTCCATCAATGAACAACAATGCAATCTATGTAGTGGAATAGAATTTAGACTTAAAATTAATGTGACAAATTACATTCTAGTTTAAAATTATTTTCAAATATTGAGTTTTAGACAACTTAACAATGACTGCAAATGACATAGTTATGTACTAGATTGAATCAAATATATAATTTTAAATAAAACTATCTTTTCTCTTTTTTGATTTTTGCTTCCCGACGTTTCGAATGGTTTACAGCAAACATGGTGACGGGAGAGATTCGATCGATCGGTTACCAAAAATCAAAATAAATTTGTGAAAAATTCCTAAAAGATAGTTTTATATAAAATGTCAAATATTCACTTAAATCTAAGAAATTTTTAAATCTTTATCACTTACCTTTATTGTTTTCATACGAAGGCAAAGATTAAGCACTCGTTCTGTGCCCCCAAAGTTCATATTCATGGCTACATCTAAAGGATCATCAAATAAAACACTCGCTGCTGCATGGAACACCATCGACACCTGTAAAACATAATATATATTTTATAATTCATATATGCAAATAAAAATTATGAAACAAGGAGCGATTTCTTGGTGATTATCTTCATAAATATTTGCTAATCCCGAATTGTACGGATGAGGATGAAAATAGTAGTTCACCTGGCTTGTCTACAAGTATAGAAAATACTATATTAATGTTAATTCTACTTCGAAGTTGTAGAAGATTAGATTGAAAAAATAGTTGTCACTAAAGAATTGTATGTAGTAACTTAAAAATGAAGATAATTAACACTTACTTCCACTCTTGCAAAATATTTGGCTATGAAACCTAGGTCTTAAATCAAAGTATTAGTCAAACCGTAGTGGAAAGAGGCGTGCTTGAAGTTTCAATTAAAGATAAAAACAATAAAACCATAGAGAAAGCAAGATTTTCTGCCATCCTAAATATAAAAAGCATACAATAAAGGACAGTCACTGGATATTTACAAAGGGACTACTCTTAGTCATAAATGGGTATTTCAGAGACGTGAAATATATGAGAGTAGTTGCCAATCTGAAGAGTTTTTTGTTTTCTTTGTTTGAACTACCAGTCGGATTTGTAAAAACGCTTATGCATTTGATAGATCAATTCTTGACGAAGGTTATGAGCTATCAAACATCATGTGACGAATTTTGGGATTGAAACAGTTATATATAAATATAAAACTATCTTGTGAGCAAAACCACAGGAAAAAGTAGTTAAAGCTTAATAATTGCATTACAATATTGTTAACAAACAATATTTTTAAAAGAACAATTATTGAGTTTTTGCTGGCCCTTCCCGGCACTATTACTAATTTTAAAAAATGTACAAAATGACGATTTAAAGGTGCTTGTAAAAGTCTATTTAAGTAAAATATATTTTGATTTGATTTAAAAAAAAATAGTTCTTTACCGATGAAGTTTCCGTTTTACAATACTGGCCATTTGAAAAGTAATTTATGAATGGCCGGCAATAAATTCTAAATTTAAATGAATTTTATTTTAAAAATATGAGTTCTACATCCAAAATGAGTCATTTGTTTATTATTTGGTTTACACTACATTTATCTCTTTTTCTTCAATATGAACACAATAAAAATATGAGTAATAATGGAATACGAGTTCCGTCGCGGTAGCAAGGCCCCACAAATGGCTCGCAACGTTAATGACGACGGAGTGAACACTGCAAACGAATGTACTACTCGTTATTCGTTTGAACGCTTCTTACATGGACATTTTAATCTAAAACATGAACACCCTGGTCATCCGAAAACGAAAATCAGCAACGTCGAATTAAAGGCGATAGTGAAAACTGATGATACTCAATCTACGACTGAGTTAGCAGCAGCTTTCAATCAAAACAATATTGGGCCAAATTGGCAAGATATAAAAACTTAAAAAAAAAAACAAAAACTTCCAGGCACTAAAATATAAAAAATAACTAAACGGAGGCTTTGATTTAGAATACATACCTAATCAGATATTTTCGAAGTCGGTGCCAGCCGATGCAAAGCAAATCTAATATATTTCAATACGCAAAATACATATTATTTACTTATTAGATATTCATATCTGAAAATATTGCAGGCATTAATATTATAAAGAGGCTGAGTTTGTTTATTTGCTTATTTGTTTGTTTGAACGCGCTAATCTCATGAAGTATTATTCTGATTTAAAAATATATTTTTGCATTAGATATCCTGTTTATTGAGGAATGCTATAGGCTATAATTCATTATACTACTACCGAAGAGAGCGGAGTAGTAGTAAAACATGCCTAGGTACGAACCCGAGCGAAGCGATGGTGAGTCTCTTGTAAGTAATATGTGTATTCGTTAGTATAAACAATATATAAAAATAGTATTACGGAAAATTTTACCACCAATTATAATATTATGACGTAAATATTTAACATAAAAAGTTATTATTGTTAATGTAAAGAAGAAGAAATTTTTTTTTATCTTAATATGTATAATTCTTCTGTACGTGTGTTTGTTAACGTAGTCCTAAAGGACTGGACGGATTTGGATGAAATTTTGTGTGTATATTTCAATGGGCTCCTGAGTGGTTTGAAAACACAAATGCACCCAGTAGGTGGCGCTGCAGTCGGTGTGTCACAATTTTTTTATAAAATACTCCATTTTCTGAGCAATAAATAAATTTAAATTGTTGATTAAATATGTGTGAAATCGATGTGTGTATGTATGTTTCCTATGGACTCTAAAACAGCTGTAGCTATTTTGATGAAATCTTTAAGTAATCTTCAGATTAGCCCAGCGGATGATCCTGTGAATTTTGTTAGCGATCGGAAGTTTGAACGCGGGCGAAGCCGCGGGTACTGATAGTTTACATATACATTTGAAATACAATATAGTTTTCTTTAATTTCATCTCATATAATCACGTAAATGTAAAAAAATGTAATTATTTAATATACTTGTAGTTATTTTATTATTGTTTAAGACGTTTTTTTGTGACTTTATTTATTTATGGTGGACATCCTCACCGTTCGGACCGACGAGAGACCGAATGAGGACCTTGTTGAGAAGGTTGCCTTTGGTAGGTTATAGGTTATTGTGTCATGTCGAAGGAAGCATTACGCCATAGAGACTGAGGGGCTCTTTGTAATTCAATGAAACCAGAAGGTGAAGACGTCTCACTAGATGGGACGGACACTATGACATGCACAAATTATCCATAGATCGCCACATACATCTCACACACATTTTCTGATAATATCAGAGTTCTTAAGGATTAAGTAATACGTATACTTACTTTGTTAATTAAAAGTTGTTGATCTTGAGTTTTCATTGCCAAGTCGGGACTGGAGATATCACCTGCTATGGGTATGATTTTGTCTAACATCTGTGGTTTTTCTTTTATTAATCTTAAAAATACCTATGTATATAAAAATAAAACAAGTTATTGAAATGTATGAGTATAAATTTATTTTTATCTTTCATTTTATTTTTTTGTTGCGACATTTGACGACATTGCAAAATACATTAAATAAATGTTCCTATTAGTATTAAGTTTCAATTTATTGTTAAATATTAAATGTTCATAATAATATATATAAAAATATGGACCTGTGTCCGAATGAAAATAAATAAATAAAAAAATAAAAAATTAACATACAGCACCATCTCGTTCCATGGTAAGCTGCGAGGCCTTTGTTATGGATACCAGATAGTTGATACACTACACATCATATATAAATTTTAAACACATACATACTATTATAAATTTAAACACCCATGACGGGAGTAGAAACATTAAATTTAAACAAACAAATTAATGCCCCCAGTGGGACTCTAACCCGCGACCGCTGGCACAGCAAGTACTCACTATAAACTGAGCCAAACGTGTCTTCAGTATAAATAAAGTATAAATATTTAGCTTCAGCTGAATTCGATTTAAATAATAGAAAATAATTTATAAAATAAACTTCTAACTCACCGGTTCATCTAACATTTTCGAAATCCTTTGGTGAGGTTTAATATTTTTCTTTTCCCGCACCAAAACGTATACTTTGTCTATTTTTGGGCATTGATACAATAACTTTTCTAAAAGAACCTGCATTATAAAGTAAATATTTTGTATTTATACCTACATAAAATTAAATTATTAGTAGGATAAAAGTTATACATTTAATATCTTTCATAAAAGGACAAATCTTTTTTATTAACTTTTTTTGTTGTTGAAAGGTGTTTTTTTTAATATATTTTTATTTTTATCATATTCTAGCCGTTAGCCGTTTTTTTTAATTATTAGAAAACTCATATGTCATTATGCTTATATTTTCAAAAGTAAATTTTGAAAACGTGAATATTATGCAAGCAAGTGTTAGTCAAATAGCACTTATGTAAATAAATATCTAGTTAAAACACAGAAAATAACAACACTTACACTTACAGCACAATATATTAATATTTATATATGTGTATATATATATATATATATATATATATATACATATATAAATATTAATATATTGTGCTGTAAGTGTAAGTATAGTAGTAGTATATATATATATATATATATATATATATATATATATATATATATATATATATATATATATATATATATATATATATATATATATATATATATATATATTTAAATAATACTAGCGACTCACCTTAGCTTCATTCGGGTTCGTCCCTAGGTACGTTTTAACGGTTAGTATGGAATAGATAGATTATATATTATATGACATAGCCTATAGCCTTCCTAAATAAACGGGCTATTTAATACAAAAACAATTTTTCACATCGGATTAGTAGTTTCCGAGATTAGCGCGCTCTAACAAAACAAATAGACAGACAAACAAACGAACGAACAAACAAACAATCAAATTACTCTTCCTCTTTATAATATTAGTATAGATTACTCAATAAACTAGCAATTCTTACAAGCACAGACTAGTAAATTATAACAGTCTAACATTTTAATTAAAAATTTCTTTCGAAAAAACAAACAAGCTATTGGTTTCAAGAGATATCCCTCGCATTATAAGCTGACTCTCACCGGCTTACCCAAACACACTAATATGCACAAGTGAGGCAAGTATTATATGGAAATACATTAAATGACTTTCCTTTCGGTATTCAGTAGTTCAGTGGTAGTGATGCTAAAATGGATAGGCATCACTATGACCAATACTCATAGAGCAATACCTAAAAAGTTTTGATGCAGACGTTGTGTTACTTTAAAATATAGTTGTACTATTAATTATGTTCTTATTAAAAAGTTTAATTTTATAATTGATTTTAATTAAGAAAAACTATGTATATGAATTAATTAAAAGTGTAATTTTTTATTTTTGAAAATTAGGTCGATGGAAATTAGCTTATAAAATGGTCCTTCACCATTGATACGTATAAGCTCACCTACTGCACCTCTTCAAAATTGTTAAATCTAACATTTTGAAACATATAAAATATAATTACCTTTCCAATGAATCCCGTGCTGCCGGTTATAAGAAGAGACTGTCCTTCATAGCTTTCTGCTACACTAGTATGCTTTTTACGTGAAGACGCATAAAAAAGCGTGAAACGAGAACGTAGCATGATAAAATCTAATAATAATTCTAATACTAATTTTAAATGTATTAAGTTTATAATTTTAAATGCATAAGCTAAATTTTATTTATTATATGAATTAGCTTCAGATACTAAACAGATTACTTCGTTCGTTCAAGACAAATCTATATTTTATCAACAATGAATTTATTTACATCGCAAGACTTCTTTTATATCCTCAATATACCTACAAATTAAATTATAAGCAGAAAAAAAAAACAGTATTATTACACATTTTTTCCGTTTCACATTTATTAATTTTAGTTAGTAGTTCAATACCTTTTTTTATCTGTTTGTTAACGGATTTTCTTTTTTCTTTGTTTAGTGTTTGAAAAATTGTGCAAAAAAAGTTATAACTTACTACTACTTTGATTGCCCATACATCTTTCTTCCCCATTTTCACCCCTCTTAAGGGATGACTTCCGGGATAAAAACTATCCTTTGTCCTTTAGAGGGTCTCAAACTACCTTCTTACCAAATTTCATCTAAATAGGCTCAGTAGTTTCGGAGTCTATTCGGTACAAACAAACAATAAATCTAATCTTTCCTCTTTATAATATTAGTATAGATTAAATTGTGAAACCTATTTCAAATAGCAAGTTTGTATATATAGTAAAATAACAATTGAATAGTAGTTTGCAATGTATTTTTTTTGTAATTAAAATATTTTTATCTGCTTAAAACGTACCTAGAGACGCACTCGAGTGAAGCAAAGGTAAGTCGTAATAAAAATCCGTACTAATATTATAAATACGAAGGTAATTCTGTCTGTATGTTACGTATTTATGCCAAAACCGTCTAAATCTAGATATTTTGTATTAAAGTCATTATGTGAAGCGAGTGGGCGTCGAGAATTTGAAAGGTATTGAGGACGCACCTGAGTGAAGCTAGGACAAAAAAAAGTAAGAGTACTAGATTAATTACCTAAAATAGCAATAAGGTTTCTATAGATCATGTTATGTTATCCTATATTAATTACTTTCGCCTTATGGTTTTTGTCAAGGAATCTCGTTACACAGTACGTGTTAATTTTTTTTTATAATTGGTAGTGCTTAAGAAGTACTTCTGAATAAAAGAGGTCATATCCGAAAACTATATTATGTATAAGTATATTACTTAAAAAAACGTGAGTATTATACCTATATAATAGTATTGGACTGTAGTAATAACATGATGTGATATGTTGTATAGCAGTAGCTTATGGGGCTACAAGTCATTATTAAAAGAAATAATTAAATAAAAATCATGATTTTTCTTTATTTTTAACATTATTATTTTTTTTAATATCAAAATCACGTCACCACAAATGCAATTACGGTGCGTGACGTCACTTATCATTGACACAAGAGTCTATATGTATAGTATGTATTATTATGATCTGTGCTTGTATGTTATGTATACAGTGTAGTTTCGAAAACTCAATTCTTTGTAATCTCACAGTTTTAATCGTTTAAGTAATATTTAAATTTACTTACGTTCTTGGTCAATACCATGGCAAACAAATTTGCTCGAGCTGACAACTGAAATTTACCACGTATCAGGTCGCGGATGGTGGCGGAATTTTTCGTTAAGAACCCTGATTTTAACTCGGCGGAATTCAAAAACGTAAAATCTGTCATGTAAGTACTATTAGACAAATTAAATGATGTAAAAATCTGATTGGTCTTAAAATAATCCAAGGTAGGTACCTAAATAACCAGACTTTGCGCCAACATACTTCTACTTTTTCCAAATTTTGGATAACTTTTTGGCAGGAAAAAAATTCAATACCCAAGAGGCAGTATGAGAGTAAAATGCCTCTGAAGTGTTTGTTGGCTTCTTAAGAACAGCATTGAAAAATTACCAATGCGCGGGCAGAGATGCATCGATAGCATGGGTGCATATTTTGATTAAATAAAAATATTATAAAAAAATGATTAACTTTCTGTATGCTAAAAGGTAGCGCAGTGGTAACGCGCTCGCTTAGGAAACCGAGTGAAGCGGGTTCAAATCCCGGGTCTCGCACCTCTGATATTTTCATGTGCGAATCATTTCTAACATGATTACCACTTACCTTACGGTGAAGGAAAACATCGTGAGGAAACCTGCATGTCTGAGAAAACCTTGCAAGTTTTCGAAAGACGTGTGAAGTCCACCAATCCGCACTTGGCCAGCGTGGTGGACTATAGCCTGATCCCCCTCGTATGAAGGGAGGCCCGTGCCCAGCAGTGGGACGTTAAAAGGGCTGAATACATACATACATACATACTAAAAGGCAACTTCGTAAGTTCACCTAATATTAACGATGGTAGGATACAATAATTTTAAAACTCTTTAATTATTAAAGATAATCTGGAACAACATTGGAGAAGAGTAGTACCTACACGATAGGAAAGATGTAAGGTTTTAAGGAAGGACTTTGCCAATAGAAACTATTACTACAACAAAAAAAAACAAAATATTACTACAAGAAATAGTGAATCTATTTCCCATCCATAATATGCATGTGTTTTATTTTTCCAAGTAACATTTATAATGTCGAAATTTTGTACAGGTCAGTATTAGGAATAGAATTAGTTGTTAATTCCTACTTTCTGTGTGTATACACAATATTTCTGTCAAGTCATTTATGCTTATTATTATTATTATTTCTTTATAATTTAAACTAAAACATTTTAATGCAACGAAAACAACTTTTAGTTCTAATAAATTAACCCATTTAGACCTACAGTACCACATGTGATACATCAAAAGTAATAAATTATTCTGAAGCACCCTTAACAGTTTTTTTTTGTTTATGTTTATTCTAAAAGTCAAATTCAAGGTGTATTGTAACCCAAAAAAAAAAACATTCACTGCTATTACTACTTTGGTAAATTGCATACGTATGTAGTTTTATCAGTGATTACCTATTTATATTTTGTTCCAGGATGCCTTCAAGCAGGTAAAATTCATAATTAAAAATAAAACAATTCACTATTATGCCTATTAATTGAAAGTTTATGTATATAGAATACGTATGTATAAAGGTTATTTGTTGATTTTTTTATATATTTTTATGTGTTTATTTAACTGATAATGTGACGTATCGCATGTGATACGGTAGCGAACTTATAAAAACCAAGAACAAATCACAAGAAATGATAGAAGAGCTATTATACTTAAAAAAATTAGTAAGTCAATAAGAAATGATTACAAGAAACATAAGCGAGATATAATGGAAACTAGCTTAATCTATAATATAAAAATGAATCGCTGAATGTGTTGGTAAGCGCAAATCTCGAGAGCAGCTGAACCGATTTCGCTAATTCTTTTTGTTCTTACGGAGAGAAAAATTTAAAAAATTGCCTGAAAAAGTCTAAAAACAACACTTTTCTATACTCCCATACAAAAGATTCGTAATAATACTTAAAAGTCAATTTGAACTTTAATACCAAAAACATAAAGTTTAAGTGTTAGTTAGTGGAGAGGTTCCGGGAAGGCAAAACATTGATGGCAATTGAGTGACGTTAGAATCGTATAAATATTAATGTCAATATTTGTCAATATTATTAACAAAAAAAAATTATAATTTATATGACTAACGCTGGCTAATAACTATTTATATCTATTTAACACGTTCGCTGCATTACGAGATCTATCAGATCTCTTGCAGGACTTTTGTATTGTGCGTTGACTATAATCGTGTTGTTTCACTCCTTGCGGGAGGCTCTAACGTGTAAAGTTCTTTAAGTATGAGGAAGACAAATATACATATTTGCTTCCTACTTAAAGGTGAATTCGAGGACATAAAAAAAATAAATAGAGATGGATTAGGTCCCTAACGCACAGTAGTATAATTATTTTTATTCCTTGCGTTAGGAGACATGTCGATACTCGTGGAATCGTACGCCTCGTAGACGCAAGAGAGGGAGGGTGGGCGGCGCGGGCGCTGTGTGAATCGATTTAGTGTTGTCCTAGTGTCGACGTGGGAGGTTGCGCGCACGTTTCGAAAAAGTGTAAAAAAATTTTTATTTAATATATTTTATTTAATTATTTAATAAAATTGTTTTATTTTGGTGAGATTTCTAAGAATGAAAAATCAACGCTGGATTATAGTGCTGCATCGTCCAGTATAATTACAATTTTGGAAAATATAATGCTTTTTATTACAGAATTCCCCGAAGGAAGATGTACAGATCATGTTTTCCAACGTGGCGACAAAAAAAGACGTTGTGTGGGTTGTTATGAAAAATTACAACGCACATTAAACAGCACTGACGCTTTTAAAAAAAGCTAAAAAAATTGTTACCATTTGCGCGCAATGCAAATAATCAATGTGCTTACCATGTTTTAATGAAAAACACTTTGCATAGTTTATAAATAAACTTCCTTAATAAAACTTTTTCAATCGACAACTGAGATATTATTTTATTCCCATCACTACTTACTGCACATATTGAACTATCTTCGGTTGCGGTACGAGATACAATCGATATCTAATTTTTTTTTGGTATTTGTAGTTTATTCTAATGTCATAACTGCGTGCGAACCTAGTAAAATGTAAAGCAATAGGCTCTCTTGACCCACAAAAACTACAAAATATATGTCATTAGTTTTTTGGAAGATATAAATTATTTTCAAAACTGTATTTTTAGGAGACTGATTAGGTCTCTAACGCACCAAAGGGTAGGCTAGTTTTGAGATCTTTTAGGTCTCCAAAGCACCAGCTGAAAGTTCTTTCAAAATGATGGCGCAGTGAACGTGTTAAAACGTACCTAGCAACGAACCCGAGCGAAGCGAGGGTGAGCCGCTAGTACAGTATAAAATCGCTAAAAGAGCTTACAAACAACTAGCCCGTATGAGTATGAGTGCATACTGACTAGATCAAGAGCTTAAAGTGGGACGAAATGAAACGAAATCAAGGAAAAACGTATTATCCTGTGTTACGAACTTCTATAAAGATCTATTATGCTACTAAGTCACAGAACACAACACCGGTCAAAGTAATAAAACGCTTAGAAAAAAAAATTGAAACAACTACCTCTATTGTTTTTTCGTTTTTATCTTTCAGCTTATCATGAAAGGGTTAGTTTCTAGTAGCTTTTATGAAAGCCAAATTAACACTATAATGATCGAATTAATATTATGTTAATGATTAATTAATCATCAATCAATAACAAAAAAATAAAATACAGTTATTTCATATTTTCTTGTTTTTTTTTTGTTGATATCTTAAAATGATATCATTTGGAACCTGATGGACATAATATTTACATTATAATAATGTAACTTAACTAAATTAAAAACGTTTAGAATTATTATTAAATAATATTAATAACAAACAACACAAATACATCAGTATCAAGCGGGATGATATACAAAAGGCGCGCAGCTTTGGTACACCAAGTTGCTTGTTTTCCACCAAAATCATATGTTTTAACCCCAAGTCCTGGCCACAAATTGAATGTTAGTAATTTCTTATACAAAAGTATATATATATATATATATATATATGTACATAATAATAGTACTTATTATATTATAACTAATGTTAACATTTAAATAAAAGCCTTATTTTTTTAACCAACATTTTCCGATAGCAGCGCAGTAACTAGGTATATATTCCTTCCAATCGATGTCCGCCGGGTCGAAGGGAAATTGTTCTCTTTCCAATGGCGATAAACTGTGGTACAGAGCTCTAGACTTCGCTGTACTAATCACCCAGCTATTATTTGTAAAATTTTCTAAAGCATTGCGAACTAAAGTCACTGCGGTTTGTAATTTTAAATATCTGAAATAAAATATCATAATCAAATTCTGCGGTAAAAAATTGACCGAAAAAAAATGTTCTTTTTCTTAATATTGCTGGAATAATTTATAAAAAACTACGCTACGAAAGGTACGTTTTAAATTGATATAAATAGTTATTAGCCAGCGTTAGTCATGTAAGTTTTTGATTGTTTTTTTCGTGAATTTTCCCAATGTTGTGTTTAAAAGTTACTCTGCTATTGAGGCTGGAGACAAATCCAATAAATCAAAAACCATAAAAATCAGTCCAGCGGTTCTCGAGTTATAAATGGTGTAACTAACCCGGACTTTGTTTATATGTACAAATATAATAAAACATCTCAAACAAGTAAAAAATAAACAATTATAATTCACGCACTCATTCACTCACAAATATCGTACACTACGCGGAGATATAGCCGGCCTACTTCCGCTTCAGCGTGAGAATTCTATCTTGCTTGAATTTTTGATTCCGCCTTACGGTGAATGTCCACGTAAAACATGAAACGACCACTGGGTAACGAGCACTGTGGGTACGACGACTTAAATATATGAATGAGGGTAAGTTGTGGGTAAATAAATATGTGGTAATGTTATTTTAAATTACCATTTGCATAATTTACCTTTTTCTTTTTCCAATAATCCATAAAAACATATCAGCTATGTATGCTGGAATTATTTGTATTAAAAATGTGATGGTTGTTACAAGCCACTTAGATCTTGTATGAAAGCAGAAAGGCATAGGTAGGTCATCTGAAAAACAATTGTTTCATAACATTGGATGCAAAATAATTAAATGTATTATATTATGTAATTATTATGTACACGGTTTCATTTTAAATATATGTAGAGCTTTAATAAAAAAAAGTAATTGAATTTAGCCATTTTTAACATCCTCTTATAGGCTGCAAGTTCTAAGTCATCTTTCAATATACGCGACATGGTTCTAGGTGCTATGAGATAAAACCTTTTGCTTAAGGACATGATTTCTTCGAATTCTTTCCCTTACTGCTTTGATCGCTTTTTTCGTACGAACACTACGTGGACGGCCAGATTTTTTTCTATCACAAACAGAGGAGGTTTCATTGTACCTATCAATAGCCCGGTACACAAATATTTGACTAATACCAAGCGCATGGAGAGCTTTAAAAATTGTATTTGGCTCCATACCTACTTTGTGTAATGAAATCACAGCAATTCGATTCTCTTTATCACCCCATTCCATTTTAATATTACAAAATATCTTACAATGTATTGACGGGGAAATGAGAAAACACAATGAACAATCATATAAAAATGACAGATTAAAAATTCAAATGTAATATTTTGTTAACTTTTAATTGTAAAAGTATTTATGGCCAGACTATGTGAACACAAATCATCTCGGTCCAAGGCAGCCCACATCTATCCGCTGCCCGCCACTTTACTTAGGTCATACATTCATAGAAATAATTAATTTGCTTACTACATTTATGTTTGACGGTCTCAGTTATGCACATATCTATGAGACTCTTTATCGTAATAGGATTTATTTCACTTGTAGAACTCCCATATACTGCGACATCTTCCGATCTGAGAAAAAATAACTTTCTATGATATCATGTATTAATGCAATCATGAATATTACCAAATTTTTAAGTAACTTTTGCTTGAAATTGATAATATACTTTTATATAACTTAGCCCAAAGACACAACAGACATACAAACCGCATCTCCGTCCACATTACTATACAAAAAAATAATACTTTTTTTCTAAAGGTTTTAGCGTTATGTTAGTAAGCCTATTACATTCCTCAATCTACTGTGTAATGAAAGATATTTTTCAATGGAACTAGTAGTTACGAGGTTCATGTAAGTTTATACAAACAAACAAAATTCTCAGCTTTATATAGTTATAGTTATCTATATACATCATACAGATAAATAGGCAAAGATAAAACAGTTTAGTGCAGTAACAGTTTTTTCTCGTCTGTTTGTCAAGCGATTTTCTTTTTTTCTTGTTTAGTAGCTATTGAGGAGCTTTAATGTTATCAATAAAGATATTTTGGAAACTGTTATTCTTATACATTTTCCTCAAATTTTCAATAATGATTATAGTTAAATTTCTTACCGCCAAGTGACAACTAAGATAAATATTTTATTGATAAAGTAATAAATATTGACTTACCTCGTACCCTTTGCAGCGGCAACGACGATGAGATTTGATACGTAATCAACTGGTATAAGATCTGCACAATTATTAGGGTTTCCGAGCAGGACTCGGTTCAGGCCCTTAGCGATTGCAATCGTAAGCCAAGACACCCCAAGGCAAGTGTCTATCCAACCAACTATAGGTTCTACTTTACTCGATGTTACTGAAATAAATCATACTGTTATTAGAAATCAAAAATTTTGTGTGTATTTATGTGTATGATTGTTATTCATTAAGATGAAATATATTGCACAGATAGACAAAAGCCTGGATTAATACATCAGCAGCTGTTAGGCAAACTCATATTATGTACTATAAATTTAACAAGGAACATTATTTAATTTTAATTCATTATTTATCATCGTAAAAATATAAATCATAATAAAAATAAATAATATGTATATAATATATTTAAATGTTTGAATTAATTTTAAAACCATATTTGAAATGGAGAATTTGAAGCTTTATATATAACATCACATTCCAACTGATGCCATCAATTTTGATGACCCCTAAGTTGTTCTAACTATATTCTCATAAATGCTACAATGGTATTAATTCAGTAAAAGACTACAGTAAAAATTACTTTTTCTCGTCAAACACCATATAAATACCATGAACATTTTCAATAATACATATTATCAGTTAGCGGCCACTTTATGCTGTAGCCAAGTTCGTAATTTTGAAATTACTACACAGTTTTACAAAAAAAAACTACTGTACTAAATTAAAAAAAAAAATACAAAATATCATAATAGTACGTGTATGATGGTAATTATATAGTTCTCATTTTTAATATGTTGGGACATTAACACACAACACCATCTAGTACCATATTAAGCTACGAGGCTTGTGTTATGGATACCAGATAGTTGTTACACTATACATATATAACTTTAAATATATACATATTATAAATATAAACACCCATGACTGGAATAGAAACATTCGTGCTCATCACACAAATGAATGCCCCCAGCGGGACTCGAACCTGCGACCGCTGGCACAGCAAGTAGGGTCACCACAAACTGAGCCAAACGTGCCAAATTATGTATATATTTTTTCATTCTTAATCAATGTGTCATTTTTGTATTACGTAATTATTTTTCTATTGTTATAGGTTACTCTTGTAGATCGATCATTAATTTATAGTTTTAATTCCACAATAAAGTTACCAAATTTCAAAATTACCGCTCAATCTCAATCGTGTCTTCCTCACAAAATGTGACACTGGCAGAATGGACTGCGTCTGTTAACGCAACTATAAGCCATTTAAAATAAAAAAATAAGAAAAAATGATGGTAATTGTTTGGTTTAAAAATACTTGAAATAAAAACCATTTGAAACAAAAAGGATATGCATATTCCCTATTGTTCTACCTCATATTTATACTGTATTGAAATCTAACATTTCACGGAAACTATTTACTGAAACGGCAGAATTTACCATTTATTAGTAAATAATCTAAGTAATACTACCGACTTACTCTTGCTTCGCTCGGGTTTCTAGGAATCTTTTTGTCATAGCTTTTACTGCTATGTTTCAAATTGTTAAGCAGCGCACTCCAGTAAATCACCTCAAATTGCCAAGAAAGAATAAAGCGAATCATTTGCTTAGATTACTGAGAGTAAATCTGTTTTTATCGGAATATCAATTATTGTAGCACTTTGCAATAATTGTGAACTAATGTTGTGGGCTGTACCTGAGAGGTGGTCACTTATTAATTTAAAAAAAATACTTTTACGAGATTTTGAAGTGTATGGGAACTTTAAAACTATCTAGAAAGTTTGTGGCCCTCATTTATATCAATCCCGCAAGCTGTCACTTTATTACACATCTGGATGTTTCTCGACTTTTGGGTGTTTATCTATAAAGATAAATAAAATTGAAGTGTCTATTTGTAATGTCAAAATAACAGCTTTTTACTAAATGCATATGGAATTATATACGGTATTTATAATAAAAACACAATTTTAAATTTTTTGTCTGTCTGTCTGTCTGTTTGTTCCCGCTAATCTCCGAAACGGCAGGGCCGATTTTGAAAGTTTCACTGGCAGGTAGTTGATGTTATAAGGAGTATTTTTTATTATTATTATGTTGGGTGTGGCGCCGAGGTCGGTCCTAGCTACGTCGACCAGTTTTGGTCCATTGTAGCTCCCTTTAGAATGAGTTCAAAGTTCTCCGCTTAGTCCTGTTGACTCCAGGAACTTCCAGATTTTCTGAGCGGGAAGCATCTATATCTCTTCCGGTTGCATAATATGCTGCCCTACATAGATACTTCTGCGGTGCATGAGTGGATCGCACGAGCAGAGGATGTGCATAGCAGTTTCCTCTGTCTCATGGCATAGTCTGCACATTGCGGTCTGACTGAGGCCGAGGGTAAATGATGATAATGATGTTCTCCCGACCGATTCCGGCCACGGCGGCCAATCTCATTGAGACTAGCCAACTGCGCAGGAGATATTATAGTACACAAGTGTACGCAGACACAAGTGCATTCTCTATTCCTATCACTCTCATACTCCGGTGGGACGACTGCTCGACACGACCAGTGAGAGTTAAGGCGCAGGACCGACGGCTTTACGTGCTCTCCGAGGCACGGGGGTGAAACACCGCCAACTTCCCAACTCCGGGCTGTTACTGAGGCTTACTTATACAGAAAGACTCGATAACTAAACTTGGCCCGACCCGGGACTCGAACCCAGGACCTCCGGGTGTGCAGCCGTACATGCAAGCCACTACACCACCGAGGCAGTTAAACACCGAGGGTAAATATATGTTTATTGAGTTTGCAGTGACCAGTAAGTATTCTGGTTACCGCACTGGTTTTGTACTTGTTGAGTTGAAGCAACTCTTTTGTAAAGGTTTTGCGACATCCCTTAATTAGCGCTTTAGAGTGTGTTTGTCCAGAAGTGGATTGCCACTCTTGAAGTGCTTTGAGATTGCAGTGGTTTTTGAGAATTGAATAGGCATGTAGTTTGGCAATACCATAAAATGGTTCGGGGCCACATTCTGGGGTTTCAGCGCCCCTTCTTGCCAATGCATCAGCCTTTTCATTCCCGTCTATACCTGAGTGACCCAGGACCCATCTGAGGGTAACTCTGTTGGATGTGCCCAGGACATTCAGATTATCCATACAGTTTTTAACCAACTTAGAGTTGGTCTCAAGAGAATCTATAGCCAAAAATATATAAAATATATATAAATATATAAAGAGTAACTCAGACTTCTTTTATTTCAGTAAAAGAATTAGGGTTCCGCTTAAAAAAAGTTAAAATGTACCTAGGGACGAACCCAAGCGAAGCGAGGGTGAGTCGCTAGTTGTTTATATTTTGGTAAAGTATAAGTGATTTTCGTAGGTATATGGCATAAAGTAGCTAGGGACACACCCGAGAGAAGCAAAGGTAAGTCACCAATATAATAATTGATATATGCTAATATACGAGCTTAAATATTTAGACAATTTGACAATATACGCATATTATAGCAATTTAAAATATAATATTTAAAAGCACGTACTTACTGATGGTCGAACTATTATTTTTGGTATGGTGTCATGATTTTGGGCCACCATGGACTCAGCAATTGCTTTCGTAAATAAGTATGTGTTTATTCTTCCTTCTGTAAAATGGAAATTAAATATTTAAATGTATAATATAACGTGACTGTTAGGTGAAGGACACATTAAAAGTTACTATGTTTTATTCTTTTAATTGGACTATTTTTATAATTGCGAATGTTTGTATGTGTATGGTTGTTGGTCCTTCACGCCGAAATTACACTATGAAGACAAATAGAATAGAAACTTACCAACACAGACTAAAAAGGCTAATACTACCGAATATAGTGTCCGTAATAATGATTAAAGTATTCTATTTTTTTGAGTTTTGGGAAGAGAATGAAGCTCTTGATCAAAATCCTTTACAGTAAAATGGTAAATTGTACACTAATATTAAGAGTACGAATTAGGAAACAACGCACTTCGCTTGTATTTTGACTGCAATGATTTTAACAACATTATCACCAAAACTACTTACTAGTACTTATAAGTCGTTGAACTTCATCTTTAGTGATGCCAGCTTTTATTAAATTTTCAACTTCTTCTAATGAAGCTGGTGCTGGATATATCACCTCTTCTATAAATTTTCTGTTGACGTTACTGAACGCAGTAGACACATAAACAAAAGCCTGTAAACACACCAATTCACTCCATTAAAACTACAGATTACAAAATTAGACACGAAGATACTTTTTATCATAGATTCGGACTTTTTATATGCTAAAGTTTGATATCAGAAACGTATTTTTACAGAAAAATTCATTTTATTAACTCTTGTACATTAGAAAAGCCACAATTACATTTTATATGATTTTTTTTTACTGCACATTTTTCTCGCTTTTTTTTGGCCATTAAACATTATATATTTTTTGCCCTAATAGAAATATTTGTATGGAGCATATGTCAAATTCCTGCCCTTAATAAGTAAAATGAGATAAATAGGTTATTGAGAACCACTTTCTAAGTATTTCCATTCGAAACAGTAATAAAATGTACCTTTTTATTCCGCATTCGCTGACAAAGATCTAGAACACGTAACGTGCCCAATACATTGATGGTGACGGCAATTTTTAACGGTTCATTGAATCTCACCGTAGCAGCCACATGGAACACTATTGATACCTGTAAGCATTATTAGCATGGTGTTCATTAAAAATATAAAAATCTTTAGAACGACGAAATATATATATTTGCGTATTGCCCTCCTACATGTACCGCCCGGAAGGCCTTCGTCTAGTCCAGTCTCATAGAGATTAGCCACGTTGCCATTATTGTTAGTAGGTATTATGATCAAGACAAGATATGTTTTTCGTATTATGTAACACAAAGATAACAAAAGATTAGCTAATTTTAAAACGTTCTCTTCTTCGATAAAAGCGTAATTTGGGTCAAAATATTAGAATTATTATACTCCCAAAATTATACTCCCCAGATATTCTTAAAATATATTTCGATCAATCATTTAACTGCCGCGTTCAAGAAAACCGACCAAGTAAACTGGCTATGAAATCAGCTTATCGTTTATGGCATTAGTAAAATTAAAAAAATATGTAGTAATTACGTTAATATTGATTGTCATTTTAGATTCTTACGCAAAGATAATATTTATTTAAATATGTAAATGAACATAATTAAATTGTGTAGTATTACTATTGTTTTCTTTACCAAAATAAATAGTAGAACTTACATTTTCTATTAACATTTTTTCATCTTCTTCGTTAATTCCAAGTTTTGGTTCAGAAATATCACCGATAATTGGTATAATTTTATTTAAAGACTGTGGTCTTTCATTTCTCAGTCGTAAAAATACCTATAAATACAAAAATATAACAAATTATTTCATTATTAAGGAACAATTAGCAATAAGCAATCTTAACCCGGAAAGTATGAAAAGGGTATCATACCCAAACTATAGTTAAAAGTTGTTTCAATTTTATAATATTTGGCAATACTGGGGCTCTGAGTAGCGGAAGTCTGAAGTGCGCTGGAGGGTATAGTTGCTTGAACGCAGTGTTGTGTGGAATACCAAATAAGATATTTTTGCACACACATTTTCGGGTAATACGTGGATAATATTTTTTATTACAAAAATTACTCTATGGAACTAGGGTTGAAGTATTGAAGTCTCTCTGAGGTATTAACACCTAATTAATTACCGATGGCTAAGAAGACGCAACAATTTACTTTGAAGGCCCTTAGGAAATCCTCGGTTGAAAGATAGATCGATTTATGTTCCGAAGAAACTATGTATATCGAATGTAAAACAAGTGATAAATTAAAAATTTAAAAATCCTCCGACCATCTTGGACCGATTTTCATCAAACATAGCTAAGAACACTCCCGGCTGATTCACCTTTCAAACAAAAAAATAATAATATCAGAATCAGTTCATCCATTCGGCAGCTACGATGCCACAGACAGACATACACAGATACGTCAAACGTATAACACCCCGTCGTTTTTGCGGCGGGGCTTAATCAATTTCACGACACTTCGTTAGCCAAGGAACTCAACAAGGAGCGCTGACTTTTAGTAGGTACGTAGATTGGCTCATTTAATCGACGAGTCTCGCTTAAATATCTGCATAGATGGAGTAGGACAGATTGTATTTAAGTAAGAATAGTTAAAAAAAAATTGAAAAACATGCCATACCGGTTTTTCCAACATATCTTGAAGACTTTTATGTATATCAGCATCACACTTTTGTCGCATTAGAAGATAAATTTTCCTAATTCCGGAAAAGCTATACAGTAACTTTTCTACGAGTACCTGCAATATATATGTATTACAATAACAGATAACATATTTTGCTACAGTCTTACTCTTATTCGCTTTAAAAAAACCATTGTTATATTCGACGTTTTTAATTTATTTGTTTACTGAAACGTAATTTTGACATATTTTAGTTAAGATTTAAATTAAATTTAAATAAAAGCCTGTTTGTTAGATGTATAAAGTTTTTTAATGATTTTTTTTCGTATTCTTCTCAGCAAACGCTTTCATTTGATACCCATATCATGGGGGCTTATAAAAATAGTCCGCTATATTAGATTTACAATTACGTCACTTTGCTTATTGTGTTTCACTTATCAAGCCCTTTCATTTGATGTCCATATCATAAGGGTCACTATGGAAATGATAAATTGTCATTTTGTAACGTCCGCCATATTGGATTAAAAATGGCGGTATTTACGTGAACCAAACGTGTGTGCCAAATTTCAGCTCAATCGGACACTAGGGAGTGGGTCAAATTCTTGCAAGATTTGTTTAGAGACAGACACCGGGACAGGTGAAACTAAATAAAAACTTAAAAAAACTAAAATTAAAACTTGAATATTTTTGAAAAACTATTCTGCGAGGTGTACTAGAACTAAAATCATCCTTAACGATGTGTCCCTAGAAATCCGGGAAATGTTTAGTAGCTACATGGTCTAAAATATAGAACAAAGAAGAAACCGAAAAAACGAGTACTTTAACCAAAAATCATGTATTAATATAATATTTCGTAGCATCGTAACGAAGACCACTAAGATCCGGCTCGTTCGAACACTTGTTTTTCCCATATTTTTATACGCTGCAGAGACGTGGACTTTGCGACAAGACGAGAAGAAAAAAGTTGATGCTCTGGAGATGTGGTTCTATAGGCGAATGCTTAGAATATCATGGACCGAATTTCGCACCAGTGTCTATACTCCAAGAACTCGGTATTAAGCAACGCCTTTCGGCGGTAGTAAAGGGTCGCATCCTAAAGTTCTTTAGACACGTCTCCCGGCGTGAAAGCGACTCCATTGAGCACCTTGTCGTAAAGGGCAAGGTGGAGGGCACCAGAGGACGAGGACGATCACGCATGATGGACCGACCAAATTAAGTTAGCTGTGGGTGATCCCCTGCATGAGTGCACCAGGATGTCGGCCAACAGGGAGAAGTGGCGATCAAGCGTAAGGAGCATCACATCTGCTCCTACAGAAACTGCTACGTGATGACCACGACCGCTCTGTCAAGAGTGTCACGAAGAAGAAAAATAATATTTCGTACCTTTCCAAGAAATCCTGTACCTCCAGTTATAAAAATAGATTGTCCATCATAAAAGTCCGCAATACTTCGGTCCATTATGCCACAGTGTTAGAAAAATGAGGACAAATTGAAAAATACTTCATATTTATAGGAGTAATATGTACAGATTAATTACGCGTCGTTATTTGCATTAATTATTCTTGGAATTTAATAATTCCAAGAATAATTAATGCAGCAATCTTTTATAGTTATAATTAACCCATTCTCGACCGCTGTGCCATTTTGGGAACACTTCATAAATTGGAGCTCATAAAAAAATTGTGTACCACAGCTAGTAAATTTTTACTTTGTTGTGTTGTCGAAAGTATGATTGTTAATTATACTGCATGCCCTGCACCACCAGACCTAGCCGCACTTATATCTATACTATAATAAGACTGTAGAGGTCAAATGTCTGTACATGGAAAAAATGCTAAAACCGAGTCAAAGGGGCTGTAAGAAAAGAAATAGAACAAATTGAATTTTTTTTCAATTTTTTTTGTTTCTCTGTCTGTCTGTTTGTACGGGGTAATCTCCGAAACTGTTGAAAGATTTATATGAAATTTGGCATAATGTTTTTTACCTTATATCCCCGGTCAAAATCTTGGATACTTTTCATCCCGAAAAATTAAAGAGTTCCCGGGAGATAGTTAAAAAACTATAGTAACTTATACAGCTTAGTACACAAAAACTACTTATTGGATTTTAATGAAACTTGCTAATAATATAGTTCATACATCAAAATAACAAATAGGCTACTTTTTATCCCGGAAAAATGTACGGTTCCCGTAGGATAGATTTGTTTTTGTTTGTTTTTTTTTATACCACGTCAGTGGCAATCAGGCATGCGGCCCGCCTGATGGTAAGCGGTTACCGCAGCCTATGGACGCCTGCAACACGAGGGGCATCACATGCGCGTTGCCGACCCTTTAAAAACCTATTTACTCCCCTTTGGAAGGACCCCATACTGTAGCCCTCTGGGAAAACCTCGGCAGGGAGTTCATTCCACAGCGAAATGGTCCTTGCGAGGAAATTCCTCTGAAACCGAACTGTACGGGACCATTTGGGCTGCAATGTGTGAGCATGAACTCGCTGTCGATGGCAAGCGGTGCGATGATAGAAAGTGGCCGTCGGCATCATTTCGAACAATTCTTCGGAACACAACCCATTGTACAAACGATAGGGCACACATAGGGACGCAAAATCTCTTCTTAGACTTAGGGGCTCTATATCGCTTGTGAGTATTGGATCGTCGACAATTCTCATAGCTCTCCTTTGAACCGAGTCAAAAGGCCCAAGCTGGTATGCCGGTGCTCCCGCCCAGAGATGTGAGCAATACTCGATGTGGGGACGTACTTGCGATTTATATAAAAGCAGTCTTTGTCCCGGCGTGAAGTACCGCTTCGCTCTATTAAGCACACCTAGCTTTTTGGATGCCAGCTTGACCTTGTTTATGTACACAATATAGACCCCAAAACAATAGTTCTTAAAATTTTTGTCTGTCTGTTTGTCGTACTATCCGTTTGTCGTAGGATCGTACTAGGGTCCTCCAAGGTCAATTCAATTACACTTTATTATATACCAAGAAAAAGGACAAGGATAAAGAGAGATAGCTAAAGAGATAAATAGTATTTTTTTAGTAAAATTTTAAATCTGTCCAAACTTTTAGCGCGTTTTATATTTAAAGGAAGAGAATTCCAAAGACAAGCAGCTTTTATTGTAAAAGAATTCGTGTAGAAACAGGAAGAGTGGGAAGGAATCTTAAGAGAGTCATCCAAAAACCCAAAACGCTCTTTCAGATAGATAAGAGTTAAAGGATTAAACAGCACGCAGTAGAGAAGATGAAGAATATGAGTATTCCTGCGAAATCGTATTGGGAGCCACTTGAGCTTTTTTCGATACTGAGAAACGTGGTCATATTTTCTGAGACCGAAAATAAACCGTATACAAAGATTTAGGAGTCGCTCAAGCTTAATCAGGTGCTCCTCTTTGATGTCATGATAACAAATGTCAGCATAAGTAAGAATCGGTAGTAGGAGTGAATTTGCCAGCACAATTTTAATAGGTATACGTAGAAAATTCGGCAATCTGCGAAGAAAAACAATCGTTCCAAGCATCTTTCGGCTCAGCGCACTTATATATGGTCCCCGTGACAAATATTGGTCCATTATTATGCCAAGATTTTTTACATTTACATCAAAAGGAATTTGTATACCATTAAGAACTACTGGCGGTAATAGCGTAATTTAATTTAATTTTCACTTTGCTTAATAGTCTTTGACTGCCGATAATAATTGCCTGCGATTTTGAAGCATTTAGGTTTAGTCCATAGGACTTACACCATGTCGATATCGACAAGAGGTCCTTATTTATCTGCCCTATGGTTTGAGATAAATCATCTACAGTTGATGTGGCATAAATTTGCTAATCGTCAGCATGTAAGTGGTAGTAAGGATATATTTGGGGACAAATAGAATTAATGAAAATTGAGAACAGGAGAGGAGACAACACGCCACCTTTTGAAATACCGGCTTTAGTTGTAGCCCAGTTGGAATACAAGCTGTCAAGCCGTATTCGCTGCCGGCGGTCGCAAAGTAAGAATGAAACCAGTCAATCACCTCAGAAGTTATGTTAAAAGAAGATATAATGGCAAGTAATATGTCGAAGTCCACCGAATTGAAAGCATTACTGAAATCCAGCAGTATCAACACAGTTACCCTTTGATCTTTCATGCCTTGCATAATGTCATCTGTGATTTTGACTAAAGCAGTAGTACTATAATTAGGACGGAAACCGGATTGCATGGGAGGTCATACCAAAACAGAAGTAAGTCATGATGATAGTAACGGTGCCCGTTCGCTGCTATGACCAGGAGTATAAAAAATTTCAATGGCATATGGAAATAGTTTTGGAGATATTATTATCCCTCTCTTTTGTCTACCTCACTGTAACTATACCGATAGATTTGATTCGTCGGAAGAAGAAGTCAGGCTAAAATGATCGTTCCACCTCAACCCTTCTAGATACCAGTGGTCAATTTCTTTGCCACTAAAGAGAGACTTTAGCACAGCCCAGGTCTCAATTGAAATTAACTAAAACAAGAGCAGGATGTTTTCCATTACCCTATGAGCAAGTGGTAATCATGTTGGAAATGATTCACACATAAAAATACCGAAGGTACGATAAGCGATATTTAAACCCACTTTAATTAGTTTTCCAAAGAAGCGCATTACTACTGGACTACCACTGTTAGCTTTTGCATTGTGGCGTGCTAGTTAAGCTTGCTGGCATTTTTATATTAGATCTCATTTATCCCATTAAGATAACATCGTAGTCATCGACTGAGGGCTATATTGCATCTTCCTTAGATGCTTAGACATGAATGAATGAATAATATAAAAAAAATTTGAAATGAATAGACATTAGTCTAATACTTAGTATCTCAGTTGAAGTAACACTATTATATTTGTCGTTTTATAACTTCTTCAATAAGTATCAACAATTTTCCGTATTTGCTACAACGTTATGTTCGATAATTGTAAGGTAGGTTATAAATATTATAAACTCTGTTTATTTTACATACTGTTGGATGATTTCACGTAAAATATCAGCAACAGATTGTTTTTTGCATTCAGGTATTTTAATTGCCATTGACGTAGAATACTTTCTACGTATCGTCGTCATGTTGTCCCTTTAGGATATCAGTCAAATTCAAAACTTTGTGATTAGTAGCAATAGTTGAAATATACATCTATTTAGATATAAAATAATAAATAAATCTAAATAGCGAAGTTATTGTATCTTCCCACACTATTAACAAAATATGCACAATATTAAAAAAAAAATACTAATCCTAAGATATCTATTGAGGTCCTAATGACACATCAAGTGGCACCTCGCTTTGACTCATACTACGCCTTCTTACGGGTTGAGGACAATTACTTAACTATAATAAAATTAATTAGCATTTAAAATTTACATTAATGTATAATTATACATATCCCACGGACTCAAATAAATGTTAGAATTCAAAAATGATATTACGAGTATAACAGAAAAAAGTACTAAAAAAATCTAAGGTAGATTATAATTACATTATAAATCTAAAGTAGTTGTGTGTTTGTTCGGGTCAAATCTTGCAACTGAATTTTAAAGCAGTTATCCTTAACCGATTGAGCTGAAATTTTTCGTGCACGTTTAGTTTGGATGATAATGCATGGTTAGCTAAGCGAGGTCGTTATTCTAAATCTATTGGATTTGGCGGACTCCAAAAAATACGGCGGACTATATTTTTATGCACAACCACAATACGGAAATGAAACGAAAGGGTTTGCTTAAAAGAATACGAATAAATAGCTCAAAAAATAGTATAGAAATACGAGCTACCGGAATAAGTATTTTGTATGTAAACATCTATTCACACTATAGTAAAGGGAGATTTAACAACTAACTTCATATTGTAGTTTAAATCTGTCGCATCGTAAAAAAATTACTCTCATCATTTTTTCCCTAACGCACCAAAAGAAGTATAACTTCAAAAAACATTTTTAAAAGCAAGCTTTTATATAAATGTTCTAAAAAGAAGAAAATAAATTTTAAATTAAATCAAAACCTTAAATAAAATTATCTTTTTGGATTATTTCGCGGATTTATTTTGATTTTTGGTTCCCGACGTTTCGAATGCTTTACAGCAATCATGGTCACGGGAGACACTAAAATATTAATAATATTAGTTTTTATTTTTATTTTATTAATAAAATTATTAATAATAATATTATTGGCAATATTATTTATTTAATTTTAGCTGTTAATATAAATACTACAATTTCTTAAAACATTATTAATCACTAATATTATTTAGTGTTGCTATTATTATATTATGCATAACCATAAAGAAAAATTAAGAATATTAATTATTCATTTAAGCAATATTATTGTTTTATGTATAATTTAAAAGAAGTTAAAATATGAATTTAGATTGATATTATTTAAAGTTAAAATATTAAGCAACATTATACTTTTATAGACAAAAAATATTAATCAGAATTACTGTTATTTTTGCGATTCACACAGTATGAACTAACTACATCTACTGGTCTGTTATAATATTTGTTTGTTAGATTTTATTATGTTTATTACAGGGTCCCAAGACGATGGTAGTACCCAGCCATCTTCCCTATTGAATTTCAAATATTCGCGTAAATCTAAGAAAGTATTATGTTAAATCAAACCCATCGATTTATTACTTTACACAATTTATATGATATAAAAGCTTGTTTTTAAAAAGGTTTTTTTCCTATTAGGTAATTTATTATTTTCTATAACATCTGGGCATCTGATAGATATAATAATAGAAACTCAATAGATAATATTAGATAATTAAATATAGACGTTGCATCTAAAAGACTATTTTAGTTGATAAAGCTTACAAAAAAATTTTCGTAAGGATAGGCTTCAGTATACTGGAATAAAATTATCTAGACAATCGCAGTAACTTATTGGGTATTTTATTTGTAGACAAAATATTTTATAACTAAATTCACTGTAGTATATTCATTCACATTATCATAATATGTTTAATTGCTTGAAATAAGTCTATTTGAATAAAGTTTATTTCATTTCATATAACTAGAAGTGAGTGAGTGAGAGAGTATTAACCCTTGAGTCAGAGGTGAATGAACAACTACTTACTTTAGAGACTCACAGTAATATTAGCCATGCCAAATTGTACTGAATTAGGTGCATAAGTTGTTGTGTACAAAGCTGTATAAGTAACCATAGTTTTTTAACTATCCCACGGGAACTCTTTAATTTTCCGGGATGAAAAGTATCTAAAATGTTGACCGGGAATATAAAGCTACTACCATGCAAAATTTAATTTAAATCGGTCGAACAGTTTCGGCGCTTAGCCCCTACAAACAGACAAACAGACAGAGAAACAAAAAAATTGAAAAAAATCTTCTATTTCACTTCTTACATCCCTTGACTCGATTTTAGCACTTTTTTCTATGTACAGACATTCAACCTCTACAGTTTTATTATATGTATAGATAACAAACAGCATTAGTAACAGATACTTTTGTCCAGTCAATAGTTTGATACCTAAAAACCAATGACAAAAGATATTTTAAGTTAATCACGAGAAGTTTGTTTTGTACTCAAGGTACTCACTACAGGTAAATATGAGATCTTCCTCCTTAAAAATTAGAATCTATGAAATTGTGAACAAAAACAGTTTCAAATAAGGTAGTATATTTTACATTAAAATAACAATTGAACAATGCTTTGTAATTTTAATTTAAATTTATGTTATCTTTTATATATATATATATATATATATATATATATATATATATATATATATATATATATATATATATATATATATATATATATATATATATATATATATATATATATATATATATATGTACTCGTATAAAATATTATAATAAAAACGTATCACTCGAGCGAAGCGAGGGTAAGACGTAATTTAATAAAAAGCCATACTAATTTTATAATCTCGAAGGTAATTCTGTGTCTGTAACGTATTCACACGCCGTAAACCGCCTGAATCTTGATATTTTGTATTAAAGTCATTAAGTGAAGCGAATGGGCATCGACAATGTGAAACGTATGTATAGAGGAAGCACCCGAGTGAAGCTAGAACAAAAAATAGTATAAGTACTCGACTAATTAGTAATTACCCAAAATAGGTATAAAGTTTCTATAGATCATCTTATGTTATCCTATACTCGTATTATTTAATACCTTCGAGTATGTAAATTTTTGTCAGATTATCTCATTTCAGAGTTCGTATAACATTTTTTTAAATAAGTACTTCTGAATGAAGTTCTGTAAAAGGCAGTGGTAGCCAAAAAGGCAGTGGTAGCCCAGTGGTAGCGCGCCCGCTTGGGAAACCGAGTGATGCGGGTTCAAATCCCGGGTCTCGCACCTCTGATATTTTCATGTGCGAATCATTGCCAACATGATTACCACTTGCCTTACGGTGAAGGAAAACATCGTGAGGAAACCTGCATGTCTGAGAGAACCTAGCAAGTTTTCGAAAGACATGTGAAGTCCGCCAACCCGCACTTGGCCAGCGTGGTCGATTATGGCCTGATCCCCCTCATATCGAAGGGAGGCCCGTGCCCAGTAGTGGGACGTTAAAAAAAAGGGGGCTGAATACACACTTCTGAATGAAATACTCATTTGACGACCCTATTTACTGTGCCAGCGGTCGCGGGTTATAATCCCGCGAAGGGCATTCATTTGTATGATGAGCACCAATGCTTGTACTCCAGTCAGTTTATATTTATAATACGTAAGTATTAAAATTTACATATAATATGTGTATCCATAACACAAGCCTCGTAGCTTACCATGGATCTAGATGGTGTTATGTGTTAATGTCTCAACATATTTATACTTGAAGAGGTCATATCCGATAACAAGATTACATGTATTACAAGTTTCTGTGTTATCAGCTTTTAAAAACGTATTTATTTATAATTATTACCCTCCTAGAATCAAATTTTACATTAATTATCCAGATACTAAAATTACAAAATACATATCTCAACTGAACAATCAATTTACTGTAAGAAATTAATAAGTTTTACTTTATTTATCTGGCACAACCAATTACCCAAAAAAAGGGATGGTATAAGTTTAAAGTGTGTATGTTTGTGTGTGTTGTCTGTGTCGTTGTATCGTCGTATCGTAACGCCTAAACTTATTTTATGAACTTATTTTAATTTAGTTTTTTTTTTGTTTGAAAGGTGACTTGATTGAGAGTGTTATTAGCAATAAATGAACAAAATTTGTTAAGCCATTTGCAGGCTATGAACTCTGTTCTAGACGGTAAAAAGATGTGAGCAACTTTCTCAGATCTAATCCATTAGGAACTTGGTATCCCGTTACATCAATTGCATTGCAATGATATGATAACCTTAACCTGATGATGCAGTATCTCTTTACCACGCAAGATACTCAACTCTTTATTAAAACACTGCAGACATATCGTGCTCAGGCTTAATGAAATGGCCTCAATGGTTATTGTGTTTTTTTTTAATTTTTAGTTTAATATCTTGTAAATTTTTATCTACATACATACATACAGTTCACAACTTAAGTATTAGTAAATGCTATTTGGCAAAATTAACCGTGACGTGAAGTCAAAACTGTAAAGAAAGTAAGAATGTTTTAAGGTTAAACTACCTTGTTTTAAAGACGTCATGGTACGAGAAGTCAAAGTCTTCTTCTTCTTCTCATATCGACGGCAAGTTTTAAATTAAGTCAGCCCAAAACTCAACCATGATTATTGCTTTATCAGTGGCGTCCATAAGCTCCTGTAAATTGCAGGTAACAGGGCAGCAGGGCATTAATGAAAACCATTATTTCTGGTTAAATAAAAAAATATGAAACCGCAATCCGCCATAATATGATTTTTTGAGAATATATTGTGTCAGTTCGATTACTTTACCAACCAATACGCCAATGAGCAGTTTTTAAATAATCACTTAAAAATTCCAGCCTAATTTGTCCAATTTTTATTTTAATTGATACAAGATTACCCTATAACCCCTATTTTTAAAAGTTGGGACATTAAGACACAGCACCATCTAGTTCCATGTTAAGCTACGAGGCTTCTGTTATGGATACCGGATAGTTGATACACTACACATATATAACTTTAAATACATACAAATTAATATGTATGTATTTAAAGTTATATATGTTTAGTGTATCATCATATATGTCATCAAAGTCGGCAGGCTTATTATCTAAAAATTAAGAGATCAACGAAAATTGTGCAGTCATTGCGCAGAAGATGCGCGATTGATCGCTCTATGTGAAAAATAATCCTATTACCTAAGCGATGGCTTACTAATCGTTCGCAAACTGATCTCCAAATACAGTTTTCACCAAGTAACTAGCGCCACTAACAATTTGGTAGCGATAATTGGAACTAAAAACGTAGCAACTATACCAACTATAATTATTATAATATTTTATTTTTATTTTTCGCATTATGTGTAATGACAATTTGCTTTTTTTTATTTATTAGTCAAAAAGTAAGTAAGCAAGTTTAGTCTTACTTATTTTCTTCTTCCATATCCATACTTTCGTACTTAATATTATAAATGTGAAAGTGTGTTTGTTTGTTTTTTTGACCTTTTTTCACGTTGAAACGGAATAACTGATTGTCGTGATTTTTTGTGTGAAGACAGTTGGAGGGCTGGAGAGTGACATAGACTACTTTTTACCGAGGAAGATTATCTGATTCCCATGGGAAAACACGTTATACAACAACCCAAAAAAATATTTATGATCAGTATTACTAGAAACGTAGTAAAAATTCTCTTCAATACAATTAATTATATATGTGTTTTAGCATTTTTCGAGATATATCGCATAAGGGGATAGAATAGGGGATGAAAGTTTGTTATTAGAGGTATTTTTTGTAGTTTAGGGTGAGCAAACCCGCCGGTTCTGCTAGTAATACTAATATTTCACATATATATGCGCTTATTTTTTAATCTATGTATTTATAAATAAAAAACAAATTGGCAACACACCCTGGTTCATAAGAAACACAGAGGTTCATGAACACCTAAACATGCTGACAGTCAAAGAGGAGATCAAGGCATGTCTAAATAAATACAAAATCAGATTGGAAAACCATCCTAACCAGCTGGCAGTCCAGCTCACATTACCTGATCGCATAAACCGGTTGAAACGACGCAGAATCCTTGAACTCGGCAAAACGAACTAAGCCATTGAAACTAAAGAAGGCAAAAATTCCTAATGAGGAATACCTTCTCCTGTCACTGATATTCTTACATCACATCTGCTCATAGTCAAGAAGACTGATTGCAAGATAAAAAAAAAATGTATTTATAAATAGGCAAAGGCAAATCGTTCAATATCTTTTCCCCCTGTGTTTGTCAACCGATTTTCTTTTTTTTTTGTAGCTATTGACATGAGCATTTATAATCAGATAATTCAGAAGTCGGTGCCAGCCGACAATAATTTAAGATATGAATATCTAATATGTTAATACGATTAGGTATGAACTCTAATTATAGTTAAAATATTATACATCAATTTGTAATGTATTTTACGTATCGAAATATATTAGATTTGCTTTGCATCGGCTGTTACCGACTTTGAAAATATCTGATTAGGTATCTTTTCTAAATAAAAACTCCCGTTAAGTTTTTTTTTAAATTTAGTGCCTGTAGTCGGTTTTTTTAAGTTTTTAACTTAAAATTTGGTTGGTTTTCATAACCGTAAATAGAAGAAGTATAAATGTACTCGTAGTCTTTTAATATTTTTGCAGTTTCGTTATCATTATGCTATTAGCTAGTGTATAATCATATTTATACCATGTTATCTAAGTTCAAAGAACGCATGACCTTTGTAGATAGGCAGTTCTTGTTGATTTTCATTTAGTCTGTTCATCGATAAATTTTTTACTCTATAAAATCTTTCCTCCTTACAGTGGTTTTCCTCTCTAGAGATTGTGCTGGTCTCTTCACTTGCATCTCTAAGACCACTTTCAAATATTGCTTAAATTATACCTTTTTTAATAATTTATTATATCGATACTAAGTATGAAAAATTATTTTACTTAGTTTCAACGAAATTAGCGATATAATTTTCCTCAACCCGGGAGACATCCAAAATTTATTTTCATTTACTATATTTACTATATTTGTGCTTACACGTTTGTTTTTCTATCCATACATATAAAAAAATTGTAACTAAGCTGAATCTGTACAATAATATATATTTTTTGGAAAATCTTATTGAAATAGACATTATTATCGATACAGAGGCCGAATCTATAGTTTAAAAAAAATTGTCTGTCTGTCTGTTACCGCATCACGGAAAAATCACTGGAAGGATTTTTGTGAAATTTGGTATGATGATAGCTGGTTATCCGGGTCAAGATATAGGATACTTTTTACTGGAGGAAAATATCTCATCTTTTAAACGTTAAAACGTAAGCAGGGACGAATCCGAGCGGAGCGAGGGCGAGTCGCTAGTTACTTATAAATTTACATAATACTGACTTAAAATACCCTGAGTATTGACTTCCGGGAAGAAACTAGATATATATGTGCTTTTGAAGACTGAATGTCAGATAAATTATTATCAATAATTGTAGCAATCTAATATATTATCAACCAGTGGCTTTAATAACCTAACGTGTGATACACATAATAATTATTATATTCTAAGTTCTCTCACTTTGAGTTAAAAGTGTTATAATGGTTAAGCATTTCATAATCTTAGTTACATTACTTAGTTTCAATGTTGGTGCTGATATATGCAATAGAGAAGAGATAGATTCAGGGTTTCTAGATATAATTAATGATGATGTTAACTATAATCCTGAATGCAATGAAAATGAAGATATCTTTATAGGTAAATACTATTATGTAATACTTATATAATACTTTTTAGCTATGCTATTCCAAAATTATACAGCAGTAATGGAGTGTTTGGACACGTATTCGATTTCTATCCACAATATAGACCATGATAATGATAATAATAATTGTTTATTTGCTAGAAATACGTGTACAAAATAATAGATTAGAAGTAAGACGTAAGCAATCATGATCGATGTTAGTGTATAGAGTGCTAATTTGAATTGACAGTAAGTATAATAAGAAAAAGAAAATATATCGAGAACTAGCAGAACCTGCGGCTCCGCTCGCGCTAAAATTACAAAAAAATACTCTATAAAGGTAAGTTTCATACAAAATTTCATCCCATATATGAATTTCAAAAAATGCTATAACATGTATTTAATTTTAAGTTTCAAGTAATTATGATCATAAATATTTTTTTGGGTTGTATTATGTGTACATGGGAATGAGATAATTTCACGCGGTAAAAAGCAGCCTATGTCACTCTCCACACATAAAATCACGCCAATCTGTCACTCTGTTTCAACATGAAAGAAGGACAAACAAACACACTTTCACATTTATAATATTAGTATAGATTATTAAAAATAAAATAATATTGACTGTTAAATAGAAACTGAGTGATGAGTGTATAAGATTCTGGTTTTTTCTTTACAGTAAATAATTTTTTTGTTAGTATTCAATGAATAACATCAAACACATTAAATAGCATCATGTCTATCTTTAATCCCTCCACGACCGCGGACACGCCGGCGTTACAGTTAACAACAGATTTCTTAGAAATTTAATTAATTTCTTAGAAATTTACCTGGAGGTGCTAAAATTACGAGTATAATAGATTATTATAGGGATAAATTCTTGATTCGTTCCCTCTAGTAATAAAATTCAAAGTAGTTATATCTGTTAGTTTAATGTTCATGGTAATCTTTCATTTGCTATCATCATTCTTTTAATATAATATATTTATGTATGGTCAAATATGTAATAGCAATAATCTTGATTATTATACTAGTTTGCCTAGTGCTTGAAAGGTCATTATCATTATTATTGAAAATTTGAGGAAAACCTAATATATCTATTTAATATAGTTAACTATTACTATTTTTTTTGTTGATAAAGCTCGTTAATGGCTACTAAACAAAAAATATGGTTGACAAATAGCGGAGCTTTTTCTCCGCTGTACTGAAGTGTTTGTTTATATGTAGACCAGCGACTCACCCTCGCTTCGCTCGGGTTCGTCCCTAGCTTGATTCCCCATACGTACTTTCATCCCCATTTTCTCCCCCTTAAGAGATGATTTCCGGGATTAAAAGTATCCTATGTCCTTTCCAGGGTCTTAAGCTATCTTCTTACTAAATTTTATCTAAATCGGTTCAGTAGATTCAGAGATTACTCCCTACAACGTCACAAACTCACAAACTTTACCTCTTTGTAATATTAGCATACAAAAACTTTTTAACAAAAAAATAAAAACCGACTTCAAACAAAAGCACTAAAAATTAAAAAATAACTGATTGGTAGTTTTCATTTACTATACATACCTAATAAAATATTTTCGAAGTCAGTGTGCTTTGCTTTGTATGGGCTGGCACCGATTTCGAAAATATTTGATTAGGTATGTATTTAATAGGTAGGCTTTAATTACTTAGCCAAAGCACACCGACTTCGAAATTTTTTTATTAGGTATGTATAGTAAATGAAAACTACCAATCAGTTATTTTTTTAATTTTTAGTGCTTTTGTTTGAAGTCGGTTTTTATTTTTTTTGTTAAAAAGTTTTTATTTTTCCCTTTTTAGTGTAGACAGTAGTAGCAAAGTAAGGATTCTAACGTGTTAGGCTTGTCAAATCAAACCAAATAAGCCCAAACTCAAAGTATCTACTATTAGCCGTTGAAGACTTCCACCTATCCACCTTCTGGCCTTGCCATCAGATCAGGTCAACAACATCGAACCACTGTACTATCAACGGAAATAGAAATACTTGCAAAGTTTCAAGTCAATATGACAATTAGAAGTAGGTTAAATTCATCATTAGTTGTTTTTCCACCCTTAGGGGCGGTATTTTTTTTTGAAATTTAAATGGGACCAATCTGGAAGTATACCCTTTCAAACAAAACAAAAATTGTCCAAATCGGTTAATAAATGACGGAGTTCTGAGGTAACAAACATAAAAAAAAACATACAGTCGAATTGAGAACCTCCTCCTTTTTGAAGTCGGTTGAAAAAATAATAATTTAAGTAACTAATTGTAATATTGAGAGTTGCCTCGCTTCTTTCTATCCAAAATTACATATAAAAATGTTGAGGACATTTTGAGGGAGTTGAATTAGAATTTTTCTACTTATAGGTGGATGGAATATGTAAAATATAGGTAACTATAACACCACCACGCGTTGCTGTGGCACACATATAATAATCGTTAATTTCGCAATAAATCTGGATAAAAACTATCATATCTAATAAATTTAAACGAGCCATTCTTGTATATATATTATAAACACAAAAGGAAAATAGTAGAAACTTATTTACATAAATCTGACAGTTAATTATTCATTTTTAAGCACTTGTATTAACTTCTGGTTGATGAATACAATTCTACAAACACTATCCAGTGATACACCGATTCGTATATCGCCCCAGCTTCAGAAAAAGTAGTCAATTTTCATGAAATTTTGCGGAATCTCGGAAACGGCTCCAACGATTTTCATAACATTTAGTGTACAAGGGGCTTCGGGGGCGATAAATCGATCTAGATTAGTTTTATGCCTGGGAAAACGCGTGTTTTCGAGTTTTCATGCGGTTTTCCACGCAAATATGGTCGCTAATTCGCACGCTAGGATATAAGAATCGTTGTCAAGCGGCCAAGGCGCAAGTTTGACAACCACAGGCGTCTGAGTTCGAATCTCGATTGCAAACAAAGTTTTTACTTTTATTTATTTTTTTTATAATTATTCAAGTTTTAGTTTTTTTTAAAAAAAAGGCGCAAGATTGGCAATCATAGGTGTCCGGGCTCGATTCCCGCTCGGATACAAGATATAATTTATTTTTGTTTTTTTTTATTTATGCAAGTTTTTAGTTTTTTTTTAAAGAAAATTGTACTTTTTAACCACAAACTCCGAGCGAAGTTCGGTGGCCCAGGTACTATTAATTATAAATTGTGATACTTGAAAAAAAATGCATGTCTAACTTAAAAAATATGTTAAGAAACTTTAGTGATGTGATATTTTCATATTTTGATATTTCAGAAACACAACCGACTTTTTCGGAAGGTATGTGGAGATGTGGGGACTGTTCCTGTATTGATGAAACGAAACTCTTATACGAAGAGTATTTTGACGTGGACACAAATTATTACTTAGGTCAAAGATTGAATACCCAGGTAAGATTAAAATTTGATTGGGCAGTAATTACACGCTTTAAATATTTTTATCTTAGTTGTCTCCAACGTCAATTTTGTTTCAATCAGAGCAAACTACTAGCTTTTTATTTTAAGCAAATATTTAGTTCGTTTGAACACGTGTTTGTATTGGAACTGCAATTACATTGCAAGACCAATTTTGTCCTTAAAATAGAACTATAGTACAGGCAAAACTGGATAATCTATATTGATTAAAATAATATGTTAAATTAAAAATATCTTATACTAGACACTCACCCTCGCTCCGCTCGAGTTCGTCCCTAGTTACGCTTTAACGTTTAGTATAGATTTCTCAGACATGAGATATTTTCCTCCAGTAAAAATCATCCTACATGTTGACCCGGATAACCAGCTATCATCACATCAAAATCTATCCAGTGGTTTTCTCGTGATGCGGTAACAGATAAACAGACAGACAGACAGAAAGACAGACAGATAGACTGACAGAAAAAATTTCTAAAAACTATAGATTCGGACTCTGTATCGACAATAATGTCTATTTCAATTAGATTTTCCAAAAAATATTTAATGTACAGATCCGAATTAGTTACAGTTAAATTACGTAGATTCTAATTAAATAGCACATATAGTGGCATTGAAATAACTTGTGTTATGTATTGATAATTTTCTTTGATTTCATTACAGATCGGATTTGCTTTAAATAATATGCGATGCATCACGATTAAGACCCACCACCTTAATATCGTTCGTCGTGTTACCGGCTCGTGTTTTGGCAACCAAGTCACTTTGAGAGTTCTATATCCATATTGTTCATACATTAAAATATATGGGTAGTTAATAACTCTATGGCTTCTAAGCGAATAAATAAAGCAAACACGCATTTTAATTATAAAACTCTAACTACTCACACTCACTTTGTTTCGGGTTCGTCCCTAGACGAAAACTAATCTTTACCACGGGAATCGTACATTTTTCTGGGATAAAAAGTATCTGATTTGTTATTCTGATATTTGAGCTATATTATTATAAAGTTTCATTAAAATCCATTTAGTAGTTTTTGAGTGAAAGAGTAACAAACATCCATCGATCCTCACAAATTTTTACATTTATATATTAGTATGCATGGGATTAGAAGGTTTTGCGAAATATATCTTAATATTTTTCTTAATGCTATACATATACGCTTCTTAATGTTATATAGGCAGTGGTATCTCAGAGGTAACGCGCTCTCTTGGGAAACTCAGAGAAGCGGGTTCAAATCCCGGGTCTCTCACCTCTGATATTTTCATGTGCGAATCATCTAACATGATTACCACTTGCCATACGATGAAGAAAAACATCATAAGGAAACATCATGAGCAAACTTTGAAAAGGGCTGAATAGATATATACATACATATACGGTGAAAAAAATTCGTAAGGAAATCTACATGTCTGAGAGAACCTAATAAGTTTTCGAATGACGAAATTTGCATGGCATCATGTTATTGCAGAGAGTAAATAAGTTGGGGTTTAACTTAGAAAAAAGTAACAAAACTTAATCTTTATATAAAAATATGTACATGGTGTGCTTTTACTATTATTTTACGTCTTATGAGGGATATATATTATAAGTTCTACCACATGTAGAACTTCACTTAGTTCTTTGTATTATATTTTATAGCAAATTCTTAAATTATTGTTACAATAAGTACATAAATATATTTGGTGTAATGTAATTAGTTCAAGAACATGCGATTTAAATCAACCTTTTTAATTGTTTTATTAATATTACCTTAGATTTATTGGTATAGTAATAGTATTATATGATCTGTGGTACAATTTTCGTGGCGGTTTCTTTTTTAAGGTCCCATATCTACTAAAATTATATAGATATTATGTTTTTCGTGAATCGCACAAATATATATATATATATATATTATATATATATATATATATATATATATATATATATAAAATAGTAGATGCACGTCACGTCATGAGAGGTGTATGTTTTTTTCCCCATAATTTTTTTTCACATAAAAGCATGTGGGATATCTCTGGATAGGTCTTTAAAGTTGAAATAGATGCTTCTAAGTGATTTTACGCCATCTATAATATCATCTCAAGACTTTTGCATATAGCTAGAGATTGATGTGTTTTTGCATAGAGATTACTTTATCAAGAGATCATTCACATTGCACTATTAAGTTGAGTACGACACTACGTGAATGAAAAATTTATTAACATATATATATATATATATATATATACATATATACATACATACATAATATGTATATATAATGTTCGAGTATGTACATACTCGAACATTAAATTCCTACTGGAGCAGTCGGATACAATATTTTTTTTAATATTATGTTAGTAGGTAATATATTACTTTTAAAGTAAATTACTTATATCTATATAAATAAAAATGAATTACTGAAATGTATGTACGCGCATAACTTTTGGATAATTCTTTTTTTGTGTTTGTTATTATCAGAACAAGCTTTGTATGGAAGAAAATTAAAAGAAATTTTTTTTAGTAAATTAAGTTTTTTTTTAAATCTCTTGATATGAAAAGTGAGTGAGTGAAATAGTTTTCATCCCGAAAATCATCCCTTAAAGGGGTGAGAATGGGGATGAAAGTTTGTTGGAAGCAAGCTAGGGAAGAACGTCAAGCGAAGCGAGAGTGAGTCGCAATATTAGTTAAAGCTTACGCTCAATTTTGACTCTAGCAAGTAACAACATTGTAATTCATTATTGAAACGATCTTGGATACATTTCTGACAATACAATGTCTATTTTTAAATTATCTCAATACCGAGTTACAATGTTTCTCTTTGCAGGTTTCGATCTATTCTTTGTATAAGCGCAGGCCTTATGATTTTATTAGTTTCATGACCTTACGACACGTAATAAAATAATAAAAATTACATCTCTTTGCGAAACGAGATGAACCATAGAATATTTATTTGATCATTATCATTAATTACGAGTATTTTGATAAAAATACATATATGTATTAACAGAATTACATAATATGTCATCGTTTAATTACATTAACTTATAATCTTCATATAAAAGTAAAAAAAAAATACAGTAATAGGACTGTTTTTTTTTAATAATAATTATTGAAATAAACATATCGAAAAAAAGATTATATTTACAATACATACAAATTAATAGAATTTTATATCTGGTAACTAATTTTATGTAAACGATTTAATTGTCACTTTAAAAAAATATATATTTAATTAACAAATGACTTAACTTTTAAAAGTTATTTAAAAACTAAATTAATCATAATAAATATTATAGAAAAGACTAGATAATTATATCATTTGGATATCAATTATGGAACTATCAGTCTGAATCCTCTACAATAAGTTCCTGTGAAGACGCTTCCGCCGAGTTGTTACCGGAAGCGGAAGTACTCGCCTCTTCCGACATTTCCTGTTCTTGAAGCCTTTGGAAGTCTTCCAAGCGCTTTCTTGAAAAGAATCCACACTGAAAAGTAAGTTTTAAGACATTATACTTGTGATTTGCCACGACTTCGGCTGCCTTGTTGATGATTTTATTCGGAAATTTCGGAATTTCGAATGTTTCGATATTTGTGCTAAAGTGTAAGTTATAATTATTATATCATACTAATCTAGTATTAGACTCATTTATCGGTCAGTATGGAATAGATAGACAACATATATAGTACATATATTATACGATATATAGCCTATAGCCTTCCTCAATAAAGAATCAACAAAGTTCAAACACATAAACAAACAAACAAGCAAACTCTATTTATAATATCAGTATATATTAAAAAGTGGTAAACTTTGTAAGTTTGTATGTAGATGATAATCTCTGAAACTACTGACCTGATTCTGAAAATTCTTTCACTAATAGAAAGCTATATTACCACCGAGTGATACAGGCTTTTTTTCAATAAAAATGTATGTACTCACAGTAATCATAATAACTTTAATAGAATTCGAAGTCGTTAAATCTAAGAAAGTATAAATAATGACGTACTTTGTAAAGTGTTAATACTATTAGTAACAGTAACAGGATGCCCGCCACGCCTCCGACGATGATGGGCCAAATTGGTGGAGCTGGTTCCAGTACTAAAGTCGTAGTTATTGAAGCAGACCTGATAAATAAAACATATATTATATATCTATGTATATAATATGCCTATAATAAAATTCTGAGTCGAATCTATACATTAAATATTTTTAGAAAATCTTATTGAAATAGTCATTTTTATCGATACAGATGCCGATTGCCGAATCTATAATTTTTAGAATTTTCATCTGTCTGTCTGTGACTGCGTCACGAAAAAACCACTGGACCGATTTTGATGAAATTTGATATGATTATAGCTGGTTATCAACATCTCATTTCTGAGAAATGTATAGCGGAGCAAGTGTCAATCGCTAGTAATTAAAATAAATCATTTCTACTCTTAGAGAGATAGTCCTCCCGTGACTGTTTACACTAAAACATTCCAAATATCGGAAACCAAAGATCAAAATGAACCCGTGATTTTTTTTTACAAATGTCAAATGTTCGAGTTAATCTAACAAAGTATTATATATAATACTAGCGGACCCGACAGACGTTGTCCTGTCTACACGTCTTTAATTTGAAAATTTCAAACTTTTTGGACAAAATTGTGAATCTAAACCATTCCCAGATCCCCTTGAACACACACAAAAAATTTCATCAAAATCGGTCCAGTCGTTTGAGAGAAGTTCAGTGACATACACACTCACAGAAGAATTATATATATAAAGATTATAAACTATTATAAACTTTATACAGGTTTATATTATTATATAATATTATAAACCTGTATTATAATAATATTTTTAGTGCTTTCGTTTCACTGAAACCATCGACCCATTGAAACCCTATAAATATTATGAAAATGAATGTTTTGACGTATGTTAGTCAATTGCTCTGAAACCGTTGAGCGGATTTGTATGAAATCGTATATAGCGTAGCGTCAGATAAATAAGGCACAGTATTTTGTACCGTTAGTGACTTATAAGTGGATAATAATCTCTAATATTAATTAAATTGCTTAGTTAATTATTTATCAATAATAGCAATGTTAAGCGTTAAAAGAAATCCAGAAATACTTTTTACGCGAGCAAAGGCAGGAGCACAAACTATGTATTAGCCAGTAAAACTTAACACATGGCTACTGTCGCCTGTCGGTGTACAATCCTTCTAATATTATGCGAAAGTTTGTAAGGATGTATGGATGTCTAGATGTATAGATGTATGGATGTTTGTTACTCTTTCACGCAAAAACTACTGAATGGATTTTAATGAAACTTTACAATAATTTAGCTCATACATCAAAATAACACATAAGTTATCTACTTTTTATCCCGGAAAAATGTATGAATCCCGTGGGATAGATGTGCTTTGTCATTTATAAAGAATGTAAATAAAAATAAAAACAGAGCTATTACTTTAGTTAACTTACTTATTTCGCCCTTCCAATATTATTGTAGATGTGATGTTATACTCTACTTCTTCTCGTAAAAAGTCTCCTGAAAATTTCACATATTATTAATAAAATAAACAATAAAACAGCGATTTAATTTTTCCAAAACTTCAATATATTCCATGTACCTATGTAGTAACTTTTATTCTGGTACTTTCTCACATAAATACTATTTACAAGGTTCGCTTTCTGAAAAAGCTATGTTGTATTTTACGTACTGATATATTTTGTTTAGATATATAAATAAATATGTTGGGACATTAACACACAGCACCATCTAGTTCCATGATAAGTTACGAGGCCTGTGTTATGGATACCAGATAGTTGATACACTACACATATATAATTTTAAATACATACATATTATAAATATAAACATTCATGAGTGGAGTACGAACAAACGTGCTCAAAGAATGCCCCCAGCGGGACTCAAACCCGCTACCGCTGGCATAGCAAGTAGGGTCACTACAAACTGAGCCAAACATATTTTGTTTTGTGTGTAGGTATATTTAAACCTGCGCCCGCGTCTTATCCTTACTAATATTGTCAATAATTAATGCAAAAGTACCTAGTATAATTATTATTTGTTATTTACAGTTTGATTTTTATTACAGATATAATTTATGATGAGTAATGGGTAGTGACGCAGGCTTAGGATATATCTATATATGCATAAAATAATAAAATTGTAATTGTAAATATTTTTTGGAAAATCTTATTGAAATAGTCATTATTATCGATATTATATCGAATTTATAGTTTTTAGAATGTTTGTCTGTCTGTCTATCTGTCTATCTGGGAACGCATCACGAGAAAACCACTGGACAGATTTTGATGAAATTTAGTATGGTGATAGCTGGTTATTCGGGTCAACATATTATAGGTTACTTTTTGCTGCGAGAAAATATCTCATCTCTGAGAAATCTATACTAAACGTTACGTTACGGAGCGAGGATGAGTCGCTAGTTATTACTATGTTAGAAACCACTTTACAATACCATATAAGAAAACTATAAATTTTCTGACTAATATTGTTATAATAGGTTTTGTATATTTACCATATAAACCTAAATCGAATTTCAAAGGCAGTACAATCGATCGGGAAACTTTTGCTGGTATCTTCCACTTGCACTCCTCACCGTCTTCAGAGCATCCCTTAATTCGACTTGACAAGTTCACCTAAAAAACTTTTTATCAACATTTTTCCTTTTAACGTTCAATGTAATTTGAAAATTCACGAAATTCCTTTACCAATATATATATTATTCATAAAATCGTCCGGAAAAGTTAGTAAGAGGCCTATTGAGGCTTTAAAAACCAAGGGAATTAGTAGATTATTATGAATTTGAATGTCGTTTGAGATTTCTTTGGATACATATATTGATTAACTTTAAAAGTCACTACTAAGTTATAAATTAAGAATGCTCTATAATATAAAATTATTTCATATGTTTATATTCAAAAATAACGTATCAAATATGCTTGTAAATAAATTGTTTAGGTGAATTTCTTCATATAGGGTATAATTAAATAAATAAACTATTAAACAAATTATTAATGCAACCTTTAATTGTAGCTTATCTTATTAAAGAAAATAAATTCTTATTAGAAATTTTCATACATATTTAGTTTATTTACAAAGGCTGAACGAAATCTATAATTGCTTCAATTATCTTACCTTGTCCGAGAGAATTATTTGAAGCCGCAAATGAAACCAATCAGACGGACCGAAATTGGTAACCTGTTATCAAATCATAGGAAATAATAAAAAAGCTGTCCAATTATAAGAAACGCCACTCCGCTATCGTAATCATTTCCACATAATATAATTTACTTCCACCGCTCTGAGTTTGTTCGGACTAATCTCAGAAACTAATGTATGGATTTTCATACGATTTTCATTAAAAAAGACGTGTCGTTGGCATTATACAATAGTATAAAAAAATTACACATATTCCTTATTATTAAGCTTCATATAATCAAGTCTATTTATATTCTTGCAAATAATATTTGCGTATATAATATAATTAATAAATAAAAATGAAAATAGATTTTTTTTCCATAAATTCAAAATTTACCAAAAGCTCTTTTATATAAGGTATTAAGGACGTACAATGTGCCTTTTCAAGCGCGAGAACAATGGTAATTTAGTTAATTAGCTGTCGGTATCCGCTCGTTGTACCTTGTTTTAGATTTTTAACAACATTTTTACGAGTACCGTCCAAACCCAAATTTAGCAGATTACTTCACTTTTTTTCATGATAAGTTGCGTAATAGCGGTATTAGGATTTTGCGAGGCCATAAAATGAGTTCTACGTTTCTTTTTAAATAATGACGCGATTAAAGTATTAATTTTACGAAATATGGTATTAAACGGTAATATTTATATATTTTTAACCGACTTCCAAAAGGGAGGAGGTTATCAATTCTACGGAATCTTTTTTTTTTCTTTTTTTTTATGTATGTTCACCGTTTACTCGAAGACGCCTGAACCGATTTGGATTTTTTTTGTTTCAAAGGGTATACTTTCCAGGTGGTCCCATATAAATTTTATCCAAATCGGTCGAGCGGTTTTAAAAAAAAATCAACAATAAATATATTTTTTTAAATAAATTGCTTAATCAAATATGTTATTAAAAAACTTTCTACTTACAAATTACGTGCTTATTACGTCTACACTAAAAATGGAAAAATAAAAACTTTTTAACATAAAATAAAAACCGACTTCCAGGCACTAAAATGTAAAAAATAACTACACTAGAAACAAAAACCTAACTTAATCGGTTTTATTATTAAGAAATCGATATCGTTTTCTCTATTCAAAATACACTCGAAGGACTATGTTACAGTAACAGATGTCGCGTTGACTTTACATATTTCAATATTCAGAATGAATAATCAGGCAAACTTCTATTTTACCGAGTTTTAATAAATGGAGCTCTACAATATTCACTAAACAATTAAAAGTGACAGAGCAGAAAATGAGAACAGGCGATTGCAAGGAAGTACAGTGTAAGCTGTAACCGTAAGCGTGGGGTTCTGTATGTATAAGTAAAAGTATTTTTACTATCGAAAAATTATAATTTCTATTAATATGACTGGGAATTAGCCTTTGCTTCGTTTTCGCTTGGGTGTGTCCTTTGGTGCCTTTAGTATTTATAATATTAATTTTGTAATCTGCACTTTTTAACGCCCTATTGCTGGACATGGGTCTAAACACCAAACTGGTTGATTAATACACAATCTTACTTAATATCAACGTGTCAATATAAATAAAAAATCAAAATAAATGAATAAAAACTCACACCTCTGATATTTATTTTCATTTGCAAATCATTTCCAATATGATTACCACTTGACTTACGACGAAGGAAAATATCGTGAGGCAACGTGCATGTCTGAGAGAACTTAGTAAGTTTTTGAAAGACATGTGTAGTCCACCAGTCCGCACTTGGCCAGCGTGGTGGACTATGACCTGATCCCCCTCGTATTGAAGGGAGGCCCGTGCCCGGCAGTGGGATGTTAAAAAAAGATTGAATACATAAAAATAAAAATTTGGCTATATTCAAAAAGGGCACAAATTAGATTTCAATTTTCAAAAGACAAAGTGTTTAGGCTCAGTTAGTATTTTTTTATTTATATTGACGCGTTGATATTAGGATTGTATATTGAATATCTATAATATATATGTATAATTTATATGAAGTTATTCTATATTTTTATAAATAAACAAAAATCTGAGAGGAACCCAACTCACCTCATAATAATGTTGAAGAGTAATGTTGGCAGCTTCGTCGAGTTTGTCTCTCGTTACTGCAATCGTTGCATTTGGCAGGGCTTGCCTGATATTACAATGATACCAATATAATTGTTAACTTGTCTTTTTATATTATTTATAATTTCCCTTTTTTATATTTTTAGGTATTTTAAAGTAGCTCATTATTAACATTGTGTCTAATGAAACTTTGCAAAAAACTAAAATAAACTACCTCTTTTGATTAAAATAAAAATAGCCAAATCATTCAGTAATTTCTTATTAAAATGTACTCTTTTCATTCAAATCTTCCGAAGGTAGGACACATTGAAAAATTCTTTAATTAGATCGAATAACCATTTTAATGTAATCGCAGATTAATAGTGATTTATAATATTGATCGATTTGGACCGATTCGTAGTCAGAATCGTGAGCACTCTAAACCTCAGTTTAGCTATTTTTAAAATCAGAAAAACACACTCATATCTGTGAAATTAATAAAATATTAACCACTCACCCACTTATTTCAAAATTAGCTTTTGGCGACACCACTATTATTTGTTCCTCTACTCTTCTTTCGATATCAGTTTCATTGTACATGGGATCATCTAATATTGCCACGACTATTATTTCTTCAACAGTATCTTTATATGTGTATTCCAATTCTATTTCATACTCAATTGTTTCTTCTCGTCTTAATGGTCCAGGCAAATTACATGTTACATTAAGCTCTTCAAGGGAACATTCGCTTGGCAGTCTCATTGGTGGATATGGTAATATGAGATGTACTTTAGCTCCGAATGATGGTTCTTCTTTGTTAAATACAGTTAGTTTTACACCAAGTTTATCATCCGTTCCTGGTACATAGGTGCTGTAAAATATTACATAACTTTAGTTGATATTTTTACATACTTTGAGCTTTGATTTCGTGTAGTATAAACATGCAGGAATTATGTTAAATATCTAACAGAAATTTTGTCTACTATAAACGTATCTGTAACAACTATATAATCTTATATATTTACTATCTATACCTTTGAGACGTTTAAACCCTTAGTCTCTCTCGTGACCATGATTGCTGTAAAACATTCGAAACTTCGGAAACCAAAAATAAAATTTTAAGTTGTTTAAAATATCAAATATTCGCATAAAACAAAGTACTATACTAGTTAATAAAAAGCAATTCCTACAAATTAAAACTGCCAAAAACTTTAAAATAATAAAAAAACGTCTTTAAAATTATTAAAAGTTTTGAACAGATCGAAAGAGGAAAGTCGCAATGTTTTCTCTAAATGATATGTTTGTTATATTGGAAATTCGTGTTTACTTTGTTATTTAAAGAAATTGTTTATTAATATAGGAAAAAGAGGTAAAAAACATACGTCCGCATTGAATGTTTGAATTTGGATATACTTAATGTTTTAGATTTGATACTAAAGTATTCTTACCTATTTATTGGTTGTAGGGACATTACTAGCCAGGGCTTGCAAATCATATCCTCCCCACAATCTCTAATGAGTTGTATATCAAACGATGTTTCCAGTTTTGAGTTATCTGAGAGTCTTCCAGTATGTGATGCTACTTCTGTACTATCTGAAATATCATACAGTTATCATAAAATTGAAATGAAGTCATGCTTAATTTATGATAAAAAATTTATTATAAATACAAAAATATGTTAATCCTCATTGGCACTTTAGTATGTAGCCACATCGAGTGGTCCTATAAAAATCTAAATGGTATAAAAAGTCAACACCTTGCGACGATGTAAAAACTTGTTCCATCTGTAAGCTTCTTGCTCCATCTATAAATAGTGGGGCTCAGATAAGATGAAATTATATAATCTTTGAAAACCTAACGGTTTTTTTAACATATCTTTTAAAGACATTCTAATTCTCAGACTACAGCTACTGTCGTAATCTATTTTCTTACAATCTTACATTTATAATATTACTCGTAGTATTAAGTAATCTTTTAGCAAGTTTAACTAACAAATTTGTATTTATGTGGTATGAATGCATTAAATAGAAAGTGTGTATGAAAGAAAGAACGAGTAAAAGGGACAGAGTGTGTTGAATGAAGAAAACGAACTGTAAGTACATTGCAAAAGACGTAACAAAGAATTAATAAATGAATGAAGGTGTTACATATGTAGCTTCATTGTTTTTATCCTCAATTTCACATGACTAATTAAAGTGACGTATGAGAATCTTTGGCCCTACATCTAATAAACCTGTACTCTTATGGCTAAAAAAACATTTAATTTATTTATTATATATTCAAAAGGGTTGTTTTTTACCTTCCCAATCATTGTTTACTTCTAACTTAAATTTCATTGAAATTGGTCTTGACAGATCAGCTGTTGGCTGTAAATAAATAAACCTAATTAAAATAATTACTAACTTACTATATTTAATCGCGATTGATAAATGAAAACTGGCATTAAAAGCATTATCTTTTTGGGGAAATGCTACAGGTAAATCAACATTTCTAAATAATTTAATATTGCCTTTACAAGATATTTGAGCCAATACAAAAAAAAAAAATATGTTGTTCCATATCTGGAAATCCACTTTAGGGGCTATAATATCACATAAACTATTTAATTGATTTGATGAATAACTAATATATACTAATTACATATACAAATTACTTATATGTATATATTTGCAGATAAGCCCAAATATATTATGATTTTTGTACGATTCCGGTAATATATTACATATTACATTTATTTTTGTTCCGGTAATATATTTACATATTACATTAGATACATGCATATTTATATACATAATTGATTTATAAAAGAAAGATTACTTATTTATACCTTAACTTCAACCACTTGTTCATCGCAATTCTCACTTCCGGCGGAAATTGTTACATCATATTCTGAATCTCCATTAATTTTCGCTCTGTTTTCTTTCGGATCTATTGTTATTTTTACTTTAAAATCTTAAAAAAATAATAGAGTGTAAGAAGTATGGTATCTGGGCGTTGTATATCATTTATATGACAGAATGATTAATTTATATTCATTCGTACTAAAGATAAATTAGGTAATTTAATATGTTCCATAACTATATGTATACGAGAAACAGTGGTGTAATTCGCCTTTTTGGGCCCCAATGTAAAAAAAAAATGGAAGTGCCCCCCTAGCCCCTTTGCCTATTATGAAATAATATACAGAAATTTAAGACACTTTTTTCTTGTGGTTAACTTCTATGTGGGCTGTCTTCAAAAAAAACGTTTGAAATAAAGAAATCGTCTGGGGCCCCCTTGAATCAGGTGCCCCATGCGAACGCATTCGTTATATTGGCATAGATACGCAACTGACGAGAAATATATATTCATTAAAATCGGACAAGAACGAATCTAACTCTCCCACCAAGGGTTCCGTAGCATCAAACATTTATTATTATGTTATTTAAACTTCCATAATTTAAGTGACTTAAAAGTAAAATGCAACATTTACTCAAGAGTTCCGTTTTTGTTTTATGGCAACGGAATCTTAAAAAAAATATTTGGTTATACACTTATAAATGTTTTTATTTTTTTTATTTTAATATCCTTAGGTGTATCCTTATATTGCTTACGTACTAAAAAAAATTATTATTAACATTAAAAAAATACTTCACCTATTTTTACATGTGACCAAGTTTTCAATTGTACAGCTTTCACGCAGAATAAAGCTGTAAAATTCGTTGCGTTTTGTTGTAAGTTCATAGCATCGGGTACCTTTATTATCGTTTCCACGTACATACTTGGTATACAAGTAAATACATACGCGGCATTTGTTGTAAACGCTCCTATTGATATATCTAAAAATAAAACATATCTCTATGAAATTTCAATAGAAACTTTCACCCCTTTAAGAGATGATTTCCGGGATAAAAACTATCTAATGTGCTTCCCAGGGTCTCAAACTATCTTCTTACCAAATTTCATCAAAATAGGTTCAGTAGTTTCAGAGCCTATTCGATACAAACAAAAAAAAACAAATTTTTCCTCTTTATTATATTAGAATAGATTAATATTATAAATATGTTGTTTTTTATTTGGATAACATGTATAATATAGTTACGGTATATACAGTCGTCTAATAAAAGTGACTAGACAGAAAAACCATGTGGAGAGTGAGGGGGAAGGCACGGGTGATGCGCTCCCGACTTTATTACCTTTTTTTATGACGCAACTTTAATTAAATAAATAAAAAATATTGCAACATTAACAACATCACTATCTAGTTCCATGGTAAGCTACAAGGCCTGTGTTATGGATACTAAGGTAGTTGATACACTACACATATAAAACTTTAAATACATACATATTATAAATATAAACACCCATGACTGGAGTACAAACATTCGTGCTTATCACACAAATGAATGCCCCCAGCGGGACTCGAACCCGCGACTGCTGGCATAGCAAGTAGGGTCACTATTAACTAAGCCAAACGTGAGTAATTTCATTTCCGTCAAGAAAAAAATATTTTTAATTTTAATAATACGTTTGTAAGTATTTTTTTACGAATAATTCTATGTTAAACACTCACCGTTACATTCATCGCCATTTACATCCAAACCCGTCGATATTGAAAAACCAAAAGATTTAGAATTTTCTACCAATATCTTTTGTATATATTGAGATTTTAACCCCTTTTTACCACTTTTGAAGATATAAACTGCCCCTCTCTCATCATCTTCCCATGGCGCTCCTACAGCTATATCTAAAAATTAATAATTTTATGTATATACTTTCTAGAAAGGAAAAGTAATTTACCTGAAAGGTTTTAAATTTTATTAGTAGGAAATGGTAAAATTACAATGTCCATATCATATTTTAATTATATTAGTTCAATGCAAACATACTGAGTTATTTTTTAACCGACTTTTTTTAAAAAAAGGTGAGGTAAAATATAAAAAAATACAGCCAAATTGAGATTTGGCTGTATTTTTTTATATTTATTATAAGTCGGTGCCAGCAGATAAACAAAGCCACCGACTTCGAAAATATTTGATTAGGTATCTATAGTAAATGAAAACTACCAATCAGTTATTTTTTACTTTTTAGTTTTTTATGTTTGAAGTCGGTTTTTTTTTGAGTTTTTATCTATGTTATATAATATTATTGTTGTGCAAATTACCGTTGTATCCGTCTCCGTCTACATCACCCAAGCTTGCAATAGCGCTGCCAAACCGATTTCCACTGCTACTTGAACCAGTTATATATCCTGCTGGGGTAATAATAAAACTGGAATTCTGAAAATTGTAAAAATGTTGCCAAAAATCATAATAATAAACAAAATGTGCTGAACCAGCGAGGAAAATAAAAAATAAAAACGTTAATATTTTCCACTTGTAAAGAATATGACCACTGATCATCTATAATTTAATTCTGCTGAAGTTCCGGGTGCTATGGCATCAAGGTAAGTCTGTTAAAAAATAATACAATAAATGAAAATATTTAATTATTATCCTCCATTATATTGAATATAATTATTTATTTCTAATTTAAACCATTTATTTCGACGTTTGTCATCTTGGGGAACATTTAAAAACATTTTGTCAGGAGTTGTTTTTGTAGTGTTCGTACATAATGGTACAAAACAAAAACGATAACTTTTGAGGTTCGACATTTTCAATATAAATTTGAATATTTAACAATGACAACAAAATTAAATAGATCAAAACACTGTACCTATTATTTCTATATCAACTGCAATGAGTGAAAACTAACATTATGACGTCATACACGCTCGGGTTTGTTCAGGAGCTGTCGGCGTGTCTTCGGTATTGGATTTAAAAAAGAATTTTTATTTTGAATTATTGCGAAATAAAATAGTTCTGTTAAAAAAACTTATGTATGACCTTTCCATTTATCACAAAAATAAATCAAAAACCCAAATGATCCACTAATTCTGTCACTCTAAATATAAAGAATTAAATATCTACAAAATATCTTACCGTCTGTTCAGTCAAGTAGACAAAAACAGCACCTTGATCATAATGGAGACCGCCGTCTTCTTTAACAAAGTTCGGGGCACCAACTAGCAAATCGGTGATACCATCGCCGTTTAAATCGACACAACATAAGGTACCACCGAAGTATGCCCCAAGTTGTGAGCCACGTAGTTTTGCTTTAATATTCAGTGGATCGGTTTCCCGAAATGATGGTTCGAATATGAGAACCTTAAAGGGTAAAAATTTGAGAAATTTTGGGTTTGTTTATAGTATCGTATTATAGATTATTTATATTTATAAATGACTTAACTGATTATTTTTATTTTTCAACTAGCGACTCACCCTCGCTCCGCTTGGGTTAGTCCCTACTTACCTCTTAACCTTTAGTATGGATTTCTCACAGATGAGATATTTTCCTGCAGTAAAAAGTATCCTAAATATGTTGGCCCGGATAACCAGCTATCATCATATCAAATTTCATCAAAATCTGTCCAGTAGTTTTCTCGTAATGCGGTCACAGTCAGAGAGACATACAGACAAAAAATCTTAAAACTATAGATACGGCTTCTGTATCCATAATAATGACTAAGTATTTAAATAAGATTTTCCAAAAAATATTTAATGTACAGATTCGACTCAGGTAAAATTTTACTATAGGTAGGTATAGATTTTCTTATATTGCCTACAATATTAGAACAAATATGATTTTTCACGAATTCATTAAGACACTCATATTTTTACATACGTTGTATTTACATTTTAAATTACTGAGTCGTTGAACCTCTTTTAAATAATCCGTAATCATGTCTCTGCCTCGGTGCCTCGGTGGTGTAGTGGCTAGCATGTACGACTGCACATCCGGAGATCCTGGGTTCGAGTCCCGGGTCGGGCCAAGTTTAGTTATTGAGTCTTTCTGTATAGTAAGTCTCAGTAACAGCCCGGAGTTGGGAAGTTGGCGGTGTTTCACCCCCGTGCCTCGGAGAGCACGTAAAGCTGTCGGTCCTGCGCCTTAACTCTCACCAGTCGTGTCGAGTGGTCGTCCCACCGGAGTATGAGAGTGACAGGAATAGAGAGTGCACTTGTGTCTGCGCGTACACTTGTGCACTATAATATCTCCTGCGCAGATGGCTAATCTCAATGAGATTGGCCGCCGTGGGCGGAATCGGCTAGGAGAGAACATCATCAATCATGTCCTGTAATACTAACTTGCAGAAATAAGTTACTTTATTACAAGAGACCAAAGCAGCTCTGTTAAGTTATATTGATTAGCTAAGTTAATATACAATGGGAATAAAATATATAAAAAAATACTATATTCTTTTGTATTTTTAAGCATTCGTTTTCTTCCCTTTTAAAGAGAGATTATAATATTAGATTATTTAGATTTTGATTAATTATAATAAAATCCGTTAGCTCTTTTTATTGTCAAACATTTAGTTACTTATCGATCATCATACAAAATGTCATTTTTTTATGTTGGTTTTTGTTATATTAACACACAGCACCATCTAGTTCCATGGTAAGCTACGAGCCTGTGGATTATACCTATGGAATAGGCCTATGGATACCAGATGGTTGATACACTACATATATGTATATATATATGTATATGTATATATATATATATATATATATATACATATATATATATATATATATATATATATATATATATATATATATATATATATATATATAACTTTAAATACATACACATTATAAATATAAACACCCATGACTGGAGTACAAACAATCGTGCTCATCACACAAATGAATGCCCCCAGCGGGGCTCGAACCCTTATCCGCTGGCACAGCAAGTAGGGTCACTACAGTTTGTAGCCAAACATGTCAAATTTGTATACCATATTAAAGCATTAATGTTTGGTTTCATGTTTAGTTCTATGACACTATCTAGTCGAGTGCAATTAGGTTTATACCTCGAAACTGAGTTATAATTAATAGATTTGGCTGATATTGGATTTTTTGAATTTCTTACATTAAAAACTAAAAGTTTTACCATTTGAAACCTTCCGCTAATGTTTTTTTAGGGGGTGTCCCATGAAAATGATGCTACTTCTAACTGGATTCCGCCATTTTTCATTTATAATAACTAATTGCACTCGACTACTCTATATAATTTCTTAGTCTGAGCTTAAACATACTTGTCCGTATCCGTCTTTAGATCTAGGTGCTCCGGCTACGTACAAAGTATCCCCGTGTGGTTCAAATACGCCCGATTCCACGCTATATCCTGAAAAATAAGATTATTATCATCATCATCTTCATTTTAAATCTTCTTTGTCCAATCTGGTGTAGTTCTTGTTCGACTTCTAATTTATTCAAGATATCATAAGATATCTTACCTATAAAGGTCACTCTTCTTTAACGTTTGGAAATGCTTTTAGGCACGAAGTGTGGGACTCACCGCAAAGCCAGTACTACCCACTAAAACTTAATCATAGACCGAGTTTCATGTAATTTGAGAATATAACTTAGGTATTTACAAAAAATTCATCCTGTACGTTCTACATATTCTATATAAGAATTTGTATAAACACTTTATTCCCCGTCTCACGAGCGCTCTTATATAAGCCGCGAGGTTATAACGTAAAAAGAATGTTAGCATAAATTAATTATAACAATATATATCAAGATTTATCTTGATTTTGACATATTAATATAAAATTATTAAATGAGATATATCACTTTCTTATATTTACGTGAATATTTTACATTTAAAAGTCTGTCTCTCCATCATAATTGCTGTAAAGCATTCGAAACGTCGTCGGGAACCAAAAATCAAAATAAATCCGCGAAAAAATCAGAAAAGTTAAACCAATGAAAAATATAACGAAAATCGACTAGAATAAAAAAAATATATAGCAAAAATCGGTTCATAATAATTTGCAAATAAATCGCATAAATTACATACAAAATCCCGCATAGAGTACCATCTGTTTAAAGTCGGTTAATTTGAAGGCAAATGTTCCTTACCCAAATAATCATCTGGTCCCACATCTAATGTGTAATAGGGATTCATTGTCTGCTGCAAGCTAAAGTATTCGCTCTCTGAAGAATATCTATATTCGACTATACCACCTAAAAGAAACAAAAGGATATACTAAAAAGTGAAAAAGAAGAAGAGACGGAAATACCCAAAAAATCACATCTACTCTAAAATTTAATTGATAATTATTGCCAGCTTTAAAAGAAGTATATATGAACATATTTTTTATTTGTGTTCTTTATCAGATTTTGTATCCTGATATTGAAATTCAAAATTTAAGTTTAATTTATATTATTTACTAACGGCTCACCCTCGCTCGGCTGGGGTTCGCCCCTAGATAAGTTTTAACGATTAGTATGGAATATATTAATTATTATGGTATGATAAGTTATGGTGGATTGTATTATAACATGTTTTTTTGCGGGAATACGATAAAGCGGTAAAAAGTAGCTTATGTCACTCCCCAGCTCTTCAACTATCTCCACACAAAAGATCACACCAATCCGTCTCTCTGTTTCGACGTGAAATCAGGACAAACAAACGAATAAAGAAACACATTTCTACATTATAAATATTAGTATGGATACTACCTGTCCATTGCAAAAGTCCGGGGGCTCCTAAAATCACGCTTTCATTAGATACTTTAATAGCAAAACCGGCTTGACCGTAAGCGTAGAAATTGAGATGCAAGCCATATTCGCCATATTCACGTCTCGTGCCCAATGTTCTGTACGCTTGGCGAACTATATATAAAAAAGATACATACATTTTAGCAAATACCTAAGCAGTTATAAGAAAGTCCTACTTAAATAATCTAAAAATCTATGTTTTGACAATAATGTACTGAAAGAGCACTATTATTGTTGTTTTATCACTACGTCTCTTAAAATATCCATATTATACTTACTAGCGGTTAGTGATTCCCATACAAAATAAACATCTCTAACCTTTTCGAATTTCTAGCAGTTTTCTTGGATTATCCCTATTTTTTTATTTCAAACCACCCCTGACACACCCCCAACAAAACGAAAAAAAGAATTATTCAAATCGGTTCAGCCGTTTTTGAGTTTAAGCGAAACTAACGAACAGCAATTGATTTATATATATATATATATATATATATATATATATATATATATATATAAGATCAATTGGAGGAGGCCTTTGCCGACGGGCAAACAGATCTACAGAGAATAAATAAAATTCAAATAAGACTAGCTTCGATTTAAACTTAAGTTCTTCATGTATTGTTCTTTCATATAATTGTAATATTGATCTGAATAAAAGGTTATATTATTATTATTATATATAAGATCATAAAAAAACATGATTTTTGTTGATAGTTGGCGTAAGAAGTCTTACATTATATCACACTTATATAAAATAATATTAAAAAAAAATTATTTTAAATAATATTTAAAAAAAGTATTAAGCTACGCTAAGCTTAGCTCTTCAACCGACTTCAAAAAGGAGGAGGTTCTCAATTCGACTGTATGTTTTTTTTTTTTTTATGTTTGTTACCTCAGAACTCCGTCATTTATTAACCGATTTGGACAATTTTTGTTTTGTTTGAAAGGGTATACTTCCAGATTGGTCCCATTTAAATTTCAAAAAAAAATACGAGCCCTAAGGGTGGAAAAACAACTAATGATGAATTTAACCTACTTCTAATTGTCATATTGACTTGAAACTTTGCAAGTATTTCTATTTCCGTTGATAGTACAGTGGTTCGGTGTTGTTGACCTGATCTGATGGCAAGGCCAGAAGGTGGATAGGTGGAAGTCTTCAACGGCTAATAGTAGATACTTTGAGTTTGGGCTTATTTTGTTTGATTTGACAAGCCTAACACGTTAGAATCCTTACTTTGCTACTACTGTCTACACTAAAAAGGGAAAAATAAAAACTTTTTAACAAAAAATAAAAACCGACTTCAAACAAAAGCACTAAAAATTAAAAAATAACTGATTGGTAGTTTTCATTTACTATACATACCTAATCAAATATTTTCGAAGTCGGTGTGCTTTGCTTTGTGTGGGCTGGCACCGATTTCGAAAATATTTGATTATGTATGTATTTAATAGGTAGGCTTTAATTACTTAGCCAAAGCACACCGACTTCGAAAATATTTGATTAGGTATGTATAGTAAATGAAAACTACCAATCAGTTATTTTTTAATTTTTAGTGCTTTTGTTTGAAGTCGGTTTTTATTTTTGTTATACAATTTAAACTTACCGCTTTCCTTCAGAGGATATAAATTCGTGCCATGTCTCTTAGAAGACAAATAGCAAGCACCGTTTTCAAGTAAGTGGGTATCTTTATAAGGCGTCATCCATCTCGGAGCGCACATCTAAAATTTCAAAATAATCATTTATACATAAATTACACGATTTGTTCCCAAAAAAATTGGGGTTTGGGTAACATAACCTATGGTAAGTATAAAGTTAGAAAAAATGTCATAATTTGTTTTTTCATTAATAAATTTTCTGTCAACTTCTTCAATAAAGGTCTCCTTTGCTATACTAGCGCCTTTGCTTTGTCGTTGACTAGTCCATTGAAGCAGTGATGCTGCTTTGTCGTTGTAAGGTGCGAATTGCGATGACGTAAATCAATCAGTTTGATTATGTTGACATATGTATGTATATGGGCAGTGGTAGCCTAGTGGTAGCGCGCTCGCTTGGGAAACCGAGTGAAGCGGGTTCAAATCCCGGGTTCTCGCACGTCTAATATTTTCATGTGCGAATCATTTCTAACATGATTCCCACTTTGACTCGCGTGAAGGAAAACATCGTGAGGAAACCTGCATGTCTGAGAGAACTTAGTAAGTTTTCAAAAGACATGTGTAGTCCGCCAACCAACTCTTGGCCAGCGTGGTGGAGTATGGCCGGATCCCCCTTGTACTGAAATCAGGCCCGTCCCCAGCAGTGGGACGTTAAAATAAGCTGAATACATACATACATACATTTATATTCATTAATATTAACAATCATGCGAAAAGATGAATATTAAAAAAAAATAGTTATTATATATTACCAATAACTTTCCATTTGGTACGACTGCGACAGTCGCTCCGAGCCACATGTCGTTTTTAAAAAAATTAGAATGCAAGGCCATTCTTTGATATAACCTACTCTGGACTGAAATAAAATGTATTATTTTAGCTCTTCATCAATAAATAATGTTGAAATAATATATTATTATATGAATATAATATATGTTAGGATATCTTCGTGAAATTATTGAAAGTATAAGCTTCCTAAGAAGGATTATTATTATTTATCGATTTGGCTTTTAAAAAACTTACATATACACAAAAGGAGTTGTTATATGTACTTAAGAAAGGAGTTATTTAGTCATTCTATAAGCGACTTGTTAGATTTATATGAGACTAGCAGAACCCGTGGCTTTGCTCGCGCTAAAACTACAAAAAAACTCTAAAAATGTAGGTTTCATACAAAATTTCATACCCTAATTTACTCCCTTATAGGATGAATTTCCAAAAATGCTAAAACATATAATTATTTAATTGTAATTTTTGGCTTTTATTATAACGTGTTTTCACATGGGAATGAGATAATCTTCCGAGGTGCGGGTATGTCACTCTCCAGCCCTCCAATTATTTCCACGCAAAAAATCACACCACTCCGTCATTCCGTTTCGATATGAAACAAGAACAAACAAACAAATACACTTTCACATTTATAATATTAATATAAAAAAGATGGATTTCACATTGGCCTTCTATCTTATTGAAATAATCGATTGTTGTTTGCAAAAACCAATAATAATGTATAATAATAAAATATGTAGGGACATTAACACACAACACCATCTAGTTCCATGGTAAGCTACGAGGCTTGTGTTATGAATACCAGATAGTTGATACTTGATATAATATACACATATCACTTTTAAATACATACATTTTATAAATATAAACACCCATGACTGGAGTACAAACATTCGTGTTCATCACACAAATGAATCAAAAGTCCCCAGCGGAACTCGAATGCGCGACCGCTGGCACAGCAAGTAGGATCACAACAAACTGATCAAACGTAAGACAAACAAAACAAAAACTATTTCTTTGACTTCTACATACATACATATACACCTAAACACAAAAATTAACAAATGCGAGTAGTTGCGCTTCGAATGGAAAGTAAACATCAATTTCAAGGCTTTTTTGTAAAAAAGCCACAAGGCTTGAAAAAAAATTCACTTTTTTTACTTTCGTCTTTTTATTTGTTGAAGCTAGTCCCACATAGTAAAATTCTTTTAAAATCTCACCTGGCCACCGTCTATTTAAAAGATAACAATAAAACAAACGGGGAACATTATAACCCGATTTTTCGACCCTTTCAGCAAAAAGTCCTTATATATAAAATCTAATATTTAATGAAAGCATTAAGTTTCTTATATTATGTATACTTCTCTAATGCTTAAAACAAAAAAAAATCATATGATCAATCATATGATGAATCAGAACTTATATGACCATAACGCGTAGAAAAAAAGCCGTTATTTATTTTGAGCCTTAGTTACTAGGTACAATTATTACTCGCCGAATAAGTCCTAACTTGCAGGGATAATTTGCTGCATTGAAAATAGCGTAGAGTGGCATATTGTTCATTTTTGGTCTTTTCTTTAAGTGAGCAGGAAGATTATCATAGAAACCAAACCTAACATGTTCCTTTTTAATCAATGAGAAATGTAGTTAGGCATGCCACATGCTTCCTGCCTCCTGCAGATGGGTGGAGTATTTCACTCAACGAGCAATTACATTCTCTTACCCTATCATATATCTACCTATCTATATACATGAAAATTAATCACCGAATTGTATGTACACACATAACTTCTGAACGCCTGCACCAAATTGCTTGTTTGTTATTGTCAGAACAATTTTTGTATAGAAGAAAATTAAAATATTTTTTTTTTAAATATCCTAATATGAAAAGTTAGTGGGTGAAATAGTTTTTATCCCGGAAATCATCCATTACGGGGGCGAGAATGGGGATGAAACTTTGTATGAGGAAGCAAGCTAGGGACGAACCCGAGCGAAGAGAGGGTGAGTCGCTAGTCCATAATTAAATAATTTAGGTAGATGAATAGACTAATAATGGCTTAAACGAAATATTTACTATCGTCATCCATTCCAAAAGGGTGGCAAGTAACATTTTTAACACTTAAATTGTTAAGTGAGCAAACGTATACCAGACCAGATGTTAAGTTAGGACGGTATCTGCTTTGCGCCACTGGAGCTCCGACCATTAGCCTGAAATAAAATAATGAAAATAATAAATCATTTATTTCAAATAATCATGACTCAAACATCTTCACACTCTTACAAATTTAATTACACAATAATATATTATTACTAAAAAAACTGGTAGCCCAGTGGCAACGCGCTCGCTTGGGAAACCGAATGAAGCAGGTTCGAATTCATGGTCTCGCACTTCTGATATCTTCATGCGCGAATCATTTCCAACATGATGACTTACGATGAGGGAAACATTGTGGAGGAAACCTCCTTGTCTGAGAGAACCTAGGAAAGTTTTCGAATGAAATGTGAAGTCCGCACCGCATTTGGCCAGCGATTAATATATGTACAATCAAACCTACTTGTATACCATATAAGGCCTGGAATGCCCCTGCTCACCATGGATGTACCTTTAAACAGATTTTTGCGTAAAAGCAATCTACCTAAGTATCAGCGAACATACAGATGCACTATTATCACTTTTTTGTTCTTATCACGTCTTTTACGTTTGCCGATTGACTGATAAAGGCTTTCAAGGGAAATTTACTTATTTTTTCTATTAGGAAAGAAGGTTTCCATTTCAGCACTAAGAAGACATAAGCACTCAACTTAACTCTTAAGGACTAGATCAACTACAACTTAGGTCCTTTGCGTCTTATAGCCTGTTTATTGAGAAGATTTTAGGCTAATTAACATCACGGTACGACCCTTAGGAGCAAAGTAATTATCTACATGTCTGAAGCACAGACAAACACTAATATTCGTATACGTATCAAAGATGTGTGTGATAGATTTATTTTATCTCTTACGAAACCCAAAGCAATTAAATAATACTCGAGGGAAATAAGCAAGTATTCGTGTATCTTAAAGAAATAACGAATTAGAATAAGGAAGAATAGATGATATCGTAATCCAATTTACTTTTGGGACTTGTAAATATATACTTTTTGATTATATTTAAGGGTAATGAAGATATATTTAACATGGATCCAGGTTCGATTCCTAGAAGCAAAAATTACATTGACACTTCAAAAATCAACAAACAATTAATAGAAATAGATAGATCATCGTTTGAACAACTTAACTTATTGTTTTAGATTTTTATATTAGAATTGTAAAAGTAATTCTGGCTGTTACCTTTTCACGCTTAAACCACTGAACAGATTTCGATAAATTTTGCCAAGTACATAGTTTGCACCCTAGGATCGGACGTATGCTATCCATGAACCCCGCCCGCTTATCAAATGAGCGAAGCCGTTGGCAAAAACTAGTGTACAATAAAAATACTCAACCTTAACTGCTTCGGTGGTCTAGTGGTTAGCATGCACGGCTGCAGATTCGGAGATCCTGGGCTCGACTCCCGGATCGAGTCAACTTTAATTTCAGACAATGAGTTTTTCTGTTAAGATATTTTTAGAAGTAAGTAGCCCGGAGTTTGAAAGTTGGCGGTGTTTTACCCCCGTGTCTCGGAGAGCATGTGTCGCGTCAGTCTAACGCCATAACTCTCACCGGTAGTGTTGAAGTATCGTCTCATCAGACTTTGTAAGGAAGAGATAGTGCAATTATGCCTACACACGCTGCACTCTAATATTATTTATCATTATAAATTAATTGTAACTTATTATTTACTAGCGATATAGGAACGATAGCGTTAAATTTTGGACTTGCTTTGTAGAGTTGTTTTTTGTTTAACTTACTGTATATAACATTTTTTTTTTGATATCGTGAGGAGGATTATAATATCTACACATATAATAAAATTGTAACTAAGCCGAATCTATACATTAATTATTTTTTGGAAAATCATATTGAAATGAACATTATTATCGATACAGAGGCCGAATCTATAATTTTTAGAATTTTTATCTGTCTG